>CM071594.1:62580000-65080000 GCA_036435485.1 Saposhnikovia divaricata
CTTTGATTTTATTCTCTTGGATTTGGGGACTGATTTCCATTTCTTTTTAAATTTGGGGACTTCCTCAGGTTCCCTCAATTCATCCTCTACCTCATCCAATAACTCTTGAGCCAGCCTTGCTTGCTTCTCATTAGAGTTTTCATATTGATATTCAGTGCTTGGTTGAGATTCTCTTAGCAGCCTTGAAGTCTCTTCTCTCTTGGCTTCAACAAATCTAGGATGGCTGTTGGATATGTTTAGAACTTTTCCATTCCTTATGATTACAGCCATCCATTCTCTTACACAACTGTTAGTCTTCTCCTTGAATTCCTTGATTTGCTTACCCATCAACTTCCCTTCATCATCCTTGGGAAATGGAAAGTCCAGTTGTAACTTGTTCTTCCCATTTGCTTTTGGTGGTGAGTAGGGTCTTGTTTTGATGTAGGGTTTAATTTTTTAACATAAGAAGGCTCAGCATCATAGAATGTAGGAGCCACAATTGCTGGAGTGAGCACCTTCAGAATTGTGGTAGATATTGTTGGAGCTGAGGTTTGGCTAGAGAACAGAGTTGATGCAATAGATTGATTGATCAATCTTTCTGTCCTCATTATCCTTTCATAGTTTTCCTCTTTCATCTTTTGTAGAGCTTCAATTTTGGCTAGCTTTTCCTCTTCTGTCAAGTTTGAGAAATCAAACTCTTCAGATAGAGCTACTTGTTCAGGTTTGGATTTGCTGGGGGAAGCTGTGACAATGAATTCCTGTGGATTGACCACTATGGTAGGCTGCTGCTCCCCATTACTTGCTGCTTCCCTGCTTTCAGAAATTAAGATTTGACTTGTAGTTGCCACAGCCTCTTCCACTTTCTCCCCCTTTTTGTTAGCATCAAGGGTTTGACTAGAAGTTGGGGTTGCAACTAACTTTTCTAGCAGTTGGGTTTGCAGTTTCTGATGTTGAAGAAATTGCTCCATCTGGGATTCCATCTTTTCCACTCTTGAGGTGAGTAGTTGCACAGACTTAGCCAGGTTGTCTTCTTTGAGGAACCTTTGTTGCAACACCCTCTGAGTGGCTGTAGGAGCTAGTTGCTCTAGCTTGGAATCCACAGAGATCTTCACATCTTTGATTTCTTGTTTGACCACCTCTAAGTTGGATCTCTGAATCACCATTTGCATCTTTTGTAACTTTAGGGAGTCAATTTCCTGTTGAAGAACAACCTTTCTCTGTGGATCTGCTTCTGGGTGCTCAGCCAGGGCAAATTTATATTGCCTTATGATTTCCATATCAAGTTGATGATAGGTGTAGTTGTGAGCAAATGCAAAATCATGAATACTGCTACCACCTTCATCTTCAGAGCTCTGTCTGTCTTCATCTTCAGAATTGTCAAATTCTTCACTCTCAGCAGTGGTTGGCAGAGCTGCTATAGATTCCTTAGCTCTAATTAGAGACTGTGAGGTGTGCACTAGGTGCATTGCCTCCTCTGCTTCCACATTGCCCTGTTGTGCCAGAATTTGATAGGTAGGAACAGGGTGAGTAAAGGTTTTAGCATCCAAAGAAATAGAGTCAATCATGGACTGATATTCCCTTTGATATTCCATTTCCTTGGCTGCATCCTCAACCTCCATTGACTCACTAGCAATGGCTGCTTCTTCCATCCTTATTTCTCCTGTAGTCCATTCTCTCCCCTCATCTCTCTTTTCTTGCATCAAGGGCTCCCCTTGGCTCACACCTCTCACACCCTCACCTTCACCTACTAAGGTGGAACTCTCAAAATCTCCTTTTGCCTGACCGGAAGAAATGGCCAGCCTCTCATTATTTACCTCTCCTTTTGCCTGCTCACAAGGCAGCCTCTCACTCCCTTCCCTCAATCCTAAAAGTGTTTCAACTACTGAGAACTCCTCCACACTTGACACTGGAATGTCAGATATAGCAGTGGTAGAGTGAGTTATCAACGGATAAGGAATATCCGTTGATGGAGTAGTTATAGCTGTCAACGGATGGCTAGATAGAGGCGCATCCGTTGATGGAGAAACACTTGTCAACGGATGAAGGATATCCATTGAGGAAGGAATAATTATATCCGTTGAAGAGAAAACCAACACTAAATCTGTGGAGATTGATTTTAAGTTCGATGCCACAGTCTGTGTTGAGAATTCTTGAAGGGAAGATTGATGGTCCAACAAATCATCTAAAAGATGATGACCACCAATTTCAGAGTGGGGCTTCTCCAAGAATCTTAAAGATGGAGAATCAGGAATTGATGTAGATATCATAACCACATCCAGAGATGGAGTTGGTGATGGTGGATTGTAATGTGTGTTGATTTAAAGATTAAGATCAAGGGGCTGTGACTCCACATTTATTGAAGCCACATCAAACTGAGTTTGAGAAGGTACAGTTTCCTGTACAGTGTGTGCACCCTGTGATTCCCCTGTGGTTTTAGATTTCACTCTTCTTCCATAGGTTTTTGAGATTGGGCTACATTTGTCCCTAACCCTCTTGTGCAGTGTTCCTTGTGGGGAACTTGATTCAGTAGTCACACTCTGTTGAGAGAGTGTAACTAGAATTTGGCCTCTAGTTACATTAGCAGTCTTTTGAGAGACTGAAATGGTGGTTGCACTCATCTCTCCTTCCTTATCCTTAGGGCTTCTTTGATGTTCACCCTGTCCCTCACCACTCACTACCACCTTCACACTCCCCTCAAGAGGTTTGGTAGATTTTACAACAGGTGTCTTTTGAGAGACACTTGAGGTTTGCTTTTTAGAATGTGGTTTTGGAACTCTGGATTTGGTCACTTTGGTAGGAGCCTGTTTGGTCACAACTACAGACTCCATTGTGACACTAGAAGGCAAAGAAATTTGGGGGTTGGAGATAGGGGTTTCAGAGTTAGAGATAGTTACCTGAACAATTGGTAGATATACCAATTGTACTCGTGCATTGAGGTTCATTCGAATCAGGTCACTTAAGACTCTCTTCTCCTGAACAAAACATTGGAACTTGCTATCCGGGTTAGCAATGGATAGCTTATTCTCAGATACATGCAGTGCTAAGAGCATTAAAAATCTAGCAAAGTAGATATTCTTGCTCCTAGTTTCCTTTTTACCCAACTTTGCAGCTATCTCATACATAACTAATGTGCCAAAATTATAGAATTTATCATTTAAGAGCATACACATCATAGTTAGCATGGACTGGGTAACAGCATCAAAATTACTAATTATTCCTGAAAAAGTTTTAATGAAGGCATCACAGAAATAGCTCCATTCTTTAACCATTCCTTTTCTAACAATTTTCCCTAAGTTTTCAGTACTAAGGGCATAATTAATAGAATTAAGCATGGCAACAATTTCAGCATCAGTGGGTACTTTCAGACAGTTATTCTCAGGCAATTTTAAACAAGCAGTTATTACATCAGAATTAACCACATAGTTTTTACCCTTTAAAGAAAAAGCAATTGTACCGTCTGTGCCATTGTACTCAGCAGATGTCCACATTTCTTCAATTACCTCGTGGATTAAGGGAGTGGTGGCAGTCATAGCATATGACAGTTTGCATTTCTTCACGAAACTCATCAAAGTGTGGTAAGCTTCTGGAGCATTCACTGTGTCGACAAAGGCCGCGAAATTGTTCTTCTCATAGGTAAACCCAGTGGAGGACATCATCTTAACAATAGGCGCCATTGAGGTGATTGAACTTTGGTTACAGAGAGTTTTAGGGAAGAAGATGCAGTTAACTTTTGATATGCTTGAAAATGAATAAAAGTGAGATGTGAGAGTACAAGTCCGCCTTTTATATTTTTCAAGAATTAAAAATGAAATAATTAAAAGTAATTACTCCATTGGTCAAAAGTAACTGTCAGAAATAAAAAGAGAATAAGTACAGCCATGATTAGATATACACGGTTACCAACGGTTAAAAAAAATGTATATCAACGGATATAGAATGAACGGTTGAGATACAGTTTATCCGTTGATGACGTGGATAGCCTGTTACCCGTTGACATGCAAAAATCTAGTAATGTTTTTATACTATCAACGGATAAAAGGATATCCGTTGATAAGCTAATTTTGCCTTAGGCAAAATTTCTGCAGAAAAAATTTTTCTGAAAGTTTTAACTTTCAAGTAAATCAAAACACATTTCTAGCTTCAATTCATTGAAATCAAATATCACTAGGAATTATGACAAGTTAAGCATACCTAGCTCACCTACCAATCTTGTGAATGTGGATTCATCAAGAGGCTTGGTGAAGATATCTGCAAGCTGCATTTCACTTGGCACAAAGTGCATTTCTACTGTACCATTCATCACATGTTCTCTAATGAAGTGGTATTTGATGTCAATGTGCTTGGTTCTCGAATGTTGCACTGGATTCCCTGTGATGGCAATAGCACTTGTGTTGTCACAGAAAATTGGAATCTTCTCAACTTTTAGACCATAGTCAATGAGTTGGTTTCTCATCCATAGAATCTGTGCAAAACAGCTTCCAGCAGCAATGTACTCAGCTTCAGCTGTAGAAGTGGAGACTGAGTTTTGTTTCTTACTAAACCATGAAACAAGCCTGTTTCCTAGAAATTGACAGGAACCTGTAGTACTTTTCCTATCAACTCTACAACCTGCATAATCTGCATCTGAATAGCTAGTTAGATCAAAACCAGATTCTCTTGGGTACCAAATGCCAAGGTTTGGTGTTCCCTTGAGATACCTGAAAATTATTTTAATAGCTATTAAGTGAGACTCTCTAGGGTCAGCTTGAAATCTAGCACAAAGACAAGTAGAAAACATTATATCAGGTCTACTAGCTGTTAGGTATAAAAGTGAACCTACCATGCCTCTATAGCTTGAGATGTCCACAGACTTTTCATTAGTATTCAACTCAAGCTTAGTTGCAGTGGCCATAGGTGTTTTAGCAGATGTACAGTCCATTAAGTCAAATTTCTTTAAGAGATCATAAATATATTTTGTTTGACTTATGAAAATGCCCTCATGAACTTGCTTTACTTGTAGGCCAAGAAAGTAAGTTAATTCACCCATCATGCTCATTTCATACCTACTTTGCATAAGTTTGGCAAACTTTTTGCAAAGCTTCTCATCTGTAGACCCAAAAATAATATCATCTACATAGATTTGAACAAGTATTGAAGAGCCATTAATATCCCTATGAAATAAGGTTTTATCTACTGTACCTCTAGTGAAGTGGTTCTCCAAAAGAAATTGAGATAAAGTGTCATACCAGGCTCTTGGTGCTTGCTTCAAACCATAAAGTGCTTTCATGAGAAGATATACATATTCTGGAAATTCTGGATCCTCAAAACCAGGAGGTTGATGGACATTGACCTCTTCTTCCAGTTCCCCATTAAGAAAGGCACTTTTGACATCCATCTGATAGACTTTGAAATTGGCATGTGCTGCATAGGCTAGAAAGATTCTTATTGCCTCAAGTCTTGCTACTGGAGCAAAAGTTTCATCAAAATCTATTCCTTCTTCTTGAGAGTAGCCCTTTGCCACTAATCTAGCTTTATTCCTCACAATTATGCCATTTTCATCTGTCTTATTCTTGAGAACCCATTTAGTACTTATGACACTTCTATCATCAGGTTTGGGCACAAGTTTCCATACTTTATTTCTTTCAAATTGGTTTAGCTCTTCTTGCATTGCTAACACCCAATCTGGATCTAGAAGGGCATCTTCCACTTTCTTAGGTTCCTCTTGAGACAGGAAGCTACTGTATAGACATTCTGCTTGAGTGGCCCTTCTAGTTTGGACTCTTGAATTTGATTCACCAATGATTAACTCAAATGGATGATTTCTAGTCCATTTTCTTGCAGGTGGAAGATTTGATCTTGATGAGGTTGCTTCATTTCCATGATCATGTTGATTTAGCATTGAATTCTGACCTTGAGAAACTCCCCCTGAGTTTGTTGTCCTTGCTGAATTATGAAGTTGACTGTCAATGGATGCATCATTTTGCCTGTCGACGGATGCTTGAGAGTATCTGTCAACGGATGCATCTCTAATAGTGTCAACGGATGTTGCAGAATGA
The DNA here is from genome assembly GCA_036435485.1 of Saposhnikovia divaricata. Classification (NCBI taxonomy): domain Eukaryota; kingdom Viridiplantae; phylum Streptophyta; class Magnoliopsida; order Apiales; family Apiaceae; genus Saposhnikovia; species Saposhnikovia divaricata. The sequence continues at coordinate 62,586,015 of CM071594.1, forward strand.
CTGTCAACGGATGCTGCAGAATGACTGTCAACTGATGCTTCATTTTCAGTGTAAGCATCACTCCTAGTTGGTATAACAGTTTTAGGTGGATCTCTGTGGTCATGATCTTCATTTTCCTCATCATCATCATAGTACATTCTTCCTTCACCTTCATTCTCAAATTCCAACTTTTCATGGTAACCTTCATCATTTAGGCCTAGAATCTTTTGATCATCAAACACAACATGTACAGATTCCATAACAATGTTGGTTCTTAGATTGTAGACCTTGTAGGCTTTCCCTGCTGCATATCCAACGAAAATAGCTTCATCTGCCTTTGCTTCAAATTTGCCCAAGTTATCTCCATGATTCCTTAGCACAAAACACTTACACCCAAAGACATGTAGGAAAGCTAAGGTTGGTTTCTTGTTGGTTAATAACTGATAAGGAGTCATTCCTCTAGCTTGATTGACCAAGGAAATATTCTGAGTAAAACATGCAGTGTTGACAGCTTCAGCCCAGAAATATGTTGGTAACCTTGATTCACTTAACATTGTTCTAGCTGCTTCAATGAGAGTTCTGTTTTTCCTTTCAACAACTCCATTTTGTTGAGGTGTTCTGGCAGCAGAAAACTCATGGACAATTCCATTCTCTTCACAGAAAATCTTCATTGTGGAATTCTTGAATTCAGTACCATTGTCACTCCTGATTCTTTGTACTCTGTCTTCAGAACCATTGTTTAGCATTCTGAGATGATTGATGATGATTTCACTTGCACAATCCTTGGAGTGCAGGAAGAAGGTCCATGTGAACTTAGAAAAATCATCTACAATCACCAGACAGTATTTCTTCTTTGAAATAGACATGACATTTACTGGACCAAATAAATCCATATGCAGCAATTGAAGAGGATTAACAATGGATGACTCTGTCTTGCTTTTGAAGGATGATTTCTATTGTTTCCCTAATTGGCAGGCATCACACAGCCCATCTTTGACAAACTCCAATTGAGGGATTCCTCTAGCAAGATCCTTTCTTACCAAATCATTCATAACTTTAAAATTCAAATGTGACAGCTTCTTATGCCATAGCCAACTCTCATCCTTACTTGTTTTGCTGAAGAGACAAGTAATGGATTCTGAGCATGCTGAATTGAAGTCAGCTATGTAAACATTCCCTTTTCTAAAGCCTGTCAATACCACATTGTTGTCTTCCTTGGCAGAAACAACACAGGCTTCTTTTGTGAACTTTACTTCATAGTCTTTGTCACAAATCTGACTGATACTCAGCAAATTGTGCTTCAAACCTTCAACTAAAGCCACTTCTTCAATGATGACATTGTCTTTTGAAATCAGGCCATATCCCTTAGTATATCCTTTGCTGTCATCTCCAAAGGTAATTCTAGGGTCAGCTCCTTCCTTGAATTCTGTGAGCAGGGTTGAATCTCCTGTCATGTGCCTAGAGCATCCACTGTCTAGGTACCATAGATTCCTTCTGTTTCCCTGCACACATTTCAAAAACAAATCAAGTTGATTTTGGTACCCAAGCTTCCTTGGGTCCTTTCTTGTTAGCCTTTGACTTTGCACTCTTAGCATTCTTCAACTTAGGTGTAGATGCTTGAGTGATGGGGTTTGACAAATGCTCATTTGCATGAATATTGGATGCATGCATGTGTGGAAAATTAGCATACATATTATTCATGTTAGGTATGTTCCATGACATTTGTGGCACATTCATAGATTGAAAGTAAGGATTAGACATATATGGCATGTTCACATATGGATTTGAAAAACTAGCATTTTGATACAAACCAGGCATAAGAGGCATTGCAGGCATACATGGCATTGGTTGAGGTACATGAACAGGAGCCTTGTTGACAATCTTGCAATTAGAAGATAGATGATTGACACTATTACAATTACTACAAGTTTTCCTAGGAGCAAACTTGTCAGGAGAGTAATTGTTTTTCTTGTTGATGCCTATCTTACCATTTCTGTTCTTTTTCTTTTTGCCCTCAATTTCTACCTTTTCATTGTCTGATTTACCAACAGCCTTTTTGTTGTGTAAATCACCTGTCTTAGCCTTCCCACTGGATTTGGTTTTGCTGCACTCACCACTAACAAAATTCTTGTTTACTGGACCATACTTGATATCCAGTTTCCTAAGTTCCTTCTTACTAACAGACTTTTTGTTAGTCGACGGATACCTCTCATCCGTTGACGGTTCATCTGTCAACGGATGATCACTATCCGTTGATTCACAAATAGTCTCTAGATCCTCAAGGCCAGGTTCTAGCTCCTTTTTCTTTTGAGTCCAGGTATCCTTCACAAATGATTCTATTCCCTGAACTTCTATTATGTTTTGAGAAACATTCCTACAACTTTGAAATTTAGCAATTATCCCTTGTTCTTTTTCAAGCTGGTCTTTTAAAATTAGTTCTCTTTTTAACACAGCTTTAAGTTCACTTTTAGCATTATTGCAATCAACTCTCATTTTCTCAAATTCTAGAAATTGAGATTCTAGAGTAGCATTTCTATCACTTAAGAACAGATTAGACTCTTTAATTCTATTATTCTCTTTAGTAAGTGATTTAAGAGTAACACTTAAGTGATATAGTTCAGTAGACATTTCATCTATAACACTATTGCATTCCTCTTTAGTGAGCTCAGAGAGATTAGTAGAAAATACCTGATTGCTAGCTGAACTTGCTTCCTGCTCTCCAGAATCAGCCATTAGAGCAAGGTTGACTAACTCAACATCATCATCAGAATGATTGTCATCAACAGCCCAGTCATACTCTTGGGTCAAGAATACCTTTCCTTTCTGCCTGAGAAGATCAAAATATTTCTTCTTATAGTCAACAGCCTCAGTTGGCTTTCCCTTGTTCTCAGATCTAGGTTTCCTGCATTCACTTATCATATGACCAGCAATTCCACAATTGTAGCATTTAATTTTGGATTTATCCACATAGTTGCTTGTGGAAAAATCCTTGTTAAATGGCTTGGCCATCCCAGAGTTTCTCTTGAATTTCAGCTTAGAGAATCTCCTAGAGAGAAAAGCTAAGTACTCATCTATCTCATCCAATTCATCCTGCTGAAGAGCATTCAATTCCTCAGACACCTTTTCCTTGCTCCTGCTTGATTCTGCTCTACCTTTACAAACCTCCCTGTTTGGTGTAGAACTAGCAGTTTCTGTCTTTTCCTCCTTTTGCTCCAAGTTGGCAACAAGTGCAACTGACCCACTTTTCTTTTGAGACTTCTCAATCTCTTCATCCTGCTCCATTTCCAGCTCATAGGTCTTTAAAGTTCCATAGAGCCTTTCAAGAGTAAATGTCTTGTACTCTTGAGTGTTTCTTAGAGAAACAGTCATTGGCTTACATTCCTTGGGCAGTGATCTCAGAAATTTGAGATTAGAATCTTTAACTTGATAGATTCTTCCATACAGTTTTAAACCATTTAGTAGCTTTTGAAATCTACTAAATGTATCATTCAATGTTTCTCCACTCTTAAAGTGAAAATGTTCATACTGTTGGATTAGTAGTTGCATCTTGTTTTCCCTTACCTGTTCTGTTCCTTCACACAGGGTTTGAACAATGTCCCATACTTCCTTGGCGGTAGTACAGTTAATAACATTGTCAACCATGTCTGTTTCTAGACCATTGAACAGAATATTCATGGCCTTTTTGTCTTTGTGGACTTCTGCAATATCTTCAAGACTCCACTCAGAAACAGGTTTGGGAATGAGAGTGTCAGGCACATCATCAGCCAGGCCAACTCTTGTTGCTGTCTTCATTGGAACGTGAGGACCCTTGTCAATGCAATCCACAAAGCCCTCATCAATAGACGAGAGATGTAGGCGCATTTTTACTTTCCAGTGAAAGTAATTTTCTCTATCAAGAACTGGAATCTTCACTCCATAATCCTTCTTAGACATGTTGGAAGTGTGTTGATCTTTAAACTTCAAATATGTTAGAAGCTTGCTTTGATACCAATTGTTATTCCCAGATTACACACTTGTATAATTGTAGAAGGGGGGGTTGAATACAATTCTTGATATTTATAAATTTCTGATAAGAACTCCAGAAATTTATGCAGAGATAATTGCAATGTAAGATTTAAACACAAACACATATAAAATCAGGTGGTTAATATGCACCACCTGAAGCTTTTATTTGAAGAAAACTCTGTGATACAAAATGTACACAGCTGCCATTTTACAACTCTTTGCTTCTAAGGATATTCAAGAAACCCTAAGCAAATATGTCTGTTTTCTTAACCTACAAAGAGTTGCTACCCTTGGTTATATATCCCAAGTTTTACAAGTACTACTGGAATAAGATAATACTAATCTAATTCTAGTTGACTTGCTACTACACTCCAAATACACATGTAGCCGAAAGGTTGTCCTTGTGTTCAGACATGTCTCCTGCACCTTTCTTGTATTCATAGTGTAAATAGAATGCTTCTTTCTTCTGTGTTTCCAAAGTATGGCTGCCATACTGCTTTTTGTATCTACTATCAACTCATGTGATCTGTCAGTCAAACATGTCCTTATCAACTGCTAATCCCCAGCTAATCATAGAAGACAGTGTCAATGATTATCCGTTGATGTTGTACACTGACATCCGTTGATGATGTATTGAGCGGTATCCGTTGATATTTGGGACTTGAGCTGTATCCGTTGATAGAGTGGATTTGAGTTGTATCCGTTGATAGAGTTTTGTCTTCATCTGTTGATACACTTTCACTTAGACAGAATTACATAGCATAGCTTATTTACAATTGGCTACCCTATTCTGCCTATCCGTTGATAGTCAACATGACTGTGGATAAAAACACTATCAACTGATAACATAGAGATACTTGCAATATGCTACAAAACCTCATCCGTTGATGAGCTACCTGTCAACGGATAGAGTTATAAATCCTCATCCGTTGACAGCTACAAAACCTTATACAATTTGATTAATTGTGAGGTTATCATCAAGTACAACATATTCCTAACACGTCCCTCTCATAACATACATGTTCAATAGTAGTGTAAGAATTTACTTAAATATACTTAAATAGAATATTAATTTATTTTAACACAATATAATGAGCAACGTGTATATAACTTTTTTATCGATTTAATTTATCGACAATATTGATTTTTTTTCAATTAAATCGGTTTGATCATAACCCATGTATAATTTATTCTTGTATGAAAATAAAAAACTATTTCTATTATAGGTGTTAAGCGAAGATTTATATAATTCTATAATTTATTACAATCATAATTATTAATAATGAAGATTGTTTGAGAAGTTAAGGGTCGTCTGTATTATAATTGTCTAAAAAGAAATTAGAGTGTTATTCGATAGGAAATAAAAAAGGATGTAGTGTAAACTATTTTTAGTCGTCATTTTGCCTAAAAAATAAACTTAATTATATATGTAATTAATTTTTAATATTGAAATTATAATTATAATGCTCAAATAAAGTTCTATAATTTTTTAAATAAATAAAATAAAATAAAATTAATATGTATTTAGTAGGTATAATTAATTACTAATTAATATGTCATTAAGAGCTATTTAATGCAGGAAAATAATTTTAATAAAAAAATCAAAAAAAATGAAAATTCAAGAAAACTATTTTGAACGCTTATAGTAACTTTCCGAATATATATATATATATATATACTAGCATGATAGCCCGTGCAAAGCACGGGCTTCATTTAAATTTATATGATTCGATTGTTTTTATTTTTGAAGTAAATGACTCGTAATTTTTGAAATATTATACATTATGTGTGTGATATATTTGACATAATATATTTTTTACGGACATTGATAATAACTTAAACTTTTTACTTGAATTTCACATATGATCATTATAGTATAATCACACCTAGTAATTTTAAAAATATAACTTAGAAAGACTGAACAATGTATATAAGCAAGTTCTAAAATGAGAACTTGTATTAAAATGAGAACTAAGAACTTATTTCGGGATTTTATTTTTTATACGTATATTTAATCATTGACACACATTCAAATCTAATTTACATCTCCACCTCCCCCTTCATGTCCCCCTCAATTTTTGGTGATCTTTTACACCATCTCATACACAACCGTTATCACCACCTTTTTTTAGCATGTACATTTCATTTATCATCATCGTTCATGTACACACATACACATGTATGTGTGTGTGTGTGTAAGTGTAAGTGTATAAACCATTCTCTCTTTGCAATTTCATCCTGTTACCAAATCGACCACCACTCCGACAATAACTTACGAACATATTTATCACTGAATTCCAGCCACATTCCCGACCACACCGCTTCTCTCATTCATCTTGTAATTTTTCCTATCTCAAGAGATCTGAGTTCGTAAAGCTCATCAACGTCATTTTCACCCACTCTACCGCCTTAATAACACCATCACCAACACCTTCGAACACTAACAAAATTTCAAATTTGAAATATTTTGGTAATTTGCGTTCAAAATTTTTAATGGTTTTTGCACAAATTTTGATAAGTTGAATTGAACTTTTAGTAATTATGCTTAAATTTTGGTGATTTTGGTGGAGTAAGTGATTGTATTCATGTGGTTGTAGTTAAAATTTTTATGATTTTGGCAGTCATGGTGGGATGGTAGTGGTGATGTGACCGTTATGGCGGTAGTGGTGTTAACGATTGTTTTTGTTGGTGATGGTAATACTGATGTATCAATAAAAAATGATATAAAGATTTCTTACTCAATATTTATAGTTTTTTACTACAAAATTATTGAAAATATGAAATTTACTATGCATAATTCAATTTGTTTTTTTCCTTGAAAGAAGATCTAAAAGTAATCCAATAATTATATGTATATATGTGTGTGTGTGTGTATTATATGTAGTTTTATTTAAAAACTCACTTCTATTAATCTAAAATTTATATAAAATCTAATTAGTTATTGTTAGAATCTATCTTCTTAAATCCAACTATTTTTACTGTCCTAAATTCAATTAATCAATTATTATAACTTGTCTATTATATACAATCCAGTATCACATTTAATTAAATATATATCTTTCATTAACATAGTTATACATTTTGATCTTATATTTGTTTGTATTGCATATATAATCTAATTTATCATGTTGTATTCCAACCAAACTATGTATTTTTTTAAAATTATTTAATTGACAATAAATATAACGTTTATATCTCATATGTAAATTATTCCTTTTTTTTCTTATTCTAAACATATATTTATCGTGTGCTAGTCATATTATAACTAATTTTAACGCTAGTATACTCATATAAAACCTTATATTAAAATTAACAAAAAATTTGGTATGCACGTAAATACAATGTGGTATGTTACCTAATAAGTATCATATTTTCATAATACATAACTTAGAAAGACTAAACAATATATATAAGCAAGTTCTAAAATAAGAACTTGTATTAAAATGAGAAATGAGAACTTATTTCGAAATTTTACTTTTTATACGTATATTTAATCATTGACACACATTCAAATCTAATTTACATCTCCACCTTCACCCACATCCACCTTCATGTCCCCCTCAATTTTTGGTGATCTTTTACACCATCTCATACACAGCCGTTATCACCACCTCTTTTCAGCATCTACATTCCATTTATCATTATCGTTCATGACATACACATTCACATGTATGTATAGTGTGTGTGTGTGTGTGTGTGCGCGCGCGTGCGCACGCGTAAGTGTATAAACCATTCTCACTTTGCTATTTCATCCTCTTACCAAATCGACCACCACTCCGATAATAACTTACGAACATATTTGTCACTGAATTCCAGCCACATTCCCAACCACACCTCTTCTCTCATTCATCTCGTAATTTGTCCTATCTCAAGAGATCTGAGTTCGTAAAGCTCATCAACGTTATTTTCACTCACTCTACCGCCTTAACACCATCACCAACACCATTGAACACTAACAAAATTTGAAATTTGAAATATTTTGGTAATTTACCTTTAATATTTTTAATGGTTTTTGCTTAAATTTTGATAAGTTCAATTGAACTTTTAGTGATTGTGCTTAAATTTTGGTGATTTTGGTGGTGTAAGTGGTTGTATTCATGTGGTTGTAGTTAAATTTTTTGTGATTTTGGCAGTCATAGTGGTATGGTAGTGGTGATGTGACCATTATGGCGGTAGTGGTGTTAGCGATTGTTTTTGGTGGTAATAGTAATACTGATGTATCAATAAAAAATGAAATAAAGATTTCTTACTCAACATATATAATTTTTTACTACAAAATTATTGAAAATATGAAATATACTATGCATAATTCAATTTGTTTTTTTTTTCTTGAAAGAAGATCTACAAGTAATCCAATAATTATATGTGTGTGTGTGTGTGTGTTACATGTTGTTTTATTTCAAAAATTCACTTCTATTAATCTAAAATTTATGTAAAATCTAATTAGTTATGTTTAGAATCTATCTTCTTAAATCCAACCATTTTTACTGTCCTAAATTCAACTAATCGATTATTATAACTTGTGTATTATATACAATCTAGTATCACATTTAATTCAATATATATCTTTCATTAATATAGTTATACATTTTGATCTTATATTTGTTTGTATTGCATGTAGTATAATCTAATTTATCATATCGTATTCTAACCAAACTATGTATTTTTTAAATTATTTAATTGACAATAAATATAATGTTTATATCTCATATGTAAAATTTTCCGTTTTTTTTCTTATTCTAAACATATATCTATCGTGTGATAGTCATACTATAACTAATTTTAACGCTAGTATACTCATATAAAACCTTATATTAAAATTAACTAAAAATTTGGTATGTACGTAAATACAATGTGGTGTGTTATCTAATAAGTATCATATTTTCATAATACAATTAGATGTTTTAAATCTATAATTGTTTTTATGTAGTATCTATAATCTATTTTATAGTATATAATTATAAGCTAATTATGTATTTTACTTAAATATTTATTCGATAACTAATATGAACTTCAAATCTCATTTGTAATGGTTTTTGTTTGTTTTTATATAATTATATTTTTAGTCTATTAAAACATTTTACCTGATAGCAATGAGAGGGGTGTAATCGAACCGAGCCAAGCCGAGTTGAACAATGTTAGGCTCGAGTTTGAACTCGACTAAAAAGGTCGGGCTCAAGCTCAAGTTTGACAGACACTTAAAATTTAAGCTCGTAGCTCGTCTCATAAAAAGCTCGATAAATTCGAACTCGTCTCGAAAACTCGAATTGATTTAACCTTATTTCGATAAAAGTTTGAATATGAACGGTAGGGCTCGGGTTTGACTCGAATCAGGCTCGGAGTCGCCTCCACAAAATGCATGAATTGTATAAAAATATTGAATATTATATTTAAATATATTTATAATATATAAAGAATTAAAATAATAAAATCTTGATTAGGTTGCTCGAACTCAATTCGATAAAATATTCAAATAGCTCGAGCTTGAGCTCAGCTCGAATACTATCAAACCGAATTCGAATATTTTACGAGCTGAGACCGAGTAGCTCACGAACATAATTCATTTGTAACGATATTTTTTGACATGAATTTGTAATAATATGTTTAACAATTTTCAAGTGCTGAATATTTTGATAGTTTCATCATAATTAAATCTTAAATGAAATGCGAAATTTATTATAACAAATGAGTTCTTAGTCCATGTTATTAATAATTTATAAAAAGGTACTAAAAATTTCTTTGGTGTAGTGGTTGGAGATATGAACATAATTCATTCGTATCATGGAGGTCATGGATTCATTTCTCATGATAACATTTTTTTTAACTTTAAATTTTATATTATAGAAGGGTATAGAAGTAATTTACTAAATAACCTTGAATGGCCTTTTTTAACTTTAAATTTTTTATTGTAGAAGGGTATAGAAGTAATTTACTAAATAACCTTGAAAGGCCTTGTTGACCTATAATAAATATAATAGATGTTTATGGGCATACAATAAGAGTGTAGTTAGCATTTTTTTTAATTGATTTTATTTTTATTAATAATAATGGATTCATATATGCACAAAAATCTCAACTAATTAACATTAATTCACTCATAAAAAATATTTATTACATGGACACACACCAAAAAGACCTTTATCGTTATTATTATAATTAATATTATACTGTATTTGTCCAAATGTATGCATTACTTGTTGGCCACCTCTTTTACATAAATCAACGGCAATGATTGATCCTTCGCAGTTCAATAACTGAAATTGAGCCAATGACCGTTCAGCTTGTTAGCTAGGGGTGAGCAAAAAATCGAATTGCAACCGAAATTGAACCGAAACCGGCCAAAATCAAACCGAAATCGAAATCGAACCGTCGGTTGCGGTTTTTGATTTTTAAAAACCGAGACTTTCGGTTCCGGTTCCGGTTATAGGTTCAAACCGAACCGAAAAAACCCGAAACGGAACCGATTATTTATATAAAAAATAAATATATATTCTATATAATTTATATTAACTTTGGATATTAATAAGTAAAAAAATATATTCTGAAACTTGTAATCTAAGAACGTACAGTGCGCACATTTCCTTATGTTTTAGTAGGTTTAAAGTTCAAAACACTAAACATACACTAAGTCACTAATGTAACCTCCTTTCTGTCCTTTACGTAGGTGTATTGGTGTAGTTACCTCAATAGCAAACTTTATGATTTCTACCATCACATATAGTATCATGTTTGTTTAGAATTTTATCACTGTTGTTGGAGGAATTTCGTAACAACACGAAATTGGAGGAATGCTGGAATAATAGAGCGAATTGTATGAATGTGACTGTTTTAGGGGATTAGTGTTTATGAAAAAAGAGGGGGCTTGAAAGGCATATGACTCAGCCTATTTGTAGTTAGAGGATCCTAATCAACTTAAACCAAATTGTAATAAGTAAATATACATATGAACTGTCACAGGAATCTCAAGAAGTATTATCTGTCAGAAGAAAGAAGAAAAGTTAATCTATAGTTTTGATGTTATACACTGGAAGACGATTCAGTTATCTGATCAAGCCCCAGTATAGCATTGAAGTGAATGGATTCATTTGAACAGTGACAGAGATTTTTCGAATGATAGTTTGAAGATCAGTTACAGTACAAGAGAATTGAGAGAAGAAACAAACCACAACCTAAAGTCAAAAGTGAAGAAGCATCGTTGAAGTTAGTCGTTCATGAACCAGACAGTACATCGAACGTCAACACAAATCAGTGGTAATTCTTTACTACCTTTAGTGGTTTGTAAGAATTAAATTAATTATTTATTGATTTAATTAAATTCATTTGTAATTGATATAAATCATTTAGTTGATTTAATTAAATGAATTAATTCTGGAAGAATTAATTTATTTATTTAAATTAATTATTGTATCAATTAAATATGAATTAGTTAATCATTAATTAATTAAATGGATCAATATGACATAAAGAAAGAAAAATAGATTATGTCTTGGAGAAGAAAATTCGGTATGACTTAATTTTAAGTCTTACCGACAGGAGCTTTTCAGGATTAAGTCTTACCGACCTGGATTAAGTCTTACCGACCTCTGCCAGCTGTTGTAAGTCTTACCGAATTTCTGTTAAGTCATACCGACACATTTTATGTCTTAATGGAGGTTTGTGTAAGTCTTTATGAAGGAAAATCAAGTCTTGGTAGCAGTTTAAGTCATGCTGAAGCAGTTAAATATCCTACAGAAAGCCAGCAAGACCTGTTACTAATATAAAAGAACATAACACAGCAGATTAAGTCATAACGGAGAAAACACAGCAGAAACATTAAATCCAGAACAGAATTCTCTCTCTCAAGAACACCAAAGCTTAAACAATTCCCAGAAATTCAAGTTCTTCATCTTTGTTATATTCTATCCGCTAGAACTTGTTTATTTGTGATTCTTGTACTACTAGCGAATTAAGTTTCCTTGTTCTTATCTTGATTATTATTAACTAAATTAGAAAAGTTCATGTCGAATTTTCTAATTAGTTATTAACATCTTGATAAGTTGTTATACTGATTTTGTAACACCACATCAAGTTAATATACAATTATATTCAACTTGAAAAATTGTGTTAAATAATTCCGCACATAAATTTGTCTTTATCAAATTTAATTTAAAGGACAAATTTCGATAAAAAGGTAAAGATTGTATTCAACCCCCCCCTTCTACAATCTTATCGGACCTAACAATTGGTATCAGAGCTCATTGATTGATACACAAATCAAAGATCCCATTTTACTCAATTAAAAATCATCCCCGAATTTTTTAACTCTCTTAAAAAATTCATCATGTCTTCTAAAGTTGGAACTGTGAAAATTCCCATATATGACAAAAACAGTTATGATATGTGGAAGAACAAAATGTTAATGTTCCTCGAGGTTGCAAATCCTAAATACATGAAAGCTTTATCAGAAGGACCTATAACACCTTTTGGAATAATTCCTGAAGTTGTTACTGATGGAAAAGTTATTTCCCCTGTAAGGTATGTACACAAAGACTCTTCTGAATACACTCTTGTTGAAAGAGAGGAAGCTGGACTTGACATTAATTTAAGACTGATCTTAATAGACTCTCTAGACTCTGTAATGTACAGTCATGTGATTAACTGCAAAACTGCAAAGCAAATGTGGGAAACCATTGAAACTGTGAATGAAGGAACAGAGGAAGTTAGGGAGAATCGACTAGAAATTCTGACATCTGAGTATGAACACTTTCGATCAGCATACAATGAAAGTATTCAAGATGTGTTTGAAAGATATAACAAACTTGTCAACAATTTACAGATGCATGGCAAGTACTATACTCAGAAAGAGATCAACAGAAAATTTCTACTGTCAATGCCTGTTCATCTAGAACATAGAATTACAGCTATCAGAGAGTCGAGGAATCTAAGTGAAATAACTGTAGAAAGACTCTTTGGTGTTTTAAAAACCTATGAACTGGAACAATCTCAACAAAAGGAGATTTATGGAAAAGGAAGAGTTGTTAATACTTCTACAGCTCTTATTGTTGAGAACAAACAGGAAGTGGAAGATAAGGTTATTCAACCTTGTAATGTTGACAGTGGTAAGCTTGAAGTTGAAGTTGGTCAAACGAATGCTAGTCTGGATGAAGGAGACTTCTATTCGTTAGAAGAGCTAGATCAGTTGGAAGATGAGTCCATGGCTTTGTTGGTAAGGAAATTCAGCAACTTCAGATTCAGGAAGAATCCCAAGTTCAGGTACAAATCTAACTATAACAGGTTCCAGAGAGGAGGTTCTTCATCCTCAAGTAACAGAGGAGGTTACAAAACTGGAACAGTTGAAAGAAGTAAAATTAGATGCTACAACTGTAATGAACTTGGACATTTCGCTACTGAATGTCAGAAGCCAAAACAAAACCAAAGAAAAGACTTTGGATCTGAGAAGAAGAAGACAGGTAAAGCCTATGTGGCTGCTGGAAAGAGTTGGGATGATACAGACTCTGAAGATGAAGAGTATGGCAATCTTGCCCTGATGGCAAAATCTGATAACTCCAGTGGTACTTCATCTGAGGTATCATGTACTGACAGTCAATATATCTATCAACTTAGTGATACACTAGGTAATGCAAATAGAGAGATTGAAAGGCTAAATTTGTTAAATACAGATCTTAGTAATCAATTATCAGAATTACACGATGTACAAAATTGTCATGATAAACAAAAATCAGAAATAAGAATTCTAAAAGAACTTGAGAGGTCTCTAGCGTTGATAGTGGTTCAACAACGTGAAACAATGCTGAGCTAGAAATAAGGGCTAGTGCTACTTCTAATTCATGTAAAGTGGCTAAAGAGTTGTTTAACCAACAAGTTATTAATCAAACCGTGGGTATTGGGTTTGACTATAATGAAGCTATTGGTCGAAAAAGCATTATTACCCCTAATCGTGTCAGTGCTGTAGATAGGGGTATACCATTAGTGCTTAAGGGTGTTAGTAGCCCACTCTTTAAGACATCCATAGCAGAACCTTTGGATACAACATCTTTAATCATTAAGGAAGAGATGCGCATTGAGGATTTAGCTAATGGCGTAGTCTTAGAAAGTAATCAAGTTGTTAAAAATGATGAAGATAGAAAGACTGTGTTTAAGAAAGCAGAAAGAGTTGGTGAGTCTACTAGTTCCTTGAAAACTAGTAGTAGAAGTAACAACATGAATAAATGCAACAACATATCTACCATGCATGCTATTCCTGTTATTGATACTGCTCATAAAAAGTGTGATGCTGTTAATTGCATGTCTTGTGCTTTTAATATAATGTCTGCTTACTTTAACGGTAATCATGCATGTGTTGATAAGAATGTTCCTAGACAGCATATGAGCAGAAATAAACATGTTAGATCCAGGACTGTAAAATCACCTAATTCTAAGATTAGGACTCCAAGTCCTTCTCAGGATATGGTGAAGACATGGTTACCCAAGCTGAAACCAAAACAAGTTAAAGCTGTTTACAGGGTTAAATGTCCAGTACCTAAAGAAAATGTTGTTAAAATAAAAAGTGTTGCTTTACCTGATAAAGGTCAATTCTTTAAGTACTCCGGACCTAATCAAATTTGGGTTCCGAAGAAATTCTAACCAATTTGTCATTGCTGGGTTTGAAACAGGTTGAACGAGTCATGTGGATTCTGGACAGTGGATGTTCAAGGCATATGACCGGAGATAGAGCCCTGCTGACAAATGTGGTGGAGAAGGCTGGCCCAGTCGTTACCTTTGGAGATAACAGCAAAGGTAGAACTGATGGATATGGCAGATTAGAAGCTGGAAATGTTATCGTTGAAGATGTCTCTTTTGTGAACGGCCTTGAGCACAATTTGCTCAGTATTAGTCAATTCTGTGACAAAGGTTATGAAGTTCATTTCAACAAGAAGAATTGTCTAATATCACACAAGAGAAATGAAAGACCGCAGTTGACTGGAGTAAGAAAAGGAAACTTGTACATAGCCAATATGAACTCTGGAAGCACAGAAGAAATTAGATGTTTTTATTCAAAGGTATCCACTGATGAAAGTTGGTTATGGCACAAGAAACTTTCTCATCTAAACTTCAAAACAATGAATTCTCTAGTGAAAAAAGAGTTGGTGAGAGGTTTACCTTCGATTGAATTTACTCAGGAAGGTCTATGTGATGCTTGTCAAAAAGGGAAGTTAAAAAGGGCAACTCACAGGAGCACTAACATATCATCAATAACTGAACCATTACAACTTCTCCATATGGATTTGTTTGGTCCAGTTAGTGTGATGTCTATGTCAAGAAAAAGATATGCTCTAGTGATTGTTGATGATTTCTCAAAATTCACATGGGTATTATTTCTGAACTAAAAAGATGAAACTCCACAACTGGTAGTTGATCACATTAAGTTAATTAAGCTAGATTCTAATCGTCCAGTAAGAGCTATAAGGTCAGACAACGGAACTAAATTCAAGAATGCAGTTCTGAATGACTTTTGCACTGAAAAGGGTATAACTAGACAGTACTCGGCTCCCAGAACTCCTCAACAAAATGGGGTAGTTGAAAGAAAGAATAGAACCTTGATTGAAGCTGCACATACAATGCTAAGTGAATCAAGGCTTCCATTGAGCTTTTGGGCTGAAGCTGTCAACACTGCATGCTATACCCAGAATCGAACACTTATCAATAAAGACTTAATGAAGACACCATATGAAGCTCTACATGACAAGAAACCAACTCTCAAGTACTTCCATGTATTTGGGACAAAATGCTTTGTGCTGAAAGAAGGAGATGATCAAGGTGGTAAATTTGAAGAAATAGCACATGAAGCAATATTTATTGGTTATACTAGAAGAGCCTACAAGGTGTATCTTATTGATCAACAGAAAACCTTGGAAAGTGTCAATGTTACATTTGATGACACAAAACTCCCAAATATCCAAAATGAAGATCCATCTGAAAAGCTTAAGTTTGATGATATGTCAGACTCAGATTCAGATGATGACAATCAACCTGACGTTGTTGCTGATAATAATAATCC
Organism: Saposhnikovia divaricata; assembly: GCA_036435485.1. Classification (NCBI taxonomy): domain Eukaryota; kingdom Viridiplantae; phylum Streptophyta; class Magnoliopsida; order Apiales; family Apiaceae; genus Saposhnikovia; species Saposhnikovia divaricata. Next base: position 62,602,036 of record CM071594.1, read on the forward strand.
AAATGTTGGTGGTAATGATCAAGGTGATGCTGGTGAAAACAATGATAACTTTCAAGACACCACTGAAACTCTTGAACCATCAACAAGTCAAACTGGCAACAACTCAGGGGGAGATAATGAAGGGTCAACAAGTCATATTCAACATCATACTGAAGATCAAGGCGAATCGTCAAGATCAATTCTTCCCAGACAAACTGTTTGGAATAGAGCTCATCCTTTTGAGCTGATTCTTGGTGATCCAGATGTTGGTGTGAAAACAAGAAGAGCTTATCAGAATCAATGTAACTATTCTGGGTTCCTGTCTGTCATGGAACCTAAGAAAGTAGAAGAAGCTCTATCTGATCCTGATTGGGTGATTTCTATGCAAGATGAACTCAATCAATTTAAGCAACAAGAAGTATGGAAGCTGGTACCCAGACCTAAAGATAGAAAAGTGGTGGACACAAGATGGGTATTCAGAAACAAACTAGATGAAGATGGCACTGTGATAAGAAACAAAGCAAGACTGGTAGCTAAAGGTTATTCTCAAGCTGAAGGCATTGATTATGACAAGACCTATGCTCCAGTGGCAAGACTTGAGGCCATCAGAATATTCTTGGCATTTGCATCCTATTCAAGATTCAAAGTTTATCAAATGGATGTCAAGAGTGCTTTTCTGAATGGTAAGCTAGATGAAGAAGTGTATGTAGAACAGCCCTCTGGTTTTGAAGATCAAGATCATCTGGACTATGTCTACTTTCTTTACAAAGCTATCTATGGTCTTAAGCAAGCCCCAAGAAAATGGTATGACACTCTTTTTGAATTTCTATTAGAAAATGGTTTTATAAGAGGTGTCATAGACAAAACTCTCTTCACTAAAAGACATAAGAATGATATAATACTAGTCCAAGTCTATGTGGACGATATTATATTTGGGTCTACTAATGAGCTTCTGTGCAAGAAGTTTTCTAAGTTAATGCAGGGTAGGTTTGAAATGAGCATGATGGGAGAACTGAAATTCTTTCTTGGATTACAAATAAGTCAGAGACAAGATGGAATATTTATTTGTCAATCTAAGTACATCAAGGAGCTCCTCAAGAAATATCACATGGAGGAGTGCTCATCAGCAAAGACACCATCAACTATAGCTGTCAAAATTGGTTTATGTGAAAATTCTGCCAAGGTAGATATCACAGGCTATAGAGGAATGATTGGCTCATTGCTTTATCTAACTGCTAGTATACCAGATATAATATTTGCCACATGCTTGTGTGCAAGGTTCCAAGCGAACCCTAAAGAAATCCATCTCACTGCTGTCAAAAGAATCTTAAGATATCTAAAGGGTACGCCTAATTTAGGCATCTGGTACCCTAATGAAACTGGTTTTACTTTAATTGGATATACAGATTCTGACTATGCAGGAAGTGTTGTAGACAGGAAGAGTACATCTGGGAGTTGTCAATACCTAGGTGGAAGATTGGTATCCTGGTTCAGTAAGAAACAGCAAACAGTTTCCAACTCTACGCCGAAGCTGAATATATAGCTGCTGGAAGCTGTTGTGCTCAAATCTTATGGATTAGAAATCAATTAATGGACTATGGCATTGTATTGGAAAATATTCCTATTTTATGTGATAATACAAGTGCCATAGCAATCGCAAGCAATCCTGTGCAGCACTCAAGGACAAAGCACGTTGACATAAGGTATCATTTTATAAGAGAGCATGTAATGAATGGTACAGTGGAACTACTATTTGTAGGCTCTGGAGATCAAACTGCAGATATTTTTACTAAGTCGCTTAATGAATCCTCATTCACTAGAATTGTTAGTGAATTGGGTATGTTAAACAGTCCTAGTAATTAATACTGTTAATATCTGAAATTTGATCTTTAATAATTTTGCAAGTGATTATTCTGTGAATATTTGTTGTTTGAAATCACTTGTATAATTATTTTACCATCTGATTTTCTTGCTTGTTTAGTTATTTTTCACTCTGTTTATTCATATTATTTAATACTTCATACTTCTGTATTTTTAGAATATTTGTAGATATTTATTTCTATTTTATTAATTAATTTATCATATGTTTTGTAATGTTTGTCCTGTTAATATTGCTTTGTTTTCGTTAATAGGTTAGCATATGGTATTTATAACTATTTTTATTATTTGTTTAAATTTAATATAATATTTTTATTGTTTTTATAAGTTAATTGTATATTTTATAGTGTTTTTAATGTTTATTTAAAGTTAATATGACTTAAAATTAGGAAAAACAATCAATATGACTTAACTTAAAATCAGTATGACTTAAACAGGTTAAGTCTTACCGATTTTTTTTTTAAATTAAGTCATATTCGCTAGTCAGTATAAATTAAGTCTTAATCACCTGTATTTAATTAAGTCTTAATTACTTATTTGTTAAGTCTTATTAGTTAAGTCTTTTTAGTTTTAAATTTAAGTCTTATTTCAATTCAAGTCTTAACTAGTTGTGTTTATATTAAGTCTTACTGAGTATTAACATAATTTTAAGTCCTATTCGTTTTAAGTCTTATTCGTATGTATGTAGTTTTAAGTCTTATTAGATAACTTTTTAAGTCTTATTCGGTTAGTTAGTATATAGATAGAAGCTAAGTAATGTTAAGTCATATTTTCATTTTAAGTTATACTCTCAAGTTAAGTCTTAGAGTACCAAGTAGATACACACATATATACACGCATATACACGATCGTTCATGCCCATTTTTCGTCTCAAATCTTGCTGTTAATCACGAATTAATCACATAACTCAACTCCTGGTCGGATTATCTACGTTTTGAGTACTTGGAATCGTGTTTTGGTTCGATTTTGAAGAAGTTTTGTTCGAAAAAATCGAAAATTCGATTTGATTTTCTGATTAATTGGTTTTGATTCTTGCAAAACTAAAAATATACGTGTGTTCGTGTGTGTAAGGAGATTATTGAGTGAAATTTTCAGAATTTTTGAAGAACTTTTAATTATTTCAAATTTTTAATTTATTATTAATTCGAAAAATTAATTTTTAAATCATTATTTTGTAAAATCTGAAATTTTCAAAGAAATTAAATCTTGATTAAAATGGCTGATCGATTTGAAATTATTAAACATAATTTAATCGGTTATTTTGATCCATAAAAATGTTCAGTTGAACGTTTTCGACCGTGGATTCGGTTTTTAAATGAAAATTCACTGGTTCGCAATGCTTTGAGATTGGATGCTCCATTAAAGATTGAACCTTTGCGAATCATGTGTACTACTGCTGTCGTTTCTAATGATAACAGATCATTTGTCTTCTCTGTAGGAGACAATCAGTACACAGTGAATGAAAATACAATAAATACGGTCTTAAATTTTCCAACTGAAAATTTCGAAGAATTACCATCAGATCAAGAATTGATAAATTTTTTAAATGGTGTATTCTATCAAGACAGTCCTGATCAAACTGTCTGGAATAAAAAGAACTTCGTTCAGGAATGGGATTATCTGTTTGACACATTAGGTAGAGTCTTTGCCAATTCTACTAAAGGGAACTTCGGGGTATTACCATCTTTCTTGCAGCATATTGGATATGCAGTTGCACACAACCGAAGAATTAATATTGGCAGACTACTGTGTGTTCCGATGGTTAGAAGAATCATTAATGCAAAGAAGAATTTTGATAATGGACATAAAGTATCATGTTATTATCCAAGATTCTTGTCATTGATTTTTAATCATCTTGTGGAACTAAAAAACCAAGCCCAATTCCTGAATGGAGAATCACTGGCGTCAGGTAAACCTACTACCAGATTGTTCACTGAGTACAACAACAAGCCTAAATTCACAAACATACCTGTAGTTGTCACCCAATACATGTCAAACTATATACAACTACCTGTCATTGAACCTTTACCTGAATCTGAACAACCAGAACAAAACCCTGAACCACCAGTGGAAAACATACTTGTTGATAATGAAAATCAAGGCAATCAACAAGTTGAACCTGCTCAACAAATTGTTCCTCAGCCAGCTGCACTTGCTGTTGAACATCCAGTGCAAGAAACTGCATCTGTCCCTGAACCTGAATCAGATCAACCCATCTTATCAGAGACTGTTGCGGAATCAGCTGACCAGGTATTGCCTTCTGTTCCTCAAACTACTACTTCTCAATCTATTTCTGGAACCCAAGTGGTTGGTAGGTCTGACCAAGGGGTTGTAGTACCACAACCTCTAACCAAGGTCGTAGAGCCAAACACTCAACCAACAAAACTCATATCTTTTCACTCCAGAAAGAAATTGCAAGTCAAAAGAAGTCGAATCAGTAGTGGTACTATGAGTGAACCCACAGCTCTGCCTCTAGAAAAGAAATGTAGAACTCAAACTGAGGCAACTGTAAGCCCGTCTGTATCCTCCCAACATGATATGGAAGTTGATATGGCCGTTACACAGTTACTAGAATCATCTTCTCAACAGGGTGATTCTATTGAAATTGGCCATAGGGCCGTGGCACCTTGTAGTGAGTCAAGCACACCTCCCCTATTACTCACAATGGGGGAAGACATACCTTTAGATGAGTCTCAGGACACACTGCAAGGAGAGCACGTAGAAAATGTGACAGTGCCTACCATAGTTACGGTAGAAGAGTCTTCACAGGCTTTAGAGGGAAATCTTGGTTCTCAGCCAACTTTAATAGAACCATCATCTCCCCTCCCAGGACAAACACTCCTGGCTCCCGCAAGGGATTTTCCACTCGCAGTTTCGACTGGAGAAGGTGGAAGGCAACTTGATCAATCTACTACTGAAGCAATTCAATCAACAATTTCAAATGTTCAAGTAGATTTGATTAAGGACAGGGATTTGCGAACTCCCATTGCACCACCACTGACCTTCCTAGAGGAGGCTAGGGTGATTTTACATGCATGTACAAATCTGGAAGCAGCTAAGGAATCTGAGAGGAGTGATGTGAGGAATACCATAAAATTGAGTGAAACACATGCACTTCAGGTGAGTGGATCTCAAAGTGAACATCAGGTGAGCGCACACACTGACACATACACTCTCTCATTATTAGAAAAGATAACTGCTTTAGAGAAAGAACTTGCAGTCAGCAAGGCTGAAACAGAAATCCTTAAAGCACAAGTGGGTGAGCGATCTTCTTCATCCACCTCTGTCAACAGTCAGCTTGCTGTAATCAAGAAGGACATAAACTACTTAAAGACATCTTTCACCAAGAAGATAGAATCTCTCGAACTCTCTCATGAAAAGGCACTTGATGACTCTGGAGATATTACTGTTGCTCAAGACATGTTAATTTTTGAGATTTCCTTGAAAGTTGATAATCTACAGTCAGAGGTACAGCACAATCAGGAATCTACTGATTCTCGTCTGGACCAGATCGAAAAGCAAAATGCACACCAGGCTAAAGGGTTAAGATATTTGTTTAATCTTGTAAGTCAAAGTCGCAAACCTACGAATGAAGAAATTGAATTCTTTACAAGCAAGGATGGTGATGATGATGAACAAGATCCTGAAGCTGGGGCAACTGATAAATCTGTAGAGGATTCCTCAACTAAGGAGGAGAAATCAAAGGGGTCACAAGATAAAACTAAAGAAAGAGAGGGAGGAGAAGGAAAATCTGGTAAATCTGACCAAGGTGAAGATAAGAGGAAGAAAGTAGTTGAAGAAACTGAAGAAGAAATTCAAGACAAGAACACAGGTTATTATTACACGGGTGAACCGGATAACTTCGATGTTTTTGCTGATCTTGAATTCCCTGATCAAGGTGAAGAACTTCCTGAACCTGATCTTAGTCACTGGGAAGATGAAGGACCAGTGATATCTGAATTTGAAGCTCAACAAGCTGAGAAAGAATCTGAAGAATTATTTGCTCAAAGGGAAGCTAATTTGAAAATGAGAGAAGAAAAACTTCAAAAGTCATTAGAGCAAATTGCACGAAATGAAGAACTTCAGAAAGCTGAACAGCAAGCATTACAACGATTACATGCTATAAATGTTGAGAAGAGAAAAACATATATCAGACTAAAGAGCGGTGACAAATGGGAACGTGCTCAAAGAGCAATTGATTCACCTCAGAGTTCTGATTATGAAGATCGTCGTCTTGGACAAATTCTCGAGGAATTCAAACTGGCAAATCCAATTCATGAAATGTATATAAAGGCCTTACAGGTAGAAGTCATCAGGATAACTACTGCATTTGAACCCAAATCTGATGAGCTGGTAATATTTGTAGATTGTCATAAAGTTGGAACTTTCAGAGTATCTATTCAGTTCTTTTATGACAGATCATTGACAGAGATTTGGGTACTTAGGCCTAAGGTAAGAACATCTTCTGAGCTAGGTGTATTGTTACATGAAAAGTTCAAAGAATTTGCTGAAAGAGCTGGACCAGAAGTGATTAAGGAACCTCCACAAGTAAAATTTCTTAAGGGAGAGGTACTTCACTCAATCAATCTTCAGACAGATGAGCTATACGAACATCATGCAAAGCACTTGGTATATGCTGAATATGCTCTCAGAAATCATGGATTCTTGACTGAAGAAAAGGTAATAGCTGCATATCACATTCGTTCCTATGCACAAACGAACATAAAAGATTACAAGAAATTTCAAGGTAAACTGAGAAAGAAGCTTGGAATTCCTTTAGTCTTACCTCAAGGATTATCATCAAGAAGAGAACGTCTTGTTGATTCTGATCTACACATGAAACTTCAAGTCACATATGAGCCAGAAGAAGGAGAATTCAGAAGGGAAGACAACTGAAGAAAAGGAATTGCTCTACATGTTATATCTTTAGAGCCTAGATAAATCTTGATAGGAATTTATATCATATGATCAATCTAGAGGATCATCTATCTTGTATTTATCTTTCATGTTTGAATCTGGCAAATGTTAAATATAAACCAGAACTTTTTTTTCATATTTACTTAGTATTTAAAGTTTTATCTTTCATTTGGTTAAGTTGGATTAGTTGAGGTATCCTCTAGGAATTTGCTTGTTATTGTCTAACAAACAAATAGGGGGAGATTGAAAGGCATATGACTCAGCCTATTTGTAGTTAGAGGATCCTAATCAACTTAAACCAAATTGTAATAAGTAAATATACATATGAACTGTCACAGGAATCTCAAGAAGTATTATCTGTCAGAAGAAAGAAGAAAAGTTAATCTATAGTTTTGATGTTATACACTGGAAGACGATTCAGTTATCTGATCAAGCCCCAGTATAGCATTGAAGTGAATGGATTCATTTGAACAGTGACAGAGATTTTTCGAATGATAGTTTGAAGATCAGTTACAGTACAAGAGAATTGAGAGAAGAAACAAACCACAACCTAAAGTCAAAAGTGAAGAAGCATCGTTGAAGTTAGTCGTTCATGAACCAGACAGTACATCGAACGTCAACACAAATCAGTGGTAATTCTTTACTACCTTTAGTGGTTTGTAAGAATTAAATTAATTATTTATTGATTTAATTAAATTCATTTGTAATTGATATAAATCATTTAGTTGATTTAATTAAATGAATTAATTCTGGAAGAATTAATTTATTTATTTAAATTAATTATTGTATCAATTAAATATGAATTAGTTAATCATTAATTAATTAAATGGATCAATATGACTTAAAGAAAGAAAAATAGATTATGTCTTGGAGAAGAAAATTCGGTATGACTTAATTTTAAGTCTTACCGACAGGAGCTTTTCAGGATTAAGTCTTACCGACCTGGATTAAGTCTTACCGACCTCTGCCAGCTGTTGTAAGTCTTACCGAATTTCTGTTAAGTCATACCGACACATTTTATGTCTTAATGGAGGTTTGTGTAAGTCTTTATGAAGGAAAATCAAGTCTTGGTAGCAGTTTAAGTCATGCTGAAGCAGTTAAATATCCTACAGAAAGCCAGCAAGACCTGTTACTAATATAAAAGAACATAACACAGCAGATTAAGTCATAACGGAGAAAACACAGCAGAAACATTAAATCCAGAACAGAATTCTCTCTCTCAAGAACACCAAGAACACCAAAGCTTAAACAATTCCCAGAAATTCAAGTTCTTCATCTTTGTTATATTCTATCCGCTAGAACTTGTTTATTTGTGATTCTTGTAATACTAGCGAATTAAGTTTCCTAGTTCTTATCTTGATTATTATTAACTAAATTAGAAAAGTTCATGTCGAATTTTCTAATTAGTTATTAACATCTTGATAAGTTGTTATAGTGATTTTGTAACACCACATCAAGTTAATATACAATTATATTCAACTTGAAAAATTGTGTTAATTAATTCCGCACATAAATTTGTCTTTATCAAATTTAATTTAAAGGACAAATTTCGATAAAAAGGTAAAGATTGTATTCAACCCCCCCTTCTACAATCTTATCGGACCTAACAGTGCTGGACTTGGCAGGTGTCTCGATTTGTCTCGTGTATCGGTCATCTCTTCTGCCAAGATGCCTACATACCTATATTTATATAGGATCAAGCCCACGTAGTTCTGTGAATTAATTGGCCTTATCCCGAGAGACTTAAGGGATAAGTTACGTTAATGTGGGTAATGATTGATTTTATCTGATTTAATCTTATCGTTGTGATATCTTCCTGATTTGAAGAATATCGTTTGGAGATATTTGCCGTAATTGATTGATTGAGATTGATTCTTTCCTCGTTTCAGGGAGAGGATAAAACTTAGCGGTTAAGTAATAATTATTAATCTGAATTAATAATTAATCAATATTAGAAATTTGGGAAATTATTAGACCTGCCAAAATCATGGCATAACAATCACCATCAATTTTGTAGATTTATATTGCATATTCAGGTATTAGCATGTGAAAACTTGTTCGTCATTTTTTATGAATAAGTTATATAAACAATTATTTTAACTTCTGAATTTATTAGAACTTAACTTGTCTAACCTTTTTTATAAAAATTTATTAAAATTTATAATACTTTTAATTTAAGCGGTTTTAAAACCGAAACCGATCCGATAAAAACCGAACCGGGGTTTTAAAACCGAAACCGATGATTCGGTTGCGGTTTCGGTTATCAATTTTAAAAACCGAAGATATGCGATTTCGATTCCGATTTTATCCAAAAACCGAACCAAACAAGATTTGCTCTCCCTATTGTTAGCTTACAAGTAAACTCATAAAACAAGCTAAGTTCAGTCATTCAGATTTTTAAACTTGTATTAGTGTATACAGGCCTGTTTGGTAAAATTTATTTTAAGTTTTTATGAACTTATTTTCGGATAAAAAATTCATATTTTAATAATTTTTTTATATAAGTATTTAATGTATGTTTGAGATTTTATAAGTTGTAAAAAAGAAAGAGTTAATTTTTTCTGAATAAAGTTAGGAATCTCTAACTTTATCTTAAAATAAATTGACTTATTATGGAAAAAAGTTTCCCCAAACACCCCATAATCTTGTTTAGCTCATTCGAACAACTTGGCTCCTAAAAAAAATCGAATTCAAACTCGTTTATTAGAATCCCACTAGGCCATTACAACCTTAAGTCTACTTTTGATTTTTACATGTATTTGTGTGAACAAAGTACCCTTTTTATCTTGAGAAAATGTCCAAAATGACATAATTTTAGTGTTGAATATTCAAAATGGCACTTCCCGAAAAGTGAGCCCTCCATTTGCACACAGCGTCCATGTAGTATGTGTTAAGGGAGAATGCATGTAGCACATGTGTTTATGATGTTAACTAATTTAACAGTTAGCGTTTGTTTTTTTTTTCAATAATTCCATTTTGGGTTTTAAAAATAATAGCTTATAGCCCGTGCCTTACACGGGCTATTTTTATTTTTTTTAATTTGTTTATAATTTAATATATATAATATTTTAAACATTATTTTTATTTTAATATTAAATCTAAATTAATATGCTGTTGGTGGGAATCGAACCTTGAACCTTTCTATATAACATAATCTAGTATTAATTTTATATTAAAATGTTTTTGGCGGGATTCGAACCTTAAACCTTCAATTTTTAGTATTATTGTATCTAACGGTCATGATATATTTGAATTGAAGATCTAACGGTTGTGAATGAGGATAACCAAAAATAAGGGGGTAACCAACTACAAATTATACCCTATTTCGCTTATTATAATATAGTATAGATTTCGAATGATGATTTAGAAATATTCAATTTTTTAATTAATTTTTTTTTAATTTTATTTGTATTCCCTTACGGGTTCAACAATTAACCTTCGGGGTTCAACAATTTCATTTTGGGTTTAGAAATATTCAGATTGACGAATAAACCGTATACAGACTTAGGGTTTAGGATTGTTTACAACCCTAAATCCTACACCTTAAACCCTAACTTATCTAGATTTTTAAACGCGTTTGCGTTTAAAAATCAGGCCGCCGGATTCAATTTTTTTAATTAAAATTTTTTAATTTTATCTGTATTGCCTTGGGTTTCAACTATAATTTTTTTAATAGTATTTGCAAATACATATTTACCAAAAAAAAAAAATAGCTACATCACTTAAAGTAGCCTTTTGAAAAAAAAAAGAATGTAAACAGATCTTGCGTGTTTGTTGAAAACGCAACTAGTAATTGCGTTATGGCCCAAAACGCTTACAAAAGTTGCGTTCCATGGGTCTGTGAGCAGGTGGTTCATAAAAATCAAGGAAACGCAAGTATGAGTTGCGTTTTGGGGTGACGCAACTATCATATGCGTGATGTAAGTACTAGTGAAGGGCAGTGTTTTTACGAAGTGCCATTTTGGGCATTTTGATCAGAATTTGTGTCATTTTGGCCCTTCACCCTCTTTGTATTCTGTGTTATCATCTAGATTAATTTCTACAATAATGTAACTAGTTCACAAAAATATGATTCTAAATTCTACGTCTATAAACTTGGGACATTTCGCAATCCCTTTTTGACAATGTATACTTTGATATGAAACTATACTCGTACACATTCAGTCTGCACACCAGCACATGCCCGTGGTCTAGAAGGAGCCAGCTGCAGGATGTTTATAAACTTATTATGGGGGTGTTTGGGGGAACTTTTTTCCAGAATAAGTCAACTTATTTTAAGACAAAGTTAGAGATTCCTAACTTTCCAACTTATTTTCCAACTTATTTTTGCAACTTATAGAATCTCAAACATATATTAAATACTTGTATAAAAAAAATTTATCAAAAGATGAAATTTTTACCCGAAAATAAGTCCATAAGGACTTATAATAAGTCCAGCCAAACAGGCTCTATGTTGCAATAGCTCAAAGTAATAGAACTTCTCCATCAATAGCAATGAACCATGCCACAATCCACAAACATTACGTAGTATGCTTATAAGTTACTACAACCATTCATCGCATCAGCAAAAAAGAACAAAAAAAGGAGTACTAAACTTCATAAACCAAAAAGTTATATATAAAATCAAATTACAAGATGTGGGTCTAAAACACACATAAATATCACAATATTATAAGTCGCAACCCAAGAACCATGACCAGTTATGACCACTGACCTCTTCTGAACCACAAACACTGTCGAACACCTTCGCATCCACCTCAGTATAACCTTAGCATGTATTGATAATGTTACATTTGAAAGACTAAATATTTGCCTAGACTCAATTTTTCAACTATCTCTTGCTTTGATTTCACAAAACCCTATAATACTTGCTCACAAAGCGCCGCATTCTGCCACTTTTATTAAGGGTAAATTTAATTTCTTTTGCCTATGTTGATATTGTTCGAAAGGATGTTTTTGTATGCAGGAATTAGGCTACAGACTTGCCTCTTTAACACGTTCTTACAAGGAGAATTGACTGAAGACTGCCGAAAGTTCCTTCCAATCGAATGACTCCAAGTTTGGGGAGAAAACAGCAGCACCAACACCAAGTGCAATGACAACAAAAGCAAAACCTTTCATGCATCCATGACCACGTGAGACCCTTCCGAGTAACCACTTGCAGTACTTATCTGCATTCTTGATGAGTGTTTGCTGGGCGTGTTCTACTCCATTTGCTAATGCTTTCTCATTCTACCAGGAAAAAAAAAATATATGACATTAAAGAATAAGTATGCTATTTCTGCAGAAAGCATGTGACACTATTATATATCTACCATTGCTATTAATTTGTTGAAATGTCATTTAGCAAAAAAAAAAAAAAAATTGTTAAAATTTGCACCACCATATGCTCTTTGATAAATGATAACACTTATGTAGAAAGGCACCATTACCTTTTGTCTAAAACTCTTGAGTGTGTCCTCCAAACCCTCGAGAGAATATTGTTTGACAGATAGCTGCCTCCAGTCCTCAGTAAGCTTTCTCAAAGCAGCAACACTCACGTCTAGATTATCCATATAGATGTTGTCCTGGTATATCAGATGTATGGCATCAAATAAAAACTAGTTCGGAATCAGCAATTGTATAAGTTAAAAGAGATGAACGCTTTGAACACAACTTACCCATTGCTTGTAGCAATCAGGGTGTTGAGTCAAACACCAGATAAAGATGTTTGTTGCTTCTCTAGACAGTTCAGGAGTGCCTGCACAAAGTGATGGAACTAGTTAGATCACCTAACCACATAAAAATGAGTTTCCTTGAATTATATTGCAGTTTGTAGTTTACCTTCCCCTGCTGCTTTCGCAGAAATTGTCAGTATTTGCAAAGAAACTTGTTTCATTGCCTTGCTTCCAGGGACTCCAGCAAGGGCCACCTCTTTGAGGATGGGGTAAATGGCCTCAAACCTTTCGGTGGCCTACATAATGTACCACAAGTCGAAACGAACTCAAAATTTAGCATAAAACACAGAACCCAGACAAATGAGTGTACATAACACCCTCCCCCACCCCCTTCCCTTCCTGTGGAGGTAGTTCAATTGGCCATTACTAAAAAAAATATAATGATAACAATGGAACCCTTGAAGTCCCACACACCTTGACTCTAGTTGATGATGTTGGAAATGTTACTCGCAACAACAAATCAAGAGCTGAAGGTGGCACCAAGCGCTCCCCCTTTCTTACAGCGCCGTTTACTAAAATAGTACGAGCTTTAGGGGCAGACAGAATTCTAAAAAAAAATTCAAAGTAGGATTAGTGATGGCATGAAAATATAAAGTTCTTACGAAGAAATATAGCATCATATAATATTCTTACCTTTCCACTAACTGTAAAACCAAGTCCCTCGTTTGTGGATTACAGCCTTGTTTCCCACCAACTATAGGCAAGACAAGATGTGACCACACGTACAACCCTACAGCAAGATCTCCTTGACAGGCCTAAATAAGATTAGAATCTACTTTTAGCAAGCTTATGCAAAGGAAGTAATCTATTTTCTCAAAGCTGCCCTAACAGTTGCACAAAATTTAGTGTTAATGGCTCACCTGAGCTACCACCCATGCAATCACTGGAAGCTTGTCTTGTCCTTTATACTTAGAATTCTCATTGAGCACCGGACATATACTGATGAGAACATCAGGCTTTCTTCGCAACACCATTGCTAGGACCGAGAAAATAGCAACCTGCCAATGCACATTAGTTTATAAATTAGTAAATCATGTCTTTACATCATTTATAACTTAACTATAAAACTAAGTGAAGTGTTAAAAAAATGAAGGAATATTCAATGATGAGGAGTCCTTTACAATACAACCTCCATGACCAACACGGGACTTGAATTTAAACCTAGCAAAATTGTACACATGCCGATGCACATTTTTCCAATAGAAGGGCACCAACAATAATTTATAGTGCCTCAGCAGCTTTCTTCTCATTTTTTCGTTCTACTCCTATGAACAATAGATGACAACTTACCTGAGACTTAGAAGATGCTTGTTGCACGGCTTTCTTGGCACCCTTGGCGCTGGGTTGTTGACTGGCTAGGTCGGCAAAGATGCTATCTAAAGACCACAATACACAGGAACCAAGAGCCTCAATCGACCGCTGACTGATCCAGTCAACCGATGTCTTATAAACAGCTTCAGCTATGTGAGAGACCGGAACCTGTTGAGTAAATTCATTAAATTATGATTACTAAACCCCATTTTACATAATTATTATCATAGCATACTTTCTCCACGTTAATTATAAAAGGGATGAATTGATCTTTAAATGATAGTGGTAACTAAGGAATTACTCTCGTAACCGGAACCTGTTGAGTAAATTCATTAAATTATGATTACTAAACCCCATTTTACATAATTATTATCATAGCATACTTTCTCCACGTTAATTATAAAAGGGATGAATTGATCTTTAAATGATAGTGGTAACTAAGGAATTACTCTCGTAAATCGAGATATACTTGATACTTAAAGGTAAAGTAGTATATACTAATACGGGAGTAGTAAAATTGTCATCGAACATAGTAACTTAATGGTCATAAGATCCTCCTATCACCAATTACATAAAATACATTATGCAGTTCAACATTAACTAAATAACTAGCACTAAGGTCTAAAATAATCAACTAACTAATCCAGCACCAAAGTCAAAGCCAACAACAATCATCGTGATTAAACTAAACAAAAAACAGTACACATTCACCGTAAATATTCGAAGTTAAATATTTTTTAATCAACTTACATCTACTATCTTCCCAATAGTCGAGTCTCTAAACAACTTGCTCCACGGAAACTGAGACGCACTCACACTCGAAAACGCCCTACCAAAATAATCCGCAAACCTCATCATCTGTATATCCTGCTGAGCTTCATACGACGCCTACAACCAAACACATTTCCAACAAATTTTCATAATTCATCAGAATAATTAAAATCACAAAAACATAAAATAAACAATTAATTCAAAAAGTCAAAATCTAATCACACAAAACAAATCAAAATCAATCAACTCACGGATATATCAGCGAGAAATGCAGCTAAATCATCCGCATCGATCTTCGCCGCCGCCTCGGCCACCGTAATTTTCGGCTTCTTCACTTTCTTCACCTTCACTTTCTTATTCTCCTCCACCGCCGCTCCATTCACACCTCCTCCGACAATCTCGCCGTCGCTCTCGCCGTCGCTTTCGCCGTCCGACCTTTTCGCCGATCTCGTCTTCGCCGCCTCGTCGTTGTCTCCATCAAAGATCGCAGCTTTCTGCGCCTCGATCCTCCTCCGCCGCTCCTCCGCCTGCTTCTCCAGCGACGTAAACACACTCCCGCCGGATCCAATTTTTTCGCCGGCAGGCTCGGATTTCTTCGCGTCCTGCTTCTGCTTGCGATGTTTCTTCGCGTACGTCACTTTCTGCCAGCCGTGATTGTTGGAATTCGAAGCTTCCGATTCGTCAATGTGAGTTGAATCGATCGAATTCAGCTTGTCCTCCATTGTTTTTGTATATGTGTGTTTGTTTGTACGTATGGGTGTATGTATATGTCGCGAGAGAGAGAGAGAATAACAGAAAGAGAGAGAGAGACTGAGAGAGTCAGAGGATATAGAGCGTTGACTGGTACGAAATTGACCTTTGTCGGGGCTTTAATTACGGGAATGCCATGATATTTACGTACAGCTTTTTGTGTGTACCCGTCGTTATCCATTTAGATACTTACTTTGCTAAGAATATTTGGAAAGTACCGGTACTTTTTTAATTTCTTTTATTCTTTTTTCTTATTCGGAGCTATGCAAATATAAACTGCACAGCAATTCAATCGGGAAAAGAATATTCTACACTAAATAATGAATTTAATATTGGTGAAATCTGGAAAAATGTGTACAGTGTTGCAGGTATTGTTTCCGGCTAAATTAATACTCCCTCTCTCTCATATTTCTTTTCCCATTCATCATTATCACGCATGCCAATGCACATTTTTAATCGTTAATATCTTCAATTTCGTTTTAGTACTAAATATAAAAATTTAACTGTATTAAAGTACTCATAAATACGAATCCAACAAGATCACACTCATGACTATATTTGATCTTATAAATTATGCGTAAATTAGTAGTCAATCGCTTACAATGAATAGTGTAAAAAGTCAAAATGGGCAAAGAATTAAGAGACGGAGGGAGTAGGAAAATAATACATCCGGAGCGCTTTTTTTATTTCTAAAATTATTTGTAGCATATCTATACATCTATATAAAGTAAGATCTCGGGCGTCCTACGTGGCGCTGCCAAGGATATCTATTCCATTTTCCTATTTTCTTGAGGCTTCACCGGTTTATTCGTGAATATTTCTATCTATCTATTCCCAACGTTATGCCCGTTATCGAAATATCAACAGCCAGTCATTTAAATCCAGTTCAGCCTCTTTGTCTTCCAAGTTCGCCTGGTACATACATCTATATCTATGTATTTACAAATTCCTTGCGCATGCCCCTCTGGCCCTCTTTTTATCTGCTCCAGAATTCATTTAGCAAGTATTAGAGATTATGCGGTGATACTAGGGGCTGGGGATGCATCTATACAAGCGGTGCTCATTAACCATTGGAAATGCTTTCAACTCAGTTCTCTCATGGTATAGTAATCTTCTTATTTTTAGGTTCATGTTTCTTGTGTCTATTTTGCTTCACCTGATTTAAATGTACAGGGTTTCAATTGCAACTCATATGTTTGATGAAAGTCCATAATGAAATATAATTTCATATGTAAAATTCTCACAAACATTCATGTATTTGTTTATCATTCTTTTTTGAATATTATGCTAATTATTGATGTGCGTGTGATCTTTTGATCTATTTTGATGCACTCTTAATTTTATAATTTTTGCAGGAAAGTTTTTTGCAAGGTTGTTGAGAAAACAAAATGTGCAGAGTAGCTGAGAAAACAAAAGGCATTTTTTTTAGTAAATTACACTTCAACATTTTGTTCTTGGTTTCCAATTTCTACAAAAAAAAATTTAATTTTGTTAATAAAGTTGTTTTTTTTTTGGGTTTTGAAGTTTTGGGTTTATTGAATTGTAAGTGTTTGATGATTTGTATGATTGATTAGGTTTGTTGAATTTGTGAATTGTTGTTGTGGGGGTGGTGATGATGTTAATCAGTGTGATATTGTTGTGAAAGAAGAAGGTGGTGGAGATGGTTTATGCAGGGATTTTCATTTTCGGCATCCTGTAAGGAGTAATGCTTGTGTGAAGCTTGCTCAGTATCCATTTTCATTGCCTTTGTATTCTGGGTACATGTTACTCTTTCTTCTTACTTTTTGTGTGCGTCGGTGTGTGTATACTTTGCATTAGCTTTATATCAGTTTGCAGTACTTATACGCTCAAATATGTGAAGGATTCATGGAGAAGTAGCAATGTCAGGCCAACCAAGGTGGCTTAGCTATGCGAGCAACTCTAATTTGAACAATGTGAGTCTTCTTTCGTAGTCGCTTTAGGTTCTCTGCTTAAAATTTAGATTGCTGATAGTTTAGTTTAGGGGAAGTGAATGATATTACGATTTTAGAAGTAATGTTACTCTTTCTTCTTACTTTTTATGTGTGTCGGTGTGTGTATACTTTGCATTAGCTTTATATCAGTTTGCAGTACTTATATGCTCAAATATGTGAAGGATTCATGGAGAAGTGGCAATGTCAAGCCAACCAAGGTGGCTTAGCTATGCGAGCAGCTCTAATTCGAACAATGTGAGTCTTCTTTCATAGTCGCTTTAGGTTCTCTGCTTAAAATTTGGATTGCTGATAGTTTAAGGGAAGTGGATGATATTACGATTTGAGAAGTAATGAAATATGACTTTATTGTCTCTTATAAGTTCATTGATCAAGCCCGTGTGAGTTTTGCATCTTTACTTACTGCCGTAGTTTGATGGCCAGAAGCTTGGCTTTTGTACTGGATTTTTTACGTGTACTGCTTATGTAAATTGAAATGCATTCTTCGTGGGCAGGAAACAGTAGGGACTCAAGTTCTTATTCCTGTTGCTGGTGGTCTAATTGAGCTTTTTAGCACTCAGAATGTGAGCTTATGATCAGTTATTTTGCTCTTCATAACAATATGATTTTGTGTTGTTTTCAGTGACAAGGTCACGTTTCTCTGATTTTAATAGGTACCCAATGATCTGAAGCTAATAGACCTCCTGACAGTCTACTATAATGCTTCGGTGAAACAAGAAATAATGAGCGCACACAGTCACAACGATAAAAGCCTCTTGGAGAAACTTCATAAGCATCCATTTGTTGTGAACACTTGAATGATCAGTGCCACTTAAATTAGGTTGGGCGTTTTCCTTTGCTGCCTCGGTGCCACTTAAATTAGTACTGCCTCGGTGCAATACTTTTTGATATGCTCTTGCACACTTTTAAGTTAATGTTTTACTTTTTCTTTTTCTTATAATTTTGTATATATGTGTATGAAATTATGAATGGATTATAGTTGAAGTGGTTCTACTTGATTGGTTGGCAGATGAATTATTAGGAATATGACTCATTATCTTGTGATTACTTATGCTGCTAATTAATCAATTTTTTCTTTTTTTTTATAAATTAGGGACTATTAATGATTTGGATAACATGCTTGATGACTTTATGCTTGGTCTTAATACCCAACTTGAAGATGGCAGCATTGAGGAGGTAGTTCCTTTTTCATTATCCTAACCTTTAAGTGTTTTGTTTGTGTATATTAGAGACATACTGCCAGATGTTGAACACTACATGTTTACACTTCACCAACAAAATAATGAGTAATTTGGTTTTTCTGTGTTGTAAAACAATAATTCTTAAGTTCTTTGAAACATAAGAAAGAGAACTGTGAAGTCTTTTTCCCAATGCCAAAATTATTTTCTTTCTTAATCTTAACTGTAGTACTTAACACTTTTCTGATTGTGGTGCAATTTCGCGAGCGGTTTCCCATTCTGAATACTGCAATCATTATGCTCAGTCATCAGAAAAGTTATTCATATTGCATCAAGAATGTCTGAATGGTGATGCTCCTATACTTCCTGATCCACATGTGCAACAAGTAACTGCAGTCTTCTTCACAATGTCATAATTCTTTACTTTCTAATAAAATTCATAAGTAAGATGTTTTACTACCAAGAATATTATCCCTGGTATTATTTTTTCTCTGATGTTAATTTGTCATTTCCTACATACATATAATCTTATGATGTATATTTGCTGTTTATTGCAGTACTAATGATTTTATAGCAAGTTGTACAATAAATATAGTGGATTGATCGGGTAGACACTCTAGCAGCAAACAATTAGTATATTGTCTCGAACTGCAAGTAATTTAACATTAAGATTTTCTGTATATATGAATATCGACCTTTAAATGATCTCGGACATTGCACATAAAACATGTAGAATCTATTAGCATAGATAAGTGGTGATGAATAGAAGTAACAAGGTTCTAATATGAACTAATTATTTTAACCCGTCCCGGCTACCAAAGATGTCTAGGTTTGGCTTTAATAGTACATCATAGATTTGAAGGCTCCCCCTTATATTGGGCATAAATTTTGTTTAGCATTTGCCTAGGCAAGCCATATAGGGTACTATATCTGTAATACAGGCTCTGAATTTATTAATTTTACTTGGTCTTAGAAAAACGTTGCATTTTATGTTGCTTGGTTCTCTAATGTCTATATGTTTTGTTATATTCTTGCCACCTGGTATAGGACGACACTGCTAGTGATGGGAGCTCTGTGGAGAAACATGCTGAAACTGGAGATGGTGCCCATGAATCCCAATCGAATGGTATCCAGAATGATATGATGATGGATGATGCACCATTACTAGATAAAACGGCTGAAGCAGAAGATAGATGAACGGTAGTTTATCGTAGGCGGAAACCAAGAAAAAAGGAACTTTCTTAGACAATGCTATATTAATATGATTTTCCCCAGGCACAGGGTATTTCGTGTTTAATTATGTGAAGTTTCTACTTTTTGGGATGGATATATTATGGTCAAAACTGAAAATATCCATCTCTATTGGATACTCTATTAATTTGATGTATTGCTGATAGAAGAGATACATCATGTGATGCATTGGAAATATATAAGGCTTTTGTTTCCCTACTTTCTAGCCAAGTTACCAGTCTGATCTCAACCTCTCTGCTAGACTGGCATTTGTTTAGCATTCTGATGACTTCTGCCAATGTGAATTATGCGAAAACTTTTGATTTAAACTTGGCTGAAATATTTCCTTTTTAAACGTACATGGAATACTTTGTGAATGCAGGGAGACAGGGAGTATATATTACAAATACATGAAATAAAAAATTAGTTCTAGAAATAACATTTTTCAATTAATATTATTACTATAAAAAAAAAAGATAAACAAATTCGTTTTGTGGAAACTAAATCTCAAAAATGGATGGCTAATCCTAAATCAGATAAAATATTGATTATGTAAAATTTGTTGAACCTGTGCTCCAATGGTATATTGGTTATAATATTTGGTTATATTGTAAATATAGCTTGTTATAAACATAATATATTTTTACAAACAGAATATATCTTTATAAGGTAATAGATCATATAAAATATTCCTTAAGCCTAGAGGTTGGCAAAATATAACCAACGAAAAGATTTTTGTTAAGGGTAATGCCTCATTGGAGTGAATTTTTTTTTACATAATTTCTATAAATTTTATTTAGAGCATCTCCAATAGAGATTGCTAATATAGTTGTCAACTTCTACCACATCATCATAGATATTATTTTTTTTATTTCTTCTCTCCTCTATCTCATTGTTGGAAACTTTTGTTACAAATCTACTCCAATAGTTTGCAACCTTAGAAGTTGCCAATTTAAAATATGAAAGATATAAAAAAGGGTAAAGTTAAATATATTTTTGGGGAGTTGTATGTGTTTTAACTAAATAAGGAAGTTGTCACTTGTCTACTTTTGGTAATTTTGGTTGGCAACTTGTTGGCAACATTGATACTCCAATAGGTGGGCAACAAAAAATGTCATGACATATACGATTTGGCAACCTCTATTAGAGATGTTCTTATGGTATTATATGTTTGATTTTAGCTAAGGGATCTTCATTGGAAATGCTCAAAAGATAACATTTTTCTTAGAAAACTTCTTAAAATGTAGTATTAATACATAAAAAATTAAGATTAATTTATAACAAAATAATAACCTTAAAATAATTTTCCTGAGATCACATTATTTAGCTGTAAAAGAATGCATCTAATCATATATTATGTGTGTAAATTAGGAAAGTAAATAATTAGGTAATCAATATAATAAATTTAATTTAATAATTCACCGTGTCAAGAAACCTCATGATCCTTATTCTCAATTTATATATAATTTTATGTATGATTTGTTTTAATACGACATCATTTTACCAAAACTGTTCATATGATATTTAATTTAAAGGAGGAAAATCTAGAATGTGCGAAGTTTAATTGTTACTCCCTCTGTCTCAAAATACTTTTCCTGTTTACTTTTGACACATTTGCCAACGCATACTTTTAATCGGTATATCTTTAATTTTATATTATTATTAATTATGAAAATTTCACTGTATTAAAGTACTAACAAATACGAATTCAACAAGATCACTCATGATTATATTTGGTCTTATAGATTAGGTGTAAATTAGTTGTCAATCGCTTAGAATGAACAGTGTTCAAAGTCAAAACAAGAAATGTAATTTGATACAGAGGGAGTAGGAAACAATCATTTTGGTAGGACTAACGTCAACCTGATAATAAATCTGGACAGGATGAAAGCATAAAGGAATTTTGTTGGTAGGCTAATTTTTGATCAAAATGGACCAAACAACAGCCCAACAACCATTAAGACCGCAAGTCATAAGCCACCCCACCAAAGCACTTGGGTTGGGCTCAATAAACAACTAAAGCGCACAATGGAAATAGGCTAGAGGCTACAGAAAGGACAAATAATGAAAACTATCAAAGGTTCAAAGCTACTAATATCGGTAGAAAAATATAGGGGATCTGACGATCTGTAGACTGTAGACCAGTGTAAACTGTAAATAAAGTGATGTAAAAAGTGGGAAAAAAAATGACGTAGGATTGATTGACAACTAGTGAAACACAGTATTCTGATATTTGGACAAGATGGCTGATTACTGTAATCTGTAGTTGGTTTTCGAATTGCAATTGGCATGCGGCCCATGCATTTTACAAGGGTCAGTTTACGGAAAAGCCCTATAAAGTTAATCAAAATTAGGTGAAGACTTTTAAATAAATCTTGCTCCCAAAAATGGGGACATGGTCTGCATCTTACCTCCAGATTCTGCTTTGAACGGGATTTACTGGGTTTGTTTTATTTGATTTGGTTTACTTTTAAATAAATCTTAAAAAAATCATCAATTTGAATTACCTAAAAAATATTTAAATTGAAAGTCCACTAATTTAAGTTTGACTAGCGTATCTCGTATTTTTGTTTAATACCATAAAATTTAATAAATAAATAAAAAACACCTAATTGTTTTATGTACTCAGTCTTACAGATTTAGGATGTTCTAGTCAAAATCAATTTATATAATCTTATCGTATGTAAGATGCACATTTTATACTTTTCTATATTGAAAAATTGAAAATTTTGGTTGTCTAAAGTGTTAGGGACCTAAATGCAAGACGGGTTCGCCTATAACCAAGACTACGGAACACAAATAACATAGGAAATTTATAACCTTTATTAATAAGGGAAATCTTATTTTAATGGTACCATTTTTTTGGTTCGTACTATATTTTGCTTTTACACCTAAAATCCTACTCTCCTAGAATTCTATGTTATTTTTTAAAAAATCGAATAAAATATAGAAATCCTATTATAATTATAATTCTTTTAGTTGTAATTTTTTAATAGAAACATATTTCCTTAGCTAAAATGCTGTGTTTCTTTAAAAAGAATTAAAAATAGAACTCTTATGATAATTATTATTCTTTTGTTATAGTATTTTTATTAGAAAAATATTACGATAAAAACAACCAACAAATAGATGGTAAAACACCAACGAATACAAAATACAATCGAGGGTTACTTGATAATTTTTTGTAAAATACCAACGAATACGTAGCCTGATCGTATAACTTTTTATAAAACACTAACAAATCTATAACCTTTATTAATATAACCCTGTTTAACGGTACATTTTAACAAATTTGATTCCACACTTATTTTGATTTCACCCTAGATTTCTACTTACCCTAAAATTCATATTACTTTCTAAGAAAATTGTTTGAAATTCTATTATAATTATAAATTTATAATTATTTTATTATAATCGTACTGAATTGTACAAAAAACGTATCTTTTTTTTTGAATAAAGATGTATTATCATTCAAATAATCGAATTCATCTCTAGTACATGAGAAATGAAACCAGGAGGAGTATTAGACCACTCTCCTAGATCTGAAATAGAATAAGAGGCTTTTGCTAACACATGAGCTACCATATTCGCAGACCGATACACAAAATCGACTCGCACCAGATTAATGTGCGTTAACAAATAGAGACAACCCTCTACTATAGTACCGAAATAAGCTCTTCCCTATTTTCCATTGCAAGCCAGGGCTAGAGCATGAGAATCAGTTTCAAATACACCCTGCTAATATCCATGCGCAACACTCCATGACAAAGCCTCCTTTAGCGCTATTGCTTTCGCCTCCCTGGGATGCCACGCACCTTTGACTCTTCTGCAAGTTGCTGCCACAAACTCTCCTTGATCATTCCGGATAACAACTCTAATACCAATACTACCCTCCTGGAACACTGCTGCATCAGTATTAATTTTCATCCATCCACTATCTGGCTTGGTCAAACTACGTGCACCCATCCTTCCTGTAGACACCCTTGCATCAACCTTCAGCTACTCCTCTCTCTAGTCTGTAAGCAAGTGCATAGCTGCTGCTTTCACCCCAAAAATTGAGCCATTTATTCTATCTCAAACCCACCTATTCCTTCTACACCAAATACTCCAACACAACATAGCCACCTGGACACATTGTTCTTTAGAACTCTTGGCAAACGTATTAATAATAATCTCCAGTGCTGTATCATTCAAAGAGCCCTGAACAATCTCACTTAATCCCATAGTTAACCATACGGTCCTTGCAAAACCACATCTGAACAATACATGAGCATCACTTTCGACCTCAGCTTGGCACCACGGACAAGTAGCTTCGATATCTACATGCCTTGAAGCCAATGCATAATTCGTTGGCAGACATCCTTTACACACACGCCACAGGAAATGAGCAACCTTACGTGGGAGATTTAAATTTCATATATGCTTCCAGATGCTACTAACCACCCCCTGATATTCACCTTGTAACCATCTATAGCAGTTACGGACTGTAAACTCACCTTTTTCATCCAAGAGCCAAAACCACGAATTCTTCTTTTCGACTAAAGGTAACGGGATCCGTTGAATTAATTCGACATCCCTGGCTTCAAATAGATCATCTAACACTTCAGCATCCCACTTTCTCTCCCCAGGAACGAATAAATTACTAACCTTTGCCGTTTGTAAATTACTATGCACATTGGTACTTATGAAACCATTGTTCGGGTCTGGTAACCAAGGAACAGACCAAAAAAATGTATCTTCCCCATTACCAATCTGACGTCTCACACCTACCTTGACAGACTCTAAAGCAGCCATCAAACCCCGCCACACATAGCTCAGATTACTTCCCATATCAGCTTCTAAAAGACATTTATCCGGGAAATTTCTTGCCTTCATAACTGCAGATAGCAGAGGATTAGCCTCAACAAGTAAACGTCACCCCTGTTTGGCTAGTATTTCCAGATTAAATTTTCGAAGCTCCTTAAGTCCCAATCCACCACTGATTTAGAAGCACACATTCTTTTCCAATTGAGCCACCTAATACCCTTCCCCTGACTTCCATTACCCCAGAGAAACACATTCATTTTTACCTCCATTTCATCACACAAGGATTCAAGGATCAAGAACAAACTCATCCAAAAATTCGGAATGGTTTGTGCAAATGTTTTCAAAAGAGTCAGCTTCCCAGACTTTGCCAATTCCTTATTATACCAACCTTGTAACTTATGCTGGAGACGAGCACTTATAAACCCAAAGATCTCAGTTTTGTTCTTCCCCACTACCATAGGCATACCAAGATAATGACCTGGTTTTTCGACTTGCTGAACTCCCAGACATTCACACACCACATGCCTATCATCTTCACACGTATTTGAGCTAAAAGTAATGGCAGATTTATTATAATTTACCACCTGGCCAGACAATAATTCATACTTGTCTAGGATATTCTTCATACTACCTGCTTCCGTCTGATTCACTTTAAAAAAGAAATAGAAGTCATCTGCAAAGAGCAGATGAGAGACCCTAGGTGCACCTCTTGCTATTTTACATCCAGTAAACAACCCACTCTCCTCATAACTTCGAATAATTCCCGCCAATCCTTCAGCACAAATAATGTATAAATACGGGGATATAGGGTCCCCTTGTCTCATACCTCTATGAGGTTGTACCTCTCCAAACACCACTCCATCTCGTAAAAAGCTATAGGTTACAGTTTTCACACATTGCATTATACGATCCTTCCATCTCTGAGGGAACCCAAGTCTTGTTAGCATCAACTCAATAAACCTCCACTCCAGTCTATCATAAGCTTTTGACACGTCCACCTTAAGTCCAGCTATACCACACTTCCCTTGAGTCTTTCTACGCATATAGTGGTTAATTTCAAATGCCACTAATGCATTATCAGTCAAGAGCCGTCTCTCAATAAAAGCTCTTTGCTTCTCAGAAATTATATTATGCAAACATGGCTTATGCCGATTAGCCTTGACCTTGGATAATATACGCATTAATACATTGCAAAGAGAGATAGGACGAAGGTCTGAAACTTGCTTCGGATGTTTTACTTTAGGAATCAAACACACCAAAGTATTGTTGACCTTTTCAGGGAGCACTCCATCCTCAAAAAATTTACTACAAAACTCAACAACATCCTATCCAACTATACCTCAATATGTCTGAAAAAACGCTGGATTTAAACCATCCACTCCATGTGATTTTTCCGGAGCCATTGAAAACTGCATCCTTCACCTCTTTCTCAACTACAGGAATCAAAAGACTATGGCTCTGCTCTTCGGTGATGCTTTGAAATTTCACTCGATCAGATATTTGCTTCTCAGCTTCTAACGAACTGAATATATTCTCAAAGTACCAAGTAATAATCAGTTGAATTTCCTCATTTGCATCTTGCCACACGCCATGCTAATCCTTCAAACTTGTAATTCTATTATGCTCCTTTCTTGTGGATGCACACTTATGAAAAAACCTAGTATTTTTATCTCCATCCCTTAACCAAAATTGTTTCGCACGTTGACTCCAATACGTTTCTTGCTTTGCCAGTAGCTTAAGTTATCTCCATCTGACTTCCCCATACCTACTAACTCTTGTTGCATCCCTCCTTGAACGAAGCATCTGCATCTCTCGTCTACATGAATTTAGCTTCCTTTTAATATCCTTAACCATTCCCCCACCCCATTCTTCCAACCTGATACAACAACGCCCCATTTTGTCAAAAATATCACATGACTCTATATCACCCCAGCAATCCTTGACAATATTGTAACATTCCTTTTCTTTAATCCACATGTTTTCAAACCAAAATCTCCTCCCCTTCGGTACGTACACTTTCTTATTTAACTGTAAAAAGATTGGCAGATGATCTGAAGTGGACATCTCATGAATAATTGAAAGTATTTTGTCCTAAATCCAATCATGTATGAAGAGTTAGGAATTACTTTCATGTAATCTTATTTGATTTTGTTTATATTAATAAAAGACTTGTTGTTTTTATTACGGGCTTTATCTATTTAAAGTGTATTAAATAAGATGTTCCATAGTTTAGAGTAAAGCTTCTAGAATTATAATGAGATTATAATAGTGAGATCTAGAAGATGATAACACTAAATTTAAACTGTTCCTGATCATAGGATAACTAATTGGGAGTTAGTCAATCCGGAAAGATCAATACATACTATACTTGCTTCTTACGAAGGATGTCTGTTCTCATAGGCATTTGTGTGGTGACACTATAGTTAGTATGTAGGTGCTCATTGTGGAATGAGTTCACTGAACATGACTCGATCACTTGAACAATTAATAGAGTTTACTCACGTGTCAGTAATTGTTCATATAGTGATGGTTGTACAAGTATCCTTAGACTTGAGATCGTTAGAGTCATCTTATATATAATGAACAATGCTTTGATTTAGTCCTTAGTCTCAAGGGCAATTAATAAGTTCTATTCTGGGCATCGGAATTTATATATGGAGATAGTTAACGATCAATAAAGGATCTACCCCTTCCAGTAAGGAAGTGAATATCCTATGATATTCTTAATATGGTAGTTCAGGAATCTCTAGCCAGAGTGAATGAAATTAGAAAGTAGTTTCTAATTTGCATTAACATGAACCATACATAATGAATAAGAAATCATATGATTAAATTAGATAGGCTTGACACGCGATCTATGCCTTGTATTTAATCGGGATATCGTAGGGTGGAAGGAATTTATTGTACGGTAACCAGTCACTGAATAGGTTCTATATTCCTAGCAATGAATTCATATTATCCGGATAGTCGCGATATATTGAGAAGTATCACTCACGATGTAGAATGAATTTAATTACATCGATAATTATTTTTTAACGAATTAAAGTAATTCGTATAAATAATAATAAATAGTTTATTATTATTTATTTCTACTACCGGCTTAATATTGAACCTAAAGGGTCACACCATAAAAGGAAATATTGTCAAAGATGAAGAAAATTTATTTTGGCTAATAATTATTTATTTGAGAAATAAATAATTAAATAATTAATTATAAAAATATTAAGAAAAGTTCTTAATATTATAATTATATATTTAATCTGAGATATTAAATATATAAGAAAGAATTGTTTTAAATGGAATTAATGATAAACATGTTTTAATGATTAAATGAGTTTTAATGATTAATGGATTAATTAATAAAGATTAATTAATTCGAACAATCCTTATAGTCAAGAATGCTCAGCTGAGTTTTCTCTATAAATAGCATGCCATATCAAGATTTCAAGACACACCAAAATTTGCAAGCAAGAGTTCTTGTGAAAATCAAAGTTAGCCAATTTTCTCTTTTTCTTCTTCTTTGTCAAATTTTCTTGGTGGATACCATTAGAGCACTCCACATACTGAGGGGTGATTGCAAGAAGAAGAACAAGGCCTGATTTTGAAGTTCATAGCTGTTGCCGGAAAGCGTTCAAGGTAATTTTCTTATTTTCTTGAAATATATGCATGATTAATTAGGATTTCTATGCTAATAAATGTTATAAATACTTCCGCATGCGTAGAAATTCCTTCAATGGTATCAGAGCATAGGTTGTATGCATATAGATTCCCAGAAAAAATTTGAGAATTTTTAGAGCTTGTATGGATTTATTATGAATTTTTGAAATTCATGGAGGCTATAATCAAATTAATTATGAATTAATTCGAAATTAATTTTTTGAAATAAATTGACTCAGGATTTAGATTATACAAGAGTTGTAGAGAATCAAAATATTTTTATTATATTATTTGAATGTACAGATTATTTATTATGAATTTTTAAAGAAGTTTGGATTTATAAATAATAATCTGTTATTAAATAATATATATAAAAATATGCTGGTGGGCTTGCATTATGAATGGCGGGCTTGACTTAATTACTTGGGCCTACTAGAAGTGGGCTGCTGATTTTTATATTTAAATCAACTGTCGGCTGGTACAAGAACGTGGTGGCCGCACCAGAACCAACCTATAACGCATTAAGGGAATGCGTTACATCCGTGTCACGCATACCGGTAATGCGCAACAGTTTAGTTACGCGTATCCAGTATGCACAACAGGGCGTCATCAGCGAGTGAACTTTCAGACGGCGCGTGCGGGTGCGTGGCTACTCCATTCGGGGCGTGGTTGGTGGCGTTGGATTCGTATTGACGCCGCGGTTCTAATGGAGGGGTCAAATATTTTTATAAAAATAATTTTGAAACGATTATAGCTTCCGGAAGTGTTTTTAAGACCAGTTTTGACTGTTTAACGACTTTTAAACACAACCAATGATCCATACATAAGTTCAAAACAGTAATACATGATCTAACATGCCTACCTATGTTTTATTGAATGAATATATAGATGATATATGTCTAGGTTGAACATGAGATGCTAGATTTAGGCTGATTCCTTAAACGTACTAAGCATGTTAGACATCTAGGTTATAACGAAAATGTTTCGTAACCTTAATATGATTAAAACCCCTCTTTTAAATATCAAGTTAATAAATGGTCAAAGACACAACGGGCTTGTGTCGGTCATAGCCTTCCAACATGGTAGAAAGTAATTCTTAAATTTTGGGCATTGTCGTTTCGTGCTACAGCCGAGGGCTTCGTTTCGAAAAATAGGAATTACTTGTCTATTACATTAGATGCGCATAATTAATTAGAATTCAATTGTCGTTACGTGCTACAGCCGTGGGCTATTGAATCTTATTAATTTTACGAGATGTTGGGTCTGACTTGACTTAGAATATTGAATTTAGACGTGCTACAGCCGTGATTCAATGATTCAAGAGGCTAAATGAAATAAGGGAATAACATGAGATGTAATTGATGAAGAGTTATCTGCCTATGGAACATTATATAATGTTTCGTGCTACAGCCGAGGTTATATAATGGAAAGTAGGATCCCTATTCTCACTTGCATTGAGAATGCTTAGTTATACATTTAGAGGGTTGTATAATTTCTGTGGGAGCCACCTATGAATAAAGACCCGATTCAAAAGGTGTAAATAATAAAATTTAATATCTACTAATGTTGTTATGTGTTTATAAATTTCAGATTTATATATATATCATGTCTTCTGCAATATCACTCCGTTGCATACTTGACAATAACAAATTGACTGGTCCCAACTACGCTGATTGGCTCCGAAACCTGAGAATTGTTCTCAGGGCTGAGAAAAAGGACCACGTGCTGGATTCACCATTACCTGAAGCCCTTCCTGAAGATGCAACTCGTTATGATCGACAAGAACATGATGAATGGATGGATGCTGCAAGAGTCGCTCAGTGTATCATGCTAACAAGCATGACACCTGACTTGCAGAAACAACATCATCATATGGATGCTCATACTATCCTGGTGCATCTACAGGAACTGTACGACGTTCAGGGGAGAACCGCTCGATATGAAATATCGAAACAGCTATTCCAATGTAGAATGGCTGAAGGGTCATCTGTGAATGACCATGTGCTTAAGATGATCAATCTAATTGAACATCTAGAGCAACTTGGTTTTATCATGGACGGGGAGTTAAGCCAGATTTAGTCTTACAGTCACTCCCAGATTCGTTCTCGCAGTTTGTTATGAACTTTCACATGAACAAGCTGGATGTTAGCTTGCCTGAACTCCACAACATGCTGAAGACTGCAGAGGCGAATTTTCCCTCCAAGAAAGGTTCTGTTCTTATGATTGGTGCTAGTACCTCTACTAAGAGGAAGAGGAACTGGAGACCAAAGAATAAGAAATCAGGTAAGAAGCGACCTGTCCAACAAAAGGTTAAGGATGACCCAAAAAGCAAAGGACCTTGCTTCCACTGTAACAAGATGGGTCACTGGAAGAGGAACTGCAAGGATTACCTCGCAGAGATAAAGAAGAAGAAGGGTAGTGAGACTACCGCTTCTGATTCAGGTATGTTCATGATTGAAGTTAATATGTCTTTAAGTCAAATATCTACTTGGGTATTAGATACCGCTTGTGGTTCATACATTTGCAATTCGTTGCAGGGACTAAAGAGAAGTAGACCTCTTGGTGAGGATGAAGTGATTCTATTAATGGGCAATGGAGCAAGAGTTGCTGCTGTAGCTGTAGGATCATTTCCATTACATATGCCTACGGGCAAAACTATTGTGTTAAATAATTGTTATTATGTACCTTCAATTGTAAGAAATATTGTTTCTATTCCTTTACTGGACTCTGAGGGTTTTTCATTCATTATTGAGAATAATAAATGTTTAATCAAAAGAAACAACGTTCTTTATGGAAATGTTACATTACATAATGGTTTGTATATATGTGACTTAGAACATAATTTGTTTCAAATTGAACAACAAGATAATAAAAGAAAACGAGATAATAAAAATCCAACTTATTTATGGCACTGCAGACTAGGTCATATTAGTGAACACAGACTTCGCACATTACATAGGGATAAGTTACTAGAACATTTTGATTTTGAATCATATCCTACATGCGAGTCTTGTCTCATGGGTAAAATGACTAAATCTCCATTTACAGGACATGGTGAGAGAGCTGCGGGGTTGTTAGACTTGGTACACACAGATGTGTGTGGACCAATGTCAACAAGTGCTAGAGGAGGATTTTCATACTTCATTACTTTTACGGATGATCGATCCAGATTTGGATATGTATACCTGATGAAATACAAATCCGAAGCTTTTGAAAAGTTCAAAGAATACAGAAATGAAGTAGAAAAACAAACCGCGTGTAGTATTAAGGTTCTTCGTTCAGACCGAGGAGGTGAGTACTTAAGCGGGGAGTTTTTGGATTATCTTAAAGAAAATGGTATAGTTTCTCAATGGACCCCTCCCTATACTCCACAATTAAATGGAGTATCTGAGAGAAGGAATCGTACTCTATTAGATATGGTAAGGTCCATGATGAGCTTTACTGATCTTCCAGTATCACTTTGGGGTTATGCTTTAGAGACGTCAGCGTACATACTGAATAAGGTACCTTCTAAATCGGTTCAAATGACTCCACATGAGATGTGGAAACGGAAGAAACCAATTCTTAAACATGTTAATGTTTGGGGGTGTCCAGCTTATGTCAAGAAAGTTGAACATGATAAGTTGGAATCTAGATCCGTGAAATGTAGTTTTGTGGGATATCCTAAAGAAGGTCATGGATATTACTTCTATACACCTTCCGATCATAGGATATTTATTTCTAGACATGCACACTTCTTAGAGGAACAGTTCCTCCTTGATAGAAATAGTGGGAGAAACATTGAACTTGATGAAGTTCAAGAACCACAAAATACAACGATTATAGAAGAAATACCTGTTCTGATAGAACTACCTTCTGTAGAACAACCTTTACGTAGGTCAGAGAGAGTGTCCCGCCCAATCGAAAGGTATTACGGGCTTGTCATTGAAAATGAGAATGATTTGTCATTTGTCGATGATGAGGACCCTATGACTTATGAAGAGGCTATGAGTTGTGACGACTCAGAGAAATGGCAGGATGCCATGAAATCCGAAATGGACTCTATGTATACAAACCAAGTGTGGACTTTGGTTGAAGCACCTGAAGGGATTAAACCCATTGAGTGCAAATGGGTATACAAACGAAAACTTGGAGCAGATGGCCAGGTGGAGACCTATAAGGCCAGGCTTGTGGCAAAAGGATTCAAGCAAAGACAAGGAATTGACTTTGATGAAACTTTTTCGCCTGTAGCCTTGCTCAAATCCATTCGGATTTTGCTTGCGATTGCAGCCTACTATGATTACGAGATCTGGCAAATGGACGTAAAGACGGCCTTCCTCAATGGGAAACTTGATGAGAAAGTGTATATGACACAGCCAGAGGGGTTTGTTTCCAAGGGAAACGAACATCTAATATGTAGACTACTACGAACCATATATGGTTTGAAGCAAGCTTCTCGTAAATGGAACATCCGTTTTGATGAGACAATCAAAAAGTTTGATTTCATCAAAAACTTAGATGAACCATGTGTTTACAAGAAGGTTAGTGGGAGCGCGATAACATTTCTTGTATTGTATGTGGATGACATACTTATCATAGGAAATGATATACCAATGTTACAATCAGTCAAGGTCTGGCTATCAAAGAACTTCACTATGAAGAACTTGGGAGAGGCATCCTATATTTTAGGGATGAAGATCTATAGAGATAGATCAAATCGAACGATTGGCCTATCCCAAGGTGCATACATCGATAAGGTGCTAAAAAGGTTTAGCATGGAGAACTCGAAAAGAGGTCTCATTCCCATGTGTCATGGGATTACCCTTTCCGAGAAAATGTCTCCAAAGACAGATGAGGAAAGAGTGCGCATGAGTAAGATTCCTTATGCTTCGGCAATAGGATCTATCATGTATGCGATGTTATGTACTAGAGCTGATGTTACTCATGCACTTAGTGTGACGAGCAGATATCAGTCCAACCCAGGTGAAGAACACTGGAAAGCAGTGAAGAATATCTTGAAGTACTTGAGAAGGACTAAAGATGTTTTTCTTGTTTTTGGTGGATCTGAATTGAAAATAGAGGGTTATACTGACTCTAGTTTTCAGTCAGAAGGCGATGGTAGCAGATCCCAGTCAGGGTATGTGTTTACTCTAAATGGGGGAGCGATTAGTTGGAAGAGTTCCAAACAGCCTACAACGGCTGACTCAACAGCAGAAGCGGAATATATAGCTGCATGTGAAGCTGCAAAGGAAGCTGTCTGGATGAGGAAATTTGTTTTTGATTTGGGAGTAGTTCCTAGCATTGAGGAACCTATATTGTTATATTGTGATAACAACGCTGCGATAGCTCAAGCTAAGGAACCTAGATCTCATAAGACTTCCAAACACGTGTTACGGCGCTTTCATCTGATTAGAGAGATCGTTGAGAGAGGAGATGTCAACATCGTAAGAGTTGACACACATAACAACATAGCAGACCCATTTACAAAGGCTTTGTCTCAGACTCACTTTGATCGTCATAGAGAGAAAATGGGTATTAGATACCAGAGTGATTGGCTTTAGTACAATTGGGAGTTTGAAAGTATTTTGTCCTAAATCCAATCATGTATGATGAGTTAGGAAGTACTTTCATGTATTCTTATTTGATTTTGTTTATATTAATAAAAGACTTGTTGTTTTTATTACGGGCTTTATCTATTTAAAGTGTATTAAATAAGATGTTCCATAGTTTAGAGTAAAGCTTCTAGAATTATAATGAGATTATAATAGTGAGATCTAGAAGATGATAACACTAAATTTAAACTGTTCCTGATCATAGGATAACTAATTGGGAGTTAGTCAATCCGGAAAGATCGGTACATACTATACTTGCTTCTTACGAAGGATGTCTGTTCTCATAGGCATTTGTGTGGTGACACTATAGTTAGTATGTAGGTGCTCATTGTGGAATGAGTTCACTGAACATGACTCGATCACTTGAACAATTAATAGAGTTTACTCACGTGTCAGTAATTGTTCATATAGTGATGGTTGTACAAGTATCCTTAGACTTGAGATCGTTAGAGTCATCTTATATATAATGAACAATGCTTTGGTTTAGTCCTTAGTCTCAAGGGCAATTAATAAGTTCTATTCTGGGCATCGGAATTTATATATGGAGATAGTTAACGATCAATAAAGGATCTACCCCTTCCAGTAAAGGAAGTGAATATCCTATGATATTCTTAATATGGTAGTTCAGGAATCTCTGGCCAGAGTGAATGAAATTAGAAAGTAGTTTCTAATTTGCATTAACATGAACTATACATAATGAATAAGAAATCATATGATTAAATTAGATAGGCTTGACACGCGATCTATGCCTTGTATTTAATCGGAATATTGTAGGGTGGAAGGAATTTATTGTACGGTAACCAGTCACTCAATAGGTTCTGTATTCCTAGCAATGAATTCATATTATCCGGATAGTCGCGATATATTGAGAAGTATCACTCACGATGTAGAATGAATTTAATTACAGCGATAATTATTTTTTAACGAATTAAAGTAATTCGTATAAATAATAATAAATAGTTTATTATTATTTATTTCTACTACCGGCTTAATATTGAACCTAAAGGGTCACACCATAAAAGGAAATATTGTTAAAGATGAAAAAAATTATTTTGGCTAATAATTATTTATTTGAGAAATAATAATTAAATAATTAATTAAATATGATTTAATTAATTATAAAAATATTAAGAAAAGTTCTTAATATTATAATTATATATTTAATCTGAGATAATAAATATATAAGAGAGAATTGTTTTAAATGGAATTAATGATAAACATGTTTTAATGATTAAAAGAGTTTTAATGATTAATGGATTAATTAATAAAGATTAATTAATTCAAACAATCCTTATAGTCAAGAATGCTCAGCTGAGTTTTCTCTATAAATAGCATGCCATATCAAGATTTCAAGACACACCAAAATTTGCAAGCAAGAGTTCTTGTGAAAATCAAAGTTAGCCAATTTTCTCTCTTTCTTCTTCTTTGTCAAATTTTCTTGGTGGATACCATTAGAGCACTCCACATACTGAGGGGTGATTGCAAGGAGAAGAACAAGGTCTGATTTTGAAGTTCATAGCTGTTGCCGGAAAGCGTTCAAGGTAATTTTCTTATTTTCTTGAAATATATGCATGATTAATTAGGATTTCTATGCTAATAAATGTTATAAATACTTCCGCATGCGTAGAAATTCCTTCAATAATAACCTCTACACTCGGAAAAAAATCACACCGATCCTTGGTTGCAAAACCCCTATACAGCCTCTCTTGTACCCACTTATCAGAACCCGTAGAACGTTCCCACGTAAATTTATCTCCAGTGAAACCCAAATCAACTAGGCCACACTCCATGATTGTAACGCCCCGACTACCCAATA
This sequence comes from Saposhnikovia divaricata, assembly GCA_036435485.1. Classification (NCBI taxonomy): domain Eukaryota; kingdom Viridiplantae; phylum Streptophyta; class Magnoliopsida; order Apiales; family Apiaceae; genus Saposhnikovia; species Saposhnikovia divaricata. The sequence goes on from CM071594.1 coordinate 62,637,607, forward strand.
CTATAAATATACGTTTATAATAAATTATGGATTTAATTAGATAAAATGGATTTTTTTATACAGGGAAATTTTGGAAAATTTCGGCATGTAGTATTCGTAATACGGACTATCCACCTGTAATTTGAATCCAAACCAATACATACCAACACCAACCACAATTTCAACTACTAAAGAAATAATTCAAACATATGTTCAACCTGTCCTAACTGATCAGGTGAACCATACCAAAATGCCCTCCCGATCAGAGCAAAGATCGGGGCATCACAATACCAACTAAAAACATAAACCTTGATAACAAAATAATAAGAAATAAATACAACCCCACTACTAACCTGGATCTCTAACATGTAGTGGTATGAAACAAGCAACTACTCACTAAATTATTACATTACAATACTAAATCCTTAATTAAAAGATACATACACTCCACAAATATAAATACAACCAACTAGAGCTATTACACAAATTTTTATTGATACCCAAAAGTCAAACCTTCTAGCAGAGTGCAACTAGACTGCCTACGGTCCACAACAAGTTCTTCTCGGATATAGCTCCTACTTCGTATCTTTTTCTTCTTTAACTGAAAAAGGGTTAGAGACAATAGCAAGAAGTGAGCCAAATGCTCAGCAAGTAAAAATATAGATGCAAAAGAATCAACAACAGAAATGTGGATACAACAATATAAGAAATCATTCTTTGAGCATTTTAAGCATCACTTCAAAATCAATATAGTTTTGACTTGCACCAGTAATTGTAACCCCTCCTTCCTGCCTCCACAGTAAAGCTACACCACCCCCATGACCCTCCCCATCTACAGCAAAGCAACAAGCAAATCTTAATTATTTCTAAATTTTTTGAATTTTATTTCTCTTAACTAAAGTCTCACATAAAAATATAATACTGGGCCTATAATATTTATTAATTTCTTTTAGAAATCTAACTGCTCGTGGGTTGGCCAGCCCACGACATTTCCACGATAAAAGACTCATAATACTTGGCGGGCCTGGGCTCCAGGACCCGCCATCTGCAAGTTTTTTGACACAGCTATTTGATTTTCCAACATTATCTCCCCATCCTTTCCTAATTTTTCTCCACCCAAAACAATATCTACTCGTTTACGTTTAAAATCTGTTAGGATCATATCATTTGCCATATCTTCCTCTCCTAACTCCCTTGATTCTCTCCCCTGATCAACATTTGTTAAAATCATATCATCATTTTCATGGATCCTACAATCACGCGGTTTAACTTGCAATCCTACAACGTCCTCGTTAATTTCGCGTACAGTTCCGTCCACCTCCATGAACCGTTCTTGAAACTGCTTCTCAGCATCATCGGTGTTTAATGGCGTTTCTAACTGATACGGTTCTTTTGAACCACTCCCCTCACTCATTCCTCACAACCATTTTGCACCAGAATTGTTTTCAACATTCCGAGATGGAGCTTGCATCCATGTTCCATAAGCCTTCTCCACCTGCTTATCCGGATTGGCATACACAATACTACATTCTCTCTCAGAGTGTCCCATTATACCACACACAAAACAGAAAGTTCCTAACCGCTCATACTTGAAATTCAGCCAACTCCAACTATCCCCTTCCCTCTTAATCCTCAGCCTTCGCTTCAATGGTTTTTCAATATTGACAGCCACTCTAATACGAACAAACTCCTTCCACATCCCCTCAAATTTTTTTTGGATCTGACCGAATATATCTACCCAATGAATCTCCAACACTTCCCAATATATTTTCAGATAAGAAACCCCGTGGCATATCGTAAACATGTACCCACATATCTACATCCTGTAATTTCACCATGCTTGGATCTTCCGTTGGGGCCAGTTCATGAAGAACTAACATTGCTTGCTCAAAACTCCCTGGTCCACCCTCAACAATTCTCTGCACATCCATCTTATGATACAGAACAAAAGAGTATCGTGAGTCCCCCATATCATGCACCTCCATCCCTTCTTTCGGCCTCCACAACGTAGCCATTACATTCTTCATTGCATTGAAATTGATATTCTTCTCAATCAAGAATTTACCTATTAACACATACATCTGTTTTTGAGCCACCACTTCAGACCTTGCAAATACCAATCCGCCTTCATTCTCATCTTCAATAACAAGCTTTACATACATATCTTCTAAAGCCTCCTTAGTTCTTGCTATTGTTTAACGATTTGAAATTACTAATGACTGTAGACGAAAATGTTAAAGAGTATATGATAATGATATTGATTTAAAAAAGGCAATAACTGTCAAAATGACAGAGAAAAAAAACTGTCATATTGACAGACACAAGCATATCACAAAAAAAACGTATCTATTAAAACCATTACCATGTATATTTTGTTTTCTTGATTGTCTTAAAATAATTTTAAATAAATAATAAATAAAATCTCTATCTATAACCTTTATTAATAAGCAAAATCCCTCTTAATGTACTATTTGGTACCAAATTTGGATCGCACCATATTTTGGTTTCAACCCTAGAATCTTATTTCCCTTAGAATTCTATGTTGTTTTCATAATATAAAGAGTAAAAAGCACTTCGTGTACTTGAATTTATACGAAATCTGCACTTGGGATACTATAGTTCAAAAACCCCTACTTGTAATACTGCACTTTCAAACTTCTTGCAAAGTGTGTACTTCCGTCAGTTTGCCTCTAATGTCGTTACTTTGGCGAGGGCAGTTTGGTCATTTCAGCTCTAAATGTATTTTTTAAAGAAATAGATTCCACAAACACTTTTGACAATAGTAGAGGAGCAGATTAAACATGAAATTAACAAGAACACTCGCCGAAAATTTCAAGAACATCCCCGGAATCTGGAAAATTCCGATCAACATTACCATCTTTTATATCCCCTAAAATAAACTAAAATGAATGAGTATACCATCTTTACAAATTTCTGGAAATATCAACTTAATTTTTTACATGAATACAAGAATGTGTATCATAGAACAAATGAAACCTGAAGCTAGTCAGGCTGATTAAACATTTACATAAACAGAAGCACAGCTAAGGAGCAGCTTGCGAAAATCGTCAATGATAAGGAAGATCCAAGCAAACTTTGAAGGCCATTTCCCTGCAAAATGCACAAAGAAAATTGCCGTTTTTGGTCAAGATGGAGTGCCATTCCTTTTTAGTAATCTTTTACGCAAATTGCCGTTATATGTCTGAGCATTTTTAACGCTAGCTCCTACTTCATTGGCATCACCACGAGACGCCCAACCTGTTTCTGAAACAAGCTCCTCTGTTTTTCCAAATCCAGCTTTCTCTAAGGCAGCGTACGCCCCATCCAGCTACCACCGTTCTTCAACACCCACCTGCAACAGCCCCATCCCCTCCATTTCCGCCACCTGCAAACCATCTCTTATCTCCCCTGCTTCTCCTTCAATTCCAACACCCCACCTCGACTCCAGGCAAAACAGCCCGAAAATTTTCGATAAAGTTTCGAACTTTTTCCCCAAATTCCAAATGGGTTTCATCTGAATTGCTTCCCTGCACAGCTGAATACCCATTAACAGTAGCAGAAATGGTGACCCGTTTTCCCCGGGTCGGGTGCAAAATTCGGATCCTTGTTTTATTAGGGCTAAATCTGAGTGAATTGGGTGTTAATTTAATGAAATTTTGTGATTGGTGAAGTGAAGAAATGAAAGTGCAAGAATGAAGATGATTGCATAGTGTTAAAGACATGGTTGTAAATTAGTTTCACAATACTTGACCATGTAATAGTAATATAGTACATATAATAATACAAAATGTGTAATAATAATTTATGTGTATATTGTGTTGTTTTGCTTGTTGTCACGCCATTGAAGTTGAGAAGTGTGGAGTTGTAGAAAAAGTTCAGATATTTAGCGGTTTCAGCTAAGCTTGTTATCCAAAATCGAACTGACTGTTTTGCCCTCAGAAAAGTAACGGAGTTAAGTAACATTTGACGGAAGTACACACTTCGTAAAAAGTTTGAAAGTGCAGTATTACAAGTAGGGGTTTTTAAACTATAGTATCCCAAGTGCAGATTTCGTATAAATTCAAGTACACGAAGTGCTTTTTACTCTAATATAAATAAACAAAATTATATTACAATTATAATTATTTTATTACAAATTAATCAAATATGTTTATCTAGGCTGACATGCTAATCTATAACAAACAAAATCCATTTTTATTAGTACTTCGTACCAAGATTTGGTTCCACCCCTGAGATTCCTATTTCTCTTAGGATTCTATATTATTTTTTAATAAAATAATAAAATTGTTAAATACTATTATAATTGTAATTTTTTTGTTATAACTCTATTCAATTCACAAATAACGTATTTATCATAATCATGTACATATTTACGTATATATCATGATCATTTAATTTTGTTTCTTGATTTTCTTAAATAACTAATATAGAAAATGACCTTTATTAATAAGCAAATTCTTTGTAAATAACCTAATTTTTATAATAAATTAATGGTTAATTTAATAAAATTTTATCGGGTCTGTGCGTCGGACGGGTAATCATCTAATATCTTATTAATAAGTGAAATCCCGTTTTGATATTACTTCCTTCTAGTGTGTCTTCTAAAATTATTGTAATTCTGATTTAATTACAATTCTTTAATTAGAAACTATTGAGTTGCATAAATAAAGTAATTTTCTTTTGTACTTTTATCATTTTTTAAAGTATTGTTTTGTAATTAATAAAATAATTCTTATAAAAATTTAATAAAAAAATATCAATTTAAATAAATTATTAAGAATTCGAGTACTGTTAAATTTTTGTAGTAACATATACGGAGAATATTGAGCCATACCATAGCATAGTACAATACCAAAAATATTGATTGCTTTAATTTTACAATTATTTTCCCACATATTTTATTAAGAAAAAGTTAATAATAGTTTAGGTAAACCCAACCAACATTTTACCGCATCACCCAAGTTCAGTCAAGGATGCAAATGAGTTGCATCTGAATATTTTACCAACTTGTAAGTCCTGCTTTTTTCTCAATGTCAGATCAGCTTTTCAGAAAAGGACTTGATAAGAGCTCCTGACGACGGGTTCACTGTACGATGAATTTCAACTCATTTTCAAAGTATGCTACATTAGAAAATTGAGCAAAAGCATAATTTGTTCTTTTCACTCGATAAACAAGATTTGTGTTGAGATTTACTTCTTTTGGCAAGTTTTATATTTATGAGTTTAGAGTAATTTTATTATCATCAACGTTTTTAAAACAACGTATAAATAAGTGGACTCTTTACCTAGATCTTCGTCTAAAATAAGTTAATACAAACACTCACGTACCTTTAAACACAAAAGAAACTGTGTCTAGATGTAGATGCGAGCTAATAATTAACCTATGTTCTCTGTGCCGTGGAAGTAATAAATGTATACGCAAGCTAAAAGTTTATGTACAATCGATGCAGTGTGGTAGAATTTGCCGGCGTCACAATGTATCATATTGTCAATTTATATAACGATTATCTACTTGTTTGATTTTTTAAAACCTGCATCATTACAAATTTTCATTTTTAGTCTCTTACATCCATATCACTGAATGCTAAAAATATTTTTTAAGGTACATTACTCAAAAAATTAATTTCATTCCGATAAAATTTAAAATTTTAAATCTTGAAGTTATCAAAGCAAATTCAATAGCACAAAATTTTCAAATTCGACTCGATTTTTTTATACTAATTTTCGCTTTTTTCCCCTTCATTAGACGATTTCTTAATTTTAGTTATGAAAACAAAAAAAAATCGAGAGATGCTAACAAGTAACGAGTACTTAAACTAGAAGTAACGTGAACCAGTCCCAAAAAATGCAGAGGATAATTTATGATAAAATCGGGGTCGGGATAAGTGGAGCCCTTATCCATGTTGAAGGATGGTCCTTTATTTACTGTTAAAGAGAGAGTTTTGGGAATCAAAAAGCACGTGTCAGAATCACGTGGGCTATCAGAAAGGAGAAGCTGGTAGGGCCCAAATACCTCAGCTTGACCTGCCCGAATTTCCGTTTCGGCAATCTGACAGTCAGTTGGGCCGTCTTTACGCTATTCTATGGGCCGCACACATCACTTTCGTCTTTCTTTCACTTGTACTCCACCCTCTATATCACTATATCTATGCATCTATCATGTACCTATTTCCATACACTAAAAATCCTCACACTATAAACCCCTCTTGTTGTAAAAGTAGTAAATTCTTTTTCTTTTCTTTTTTTATGAAAATGACAAAATCCTTCTATTTTACTGACTACAACTCTACAAGTAAGATTTATGAGTTCTAATAATTTGGATTATATTTTGAATAAAGCTATTAAATTTAAATCTTTTTTGAAAATCAATTAACACGATGGTTAAAAAATACGATTTCGAATGTAACAATTCGTCTAAATTTAACTCAAATTGACATTTAAAAGGTCGATTTTGTTAGTTTTAGGATAAACCTAAAACTTTGATACATAATTGAAATTGAAATTATAAAATCCAGAATACAAAATTACTAAATTAATATTCCCTTTAAAAATTTAGTTACAATTATGCCATTTATACCCGTTAGTGTACAAGTCATCAGCAAATGAGAAGAAGGATACTTTAAGGTTTTTACTTTTTTTCCATTTCAAGTTTAAACAGCTCGCCAACATTTGTTGGTTTAATATCACCAATACGTAGTGGCCACGAAGCGTCTTGGTTTTTGGACAATTTCCATTCAAGAAGATTGCTTTGGAAAAGGGTTTTTGAATATCCATGCATATTTTATTTGATACACGATGACATGTTGTTGTGTTCAAGTATATCTGAATTTTTATTATATTTTAAAATGCAAGAGAATATCTGTGTAGTAAATGAAATGCTTTAAAACGTATTTGTAGTGTGTATTTTTACTCATCTATTTATCTCATTTTCTAACATTCTCATCATTCAATATTTTGATAATGTTAGAATTATATTGTTTTATATCAGTAATTTTGGTGGTACTAACTAATTTACACATATATCTCATATCTTTTCTTAATGACAGAGAAATATTTCTTTACCAAAATTCAACTTTTTTAGATTTAACAATTTTTCTTTTCTTTTCTTCATGGTTATGATAATTTCTCTTCAAATTATAATACCTATAAGTAACATTACTAAATTTTCACTTTAAAATTTCAATTTTTTATGGATAATTTTATCAACTTATTATAAGTTTTCATCTTTTATAACCCTGCTTATACTTGTTTTTTAGACTTTAAAAAAAAAAATATGAATATGAATACCCATCCCATCCCATCACTTTTTTTTTTTTTTTTTATGAATACGCATCCCATCACTTATTCATTGACAGTAGTTACATTGAAGGGCGAATCTACTTTTTATTCAGAAATTTTATCTTGTTTGGGGCTCGCGTCCTGTCACGAGCCTTCTTTCTTTCTGTTCGGACCATCCTGTACTATTTAACTCGTTACATTAATTCTCATACATATGCAATTCTTAAATGTCGAGTATGATTTTTTAAAAATATTGGCCAAAAAATTCCTATATAGTATGTGATATCATACAAATTTAACAGTTTTATATTTTAATAAATTTAAATCAAACTCTTTGATCAATAAAAAATATTGAATATACTTTTGCTATGGTTAATGATGAAACTAATTTCGACTAGCAAAATAACAGGATTTATAAATATACACACAATTAAGGATGTAATGAATTAAAATCTTCCATTTGCAATTTTAATCGATTATGTTCAACTCAAGTTTCAACTTAGTCAGCTGGAACAATGGGTTTAACTTGAATCACTTGAACATTTTTTAAAATTTAATAAAATCAATTTAAAATAAATTTCAACAATTAAAATCTTGAGCTGGAGTACAAATTTATAAACCAAACCCAAAATATTACCGCATACTATTGTAAACAACTTAGGAATTTTTTGACCAGCTAAGATCATCTCCAAGAGGTTCTCTATTTCAGTTCTTAACACAAAAAATGAAGAGAGAAAATAAAAAGAGGGTGGTGATTTATGCACACACAAAACTTATTTATGCCCACCCTAAATTTATTTTAAACCAAAATAACCTCAATCTTCACATGTCAACCTTGTATCTTCATTATTTTTTGGCATAATCTTACCCAAATCTTAAGATTATGCATAATTTTCTTTTCTATTATAAAATGTTTTATGAATTTTGAAATTAAATTATCATTATTAAATTTTTATTACTTGTCTTAATTTTATTAGTTCAATTGTATCTAAAACTTACTATAACTATAAATATCCAACTCAAAAATTAACTGATAGAAAACTACGAAAAGAAAAATAATTTTAGATATGTTTTATTATCTATCAAATTAAAATAATGAGTAATCTCTTCAAGTTACAATTTACTCACTTCTAATCACATTACTAATTTTTTTTCTAATATATTTTTTTCAAGATAAGAAAGTTAACAAATTTTAATAAGTTTTTCTATTTTTCTTATTATTATTATTACGGGCGATTTTCTTTCTACCGTCATTTTTAAGCAAGTAGAGGTATATAAAATGATCACTATTATAATAAATAATAAATAAAATAAGAAACTAAGGGTATTTTAGTAAAATCCATAGAAAATGGTGTGCATGAATAACTTTAGGGTGTTCATAAATCAACACCCAAAATATTGCTCCAAGAAATTCTTAGTGCCTCTTAAAAACACTAAAAGTTTCTTCTTTCTCCTCATTTCTAAGAACCACTAGTAGCTCCTAGCTTATATTTTAATAATAAAATATTCATGTTTACCCATTCATGTACAACTTTTGGTTATAGTGATATTATTTTTATGAATAAATTATAAATAAAGAGTATTGTTGAAGTTTGACACATAAACTAATATAATACTCCCTCTGTTTTTTATTATATGACGCTTTGACTTTTGCACACATTTTAATGTGTTTTGACCGAATAGTTAGAAATATTATTTTTAAAATTTTCTTTTTGTAAATTATAATATATGTTGTCTATTTTAATTCACAAAAAAAAAAATTTTAAAAATAATATATTTAACTATCCAATCAAAGTACATTGAAGTGTGTGCAAAAGTCAAAACGTCATATAAAAAAAAGGAGGGAGTAACTTGTTAAGAACCGTTTATTCATATTATTTTTAAGAATTAACTAGCTTATAACCCGTGCGAAGCACGGGTTTCTTTTGATAGGTTATAAAATTTATTTAACATTATAATTATGTTTTTATATAATCCTTATTTTTAATAATTTTTTAATTTTAATTTAATATAAATTTATATAATGAAATGTATGGTTTAAATTTTATTTTGTAAAATTCTAAATTAAAAATGTTGTTGACGGGTTCGAACTTTGAATTTTTAGTAAATTAATTTAATCATATAATATATCTTATTATTAGATCTAACGATTGTTATTTATTAATAAAAATAATGATTTGTATATATGGTGAGATATTTTTGGGTGTATATTATTGATCGCAAGATTAATTTTAAATTAAAAAGTACCCCATGTTTTAATTACAAAAATTACTACTAAAAATAATTACGGAAAGATATGCTTCGATATTTTGGATATATATTAATTATTGTAATATTAATTTTAAATTAAATGGTAAAGTATGAATAATTGAGTTGTTGGAGCAGAAAAAAGAGTCCAAGTAGAAGTGAATGAAGGAATTTTAATCAGGATATAATTACGTTAACATTAGTAATTAGCTTTTTGAGTTGTTTTTGTAATTTAATTATTTATTTTAATAATTAGGATAACCAAACCGAAAACCAAAACTTAGGATAACCAAACCGAAAACCAAAACTTTCATTGTTTCGGCTTTAATATAATAGTATAGATAAATATAGATGTATGAGTCACTTGAAAATGCTCTAAATTTTCATAGATTAAACTCAAATAATTTACTAGTCTTTGACATAACTCAAATAATTCGAACTTATTTCTTATTATTATTTCAAGTTTGATTCGATTCACTCGCTATTTGTTAAAAAAAAAATTACATCTTGCTTAAAATATTCCTTTTCCTTACAACCCCAATACAAACTATACATACACATCACATGTACATATACCATCACATTACCTTCTCTCTCCTCTCTGATTCTGCGCCAGTTTTGTGAAAAACCAAGCCCAATCTCATCCAATCTCCAATGCTCAGATTCTTCCCCCACTCACTACTCTTCTTCTAATCTCTCATTTCTCCCCCAACCCATCCCAAAAACCCCAAAAGAAACACCAAACCAACCATGAAAAGAGACCAACCCAGCTTCTCCGATTGCCCTGGAGGTAGCTCATCGATGACAGACAACACTGGAAAGTCCAAAATGCCCTGGAACGATTGCGAACAAGATGCCGGGGTCGATGAGCTGCTGGCAGTTCTTGGTTACAAAGTCAAGTCATCTGATATGGCTGATGTAGCAGAGAAACTACAACATCTTGAAGAAGCTATGGGACAAGCTCAACAACAAGGGATTTCTCAGCTCGGGTCTGATACTGTTCATTATAATCCCTCAGATCTGTCATCATGGCTTGAGAGTATGATAGATGAACTCAATCCTCAGTCTGATCCTTATGGTGAGTTAGTGTCAGGGAGTAATATTGTTTTCGATGATTCTGATTATGATCTTAAGGCCATTCCAGGCAAAGCTGTGTTTCCAAATCAGAATCAGAATCAGATTCAGAATCAGCCTGTTTGTAAGAAACAGAAAACTGTTCCATTACAGGCTGTCACTGTACCGCCTGTACCTGTGCCCGTGCCTGTTTCGAGTTCGTGGCAGGGTTCGAGTGTCGAAACTCAGCCTGTACAGGTGCTGGTTGATTCGCAAGAGAACGGCGTGAGATTAGTGCACACGCTGATGGCCTGTGCGGAGGCTGTTCAGGGGAACAATTTGAAGTTAGCGGAAGCGCTTGTGAAACAGATTGGTTTTTTAGCTGTTTCGCAAATTGGTGCTATGAGGAAAGTAGCTACTTATTTTGCTGAGGCCTTGGCTAGGCGGATATATAGATTGTATCCTCAAAACTCACAGGACTCTGCTTTTACGGATATGTTACAAATGCATTTTTACGAGACTTGTCCGTATTTGAAGTTTGCGCATTTTACAGCTAATCAGGCTATACTTGAGGCCTTTGCGGATAAGAAGTCGGTTCATGTGATCGATTTTAGTATGAAACAGGGGATGCAATGGCCGGCTTTGATGCAAGCTTTGGCTTTAAGGCCGAGTGGTCCTCCGAGTTTTAGGTTGACTGGGATTGGGCCGCCGAGTCATGATGGTACTGATCATTTACAGGAAGTGGGATGGAAATTGGCTCAGTTTGCGGAAACGATTCATGTTAAGTTTGAGTATAGGGGGTTTGTGGCTAATACTTTAGCTGATCTTGATGCTTCTATGCTTGATCTTAGGGAGGGCGAGACTGTTGCGGTTAATTCGGTTTTCGAGTTGCATCAGCTTTTGGCAAGGCCTGGTGGAATTGAGAAAGTGATGTCAGCTGTGGCAAAAATGAAGCCTGAGATTGTAACGGTTGTTGAACAAGAGGCGAATCATAATGGACCGGTTTTCTTGGACCGGTTTACCGAATCGTTGCATTATTATTCGACACTTTTCGATTCGTTGGAGAGTTGTGGTAATGGAAGTGGTGGTGTTGATGGTGCTGAAATTGTAAGTAATCAAGACAAGGTTATGTCCGAGGTGTTCTTAGGAAGGCAGATCTGTAATATTGTGGCTTGTGAAGGTGTTGACCGAGTTGAGAGACACGAGCCGTTAACTCAATGGACTAATCGGTTTAATTCAGCTGGGTTCGAACCGGTTCATTTGGGGTCTAATGCGTTCAAGCAAGCTAGTATGTTGTTGGCTCTGTTTGCTGGTGGGGATGGATACAGGGTGGAGGAACATGAAGGTTGTTTGATGTTGGGATGGCATACAAGACCTCTCATTACCACCTCGGCATGGAAACTCAGTGGTTGACTCAATGAGTTGTAACTCGAGATAGATTCCGAGTGAGTTGGTGCCAACTCAGTGCCAGCCAAACACACCCTACCTAGACAGAGTGCACTGTGTGATAAGCAACTGGGTGACCCAATGAGAAAGAGGATATGTTATGATGTGAGACAGAACACTGTTATGTTTGTGTGGTTCTGCTTTTGTACCTTTTCATTTTACCAAACATATTTTGCCATGTTTGTACTTGTATCTATATAATGTAACTTTGCTTAATAATAGCTATCAACTTTCATTAAAGTTGCTATTAGTTATTTAATTAGTGATAAGTACGAAATGAATCATTTGATATAATGTGGGAGTGCATATAGAAAGTTAGACTGTTTATTCAAAAGCAACTTAATAATTGCTGATGTATCTTGAAATTTGGAACTCGATTTCTTTTACAAGTCTGGAACCCTCGATCAATAAAGAGCGAAATTCAAGACGATCGAAATTCATGAATAAATGATATTTATTATTTAGAAATGGCACACATTAGTCACTTATTTTAAGGGAGCTGATATATGCACACCCTATACGTATAGGTGCACACCCAATATTCATAACTTGACTAAAATATCCTCACATCACTATTTCATGTTTAATCATCGATGCAATAATCTTTGAAATGAATTTATATATTTCTCTAAAAGTAAGTATAGTTGATTGTATATTTAAATTGAATATGTCAATAAATAATTTTTTTTAAATTTAATTTTAAGAATTTCAATTATATATATACTTATTTTCAACTTTCTGACACGTATATAAAAAACATATTTGTAGATATTATTTTCTCATTTTTTCGTTTTGTATAAAAATAGGTTGTTCAAACTTTTATATAGAACAAAAAACTCGAAAAAATATTATCTACAAATTACAACTATGTTTTTTATATGCGTGAAAATGCGTGACAAAAAATTGAAAAAAATTAGGACGTTTGTTATGGGGCGAAGGGAGTAATACAATACATGCAATATTTTCTAGATTTCAAAATATAATTGTCATTAAAACTATTTATGAATTATATAAAAATATAATTATTACATCACAACAGATTAATACAAAAAGTTCAAACGAAAATCTCAACAATGCAATTTTTTATTGAACTCTGCAAATAATTGGCCAAAAAGGGTTGCTAGAAAATAGAAAAGAAAATTTTGGGGGTATTTTTGTCACATGATCAATATTGGGTGTGCACCTATAAGTATAGGGTGTGCACATATCAGCTCCCTATTTTAATGATACTGAGGTGATTTTTTCTTTTTAATGAAAGTTTTTATGCATATAGAAGTTCCATTTTCATTAATAAATAGAAATCAATTAAAATTTAACAACTTATTTTTTATTATATATTCTTGAACACACACTAAAAAGACAAGTCTTTGTCCTTCGTAAAAGTAGATGATTGTGTTATTTCTCAATGTATGTTCCATATTACCTTATCTATTCATAAAGATAATGTAATTGGTTCATATGGTAAAAAAATAATTGGTTGATGGGATTTAATTTGGTTGTTAGTCTTCGTCATCATAGTACATAAAAACAGTGTGTACGGCTTTATTGGTTGATATACGAGACAACTAGAGGTTTATTTAAATGTTAAAGATGACTGGGAAAAGGGACATTTGATGGTAACAAAGGGAGTCTAATGGTAATAACTTGACTTGGGCAAAGGAAAAATAATGTTTACTCGAATACAAATCGAATGCAAGGCCGTAAAGTTGTTCGATTCTTTAACTTCGTTTAACTACTCGACTATTTATTATCTCAAGTTAGAGGAATTCGTAGACTGAAAAAGTCTAATTTTTAAAATTATTGGTTGTTAACGAACGAAAATCACCCCCACGGATGTCTCAGAAGGTCGGACAGTGACATTTAAGGCTTGCTGCCTTGAGGTCACGAGTTCGATTCTCTGGATGTCCCGGAATTAAGTGGGCTACCATGCTCGGGGGTATGAGTGTACTATTATGTCCTCCGGATTAGTTGAGGTGCGCGGTCCGAATACCGAATCATAAAAAAAAAAAAACAAACGAAAATCGATGCGCATGACAACACAAAATATGTATGTCATTTTTGTCATAGTTTCAACCGAATATGTTACACTGACGCCTGTCACACCATCTTTGTCGAATGCAATTCTAATTTACACCTGGCTAAGTTATGTAATTCGATGCAGGTATTATGTCGTACACGCAAGTGATAAAATTCTAAAAATAGCCATCTTCACTATATTTATGCCCAAGGTACTTCAAACTGTTGAATGCTAATTTGCAAAAAAAAAAAAAAAAAACACAGATAATATAACGTAGCTAAATTTTTATATTAAACCAATTCAACCAAATCTAAATCTGTTAAAAATGTATACGCAGAAACAAATAAAGGGGTCAACAGGATATCTATTTTGGTGGGAATAAGTGTGATCAGATGGATGAAGGCACGAATATGGATTACTATAATGGATTAATCTAGTGTTTCAGAAATCGCTAGGCGGTCCAGGACGGTCAGTGTACCGCCTATCGCCTAATTCGGTAGGCGGGGATTAATTGGATGGATTAGTCGGAGCATTAATCGGTTGTATTTAAATATTATTTTTAATATTTTATTTATTAAATATTTTTGCCGTTTTTTAAAGTTTTCAACATTTTTTACCGATTTTTGACCGCCTAGACCGCTTTTTGACCGCCTTTCAATAGATTTTTGATCGTCCAGACCGCTGTTTGATCGCCTAGACCGATTTTATCCATTTTTTGGCCGATTTATACGAAAAACCTCCTAAATCTCCGCCTAACCCCGACTCGGGGCGTTTTGGAGGCGCCTAGCGCCTAGGCGCCGCCTCAGTCGATTTTTAGAACACTGGATTAATCAAACTGAAGAATCAAAAAGTTTTTAGCCCTTTGATTATTAGGCTTTTGTATAATGATGTACACATTTATTTAGTAGGGCACTCTTTTTCCCCACTTGAATTTTTTCCATAGAGTTTTGTTCTTATGAGATTTTTTAACGAAGTCTTTTTGTTGGATATAAATGTTTTATTATCTAAACTTTCGGGGGAATGGGTCGTTAGACCCATAGATTGATTAAGCATACCATTCAATTAGATGATGAGTTTTTATTATATTTTCATATGTATTATCTGTTTCTTTTCATGAATAAAATTTATCATTGCGGTAGAAAAAAGGTCAAAATATGAAATATTATAAATTTTGCATACCAGACGGTTGCAAATCTATAAAGATAATTAATTATGAGAAAATTGGGTTTGAGGTTGTCCTCAGACCTCTCTCCTAAAGTAGATTTGTATTTATAAAGTAAAGGGTCCGGGGCATTTTTGTAAATGTAATTTTTTTTCAATAATTTACACAAATACCTTTAAATTTGTATGGAAATTATTTTAAGCTCACGATAGAACCTGAGATCATCCTTAAACAAATGAAATCCTTTAATTATTATATTGCGTATCCACGCAAAACTTCATTGTGACCGGTCGCTATTTCATAAGCCGGCCGGCCGGCCGATAAATCTTTTAGTGCGATCAAAAAATTATTTTAATTGTCACGTCAGTACGTAACTACCACCAACTTCCAATCACACAATCACTTTGCCATTTCATTGTTGGCAATAAGAAATTTGTATTGTAGACAAGGGAGAAAACAATAGTTTAATTGTTGAATTTAATTTTCTGTTTGTAACTTGCAATTTTTTTATGATTCATTAATTAAAAACCAAAATGGTAATAAATTTAATCCCGTTTATAACTAATTTTAAAAATTAGCTTTATATCCATGTAATGTGCGGAATGCTTTATATTGTAAATTAATTTCTTCCTTCGATTTAAACTTTTGGAGATTTTTATTATATTTTTAGTATCATGACATTTTTTTAATAATTTAATTATTATACACTTAAATATTTTAAGAGAATAAAGTTTCCAAGATTATCTCAGGTAATTTACCTGAAATGTAATTTTTTTTTAAATATAAAATAGTAAAGTCATTTTTGTAAATGTACAAAATTTTCTGTAATTACCATAACACTCTCGTGTATATTTATATGGAAAATTTTTTAATCTCAGTAAATTTATGTGAGGTAACCTCATGAAATCTAATCTCATATTTTAATTTGCTCAATAAGATATAATTTTCATTTTCTATTTGAAAAATATTACTATATTTTATAATCATTTTATTATTGAATGAATTTTATTGAATTTATATTTCTATTTTAGATTTTAATAAATAGAATGTTTATAATTATTATATTTTTTATCCTAGGTTTTAGTTATTACAAGACCGCGAACAATTAAACCATGTCATACCATATAACTCATTTATTCAATTATATTGCTCTATACACGTGTGATGTATCAAAAACTTTTAAATACTAGTTAAATAAAATTTGGTTATTATATTTTATTCTACTTTTTAGCATAATGTATTTTCCAAAATTTATTTATTTGGTCATTCTTATTTTTCTAAATTTTATTATAGTAAACTTTTTCCAGATAACTATTATTTCATTTAAAAACATTTAAATTATAAAGAAGAATATTTTAATTATGAAAGGGTTATATATTTACATGATCACTTTTTTTTTTCTTTACTTATAATTTATTTATATTCATTTATATATGTTCATATCTTGTACCCGTTTAATACCAAGTACAAGTGTTTTGATATGAGTTTTTATTATAGATCTACTTGTGTGATAATATTTTTAAATATATTTAATTTTTTCAAAATTTTATGAAATTGGGATTTGCGTGACGACCATGCCAAGCCAAGTCACAAAAATTGCTTTACTCAAATTATATAGAAATATATAATTTATCTACATTTGAAATATACATCTTCTTTAATCAATATATATTAGTTTAAAATTTCTGCGATACACGGATATTCTTTAATATAATGGATTTTTTTTAATTTGAATAAAAAAATTTAAGACATGAATTTTGTAGACTTAAAATTTTAAATAATATGATCTGATAATTATATATATTATATATATATATATATTGTCCATGATAATTTTAGAAAAGTATGGATTTTAATTTTAAAATATTGAAAAGATGATATTTTTTAGCTGAAAAACGTAGTTGGTTAGTTATTAGTTTTTATAATACTATTATTTTTATTTTACTTAAATAAAGCTACCTGAATAGATTTTACTGGAAAAATTTTAAAAATTGGAAAAAATAATGTATTTTAACTAAAAAAGGTAATTAATTGATTATTAGTAATTATGTTTATAATTATAATATTTTTTTATTACATAGAATTGCTTATAGTGTTTTTAGGAAAGGGAATATTTTAGTTAAAAAAATATAAAAAATACTATATTTTATGTGAAAAAAGAAATTGATAAGCTATTGAAAAATAGAATTGATGACAGTATCGTACAATTCGACCAACCAAATTTTTAATGTTTAGTTGTGTACAACGTCATCTCAACAGATAAAATAATGTTGTCCCATCAACTTTATCCTTCTGTGAAATTAAGAGGACTGGTCACTAATTAAAGTAAGGGGCTATTTTTAGTTAATTTAATTGTACAACCATCCAATTGAGACACTCTACAAATAGGATTTGGGCGCAAAAGTGACTCATCTTTAACCAATAATCTGATCATTATACTTCACAGTCTTCACCTACACTTAATGGGTAATGCATATTTAACTGGTGAGTATAGTTTCTAGTAGCTGTTAATTTGGTTTTTTCGGATTAACAATCTCTTAAAGCATGATTAGTGTCGACTTAGTGATTAAAACTGTTTCCGCATCACTTTCTAGTAGTTTGATTAGAGCTTGGTATCATAATGCAAAGGAGAGGTTTAAACTTTTTCAGCTGCCTCAGCTTTCCAATCTTTCGCAATCACTTTGTAGGCCAAGAGTGACCAAGAGTGTTAGTGGCTGTCTTTTCACAATTATTTGGTTTAATATTTAATATTGTTATTTTTTTTAGTTCAATTGTCAGTTGGATTAATATTAAAATACAATACTGAAATCGCTCTAAACTGTTGATATAATTTTGATTTCTGTTACATAAATTCAAGAATTTGTTTCCACTTCAACACATAAATGGTTGGAAGATAAACTTCTTATACAGTATAGAGAATTGAAAATTATGCGGATAATAACGAAGCCCGCATGTTAATTAGTCGAAGTATGGTTAAAAAAAAAATTATAACATCTTTTTCAGTATTTCACACCATTTTCATTTACATCTAATTACATTTTTATGCTGTTCATTTACATTTTGGAATTCGATTCACATCGATTATGTAAACATCATCTACACATTTTGAGACATACGTACAATATACATGTTTTTTTTTTCTAATAAGATAATTAAGCATGCTCGACCCTAAGTAATTTAGGACTTTTTTGATAAATATGTTCCTAAAAGTAATTTTTTGCAATTTTACCATCTTAATTGTAATTATATTAATTTTTTTTTAAAAAATGCAAAAATAATATCTACATTCAAATGATTCATGAGACACCGCACACTGCGCCTCCACGCTGACGTGGCCATCACAAATATCCACTATGGGTAACGATTCCACGGCGCTTTTCGAAGGGTCGATGCTCCGACCTCCCTAACCCGTTCATTTCAATTTGCGATAACTGATCCAACAACCGATCAAATCCAGATCTCATCAAAAACTCCGACATCGTCTCCAGCAACGATGTAATATCACGTGATCGTTAATTGTTGATCGTTGATCGGAGAAGGTGGTGGAGATGCTTCTTGGTGATTCAATAATTTTTGGAGATACAATTTGCGTAGAAGATAAGATTCATCAGCATCAAATGGATCTCTAAGTGAGTTTGTTAATCGAGGAAGTTAATGAATTGTGCAATTCTTATGTTTCATCGGAGACGTGGTCGTCATCGGAGGAGGCGTGCGATCCCGACGTCGGAGGTGGAGGTTGGGGGGTCGCCGGAGGAGGTCGGGGGTCAAGGTTAGTCGGAGGGATTGGTATGGCAGAGGGGGGGATTGGGGAGGGAAGGGAGATGAGGAGTATAGTATATTTGCAATTAAGATAGTATATTTGCAATTAATTTGAAAAAATAGTATATTTGCAAAACAAACAAGAAAACATAATATTTTTTATAAATTCTCAATGTTTTAATATACACAAGAGAAAACTGGTCTTGAGTATGATCTCGGATGTTTCCTAAATTTTGATGTGTTTTTAATATAAATTTGAATGGCATTTTTGAAAATATTACATTCTTCTTCATTGATTTATACGAATACACTTGTATTTGTCTTGCAAAATCTTTAATACCCTTAAATTTGTATTGCAAAATTTTTTAAATTCATAATTTTACTTGAGGTCATCCTCCCTTATCAGGCACATGAATTTTTATATATAATACATGTTGAAATATTTAGTAACTTTAATTTAGTAACTTCAATATCAATGTCAATATAATTCTATTTAAAAAAAATATCAATATAATTCTAATGTCTTCTAGTACTATATTTCGAAAATTACTATTATTATCCTTCATTTTTTTATCTTCTTTATTTCTTTCCGGTCCTTTTTTGTCATTACACATCATTTGGAGTAACTCAAATTAGAGTGGATCGACCTGAAATACATGTCATCTCCTGTACAAATCAAGGAAATAACAAAAAAATAACATAACTGTCGGTATTCGGAAAATCGGTGCTCTGTATTTTCTCAAAATTAAGTAAATCCCTCTTTTCTATCATTCCATTCAATTATTACCAATTAATCGGAGCCGCAAAAGATGAGAATGGTGTGAGCTTTTTTCGACATTTTTACTCTGAACTTGGTAATTTGAAGTTATGTTTGCAAACGAATATGATGCTCAGTGCTTCATGAATTGGGTATTGATTTGAATTATATTTTCTAATTCCACTCATTGTATTTTCTAATTCTAGTAATTGTTAGAATCTATAATTTTCTACTAATTCTATAATTTTCTAATTCAATGGTGAATTGGCCATTGAGAGAAATTTTCACTGGTGAATTGGACAAGGTATTAGATCAAGACAAGTGGTATCCTTTTGGGCAATGAATATTAGTATACACATTTCTTACCCGTGTTTGCATCTCTTAAGTGACAGTCTATGTAATTTACGTTGCTAAACACCAGTGACGGTAGTTTGTGCTAATATGGCAAATGCAGGGAACTTCTACATGTATAGCTCAGCATCATTTAATGTAAGGTTTTTCCGATTTCTGATTCTCTTCTTTAATCTATTCTATGTTTTAGATATTTCATCTACTTATCCAAACAACATTAATAAAGAAATGACACCACTCATTAGTACTCGAAACATAAATTTCTATCAATCTATCCTGTTATAGCTGAAATATCTAATGAACTCATGAATAAAAATTATAGATATGCTAAAAAAAATGAATATGAAAGCCTGATGAAACCTAAAAATTCAATGCAATTTAAATATTATTGTCAGGAATGCCTTACAGATTGCTCTATTGACCAACTTTTTGATTATTAATATTAGTCTGCCAACTATGTGTAATAACTCTAATTTCTGTACTTGAGGAAATTTTCATTTGAGGGATGAATAGTGAATTGCATGGATGAATAGTGAATTGCATGGAAATTTTCGTCACGATCTTCATTATTATTATGCCACTTATCTTAATTCTCATTATTAACACCACTAGTAGGAATGTCATTTGTACTAGTACCATGAATGTTATAGGGATAATATTGTATAACAATAATGTTAGGTCCAAATGTGTTGTAGAGGGGGGGTGAATACAACTTTTCGAATTTGATAAGCAATAAATACGATGCAATAAATGAACACACAGATTCAAGGAATATATGTCTTATATATAACTTGAAGTGGTTGCTACAACATTCATTACAAAGTATAACAGAAGTTCAGAGAGTAGTGAATGATACTAAGCTCTGTGAATACACTCTCTCTCTTTTACATGTGTTTCTCTCAAGAATTGCTCTCTCGCCCAAACATTACACAAGTACTTCTATTTATACTACATGTAATCTATGTCCTGTAGTCTTCAAAGACTAAGATATACGTGGCCCAATGATGTCCACATAAATCTTGCCTTATCTTGAAAGCTTGGAAATCTACCAATCAGAAGATGCCATGTGTCATGTTGAAACTGCACTCTAAGTAGAACTTCTACTTGAGAATTTCTACTTAGCCATCTCGAATTTCTAATTAGAACTTCTACTTAGAAATATTCTACTTGGTTATCTAGAATATTTAGTACTTAGAAAATATTCTGGTTTTCAACTTGAAACTTCAATGCACATCTTGAACTTGTGATGTCTTCATATCTTCTTTATTCTTCACCAAGCTCTTGAACATGGATCTTTATTACTGACATAAACTTGCTATCAATGTCCTGACACTTGATGCACTGGTCTGGTTCATAAGTGACTAGTCTTGATAGTGTTTTTGCTTCTTGAATAAATTACCATATTCAATTAGTAATGAGGCTTTCCAATGTTAGCTTTCCTTCTTGTTCACTTGAAATCAATTTGTCTTATTGATACTGATAGTTATGATCTTGATTCTTGGCTTTTCAAATCACTGAGGCATGAACAACTTTGACTTGAACTTCTCTCAATGATTTCTTCTTGGCTTGATCATAGTTAACATGTTGAATTGTATCAATTAGCTTGTCTTCTTTTAGTGTTGATTTCTTTGTGGCTTCTTGTTCTTGATTGTCTTCTGGTTAAGTATCTTTTCCTTTAGTTGAGTTACATTAGTTATAGTGTTACAAGTTTACACACTCTACCTTTCAATCTCCCCCTATTTGACTGTCTAACAATGACATTCAAATTAATGAAGGATAACTCAACTAAACAATGAGACGAGAAAAGATAACTAACATTAAAGTCTTGAATAATTTACAATTGAAATGTACTTGGAAAACAATACAAAGAACTTAAACTAGAAACAGAATTCGAACTTCGAATTAAGGATCATTTGAGTAATTCCTATCACCTGGATTATTTCATACCTTTTAGTCAAACTTATATCACCTTATTGGATTCACTCTGAGGTGAATTTTCCTCAAGTGAGTTAAAGCAACCGAAAGACATGAAGTTTTTCCAACTTCAAGTTCACACCACTCTGACCTTTAATCCTAATTCCGTTTCCTCTTCCTAGCTTCAGCAGCTTGGCGCTTCTCCTCTTTCTGCTCTCTGCGCTTCTCTTTCTGCCGCTGTTCTTTCTTATATACTGGATCATGAAGCTGCTTCCACCTAGCATTCAATAAACTTACTGCTTCCATTTCTAGAGGATTCGTTGGTTCTGGATAAGGATGTTTGAAAAGCCTTCTGAGTTTGTCCACTTCCTGAGTAGTCCTGATCTTTGGAATGTCCTCAAAGTTCTTCATTATGAGCTGAGGTTTCCAATGTGCTTTATCAGCTTTAAACTGACAATAGATCATCTTGGGGTAGCCCTTGACACGGTTAGTATTGTGGACACTAGCCGCATCTCGCTCCATCCGCTTCTTTTCCACCACTACCTCAGACAAGTAACTCATGAGTCTCTGCTTTTCTTCCACATACTTATTCTCCACTTCGCTCCATTTGAACACATATAAAACTCTCTCCAGAAATGCAGCATCTTGAGTCTGTAACAGCCATGTTCTACTCATATGCAAGAGTGTTTGATTCTGGTCTGCGTCTATGAATGCCAAGGCATCAGCTGTGTCATCGACATATGCGTGTATTCAGTATACACTATCTCTTCCTGGAACACCAACTGCCTCCCTTATCTCTCCTTGTTCCAGTGATCCAGACGGAAGAGTCAGAGCTTCATCTACATTTTTCATTGCTTGAAGAATATTCCATTTCTTCTCCATTAGCTCCGGCTCAACCTTCACATTATCTAGAGGGTTTGGAGCAATAATATCACACTTCCATATTTCATTGCTCTTCTTGAATATGATTCTTTCAATGACCTTCACATATTTTTCTTTAATTTCGGAGTAAAACCCCTTACTCATCATTTGTCTACAGACAGCTTTGAGAGATTCCACTGAAAGATCCATTAAATCATTTTCTTCCAAACTCACCCTCTTCATCTTCCCATCTACTACTATTCAGACAACATCAGGATATGCTGAGAATTCTGGACCCTTGTCCTCTGCTAGCTGCATTAACTGATCTCTATACAGAATGCTGAGCTCCTCAGATTGAGAGTATTGAATTTTTGTTGCTAGCAAGAACAACTCTGACGCAGATCTTCTCGCGATGAATTTATCATCCACATACAGGAAAGACATCGGGATTCCTTCTACTAGAGACAAGATAACCTGCCACTCCTTAAGCATCGCATTGTATCCAACCCTTACTTTTGAAATTGTGCTCCTCAACGCACTTATGTAGTTCACAGTCAGTGGATTCTGCATGTTCAAGTTATAGAACAAGTCATCTGCCTCCTTGTTGTTAACTCCTTTCGCACAAGGTCCCCTTAAAATCTTCCTTGCATCATCCCACTTTTGTCCAATCCTTCTCTTGTCCAAATCAACTTGAGGATCAGCTAGCCTTGCAAGCTCATGATCATACTGCTTCCCTTGGAGCTCTACTTTCTTTTCAAGGAACGCAGCATGTTCTTGCATCATCTTCATTTTATGGAACTGAGCTTGTTCCAAGGCTAACTGTTGAGATTTCAGAGTCTCCTCATCAACAGGAATTTCTTCAGGCTTTCCGGAAGACATCCCAGCACCTCCACCTTGTTCCTTCAAAGATCTATTTATTGCATGGGCTAAAGGTACGTCCTCCATGTCAGAGTCTGAATCAAGTACCTCCTGTACTTTTTCTTGATGATGACTAAGGTCAATGAATGGTTCATCTTGCCCAACCATCGTTGCCTTACCCTTTCTCTTCCTCAAAGCCTCTTCATCACCAACCAGCTCACTTTCTTTTTCTGTGACAAGATCAGCATGTTCTTTAATTTCTTCGATTTGAACTCCCTGCTGTCTCGTCTCCTTTCCACTCTCCCCCTTAGGTGAGTTATCCTGAACACCACCTTGATGTCCAAAGCCACCAGCAGCATATGATCCACCAAAACCAGAACCAGAGGCACCACCAGCATTATCATCGGGGGGAGGTTGATTTTATTGCGACTCGAAACACTCTGGGGGCACAGAACTCCTGATTGCAAACATCATTTTACTGATCTCCACCGCCATTGTATGCATTGTAGACTCCATTGCTCCCATTCTTTCATTCAGAGTGCTTCCCAATACACCACCAGCATGGCCCAAGTCATTGTCCTTGTTTGTCAATACATCGAATGCTGTAGCTTGACTTGCCATTCGTGCTGCGTAGTCATCAAGAGCCCTTTGATTATTTCCAACATTGATCGCTAACTGCCCCATCGATTGCCCGAACTGCCTCATTTGATCTTCCATTGAAGTCATACGTGTTTCAAGATTTTGAATATTAAGGGACGGTGTTTGGCTTAGGTGACCTTGCTCTAATACTGGTTCTGATAGTATTTGGCGCTCGTTTTCGGGCCTTAAAGATGAAGGTCCCTCTCTCCCTAAACGCTCACACACACTCCCTGTCTCATGCTCGTGTATGTCTTCAATGATAGATCTAAAATAAGAAGCAGTACCTGCAAAAACTGGATAAGAAAAATAATTTACAGTTATGGGATCTGTTCCTGTTGTTTCCTGAGTTGGAATCTCAGGCTGAGAGGCTGCAAAGTGTTCTTGTACAACATTAGAACCGATCATCTTTGCAGCATCAGTACGTACCGATGAAGGTACTTCTGAAGTTCGTAAAGCTTCATGTCCTTTTGAAGCAACAATATCTTCAAAAGGTACAAATTCCTCACTAAAATCCCTATGTGCAGACTGTGCAAGGGGAGAATCACTCACGTGAGTTGGAGTGATTGAGTGCGACACACTAGGTTTGGACTGGGCTGTTGAAGTAGCAGCATGAAAATTTTTGGCTTTCTTTCGAATAAGTGGCTGCTCTTCAGGGTCACTCTCAATCTCATTTCCTAAATCTATAGGTGCTGGCCTTTTAGCTTCCGTCAACAGAGGTGAAAGAGAATAAGAATGTGTGTCAGACTCAGAAATATAGCTCTCACCCTGGGATAGATCCTGCGGGCTAGCAGTCTCTTGGGTCTCGGAATCAGATACATAGGAAGAGGATTGAGTAGTATGCAGAGAGAGATTACCTTCGTCATTACCTTGTTCATCATCACTTTGCTCATCAGGAATCGCTTCAAATGCTTCAGCATGAGCAGATGGATTCTGAGCATATGACGATACTTGCGATGATTCTTGATGTTTATCCTGATTGGCAATGGTAGTAAGTGACTTAGTGCCCATCCCTAGCGGTGCAGATGTTGGACTTCTGGCAAATCCCTGTCGAACAGCAAGAGCATCCCTCGGTACTAAATGATTAATAAGCATTTGTAAGAAACGAGGATACCAGCATACAACATCAGTTGTAGCAAGGTCTCTGCTTGCAGGAGATCCCATTGAAGCCACTATCTCGGAGAGAACTATGCGTCCATAATTGATATCCAGTTCTCGTGCTAGGGCAACTCCAAAGATTTGCATGGGAATTGGAATCTGATGATAATCTTTTTCGCGTGCCCGAAAACATCTTGTGATGGCCTCGAAAAAGTAATTCCATTCCACATGAAAGAATTGTTTCTGGATGTTTCCAGTGATCCGGCCAGTCGGAGGATAACATCCTATTTCTTCAAAGAATGTAAGGCGTTCTGCCGCTGTAGGTTCGGGATCATAAACAGCTTTGACTGGGAATTCCAGAACCCTGTTGAAAATTTCCTCTGTCACCTCATATTCTTGACCCGCCAAGGTAAACCTGAAACCATAGGGGGTAGATTTGCTCCCAAAAGTAACTGCACTGGTCCATAATTGCTGTAAAGCATCATGTACCAGTGTGGGTTTAGCAGTAAAAGCAAAGCTAGCCTTGGAATACAAATTGAGAAATCGTACCCAAAACTTAAAGCGCGGGAGTTGATCACCAATTTCCGTAGAGATGTTATAAAAATTATTTTTGGCAAGTGAAAATTGGTGAGCCATTTTAATTAAATGTTTTTCCTTAATGAATATGATAATTTTTGTTTTGAAAAACAAACAATTAAAGAATCTAACATTATAGCCCTTTTAATTTATCGAGAAAACCAAAGGTCACTCAGAGAAATTAAACTACGGGATATACACAATAGCCAATTACTAAATCTGTAATATTCAATGGAGATGTATATGCGTATGTGTGTACCAGTGAAATCGTGTGTGTATGAACAGTTACACAAACACACAAACACTTGATGTTCGTGTGTATGTATATACGTGTGTATATGAACAGGTACAAAACACAGTAACACAGAGATTAATGGTCACACACAGATAATAGTAGTCTAAAATTGGCAGTAATTCGTGGTCTGTATGAGTTTAATCACAAAAACAACGAATTGAGGTTTGCAATTTTTGAAATCGCCTTGCTTTTGTGTGGAGGCTGCTGTAAAAGTGAAATTAGGTAAAAGTGAGAGAATCATCGAGTTAGAGATGTATATATAGACATAATTGTGAAATGACAAAAGTGACCCTGTTAAAAAGAGTGAAACCCCAAGTACGTACAGGGAAGACCTAAGTCGAACAGTATCTCGAACATTAAGTCGAACTTCGAGATGAAGTTCGAAATAGATGCTAACTCGAACAAACACACTTAAACCATGTAAGCAGCAAAAACTACTAGGGAAACCTATCTCAAACTTCAAGTTGAAATTCGAAATTAGTTTCAAGTTAGGAGTTAACTCGAAAAATCCCTATAACCAACTGAGAATTCTATCTCGAACATCAAGTCGAAATTCGAGATGAGTTTCGAGATAGAGATAACTCGAAGTTATTCTCAGAATTGGATCTTTTCAAAATATCCCCTCAAGTGGAACCTCATCTCAAACTTCGAGATAAAGTTCGAGATAGACCTTATCTCGAATATTTTGAAGATGGAACTAGGCACACTGGTAACTCGAACTCGAACCCTAAGTCGAGTTTCGAGATGAAGTTCGAGATAGACACTAACTCGAAAATCTTCCCAGACTTAGAATTTTCAAAACTTCACTCTGGAAGCTCAAATCGAAATCCAAGTCGAATTTCTAGATGAGTTTCGAGATAGAAACTAACTCGAAATTTTGAAGATACTTAGATTTCTCAACAATTAAATTTCCAAATCAATATAAGTATCAATTCAAGGATTTTTAATAAGTGACATAATTAAAACATTCCTTGATAATTCTAAGGCCTCTAATTACATGAAAAACATAGGTAAATTCATCAAAAAATCATGCAAAATTTAGAATATTATGAATTTAACTCCCCCTATGATCATGCAATCTAACAAGCATAAATTCAAAGATTTGTACTATTAAATACACTTAAAACACAATGAATTCATGCAAAATAACACTATATGCAACCTATAACAATCATTAATTAGGCATTTTAAAGTCTAAGCACATAATGATTAAATAGCTTGCACAAAAGAAAATTTGGATTTTACAGATAGGAAGCTTTACTAACTTGTGTTAAGCATTCCCAATTCACCAACCAATCTATTGAATGTTACTTCATCAAGAGGTTTGGTGAATATATCTGCAATTTGTTGCATTGTGGGCACAAAATGTAGCTCCACATTCCCCTCCTCGACATGTTCTCTAATGAAGTAATACCTGATGTCGATGTGCTTGGTTCTTGAGTGATCTACAGGATTGTTGGTTATGGCAATAGCACTTGTGTTGTCACACATAATTGGAACCTTCTTGTGCTCCATGCCATAATCCTTTAATTGGTTCCTCATCCACAGTATTTGAGCTACACAGCTTCCAGCAGCAATGTACTCAGCTTCAGCAGTAGAAGTAGATACTGTATGTTGCTTTTTACTTTGCCAGGACACCAATCTTCTGCCAAGAAATTGACAAGCACCAGATGTGCTCTTTCTATCAATCCTGCAACCTGCATAGTCTGAATCCGAATAGCAAATTAGATTAAAACCTGTATCTCTTGGGTACCAAATCCCTAGATTTGGTGTGCCCTTGAGATACATAAAAATTCTTTTGACGGCTACGAGATGTGATTCTCTAGGATCCGTTTGGAACCTTGCACATAAACAAGTTGCGAACATTATATCGGGTCTACTTGCAGTTAAATAGAGAAGGGAGCCAGTCATACCTCGATAGCTTGTGATGTCAACTGATTTACCTGATTTGTCTTCATCAAGCTTCGTGGCTGTTGCCATGGGAGTCTTAGCTGCTGATGCATCTTCTAGATTGTACTTCTTGAGTAAATATCTGACATACTTGGATTGACAGATAAAGATACCATCTTTTCTCTGACTGATCTGTAATCCAAGGAAGAAGGACAGCTCTCCCATCATGCTCATCTCATATTTTTCCTGCATTAGCTTAGCAAATTTCTCGCACAAGCGCTCATTAGATGACCCAAAAATAATATCGTCCACATAGACTTGAACAAGTATTAAATCATTCCTTACATTTTTATAGAACAATGTTTTATCAATTACTCCCCTAGTAAAACCATTTTCAATTAAGAATAAGGATAGGGTTTCATACCATCGCCTTGGGGATTGCTTGAGGCCATAGACAGATTTGAAGAGAAGATACACAAAATCTACAAGTTCTGGATCGATGAAGCCAGGCGGCTGTTCCAGATACACTTCTTCTTCTAACTCTCCGTTCAGGAAGGCACTTTTCACATCCATTTGAAAAACCTTGAAGTTCTTATGTGCTGCAAATGCCAAGAACATCCTGACTGCCTCAAGTCTTGCAACCGGTGCATAGGTCTCATCATAATCAATTCCTTCTCGCTGAGAATAACCTTTTGCAACCAAACGAGCCTTGTTTCGTGTTACAAGTCCGTTTTCATCCAGTTTATTTATGAATACCCACCTAGCTACAATTACTGATATGTTCTTTGGTCGGGGTACCAGTTTCCAAACTTTATGCCTTTCAAACTGATTGAGTTCCTCTTGCATTGCAATCACCCAATCAACATCACCAAGAGCTTCTTCTATTTCTTTAGGTTCAAGCTTCGATAAGAACCCAGAATATAAGCAAATATTAGCCATGTCAACTCTTGCAGTTCTTGTAGTAGTCACACCAACATCTGGATCACCAATAATTAATTCAAACGGATGATCTCTATTCCATACCCGTTCTCTTGGAAATTGTCTTGATGATTCAGCTTGACTTTCTGAGTTGTGGTGTTGACTACTTTGATTATTTTCACTAACTCCCCCTGAGTTAGTGCCAGCTCCTACAGAACTAGTGTCAACTCGTCTCGAGCCTTGAACAGTTGTCCTTGAGCTGCTATTTACTCCCCCTGAGTTATTGCCGGTTCGTACTGAAGAGGTCTCTTCTGATCTTGTAGAATTAGATTGTTCACTAGACTCAGGTTCTTCACATACACTTGGGACATTTAATGGGACAACTAACTCAGGTTCATCTTCAAGTTCATCTAAGTCCAGATTCTGAAATTTTAGGGACTCAGGTTCACTAGAATCTCTAGAAATTGATGGGATTTTGGTATCGTCGAATCTGACGTTGTAGCTTTCAGTCACTTTTCGATCATTCACTAAGAACACCCTATAAGCTGCCACCACATCTGTGGAGTAACCAACAAAGATTCCTTCACGAGCTTTTGCTGCAAACTTGCCTAGATTTTCATCATCTATAAGTACATAGCATTTTGCTCCAAAGACATGAAAGTATTTGATTGTTGGTCTTCTGTTGTTCATTAGCTCACATGGTGTCTTTTCTTTATCTTTTATGATCAAGGTTCTATTTTGAGTGTAACACGCGGTACTCACTGCTTCGGCCCAGAAGTACAGAGGAAGTTTCGAATCATACAACAAAGTTCTTGCTGCTTCAACCAAAGTTCTATTCTTCCTTTCAACTACTCCATTTTGCTGTGGAGTTCTCGGGGCTGAATACTGACGACGTATTCCCTTAGATACACAGAAGTCATTCAGCACTGCATTTTTGAATTCAGTGCCATTGTCTGATCTAATCTTCTTCACAGTAAGTGTTGAAATATTCTCAATTTGAGTGATGTGATCAATGATTAGGAAAGGTACTTCGTCTTTCGTCATTGCGAACAATACCCATGTATACTTGGAGAAGTTATCCACGATTACCAATGCATATCTTTTCCTAGACAAAGATAGGACATTCACTGGGCCAAACAAATCCATATGAAGAAGTTGCAGAGGCTCAGTAATACTAGAAATTTCTTTGCTTTTATGCGATGCTCGCTTCGACTTTCCCATTTCACAAGCTTCACAGAGTCCTTTCGGAGCGAACTCCATTTGAGGTAGATCTCTCACCAATTCTCGTCTCGCGAGAACATTCATCGTTTTGAAGTTTAAGTGAGATAGCTTTTTGTGCCATAACCAGCTTTCATCATCCGAAGCTTTGCTGTAGAAACAGGTGACCTCATTCTGATTTGCTGAATCCATGTATGCCACAAAAAGATCTGCCTTTCAAACTCCTCTTAAAGCCAATGAGCCTTCCTTGATGTGAGTAATTGATACACCTTTCTTGTTGAAGACAATTTCGTAACCTTTGTCACAGAATTGACTGATACTCAACAGATTGTGCTTCAGTCCCTCAATATAAGAAATATCTTCAATGATGACATTACCCGTCTTCAGTTTGCCATATCCCTTTGTCACACCTATGCTGTCATCTCCAAAGGTAACATAAGAGCCAGCCTTCATAACCAACTCTGTAAGCAGGGACTTGTTTCCAGTCATATGCCTCGATGCTCCACTGTCTAGCACCCATATAACTTTACTTCTGTTCTGCTTAATGCCCTGCATTGACAGATTGATTAGACGTTCTTCGGAACCCAACTTTGATTGGGCCCGGCTTTTCTATAAGATCGAGAATCAACAGATTTAACAACAGGAGATGCACTTTTCTTAACATTACTAGAGCTTTCGACTTTCTCCTTTCCTTTCTCAGACTTGACAGATTTGTCAGTCTTAGGAGAAGGTTTGTCACTCCTAACTTTCGGAGGACTAACAATCTTGGCTCTCAAATGCTTCTTTTTGATGTTTGAACTAGCAGCAGTATTTGAGCATGACTGGCTAGATGCATTCATTAAATTCACAAAAGTTTGCATGATGTTAAAAGTGCATGGCATACAATTAGGTTGACCACACTGTGCATGATTCTGATGCAGATTATTCATTGTATGTGTGGCAGGCATGGCATGTGCAGCAGGAACATTTATGTTAGCTTTACATGCATAAGAAAGATGTTCAGTAGATTTACAGTGATAACATGCTTTCTTTATTCGTTCAGCCTTAACCTCTTTTATGCCTTTTTCTTTCTTACCTTGTTGTTGAACAGTCTTAGCTCCTAATCCTGCTCTAGATTCATCTCTAGGGCAATTGATTTTAACTTGTTTGATAGGAGTTATAGGTTGTGCTTTCTGGCGATCTTCCATCTCAATCTCATATCTAGCTATTAATTCAGTCTCTTCTTCTAATCGAGGAACAAGGTGTTTGAAGATAGGTTTGGCAGCTAATTTAAGAGGGCTAGGAATTTCCTTTTTAAGGTCACTGGAACTAGTGTCGATAGGTCTCTTTCGGATAAGTCTGTTTAGGCTTTTTGCAGTCCGTAGCAAAATGTCCAGCTTCACCACAGTTATAGCATTTGAACTTCATTTTGAAATCCAAAGGAGATTTGTAGCTGGTACTCTTGCCTTTACCTTTGTAGCCTGACGAACTACCACCACCACTAGCAACCCGATAGTAAGATGAAGAATTTCTCTGGGGTCGGTTGCTCTTTCTGAATCTCATGTTGCTGAACTTCCTTGCCATGTATGCCACGACACTATCGTCCATGTTGTCCAGCTCCTCTTGGGTGAAGTAGTCATCATCACTGTTAGATGTGCACTCGTCATCATTATTAACTTTATGTGGTGCAGGTGATGATTTAGACTTTTCTGCAACTATTGCCTTCTTAGACTCTTCCTCATCAGCAACTAATCCTGATGCAGTTTCTTTTCCTTTTGAATCATTGTCCCATGCTTGATCTTGAAGTGTTTCCAGCTCATAGGTCTTTAGTATTCCATAATACTCTTCCAGAGAAGTTGTATGCAAATCTCTGGTTTCTCTTACAGCGTAGACCCTATGTTCAATGCTCTTTGGCTGGTTCCTCAGATATCTCGTATTGGTCTCAACCATGGGGAGAGTTACACCTCTCAGATTCAAATCCAATACCAACTGACTGAATCTTAGATAGACGTCTGTTATGCCTTCTCCTTTTCTTATTCTGAAGGTGTCATACTCCATCTTGAGTATGAGTGTCTTGTTGCTTCTAACCTCTGCAGATCCTTCCATGACAACTTCTATCTTGTCCTAAATCTTCTTTGCTGTATTCATACCTTTGACTATGTTGAACATTTCATGGTCAAGGGATTCCATCAAGGTTTTTCGTACGGAAGTATCATAAGTTATTTGCTCCTTGTCAGCATCTGAAAACTCCGATGCCTTTTTAGGCTCAGACCGAGGTGGTATAACCTCCTTTCCTTCCGTATGCTCAGGAATAATCACCATTGGAACAAATTTACCCTTGTCAAGGACTTCCAGTCCCAGATATTCAGGGTTAACTGTCTCTAAGTAGAGTCTCATTCTGAAAACCCATTCTTCATAGTGATCTCGGTTGAACATTGGGATCTTGAATGCATTTTTAAGAGCCATTTCAATTCTGGTCACCAAAAGTTTCTAAGTACCCAAGACTTGGCTATGTAGAATATATATGTAGAAATTCTGCCTAAGTCGAAATTTCTCTAAGTAGAAATTTTTATTCAAGTCGAACTTCACCAAGTAGAAATTATCCAAGTCGAATTTCTATGTAGAAAATCTCAAGTAGAAACTCTATGTATAACTTTTGTCCTTGGAATAAATTTGCTGCAGATTACTTTAATATTGAATAAACAATATTATCTCTTTAACACCTTTTTGACTTTTGAGGCTTTACTCACCTAAATTACCTAACCCACGTGCTAGGTACTGAGTATGTTCTGCTATGCTTTCTGCCGTGAATAACGCACATCAAAAGTCCAAAAACACATTCTTTTTTTTTTTTTACTTTTTATCTTTTTGAGAAGGAAATCAAAAATTTGTTGGGTTGTCTTCTTTAATAAGAACAAATGATGAACTCTCAAGAACACCAAATATCAAAGTACCCAGATTAATTCACAAAAATTAATTAAAATACATCCAAGCTAAATAATAACACCTGGAGTGTTTAAATAATTTTCTTTGGATGAGTTTTCACTACAAACGAATTAAAGCTCACTTTTCTAGAATTTTAGAAAAGTAGATCTAGAAAACGAAAACTCACGATTCTTCTACCAAACACAAGGATCTATGTTTTGTGTGTTAAACATATGGCTTTGATACCAATTGTTAGGTCCAAATGTGTTGTAGAGGGGGGGTGGATACAACTTTTCGAATTTGATAAGCAATAAATACGATGCAATAAATGAACACACAGATTCAAGGAATATATGTCTTATATATAACTTGAAGTGGTTGCTACAACATTCATTACAAAGTATAACAGAAGTTCAGAGAGTAGTGAATGATACTAAGCTCTGTGAATACACTCTCTCTCTTTTACATGTGTTACTCTCAAGAATTGCTCTCTCGCCCAAACATTACACAAGTACTTCTATTTATACTACATGTAATCTATGTCCTGTAGTCTTCAAAGACTAAGATATACGTGGCCCAATGATGTCCACATAAATCTTGCCTTATCTTGAAAGCTTGGAAATCTGACAATCAGAAGATGCCATGTGTCATGTTGAAACTGCACTCTAAGTAGAACTTCTACTTGAGAATTTCTACTTCGCCATCTCGAATTTCTAAGTAGAACTTCTACTTAGAAATATTCTACTTGGTTATCTAGAATATTTAGTACTTAGAAAATATTCTGGTTTTCAACTTGAAACTTCAATGCACATCTTGAACTTGTGATGTCTTCATATCTTCTTTATTCTTCACGAAGCTCTTGAACATGGATCTTTATTACTGACATAAACTTGCTATCAATGTCCTGACACTTGATGCACTGGTCTGGTTCATAAGTGACTAGTCTTGATAGTGTTTTTGCTTCTTGAATAAATTACCATATTCAATTAGTAATGAGGCTTTCCAATGTTAGCTTTCCTTCTTGTTCACTTGAAATCAATTTGTTTTATTGATACTGATAGTTATGATCTTGATTCTTGGCTTTTCAAATCACTGAGGCATGAACAACTTTGACTTGAACTTCTCTCAATGATTTCTTCTTGGCTTGATCATAGTTAACATGTTGAATTGTATCAATTACCTTGTCTTCTTTTAGTGTTGATTTCTTTGTGGCTTCTTGTTCTTGATTGTCTTCTGGTTAAGTATCTTTTCCTTTAGCTGAGTTACATTAGTTATAGTGTTACAAGTTTACACACTCTACCTTTCAAATATTTTGCAGGTTTGCTGGAATCACGGAGCAAAATACGGATATTTCGCTAAGAACACGAAGAACACGGAAGGAGATTGGTGATTTTTTGTGGCTAATCTTGCTTGTTGATTCGTTGAATGTCAGAGAAAACTGTTTATTCTCTGTTGCTGCCAACTGTCAATCATCCATAACAAGGTGCCTAAGTACCCTATTTATAGGGATCAAGCCATACGTAGTTCTTAGAGAAGAAGTTACCCAAACGGGCTAGGGCTTTTGTAGATCCATCTTGGCCCAAGTTCACTCACTTTTGGCCTGATGTTAATAGTTCATTAACTCTGCTCATGACCCATGGCCCAATAAAGGTTACATATGGCTAACATGATGCTAGAATCACGAGGCCTCATTCGCGAGGCTAATGGAGAGCTTACGAGGACCTCGCATGCGACCCTGTAGGTGCAGGCATGCGACCTCGTGGGTACAGGCATGCGACCTCCTATGGGTGCAGGCATGCGACCTCCTGGGTGCAGGCATGCGACCTCCTGGGTGCAGGCATGCGACCTCTTAGGTACAGGCATGCAACCTCCTATGGGTGCACGCATGCGACCTCGTCGGTACAGACGTGCGACCTCGTCGGTACAGGCATGCGACCTCCTGTGGGTGCAGGCATGCGTCCTACTGGGTGCAGGCATGCGACCTCCAAGGTAGAGGCATGCGACCTCCTAGGGGTGCAGGCATGCGACCTCCTGGGTGCAGGCATGCAACCTCCTAGGTACAGGCATGCGACCTCCTATGGGTGCAGGCATGCGACCTCGTCGGCACAGGCATGCAACCTCGTCGGTACAGACATGCGACCTCCTGTGGGTGCTGGCATGCGACCTCCTGGGTACAGGCATGCGACCTCCTATGGGTGCAGGCATGTGACCTCGCTGGGCTTAACTATGAGCCTTCGTATTTACTCATGCAACCTTGCTGGGCTTAGCTATGAGCCTTCATAATAAGAATATGCTAGGCCACACTAGACCTTTAGGCCTCGCTGGACCGCTAGGCCTCGCTGGACCTTACCGAGAGATGTGGTAGATGCTATTCCATACTAGGGACTGCTGCGAACTCGACCCGTAGCTAGGGGTCGTTGTCTTCCATATTGTGTTGATAGTATATTGGACTAGCTCCTGGTGGTGGGTTTTGGTGACCCAATCTTCATCTTTAGGCCCATTATGAGTTGTGTACCGCTATTCTAGCCCATTAGGCCTGCTTAGGGCTTATTCCAAGATTTGGACATAACAACTACCCCCCGAGTCCATATTGCCATTGAAAATGCAATGTGGAGTCAGAAACTGCTTTGTCAAAACTTCGATGCGAGGCCTGTGCTCGCTACAGATTGCTGTAGATGAAAGCTTAGCTATCTCAAGTGCCTTGGGATCGCATCGCGACCCCTATGAATTTGAATGGTTTTAGACCACTGCCGTGTTTCGAGATCTGCTCCCAGTCGCTAAGATGATGACACGTGTTGTGTGTCTTTCAATTAAAGTGAATCCAAGTATATGTAAGTAATGGTGAACTTAAAAGGGTCTTTCCAAGTGAAATGTGGTCCTGCAGGGACCTTGAGAGGTGACCTCATAGGGCCTTGCAATCATAGATTGTTATAATTATATCCTCTATCTGGCTGATGTGTGAGCTCAGGCTTTCACCTATATCTTCAGGTCTTCTTAAAGTATGATGAGAGGGCTCTCCTTTGTTCCTTGCTATTATGATGAGAGGACTACTTTTGTGGAGAGGACTACTTTTGTTGAGAGGACTCCTCACCTCTTGTTGATATAATGAAAGGACTCCTTACAGCTTCATATATTGCGAGGCCTCCTTGCAGCCTCATATGTTGCGAGGCCTCCTTGCAGCCTGCGAGACCTCCTTGCAGGCTCATACGTTGCGAGGCCTCCTCCTCATAGCTGTACATGGTACCCCAGTTCTTCGGTGCAGGCAGTTGTAGCGGAGAACTATTTTTTCTGATCTTCAAAATTTCTTCAAAATTATTTTGGACTCCTCGCAGTGGCCCCCTCGCTACATTTTTTTTCTTGCGTCGCGCTGCAAAGTACTCTTTATTCTCCTTGTAATTTCTTTACAACCTTGTGGAGCCGTGGTCCTCGTATTTGTACTTTCACCTCGCTGACTTTTCTTTCTTTTCTTTTTTCATTTTAGCTGAGATCTCCTCGCCTTTCAATGCTTCCTTCTATTTTTAATAACTCTTGCTGATATAATAAGGACTCCTCGTGGCCTCATATGTAGAGAGGCCTCCTCCCTGATAGAATAAGAAGACTCCTCGTAGCCTCCTATATGGAGAGGCCTCCTCTTGTTGATATATAAGAGGACTCCTCTTTACATGTATATATGCGAGGACACCTTGTTTTTTTAATAAGCCACATGTGCTCCTGTTAGTCCACAAGCGGGTCCATGTTCATCTTTTTTATTTTAGTTGATCATGTTGCCCCGCTTTTTAACTTTCTTATGATCCTTGATTATGTGGCCTCGTATTCCACTTTCTTTTATAGCCTTGTAGATAGACTGCATCCATCATGTTGCTAGGATCTAGCCCCGGCTCGCATATGCTAGTTGGTGGGCCATGAATCTTTAAAAACTGATAATTTTGAATTTTTCCAAGTTCTTTGGGATACCTGATTGAGTCTTCATATGCTCCAATTTGCTTATAGACTGATTTTAACACATGCCTAGAGATAGCTCTATACTGTATAGACTTACGGATTGACCCATCATCGCCAATGGGGTTATGTGGTTTCGCATCGTAAGATATCGGGCTTGCGGCCTCGCAACGATAGGTACAGCCTCGCAACGCTAGGTGTTGGCCTTGTCTTTCAATTTTTCAATTGTCCTGCTAGAAATGGTGTTTATGTAATGCCACTACCCCCTGAGTCCTCAATATCATTGTAGATGTGATGAGGAATCAACATGTTTCAGCAACCTTCTTGTATTATTTGGAGTTGACACCATTTGTAATGAAGAGAATTTGATGTGATCCCGCTATAAGCAGACTTGACCTCTTCAACGCTATCCCGGGGTACTCGACCTCTTCACTGTTGTACCAAGGCATTTGGACTCTTCAACGATAAGTGAGAACACTTAGCTTCTTCAGTGTCATAACATGCTTCCCTATGTTGAACAAGAATGTAGACATCGAGGCCTTGAGCTCACTTTGATTTTCAAATACTTTGGCTTCTCTCCCTTCATCTCTACTGCGAGCTTGAGGCCAATAATGAGAGCCTCATACTCAGCCTCTTTATTTGTTGCTTGCTCTTTCCAGTGTCTTGAGGTAGTCGAGGACCTCCTCATTGTCGCCAAGGGTCGGGGGCATCCCCCCTCTCCCCAAGGATCGGTGGCGTCCCCCCTCTCCTCGACGTA
Organism: Saposhnikovia divaricata; assembly: GCA_036435485.1. Lineage (NCBI taxonomy): Eukaryota > Viridiplantae > Streptophyta > Magnoliopsida > Apiales > Apiaceae > Saposhnikovia > Saposhnikovia divaricata. The sequence goes on from CM071594.1 coordinate 62,675,520, forward strand.
GAGGTATTTCACCAAGAAGCATCTCATTAAGAGGCATATCTTTGATCTCAATAGCCACATCATATGGGGGGCCTCACGATCTCGATGAGAAGATAGGGGTTCTGTCATCCCAATGATGGGAGTACTCACATTTCGACGAGGAAAAGGGGGTCACTTAGAACCTTGACCCTCGCCTTGGCCTCGAGGTCGCATCTCCATACAAAATAGGCTTCGCCATAGGTGAGGGCTTCTTAAACATCCCCTTGTCAGCATTAACTGCATAGATGTCATCAATGTAGGCCACTAAAGGTATGGGCTGATCCTCATTCCTTCCAGTTTGAGCTTGCGGTGGTGACCTCCTTGGCGGATCGCGACCCTTCCTCTTTGGGCTCTCACTGCGTTCCCGTCTTCGCCTAGGGCTCCAAGAGTCCTTCCTCTTCACTCCCTTGCTCTTACTTCCACTGTTGCTAGCCTCATTATTCTTCTTGAGGTCCTCCATCGACTTTTCAATCCATTTGTAAGGCTCGACCTCCTTGTAGAACTCAAAGAGAGTGTCAGGTGTCTGTGCCTTCAACTTCTTCCAGAACTTGGTGCCCTCTCTCAGCCCAGCAATAAGAAAATTTTTAATGGCCTCGTCATTTGCTCCTCGCACCCTAGGGTCCTCGACATTAAACCTATTGAAGTAGTCCCGTAGGGTCTCACCCTCCTTCTGCTTTATGTTCACCATGGTGTACATGAGTTGCATAGAGCTTAGAGGACTGAAAATGATTAATAAAAATGTCCACGAGCTGCTCCTAGGAGTCTATAGTGGGAAGCGGAGTGATCCTGATCTCTTGAATGAAAGGCGAGGCCCAACCCATGGGGTTGAAGGTCCCCTTATTTGCATTCATCTTACCCAGGGCCTTTTTTAGATCTTCCAGCTTGTAATCTCTGACCTTGGCTTCCTTATACTCCACTTTTTCATGTCCCTCTACAGTGATGTCATTGTGGGAGTGGGTCTTTTTGGGAGCGTTAGACTCCTCTTGATCCTCCTTGCGATTCAGGGGGTCAGGTTTGTACTTCTGGGACCGCTCACGCTCTCGATGAGGAGAGGGGGGTCGTTCCAAACCTTGGCTCCAAGCCTGGGATCGCTTATACTTCTTGTCAGCTGTAAGTTTTCCGAGTTTGAAGCGGAGATCATGCTCGGCTAACTTGAAAGGCAGAGTGTGTAAACTTGTAACACTATAACTAATGTAACTCAACTAAAGGAAAAGATACTTAACCAGAAGACAATCAAGAACAAGAAGTCACAAGAAATCAACACTAAATGAAGACAAGGTAATTGATACAATTCAACATGTTAACTATGATCAAGCCAAGAAGAAATCATTGAGAGAAGTTCAAGTCAAAGTTGTTCATGCCTCAGTGATTTGAAAAGCCAAGAGTCAAGATCATAACTATCAGTATCAATAAGACCAATTGATTTCAAGTGAACAAGAAGGAAAGCAAATATTGGAAAGCCACATTACAAATTGGATATGGTAATTTATTCAAGAAGCAAAAACACTATCAAGACTAGTCACTTATGAACCAGACCAGTGCATCAAGTGTCAGGACATTGATAGCAAGTTTATGTCAGTAATAAAGATCCATATTCAAGAGCTTGGTGAAGAATAAAGAAGACATAAAGATATCACAAGTTCAAGATGTGCATTGAAGTTTCAAGTTGAAGACCAGAATATTTTCTAAGTACTAAATATTCTAGATGACCAAGTAGAATATTTCTAAGTAGAAGTTCTACTTAGAAATTCGAGATGGCTAAGTAGAAATTCTCAAGTAGAAGTTCTACTTAGAAATTCGAGATGGCTAAGTAGAAATTCTCAAGTAGAAGTTCTACTTACAAATTCGAGATGGCTAAGTAGAAATTCTCAAGTAGAAGTTCTACTTAGAGTGTAGCTTCAACATGACACATGGCATCTTCTGATTGGCAGATTTCCAAGCTTTCAAGATAAGGCAAGATTTATGTGGACATCATTGGGCCACGTATATCTTAGTCTTTGAAGACTACAGGACATAGATTACATGTAGTATAAATAGAAGTACTTGTGTAATGTTTTAAGTAGAGCAATAGTTGAGAGAAACACAAGAAAAAGAGAGAGAGTGCATTCACAGAGCTTAGTATCATTCACTTCTCTCTGAACTTCTGTCATACTTTGTAATGAATGTTGTAGCAACCATTTCAAGTTATATATAAGAAATATATTCCTTGAATCTATGTGTTCATTTATTGCATCGTATTTATTGCTTCTCATATTCGAAAAGTTGTATTCACCCCCCCTCTACAACACATTTGGACCTAACAATTGGTATCAGAGCTATATGTTTAACATACAAAACATAGATCCTTGTGTTGAGTAGAAGAATCGTGAGTTTTCATTTTCTAGATCTACTTTTCATTTTCTTGAAAAGTGTGCTTTAAATCGTTTGTATTGAAAACTCATCTGAAAAATTATTTAAATACTCTAGGTGTGATTATTTAGCTTGGATGTATTTTAATTAATTTTTGTGAATTAATCTGGGTACTTTCATATTTGGTGTTCTTGAGTGTTCATCATCTGTTCTTATCAAAGAAGACAACCCAACAACTTTTTGATCTCCTTTTCAAACAGATAAATAGTAAAAGAATAAAAAGGTGTTTTTGGACTTTGTGATTTGCATTATTCACGGCCGAAAGTAAAACAAGACATACTCAGTACCTAGCACGTGGGTTAGGTGGGTTAGGTGAGTAAAGCATTCAAAGTCAAAAGGTGTTAAAGAGATAATATTGTTTATTCAATATTAAAGTGATCTGCAGCAAAATTATTCTAAGGCAAAAGTTCTACATAGAATTTCTACTTGAGATTTTCTACATAGAATTTCGACTTGGATAACTTCTACTTGGTGAAGTTCGACTTGAGCAAAAATTTCTACTTAGAGAAATTTCGACTTAGGCAAAAGTTCTACATAGAATTTCTACTTGAGAATTTCTACATAGAATTTTGACTTGGACAATTTCTACTTGGTGAATTTCGACTTGAGCAAAATTTCTACTTAGAGAAATTTCGACTTAGGCAAAAGTTCTACATAAATATTCTACATAGCCTAGTCTTGGGTACTTAGAAACTTTTAGTGACCAGAATTGAGATGGCTCCTAAAAAATGCATTCAAGATCCCAATGTTTAACCGAGATCACTATGAAGAATGGGTTTTCAGAATGAGACTATATTTAGAGACTGTTAACCCTGAATATCTGGAAGTCCTTGACAAGGGTAAATTTGTTCCAATGGTGGTTATTCCTGCACATACGGAAGGAGGGGTGGTTATAGCACCTCAGTCTGAGCCTAAAAAGGCCTCGGAGTTTTCGGATGCTGACAAGGAACAAATAGCTTATGATACTGCCATACGACAAACCTTGATGGAATCTCTTGATCATGAAATGTTCAACATAGTCAAAGGTCTGACTACAGCGAAGAAGATTTGGGACAAGATAGAAGTTGTCATGGAAGGATCTGCAGAGGTTAGAAGCAACAAGACACTCATACTCAAGATGGAGTATGACACCTTTAGAATACGAAAAAGAGAAGGCATAACAGACGTCTATCTACGATTTAGTCAATTAGTATTGGATTTGAATCTGAGAGGTGTAACTCTCCCCATGGTTGAGACCAACACGAGATATCTGAGGAACCAGCCAAAGAGCATTGAACATAGGGTCTACGCAATAAGAGAAACCAGAGATTTGCATACAACTTCTCTGGAAGAGTATTATGGAATACTAAAGACCTATGAGCTGGAAACACTTCAAGATCAAGCATGGGACAATGATTCAAGAGAAGAGACTGAATTAATAGCTAGATATGAGATTGAGATGGAAGATCGCCAGGATAAATCTGTTGATTCTCGATCTTATCGAAAAGCCGGGCCCAATCAAAGTTGGGTTCCGAAGAATGTCTAATCAATCTATTATTGCAGGGCATTAAGCAGAATAGAAATAAAGTTATATGGGTGCTAGACAGTGGAGCATCGAGGCATATGACTGGAAACAAGTCCCTGCTTACAGAGTTGGTTATGAAGGCTGGCCCTTATGTTACCTTTGGAGATGACAGCATAGGTGTGACAAAGGGATATGGCAAACTGAAAACTGGCAATGTCATCATTGAAGATATTTCCTATGTTGAGGGACTAAAGCACAATCTGTTGAGTATCAGTCAATTCTGTGACAAAGGTTACGAAATTGTATTCAACAAGAAAGTTGTATCAATCACTCACATCAAGGAAGGCTCACTAGCTTTGAGAGGAGTTCGAAAGGCAGATCTTTTTGTTGCAGATATGGATTCAGCAAATCAAAATGAGGTCACCTGTTTCTACAGCAAAGCCTCGGATGATGAAAGCTGGTTATGGCACAAAAAGCTATCTCACTTAAACTTCAAAACGATGAATGCTCTCGCGAGGCGAGAATTGGTGAGAGATCTACCTCAAATGGAGTTCGCTCCGAAATGACTCTGTGAAGCTTGTGAAATGGGAAAGTCGAAGCGAGCATCGCATAAAAACAAAGAAATTTCTAGTATTACTGAGCCTCTACAACTTCTTCATATGGATTTGTTTGGCCCAGTGAATGTCCTATCTTTGTCTAGGAAAAGATATGCTTTGGTAATCGTGGATGACTTCTCCAAGTATACATGAGTATTGTTCGCAATGACGAAAGACGAAGTACCTTTCTTAATCATTGATCACATCACTCAAATTGAGAATGTTTCAACACTTACTGTGAAGACGATTAGATCTGACAATGGCACTGAATTCAAAAACGCAGTGCTAAATGACTTCTGTGTATCTAAAGGAATACGTCGTCAGTATTCAGCCCCGAGAACTCCACAGCAAAATGGAGTAGTTGAAAGGAAGAATAGAACTTTGGTTGAAGCAGCAAGAACTTTGTTGTATGATTCAAAACTTCCTTTGTACTTCTGGGCCGAAGCAGTGAGTACCGTTTGTTACACTCAAAATAGAACATTGATTATAAAAGATAAAGAAAAGACAACATGTGAATTAATGAACAACAGAAGACCAACAATCAAATACTTTCATGTCTTCGGAGCAAAATGCTATGTGCTTATAGATGATGAAAATCTAGGCAAGTTTGCAGCAAAAGCTCGTGAAGGAATCTTTGTTGGTTACTCTACAGATGTGGTGGCAGCTTATAGAGTGTTCTTAGTGAATGATCGAAAAGTGATTGAAAGCTACAACGTCAGATTCGACGATACCAAACTCTCATCAACTTCAAGAGATTCTAGTGAACCTGAGTCCCTAAAATTTCAGAATCTGGACTTAGAAGATCTTGAAGATGAACCTGAGTTGGTTGTTCCATTAAATGTTCCAAGCGTACATGAAGAACCTGAGTCTAGTGAACAAGCTAATTCTACAAGATCAGGAGAGACTTCTTCAGTACCAACCGGCAACAACTCAGGGGGAGTAAATAGCAGCTCAAGGACTACTGTTCAAGGCTCGAGTAGAGTTGACTCTAGTTCTGTAGGAGCTGGCACTAACTCAGGGGGAGTTAGTGAAAATCATCAAAGTAGTCAGCACCCCAACTTAGAAAGTCAAGCTGAATCATCAAGACAATTTCCAGGTGAACGAGTATGGAATAGAGACCATCCGTTTGAGTTAATCATTGGTGATCCAGATGCTGGTGTGACTACTAGAAGAACTGCAAGAGCTGACATGGCTAATATCTCCTTATATTCTGGGTTCTTATCCAAGCTTGAACCTAAAGAAATAGAAGAAGCTCTTGGCGATGCTGATTGGGTGATTGCAATGCAAGAGGAACTCAATCAGTTTGAAAGGCAGAAAGTTTGGAAACTGGTACCCCGACCAAAGAACAAATCCGTAATTGGAGCTAGGTGGGTATTCAGAAATAAACTGGATGAAAACGGACTTGTAACACGAAACAAGGCTCGTTTGGTTGCAAAAGGTTATTCTCAGCGAGAAAGAATTGATTATGATGAAACCTATGCACCAGTTGCAAGACTTGAGGCAGTCAGGATGTTCTTGGCATTTGCAGCACATAAGAACTTCAAAGTTTTCCAGATGGATGTGAAAAGTGCCTTCCTGAACGGAGAGTTAGAAGAAGAAGTGTATCTGGAACAGCCGTCTGGCTTCGTTGATCCAGAACATGCAGATTTTGTGTATCTACTCTTCAAATCTGTCTATGGCCTCAGGCAATCCCCAAGGCGATGGTATGAAACCCTATCCCTATTCTTAATTGAAAATGGTTGTGTTAGGGGAGTAATTGATAAAACATTGTTCTATAAAGTTGTGAGAAATGACTTAATACTTGTTCAAGTATATGTGGACGATATTATTTTTGGGTCATCAAATGAGCGCTTGTGCGAGAAATTTGCCAAGCTAATGCAGGAAAAATATGAGATGAGCATGATAGGAGAGCTGTCCTTCTTCCTTGGATTACAGATCAGTCAGAGAAGAGATGGTATCTTTATCTGTCAATCCAAGTACGTCAGAGATTTACTCAAGAAGTATAATCTAGAAGATGCATCAGCAGCTGAGACTCCCATGGCAACAGCCACGAAGCTTGATGAAGACAAATCAGGTAAATCAGTTGACATCACAAGCTATCGAGGTATGATTGGCTCACTCCTCTATTTAACTGCAAGTAGACCAGATATAATGTTCGCAACTTGTTTATGTGCAAGGTTCCAAGCGGATCCTAGAGAATCACATCTCGTAGCCGTCAAAAGAATTTTTAGGTATCTCAAGGGCACACCAAATCTAGGGATTTGGTACCCAAGAGATACAGGTTTTAATTTAATTGGCTATTCGGATTCAGACTATGCAGGTTGCAGGATTGATAGGAAAAGCACATCTGGTGCTTGCCAATTTCTTGGCAGAAGATTGGTGTCCTGGCAAAGTAAAAATCAACATACAGTATCTACTTCTACTGCTGAAGCTGAGTACATTGCTGCTGGAAGCTGTGTAGCTCAAATACTGTGGATGAGGAACCAATTGAAGGATTATGGCATGGAGCACAAGAAAATTCCAATCATGTGTGACAACACAAGTGCCATTGCCATAACCAACAATCCTGTAGATCACTCAAGAACCAAGCATATTGACATCAGGTATCATTTCATAAGAGAACATGTCGAGGAGGGGATTGTGGAGCTACATTTTGTGCCCACAATGCAACAAATTGCAGATATATTCACCAAACCTCTTGATGAAGTAACATTCAATAGGTTGGTTGGTGAATTGGGAATGCTTAACACAAGTTAGTAAAGCCTTCTATCTGTAAAATCCATGTTTATGTTTGTATGTGCAAGCTAATCAATCATTATGTGCTTAGACTTTAATATGCCTAATTAATGATTGTTATAGGTTGCATATAGTGTGATTTTGCATGAATTCATTGTGTTTTAAGTGTCTTTTATAGCACAAATCTGTGAATTTATGCTTGTTAGATTGCATGATCATAGGGGGAGTTAAATTCATAATATTCTAAATATTACATGATTTTTAGATGAATTTACCTTTGATTTTCATGTAATTAGAGGCCTTAGAATTGAAAAACTTCAAAATTTCGAGTTAGGTTCTATCTCGAAACTCATCTAGAAATTCGACTTGAATTTCGACTTAAGCTGTCAGAGTGAAGTTTTGAAAATTCTAAGTCTGGGAAGAATTTCGAGTTGGCTATCTCGAAATTCATCTCGAAATTCGACTTCGAGTTCGAGTTCGAGTTCGAGTTACCAGTGTGCCTAGTTCTATCTTCAAAATATTCGAGATAAATTCTATCTCGAATTTTATCTCAAAAGCTGAGATGAGGTTTCCTTTTAAGGGAATATTTTGAAAAGAACTGAGAATTAACTTCGAGTTAGTCTATCTCGAAACTCAACTCGAATTTCGACTTGGTGTTCGAGATAGAGTTCTCAGTTAAGCTTAAGGGAATTTTTCGAGTTACACTCCTAACTCGAAACATATCTTGAATTACCCTGTAGTTTTTGCTTCAAGGGGGTATTTTGGAAAGAATTGAGATTAACTTCGAGTTAGTCTATCTCGAAACTCAACTCGAATTTCGACTTGATGTTCGAGATAGAGTTCTTAGTCTATCTCGAAACTCAACTCGAATTTTGACTTGATGTTCGAGATAGAGTTAAACTTCTAACTCGAAATGTATCTCGCATTTCCCTGTTTTTTTTTCTAGAGGGGAATTTTCCAAGTTTACTACAAATCAATAATGTTCGAGATAGGATTTCCCTATAGTTTTTGCTGTAAAATTGGTTAAGTGCTTATTTGTGCTTATTTGTTCGAGTTAACCTCTATCTCGAACTTCATCTCGAAGTTCGACTTGATGTTCGAGATAGAGATGTTCGAGATAGAGTTCGACTTAAGTCCTCCCTGTATGTACTTAGACTTTAACACTCTTTTTAACAGGGATACTTTTGTCATTTCACAATCATCTATATATACATCTCTAACTCGATGCATCATTCACTTTACCTAATTTCATTTTTACAGCAGCCGTTTCACAAAAACAAAGCGATTTCACAACTTCATACCATTAATCCGTGTTTTTGTGTTAAACTCATACTAATCACGAATTACTGCCAAATTTTTGACTGCTATTCACTGTGTTATCATTAATCTTTGTGTTGGTGTGTTTTGTAACCGCATATACACGCGCATATACATACACACAAACATCAAGTGTTTGTGTATCTGTTCAAAACACGATTTCCACATTCTTCATCCATATATACACACGATTTCACTGATATACACACGAATATTCATCCTCTTTGAATATTCAGATTTAGTAATTGGCAACTGTTCATATTCCGTAGTTTAACTTTTCAGATTGTCTTTTGATATTCTCGAAAAATTAAAAGGGATAAAACTGTTAATTCGTAAATTATTTGTTTTTCAAAATTAAAAAAAATTCACATCTTTTAAAGAAAAACATTTAATTAAAATGGCTCACCAATTTTCACTTGCTAAAAACAATTTTTATAATATTTCTACGGAAATTGGTGATCAACTCCCGCGGTTTAAGTTTTGGATACGATTTATTAATTTGTACTCCAAGGCTAGCCATGCTTTTACTGCTAAACCTACACTAGTACATGATGCTTTACAGCAATTATGGACTAGTGCGGTTACTTTTGGGAGCAAAACAACCCCCTTTGGTTTCAGGTTTACCTTAGCGGGTCAAGAATTTGATGTGACTGAAGAAATTGTCAATAGGGTTCTGGGATTCCCAATCAAAGATGCTTATGGTGCAGAACCTACAGCGGAACAACGCCTCAGATTCTTTGAAGAAATTGGATGTTATCCTCCGAAAGGCCCAATCACAGGAAATATCCAAAAACAATTCTTCCATGTGGAATGGAATTACTTTTTCGAGGCCATCACTAGATGTTTTCGGGCACGAGAAAAAGATTTTCATCAAATTCCAATTCCAATGCAAACCTTTGCAGTTGCCCTAGCAAGAGAACTGGATATAAATTATGGACGCATAGTTCTCTCTCAGATAGTGGCTTCAATGGGATCTCCTGCAAGCAGAGATATCACTACAACTGATGTTGTCTGCTGGTTTCCTCGGTTCCTACAGATGCTGATTAATGACTTAATACTGAAGGATGCTCTTGCTGTTAGACAGGGATTTGCCAGAAGCCCAACATCTGAATCGCTGGGGATGGGCACTAAGTCACTTTCAACCATTGCTAATCAGGATAAACATCAAGGTAAACCTATGTCAATTCCTGAAAATATTCAAATGTGGCTTAGATATGATGCAGGAGTTACCAATTTGGGGGAATCATCGCAAGTTTCATCATATGCTCAGAATCCATCTGCTCATGCTGAGGCATTTGATGAGATTCCTGATGAGCAAAGCGATGAGGCACAAGGTAATGAACAAGGTAATCTCTCCCTGCATACTACTCATTCCTCCTCCTATGTATCTGATTCCGAGACCCAAGAGACTGCTAACCCGCAGAATCTATCCCAGGGTGAGAGCTACATTTCTGAGACTGATACACATTCTTATTCTCTTTCACCCCTGTTAACGGAAGTCAGAAAGCCAGCACGTGTATATGTAGAAAATGATGAGGAGAATGAACCCGAAGAGCAGCAACTTATTCGAAAGAAAGCCAAACTTTTCCACGCTGCTACTTCTCAACCTCAGTCAAACCCTAGTGTGTCACACGCAACCACTCCACCTCACGAGAGTGGTTCTCCCTTTAAACAGTCTACACATAGGGATTTTGATGACAGTTTTGTACCTTTTGATGATCCTGTTGCTTCAAAAGGACATGGAGTTTTAACAACTTCAGCCGTACCTTCACCGGTACGTACTGATGCTGCAAAGAGGATCGGTTCTAATGTCGTACAAGAACACTTTGCAGCCGCTCAGCCTGAGATTCCAACTCAGGACAAAACAGACATAGATCCCATAACTGCCAATTATTTTGCTTATCCAATTTCTGCAGGTACTGCTTCATATTTCGGATCAATAATTGAAGACATACACGAGCGTGAGACAGGGAGTGTGTGTGAGAGGTTAGGGAGAGAAGGACCTTCATTTTTAAGGCCCGAAACCGAGCGCCAAATACCAACAGAACGAGTATTAGAGCGAGGTCACCTAAACCAAACACCGTCCCTTAATATTAAAAATTTTGATACTCGTATGACTTCTATGGAAAATCAGATGAGGCAGTTCGGGCAGACGATGGGGCAGTTCGGGATTAACATTGGAAATAATCAAAGGGCTCTAGACGACTACGCAGCAAGAATGGCAAGTCAAGCTACAGCTTTTGATGCTTTGACAAATTAGGTCAATGACTTGGGCCATGCTGGTGGTGTCTTGGGAAGCACTCTCAATGAGAGGATGGAGGCATTGGAGTCTACAATGCATACAATGGCTGTGGAAATCAGTAGAATGATGTTCGCAGTCAGGAGCTTTGTGCCCCCGGAGTGTTTCGAGTCGCAACAACCTCCCCCCGATGCTGGTGCAGGTGGTGCAGGAGGTGCTAGTGGAGCGGGAGCCTCTGGTTCTGGTTTTGGAGGTTCTTATGCAACTGGTGGATCTGGAGACCAAGGTGGAGCTCAGGATAACTCACCTAAGGGGGAGAGTGGAAAGGAGACGAGACAGCAGGCAGTTCACATCGAAGAAATTGAAGAACCCGATGATCTTGTCAAGGAACCAGAAGTTGAGCCGTCTGTTGATGAAGAGGCTCTGAGGAGGAGAAAGGGTAAGGCAATGATGGTTGATGAACCATTCGTTGACCTGAGTCATCAGGAAACAGTACAGGAGGTACTTGACTCAGATTCTGATATGGAAGACGTACCGTTGGCACATGCTATAAAAAGATCTTTGAAGGAACAAGGTGGAGGTGCTGGGATGTCTTCCGGAATGCCTGAAGAAATTCCTGTTGATGAGGAAACCCTTAAAGCTCAACAGTTAGCCTTGGAACAAGCTCAGTTCCATAAAATGAAGATGATGCAAGAACGTGCTGCCTTCCTAGAAAAGAAAGTGGAGCTACAAGGGAAGCAGTATGTTCATGAGCTTGCAAGGCTAGCTGATCCTCAAGTTGATCTTGACAATAGGAGGATAGGACAGAAGTGGGATGAAGCAAGGAAGATAATGATGGGACCCTGTGCGAAAGGAGTTCATAACAAGGATGCAGATGATCTGTTCTACAACTTGAATTTGCAGAATCCAATGACTGGGGACTATATAAATGCTTTGAAGAGATTAATTTCTAAAGTCAGAGTTAGATACAATGCAAACCTTAAGGAGTGGCAGGTTATTTTGTCTTTGGTAGAAGGAGTCCCAACATCTTTCCTATATGTGGATGACCAATTCATAATGAGAAGATCTGCGTCAGAGTTGTTCTTGCTAGCGACTAAAATTCAATACTCTCAATCTGAGGAGCTAAGCATTCTGTACAGGGATCAGTTAATGCAGCTAGCAGAGGACAAGGGTCCAGAATTCTCAGCATATCCAAATTTTGTCCGGATGGTAGTTGACGGAAAGATGAAGAGGGTTAGCATGGAGGAAAATGATCTAATGGAGCTTTCAGTGGAATCTCTCAAAGCTGTCTGTAGACAAATGATGAGTAAGGGATTCGCTTCTGAGCTTAAAGAAAAATCCGTGAAGATCATTGAAAGAGTCATATTCAAGAAGAGCAATGAGGTGTGGAAGTGTGATGTCATTGCTCCAAACCCTCTTGATGACGTGAAGATTGAGCCGGAGCTGGTAGAGAAGAAATGGAATATTCTTCAAGCTATGAAGAATGTAGATGAAGCTCTGACTCTTCCTTCTGGAGCACTAGAACAAGGAGAAATAAGGGAGGCTATTGGTGTTCCAGGAAGTGATAGTGTATACTGGATACACGCTTATGTTGAAGATACAGCTGATGCCTTAGTATTCATAGATGCAGACCAGAATCAAACAATCTTGCATATGAGTAGACAATGGCTGCTACGGACTCAAGATGCTGCATTTCTGGAGAGAGTATTATATGTATTCAAATGGGGCGAAGTGGAAGACAAGTATGTGGAAGAAAAGCAGAGACTCATGAGTTACCTGTCTGAAGTAGTAGTGGAAAAGAAGCGAATGGAGCGAGATGCGGCTAGTGTCCACAATACTAACCGTGTCAAGGGCTACCCCAAGATGATCTATTGTCAGTTTAAAGCTGATAAAACACATTGGAAATCTCAGCTCATCATGAAGAACTTTGAGGATATTCCAAAGATCAGGACTACTCAGGAGGTGGACAAACTCAGAAGGCTTTTCAAACATCCTTATCCAGAGCCCAAGAACCCTCTAGAAATGGAACTGTAAGTCTGTTGAATGCTAGGTGGAAGCAGCTTAAAGATCCAGTGTACAAGAAAGAACAGCAGCAGAAGGAGAAGCGCAAAAGGCAGAAAGAAGAGAGAGACCAAGCTGCTGAAGCTAGAAAGAGGAAACGGAATTAGGGTTAAAGGTCAGAGTGGTGTGAACTTGAAGTTGGAAAAACTTCATGTCTTTCGGTTGCTTTAACTCACTTGAGGAAAATTCACCTTAGAGTGAATCCAGTAAGGTGATATAAGTTTGACTAAAAGGTATGAAATAATCCAGGTGATAGGAATCACTCAAATGATCTTTAATTCGAAGTTCGAATTCTGTTTCTAGTTTAAGTTCTTTGTATTGTTTTCAAGTACTTTTCAATTGTATATTATTCAAGACTGTAATGTTAATTATCTTTTCTCGTCTCATTGTTTAGTTGAGTTATCCTTCATTAATTTGAATGTCATTGTTAGACAATCAAATTGGGGGAGATTGAAAGGCAGAGTGTGTAAACTTGTAACACTATAACTAATGTAACTCAACTAAAGGAAAAGATACTTAACCAGAAGATAATCAAGAACAAGAAGTCACAAGAAATCAACACTAAATGAAGACAAGGTAATTGATACAATTCAACATGTTAACTATGATCAAGCCAAGAAGAAATCATTGAGAGAAGTTCAAGTCAAAGTTGTTCATGCCTCAGTGATTTGAAAAGCCAAGAGTCAAGATCATAACTATCAGTATCAATAAGACCAATTGATTTCAAGTGAACAAGAAGGAAAGCAAATATTGGAAAGCCACATTACAAATTGGATATGGTAATTTATTCAAGAAGCAAAAACACTATCAAGACTAGTCACTTATGAACCAGACCAGTGCATCAAGTGTCAGGACATTGATAGCAAGTTTATGTCAGTAATAAAGATCCATATTCAAGAGCTTGGTGAAGAATAAAGAAGACATAAAGATATCACAAGTTCAAGATGTGCATTGAAGTTTCAAGTTGAAGACCAGAATATTTTCTAAGTACTAAATATTCTAGATGACCAAGTAGAATATTTCTAAGTAGAAGTTCTACTTAGAAATTCGAGATGGCTAAGTAGAAATTCTCAAGTAGAAGTTCTACTTAGAAATTCGAGATGGCTAAGTAGAAATTCTAAAGTAGAAGTTCTACTTAGAAATTCGAGATGGCTAAGTAGAAATTCTCAAGTAGAAGTTCTACTTACAAATTCGAGATGGCTAAGTAGAAATTCTCAAGTAGAAGTTCTACTTAGAGTGCAGCTTCAACATGACACATGGCATCTTCTGATTGGCAGATTTCCAAGCTTTCAAGATAAGGCAAGATTTATGTGGACATCATTGGGCCACGTATATCTTAGTCTTTGAAGACTACAGGACATAGATTACATGTAGTATAAATAGAAGTACTTGTGTAATGTTTTAAGTAGAGCAATAGTTGAGAGAAACACAAGAAAAAGAGAGAGAGTGCATTCACAGAGCTTAGTATCATTCACTTCTCTCTGAACTTCTGTCATACTTTGTAATGAATGTTGTAGCAACCATTTCAAGTTATATATAAGAAATATATTCCTTGAATCTGTGTGTTCATTTATTGCATCGTATTTATTGCTTCTCATATTCGAAAAGTTGTATTCACCCCCCCCTCTACAACACATTTGGACCTAACATAACTTCTTTCCAAGACGATCAAAGACACTAACTGACATCCCTTTAGATGAGGCGGCCTCATGCAGCAACCCCTCCTTTGTCTTAGTAGCCTCTATATCCTCCTCCTACTCGAGTTCTTCATAGAAGTAATGGTTTGTTTGATCCGTAACATAATCAAATTCATCCAAGAGTTTCTTGGTGGGACCCTTACTGCTCTCCTCTTGACAGGACTTGGACCTCTTCCTGGCATTCCTCTTCGCGCCCCTCGAGCTATGCCATTTCTTCACTCTAGTCATCCTTTCCTGCACTGCTGACACCTTCTCGGGCCCATCCTCGCTCCTGGGGGGATCGCCTTTGGTTATCTTGTGCGATCGCGGGGTGTCACCGGTGTTGTGCCCTCCATTCATCTTCTTGGAGGTTTGATGGAATCACGGAGCAAAATACGAATATTTCGCTAAGAACACGAAGAACACGGAAGGAGATTGGTGATTTTTTGTGGCTGATCTTGCTTGTTGATTCGTTGAATGTCAGAGAAAACTATTTATTCTCTGTTGCTGCCAACTGTCAATCATCCATAACAAGATGCCTATGTACCCTATTTATATGGATCAAGCCATACGTAGTTCTTAGAGAAGAAGTTACCCAAACGGGCTAGGGCTTTTGTAGATCCATCTTGGCCCAAGTTCACTCACTTTTGGACTGATGTTAATAGTCCATTAACTCTGCTCATGACGCATGGCCCAATAAAGGTTACCTATGGCTAACATGATGCTAGAATCATGAGGCCTCATTTGCGAGGCTAATGGAGAGCTTACGAGGACCTCGCATGCGACCTCGTGGGTACATGCATGCGACCTCCTATGGGTGCAGGCATGCGACCTCCTGGATGCAGGCATGCGACCTCTTATGTACAGGCATGCGACCTCCTATGGGTGCAGGCATGCGACCTCGTCGGTACAGGCATGCGACCTCCTGTGGGTGCAGGCATGCGACCTCCTGGGTGCAGGCATGCGACCTCCTAGGTACAGGCATGCGAACTCCTATGGGTGCAGGCATGCGACCTCCTGGGTGCAGGCATGCGACCTCCTAGGTACAGGCATGCGACCTCCTATGGGTGCAGGCATGCGACCTCGTCGTTACAGGCATGCGACCTCCTGTGGGTGCAGGCATGCGACCTCCTGGTGCAGGCATGCGACCTCCTGGGTACAGGCATGCGACCTCCTATGGGTGCAGGCATGCGACCTCGCTGGGCTTAGCTATGAGCCTTCATATCTACTCATGCAACCTCGCTGGGCTTAGCTATGAGCCTTCATAATAATAATATGCTTGGCCACACTGGACCTTTAGGCCTCGCTGGACCTCTAGGCCTCGCTGGACCTTGCAGAGAGATGTGGTAGATGCTATCCCATACTAGGGACTGCTGCGAACTCAACCCGTAGCTAGGGGTCGCTGTCTTCCATATTGTGTTGATAGTATATTGGACTAGCTCCTGGTGGTGGGCTTTGGTGACCCAATCTTCATCTTTAGGCCCATTATGAGTTGTGGACCGCTATTCTAGCCCATTAGGCCTGCTTAGGGCTTATGCCAAGATTTGGACATAACAATGAACAATATTATCAGAAGAATGTAACTGTTGTTGTTGCGAAGACGACATGCTGTCCAAGAAAAGGTGATATTAAAAGAGATAAAATCATTAAATTTAAAAGTGATAACAAGAAAGAAGAACATGACAGGCTACAGGCTACAGTAGAGTTCATGGCACTTCTAGAGTTCCAACCCAGGTACATGAGTTGGATTAATGACTAACAAGCATCGACTAACACTTAAAGAAATTTTCAACTAATTATACTTTAGAAGAAGCTTATAAACATCCAACTCCATAAAAAGAAAATGAATAAGATTTAAATCATCACACCAAAAAAGGATCTATATTCTATACAATATACACAAAGTGAAGTGTTAACTATTGAAGCTTAAAAAGGAACCAAATAATGGGGGTTTGAATCAAATAATCAGTCAAACAAAAAATGATAAAAAATAAAGATCATACCTCTAATCAAGATCATAATTAGTTAAACATAAAATGATAAAAATATTGAATATTTGAGGAGGACAATTAATCAAGAGTTGTGAAAGTTGTACAAGAACAGAGAATTAGTTCTCTTACCTCTAATCCGAAAGGAGAGGTTTGAGTCAACGGCGGTTTGAGAATTATCTCGAGCCAGCGGTGGTTTGAGACTTTGAGTGTTTTGGGCCTCTAGGGTTTTGTCTTTCTAAATGGTATTTATGCAAAATAAATCATAGATATATGTTTTTATCAACAAATCTTAAATATATATTAGTATATATAAAATATATATTAAATAACGGTAAGGCTCGATAAGGCTCGCGAGCCTTACGAATCGAACACTTTTAAGTTCGGGCTCGGCTCGTTGGTAAGTTCGAACTGTTCGAGCTCGAGCTCGGCTCGATTAATACCGAATCGAATTCGAATATTTAACGAATCGAACTCGAGCCGCTCACAAACTGTTTGGCTCATTTGCAGCCCAATAGCACACAATTTTAATATTTCAATAAATGAGAATATTTGGGAGTAGGAGGGACTCGAACCCGAGACTTCCCACATCGAGAGCTCTGATACCATGTTAAGTTAACAGTTTTCCTAAAATCTCAAGGTGTTAGGGAAGCGGACTTATCAGGACCCTATAACATATTCAACAAACTCGTAATACCCGTGTCCTAAATGCGAATCTCAATTGCAAAATTATAATATTCGCATTTTGACCCGCGTCAAATGCGTATCACTTTATAACCAAATGGTGAATGCGTACCAGGTCGATATTCTTGGTAAAGATGAATTATATTATTTTCGTCAATTTCCTAAAAAATATCGAATATTTTTTGCCATCACTAGGGCTGAAAACGAATACGAGTAATCCGGGTTCGAATCCAGATTCGACTAATTAATAACGAATATTGTTCATATTCATATGAAAAATTGAACGAATTCAAATCCTATTTTATAATTCGAACGAATATCGAGTCGAAACTCACCACTTCAGTATGCAATCATATTTATTTACAGTAGCTCGAATAAATTCGGAGTACTCGAATATGTGTTTATTATACGTATTCGATTATAACTCGTAAGTTAGGTATATTTTTTATATTATATATTAAATATATGTTAAAGTAATATTCAACAAAGTAGCATATTTTAGTTATTTGTAATAATATACAAATATTTTTACTATTTTAAGATTATTTTGAAAGAATTTGAATATACCAAAACGAATAATTCGGTACTCAATCGTGACAAATCAAATCAAATAAACGACATTTGTATTCGAATTCGAGTCAAATTTGAGCATAATATAAACATATCAATTCGAATCCGACAGAATCCGAACAAGTAACTATGAATTCGAGCTGAATTCGATCATACTATTGTTTGCACATACTATTGTTTACACATATTCGACTCATTTTCAACCCTAATCATCACCCAATAATTTAGTGGCTTTCTTATTCAAAAACGTGATCTTATCCTTAAGTTTTCCATCTTAGATGGACCTTCCTTTTGATTTTCCGCGCACATATTCAGCCAGGAAAATCAGAAAAGTAATGAAAGGGAGGGAAGACGTGAAGCTTCAAGGAACATGCCATGATGATTAGACGGAATTTACAAGTCATAGAATTTAGGAAGCCAAGTCAAACTTAAATTGTAGACAAAATGTTGACGAACAGTACAGGTGGAAAATTTTAAGAAAACGTAAGAGTAGATTAACAAGAATATGCATACGCGTATATAATATACATTTTTTTTGGTCATATTGACATTCTTGATGAGGAGATTAAGTGCGTACGTGCGGGGAATATAAGCCGGAGATGGAGATTGATGGAGATTGGTGGGTGAATTTTTGCATACTTGGATCATTTTTATAACAAATATTCAAATGGAATTTTTATAATGTATTTAACAAGAAAAAAGAAAATGAAAACTGTGAGAATCACATATTATACAATTTTTTTTGACTCAAAATCGAGATACGATTTTTGTTGTTGTTATGTCGACCTTATGTGTCGAACTGATATTTTCAGAACAATTTTTTAATTTTTAATTTCAGAGTACAATTTTTTAAAAAAAAATTTGGTAACAATTTTTCTTCATTCGACCGTTCCATACTCCCATTTAGTTTTCACTGTATTGTTGATCTTTGGATATAGTTGAATTTGATCAGCCCATTAGTCTACAAAATTAGGTTAACATACAGTGTTTTGGTGCAGTTGGGCCGTAACATTTGCAGTGGACCAAATGTCCAACTTTCAGTCTTACCACTTTTTTTTTTCCATTTTACCCCTACTTTCTTTTTACTTTTTGCACCGGCTGGCTGCTGCTTGATAACCGCGATTTTAGAAATTCATATTTCAACTGACCAAAAAAATTAAATGAAAATTCATATTCAACTTATAAATAAGCACTTAAATAATTTTCTCAGTTTTGAAACTAAATTATTTATTCTTAATTTTTTATTAAATGTTAAACAGGGGAAACAAAAATTGTATTTAGGATTAGTTAAGGAGCTTTTTATTCGGGTGTTCCTCTAATCAAATATTAAAATGATTCAAGTGTATTTTTTCAGGAAGGATATGATTGGCCCTGACATACTTGGTCAGCAACACATGTGAAAAATACCAGTATTTAAATTTAAAGTCAGCAAGTTGAGAATGCATGTTCTCACCTGTACGGCCAAATCTTGCACATGGCCAAGTTGCCAAGTTGGCAACCCACATTTTTAAGGTTTGTATTACGCTCGCTCTACTTGGAATATGTACATTTGAAAAATTGATTGATTTCAGGTTTTTATATTTGATGCACGGAGTCCGGTCCCGGTAATTCATAATTGTACGTGAGAACATTTCACGTAACATATCATTTTTTGTCGTTGAATAATTCGTTGTTAAAAATATTTGAAATGCATTGTGTAAGTTTTTCGAAAATTTCTGTAACCTGAATGTTGACGGAAGAATTTGGGAATAATAAAATTCGAGATACGTCGCAGGAAACAAGATCTACAACGATGGTTCTTTACCGGAAAAAGTGGTGGCGTGTGGTGGCTGTTTATGATTGGTGGCTGAGATTGATAGGGTTAGCAGCGGCTATTCAGAACTCTCGACTTCCAATCCTTCAATCGGCCTACGTACCCCTGTATTTATATGGGATCAAGCCTTACGTAGTTCTTGGAGAGCAAGGAACTCAAATGGGCTTGGATTGTCGGTCCAGCATCCGGAATGTTCTACTATGAGGCCTAACCACAAAGGCTCATCTAAGATCTCAAGACTTCACGGATAAGGAAACTTCCCCCGTCGAGGACTAGTCCTATCCGCTACAAGCTATTTCTTGATTTCAAGGATGCAGGTATAGCCATGGTTAACCCCAAGTGCAAAACACATCTCTGTCCCCTGAATGAGAAGCACCCACTAGATAGCAGGACAGGTGATCCAGAACTTTTGGATGCAAAGTGCAGGATTACTCTAAAGTTCCCCAATGAGGACGCGCCCATTGGCTACAGAAACAGAGTTCCCAAAGCACACACACTAGAAAGTCCCCATCTTTCCACCTTAGGGCGCGCCCTTAGTGTTTAAGAAGGATCCTTATATCCAGGCAAACCCCTGGAGGCCTTCTGCAACGGACATCCCCCTCCTGAGATACGACAGTAGGGAATTCTTCAACTTCTGAAATCCCAACTTAAATAGAAATCTTCATTATGAATTTATCTTTTAGGGCGCGCCCTCCTTATTAGGAAAGTGAGGGTGCGGCTTGCTTCCTCTAATTTGTGTCAAAACCCTAATTTATCCTAGAATTCCCAAAATTAAACCCATTGTTGACCCGAATCCATCTGAAAATACCCGAATCGAATTTTGGCTATAACAACTACCCCTCAATTCCATATGAAATTAGAAATAAAATATGGAATTTTCTTAAAAAGATCCAAAATTTCCCCAATACAACCCAAGGGCGCGCCCTGACATAGGACGCGTCCTCAGAATTCCAATCGGTTCACAGCTGTCATCCACTATTCTCTTAAACCATTATAAATACCCCCTCTCTCTACTTTACTCTTTTCCTATTCTCTCTTTCAAAAATACTCCATCCCGGCGATTTTCTATTTTCCGAGCAAAAGTCGACTGAATCGAACGTTTTTTGGTATCTTTTCTTCACAAATCTTACTCAGGAACTTCAAAGGTACAATTTCACGTCTTTATTTCACCATTTGACCGTATAAATCTTGTATTATGTTGATTTAACTGTTCATATTTCTCGTGTTCTTCATTTTTCCGATGTATGTATATATGTATGTATGCACGTTAGATCTTCTTTTGGTGTTACTACTTTTGCGAGACATGTTTCTGTGCATTAGCTTAGTCTTCCCAATTCCCTATATGCGCCTTATGTTTAGGACGCGCCCTAAGGTCTTCGTTTCCAGAGCCATCCTAGGATTTGTTAATTCAATTATAATAAATTCAGGACGCGCCTTGAATTCCTTTGATTATCCCTTGCCTTTTCTAGAACATGCCCTAGGTTTCAAAGAAATATTCGAAGAATTCTCTAACTCATCATTTCCTTGGGCGCGCCCTTAGTCTTTTTACTTTTAATTTTGCAGCTGGAGGGCGCGCCATCTCCATTTCACCCTTTCAAGGAACTGAATAGACGCATTGGGATTTGGTCTCCTTTGCCAGCTCCTCTTCCTCCTAATCCACCCAGGACTCTCTTCTCATTTATATCTTCAGAGGATAGGGCGCGCCTTATTAAATACTTTAACGAAGATAGAATGAGTTTCTCAAGTGAGGATTCTCTTGACAACGTCTCTCTCAATGTCCGAGCTAAAAATAAAGAAGACCCTCAATCTTCAAAGAAATCCCCAAGTCCCGAAAAGATTTCTAACCTGTCACTTTCCGATCCTTCCGGTGTCGATTTTATTCCAAATTCCAACACTTCTGGTGATACACATCCCTCAGATTCTTACTCCCCTGAAGGTGCGCCCTTAGCTACCTCTATCTCGCCTATGATCGACCCTGAGCCAATGTCTCCACCATCTTCGCCTATCCCGTTCGAACATTGGGAAGTTCTTGATGAAGAAATTGACATTGAGTGGGGGAGATACGGAGACATGCCTGAAAAAGATAAAAACCAACTCCGAAAGAAACGAGGCAAGCTAGCCTGCGTGAGCATGTCTTCTACTGCTACAAATGATGAAGTAGAGTGGGCTATGAAATATTATGGTCAAGAAGGACTTTGGGCCATTCCACACTCTCACCACCGACCCCACATCTTCAACTATGGTGGAAATTTCAAAATTCCAAGGATGGTTCTAAGTACAAAACTCGTAGCCCTCGGTGTGGGCGCGCCCATGCATCCATATTTGAGGGAAATTATCGAGTGGTATAATCTAGCCCCGATTCAACTTCTCCCAATAGCTACAAACTTGTTTTAGGTTTATTCATTCTCTATCATGATCTTGGATTCAAGGCACCTTCAATGCAAGAAGTTAGCTATTTCAACAGCATTCGTCAATCCAGTATTGGTTATTACTATTTGGTGATAAATAAACCCCACAACAATAAAGGTTTTTCCGAAGGAAGGATTAGCCACATTAAACGGTGGAAGGAACCCTACTTCTTTGTCTGGGATGTCCCACGAGTTCGCTTACAATTCAACACAGATCCCTGTAAGTGAAGGTGTGCCCTACATTTCTCTGTATCTCAACATTTTTTCCTTAACATGAATTTTGACTAACTTTAAATTAAAACAGATAGGTGAGTTCAAAAAACTCTTCAGGGCGCGGCCTTACACAGAGCAAAGGCCGTTCTTAAGGTTGCGGCTGAAAGATTCAATCTCCAAACTCTTATCACAGACGAAAACCTTAAAAGGGTTAGAATTCTATCGGACAGAGTTGGGTCAATTTGTAAGTTTAGGAAATTTAAGAATGGTGTTGCCGTTCCCATGTCCTCATCTAACGATAGTGATGATGAGAATTCTGACTCTAAACAGGATGAAGGTACAGAATTGTAAATTAGGGCACGCCCTAACCTCCTTGTTTTTTTTACATATAAGAAGATGGCCTAATATTGTACTTTGTTTCACGCAGGTATGGCTCCCAGAATTCCTCGTGGGTTTGGAGGTAAAAAGAAGGACAAGGATAGCACCTCCGATCCTAGGACGCGCCTTAGTCAGGAGAGAGATTTTGAGACAGTCATTCCTCCTTCGTCTACCGAATCCTTGAAGAGGAATGCTGAAACTCAAGATCCTCCCATCGACAAGGGTAAAAAATCAAGATTCGAAGGCGCGTCCTCGTATGTGGAGACCTTGGTTGGTCCAACGGCTGCCCCCTTTATTAAGGAAAAAAAAATTGATTTATGGCAGAATATGAATGCTGAGGATGAGGCTCGATCTATGATTCAAGCATCTGCCCAACTTCTAATCCAATCACTAGGGTTCGCCCCAAGAGTGCACAAAGAAAAACTTCACATAAACAAACTTGAGGCTGAGAACAGAAAAATCTCCAAAAATGGTTATCGAGACTGATAACAAGTGGAAAAAAGAATGTGATGCCAAGGATTCCAGTATTAGTACCCTCAAGTTGGATCTTCAGAAGTCCGTTGAACACGGCCAATATCTTTGTGACCAGGTTGAAAGGTTGAAGAAAGAAAGAGAAGAATTCCAAGTACAACTAGATGCTCGGGAGACCAAAAAAACTAAACTGAAAGAACAGAGAGAATCCATTAAGGACGAGAACTTTCAAAAGGGATTTGACTTCTATCTCCTTGGCTTTTTGGCCAACGATCCTGACTATAATTGGGAGGAGAAATTTGGTCGGGGAAGCGCTGAAGACATTGAGGACTTCAAGAAGCTGCATGCTGATGCCATCAAGGCAAAGAGGGTTGAGTTAGGGTTGGAGGAGGATCCCAAGGGCGCGCCCTCAACTGAAGAAACTCCCCTGGAGACTGAACAAACCAAAGATCCGGAGATCAAAACAGCTGATCCTTCCAACCAAAACTTCGTTCCTGAGGTGCTATCTCCTATTTCTGTCGTGCGACCTTCACCAGCAAAGGATGCGTCCCCTTCAAAGGACGCGTCCTAATTCTTTAGTGTTTTTGAATGGGTTTTTCTTTGAACTTTTATTTTTTAAACATTACTAAATTTTAAGGAGCGGGTCCTTTGTAAAACCCTACAAGTTGTAAGCCTTGACTTTCCATATACTTTTGATCAATTCAGCACTTCTATTTTGTTTATTACTGCCAACTAATTAATCTTCAAAAATGATCTTGAAATTATCTTCAAACATAATTACATTACTTCAGTCTTTACTGGTAGCATGTGATAAAAGATATATGCAGGTTGAAGGCGCGCCCTACCATGTGTTAGGACGTGGCCTTTTCAAATTTCCATAATTTGTTAATGTCATGTGATGTCTTCAATAAAATTTGTTCAAAAAAACTTGTAAACTCTTCGATACAGCTTTAGGACGCGCCCTGCTAATTTGGGCGCGACCTCCGAAAATTCAACAAATAATTTCTTTCATAATCTTCATGATCTTCAAATAAAAGCTTTATTAAACTCAAATCTTGACAGAACAAGGGAAGGTGTACATGCACTACCCCCCGAGCTAAGGAAATCAATTACTGAAAGTGTGAAAAAACCAAACAAGTCTCGACTAGAACTAAGGAAGGCGTGTATGTACTACCCCCTAGACTAGGAGAACAATTATTGATACTAGTCTAACTTATATATATAAGCCTTCACAAAATAGGGGGCCAAAGCCGCACCCTACTGATAATACTTCTTCAAATGCTCCGCATTCCATGCTCTCGAAATTGTGTTGCCATCCAAGTCTTCCAGATGATAAGTGTCTTCCCAAATGATAGACTTGATCTTATAAGGTCCTTCCCAGTTTGGACCGAAGACTCCATGAGTAGCCACCCTTGTATTTGGCATGACCTTCCGGAGAACCAAATCACCCACCTTAAAAAGACGGGTCTTCACCTTTTTGTTATAATATCTTGTAGCCCTTTGCTGGTAAGTTGCCAACCTCAACTGTGAGTTGGTTTTTGTTTCTTCCAAAAAATCCAGACTCAGCCTTTGATTTACCATATTGGTCTCTTCATCATAGAAATCTCTCCTGAACGATCCTGCTCCAATCTCTGCCGGAACCATTGCCTCGCATCCATAAGACAACACAAAAGGAGACTCCCCAGTAGTAGTTCTCGGAGTTGTGTTGTATGACCACAACACCATGGGAAGTTCTTCAGGCCAATTCCCCTTGCTTTCTTCCAAATTCGTCTTCAAGGTATGCTTGATTATTTTTTTGATATCCTCTGTCTGCCCATTACTTTGAGGATGATACACAGCCGAAAATTCTTTCTTGATCCCTAAGTCATCACACAACCTTTGCAATTCTTTGCTATCGAACTGCCTACCATTATCCGACACAAGCTTATACGGAATCCCAAATCTGCACACAATAGAGTTTAAAACAAAATCTCGAATTTTCTTCGCAGTAATGGTGGCCAAGGGCATTGCTTCCGCCCACTTGGTAAAGTAATCCACAGTAACAACAACATACTTCACACCTCCCTTAGCCTTGGGGAGTTCCCCAATGAGATCTATCCCCCACATAGCAAACGGCCATGGACTCATTAGAGAAGTCAAGGTAGTAACAGGGCTGGTAGAATAGTTGGCAAACCTTTGGCACTTGTCACATGCTTTAACAAACTCGTAAGCATCCTTCTTCAAGGTAGGCCAATAATATCCTTGCCTTAACACCTTCATTGCTAACGAACCACCCCCCGAGTGATTGCCGCAAATCCATTCATGAATCTCCCTAAGGATGTAATTACACTCATCTCCATCTATGCATTTGAGCAATGGTTGATTGAAACCCCACTTATATAATACTCCATCAAATTCTACAAATCTAGCTGCTTGATACTGAAGCCGCCTTGCCTCAAGCTTCTCACTTGGAAGTACACCTCCTTGGATATATTTTTGAATGGGAGTCATCCAAGTGACCTGTGGGGTTGATTCCACTTCCATGACCTCTATCTCTGGAATACTAGGTACTTCCTGAATTTACAAAGGAACTGTTCCCAACAGCATAGCGTCTTTCTGGGACCCTAACTTGGCTAAAACATCTGTGCTACAATTCTCATCCCTTGGAATACACTCTACCCGTACTTCTCGAAACTTTTTTATCAACCGTTGAGCGCACCTCATGTAAAGCTCTGTCCTCGGACCTCTACACTGAAATCACAATTCTGAATCACTTAACACAATGAGATTCACTACCTTCATCTCCAAAGCCATTTTCAACCCATTAATCAAGGCTTCATACTCTGCATCATTATTGGTTGCTTGGAATTTGAAGTGAATGGCACTCATGAGTTGATTCCCTTCTGGGGTAAACAAGATTACACCTGCTCCAGCCCCCCCATTATTGACAGCTCCATCTACTTGTAACTTCCACCAAGGTTGAGGAACTTCCTCAAGAGGGCACGCCCTCTTAAGTGGAATTTCAGGCTCAACCAATACAATTGACTTTTCTTCATTTTCTGACTCGAATTCAAGAATGAAATCAGCAAGAGCTTGACCCTTGATAGCAGTCCTTGGGGTATATTCCAAATCAAATTGTCCTAGCTCAATTGCCCATTTCAACATTCGACCAGAGGTTTCCGGCTTATGGAGAATTCCTCTCAATGGATATGCCGTACGAACTTCAGTCTTGTGAGCTTGAAAATAAGGCCGAAGCTTCCTAGATGCCAGAACTAAGGCATAGACCAACTTCTCCATGCTAGTGTATCTGATTTCCGCGTCAAGCAAACGCTTACTCACATAGTAAGCCGGAGACTGATGATCAACTTCTTCCTTTACCAGCACTGCACTGATGGAATGTTCCGAAACGGCCAAGTATAAAATTAACGTCTCCCCTTCCACAGGCTTAGCTAAAAGTGGAGGATTTCCCAGGTGCTCCTTTATTTTCTGAAAAGCTTCCTCACATTCATAGGTCCATACAAAATCCTTGGCTGCCACCTTGATTGCTTTGAAGAATTCTCTGCATTTATCCGATGACTTTGAAAAAAAACGATTAAGAGCAGCTGTCCTCCCTGTTAGACTCTGGACTTGCTTCACACTAGATGGAGATTTCATGTCAAGTTGAGCTTTAATCTTTGCTGGATTTGACTCAATTCCGCGATGGTTGACAATAAATCCTAGAAACTTCCCGGACTCTACCCCGAAGACACATTTTTGAGGGTTTAGCTTCATCCTAAACTTCCTCAGAATTTCAAACATCTGTTCCAAATGTTTTACATGGTCCTCCGCTTTTAAGGATTTAACAAACATGTCATCACCGTATACCTCCATGGTTTTCCCTATCAAATCTTTAAACATCATATTCACCAACCTCTGATAGGTTGCCCCAGCATTGATCAATCCAAAAGGCATCCCAATATAACAATACAATCCTCGACCCGTAATAAAAGAGGTGTGTTCCTGATCCGGTTCATACATAGGAATCTGGTTGTAACCTGAATAAGCATCCATGAAGCTTAAAAGAGCGTGTCCTACCGTGGCATCCACCAACTGATCAATCCTCGGGAGTGGAAAGCTATCCTTCGGGCATGCCTTGTTCAGATCAGTGAAGTCCACACAAGTCCTCCATTTTCCATTTGGCTTTTTCACGAGAACCGGATTAGCCAACCAATCTGGATAATATGACTCCTTGATCAGCCCAACATCTAAAAGTCTATCCACCTCTTCTTTCAATGCTATGGCTCTCTCTCCACTCACTGGCCGGCGTTTCTGGCGGATTCCCTTCTTGGTAGGATCTATATTCAGACGATGACACATAACCTCCGGATCAATTCCAACCATGTCAGCATGACTCCAAGCAAAAACATCCAGATTATTTAAAAGGAAGTTGGTGAGCATCCCTCTCAACTTGGAATTCAACTGCGACCCAATTTTCAGAACCTTAGTTGGATCCTTCTCATCTACCAGAATTGAAATTGTATCCTCTGCAGGGCCAGTTTTCTCAACCAGCTGTGGTGTTCTCGGATCAAGGTCAGAATCAAAACTTCGAGGATCTTCAATTGGTGCTTCATTTTTGGAGGGCGCGCTCTCTGTAAGAGGGAAGTCCTCAACAAGAGTATGCATCAAGCCTTCAAGTAACATTCGCCTTCCTTCAATTTGCTCACCTTTGAAGTTGATAGAGATTATATCCTCTGAATCTTCTTCAATTTCTTCCTGAATTCCATCCTGAAGATCACCAAGAACTGGGGCATCTTCCTCCGGGCGCACCCTGTAAAGGGACACCTCCTCTTCCAGCTCTTGGATGAGATAATGTATTTTTACTTCTCGTGGGGCAATGCTCATGACTCCTGAATTATCTTCAGCCAGGGCGCGCCCTCTCCCTTGTTATCTCCTAAACCCTTTGATTGCCTTTTGATAACAATCTCTGGAATCATGTTGAGATCCCCTGATAGTCCTCACACCATTGAGTGTAGGAAATTTCATTGCAAGATGATAGATGGAGGTCACAACTTTCATTTCCTTCAACAAGGGGCCCCCTACTAAAGCATTATGCGATGATTCCACATTCAAATCATAAAATCCATCATTTGTGTCACAGAAAGAACTCCTTCCCCAAGAGTTACCGGTAGCTTAATAGCTCCCAAGACTTTCACAGATTCGCCCGAAAAACCATAGATCCATTCATTATCTTGAATCATATCCTTATCTAGGAGCCCCAGCTTCTTATAAGTGCTGTAATATAGAATATTCACCGAACTTCCATTTTCAACAAAAACCCGATGTACATTCTTGGAACCAATCTGAATTGCTACCACTAGAGCATCATTGTGTGGGTGATGTACCCATCTAGCTTCTTCTTCAGTGAAAGTAATATCTGCACATTCTCCCTTGAACAATTTGGGCGGCCTTAGCTCCAAACAATTCACATTTGTGAGAGGCCTGTATCTTGCCTGTCTAGCATACCTTTCCATAGCATGATTGCTATCACCACCCAGGTGATGTCCTCCAAAAATAGTATGAATACTCCCCTCCTTAACGAACTTTTTCTCTTCGGGCCTACCATCTCCATGGAAGGCGCGCCCTCCATCTCTTCTGTCGGGATTCTCCCTGTGCTTCTTCACTTCCCTAACAATCCATTCTGTCAGGTATCCTTCCTTAATCAAATCCTCAATCTCTTCCCTGAGCTGACGAAATTCATGAGTGTTATGCCCTGAAGATTCATGGAATTCACAATATTTCTTTTTATCTTTACTCTGCCAAGAAGTTAGAGGCTCTGGCCTCTTGAAGAATCCTTTATTCTTATTCACCTCAAAGATGTGCTCAATGGAAGCCGCCAAAGGAGTATAGTTTCCAGGACTTTGATCATAGGTGTATGTATCTGGAGGACCCCAATTTCTTCCAGCTTCAGCTAAGTTCACCCGATTAGCACCAGTTGATGTACGGCGCGTAGGACTAGGGGACCTATCCTTCCTCTTATTAGTCTTCCCCTTAGAGCCAATCTGAGCATCTAACTTTCGATTATCCGCCAAGGACTGTTCCACGATCTTGAAAGATTCAGCTTGCGCAAACACATCATCTAGGGTTGGTGGGTCTCGCCCTTGAAGATGCTTCCAGAAGTCAGTCGCTACTGACAATCCTGCTATTAAGAAACTCTTGAGCATTTCATCTGTTGCCCCTCTCACCATAGTGGATTCCGAGTTGAATCTCTTGAAATAGGATTGCAAACTCTCTCCTTCCCTTTGCTTGATATTGGCCAAGGTTGTGACTGGAGGAGCATATTTTACTGCGGCCTGGAACTTAGTCAAAAACAAGTTCCTCATCACCTGCCATGATGTAATTACTCCTGGACCAAGCTTCTGAAACCATTGCTGAGCACTCTCCCTGAAAGTTGCCGCCAACAATCGACATCTAGCTAATTCCGTCACCTGATAGACATCCATCTCGATATCAAAACGTCCAAGGAATTCCACAGGGTCTGCATTTCCATGAAAGCGAAAATCATTAGGCACAGACCTATACCCAGTGGGAAGCTGTGCCTCCCTGACTTCAGTCGAGAATGAAGAGGATGTTTGTGTAGTAGCGGATATTCTTCCTCCATCTAAATGGGATAAAAGCTTCTTTAAATCATCCACATTGAATGTTCCCAGTCCAGGAATATTCTGGATATTTGGTTGTGCTACAATTTGAGTACCCCCCGGGGGTGGAGGTGGCGGTGGAGCCGCTGTCTGAGTGCCTCCTTGAGGCTGAATTACAACGTCCACTTGAGTTTGAGTTTGCTGACCCTCAGGATTTTCATGAGGTTGTGAATTCCCTTGAGAACCTCTCTGATACTGTTCTTCTGAGGGAGGGTGCGTCCTCGTCCTGGACTCACTGGAGGTGCTTGAGGGAATTTGATGGATACGGGGGGATCTTCCACCTGAGGGCGCGCCCTGATTACGGGGGCGTCCATTTCCCTGATACCAATCCATTCTTTTATCACCGTTATCACGGTTTCCTTTTCTTCCAGTGTTGTCATGATGAGGAGCTTGCTTAAATCCAAGGGGCCGCGACCTGTTGTAAACAGGGGGCGCGCGCTGTGGATTGTCATTGCGAGCAAGAGATCGCTCATGTCCAAGGGGCCTCGACCTGTTGTCATGGGGCACGCGCTATGGCTCATGATTATGTGGAAGGGCTCGCTCATGTCCAAGGGGCCTCGACCTGTTGTCAGGGGGCACGCGCTGTGAATCATGGGGCCTCGATTCCATATATTTGTCTTTCTTCTGAAGCTCGAGGAGTACCATCCTCAAATCGTCATCATTAAGCATTATTCCAAGGCGTTCCTTCAAGCTGGCAAAATCTCTCCTCTCTCTAGGCATTTGCTCCTCATCCCCTTGAATCTCACTAGGAGTGCGCCCTGAACGGTGAGGATGAGGGCGCGCCCTCTCTTGAGGATTCGACAACCTGCGCTCAGAATTATCTTCACTAGGATGTTCAACAATAGGATTAGAATAATCTAACCTTCGAGGAGTGACCAGCTGAAATCTCCTTTCCTGATTTTCCTCCCTCCTTCGAGAATCTTCCTCGATCTGAGGGGATTTCCCTGATTGGCGATGATTTCGTGGGATACTCCGAGATTTTCTCCTTGATTCTTGCTTTTCCTCCACAGAACCCAATCTCGCCCTGAAACTATTTATGGCATCTTGCATAATATACAACTGTTCCATTAATGCCAAATTGCTGATAAGAACGGGCGGCTGTCCACCGACGGCGGCCGGAGTTCCATGATGTCGTGGAGGAGCAGCAATATTCTCTGGAACATAAGCTTCATGATGTACTTGGTTATCTCCCAAGCTGTCATCAGAATCGTAACCATCTTCTTCTCGAGAACCTCTGCCTTGATTGTGAGACATCTTTTCCTTCTAAGATGTAGATCTTGATTCGCTCCCCTCCTTCTAGCGCCAATTTGTTGACGGAGGAATTTGGGAACAACAAAATTCGAGGTACGTCGCTGGAAACAAGATCTACAGCGGTGGTTCTTTACCGGAAAAAGTGGTGGCGTGTGGTGGCTGTTTATGATTGGTGGCTGAGATTGATAGGGTTAGTGGCGGCTATTCAGAGCTCTCGAATTCCAACCCTTCAATCGACCTACGTACCCCTGTATTTATAGGGGATCAAGCCATACGTAGTTCTTGGAGAGCAAGGAACCCAAATGGGCTTGGATTGTCGGTTCAGCATCCGGAATGTTCTACTCTGAGGCCTAACCACAAAGGCCCAAGGCTCATCTAAGATCTCAAGACTTCACGGATAAGGAAACTTCCCCCGTCGAGGACTAGTCCTATCTGCTACAAGCTATTTCTTGATTTCAAGGATGCAGGTATAACCATGGTTTACCCCAAGTGCAAAACACTTCCCTGTCCTCGGAATGAGAAGCACCCACCAGATAGCAGGACAGGTGATCCAGAGCTTTTGGGTGCAAAGTGCAGGATTACTCTAAAGTTCCCCAATGAGGACGCGCCCATTGGCTACAGGAACAGAGCTCCCAAAGCACACACCAGAAAGTCCCCATCTTTCCACCTTAGGGCGCGCCCTTAGTGTTTAAGAAGGATCCTTATATCCAGGCAAATCCCTGGAGGCCTTCTGCGACGGACATCCCCCTCCTGAGATACGACAAGAGGGAATTCTTCAACTTCTGGAATCCCAACTTAAATAGAAATCTTCATTATGAATTTATCTTTTAGGGCACGCCCTCCTTATAAGGAAAGTGAGGGCGCGACTTGCTTCCTCTAATTTGTGTCAAAACCCTAATTTATCCTAGAATTTCCAAAATAAAACTTATTGTTGACCCGAATCCATCTGGAAATACCCGAACCGAATTTTGGCTATAACATCCATATAATTTCATTTTTGGGATGTATAAACAAGTTTAACTACATGATTATTTGTTTATTTTGTTGGTGTTTAGACTTAACATAAAGTTAATCCAGTCTCAACCATAAAGTTAATCCAGTCTCAACATTGATATCAACATAAAATTTGATTTTTGTTGGTGTAGTCAAACTGTTTAATTAACATTTTAAGAGAACTTTTCATTGTTTTGCAGGTGCTTTATTCCGACAAAATCAGGTTCAATACTTATGTTAAAAGTCTTTTTGGTTTTTACATTGGACTAAGTACTTAGAATTAGTTTCATATATTTATACCATAGAAGATGCCATTGTGTTTTGGTAATGTATGTGCTGCAGCATAAATTGCAAGTAAGCTCACATGAAAATTGTAGTGCAGTAAGCTCATCATTACTGCATTCTTTTAATTTGCAGATGTTAGAGAAATAATAGATTAGAGCAAGTGACTTGATTGTGGATAAAGCAAAAAAGAAACTTAAAACAGATGTATCCCCCTTTTCTGGGACATGTGAAGCTTTAGAATTAGAGTAACTTGCATATTGTCGTATGCCACATATTTTTGTGCTGCTATTTTATAAGAAGTTATGATAATTTTTTTGTATTGCTCTTTGTTAATGTATTTTTATGCCCGAGTTTAAAGATGTTTATGTTGGGAATTTGGTAAGTTTGGTGTATGAAAAGATCAAGAAAAAAGGCTGTTGATATACTTGATTCTGCACTACTTGATGCAGATTCTGCACTATTTTAATTTTCTTTCCAGGAATATAATAATTGATGTTTGTTAGAAGTTTTCAATTTGATATTTTTGATAAATTGTGCAGGAGAAAAGATTGATACGATCAACACAACCTTATCTTTTAGGTATTTTTCCTTTTCATTTTCTGTTGCACTTCATTTAAAAACATGGCTACTAGCATTAATTCATGTCTATATGTAAAACTATATTTCGCATATCTACAAGTATTTCTTAATTTGTCAAGTTGTAAATATTTCTTAATTTTTTTTGACTAGATGAGTTATAATTTCTAAGATTTGCAACAAAAGATGGAACTATGTTTGTTTAGATTTTTTTATCGTTCATTCCTGGATGAAGGATCTTACGGAAGTTAATAATTCTATTATGTCTTTTTATAAAGTTAATGAATCTGGTAGTAAGCAGAACAAGATTTAGATCGTCTAACTCTGATGGTGAAATAAAACAAGGTGTGCATTATAGACTTGAAAAATCAATTCATAAACAACCTAATTTCAGTTGTCCTGTTGTATATTAGGGAATTGATGTGTGTTGTATTCTAAAAAAATGACATGTTAGCAAGATATTATCTGCAATGCACGTCAAAAATTAATAATATTGAGATCAAGACATGCGATAATTTAGGTTCTTATGATTTACAACTTAATATGAGTGCCAGGAGAATCTATATATTATCACATATCTTTTGTAAGCTGTAGTGACCGATTGTAAGCAATAGATACAAGACCATTGTGATAGGTAACACATAAAATCCTTATAAGTGGAATCTATTAATTTATCAATATCCAGAAAACGCATTCTGTATATTTGCATTCCTCTCGACTTCTAATCCTACCACCTTTATATTTGTTTTATAAGGTTGGTCACATTACGCGCAAGATGATTTGTAAATTTCCAGTGCATGTTTTACGGGTTACATTGATATTTGAAGATTTTTCAATACTTTTTTACTACAGTACGATGCACCCAAACCAAATAAGTTTCACTTTTTAATCCAGTTGAAACTAAAAACATAATCGGGATATCAGGGATGCCGACACTACATGGTGAGTTTTGCTAACATGGTTTATTTTCCCTCACATTGCAGTTTGATTACTTCTATTTGGCTTCTGTTGGTGATTGAATTAAATTCCTTACCTATTTGGCAGTGTCTTCTTTCCCCATCCAAAAATAAAACTGTTCGATTGGGAAAAGTGGGACATGATAAATGTCTTGGGGTTTTATTGTTATGCTTTGTTTAAATATTATATGGTCGTGCATTTGTGCTTAATATAAAGTTGTGGTTCTGTAGGCAATGATATTCTACTTGCTGCTGAATTTCAAGTTCAAGGTAAAAAGAGATGCTCGGGCAATAGAATCACTGACATCCAGGTTGCTAACTGTAAAACTTATAACCGCTATTTTTCCTTTGATATATCTCAGTAATAATTTCGTAACATGGTGAAGCATTTGTCTCCTGCAGTTTACGGAGGAAGACTCCGAAAAGGTTATGATAACATTAGAGGACTCCAAGATTAGGATTTTTTATGGGAATGACATCATCCATAAATACAAAGGTACTATACAAACTTGATATATTAGCTCTGTAAATATTGATATTTCTATTTCGTGGAGTTCACCTGCTTTATTTGTCCTTTTTTCCCCCAATTTATCTATACATCTATACATGTTCTTTTACGTTATGGGAATCTCCCAATAGTCTCATAAAACTACATGGAATTTATTTTTGGCTATACTAAGCTCATTATGAATGTAATCATGTACTTTCCTAGCATTATTAGTATTAGCCTAAGCTCAATTGCACTGAGTCGGTTGGACTTTCTAATAGTGTACATTGAGAATTTGCTATCCCGCAAATATGACTAACTAATACACTGTTCATGGTCATTTGACTGTTCAACTTTGACGGGATCTACTGAGTTGGCTTAAAAATGTCAATTTGAACCTTTCAGTTGAGTACATAGATTTAGATAATACAGTGGATTTGCTACTTGATAGTTATTCGGTGAATATGATCTTTGTTATTCCTAGAGAAGATCTTTTGAATTTAGTGCTACACAAATTTATCTATCTTAGCAATAAAGCATTTATAGATAAATTTTAAATCACTCTAGCTTAAGGAATCCTTAATGCAATCTTATTACGCATTTTTTATGCTGCCCTATTGTATTTAGTATCACATACTGGTTGAGTTTCCTCGAGTCTCCAGCTTTTAAATGTATTGTAAGGAGTTTGTGCATAAAAGTGCAAAAAAATGGGTGCTGAGATGTTAGAAAATCAATTTAGACATGTACAGGTGTATCAATTTACTGTATTTCTAGATACATGTATTGTGCCTTTAAGGCCTTTTTTAATGCCAAAATTGCCAAGTAGCAACAGTTGTCATCAGGGTTATGAGGTTATTATTTTAAACTTCTCATTGAAAATTTAGCATTATCATGGTAGTAACTGAAGATAAGTATGACAGAGCACTTCAATTTTTTAGTAGGAGTACTTGATACAATCAATTTTACGGGATGGGGGGTCTTGGAAAGAATGTTAGAGCATCTTAGCTCACTCTTAAATATATTATAAACAATTAAGCTCTTAGCAAATTATTACATTGATTTGTGTGTCAACTCCAACAATGCTCTCTATTATGGCTCTTTATTTTATATTTTATTCATATTTCAATTCCACTTGGACAAACAATCAATAAATGAGAGAAAAGAATCACTATTTTACTAATAAAATATTAAGTTAAGAGCTACTAGTTGCTCCTAAAATAGAGGAGAGAGAAGAAGCTCTTAACTTTTTAAAGAGCCTCTAAGAGTCTCTTGGAGCTTGATTTTTATTCTCTCTCCTCATTTTTTGAATTAAGAGCTACAATAAAGAGTCTCTTGGAGATGCTCTTCGAGCATTTAATGATTGATAATGTGTTTCCTGTTTCATAAATGCGTACCTCTAAATCTAATACAACCAAACTTAAAATGAGACATTAAGTTTCTCCCCGCATACGCCCTTATGTGTACAACAACTGATAACTGATATATACTAATATCTAGGACATGCACTTTAGGCAAGTATGATTACTAATGCTTATGAGTACTGGCTTTGTATTGAAGATTAAAGCATTGGATATCTCAGAAGCATTCCTATTTTGTGAGAACTGTTAGACAGTTCTTAAAAGTACTAATCCTCTCTTTTTTTTTCATATGGACCAGAGTCAGGTGCAGGAGATGTCTACGGCAGCTCTTGGATACTATAAGGTTGTAAAAGAGAATGAGAACTTGCATAACAAGGTTCAGGTGTTGGATATATTCACTAATAAAGTGATACAGAGGCAGTTATATATCGTTTTTAACATGTCAAGGCCAAGTTCAGAAATGACGAAACAAAGCACGAAGGTAAAACACATGCAAATTAGTAACTGTAGAAACGATAGAAGAAAAGAAGACATACCCGAACCCATTGTTATAGCAGTATATGAAAACAAGAATGTAAAGCAGCTGAGTCGTCAGAACTTCGATCAAGATCTGACTGCTCTTGAAGAGATAATCGCCCCCACTTACACTGTGTCAGGATGCTGGCGATCTTCTTCCAGGATAAAACAGCTCCGAGTTTAGATGATCACAGCAACCACAAAAAACTCTACTTCGACTGGCACCTCAGTCGCCGGAATAACACTAACACTACTACTGCAGAATACAGAGGGAAAGAGGAGAATGTAGAGTGAAGGGGAGAATGTATGGTGTAAATAAACCAGCAACTTAGCTCTCTATTTATAGGAGAGGCTAAGTGTAACTGGTGCCACCAGCTTTAATGTAAGAAACGTAACTGCCCAATTAATAAAACGAAACGGCTGTAACGTCCGAATTAATTTAATAAAACGGCTGATATAACATTAATTCGACAGTTACGTTATACATATAATCCACACATATCAGTATCAATTTTAATATATTAACAGAATATATTATCACGTCCAGGTTCATTATATATATATATATATATATATATATATATATATATATATATATATATTTCGAATACATCAGTTACAAGGCCCAACTAGTCCATCCGATTTTTAGTCCAACAAATCTGGTCCAGCCCAGCTCAACTGATAAGACAACCCAGCCCAATTGATAAATATATTTTAATTAAAATATTAAATCAATCACGAATAAAATCCCTCGCCCAGGTCGCCTCGCGTACGCGAGACGCCGAGACATTCGCCCAAATCGCCCTTCGACCCGACCCGACCCGAGTCGAGTCGAGTCGAGACGTGACGTGGCGTGACGTGGCGGGGCGGGCGGCGGCGGCGCGCGCGTGTGTGTGTGTTTGCGCGTGGAGCACACAGTAACACCATGCACTATCATACACCTTAGTAGTTGTACACTACCCATGTGTGTGATTCAATATAAAGCCAACATCCCCCTTTATTCATTTCAATGTGGGACAAAACACACTCTTATTTTCAAGCTCTTTCAAGCTACCAACTTCAACTTCATTTCTCTATGGATTTCACTAAGAAAATTACTTAGACCCATATATGAAAATTTAAGTCCTCATAGCAAGGAATAATTTCCAAACGTTAAAAACCGGAATTAACTTCAAGAACATAAAATAATTATGCTCCAAAAACCCCATTTTCTAACAATCCCCCACAAATCAATATAGAAATGCTTCAAGGTTTTTCATCATGACTTGTTTTTCAGAGTCGGTACCCTCCCGGGTTTGAACCCTCCTGAGTCCCCTACTTCGATGACTACCGGATTCAGATGGAATGTTTCACCTTGAATCTTAATCCGTTTGATGTAATCATGTTCCATAGACGACGACAAATCAAAGGCTATGGTGCCAATCTACGGCTTTGAGACATTAATGGTCTTGTCTCGATCCTGTTCGTCGAATGCTTCAAGGAATAACCCTTTCCTCTAATTGCGACCACACAATTACATTCACTTAGCTGGGCATCTCCAGAGATGTACTGCTACCATCTCGTTGAATGACTTGACCCCATTCAGAGTTATGATAACTCTTGCTTACTAGCAGTATCAGTACCTTCTAGGTTCACAGGGGATAGACTCAGATATAAATAGTATCATCTATGTAACAAAGGTACTACAAATTCATCCTTACAGCTTGTTATTACCACATTGAATGCACTTCGAGGGATCTCCTCTCATGTGCATTGGGTTCCCACTGATGATGAACTACGATGGGTTGACAGCCCCATCCCCAACCTCGACTTAAGGACCACTGCAGGTTCCAGTCCTTTAGTTAAAGGATCAGCCATATTATTCTGAGTTCCTATGAACTCCACAGCTATAATCCTATCAGACACTAAACCCCTTATAGATTTTAGTCTAACTTGGATGTGTCTCTTTGTTTTAGCATTATACTTTCTACTGCTAATCTTGTCTATAGTTGTTTTACTATCACAATGAATAGCAATCGCAGGAAGTGGTCTGCTTACTACAGGTATCGCAGACATAAGTCCGTGTAACCATTCAGCCTCCGACCCCGTGGCATCAAGCGCACACAACTCAGCCTCAAAAGTAGACCGAGTTACTATAGTCTGTTTGGTTGACTTCCAGGATATTGCTCCACCTGCTAAGGTGAACACGTATCCAGTCACTCCATTGGAACCAGACTTCTTAGCTATCCAACTTGCATCACTGTACCCCTCAAGTATACCAGGAAATCTCCTATAGTGTAAACTTAGGTACATTGTGCCTTTCAGATATCTTAGTACTCTATCAAGAGCATCCCAATGAGTTCTATTTGGACAGCTTGTGTATCTAGCCAACTTAGACACAGAATATGAAATATCTGGTCTAGTACAGTTAGCAAGATACTGCAAACTCCCTATAATCTGAGAATACCTTAACTGAGACACAGGAACTCCTGAAGTATTCTTAACAAGGGCAACTTTAGGATCATAGGGTGTACTAGCGATTCTACACTGTGAATAACCATATTTCTCAAGTATAGATTTCTCTATATAATGAGACTGCGATAAAGTTATTCCCTCAGCTGACTGAGTCAGCTTGAGACCAAGAATCACACTAGCCTCACCCATATCCTTCATTTCAAAATGCCTTTTCAAGAAAACTTTCGTCTCGTTAATAATCTCAATATTGGTTCCAAACAGTAATATGTCATCTACATATAGGCACAAGATGACACACTCACTACCTTTAACTTTGGTGTAGACACACTTATCACTATCATTAATATCATAACTGAACGGCACTATAGTTTCATCAAACTTTTTATGCCAATCCCTAGGAGCTTGTTTCAAGCCATAGATGGATTTGATCAACTTACATACTTTCCTTTCGTTACCAGATGCAACAAATCCCTCAGGCTGATCCATATAAATCTCTTCTTCAAGTTCACCATGAAGAAATGCTGTCTTTACATCCATTTGATGGATGATAAGACCATGTACGGAAGCCAATGCTACAAGCATTCGGATTGTTGTCATCCTAGCTACAGGAGAGTATGTGTCAAAGTAATCAATGCCCTCTTTTTGCTTAAAACCCTTAGCTACCAGTCTAGCTTTGTACTTATCTATTGATCCGTCAGGGTTCAACTTCCTTTTAAAAATCCATCTACACCCGATAGTAGAACACCCAGGAGGGAGATCAACTAACTCCCATGTTCCGTTAGAAACAATAGAGTCAATTTCACTCTTTACAGCGCCCTTCCAGTGCCTAGACTCTGAAGAATCCATAGCTTGTCGGAAAGTTAAAGGTTCGTCCTCGACATTGTAAGTGATAAAATCACTTCCAAAATCCTTGACTACCTTTGCACGCTTACTCCTTCGTGGTTCCTCTAACTCATTACGAGTAGAGCTACTACTAGGTTCCGCCCCCACATTAGTCATCTTTTCCACATGATCAGGAATAGAACTTGATGTGTGAGTAGGATCTTCATTAGAAGTATCTTGAGGCATACCAGTCTTCATAGGGTAAACATCCTCAAAGAATGTAGCATCACGAAACTCAACTATCGTGTTTGCCACTATACCATCTATGTCAGATTTTAATACTAAAAATCTCATAGCTGTAGTGGTCTCAAGATAGCCTAGAAAGATACAGTCAACAGTCTTTGGACCTAGTTTCTTTCTCTTGTGTTCAGGGACAAGTACCTTAGCAAGGCACCCCCACACACGAAGATACTTAAGACTAGTCTTCTTGCCCTTCCATAACTCATAGGGTGTCTTATCCATGTGTTTCAAAGGGACTCTATTCAGAATATGGCAAGCCGTATTCAAAGCCTCTCCCCA
This sequence comes from Saposhnikovia divaricata, assembly GCA_036435485.1. Taxonomy (NCBI): domain Eukaryota; kingdom Viridiplantae; phylum Streptophyta; class Magnoliopsida; order Apiales; family Apiaceae; genus Saposhnikovia; species Saposhnikovia divaricata. Next base: position 62,715,531 of record CM071594.1, read on the forward strand.
CATGTATTTAGGCAACCCAGAATTAATAAGCATACTATTAATCATATCTTTAAAGGTTCTATTCTTTCGCTCAGCAATCCTATTAGACTCAGGTGTGTATGGTGGGGTAACTTCATGAACTATACCGTTGCTTGCACAAAATTCATTAAAAGCGTTACTCGTATACTCACCACCTCTATCAGATCTCAACCGTTTAAGTACCTTGCGACTTTGTTTTTCTACTTCAGTTTTATATATAATGAATTTACTAAGTGCTTCATCCTTATGTCTAAGTAAATAAACATAACAGTACCTGCTACAATCATCTATAAAGGTAATGAAGTATCTAAACTGGTCCTTGGTTAACACACCACCAAATTCACAAATATCAGTGTGTACTAAATCTAACAAGTCTGAATCCCTAACAATGTGATGAAAAGGTTTCCTTATTTGTTTAGCAGACACACATACTTGACATTTAGAATTCTTTTCTATGGTATGTTTTGGAATCAACTCTAAGTTCATCATATTCTTAAGAGCACCAAAATTTAAGTGACCAAGTCTAGCATGCCATAAATTTGCGGATTCAACACAGTTAACAACAGAAATATTATTAACTAAAGATCCCAAAACGGGTTCAGCATTTATTACAAATAAACCATTCGACAAGTAACCCTTGCCAAAGAAAGTACCAGTGTGAATAAGAACTACTTTATTACACTTAAACGAAATTTCAAAACCATTAGAAACTAAACAGCTTCCACTTATTATATTTCTACGCATGTCGGGAACATGATGCACTCGAGTTAGAGATAGAACACGCCCCGAAGGGAACTTCAGGTCCACGTTTCCTACTCCATGCACTTGAGCAGCACTCGCATTCCCCATCGTCACTGTCAAGCTATGACTCTGTTGATAAGATACAAACAGACTAATGTCAGCACAAACATGCACATTAGCACCAGTATCGATCAACCATTCATTTGACAGATATGTAGAAAATATTACAGGGTTGTAGGATACATACCGGTCCATGTTGGTTTCAGAAGCCGTGACCTCCCCAACAACCATGTTCACTACAGGCCCACTTGTGGTTCCAAGCACAGCATTCGCTTGTGCTACCACCTCGGTTTTCTTCGCTTTCTTTGTAGGGCAGTCCTTACTCCAGTGCCCAACCTGCCCACAAGACCAACATGGTTTGTTCGCCTTGGGTTTCTTGACCTTGTCCTTGTCGTTCTTAGGTTTATTACTATTAGGTTTCTTAGCAAAGTTCTTACGTTTCTGACCTACAGTTGCAACATTTACCATCGAACTTCCATGCTCAGATGGCATCACATGTCCCTGTTTGGACTTTTGTTGTTCTTGCACCGAGATGTCCAGCATAAGGTTGGTCCATGTGATCTCTCCTTTCTGTCTTTTCAGGGAGAGAGAGAACTCTTCCCAAGACTTTGGAAGCTTTTCAATCACACTCATCACCTTAAACTTTTCGGGGAGGTCCATTCCAGACTCCTTCAAAGCATGCACTAACATCTCGAACTCATGCACTTGCTCCGTCATCGACTTGTTGTCCACCAGCTTGAACTCAAGGAACCTAGCCACCGAATACTTTTCCAGACCTTGTGAGTCAGTATTGTGGGTTTGGTCCAGCTTCTCCCATAAGAGTTTTGCGGTGTAGGCATCAGAAGAATACACATCAAACAATGTGTTGGTTAGAGCAGCCAAAATGGCCGCCCTTGCAACCCCATCCTTCTCAGCCCACTTCGCTAAAGCCTTAACCATTTCAGCATTTCCTTGAATCACCACCGGCTTCTCATACTCCATGACGGGCCAAAGACCCTTTACAGTTAACCACAGCTTCATCCTCTTCTGCCAACGAGAGAAGCCAACGCCACCGTTGAACTTCTCGGGTAGACCAGTTAACTCAACTGGTTGTGGAAAACTATACGTGGTCCAATCAATGACCCCAACAGTTGCACTCGAACTACCATCAGCACCAGTGGCACCAGTAGCACCACTAGCAGGAATCTCACTCTCGTTAACCATTAAGCTAAATACTATATAACAGTTTATCTCTTCAAGAATGTTGGATATATTCACTAATAAAGCGATACAGAGGCAGTTATATATCGTTTTTAACATGTGAAGGCCAAGTTCAGAAATGACGAAACAAAGCACGAAGGTAAAACACATGCAAATTAGTAACTGTAGAAACGATAGAAGAAAAGAAGACATACCCGAACCCATTGTTATAGCAGTATATGAAAACAAGAATGTAAAGCAGCTGAGTCGTCAAAACTTCGATCAAGATCTGACTGCTCTTGAAGAGATAATCGCCCCCACTTACACTGTGTCAGGATGCTGGCGATCTTCTTCCAGGATAAAACAGCTCCGAGTTTAGATGATCACAGCAACCACAAAAAACTCTACTTCGACTGGCACCTCAGTCGCCGGAATAACACTAACACTACTACTGCAGAATACAGAGGGAAAGAGGAGAATGTAGAGTGAAGGGGAGAATGTATGGTGTAAATAAACCAGCAACTTAGCTCTCTATTTATAGGAGAGGCTAAGTGTAACTGGTGCCACCAGCTTTAATGTAAGAAACGTAACTGCCCAATTAATAAAACGAAACGGCTGTAACGTCCGAATTAATTTAATAAAACGGCTGATATAACATTAATTCGACAGTTACGTTATACATATAATCCACACATATCAGTATCAGTTTTAATATATTAACAGAATATATTATCACGTCCAGGTTCATTCTATATATATATATATATATATATATATATATATATATATTTCGAATACATCAGTTACAAGGCCCAACTAGTCCATCCGATTTTTAGTTCAACAAATCTGGTCCAGCCCAGCTCAACTGATAAGACAACCCAGCCCAATTGATAAATATATTTTAATTAAAATATTAAATCAATCACGAATAAAATCCCTCGCCCAGGTCGCCTCGCGTACGCGAGACGCCGAGACATTCGCCCAAATCGCCCTTCGACCCGACCCGAGTCGAGTCGAGTCGAGTCGAGTCGAGTCGAGTCGAGACGTGACGTGGCGGGGCGGCGGCGGCGCGCGCGCGCGTGTGTGTGTGCACGTGGAGCACACAGTAACACCATGCACTATCATACACCTTAGTAGTTGTACACTACCCATGTGTGTGATTCAATATAAAGCCAACATCCCCCTTTATTCATTTCAATGTGGGACAAAACACACTCTTATTTTCACGCTCTTTCAAGCTACCAACTTCAACTTCATTTCTCTATGGATTTCACTAAGAAAATTACTTAGACCCATATATGAAAATTTAAGTCCTCATAGCAAGGAATAATTTCCAAACGTTAAAAACCGGAATTAACTTCAAGAACATAAAATAATTATGCTCCAAAAACCCCATTTTCTAACATCAGGTTCTAAAAGGTTAGAATATACGGAACATGAAAACTCACCAAAATTTTCATTTATTCAGTATGCATGTATCTTTACATCAAATTCTTCATCAAAGTGTGGATTGTACATGAGCGACATGGCATTTGTAAAATTTTGAATTATTGTTTTTCCTGAGAAAACATATATACATGTAAAGATTATGCTGATGTAATTAAATTATTCAACAGGAGGTCTTGAAAAAATCTTAAAGATTGTTGATGTTAGTGCAGAAGAGGAGGAACTTCAAAAAGTGGTACACGTATTTTAAGTTGTCTGATATGTGTGTGTGGGGTTTAACAATAAACGCTTGCTTTCTCATCTTATTATGGAATCTTAACTGCATAAAATTATCTCCAGGGGCGGAAGCAGCCCATGGCTGAGGTGGGCTGCGGCCCGGGTAACTTCAAAAATTGGAATTTTTTTTATATATACAATCAGTCCAAAACTAGTTATGGCCTGGGTAGAAAAAAATATAGTGCATACATTTAATATACATAGTCCATATATTTAAACTAGCTGCACCTAGCCAAAAAAAAAAAACTAGTTGCAGCCCATTTAACCAAGTAAAAGAAATCAGTGGCCATTTACTCATTTTGATAAACAAAAACTAACGTAAATAAGCTTACAGTTAAAAAAAAGAAAAAGAAAGAAACATAGAAATTAGAAAAGAAAAGACACATCTTCACGCCTCTCAAGCTCTGCTGCTCTGGCGCTCATACTCTGCTGCTCGCGGCTCACTATTTCCACCGGACAACTGCACTAACTTTTCCTTCACTATCATTCTCCTAATATTCTCAGTCCTCTACTGTCAATTTCAACCAATTTGTACCTAAATATGTAAGTACTATTTTTAACCCTAAATCCCTAATTTAAATTATTTCATTTTTCTTGTTTCTTCATTATGATTTGAAAGATTTTCTTTTTATAATTTATTTGTTATGTTTAGCATTATATAAATTTGTATGTATTGAACTTTGGTGGAAATTTGAGCAATTGAGTTTTGTGGGCATGTGGCTACTGATTTTTTTATTAGTTTTTTAAATTGTTGTATTTTTTTAATCAATTTTTTAAATTGTATTATTTGTGTAGGAGTCAAGATCGGAAGAGAACAAAAACATTGTTTTCCTTTTTTAAACCAAGAAATGATCAACCAACTAGTAATGTTGCTCCAAATACACCTACATCATCAACAAATGAGCAAGAAACAAGCAATGTTGGTAGTAATAGTCAACCAACTACTGTTCCTACTCCAGATTCTCAACGGATTGAAGTTGATATTACATCTCTTGAACGAGACATTCAAGAACAATAATATGTCTGGGATTTCTTTTCTATGTTAAACAATATTGTGAACATTGTCAGTGTTTCTGCTAAACGTCATTCAGAGTTATACATTGCACATGGTATTGAGATTGAACAATCTATTGCTAGTGGAGAACGTGAGACTGGTAGAGGGGCCAATCAGATTGGAACTTTACAACGGGCTGCAAACACCAGGTGGGGCTCTCACTTTAATAGTATTTGTAGCATGATTGATAAGTATGGTCCAGTAATTACTGTGTTAGAAGGAATTAGCATTTGTGGTACTGCTTCAGTATCTATGCGTGGGGAAGCTAGGGGTTCTTTGAAGGCATTGAAATCATTTAAATTTCTATTTATGCTTCACTTGATGCATAAGATTATGGGCATTACAGATTTACTTTATCGGGCATTACAAACTAAATCAATTGACATTTTGAATGCCATGGATTTAGTTGTAACAACAAAGGAATTGCTTCATTCTTTGAGAGATAGTGGCTTTGATGTTATCCTTTATTCTGTCCAGTTAGTATGTGAGAAGTTTGACATTGATTTCCCAGATATGAGTGCTCGATATATGGATGATCTCCGATCTGTTCGACAAAGGGATGATATATCAGTTGAACATCATTATCATTATGATGTGTTTAACTTTGCAATTGATTTTCAATTAGAAGAGTTAAACCATAGATTTGATGATGTTGCAGTAGAACTTTTAAGATTAAGTTCATCTTTAGAACCGAAGAACAATATCAGATTGTTTGATATTGATAAAATTTGCACCCTTGCTAGCAAATTTTATCCTGCTGATTTTGATCAACAAGAGATGCACCACTTACGACTACAGCTTGAGTTTTACAAGGTTGATGTTATTAGACATGAGAAATTTCAGAATTTATCGACTCTTTCTGAGTTATGTCTCCAGCTAGTTTACACAAGTAAGGTGGAACATTACAGTATGATTTACAGGTTGATTTCTCTTGTGTTGACTCTCCCGGTTTCTACAGCTACTACAGAGCGAGCATTTTCAGCTATGAAAATAGTTAAGACCATTCTTCGAAATAAAATGGAAGATGAATATTTAAGAGATACTATGGTTCTCAACATCGAAAGAGAGTATGCTGAAGAGATTGATCCAGAGGAAGTAATCGACGAATTCTATTCTCAAAAAAGTCGAAGAGTTCAACTAAAATAATGTGAGTACATTTACTTACTTTCTATATGTACTTATGTATGTAATGAAAATGAGGATTTTTATTCTACTTTACAAGCTCATTATTATGCGGGGTTATAAATTTTTTAGAACCTCTTTTAACTTAGCCCAGGCGGATTCCAATTCCTGGTTCCGCCCCTGATTATCTCTATTACTATCATTCTTTAATGGGAATAATACTTCTTCTTAGCATTAGCAATTTGATCAGAATTTATGTTTAGTTACTTCAATAATTTATAAGATGTTTATATGATCCCTTTCCTTGGGGTAGCAGCATATATTAACTGCTTTCTATGTAATATTCAGAAATGTGTTAAGGGCTGGGACAGTATGGGATATGTGTGAACTGCATATCGCCAGGGGGTGTTGTGACACCGCTTGCCTGCAATGAAATGAAATTTAGCTTGGAAGAGTGTGAGAATTATTTTGAGGGTACTATGGGCTTAAAGGGTTTTGGAGCAACCAAAGCAAAGGATGTAGCAAATGCTGTTATATTTTTGGCTTCTCCAGATTCTCAGTTTATCATCAGACACAATTTGATTGTGGATGGTGGAACCAAGCAGCTGTTTTGACGTGCTTTTACAATTGACAACCAAATGTTCGGGTTTTTACTTGAGTTAAATTGCATTTTACGTGTATTTACAGAATAAATTCGAATAATGCATTTGTTTTAGTGGCCTAATGCTTGAAATGTTTCAAGATTATCTTCAGGGTCAACCTATCACTTTGGGAAGGCACAGTGCTAATTTGTTGATTTTCTCCTTGCAATATGATATATGGAAACTGATTTTTAATTTTATTTTATGTATTATTATGTTCTAGCATTATAAATAACTAGCATAAAAACCCGTGCGAGGCACGGGTCGCTAGCTTAAATTTTATTTTTTAATTAAATTATTCATGATCAGTATTGTTTGAAACATGTAATTGATTTTCATAGATTTAATCTTGTTAATTGCCTATGTGGTTATTGTGTACTTACTTAAATATGTTCAAATTTGTACTTTGAAAACTAATATGAGTAGTATTGATAGCAATCATGTCAGGTTTTAATTTTGTTGTGGGCCATAGAATATAATTTGAGTGTTTTATAGGTGTTGTCTAATTATTAATTAAGACGATTTTTTAGAGCACCTACATTCCTAAATTTTCTTCAAAAATGATGCATCCATTTAGCTGGATCTCCAATAATATTCAAGGTAAAAATTTAATAGTCTTCAAGATGCTACATTCTGAGAATGTAGGTTTTAGTCGTGATCCCAATTAAAAAACCTTCGTAAATCTTCTAAAACTTCTCAGTTCATGCGCTTTTACTTCTTAAAACTACATTTCTAACTCTTTTATTTGTTTTCTTCTAATTTCTTCATTTTAAGAATTCTTTGCCTTTATTTCTCTTCCGATTTCCGCCTGACTTTCATTGAGTTACCTTCATAAACAATATATAATATATGGTCTTTTTTTCCCCATAAAATGCCATATTTTATATTGAACATTAACTAATTTGTATATAAAAAGTAATGTTTTATTTGTAGAATTCGTCTTTTTGAAGCCAAACATTTTTATGACCCAAATAGTTTGACTAATAAATCAGTATATATATCTTATTTAGTAATATAAAATTGTCATTTTACGTTAACACCTCAATATTTTTCACTCAAATGTATTGTTAGATAATATCCATCATATTAATTATAATATCGGTTTATAACTCAATTGTGTATTTTACGTAGTTATTTTATCGATAAATGATAATCATTAAATAGTCCAAACTCATTTAAAATGCAGTAATATTTAATTAATAACATTTCATCAATATCACACACATATATATCGTGTGTATAATTTAAAATACATGTGAATATGTGATCTAATGGTATGAAGATGCATAATTTAACTCGGTGATCCACGTTTGAATATCATTAAGAATAATACTTCTATATATTAATAAATAGAAACTTAGGAGTAAATTGGTGCTTTCAAATCAGTAATAAAGTACTTTAGTTATTGACTTGATCATATATGTAATATTTTTCATAAAAAATACATTATGCATTTCATATTGTTTCTTTATATAAAACCAAATATTGCCCCGCTTAAGCGGTATACATAGAGATATCATGTGTATTATTGAAAACACGTATAGATGAGTGCTTAGGTTGTTTAAGGGAATAATTATATAGTAATTTTTTTTATTATTATGTTGATTATTATTGTTATTACAATTTTATAATATTATCAAACCATATATTATGTATCAATAATTTATATTTTAATTTAATATGTTATAGTTTAAATCAATAAATGTAAATGCAACATGACAAAAAATTACTAATATGTCGTAATATTATAATATTAGAAATTTTTTTCACTAAAACAACACACACATACATCTTTTATGTGTATGATTTAAAACACATGTGATTGAGTGGTGTAGTGGTAAAAAGATTTGTTAATTAACTCGGGAACCCAAGTTCAATTCCCACCAACCACAACTTTTTCAAAAAATTGATAATAGAGGGATAAATTAGTAATCATACTATATTCGCATAACACACATACATCTATAATGTGTATGATTTACAACATATGTGATTGAGTGGTGTAGTGGTAGAAAGATATGTTAAATAACTTGAAGACCCAAGTTCAATCCCCACCAACAACCATTTTTTCAAAAATTTGAGAATAGAGGGATAAATTGGTAATTACAATACATTAAAAAATCTCACTATTTTTATCTTGTGTTGGCCTATTATATATATAATAGATTTATATTGCTCTAAACTCTAAGCAGAAAATTGACTGAACTATACATGTTAGACCAGTGAAAGCATAAGTAGAAAAAGATTGAGCTTAGAATCATTCTAACTCTAATATTGGAATATACACGAGTGATTAAAATGAAAGAAACTGAGGATCAATAGTAAAAGATTGGAATCACTGTTTCATACTTATAGGTGGAAATAGATAGATCTAAGCAGAGCTTTCGCCTCCCTAAAGAAGGGTCGTAGCAATGTCTTAAGTCTCAAGTACTAAAATCTAATGTCAATCAAATGTCAATATATTAAAAGAAAATATTTAATCAAAAATAAAATATACTTTTCAATAAACAATTTTTTATATATAAGATATACCAAAATTTTTAATATGTTTGCATTTACAAAACATGGAACACAAAAACATAAACAAGTCACGTAACAAAATAAAAACGCAAAACTATGTATCTCTGTCAATGAAAGAAAACAAATAAATTAACATTCAACAAATGTAACTATTAAATTACATTTTCAATTTGACAAAAATAAAAAATTTGGTGCCATGCGAAGCGGGCAAAACATACTAGTATTCAATAAATATGAAAGATTATTAAAAAAATATCCAATAATCAAAGTTTTAAGCGAAAATTAATGAACACAATAATATGTAAACTTTGTTTTTTCATTTATATATATATATATATATATATATATATATATATATATATATATATATATATGTTACATTATATTTATAATAACATCATATATTATTTATTAATTAAATCTCATAAAATAAAATAAAAATTATATATTAACTTGAATCAATGTTATAATAGGGAAAATCAAAAGAATAAAATATAACAAAAACTAAGGAAAGAAAATCAAACTACATGTAATCTAATTAAAATCAAATAAAAAACATAATTTACTTTTTTTTGTTCCTAATCTAAGAAAGATTGCAGACTTATTAATGTTGTGGGATGAAACACTGGTATGGAGTCTTCAGTTCAGTAAGATTTGAAAAAAACAAAATTTAGATATTATTGTGTTCAGTATTATTTACTTAAAACTTTTATTATTGAATATTTTTATAATAATATTTTTATATTTATTAAGTGGTGTTGTTATTGTCTGATATGGATTTTTAAATATTTAAAAAAGATTTTTAAAATCAAAGAAGTAATATAATAATGCAAAGTTTTTTCATATTTTATCAAATTTGAAATATAATGATAAAAATAATATGAAATATAAGTTCTTATAAATATAATATAATATATATAAAATGATAAAAATTATAAATTATAAATAATTTAATTTATAAAAATATTTTTAAAAGATAATATTAAACATGTTTAAAATTTAAAACCTTAAACAATCTTTGACATACTGTTTACACTGGAACCGCAGAAAATTTTAGCAGCATGTAAGAGACTTTACACGTATCGTAGAAATTTTTCATGGTATTTACTAAATTTTTCTTATAATCCTGATCGTTGATAGCTTGATCAGACGGTTGGAAAATCATATGTTATATAAAACGTTCGTGGAAAACGTATACCAAGGATTAGACACCTTGAAAAATTGATTGATTTCTATATATTTGATGCACGGAGTCCGATCTCGGTACAAATAATTGTACGTGAGAGCATTTCACGTAACATATCAATTTTTGTCGTTGAATAATTCGATGTATAAAATATATTTTAAATGTATAGTGCCGTCTTGAGTAATTTGAAGGTTCTAGTTTGAATTGGTTTAATAACCGGATGTAAATTTTAGTTCCGGATATTTTGAATATTATTTTGGTTATTTGAGTTGGTTATGCGTTAATAGGGGATTGACGTATGTCGGTTAGGAAATGGATTGGCCAGACTTTTATGATACTTTTTCCGGTCGAATAGTTGACTCATAATTCGTAAATGGGTCGATCGAATACTTCTTTTCTCTAAAAATTCATTTTTTTTGAAAAATATTTGAAAAAGGGTGACAACAAAAAATAACTAAATATTAAAATTTTAGAACAAAATACGAAAATTAATCAATTTTTTTGGAACTCGAATTTATACTATATAAAATTTTAAATAATATTAATATTGAATGAAAAATAAAAAAATGTAATAATATTTTTACTAAAATTTTATTTATATTAAATAATGTATATATTATGGGTGGAAATTATGACCCTTACAATTTTGGAGACCCTAGACACAATGCCTAGGATAATTTACTCTTCAGCGGGCGCCGGAAATTTGTTGTGTAAGTTTCTCGAAAATTTCTGTAATACAAACATAATGATATTTTAGTAATTAATCTGCATTATAGAAAGGTTTCCTAATACATTCCATTTTTTTTTAATCACAACCTTTAAATATGATCATGGTTCTAGATTTCCACATTCCATTTTTTTTATCACAACCCTTAAATATGATCATGGTTCTAGATTTTGTAAATCGGAACAAATGGATTTACGTACCTAATAGCGATTTATCGATAAATCGGGATTTATCGGAACAAAAATTGGATAAATTTGAATATTTTAATAATATTTAATAAATTAATCTAATTTATATTATAATAAATTATTTAAAAATATTTTATAATAATAAATCGAATTTTTAAAAATTAAATCGATCAAATATTTTTTCAACAATTTATCGATGATTTTTGAAAAATCAAACGTTTTTTAGAACACCAACTAATGTATTAGTGTATGTTATAACGGAAGCACAAAAGAGATTGTAATAAACGTAAAGGAAGAACACAGATTGGCTGAAGAGAAAACTTTATTGATCTTGAAGATATAGATTACAGAATACAGATTCAGATCTAATTGACTTTAGATCTGACAGACTTAATTGATAACGGATATGATTCAGATTACCGACTTACAGACTCAGATTTCAGACATACAGACTCAAATTTTCCAACTCAGATTTCAGACATATATGCTAGGCTATGCCCTAGAGAGTTTATATAATACTCTCTAGGCAGTTACAGAAGGATCCGGAAGACTTGGACCCAAAGCAAAGCAATTACCAAAACAGAACAGAAAATTAATTCTGGAAAGAATTAATTCTGGAAAGATGGCACGGCGCGGGCGCGCTGCCTTATTTTGCTGAAAAACAGAATAGTACACAGATTCAAAGCAGTATTTTAACAAATCTCACCTTGACTTGAATCCTCTAACAAATAACAGATAACAGATGTACCAGACGCATCACAATAATGCCAGATGTACCAGATGCACCATAATAATGCCAGATGTACCAGAAAAAAAAACTCTTTTGCCTCAGATTTTGCCCTCAATAGGGCAGTCAAGAACTCCGAATATTTAGCAAGTTCAAACAATGTTGAAACTTGCTATGTGGAACCGGCTTGGCGAGCATATCAGCTGGGTTATCTCCAATACCCACTTTGCTCACCATAATACTCTTGTACCATTGCCTCGGAGACTGCTTTAGTCTATACAAAGTCCTCAATAACTTGCAAACATAGTCATCCTTACCAGGAACCTGAAACCCATCTGGCTGAGTCTTGTATATCTTATCAATCTCCGAGGTCGCAACAGCAACAGAACCTGATAACGTAGAACCTTGAAGAAGATACAAGGTACCACGTTTAACACCTTTCAAGACCACATTAGAACCCTTGCAGACATGTAAAACTCCACCTTCACCTTGAAAACTGAAACCCTTGCTGTCTAACATACTCAAAGATATCAGATTCTTTGTCATAAGTGGAACATGCCTAACATCATTCAATGTGCAGAATTTACCATCATGTGTCCGAATTTTAATCGAGCCTGTTATGCCCAAATCTGGCATAATGGCTAAATTGATTTGATTAGCTAAATTGATGCTTCATGATCTATGATGGGTCTAGAAGATGAGCATTGGGTCACCAAAGCCCATTATTGGAATCAGCCCAGCATACCTTGGACATAATATCACCATTATAGGAGCACCTCGCTCGCTACATGATTCCACCTCGCATTGTGGCGCCTCGCCATAAGGCCACCTCGCTACAGGAGCACCTTGTCTATCCTCTCACGCTAGGCCTATGCGCCTCTCATGCCGCTCAGCCTCGGGGTCGCATCTACCGGGGTCGCTACCCGGGGATCGCTTCGTTTGGCTCCCGTCAAGGGATCGCTTCGCGTGGCCAGGCCTCTCTAGGTCGCATGCAAGGGCCCTGATGGATCTTTCATTCCAAACCTATCCGTTCGAGGTCATGGGCTTCTACAGCTGGATCAAGGATAGGATTGATGACTCATTGCCACGTCAGCCCTAGCTACATGGGCTTGGACTTTGGCTTATCTCTTAAAACCCTAGCACGCCTAGGTAACTTGTGGCCCAAGAACTACGTCAGGCTTGATCCCTATAAATAGGGTACGTAGGCACCTTGATACGGATGAGAAACAGTTTACCTGAAAAACACCTATCAAGCTCAGTCACATTCATACACACAAACCCTAATCCTCTGTTCTTCTTTTGATTAGCAAAATATCCGTATTTTGCTCCGTTAATCCAGCAAACCTCCAAAATATTGTTATACAATATTCTCCCTACAACATTTGGCGCTAGAAGGAGGCCGAGTCATTGATTTGGGAGAACGATGACTAAATCACACAAAAAGAGGAACGACGGCGAGACCCCGGGGTCGCATAAGGTGAACAAGGACGACCCGCTGACCAGAGGCCCCCCAGAGGACGAAGCGTCCAAGGACAACTCTCAGACTGGGAACAGGGAGGAGCACACTCCCCCAGCACAGAGGGTGACATTGAACAGCGAGGTCATGTCTTTCCTAAAAGGCCTCGGCGAGCAGGTGACCGCTGTGCATGAAAGGGTCGCAAAGGTAGAGAGGCGCTATAGTTCTAGAGGATCGAAGAGGAATGCAAGGACAGGCGGTAGAGCACCCGGGGAAGGAAGCAAACTCCCCCCTAAGAAACTTGTTGATGACTTCGATGATGTCCTAACAGATCAAACCAACCCTGACTGGAATGAAGGGGAGGACTCGCTCGGACAGAAAGGGGGATCGCATGACAAGGTCGCCTCATCTGAAGGGAGATCGGTCAGTGTTTTTGATCGTCTCGGAAAGAAGCTAACTGAGCACGACCTTCGTCTAAAGTTGGAAAAGGCTAATGCGCCTCGTCATGAAGGATCGAAGAACAGGAGTTAGGGCACACATCGACAATTGTCTCCTCGAGATCGCGAGCGGTCATTAAAGAACCCCCACCTGAACAGAACCCAGTCATTAAAGAAAGGGAAGCACGAGGTGGAAGTATTCATGTGATAATTGGGGGACCCCACATCGGGGGAGACAGCAACAAAGCCAGAGAGAGGTATGCTCGCGAGGGCAGGGAGCGACCTCTCACCAATGTACATCACTTGCAAGAGCGACCCCCAAAGCTCTTTAAGGGGGAAGATACGAACATCATGTTCACTGAGGAGGATGCGAAGTGGGTTCATCACCCTCATTCTGATGCCCTCGTTGTTGGAATTCGCATTGGATCGCAGAATGTCTATAGAGTTCTGGTGGATAATGGGAGTGCTGTGAATCTCCTGACATACGAAGTCTACCAAAAGATGGGCTACGTGGATAAAGATCTCATCCCAACTGTGGGACACTTGTATGGTTTTACTGGAGCCTCGGTGAGTGTCAAGGGTCTCATACGACTTCCTGTGACTTTAGGAGACGAGCCCTGCATCACTACCCAGATCGCAGACTTCATGGTGGTGGATTAACCTTCAGCGTACAATGCTATTGTAGGGAGGCCTATACTTAAGGAAATGAGGGTGGTCACTTCTATCTATCATCTTTCCATGAAGTTTCCTACCCCAAATGGAGTGGGATGTGTCAAGGGGGCACAGCATGAATCACGAGAATGTTACAACAAGGCCCTTAAGTCCGCTGAAAAGGGTAGCATATCTATGGTAGACAGGATGGAGAGCGAGGAGGAAGACAGGGCTCGCAAATCGGCCTCGCGACCCTCAAATGAATGCAACATCATATCAATCGAGGAACTCCCAGCGGGTTATTTTGATAATTTGGGAATTCAGGTAGAACCAGTACCAGGTGCTTTAATGATGGAAACCTCGCAGCCAATAATGGTTCTCCAGGAAGGGATTGTTGAAGAGGCTACAGATAGCGATAGCGAGGAGAGCCCAGAGCAGGCTGCTGTGCGAGCCCGAAAGGGAAAATGGGTTCGCAAAGAAATATCTACACTGACAGAACTGCCAAATGGTATCACTCAGACAACAACTGTAGTTAAGGAGCTTGGGCACGCAGGTGTCAACCCCTGCGAGGCGGAATCTAGTCAGGCTCGCGAATATGATCTAGACCTGGATCCTCGCATCCCAGAGCATGTGGAGCGAGCTGGGGCAGCTGAAGACACGATCCCTATTCTTGTTGATGTGCAGGACCCTTCAAAGGTGTTGAAAATAGGGTCGCAACTCAACCTTGATCTAAGAGAAAGATTGGTCACTTTTCTGAAGGCCAACCTTGACGTGTTCGCCTGGTCGCATGAAGACATGATTGGGATCGATCCTAATGTGATGTGTCATAGGCTCAACTTGGATCCAAGCAAAAAAGGTGTTAGACAGAAAAGGCGACCAATAAGTGGAGAGCGAGCCGAGGCTCTCAAAGAAGAAGTGGATAGACTACTCAAGGTCGGGCTCGTTAGGGAATCATTCTACCCTGACTGGCTCGCGAACCCTGTCCTCGTGAAGAAGCCAAACGGAAAATGGAGAACCTGTGTGGATTTCACTGATCTCAATAAGCATTGCCCAAAGGATAGTTTCCCATTGCCAAGGATTGATCAGCTAGTGGATGCAACAGCAGGGCATGCACTCCTTTCTTTCATGGATGCTTATTCTGGGTACAATCAGATACCCATGTACGGTCCTGATCAAGAGCACACCTCGTTTATCACGGATAGAGGTCTCTATTGCTACATAGGGATGCCCTTCGGTCTCCTTAATGCTGGGGCTACCTATCAAAGGCTCGTTAATATGATGTTTGAGAAGCAGATTGGGAAGACAATGGAAGTCTATGTAGATGACATGCTGGTGAAATCCAAAGAGGCTGGGGATCACATCGCCCACCTCGCTGAAATGTTTGATATACTGAGGAAGTACAGAATGAAGCTCAATCCACAGAAGTGTGTCTTTGGAGTTGAGTCCGGAAAGTTCTTGGGGTTCATTGTCAATCACATGGGAATAGAAGCGAACCCAGCAAAAATAAAGGCCTTGGTGGACATGCGATCCCCAAGAAGTGTTAAGGAAGTTCAGAGTCTAACGGGACGGATCGCAGCCCTCAACCGGTTCGTCTCTAAATCATCAGATAAATGCCATGAATTCTTCAAGGCAATTAAGAAGGTTGGAAAAAATTTTGAGTGGACCCCTCAATGCGAGGAGGCTTTTCAGAACATCAAGGAGCAACTGGGCTCGCCACCAGTATTATCTAAGCCCAAGAACGGGGAGACGCTCATTGTCTACCTTGCGGTGTCAGAACATGCGGTCAGTGCAGTGCTAGTTCGCGAGGAGGAGAAAGTTCAGTATCCTGTGTACTATGTTAGCAAAAGGATGTTAGATGCTGAGACTCGCTATACCAACATGGAGAAGCTAGCCTATGCCCTTGTGCTGGCCTCGCGGAAATTGAGGCCCTACTTTCAGGCCCACAGCATTGAGGTTCGCACAGCCTATCCATTGAGGCAGGTAATGCATAAGCCAGAATCCTCGGGGAGATTGTTGAAATGGACAGTGGAACTCAGCCAATTTGATATTGAGTTTAAGCCTCGT
Organism: Saposhnikovia divaricata; assembly: GCA_036435485.1. Lineage (NCBI taxonomy): Eukaryota > Viridiplantae > Streptophyta > Magnoliopsida > Apiales > Apiaceae > Saposhnikovia > Saposhnikovia divaricata. The sequence goes on from CM071594.1 coordinate 62,732,024, forward strand.
GGTCCCATTAAAGGCCAGGCACTTGCAGACTTCATTCTGGAATTCCCTCCTCAATCTGAGGAAGATAAAATGGCTATCATACCGATCCCAGAGACCGCATCTAGCGAGGTCAAGAAAGAAAATTCCGCCTCGTGGTGGGAACTATATGTTGATGGAGCATCAAATAAGGAAGGAGCTGGGGCCGGCATCGAGTTAGTAACTCCAGAAGGTCGCAAGATACAAAGTGCAGTGCACTTCGCCTTCGAGGCCACCAACAATGCAGCAGAATACGAGGCCCTCATTATTGGCCTCAGACTGGCACTTGAAATGAAGGTGGAAAATCTCACAGCTTATAGCGATTCCATGCTAGTAACATATCAACTCTGGAGTGGGTGGCAAGCTAGAGGTGAGCAGATTGAACTATATCTGCGATGTGCACAGAAGTTAATGAAAAAGTTCAACAATATCAAAGTGGTTCATATTAGAAGAGAAAAGAATCAAGGGGCTGATGCATTAGCAAAGTTGGGGTCGCGTCGCGAGGCCACCCTTCTTGGAATTATTCCACTGGAAATTCAGACAAAGCCCAGTGTGCCAGAGGAGTTTGTTATGGAGATAACGACCCCAAGGTCGACCTGGATGACCCCCATATGGGAGTATGTGAAAAGTGGAGCCCTGCCTCAAAACAAAAAAAAGGCAAGAAAAATCAAATATCAGGCGGCTCGCTATGTCATCTATGACGAGGTCCTATATAGAAGAGGGTTCAACACCCTGCTCCTAAGATGTGTGGATGGGGAAGAATGCAACTATATTCTCAGAGAAGTTCATGAAGGAATATGCGGCAATCACTCGGGGGGTAGTTCTCTAGCACAAAAGATTCTTCGCCAAGGGTACTACTGGCCTACTTTGAAGAGAGATGCTTTTGAGTTCGCCAGGAAGTGTGATAATTGCCAAAGGATCGCTAACTACAGCAATGCTCCTGTCTCCCACCTCACCTCGCTAACGAGCCCATGGCCCTTTGCTATGTGGGGCATTGACTTAATTGGGGAGCTACCTAAGGCCAAGGGAGGAGTCAAGTACGCAGTTGTGGCCGTTGATTATTTCACTAAATGGGCCGAGGCTGAGCCACTTGCCACTATTACTGCAAAGAAACTCAAAGACTTCGTGTACAGGGCAATTGTGTGTCGCTATGGGATTCCTTATCAGCTCATATCAGATAACGGAAAGCAATTTGATAGCAAAGACATGAAAGAATTCTGTGAGAACTTGGGGATTAAGAAGAGCTTTTCAGCTGTGAGTCACCCCCAGACAAATGGTCAAACCGAGGCCATCAACAAAATCATCAAACATACTTTGAAGGCCAAGTTAGAAGAGAGCAAAGGCAATTGGCCTGAAGAATTACCAAGGGTCTTGTGGTCATACAACACGACCCCAAGGACCACAACTGGAGAGACTCCCTTTTCCTTAACATATGGCTGCGAGGCTATGGTCCCTGTTGAAGTAGGCTCCGGGTCGTTTAGAAGGGAACACTACGATCCCGATGCAAATGAGGTGAATCATAGATTATACCTAGACATGATAGAAGAAACAAGAAGCGAGGCTCAGCTTCGCCTCGCAGCTTACCAACAGAGGACAGCGAGGTACTATAATGGAAAGGTCAAAACAAGTTCTTTAAAGACAGGTGACCTCGTGCTTAGGAGAGTCATGCCTAACACTAAGGTCCCAGGCCACGGTGTCTTTGGTGCTAATTGGGAAGGGCCTTACAAAATCTATGCTACTCTCTCAGAGGGAACTTATTACCTCACAGACATGAAGGATAAGGTCATTCCGCGAGCTTGGAATGCGGAACATTTGCGCAAATACTATCAGTGAAGGCATCGCTTCTGGTAGTTTCTATCTATTTCGCATGAATAAATCCATACAAAATATTGGGGGGTAGTGGTCGTATAGACACCTTCCCTTTATGATGTAATGGCATTGGGCCTCGCCCCACTTACCACTTGTTTGGGCCTCGCCCCACTTATCAATTATTGGGCCTCGCCCCGCTTGTCAGCTTGTTTGGGCTTCGCCCCGTTTATCAATATAAAAGTTCAATTTCTTTATGAATTACTTTTTATTGTACATTTCACTTGCCTGCTTGTTAACATTAACATGCTAAGGTCCAAGCCATCTCAACGATGCAAGGATCGCATTTGAAGTTACTGCTACAACTATCTAAGGAATCTGAGCAAAGTCATGCAAATCTAATACTATTCAAGACAATTCAACATGCAAAGATGAAAAGTAAAGATATAATTTCGAAGTCAAAGTACTAACGAAGGCAAATATGTTATAAAATTGCAAGAGATGTCAATTCATAATTAGAGGGTCGCTATGCGATCCCAATGCAGTTGGCAGAGTTAAAAGGTCATCAGAGTTAAACAAAACAATATTACATGATTGCGAGACATTCAAGGGGTGTCCGCATCCCCAGTTCAATAGTCAGAAACAAAGAAATAGTTTAAGTCTTGGAGGCTTCAGCTGCTTTAGCTTGGGTGGCTTCGCTGGCGAGCCTGGCCGCCTCCTTCGCATCCTCTTCTTCTATTTCCTTACGAAGAGACTCAGCGAACTCAGCATTTCCAGGCCCGAGCTTCTCCCAGTCAAAGTCAGGAACCCTTCGGATGAAGGTCTTCATGAATTCAACCTAGGCAGCCTCCACTACAGTATCGTGATCAAGCTTGGCAGCCTCAAGCTCCTTCTTCAGCTTGCCGACCTCTTCCCCATGCTCTCTCCGAAGAGTCTCCTCGAGCTCCTCTGCCTCCTTCAGGGATTTGCTGAATGCATTCCTCTCATCAGTTATTTTCTTAAGCTCGGATCGCAGAGAAGCAGTTTCTGTTTCGAGGGCGAGCTTGTGAGTCTTCATCAGCGATCTCTTGTCCTCTTCCTTCTGGAATCTAAGGACTGCGACCTCCTTCTCCAGTTTGGTTTTAGCGGAGGCAAGGGTCTTCAGTTCCTTTAGATGAGAAGTTTGACGGATGAACGCTTCAGACAAGCACTTGGACAGAGACTCGGCATTATCAATCAGCTCAGCCCCCACCCAGCTCGTGCACTCCTCTTCGGTAGCATGGTTATACCCATGCTTCGCGAAAAGGTGATGAACGGGGGTAGCGGTGGCTGGATGCTTAGGAGCAGGGAGCAGAGATTCATCCTTTCTGGCTTTCTTGGAGATGTGGTCCTCAGGGGTACCCTGGGCTCGCTGAACGATCTCAGCATTCAGAGATAGGGGTGGAGGAGGTGGCAGTTCAACAGATTTTGGTTTTGGAGGGACTGGAGCAGTCTTCGCAACGGGTATGGCTCCGCTCTTCTGGAGAAAAGGAGGTCTGCGACCACTCTTACCCGACATGCCTGAAAAATAGAAGTAAAATGATATTAGAAGCATGATAATAATACAAGTTATGCAAATGCGAGAACAGCAAAGATGAATGCAGTGTTAAAGTTAGCGAGGACAGAATAATGGTCATGTTATAACGAGGAGAATACCCTCGTCAGTGGTAACAACAACTCGAGAGGACGAGGCCTCCTCGCGAGCCTTTCTCTTTAAGGAGGTCTTCCTCGCTCCTGAGGGCCTCGTTTTAGAAGGAAGACCGACCCCTTCTTTCAAAAAACCGCACTCGATTAGGTTTTCGAGGGAAAGCAGAGTCCTAATGTTGCGAGCCTCCCGTGGGGTCTTCAGCACGTCGTCAGCACGTTGCTTCTCTTCGCCCTTCAGGACGGTTCGTACTTGACCAACTGCGATCTCAGGAAGGACGAGTTAGCTCATGGATTGAATGAAAGGGGGATGAAATTAAAAGGTTAAGTTCCATACCTGGAAGATAGTTAAAAGAGGTCTTGACCCTGGGCACGTCGTGGACATAAAAATAAGGACCTTTCCACGACCCGGCATTACTTGGGGCACTGTGGTATAGTTCCTTCTTGTTGAACTCTGGCCACATGGAGAAATAAACGTAGCCAAAGTCTGATGCCCCGCATCGCTTCAATTGCAAGAAATAGCCCATGGTCCTCGCATCCAACTCAGGGTAGCCGAGCTTGTGGTAAAGGATGTAGAGGGCGATCATAGCTCTGTAGCCGTTGGGATTTATTTGGATCGGGGCTAGATGGTACGTTTCACAAACATCCCTAATAAAAGGGTGAAGGGGAGAGGATACGCCTATCTTCATCATAGCCGAGGTCAGAACCATACGAGGCACTCTGCCACCATTCTCTCGATGATCGAAGCGGTAGCATCGCATCGCAGATTTAGGAAGAATAATTTTGCCTTCTGGCCTGAAAATGTCGACCGCCTTAGATAAAGATTCTGTATCTAGGGTCGTTGACAAATCTCTGCAGCCTAAGACACGAGGTTGGCCAGGTTTCACTTTCGAGCCTGGCTCGATGTCTTCAGGACGAGGACCGCCAACATAAATAGTTCCTTCTAACTCAGGTTGAGGAGTTGGTTCGTAAGGCTCAGGAGAAGCTTCTGGAATATAATTGTAATCAGTAAAATTAACGACCTTGGCTACTTCATCGAGGCCGCCATCATCAGAGGAAGGCTCTTCGTAGTCAGTGTCATCAGAATTGGCTTCGTTATCGGCACCTCCCTCGATGTCGTAATAGGCATCGCCTAATGAATCTGTTGGAGAGTCACTAATGTGAATGGGCGACATGGTTTGTGATGGAGGCATGGTTCGCGGTGGAGGCGCTTTGGAGAGAATTTCCGCTGCCCTAGCGCTGAATTCATCTCCTTTCTTTGTCAAAGTTGCGATGTCATGCTCGATGTCAGTCATAGGGTGAGGTTCGTCCCCGGCTGGGAGTACATCCAGAGATTGATCCCGCGAGCTGGAAGGGTGCTTTGTTCTCCACGAAATCAGAGGCACTTCGCGGGTATATTCCTCGTTAGACCATAAAGGGTCGAAGTATAGTTTGAACGAGCTCTCACTGGTGCTCGTAACTTTTGCGATGTTGGCTGCTGCAGCATCAATGATTTGTATATCAGGCATAGGAGAAGGTGTCCTTGAGCTATCGTCTTGAGACATCTGAAAAGGGTGAAATGATTAAGTGTGTGTCCTTACAGAAAACAAATGAAGGAGGAAAGAAACAAGCGGACAGAAAGGCTCTATGTGTTCTCGCGTCGTTCACAGAGAATATGGGGGGGTCGCAATCCTAAGGGAAAGGCTAACGGTCTTAACCTATGTTTCTATCTAAGTAATTACGGATCGCACTCCAACAATAGCGAAGACGGGTCGCATCATAAAATTGAGATTTTGGGATCGCAATCATTTGGGTTCGCATCGCATGAAATTTAAGACATTTAATCATGCAATTACAATGAAGAATAAACATTTAAATGCAAGAAGAGAAAAAAGACTTACTTTTTGAAGAAGAAGGTTGAAGAAATCGAGAGAAACTTGGGGTCGCTGGTGAAGGAACCTGAAAATTCTTTGCGTTTGATCTGGGAGCAAACTGACAGCACTTCAACAATGTGTTTGTAAGAATAAAAAAAGGAAATGATAGTGACAGGGGTATATATAGTCATCAGGAGAGAGAAAGACATGGGACACGTGTTGAAATCTCGTCCGTTGGACGCACATCTCGAGACACAACAGCTGTCAAAACCTTTCAAATTCTTGGGGTCGCGACTACTTCAATGGTTATATTTGTTTTTGGGCTCGCTTCGCGGTGACAACTCGTATTCTTTGAGTCCACATCGCATCTCCAATGACAATATGGACTCGGGGGGTAGTTGTTATGCCCAAATCTGGCATAATGGCTAAATTGATTTGATTAGCTAAATTGATGCTTCATGATCTATGATGGGCCTAGAAGATGAGCATTGGGTCACTAAAGCCCATTATTGGAATCAGCCCAGCATACCTTGGACATAATATCACCATTATAGGAGCACCTCGCTCGCTACATGATTCCACCTCGCATTGTGGCGCCTCGCCATAAGGCCACCTCGCTACAGGAGCACCTTGTCTATCCTCTCACGCTAGGCCTATGCGCCTCTCATGCCGCTCAGCCTCGGGGTCGCATCTACCGGGGTCGCTACCCGGGGATCGCTTCGTTTGGCTCCCGTCAAGGGATCGCTTCGCGTGGCCAGGCCTCTCTAGGTCGCATGCAAGGGCCCTGATGGATCTTTCATTCCAAACCTATCCGTTCGAGGTCATGGGCTTCTACAGCTGGATCAAGGATAGGATTGATGACTCATTGCCACGTCAGCCCTAGCTACATGGGCTTGGACTTTGGCTTATCTCTTAAAACCCTAGCCCGCCTAGGTAACTTGTGGCCCAAGAACTACGTCAGGCTTGATCCCTATAAATAGGGTACGTAGGCACCTTGATACGGATGAGAAACAGTTTACCTGAAAAACACCTATCAAGCTCAGTCACATTCATACACACAAACCCTAATCCTCTGTTCTTCTTTTGATTAGCAAAATATCCGTATTTTGCTTCGTTAATCCAGCAAACCTCCAAAATATTGTTATACAATATTCTCCCTATAACAGAGCCTATTCCAACCGTCTCACAAGCAAAACTGTTAGCCACAGAAATATTGCCACCGTCTACTTGCTCATAGGTTGTAAACCACTCCCTGCGCGGACATATATGGTGAGACGCTCCAGAATCAAGAATCCACACATCAGAGTGATGCGTGTGATCAGCAGCAACAAGAGCAATATCTTCTTCAGAATTGATATAAGCTACAACAGCAGTATCTGTCAATTTATCATGTTGATTCTTTTTTTTGGGACAGTCAGATTTCCAGTGTCCCTTCTCTTTATAGTAATTGCAGATATCATTAGGTTTTGGACACTTAGGAACTGGTTTCTTCCCCGACTTTCCATGTCCATTACTCTCACTGGATATTAATCCAACAGTCTGATTATCTGCACCTGTACCAGCCGCCTTATGGCGCAACTCTCTAGTATGGAGAGCAGATCTAACCTCCTCTAGAGAAATAGTATCTTTACCAACAATAAAAGACAGTACAAGATTCTCATACGATAATGGTAAAGAAACTAACAAAATCAATGCAGCATCCTCATCTTCAACTTTAAAATCAATATTACGCAATTCTGATAAAATTGTGTTTAACTGATCTAGGTGATCTCGAAGAGGCATACCTTCCTGCATTTGCAGACTGAACAGACGTTGCTTCAGAAGCAACTTGTTTGTTAAAGACTTTGTCATGTAAGTCTTTCAAGCTTCAACCACAAACCAGACGCGGTATCCTCCTCCGCGATTTCAGTAATAATATCATCTGCAAGACACAACAGAATTGTTGAATGTGCTTTTTCTTCCAGAATGGCCATCTCAGCGCTTGTAGAAGCAGCAGCCGATTTCTGGTTCAACGGTGCCCAGAGCCCCTATTGCTTTAACAAAGCACGCATCTTGATCTGCTACAGACTGAAACTATTCCGCCCACTAAATTTGTCGACCTTCACGCTAATACCAATACCACCAGACATCCCAGACATAGCTCTCCGAAAAACCAAGCTCTTGATACCAGTTTGTTATAACGGAAGCACAAAAGAGATTATAATAAACATAAAGGAAGAACACAGATTGGCAGAAGAGAAAACTTTATTGATCTTGAGGATACAGATTATAGAATACAGATTCAGATTCAGATCTAATTGACTTTAGATCTGACAGACTTAATTGATAACAGATATGATTCAGATTACAGACTCAGATTTTCCGACTCAGATTTCAGACATACAGACTCAGATTTTCCGACTCAGATTTCAGACATATATGCTAGGCGATGCCCTAGAGAGTTTATATAATACTCTTTAGGCAGTTACAGAAGGATCTGGAAGACTTGGACCCAAAGCAAAGCAATTACCAAAACAGAATAGAAAATTAATTCTGGAAAGATGGCACGGCATGGACGCGCTGCCTTATTCTGCTGAAAAACAGAATAGTACACAGATTCAAGGCAGTATTTTAACAGTGTATAAATGTTCTTGGCATATGATTATCAACAAGACAACAACCAAACTTGTTTTTGCATGATAATTAAAATGAGCTAGTATGAGACGTATTCATGAATTGTCCTTTGTGTGATATATAACCTTAACATACCTAATACAGTACAAGCATTAATCAAAGTCAATGATCTACCAATATTCCCCGCCGTTCACATATCTCACATAGATATCTTCATTGTTTAATCTTACTCTGTTATGTGGGACAATAGACAAACGTCAAATGCAGTAGCTTTCAAGAGCATCTGCAAACGTGTAGCTTTTAACAGCATCTTCAAGGATATTATGTAAAATGGTTGACTATATTGATTGACTATAATGATAATGTAAATTTTTTATTAAGGGTAAGGATGTACACTCCAATGATATTATCTATAACTATGGTTATGTAAAATTATACATTAGGGGTTTATTGGTTCAACAAATATAGTCAATCAAATATGGTTGTCTATAATTTTTTGTTAAAGGTTTGATGGTTGGAGTGCTTAAACTTTTACATATTATCTAAATAGTGCCACTAGATGCCGCATGGATAGTTTAGCTAAGGGTTTTATACCCTTGAAGATGCTCTAAGAGCATCTTCAATGATGTTCTGTAAAATGATTGGCTAAATATTAATTATGTAAAATTTTGTCGAACTTGTAATGTGTTTTACTCCAATGAATTGATTATATTGGTTGGTTATATTTTAAAAATGGTATATTATTATTATTTCAAGTTGTTAAAATAAAATGTATTATTTCAATATGGTAATTGATGATGGGGGGTTTTAAAGGTTCGACAAATATAGCTATCTAAATTTTTAGGTTTTGTCCCGTTAGAATGGACAAAATTTTACAAATTCTCTATAATTCTTATTTAAAGTAATTTATCTTAATTTTTATCTAAGAACTTTACATTGTTGGAGATGCACTAATAGAACAGATAATGAACTCGAATAATTCATGTTAGAACTGAATATGATTGATTACAAAATTATATATTTATACATAATAAGCGTAAGAGGGATCTTATCCATAATTTTGGTTTGGTCGTTGTACTACCAAAATAATCTCAACCGTCAAATCTAATATTTTTAAAAATAGGCGATCAAGATTATATCATATTAAAAAGAAAATTATAATTTAAAAAGAATATAATTAAAGAAGTTTATTTTAGAATTGAATTTTAAAAATAAAATTATAATGTGAAAAGGATATAATTAAAAGGATACAATTGAATTTTATTTATTTTATTAATATTAAAAAAAATTCATATTTACTATTTGGTCTCTATCTTGAGATCTAGAAATCAGATTTCGATGATTTTACGGCCCAGGCGAAGTTCACAAAATTATCTTTAATTTAGTGATGATTTAATAATTATTATAGAAATGAAAACACTCATACTATCAAGAGACAATATAATTAGGAATTTTACATTAATCCTATTCAGTGTAGAAGACCTACATTGATAATCCTATTCAATGTAGAAAACTAAATTATGAATTTTTATATTAATCATGTTCAGCGTAGAAGCTCACAAAATTATCTTTAATTTTCTGATGATTTAACAATTATTATAGAAATGAAAACACTTATACTATCGAGAGACAATATAATTAGGAATTTTACATTAATCCTATTCAGTATAGAAGACCTACATTGATAATCTTATTCAATGTAGAAAACCAAATTACGAATTTTTATATTAATCATGTTCACCGTAGAAGACCTACATTGATCATCCTATTCAATGTAGAAAACCAAATTATATGATTTAAATTATTGACATACACTTTTTCGTATTTCGATATAAATACACTTTTTAGTTTACATGTTAAAAAATAAAATATTTTTTATGCTAGATCTATCGTTTTCCATCTATTTATTTTAACGGTTCTTATTTAATATTTTGTACTGGCAAACTACTCGCTACCAAAATTTTGGACAAAATCACTCTTACACTCATTATTAAAACTATATTTGATTGTTAGTAGAACTATCTTCAAATAATAAAATGGTATTTTGATAATCAAAACAAAATATAAGTAGATTTCATAAATCGAACATATTTTTTAACGTAAAAAATCGTCAATTTCTTCTCTTTTTTATTTGTGCGTAGTTTTAATTGAAAAATAATTGTTAAACCATCACTAAATTAAAGATTATTTTTTTTAATTTCATGTGGGCTGTAAAATCGTTCAAATCAAAATTTTAAGAATTCAAGATAGAGCAAAAATATTAAATTCAACGTGTAAAATCTTAAATATAAATATTAAAAAAAGTTAATATAATTATAAATATTATAAAAAGAACCGTGCGTTGCACGGGTTATAAGTTAGTATATTATAATTTTCGTAGTCGTATTAAGTAGCTAATAAAATGAAATTTGATTTATTTTTTTCATGTGAAAAATGTGTGAAATCTCGTCATTTTTTTGAAGAACATCTCGTCATTTATTTTAATATTCAATCATATTTATGTCTAGTAGTTCAAATTATATAGTAGTATGCCGATAATTTAAGAGTATTCAAATATGCATTAAATTATTTTTTTTGTCCAGTGCGTGTTATAAATAAACCATACATAATGCTCTATACAAGGAATACAGTCTAATTTTAGTTAATTAGACAAGAATACACCGCATTAATTTGTTTAAGCCAACACAAAACAAGTATTAACATGCCTAAATTTTGGATAAACAAAACCAGATAGCTCGTGACCCATGAAGCCGAGACACATCAACACAAGTATTGATATACGAATCTGAATCGAATTTGAGTAGAATGTAAATAAATCAATTCAGATTTTAGTTGAACTCGAACCAGTAATCACAAGGTAGAGTTCGGAGGACATTCCTAACTTTTACTCTACAACGGCCCAAAAAAAAAAAAAATCACCTATTATTTAGCAAAAAAAAAAAAAAAATTCACCTATAACTGCAAAGATATGTAAAGTTCGTACAACACCCACTCCCGACTCCAACAAAAAAAAAAAGTATTTCTCCGGGCGTTGAGCACAAAACAAATATTGTCAAAAAACAAAAAAAATGCACAAAACAAAACAAACCGCTTACCCCCATCAAATAACATGTATGCATCGAAATCTTTGGTCTGTAATGTGTATTGAACTACCGAATCACTTATCCACCAAGGGCAAAGACCAACAGTAACAGCATACATATAAACCAAACATTAACAACCAAAGTAAACGATGCCACAAATATAAACCAGATCACCAAGTTTGGCAGCTTTATTTGATAACATAAAAAACAAATCCTTTAAAAGGTTTACATTTGTTGTTCCAGAACAGTTGCAGAAAATTTGGAAACAAAACGAATAACAGAAGAACATAAAAAATCTTGAATATGAAACTAAATTCACTTCAAAATCTAATTGAAGCAATCCAATCATTTATGTCAATTCAATGGGAAGAAATCTTCAGATTAAGAGATTTGTTAAACCATGCCTTCCAGCTGCCAGAACCCTTTGCAACTTGCTCGATTTCTTTATCCACCCCTGGCTTCTTGCACATCATAAAGTTCCGAACACCAAACGATCCGATTGTATCCCAAGGGCTTAATGCTGAAAATGGATCAATTGAAAGACATTAGCAAAAGTAGTCCATAAGAGTGCACCATCTATGTGTAATTGTTTGATTGCTAATCACAGAATAAATGAAGAAAATGCAATGCCAAGTGTCTATAGTGTACTACATGTCACAGATTGGGTTCCTCCGTTCTGCCTACCCTAACATTGTTAATTGCAAATTTGCAATACAAAACTCAACCTTTCCCAGTTCATATATTAAACTCCCACCAATCTCTGTGCGCAACTCTAAAATCACATTAGATATAAACATGTTCTATAGTACAATATGATTCCATCATACCAAACAAACGAGTAATGCTATACATACTAAGTAGGCAGGGTCTTAACCGAAACAAAACAACCTAGTTAGAGGCATAAGGTCTGCGTAAATTTAACTTTCCCGAGTCTTACCAATTGTAATATTTATGTTCAATTCTATAAAGACCTCAACAAGACAATTTAACAATCGAAATTAAGCTACACATAACAATATATCTTAAAATTATAAAAACACATAACAAGTAAAGGAACGATAATTATACCTTCAGTTCCAGCAATGGGAGAGTACAACACAAATTTATCGATCTTCGATCCAAGAATCGGAAGCCTCCCTTCACGAGCATAAGACTTAAGAACCATATCAATAACATTCGCAACAAGCTCCTTCTCATTAACCACAAATCGAATAGGACCAGCACTACCCATAACAGTCACACTCACCAACAACCTGTTCCCCTTATCACCCTGACCCTTCTTTTGCTTAGAAAGAAACATCTTCTCAACAACAAAAATTTAAATTCTTGGTACAATTCTTTTCAGTCTAGTTTTCGCCTTTTCGGGTAACAAAAAATCAATCAAATTAACAAAAAACAATCAAGGGGTTGTTTCTTTATGTGTATCTTGATGAATAAACAGAAAAAACAAGAAAATTGGATTAAAAAACCTCAAGGGTCAAGACCAATGCAGCGAAAGTACCAGCCTTCTTTGCAAGAACCAAAGGAAAAGATTGAAGAAACAGAGACTCCCCTTGATGGATAGGGGGAGATCATCAACCAGTTACTGAAGATTTCTACCATTCACAATCCGATTCCACGAGAAAAAAAACGAACAAAAAAACCAGAGAATTTATGTATGTATAGGTGTGTGTATGTTTTGGGTTCTGGAAAGTAGTAGGGTTTGATAGAATCGAGGTTAGGACATATCTGTTGAAGGTTGTACTTGTATATATAGATGCACGCACGGGGTAATACACTGCACCGACCCAACTGATTATTTGTAATGTTTGCAAGTAATAATTCTTGATGGGTACGTTGAGGGGTGAAATTGTAATTATACAAAAGATTTGTTACTATATTAATTGTGATATCTTTGTTTTATTCTTTTTCTATAAAAGTGTGCTATTTTGCAATGATAAGCTATCCAAAAATATATATATATATATTCAGTAATGGATATGTTTTTTTTTCTGTAAAAGTGTATTATAATGGGATTATCTGAACCAACGAAAAGTAATATTTAATTCTGCTGATTAAATTGGATTTTTGTATGGAAAGAGTATTAAGTGCTAAGCAATATTGGAGATAATATTCTTTCAAAAATATATTTATATATATTAGAGATAATATCAGATTTCTTAATACTTAAGTTTTCATCTGAACCATCGATCAGTACATTATCTATAGTGATGACAAATAAATTATTTTCTATTTTTTATAAAATAAGTTTTCAGACCTCCAGAATCCTCCCGAAACATTCTGCTTACAAGGGAAGGATATGTACATTTTTTTTAAAAAATTTGGTTTTAATTCTTTCAGCCTCAAGTAACTCATTTCACGGGCCGTTTTGTTGGTTAGTAGGCCTGTTGTTTATTTTGAAGTCCAGCTAGGAAGTGTAGTTGGACTATGGGTGGAAAGAGAGAGCTCTTGCTGCTCGCCACTGATCCAGATACAGAGAGGCCGAGGCCCATGGGTAGGCAAGGATCTAGAATTGGCAACGGATCTGATCGGGTTGGATTTATAAGAAATACAAATCCAAATCATTTGTCCAAATCCAATCCAAATTTAATTCAAATTCAATCGGATTTTAAAATTGAAATCCCAACCCAATACACCGGATTTTGGATTCGGGTTCGGGTTCTTCCAAACCCAAATTTTGAAATTCTTAAAAAACTAAAAAAAAATAGTTTTGTACTATATTTTACTTTGAATCAAAAATTCATAGAACATTGGTTTAAAATAAAAAGATTAGCTTTACAAGCCAAAAACATCAATAATTATCGAGTACTGTATTATAAACAAAACTCGAACTTAAAAGTCTTAGTTTTCAAATTGAAAATACAGGATATTAGAATGAGATAGAGGAAAGATGGAGCCGGTAACTGTTTAATTCAATAAAAGATATTGGGTTATTCACATGTCGGTCATCAATAATAAATATATAATTAAAATCATATTATTATTACTAAAAATAAAAGGACAAAATAAAAGTTAAAAAAACTATTAAAATATATTTATATATAACATAAATGATATTGAATTTTTTTCGGATTTCAGGTTTGGATTTCGGGTCGGGTTCGGAGCACAATGTCTAATATCCAAATTCAAATTCAAACTTTTTCGAATTTAAAAAATAAATCCAAATTCATATCCAAATCCAAAATTTTGGGTTCAATAAATTCAATCGAATTAAATTTTTCTGTCATTCCTACGAGGACCATAGTTAAAATATAGTTGAGCTCTGCATCAAAAATGAATTCAGTTCTGGCAAAAAAAAAAAGTTCGATTAATTTATTTAAATAAAATAAAATAAAATAACATTACATATGCGATGATACCAATGATTTTGATTCTACCACTGCTGTTCAATAATTGAACAAGTTACTAGGCTGTTTGAACCACATTGTTAAAATTTCAAAATGCAACCGGCAACCACTTCATAAAAATTAAAAATTGTACATTGTGGTGCAATGTATGGTGTAGTGCGAATAATTTGTGTGGACGGTTTCGTGAACGTCCCACAGCTCATAGTACCTCGCTCCTCTTTTCATTCCAAATTCAACAATGGTACCGATGATGCGATTCGTTGGTCTGTATTTCCATTTCCAACTTGCCGAAAGCATGTCATCTACTTCGCTCTTACGGCATTTCTCAGAGCAGTTCTTTTGCAAATATCCTTTCGAAGTGAATTTTTGTTCATTTCAGCTACAATTCTTCACCAGTACTCTTATCGATCGTTAATATTTATGAATTTTTTTGCCACATGATCTGTTGGGCCTCAGGTCCATCTAGTTAATTAAGGCCTATTAAAAGCCCACTAGAAATATTATAAATACCCTTGTAATACCACTTGTAAAGGGGATTGGTTCATTAATATTACTCTTTAACAATGGCGCTAGAAGGAGGTTTAACTTCCTCCTAACAAACTTTTTCAAAAAATAGTACACCAACAAACACGAACGGATCTAATCTTAGAGCTTCAGAATCGACTCAAATCTTTCATTAGGAATGCGAAAGATGGCCGATAAAGCTCCGAAAACTCACGATATTGCGAGTGTAAAACGAGCTGATAAATCTAAGAGTTCAATGGTTCCTCAAGCCTTATTCTCTTCGCCTCCGAAACCTAGCTTGTCGGATCCGGTGAATGGATCTCGAAAAGCAAAAAAGGACAGCCGGCAGTTAGTTCTCACACCTCAAGGCAAGCATGTATTAACAAGTGATGCTCGTTTACACCTAATAAAGCTTAAACGACAGAGGGAGCAGCAATCTGCGGCTTCAGGTGATGTTGTTATCGACGATGAGCTTCGCCGATTAGATATAGAAAGACAAATACTAGCTGAGAAGGTAAAAAGGAAGAAAGAGATAGTTAGACTACAGAAAGAACTCTAGGAGGTCTCCGAGGGCCATATTTCGATGGATTATCAAGCGGAGGATTATGAGTCCTCGTGGAGGACCTCTATGGGAAGCAAGTATTCTAAGACAAATGCGTCTCCTGGTTCGCTTTCATCGAGGAGACGTAAAGTAAGAAATGAGGAAAAAGAATATTCAGAAAATGAAGATGAGGACTATGAAAAAGAGAAATCAAGTACAGCTGGTTTGTCGACTAACGACGTATTGAAGTTCAAAGAATTCATCAGAACACAGTCGGGAGAGATTGAGGTCTCCTCGGAGAGTCCGCTAGCAAAAAACATTGAAAGAGCTAAAATAAACAGGGATCTTAAGGTACCACCAATTGATCAGTTTGATGGCTCCACAGACCCCTTCGACTTCGTCAACCTCTTCGATGGACGGATGTCCTTTTTTGGACATAATGAAGTGGCGAAGTGCCAGTTCTTCCCGACGTGCTTGAAGGGCACAGCGCTCATGTGGTTCAACAATTTACCATCAAGATCGATCAAGTCGTGGACTGGTTTGAAGGAAAAATTTAAGTCGAGATTTTCCACTAACAAAAAAGGAAATAAATTGACGGCCTCTCTGGTAAACATTCGCCAAAGGTCAAACGAAAATTTGCGGGAATATCTGAACCGTTTTAGAGCGGAGATGATTCAAATCCCAGATCTGGTAGAAAACTTGGCAGTGACATTTTTAGCGGCAGGAATTGATAGAACCAGACACAATGCAGTTCTCGAGGAATATTTCGAAAAAGAGCCTCAATCACTCCAAGCAGCTATTCAGTTATTCGAACGAAGACTAATGCTTCAGGAAGCTGTTGGCAGCATCCAGTCTTCCAGATCTCCACGGTCAAGGATGAGCAGGTTCGTTGAACAAACCTCTCAATGGGAATATCGCTGAGGTGATCGAGGTGTTCGAGCAACACGAAGGTCACAGGCAAGATCACCAGTTCAGACAAGAAAAGAAAAGGTTGCTTCACGCACATCATATAAATCACTTACATTACAAGCGTCTCCAACAAGTCAACGTCCATGGCTCCATAGACCACGAGGAGATCGAGACTTTACAAAGCTTAACACTGATAGACTTGCAATACTGGGAACTCTCAAAGCTGATCCAGCGTACGTACCTCCAAGACCAATGAATCAAAACAGACCGGCGAGCAATAAATTCTGTCATTATCATGAAGATACAGGTCATGACACAGAAAGGTGCTATCAATTTAAAAATCTGATTGAGGACAAAATACAGAAAGGAGAACTTTCCCACTTTGTAGAAAAGGGAAATGAAATGCAGCAAAGAGATGAACAGGAAAGGATCATAGACACTATTTCCGGTGGCCGCACCTCAGGGGGTTCATCCAATAGGGCAAAAAAGGCCTACGCAAGAGAGGTATTCAGAGTGGATAATAAGAAGCCAAGGAAAAATCCATCTCTGGTAATATCATTTTCTGATGAGGATTTTGGGGACAGGATAATGGAATATCATCAAGATGTATTAGTAATTTCTACCAGGATTGGATCGAACATGGTTAAGAAAATCATGATTGATGATGGTAGTTCGGTCGATATATTATACCAAGGAGCTTTTTAAAGAATGAATTTAGGCGACAGAAAAATCAACAGTGCTAAGGATGCACCATTATATGGATTCACTGGCAATGAAGTCAAAACGGTGGGAGTTATTGATATGCCGGTGCTATTCGGATCACCACCTTGCCAAAAATGGCTCATTGTTAAATTTCATATAGTAAACGCTATTTCAAGTTATAATGCCATTCTAGGAAGGTCAACTATTGCAGCCTTGAAAGGTATAGTTTCCATACCTCATCTAAAAATGAAATTTCCTACAGACTTCGGTGTTGGTGAGGTATGTGGAGACCAGAAACTGGCTCGACAATGCTATGTGAGTTCAGCTCTCCCAAAGAATTCTACCACCTCAACAACCTCAGTAAATCAAGTGGTAGAAATGGATCCAAGGGATATCATTGAACTCCCCAAACCGCCCAGTCACGAGCCGGTTGAGCCGATTGAGGAAATTCCACTGTACTCCAATAATCCTGAAAGGGTCGTGAAGATAGGAACAAAATTATCGACTGAGCTTCGTGAAGGTCTCATCCAAACACTAAGAGAGTTCGCAGACATCTTTGCTTGGACCCCCAAAGATATGCCTGGAATTCCAGCGGAGCTAGCTCTACATCATCTCAACATAAGGCCAGGGGCCCAAGAGGTAAAACAGAAGAGGCGTATCTTTTCTAAAGAGAAGCAAGAGGCTATTGAAAAAGAAATTGACAGATTGTTGGAAGCAGAATTCATTAAGCCCGTACAGTTTCCAAAGTGGATTGCGAATCCAGTATTAATCAAGAAAAGCAATGGTAAATGGCGCATGTGCATAGACTATTCGGATCTTAACAAAGCATGTCCAAAAGATTTCTACCCGCTGCCCAATATCGACCAGCTCATTGACTCCACAGCGGGAAACGAATTACTATCTTTTATGGATGCATTTTCAGGATATAATCAGATAAAACTAGCCGAACAAGATCAAGATGATACAGCATTTATAACTCACAAAGGGGTGTTCGGGTTCAAAGTTACTCCCTTTGGTCTTTTAAACGCAGGAGCAACGTTTCAGCACACAATGGACAAAATATTTGCTTCTCAAATTGGAAGGAATATTCAGGTATACGTTGATGACATTATAGCTATGTCACATACAGCTTCGGAGCACATCAAGGACCTCAGGGAGACATTTGCAAGAATAAGGGCCAGTTCCATGAGGTTAAATCCAGCAAAATGCTCCTTCAGCTTAAGTGGAGGACGGTTCTTGGGCTTCCTTCTCACACAAAGAGGTATTGAAGCAGACCCAAACCAAGTAAAAGCCATTCAAAATGTCATAGCTCCAAAGTGCCTCAAGGAGCTACAAGCCCTCGCAGGGTCTATTGCAACTCTCAGACGTTTCATACCTCAATCCTCAAAGAAATGTCTGCCGATGTATGAAGCAATCAAGGAAGCCTCAAAAAGCAAAACTTTTACTTGGTCAAAAGAATGTGAAGAAAGTCTGCAAGGAATCAAAGATTTTCTTGTTTCTACACCAATCATGGCTAGGCCTCTCCAATGCGAGCCATTAAAACTATATCTATCAGCATCAGATCTGACCTTGGCCGCAGTCCTGGTCAAAGAAGTAGATGCGGACCAAAGGCACGTATACTACACAAGCCACATACTCAAAGATGCTGAAACTCGGTATTCAAACATAGAAAAACTTGCATATGCTTTGGTCATGGCCAGCAGGAAACTGAGACAGTACTTCCAAGGACGAACAATCATTGTGATGACAAGCCAGCCTCTGCGTCGGGTACTTCACAAACCCGACATGACAGGCCGGTTGGCTTCATGGACCGTGGAATTAAGCCAATTCCACTTAGAATTCCAGCCAAGAACGGCTATGAAATCTCAGGCTTTGGCAGACTTTATCTCAGAATGTACTTTTACTTCTCTTGAGCCAGGGGAAATAGTGCCAGAACCAAAGGACAAGGTCTGGACCCTGTTCACAGACGGATCATCTACCTCGCAAGCTGGTGGGGCTGGAGTTATCCTCACAAGCCCAGAGGGTTTCACAATTCGACAAGTCATCAAGTTTAAATTTCCCACGACCAACAATGAGTTGGAGTATGAAGGCCTTGTAGCAGGTTTAGTATTGGCTCGCCATCTGGAA
Source organism: Saposhnikovia divaricata (assembly GCA_036435485.1). Lineage (NCBI taxonomy): Eukaryota > Viridiplantae > Streptophyta > Magnoliopsida > Apiales > Apiaceae > Saposhnikovia > Saposhnikovia divaricata. Next base: position 62,751,186 of record CM071594.1, read on the forward strand.
GCATCAGTCATTGATATTTTCAGTGATTCACAGCTCGTAGTAAGGCAAGTTTTGGGGGAGTTCAAAACTTTGAATGAACGAATGGCAACATACAGACAAATCACCTCAGAATTGCTGCAAAAATTCACGTCATGGACCATCAACAACATTGACAGGTCCAACAATCAGTGGGCAGACGCTTTGTCAAAGCTAGCCACTTCCAACACCTCAAGTACATCAGAGCCCATATACTTCAAAGAGCTGCACGAACCATCAACAGTTCGAAATGAGGTACTTTGTATATCAACTAAGGATGATTGGAGAATTCCTATAATTAAATTCATTCAAGGAACTCATAATGAATTAGACAAGATAGAAACAAGGAAGATGGAGGTCAAGGTAAAACATTATTGTTTGGTAGACAATAAGTTGTTCAGAAGAGCCCTGGTTGAGCCATTACTCAAATGTGTTAATCAAGACGAAGCAAAAACGGCTATGATCGAAGTACACTCAGGGATATGTGGAGATCACTTGGCTGGGAAAAACATGGCTCTAAAATCATGAGACACGGAATTTATTGGCCCACGATGCGTAAGGACTGCGAAGAGTTCGCAAAGCGATGTGAACCGTGCCAAAAATATGGGTCTGTGAGCCATCGACCCTCAGTCCCGTTCAACCCGACAACAACTCCATGTCCATTCTTTATGTGGGGAATTGACCTTGTAGGTCCTTTGCCAAAAAGCTCCAAACAGTGTCAATACATAATTGTGGCAGTGGATTACTTTACAAAATGGACAGAGGCCAAGCCTTTAGCAAGGATAGGAGAGACTGAGGCAGTTCATTTCTTCATGGAGCAAATAGTTTTCAGGTTTGGGGTACCCAGAGTGGTTATTACGGATAATGGCACTCAGTTCATTGGAGAAAAATGGGTAAATACAATGAATGAGTTAGAAATTCAGCATCTTAAAGCCTCGGTTGCATATCCACAAGCAAATGGGCAGGTGGAAATCACCAACAAGGCAATTTTACAAGGTTTGAAGAAAAGGCTATGTGAGGCTAGCAGAAATTGGGTGGATGAGCTGTCCAATGTACTGTGGAGTTTGCGAACCATTCCTAAGGCTCCTACGGGGCAGACACCGTTCAGGATGGCTTATGGAACTGAAGCAGTCCTACCAATCGAGATAGGTGCTATGTCTCTAAGGATTGAGAAGTTCGATCCAAAGTCGTCGGAGGACGGTTTAAAGTTAAACGTCGATCTCCTCGAGGAGCTCAGGAACTCCGCTCAGACCAATGTCTCCAAGTACCAAGAGAAGGTCGCGAAACTATATAATTCAAAGGTCAAGCCAAGAAGTTTTCAAGTCAATGACCTCGTTCTGAGAGAAGCAGCGGCGTCAATGCCCTCTAAACAAAGCAAAATGTCCTCCCCTTGGGAGGGGCCTTACAAGGTCACAAAGGTCAACAGCTCAGGTTCTTATCGCCTCTCTCACCTCGACGGAACGCCAATAACAAATGCATGGAATGCCATTCACCTCAAAAAATTTTATCCGTAGGACTCCGATCAAGAGACACCCACCTTTCTAAGTTATTTAATTTAAGGTACGAAGTAGTTTCTAAATTTCTTTTGTAATCAAGCTGCTTTTATGATCCATCCTGCTTAGGAATGGATTATGATTTAGGTCAACATCTGTTTAAATTTTATAAATGAAAACTTTAGTCGCGGCAAAATCTTCAACTTATTGTACTTATAATCGTAAGAATGCTCCATTACTCCCTACTTGATTAGAATTCACATGCATATCATAAATTTTCAATTTACAAAGTGTTAAAAGTATCAAGAAGGTAAAGTGCTCCAAGAGTATCTCCGATATTTCAAGAGGTAAAGTTCGACAAATATCAGTTATCTCATTTACTTCAATACATCTCAAAGAGCTCGAACTCGCCCTAAATACATCCGGATTCGCCGCAAACAACAAATAGAGGTAAAAAAGGGACGACAAAATAGAAACAAAAGCATTAAAAAAAAAATGCTCCCAGATTACTGAAAAGGTAAATGTCCTCCAACAAAATAAGAACACAAAGACGAATACATCGAAATTCGCCACTAACGAGAAATATGGGTAAGCAACTCCATGAAGTGAAAAGGAAAAATGACAATCGCCAAAAGACGCAAAATCATGTTAAATCGCCAAATGAAAGTACTCCAAAGGAAGATCTATGCAAATACATCAAAAAGGTAAAAATCTCTCCAGTAACTCAAAACGACAAAAGAAATACGCCAAAACATAAGCGCCATGGTCACTTCCAACTCCAAAATAATGAAAAGTAAAAATGCATCGCTCCAAACACTCCGATCGGCTCAAATAGCCCAAAGAATTCAATGCCTATATAAATACACAATGGCTTATCATAAAGAGCAAGGGTAAGGTAAAGATCACCACCAAGTAAGTATACGCCACAAACTTAAAATTGCCAAAGGCTAAGGTAAACCTACAATACGCCGAAGCAATAAAAGACACGCCAAGCGAAAAGCTAAACTACCAAGCAAAGATACGCAAAACCAAATATCAAATAATATTACAATACCTCCAAAAGGTTCAGAAGTACGGTGGCTCCAGTTCAAAAGTACCATAAAGTTCACAAAAGGAAACATTAAGAAACTAAAAGATTACATAAAAGCCTTTCGGGGCATACCCCAGGCAAATCAAGGATCTCCAAAGGGTTCAAGCAGTCTCGGAAGAACCTGTCTTCCCAACTTCGTTTTTCTTCGACAGATCAGCAAGGTAATGGTCAAAACCATGGTCTTTCACATCAAATCCGAACCGGGCGAAGCGAGCAACACTTTCTCCATAACCATCTTCAAACGATGACAAAGACTCAGCCTGGCACTTTGACAATTGTGCTGACAGATCATCCAACTTGCTCACAAGTTCAGCCTTTTCAGCAGTCCAAGCTTCGGTGCCTTTGGCAAGATTCTTCTCGGAAACTTCCAGGGAGGTCCTCAGAACTGACTGTTAACCTGCTTGCTCAAGACATCACACTCCGTGATCAACTCGGATTTCTCAGTCAACGTAGTAAAAAGTTTATCGGCAGCAACATTATTATCATTCTTCAGATTTTGGGAAGACTCCTCCAGGCACTCATTGAGCCTCTTCAGTTCCTTCACTTCTAGCCGGAGCTTCTTCACCTCAACAACGTCAATCACATCTTCAAGATTCAATAACTTCTCCAGCTCCACAGACAACTACAAAAGCACATAATTGTAAGAAAATAAGAGACAACTGCAAAGGAAAACAAAGCAATAGACACAAAGCAAGAAAGAAATAAGTACCTTATCGACAAGACCCTTACAAGATCGAAGACCTCCTTCAACAACCGTACCAGAAGTATTCACTTTGGTCTTCGCCTTATGGACAGACTCCGTGGCATCCTCGGAAAACAACCCTACCTTACTAGAACCAGGGCAACTCAGCGGCTCCTTCAACTTCTCTGACAAGTGTCCCTTAGAGATATGACCCTCACGATGCCTCTTCTTCTCACAGTCCTTGACAATAGTGGCCTCGGAAGCCCCAGCACCGACTACAACAGAAACCGGTGTGAGATCTTTTGAAACCACCTCAGGACCACTTTCCACTCCAGTACTAGGCATCACAGTCGAAGCACCAGCGGCCTTACTCTTAACCAAACGAGCTAGGAAATCGTCAGTCGGCATGTTCGCAAAAAGATCAACCACCTCAAAAAGCTTTACTCCAGCCACTACAAGCAAGAAAAGAATCGGTCAAGAAAAGACAGTAAAAACAAAAGGGAAATTACAAGCACATGAAAGCTTACAACAATGATTATTCAAAAATCAAACATCTAAAAATTCCTCAGGCTGATATCTAACTGTGGGCCCTAGGAAGTCTTGTAAATCTGAAGAGGTCATGGACCCCAACCGGTTCACAGACTTCAAGCGCCCTGGAGAATGAGCTTGCCACGGTCCAATCACTTCCAGCTCGGGACCCTCGTACCACGCCCACATCTTATGCCACCCTGAATTAGACACAGGGGCTTCAACTAACCTTTTACAGCCTTCCTTTTTATCAATATAGAACCGGGTTCCATTACTCTTAAAACGGAAGATAGAGAAGAACAAATCGAGGCTGAGAAATTGGTTAAGCTCGTAACACCTAGCAATAACTCCATTGATCTGTAGAATCGCATTGGGAACAAGCTGACCCAAGCCACAACCTAACGTCTGAAGTATAAATCGAAAAAAGGGGTGCAATGGCAATCTTAGTCCATATTCAAAATAAACATCTGGGATGGCATGACAACTAGGTCGGGGTGGTCTCCACATTCGGTCACCGTCACTCGGGGCAAAAGCACAGTAACCTCGAGAATAAGAGACAACTTGACCTAGCTTATCAAGGTCAGGAGGATAATTGGAGTAAAAGCTAGGCTTATTAAAGGATTTATTGGACTGGAAAAGGGCTCCAGAACGAGGCATAACAACTTCTTCAACAGAGGGGGTTTGAGAGACAGACCCCGTAGCAATGGGAGTTTTACTAACAGATCCAGGGGAGAAAGTTTCCGTCTTCGCAGAAGCAAAATTTCGAAGAAGATAACGAGGCCGCATAACCCTTTCAGTGGGCAAACTCTCAAGACTCCCTTCACTCTTAACATGCTCTACACTCTCGGTGGATGAATACGAAACTACGGTGGCTTTCATAGTGACAGAAAACAAGGAAGAGCAAGAACAAGGAATAAGAGCAAAAAGAAAAAGACAAGAAGTACCTCTCACGACGCGGCGACAAAGAACGAGTACCAGAAAGAAAGATAAGAAAGAAAAAAAATCAGAGCCAAGACAAGTTTTTATAAGAAGAAGAGAAGAAATAAACGTACCTTTTCAACTATCAAAGCTCAACTCCCAAGAAGTGGAGAAGTGGAGAAGTTTGTTCAAGCAATAAAGTTGTGACCACGTGTCAAGAATTTTTCTCCCGTCTACACGCCTTCCCTGTCAAATCTTTTCTTGTATTATAATTTTTGAGACTTGTAAAATAGTTATTTAAAAGATCTAAAGATCTTTTATTAGACTTAGGGGGGACTCTTGTTGGGCCTCAGGCCCATCTAGTTAACTAAGGCCTATTAAAAGCCCACTAGAAATATTATAAATACCCTTGTAATACCACTTGTAAAGGGGATTGGTTCATTAATATTACTCTTTAACATGATCCTTTAATTTGAATGCATATTTCTGGCAATAAGTTATGCTGCATGTCACAAATGCCCCTTTGACAGATGAGAAAAGATTATTGAATATATCCTCCATTATTTATATAATGTGCTTAATTTATCGCCAGGCATGTTCTGGACATGCTTGGTACGATTGGGTTCACACGTTATCATAGACTCATAGTCATAGACTCATGGTCACTATTGTGCACAAAAGGAAGATTCAGATACGTACTTAAAAATCAACACACACTGACACAAACACATGCAGATACATGTATACGGGTAATATGACATAGTTCAGTAATTCTTATATATGTTGACTGCTGATCAACACTGGGGCTGGAGCTGGAGATAGCGATTTTCGATATCTTTGGTCATGTTAATGCAGAAATTCATCATTACATTTGGAGGCGTAACGCCTTCATGCAGCTTCTCATCTTCGATAGTCCATGTCACAGTATAGGTGTTATCATCAATCTTATCGACGTTAGATATGAAAGTGAAGGCCTTGTATTGTTTCAGTGGATCTCCTGCCAGAACTTTGAACCTAATTGACTTCTTTTCCTCGTCAATCTCCTCAATTAGCTCTTTAGATGTCTCTGCCTTTCCATCTGTAAACATGATCATATACTTAATTAATATGACATAACAAGTGAAACTTCGTGGAAAACCCGGCCGGGAACCTAAAAATTAAAAAGTTAGCATTATATTTTCCTAAAGAAAGTTTCATTTTCCTTTTTTTTTTGATTTTCGCGCCGTAGTTCCGCGCATGTGTGATATGGTTAGGTTAGAGCATCTCCAACTATACTGCCTGTTAGCAATAAAGTCTACCTGGCATTCCTACTATAGCCCTTATACAGATCCTTCAAAAAATAAACCACTCCAACGCACCATAACTGTTAGGTATTATTATAGAAATCACAATCTCATCCGCTATATTTGGTGATTCTGAGCACGTCCTCTAAATTCATCCACATCATCTCCCGCTATATTTGAGTACTTTATTTAAGTTAAGATATATGAACATTTTATTTGTCCAGCAACCATAACTTGAAGTTATGGTGCCACCCGTAACTTCAAGTTACGGTGCCACTGGTACCGGCACATGGATATATTTATTATAAAAATCAAATAAATAACTTCTAAAAATCAAAATTAAGTGGAAAATGGGTAAAACATTAAACTTAAAATTTTTAAAATAAACATTATGAAATTATAAACCCCCACATATTTTTAAAATATTTTTAGGATAAAAAATGAATTAAATATGAATTTTACAAATTTTTATCCTTTAAATGCAAGATAACTCTTAAAATCATTTTAAAATACTATTTTTGAATTATAACTAACCATATAGCTAATAGCATTGGAGTACAAGGCCTTACAGATTCAACAAATTTTAGCAAATTTTAGCTAACAATTATTATATATTATTTTACCTAACCATTATACCTACTACGCTTGGAGATGCTCTTACTAATTAAGTCTATGTATATATATCTAGAGTCTCACTCTATGGAAATCCAACTTACATAGAGTCCATGTGGAGACCCATCATCTATCCATTAAATCAACCAACGGCTGTGATTAAAACAATAAAAAACAAAAAGAAATTAAAGAAAAAAAAAAGATAAAGTCGTTGCAACTTACACGCACACATCAGCTCACTACTCTCTGCAAATATACACACGATACATATAAGCATACGTCGGAAACAGAGAAAAAGTCAAAATAACAACAGAATACACCTTAAAATCGTGATTTCATCTTCAAATCTAATTATCAAGGTAATGATTTTGTAATTTTGTAGAGTTTAATTCATAATCTAACTAGCATTTTTTTAATTTCTTCAGGTTAAGCTCAAAAAAGATGTTTGGGAGAAGAATAGGTAATTTTTTATGTAATTCAAACTTTGATTCTATAGTAGAACTCGAAATTAATAGGTAATTGGTAACTATATGATTCTACAGTAGAATAGAATCAGATATGATATATTTTTTATGTTTTGTGTATTTGATTCTGCTATAGAATCATGTTTATTTTGATATTCTTTGGCTTCATTTTGTTTTGTGTATTTTGATTCTAGTATAAAATCATATTTGTATTATTAGCTGTTTTTGCTTTAAAAAATGTATATGCATGCTTAACTAGATCTGATTCTATAGTGATTCTATAGTTATTTGTTGATGTCAGTTAGTTTTTATTGCACATAACATTGATTCGGTAGTAGAATGCGAGTTTACACTTATTTTCATGTGTAACTACATCTGTTGTACATGTGGTTCTGTAATAGAACCAGTTTTGTGTATAAATTGTAAGGTATAAATTTTGTTTTTATAATAGAAACAAAATTTCTGTTGTACATGTGGTTCCGTAAAAGAACCAATTGTTTCTATAAATCATAAGGAATAAATTTTTGTTTCTGTAACAGAACCAAAATTTGTGGTTCTGAAGTTGTGCTTGTACAACTTCAAAATTTGTTGTACTTTATTAGCTAGTTGAGGTGAAGGGATTTTATGTATAAATCTTAAGGTATAAATTGTGTTTCTGTAATAGAAACCAAATTTGGTAAAACTACATTTGTATATTACACACATGAAATTTGTAAAACTGCATTTGTGTTTCATGTATATTTGGTGGTATGAAATTTGGTTTTACAATAGAACAACTATTTGTAGATTTCAATGTCCGTGTACATTTGTATGTTCTGATCTGATGTTCCAATATGGTCTATATGTTATGATCTATATGTTCCGATATATTGTATTATAATATGGTTGCATAGTAGAACCGAGAAATTTAGAAAAAAGATATATATGATTGTATCTTTTACTATGAACACAATCAATTTTGGGCAAGTACGAATTTTCAGCCTCTTCAGTTATAAATTATTAGTTGCATGAAATTTTGACCAGTAATATTACCCATATATCTGACTTTTGCTACAAAGCTGATTGGTATGTTATGTTAGTGTAGTTTGAATCATATTCTAAGAGTGGTTCGGTGATGCAGGGATGGCACCTTCCAAATTGTCTCAACGAGAGCAACCTTATCATCTGAGAAGTAAGAATCACGCATCGAGAGAATCCTGTGCAGTCTAGAGTGAGATCCCAAAGTTCTCCGATTCTTTGGTTACCAAATTAAAACATCAGCAACCAACACAACCAGATGTGATGAACAGTAAGCAAACATTTGAAATTTGTCCTTTTTGTACTCCAAAATTCCAGCATACGAAAGATACTTCTGATAGAGGTCTTTGTTGTCTAGGTTGTTCAGAACAAAATGTTAATGATTCAAGTCCGCGGAGTGCAGTGCCACAAGCTAACAAAGGCAAGTCTAATTCTCCAGCTGGAATTGTACGTTCTACCCGCGGAGTGCAGTGCCACAAGCTAACAAAGGCAAGTCTAATTCTCCAGATGGAATTGTACGTTCTACTCGGGGTTAACCTGATTTATGTCAACAGAAAAGAGTACCGAAATAGGAGATTATTAATTTAGGACCTCGAAAAGTGAAAAGTCTTGATGTAAATGATTCGATCTTTAAACCAGAGGGAAAGAATATCAAGGTGTAAGCACTGAAGAAATGGAACTTCCCAGTGCTAATGTTAACCCCAGTGATTCAGGGAGCTTGAGAAGCACAAAAAGAAGAAGACAGATCCATTTGGGTTCTGGCTCTATTAGAAGATTTGATACTAGAAGTGGTTCTAGTGGTCCTGATCCCGAAAAAATTGCTGACAATGTTTTTGCCAGAATGATGTCTGAACTATCTAAAGTCCATATCGCCGAAGAAGATGGCTCTATGAGTTTCATCAGAGAATCCAAAAAGATCAGATTATGCTCTAATCATTTGGAAGATCAGAACCAACAAACTGTAGACAATGTGGAAGTTGAATTATGTGATTCAGCTGGCAATCAAGAAACTTTAGACAATTTGGTAGTTGAATTATGTACGTCAGCTGGCATATTGCCTTCTGCTGATCTATGTAAGGGAACGTCCAAACAAAAATCTAATTTAAACTTAAAGTTTGTCGAAACCTAAGAACCAGCAGTCACCCGAATGATGACAACATACGAGGATATGAAATGAACAGCCTTTAATAAATTTACACAGGATAATTAACACATACATTATCTCTTGAAAATTAAGGATTTGGTTAAGTAATAATACCTAAATATGAAATTTAGATTTTTATTAGCTAGTTGAGGTTAAGGGATTTTGTGTATAAATTGTGATTCTGTAATAGAACCAAATTTAATAGGTTTGACTGTTAAGGCTTGTTTATAACTTCATGTATACTTAGAGGTCTGAAATTTGGTTCTACAGTAGAACTGTTTGTATATTTAAATTTGCAATATTAAACTGTTGTATAATAAAAATTTACAATATTGAATTATCCAAAACAAAGAAAGTGCTTTAGAATTTCTATAAATAATATTACTACATTCAGACAAAAACACATTATTTATAGAATATGGAACAATTACAAAGTTATATACAAGAAAAATCATTAATGAAGTAAGCAAACATGACAAAAATTATTTGTAACAAGGTCACCAATGACACCCAGGACATACAATGATCAAAAAATTAGGAAAGACACCCTAAAATAGTTTAACTAGATTGCACACCCTAATCACCACAAAAAAAATTATGAAGATCTTCAATCTAAATTGACTCTGTCCCCAAACCAGTATGAATGACACCAAACACAAAACAGAATCGCGGATCGACAATTAGATTTGAAAAATCCCTCTACATATCGATGAACTTCTGGTCATCGCCAAAAATAGCATCGCAATCAATTGTACCAAAAGAATCTGCATTACAAGGCAAACAATTAGGCTATAGAAGAATTAACATTAACCTCAACAAGTCAATCTCGCAACATTTCCCATAAGGTGAAAACATACCATAATATAAAAATAGACCAGTTACAAGATTAACTACCAGAGAATCTTCACATGTCTCCGCAAAATCAATTGGTCTCCAGAAACATTGGCCAAGAGAAGAATTTATATTGCACAAATCTAGTTGCATTTATACTGTGGCATGAGAGACTTTAGGGATCCACAATTTGCTACTCCTACTAAACGAATCATCAAACCCTTCTAATAAGTCTTCAACAATATCATTACCAACAGAATCAGATGCAACCTAAACAATATCATTCCATGAATGAATGACAAATAAAATCATGTTAGTCAGGACCATATGTATTAGAAGAAGAAAAAATTAGGCATGTGACAACTTATTGATTTGGAACTAATTTGGTTCAATTGTAGAACCTATAGTATACAATTGCATAAAAAATTTATGTATTTAAATTTTTTTAATTGTTCTGATCCTATAATATTTTGGTTCTGCGGTTGAACTAATATCAATATCACACTATTAAACAACAGAACTACTGATTAAAGATATTTATTCTTTTGATTATATAGCAGAACCAAGTTACATACATTGTCGCTTTGCAACTATTCCCGATTATAGAGTGGAACCAAAACCTATAGATCAAAATTACATTACAAGACTACTCATTCAAAGATATCGAATATTATGATTCTATAATAGAATCAAATGAAATACATAATTTTAAAAAAGGATGTTTATGATCATAACCTCCTCCACCGGAAATAATTTGGTTCCACAGTAGAACCAAAACTATAAAGAACCACTTTACAAAATTACATGAAATTTCGGTTCGGTTTTCGGTTTTACTTTTTTCAGAATTTCGGTTTTTCGGTTTTTCGGTTTTTAACCGCGGTTAACCGAAAACCGAAATAAAAAACCGATTTTATATAATCTTTTATATAATAGATAATATATTTGTTAGATAATAAATATGTTATAATTGAGTATCATCTCTTCCTTAGTTATGTGTATCATCTCCTTCACCTCTCTCCTTTATATCTCTCTATAGTCTATGCCCTCCGATTACACAAATTAGCAATACACAAGTATGTTACACAAGTATAATATATTATTAGAACATACATACACACACACACATATATATATATATATATATATATATATATATATATATATATATATATATATATATATATATATATATATATATATATATATATATATATAGGGTGTGGCTCAAAAGAGAACTCTTTTTTTGAAGGAAACTAAGGTACTAATCCTAACCATTGGATGTATTATAATCAATGGCCCCGCCAGGGGCACCCACACACTAATCAAATACATCCTCACACACACAATCCCACCTAATCCCCTCCGTTTTTAATTTGATTTTTTCCGTCAATCGATGATATTTTTTTAAAATCTAATTTCACCACATTTTTATCCATCTCCCAACGATCAGTTTGCATACCATATGTGCTATATTTTAATTTAGTTTTCTAAGTTTTCTTTTTAAAGGGGTTTTCTCTAGATCACTACTCATATATATATATATACATATATACATATATTCTTATATTCTAATAATCAAACTCATTTTTCTACATGATTTTGATATCAAAACCCTAGCATATCTATATCCAACACAATCATCTCCTCATCTTCTACTCAGCCATGCCATCAGAAATCAATTTCGAAATAATTGATTTCCGGGCAATTTATTTTTGATTCGGTTCTTGAAAGTTTGGCTTCGATTTTAACGATTCTAGGTTGGGGGTATTATAGATCGGAGGTTTTTGAGGCTTGAGTAGCAGTTTGGAGGAGGTTAGGGCTTCGCCGGAGGTGGGGAGTCGGCGGCGGCGTTGCCGGAAAGTGCCTCACGGCGGTATTGTGTTTGCGTCTGTATTGTGTTTGATTGATTTAAACGGTGAACATATTTGTCACCAACATAATCCCATATCTGCTGCTTCTCTAATTCAAGTGAATATCCAAGTTGTCTGTATTGTATTGTGTTTTCGATTTTCTAATTCGGTTTTCGGTAATAACCGAAATAAATATTTCGGTTCGGTTATAAACCGAATTAAATTCGGTTCGGTTTTCGGTTCTCATATTTTTGTTATTTCGGTTTCGGTTAACCGAATTAAAATTCGATTCGGTTCGGTTTTAACCGAATACTCAGCCCTAGTTATGACCTTTAAGTCTTTAATTAACCATATAATTTTTGTTTGTATATTTTTTTTTAATTTTAAATTATCATAAGCCGTTGGATTTGATTTAGATCTAATGGTTGAGCTTTATGGAGGGGTTCTCCCTGGTTCTCCATATAAAATGGTTTTCCATGGAAAAATGGCCTATATATCTATCCAAATATTGATATAGTAAGTTGTGTATGAAAACCGTAAACTATGAAATGGTGAATATATATTTGCTTACCAAGAACATATTCCTCAACCCAACTCAACCCCTTGAACTTTGTCGAGATTTATAGCGGAAATACGGTGAGTCTCATCCCTTAAGAGTTGATGAAACACATTTCCGTCACACTTGATTTCCGTTTTGCTCACTAATTTACCACTCAATGAAGGCATGTATACTTTGCTCACTAATTTGTTGGCAAATGACGAGCTTGATACTGGAGGATGGCTAGCTACCTCTTTTTATACTACTTGAAAAACCATTCCAAGTAATTAAACTATTTTTTTTTTTTTTAAAGTTTTGCTGACCAGTAAGAAGATAAAAGGGACCAGCATTTAAAGTAGGAAGTGCATTTTTTTAAGTGCTATAAACTAGTGGAGAATAAAAGGAACATGTAAAACAGAATAAAACCTTTTTTCTTAAATGTCACATTCGGAATTTTGTTATGAAAAATGCTTGGTGGGGATGGTAACGAATTGGATGGGGTTGAAATTATGAGAGAGTCAAATTTAAATTCAAATTTTTTATTATATTCAATCCAAATCAAATTGGATTTTAAAATTGAAATTCAAATCCAATAATCGGATTTTGGATCTGGTTCGGGTTTATCCAAACCCGAACTTTAAAATTCTAAAAAAATTAAAAAAATTGTTTTGTGCAATTTTTTTACTTTAAATCTAAAATTTATGTAACATTAATTTTAAACAAAAAATTTAACTTTACAAATAAAAAACATTGCTAATGTCAAGAATTATTAATAAAACTCGAACTTTAAAATCTTAGTTTTCAAATTGAAAATATAAGGTATTAGAATAAAAATCAGGATAGATGGAATCGATAACCATTTTAGTCAATACAACAAAGATATTGAGTTATGAATAGGGATGGGCATTCATCCCGGCCCCGCCCGATCCCCGCATCGAATGGGACGGAAAATCGGGGATTTTTTCGGGTACGGGACGGGGAGCGGGGATAATTTTCAAAAAAAATCGGGGAGCAGGCCGGGATCGGGATTTTATGTCTCCCCGGCCTAGGGGTGTACACGGGTTGGCTAACCCGACCAAACCAAACCAACCCGACACTATTTCGACCGATCCAAACCGAATTTTTCAACCCGATATATGTTCGTGTTTAAAAATCGTCAACCCGGTATTAATGGGTTGGGTATGGGTTTCGATTTTTTCAAACCGACCCAATCCAACCTGATCCAATTAAAAATAAAGGAAGTTACAAAAAATTGATAAATACGTCTCGTGTCCATTGTTGTCCCAATACATGAGACTCGATAATTTAGTAAGCTTCTAATAAAGCAAAATAATCTTTTTACAATTATGAGTATAATATAACTAGTGAATATAAGTACAATGTAATCGGTGAATCTTTTTAATATTTGTTTCGGGGATTTTCTGTATAATATAAGTATATTATAGCTAGTGAATGTGAAATGTAATCTATGTAATGGATCTAATGATCATGGACTAGTTCTTTTTTCTCTAAATTTGAAATTTAGTGCTAATGCGTTATACTTACTACGTTTGATAGAAAACAAAAGAAAAAAATATTTTAAATATTTATTAACCCGATCCAAACCGATTACAACAAATTGGATTGGGTTACAAATTTAATTTTTATGGGTTGGGTTGAAAATTTACCAACCCGATTTAATTGGGTTGAGTTAAAAAATTCCCCTAACCCGCCCAACCCAATCCGTCTACACCCCTACCCCGGCCCGATCCCCGACCCCCGCCCCGATTCTCAATCCCCGCCCCGATTCCACCACATTATATATATATATATATATATATATATATATATATATATATATATATATATATATATATATATATATATATATATCCAGAGAAAACCTTTTTCTACAGGAAACTTAGAGACCATCATCTAGACCGTTGATCTTATTATCATGTTATAATAGCAAATTTGTAAATAATTTCAAAATTGATGTACTATAATAGTAAGGATAAAAAGAGCTAAAAAAGAAAGTAACATTTTGATTTGTTATTACTTCAATTAAGGGCTAAAAAGGAAAGTAACATTTTGATTTGTTATTACTTCAATTAAGGCATTAAATACAATCTATTTTGATTGATTGTAAATAAATATATATCTTCTACATACTAAAAATACAAGACCACTTACCAACTTTGATACATCGAAGAGATATATAAGTGCGATTCAAATTCCTCGTACAATCTCTACACATAACACTTAGTAAAATCTTATTTATTAAAACAAAATAGTTATTAAATTGAATTGTACATATTTAGAACACTTATGCTTCAATTATACATATTTACAACCCTTATAAAAGCACTTAGTACGATCTCAAAATTTATATTAGAACACTAAGAGAACACCTAAATTTATATTAAAACACCTAATAGAACACCTAAAAGAACACCTAGTAAAATTTTAAATATACATTTCTTAGAACACCTAAAAGAGTAAAAAAATATATATAATTCAATTATAAATATTTATTTAGAACACTTATCAGAACACTTAGGAGAATCTTAATATTTATATTTAGAACACCTAAGTAAAGTATTCAAAACATATTTCTTAATTATTTATTAAAAGAAAAAATTATTAAATTAAAATATTCATACATATAGAGATCAACACTTGTCAAAACACTTAGTAAAATCTCAAAATTTATATTAAAACACCTAAAAGAACACCTAGTAGAATTTGAAATATACATTTTTAGAACAAGAGAATAAAGAATTTATTAAATTCAAACATGGGGTGTAGGAGCCACCTTTAAAACACTTATCAAAACATTTATTAAAATCTAAAATTTATATTTAGAGAACAGAAAACATTGAACACCTAGTAAAATCTTAAATACATATTTCTTATTTATTAAAATAAAAAAGAACACATAGAACACCTAGTAAAATCTTAAATACATATTTCTTATTTATTAAACTAAAAAAGTTATTAATTTAAATTATACATACTTATTTATAACACTTAATAGAATCTCAAAATTTATATAACACCACCTAGGAGAACACCTAATAGAATTTTAATTATACATTTTTTAGAACACCTAAGAGAAAAAAAAATATTTAATTCAATTATACATATTTTTTTTGGAACCTTATCAAAACAATTAGTAGAATATTAAAATTATTAGGAATAATATAAAGAAAAACACTTTAACGAATCCCCGTACTTTTTTGGTAATCGTTCCTACAAATTATATAGACCTCTAAAAATATGAAAAAGAACACTTTAAAGAATCTTTCATATTTTTTTTAAAACTATAACAACACTTATATAGATCTCTAAAAATATAAAAAAATTATATTTTTTAAAACAATTAATAGAATCCCAAAATTTATAAAACAACACTTAGGAGAACACCTAGTAGAATTTAATTATACCTTTTTTAGAACACCTAAGAGGACAAAAAAGTTAATTAATTTAATTATACATATTTTTTTAGAACCCTTATCAAAACACTTAGTAGAATATTAAAATTTGTAGGAATAATATAAAGAAAATACTTTAACGAATCCCGTACTTTTTTTGGTAATCGTTCTACAAATTATATAGACCTCTAAAAATATGAAAAAGAACAATTTAAAAATCTTTCATATTTTTTTTTTTTAAAAAACTACAATTATATAGACCTCTAAAAATAAGAAAAATTTATATTTTTAAAACACTTAATAGAATCTCAAAATTTATATAACAACACCTTGGAAAATACCTAGTAGAATTTTAATTATACATTTTTTAGAACACCTAAGAGAACAAAAATGTTATTTAATTCAGTTATACATATTTTTTTAGAACCCTTATCAAAACACCTAGTAGAATATTAAAATTGCTAGGAATAATATAAAGAAAAACAATTTAACGAATTCTCGTACTTTTTTGGTAATCGTTCCTACAAATTATATAGACCTCTAAAAATATGAAAAAGAACACTTTAAAGAATTTTTCATATTTTTTTAACGAATCTTCATAATCTTTTATTACGATTTCAAAGTAATTAACAAAACACCTAAGATATTACATAATATTTCTATATATTTCATTTTTTTTAAAAAAAATACTTTTCTTCTAAAACTTGAGTTACATTTAAAAATATTATGTTACACACCAAGATTCTCTTATGTGTTTCAAAAAAAAAAAAAATTTAATTCGAACAAATCTTAAAAATTAAAAATATTATTTTAAATAGATATATTATAATACTTTGAAGAATATAAAATTTTAAAAAAATTAATATAAATATCTAATAAAATAATATATAATTAGATATGGTTCCTTTCGTACAAAATGAATTGTAAAGATTTTTGATGAAATGTTTGATTTGTTTCCTTTTGCAAATTAGAAAGAGGGTGTAATATAAATTATTGATTACTTCCTAATAAATAGATTTTCAATGTATTTTTGGAAAGTCAATATAAGTTTACATAACCGGAACATTTAACATGAACGGAAATCTTTGAATTTTGAAGGAAACACAATTATTTCCATACATGTTCTTTAACATGTTCTTTGGAAAAAAAAACTTTAAAATGATAATATTATTGTAGATTATGGGATTTTTGAACCAATGTAAATTATACCAATTTTCACCCAATATAAATGTGTTTATTTGCCATTTAGAGATAATAACAATCTAAGAAAATACATGATTCATGTATATAAGATTATCTCGAATCTTTAATAGAACACAAAATAATTTAATAATATCGATTTTAAATTTTTTGATTAAGATATGGGAAGAAGAATTCTCAGAAAAAAAAAGAAGAAGAGTCAATATCAAGTGACAATAATCATTATTAGGATTTATTTTGTTTCCAAAAATGATTGATAATTGATATATAATAAATTTTAATTCAATTTAAATTGAGCAATCCAATCAAATATATTCATTCCATATAATAATTGATGGTGGATTGATTTCATTGTTCTGATTTCCGATTCTGCCTTTTTTCATGTAAACATGGAAATGAAGTTAATTCTTTTCAATTAATGACTGAATTATCTAAGCCATCGGATGAAAACAATATCAATGGATATAGACGTGGTCTCTTGGTTCTCTAATTAGACTAGGTTCTCCCTTGAACACATGCATATATATATATATATATATATTAATAACTATATATCATATATTAATATATACAAATTTCCAATATTTTATATTGGAAATAAAATAATATTTTAATATTATTAGTTTGTCTTTTTAGTATTTAAATAACTTCATTTCCATGTTATTTATAATTGTTTATTTAAGTAATATATTTTTTATCCTAATTTAGTGCTTAAAAAATTGTTTCAAACTCACTAGTTAGTGTTTAAAATTGTTTAAAATGTAATTTTTTGTTTAAAATGAAATTTCCCGATTCTCCGCGAGGATCCCCATTACCTGTTTGGGCGGGGACGGGGAATAAAAATAATCCCCGACGGGGATCGGGCCGGGGACGGGGATTAGGTTTGAATTCATGGATGGGGGCGGGGATACCACTCCCCGGTCCCGAAGTGCCCGATGTCCATCCCTAGTTATGAACAGATTTGTCATCGGTAACAAATAATATAATTAAAATCCAATAATTATTAAAAACAAAAGGATACATTAAAATTTAGAAAAACTATTAAAATTTATATATATAATATATATAATATAGGATTTTTTTTTCTGAATTTCGGGTTTGGATCGGGTTTTGGATTTCGGGTCGGGTTCGAATCGGAATACCTAATATCCAAATTCGAACTCTTTCGGTTTTAAAAAATAAATCCATATCCATATCCAAATTTTTTAACACAAAAATGAATGAAAACAAGTACAAACTTTTTTAACATTAAATGAAATAAAAAATATGTGATGTTTGGAAATGACACAGAAATCAACAAATTGTGATCTACAAAACAAACAATAATTTTTAAAGACATACTAAATTTAGAAAACTAAAATACATAAAAAACTAAAAAAAAATGCATATAGAACAAATAAAAACTAACACAAAAACATAAAAAAGTACCATTTTTTCGAAAAAAAAGAGTTGTATAACATATTTTCACATAAATATCCCAAAAATAAATAAAAAAACATAACCAAAAATATCAAATTTCAATAAATGAAACAAATTAATACCATGTATTTTTTTTAAAAAAAGTTCAAAAACACATAATAAAAAAGTCCACACATATAAAAAAATAACAAATTATTTTTAATAATTCTTAGATAACCAAGTATGTTAAATAAATGTAAAAAAAACTCTAAAATATTGTTGGATTACCACGTATGTTATATAACAAAATAAAAAAAATACTAATACCAATATGGTTCCAACATTTTTCTAGTACATCATATAAAATTTAAGAAAATAAAGAAAAAACCATCCCAAAAACAAATGTTAAACTAAACTTTAGAATATAATTTACAAAACAAACAAATACCTGTTGGTTTGAAAACTAACTGCGCAAGTGTACGCGGTCACAAGTAATATAATAAATTCGTTCCCACAGAGACTTCGTGTTTGTTCAGAAATAATATTTAAGCAACGACGTATGATTAAACAACAAACTGCTTGAATAAATATCAAAAGGGGGTATTTTTGTATTTTTCTAATTGATTAATTAAATTAGTAATATTAAATAATTCGAACTAATTAATTTATTTAAATGAAAATTTATATGTGAGAAAAACATGGGATTCTAATTTCATTATTTATTTCATTTAGAATTGATGCCTTAATTTCAAAGTAATTTTGATAATTTACGAAAGCTAGTCGGGAACACGAAAATAACATAAGCGCCTTTCAGTCTTAACTTATATCAAACCACACAACATCCACTTAAAAAGATAGAAGTCGCGAGGACACCTTTTATGTTTAGACCCTATATGTCTATAAGATTTGAAAACATAATTGGTTTACGAATAAATTCCTTTATTATGACTACATAGGGTGATGTGAAAAAATCCTATCACTTATCGTAAATGTACATGACAATTACGAACCTATGCTAACATGGCAAATTCTAAATTCCTAAATCCACTTTCGCATTCATTAGGAATTAATAATTTAGACGCTAGCTACGCATCTAATAAATTAAGCGCAACCACATTAGGCAATCTGAATTTTTATCATAATACAAATTATTAAGGCATCGAATTACTAAATTACGTAAATAAATCCATTAGAATCCCATGACGGCGATTAGTTCATAATTAAACGAATCGTCATCATTGGATTAATTGAAATCATAATAATAATAATAATAATAATAATAATAATAATAATAATAATAATAATAATAATAATAATAATAACAACAACAATAATAAAACAAAATTAAAAATTACGATAAATTAAATATGAAAATTACAAGAGTTAGAAAGTAGAACCGAAATAGCTTCCAATGAAAGAAAAGAGCGCTCCTAATAATCCCCGTAAATTCTTCAACCAAAATAACAATTATACTAAAATTGCAAAAATTTAAAGTGTATAAAAATGAAATTTAAAATTACAAGAAAAAAAAAGAGAATACAAGAGAGAATTTTTGTTCTCTAAATTGGTGTGTGATTTACAAGCTTGAGAACTAGGCTATTTTAGCAAAAAATTAGCACACCACACTAATAAAATAAAACTAAAAAGAATTTAAAAGAAATAAAAAAAAACAAATAGCACACCACAATAATAATACAGCCGAAAGCAACAACCATTCAGCAAATAACCCACTCGGCTGCAATCTATCACTTCCCTTTTTTTTTTTTTATTCCTGGACGACAACACACTAGTCACTACAACTTGCATTTCTTTGGTGTCTTTACAAAGATATGTCCGAAAAAAATGTTTTTATCCCGCACATCTTGTAATCTTTAATTAATAAATAATTAATTTAATTTAAAAATTATAAAAATAAATATCTAATATTATTAGATATTTATAAATATAATTTTCTAATTAAATAAAATATTTATTAATGTAAATAATTCCTTAAATCCTAAGCTGCAGTATTTTGAGGGTCAGAAACCGGACTCCTTTTGCTTGGAAAAAAATATATCAATTCCAACCGGGATTTTCTCTTTAAGAATATATCACTTTCCATCTTTTTGTGATAATTCTATTTTCTCCTTGCTCGTTCAGGTGTAAATTACGGTCTCTTAAGGATCTGAAACTGGATTCCTTTTGCTTAACAGAAAATATATCAATTCCAACCGGGATTTGTGCTTTAAGAATATATCACTCAGAATTTCTTTATGATAATTCTTTTGGCAATTCTTAATTCCGAATTGGTGCAAAATTTCACCGTTTTTAGCTTTTTATCGCCACGATACCTAAAGTTGCGAGTTCTGCACAACAAATGCTGAAACACAACAAAAAATAAATTAAAAGACACAACATACTTAAGGATAAACCATCAATCTAGGCCATTTAGCGCATAATAAGTGGATATAAAATCCACTTATATCACACCCCCAAACTTAAACTGATGCTTGTCCTCAAGCGAAAACAGACTCGACTACCTCTAAATGCATGAATGCAACTGATGCAAGGATCCCATAGGCAAAGCAATAACCAATTTAGCAGAGTGTCTCAGAGAATGTGATAACTCCAAATAGAGATCGACTAAATATCAGCATATTAACATTTACAAGTACAGAAACGTGCGTGTGTGCAATACTCATCAGAATTACTCTTAGCACTAGATCAAAACCATACATATTCTTCGTCATAACAATCACAAGTTTATAAATAGAATGGACGCTAGACACTTCATAACCTAGAAACACCTCTATCATCATTTGAGTTAGACAGGAATTCATGCTTTATTAACAACTATGACGCATAATACTATACACAACACACATGCTTATTTGATCGTGCAATGGATGAGACCCCAAAAGGCTTATACAATAATACCCATGTAGCGAGCGTTAGGTTAGTGGATCCCAGACCGGAAAAGTCTTAGGTCACTAGGCTTGAGTCCCCTAGAACTTAATTGCTCGAGTATTAAAGAGCTCACCCTGATCAACTTTGCATACACACACATACTCACAAACACTCTTTTTTTTTTTATGCAATCTGGAATGAGAATTCTCAATTCCAACCCTAGACTACTCATATAAATATGAGCTGGCTACTAGCCAATTGACACCTATCAATTATTAACAACTACACACAAACTAGCATGAACCCTGGTTTCCCTCAAACTTATATTCAGTGATTCTACGCTATCAAGGGAATAAAGAAAATTCCAAATATAATCAGGTGATTAAATTTCAACAACCAAACAAGCATGACCTTAACCTAGCCCAAAAGCAACCGATGAGTTGTGTAAGATTGTGTTTCTGCAACATGCACGTCAATTCAAAAGTATTTAAATTAGCCCTCTATCCATCATTATCACACTCAAATTCATCATTGACTACTAAACGGAACCACCAAGCGCTACGGGATCAAGGAAAATATGATATGCAACTAATCATGATTTTTTTTTCTTCAAAATATGAATTATATGAAATTAAACTAGCATGATGTATTATGAACTACATAAAACTATATGCAATGCTATGACTCGATTAATGAATTATCCTAAATCACCCCCAAACTTAAAATATTCAGTGTCCTCATTGAAGGTATAGATAAAGGATAAAAGAGAACTCCCCTAACTATCGGCATCGCTGCCCTCTTCGGGCAGTGAATCAGGAGGTGGAAATGAGTTCCAACCTGAGGCTAATCCTGCAACTCGCCAATGGCCTGCAAACTGAACAAAATCACACAAAATCAAACCACACATAATGTTAGGCCGAATACACAATTAATAATCAACTTTGTATGAGAGTTTAACAAGTTAAAGTGTTTATGCACTTAAAAACTTCTTGTATTACGAACCCTCTTCGTGATGTAAAATATCACAAAGAGCTGCTAGGTTACAATAAAGATAATTCGTTATCGATACCCTTCTAGGGTTAACCTAACTGTATTTATATAACATACAGCTACGATACAATCTCTAATTGATATTCCTAATAATCAGCTATACAATGATATCAATTACAGATTGTCACACGTCTCCTATGTCAACTCGATCTCTTTGATAGCTATCCAATCTTCAAAGATATCGCTTCCATAATAAATCTTCAATCACTGTTGACCAGTAGACGCTTCCCCTAGACAGAGTTTGACAAACTCTGTCGAGCTTCCATCTGTCAGAGTTTACTCAAACTCTGACTGCTTCCAGCTAAACTCTGATAATTCACTGTAACACTTAAACACTGATTAAAACACATCAATTATATTTAACAATCTCCCCCAACTTGTTCATTAGCAAAAATGCACAAGTTAATGACAATAATTGATGATGTCAAAACAAATAAACAAATACAGTGTTTACACAAATTCAGAGTTTAAGCTTCTACTTAATAAAAACTATAGAGAATAAGAAAATCCTTACAGAACTTAATCTCTTATCATTTCAAGATCTGGCATGGCTCTGAGATAATCAATCAGCAATCTTCTTTCTGCATTTTCAAGCTCAATCTTCATAGCTTCTTTAATTTCTCTGAGTTGAGGATCACTTTCATCTGTCTGGTAGATAGCAGCCCTAAGATCATAGATTTTGTTCCTTCTCATCTCATTTCCCAGTCTGATAAATCTGACTTTTTCTGACTGTGAATTGAAATCAAGTACTGTGATTCCCAAATCAGTCTTTAACTTTGCAGTACCTTTCTTCATTTCAATGAGATTGCCTTTGTAATCCCTGTACTTAGGAACATATCTGCTATTATATTTCTCTCCTCTGATTGCCAGATTCTGAGTCATTCTCTGTCTGAGCACATTAGCAACTGATTGAGTCCTTCGACTATTCACCTTGAGAAGATATGGAACATACTCTAGTTCTTCCCAACATTTCAAGCCAATATCATCCTCACCAACTTTAAATACTGTCCCATCAGCCATGAAGTACAAAAGAAAATCATTGTTTAAACTCTTCTGATGAACTAACTGTACTGATTCCAGTCTGTCCAAACTCTCTTGAGGAACACCACGACCTGGAACAGCCAGTGAAGAAGGATCTCTAGGACCAGTATATTGCCTTTTGTCTCTGTGTGAACCTAGTCCACCCTTATTATTACCAACTTTGCCAGACAAAGCCTTTCCATCAGAAACATTCATAGAAACTCCAGATAATACATTTGGATCATGAATTGTTCCTTTTCCAAAAACCGATTTTAACTGAGAAGAGTGTAAAGGTGTGATCATTGCTTGTGATGCAACAGAAGTTGTAACTTTCTTCTGTGAACTTTCTCCTTCAATGCCTTTTAGCTTGAGTTTAGCCTCTGCTGCAATTGCTTCCTTTGAAAACCGAGAACTTTGACTAACATCAGTCCTTTCTCTGATCACAACACCTTTAACAACAGGTCTACACTACTAGAAAAACGTCAATAGACATCGGTTAAAAACCGATGTCTATGTAAAACCAGAACCGATGTCTTCGCATGTGTAGAGAAAGGTAGGGGTCTTAGACATCGGTTTTTAACCGATGTCAATGTTTATGTTTAACATCAGTTTCTTAATAGTGAACCGATGTCTATGTTTCAAATTTACATCGGTTTCTGAATAGTGAATTGATGTGTATGTGTCAAATTTACATCAGTTTCCTAATAGTGAACTGATGTCTATATTTCAAATTTACATCGGTTTCTTAATAGTGAAATGATGTATATGTGTCAAATTTACATCGGTTTCCTAATAGTAAACTGATGTATATGTTTCAAAATTACATCGGTTTTTTAGTAAGGGCTGATGTGTTTCTTTGTATTTTACATCAGTTCTCTATTAATAATCATTGTCTTTTTATTCCTTAGACATCAGTTTTTTGGTTTTCTGATTTATTTTGTTCTTTTATTCATGGATGCCCTGTATATATGACATACTTAATTACCAAAAACCAATATTCCAAAACCAGATAAATAATATACTAAAATCAAAAAACCGATATACCAAAACCAAATATGCATTCAATCGGTCAACTACATTATCCAATTCAATATAGAACTAATTACATAATCCAAACCATCCAATATCGAAACTACATTGATATAAAATCTTAAATGAATAGCTGTAAGCACACGGACGTTGGACATATTCTCTTAAAAATGCTTGAATAAAAAGATGGACAACATGTTGTCGGATTTGCAAACTCTCCACTGTATTGAGCCCAAACGCTTCACAAGCACTCTTGCATGCAAAAACACCCCATGTTGTTCCTTCTCCCACTGCATGCAAAAATCAACAAAAATCAACAAGGAAGCATTAGATTGACTCAAACAGAAAATTTATGAAAATGGCTATCGTGCCACAAAAATGACAATTAATAATTAGTCCGACAATGTTATGCAAATGATGAGCAATGAGAAATAACACTTGCGAATGAGATGTATAACTAAGAGATGTGCTCGACCCCTGTACACTAAAAAGCCATTGGACTACAATAACAGTAGCCACATGCTTCCAGAAACTCAGAAATGCTGGACAAAGTGGTTTACAAAGTCATCATATATTCCAACACAACTAGAATATCACAGTACTAATTCAATTGCAGCATATGAACACAATTCATGTTATTGTCCTGTCATATGCACATAAAACACAAAACTAGCACCATCCCGTTGGAAAAATGATTGTGTAAAGAGAATGAGCCAACTATAAGCGAAGAGTAACGAATATGTGGACAATCAAAGACGAACCAATAGTATATATTTCATTGAAGGAGGAGATACCATTGACAACAGACCAGGTCATGTGTGTTTGGCAATGAAATTCTCATCGTCAAACTTGCATCCATATATTGATACACATCCACTCCTGTCACCCTGAAGGTTCATATATATAACGATGTAATTCCCTCATATTATTCAGCTTTTCTTGGGAATAATAGTGACTAATAATTCTTGGTATTCATATAATTTTTACTTGATTGTTCGTTTTAATCTTTTGTCCTACATCATTAATGGTAAAGGACTACTTAAAAGGAAGATACTTTATATTGTTTTAACGGCTAAAGAAACCGTAAAAATGTCCCAAAATTCATATTTAATATCAATGAAATTTGGCACAACAACAATTAAACATAATAAAGGAATGCAGGTACACCAAGCTCACCCGAGTTGTGAATACTTTTGAGGCAGAATAGAGGAAATTTTATCTGTAAACTACAGGAAAAAGATTCAAGACAACACAATTATTAAATTCCAGAATATAAGATATGCAGAGATGAATAATTTTAAACCTGAAGAACTGGTCGGTATACGGATGCAGCTAGATACATTCCTTATTCAGGTAACACAGCAGCAGAATCATAACCTTCTTGGACATTTGGACTTTTTTTCCAATTTTGCTGAATGAGATCCCCAGCAAAATAAAACAGATAGGTACACCAAATCAATTATTTTGGTGTATAATCAGAAATTGAATACAGCATGGGGAAAACCTCTCACGCCAGCTTATTATGTATACTAGTTTTTAAAAGGACAATTTCTCTTGAGAATATGAATTATGCAAATTTTATATTCTACTATTTTTGGACCTCCTTTTGAGAATGTATATACTCAAACGTCTGTAAATCTGGCTCAGATTACTAATCACATCACCAAGTTTTCAATTTCAAATATAGGGAGACCCAGAAACTAGCAAAATAATGCACCCAAATTATATCTGGCAAATAGAATAGGTAAATTGAGGTGTTTTATTTCCTACACTCAACCAGATATGATCCATAATGAATAAAAGGTTAAGTTCAGAATCAGCAATATATAAAGGCTGGATATTGTTGATGATACAGGTAATTTATAAACAAATTTACGTACCTGTATAATCATAGCTTCGGGAAAAAACAACCATATCTAAATGATTACTTTTTTCAAATATATTGGCACTGAATTGTGACTTCAGTTTTAAAGAAGAACTGCCATATGAATTATTAAATTCTGAATTCGCAAGGTAATTAATAATCAGAAAGAAAGGCATGATTAGGAGATCAACATAAACTTTGAAGGTCAATATAGACATGCAAACTATGTACCATGTCACTTGTAGCTTCAATATAATATCTTAATCATCATTGATTCATTGTGCAGCAAGCAAATACTACATCGCAGTTGCACCAAATGATTTAATATGGATCTACCAATCTATCTAGGTGTAGTTAATAATAATGTCACAAAACATTATTATTTTCTTACCTAATCAGATCAGCAATAAATACAATTTTCAAGTTCTCCCTCTTTGCAAATTCCCGAAGCTTTGATAATCTGGCCAGGAACCTTCATCATTCACAATCTCACATAGAACAGAAACATGTTCAAACCCCTGTAGTTGTAAGAGCTAGTATTGTTGTCACCCTATCACGAGCTGACACCCCTGTAGTATCCTACACATTTATATTTAAGTTTCATAAATTAAATTTACTCGCAATAGATTACATTGATCTGTTCAAAATAATAGATTATAATTGTCTAAGAAATAAAGAGCAGTCACATTGTAACTAAGACTATTCAGGACTACAAAAAATAAATGGTAACATACCACAGTAAATGTGAATGCGGTAGAAAGTATCTCCTCATTATCTTTATGAGATACCGTAAGAGGAATTTGCAATCTTTTTAAGTCGTCCTCCTTCATACTCACGCAAATAATTCCAGTGCCATGCTTCGCAATGAAAGCCGTAGAACCCATTATTATTTGAACTAGCTAGAGTACCTACTACCTAGAACTCCTGGAACTCAAGAATGTGCAGCACAATTTCATGTCAAATTAATAATTGTGCGGCAACATAGATTTATGCATTTAATATAGCATATGTAACCTTACATTAATTTTAATTGTAGATGTTACTAGGCACACCAATCACCATTCAGGGCAACTATTCACAACCCCTGCACCTATATTACTACTTGAAAAACAATTCTTGCACACACATTTTCTGCATGAACCTATAAAATACCATTCCCATGTCTCTACTACTACTGCTCTTGGACTGATTGAAACACCACTGAAAGATAGAAAAAAATCACATAATGTGTTTAATGTAGCCACACCAAACTGAAAATTTGTTTGAGTAATTTTAACAAACAGTTGGTGGGTAAAAAAACTGAAGGTAGGAAGCTTGAAGCTCAAACACAAACACAAATCGTACAAATTGAACAATAACATATATACATACGTACATATAACAAAATTGTAAAAATTGAACACAAACACAAATCCTCGAACAATAACATATATACATACATATAAAAGGATAAACCGAGCCGAACAAACCTTAGAGCCTAATATGCAGTTACAAAACAGCCAAATACAATAAAAAACAAAGAAAAGATTCGAGCAAAGTACCAAATCGAGCAAAAAACGATTACTCCAAGCTACTTCTTGAAGAAGCTCCGAGCTACTTCTTGAACAAGTTCCAAGCTCCAAGGTCTGTTAACAAATCGAACCAAAAACGATTAGTTGACCTAATATTGAAAGGGGATTCAACGGAGTATAGAAAAAATTGAATTAATCAACCTAATATTGAAAGGGGGTTTAGCGATTGGCGCAATTTGAGCTGAGGTTGTGTTAATTTGAGCTGGGTGTGTGTTAATTTGAGCTAATTGAAGAAAAGAGGGGCTAGGGTTCTTCAGCGCGAGAGAGGGGAGGGGGTCGTGTTTTTTGTTTTAGTTGATGTTTTTGAGGGGCGATGGGGTTTTTTAGATTATATGTTTTTTTTATATTTTTAATGATAAAAGAGCCTGAGCGGGAGTTGAATTTTGGCTAAGGGGGAAATATTTTGCATAAGGGGGGAAAGGAAAAGGGGGATACGCGGTTATTTTTTTTTTAAAAATAAACTCCAGACATCGTTTTTACGAAGAAGTGTTGTATTTACTATTATTAGACATCGGTTTAGTCTTTACTGATGTTAGAGAGACTTTTAACATCAGTGGCTTTTCTAACCGATGTCTAAAGTGTGATGTCTATTGCAGTTTTTCTAGTAGTGCTAGGAGCTTTTCCTCTTTGTACCTTACCAGACTTTAAAGATTTGAGATGTTCTTCTTGTAAACTCTTTTCTTCAGCTTCAATGTCCTCAATCGTAACTCCTTCCTCATTCTCTTCAATAAACAGCTTAGCAGCCAATTCTTCATCAGTTTGTGGATTAGAAGGTAACAGCAAACTCTTGGTCCTTGAAGTACCTTGAGTATCAGTATTTCTCCCAACAAACTGTGATTTAGATGACTTGCTAGTTCGCAGAGTTTGAAACTCTTCAGCCTTGTTCTTTCCTTTGTTACTTGCCCCTCCATCTCCAGCACTATCCCTTCTGACAACTCTCCCCCCCTTTTTGACATCATCAGGCATAAGAATAGATGTAATTAATTCCAGGGAGGTAGCAATAGAATCAATTTTAGCAGATAAGTCAGACTGATTCTCTTCAACTTTACTCAGCCTGGCAAAGAGATTGTCTTGAGCTTTAGAGAATTTTGTAGTCACTAATTTTGAATCTCTTTCCATTTTCATTTCTCTAGCTACAACCTCATTTCGCAAAGCAGTGATTGCCAATGTAGTATCATCAAATCTTCTATCCAGAGTTTTGACTTGAACTACAGTTGCTTTCAAGCAAGAAAGAATCTCTGGATTGGAGATAGTATCAGCATTTTTCTTAACAAAATCAGCTGCTCTTCCTCGTGGAAAAATACAATCCTCTTTGTACCATTCAGCAACATTCTTTGCAAATTGTGCTCTCTCAACTTCATGAGAAGTACAAGGTTGAGGGAAAGGTGTATGTTTATTGTCTGTTTGTACTGGTGCACTCAGAGAAGAATCAGAGTTTGCACTACTTCCACCTTCAGGTTCAACACTTGTAGCTTTAGCATGTTCATCTTTAGCCACAATTTTAGCAATTTCTTCTGTAGGCTTGTCAAGATTTTCTCCATGTTGTTCAGGCTCAGCAACAGGCATAGGCTGAGAAGTGACCTTGCTTGCCTGATCAATTTCTTCTCCTCCTTCAACAGTTTGGTGAGCATCAGATATTAACTCAGTATGGGATGCCACAGCTTCAGAAAGAACAACCGTAGGTTGATCAGCTACACCAATATCAGAGATAGGATCAGAGAATGGCATAAATGAGTCAAGAATAGCATTTATTGGAGAAAGACCATCTCTAACATCCTCTTCTGCAGGCATTTTGTCCTCTGCAGGTATTTCATCCTCTGCAGGTATTTCAGCCTCTGCAGGTATTTCATCTTTCTCAACCTTAACAGGAGGTGTTTGCTGTGAAACGACCTCTGGAGCATCAATATCTTCATCCACAGAATCAGAGAATATCAGTTTTCTTCGTTTTGCTAGAGGTACATTATCTGAATCCTCTTCACTAGATGGTGACTTAGGCATTTTTGCCCGTTGTTTTATCCTTTTCACTCTTCTAGTATAAACAGCTTCATGAGATGACTGCTTTGATTTTCTTTGTGTCTCTTTCGCCTGCTTAACACTTGCATGTCGTTCAGTAACTGCCTTCTTAACTCTTTGTGCTGACTGTGATGATTCAGAATTTGTTTGTGGAGTGGGTGAAGGTTGTTTTGTAGGTGCTGAGTGAGCAGGTGATTCAGTGTTTGGTTTGTGAGTACGATCAATGTTTAACGGTTCAGGCTCAGGTTCAGGATGTGGTTCAGGTTATTGTTGTGATTGTGGTTGTGGTTCAGGTTGCTGTTGTTGTTGTTCAGGTTCAGGTTGTTGTGGTTCTTGTGGTTGATTGAGAAAATTTTGCACAGCAAGTGGCATAACAAAAGCAGGGAGATTTGCTTTACCAACATCCTTGTTAGTCATATCAGAGAATATTCTCTTATTGACTCTAAAAGGATCAATTTCATCAGTATCATCAATTTCGAGACCAGGTACACAAGCATTGAACAACATTTGACAAAAACGAGCATAATAAACAGTTGTAGATTCTGACAGTTTATCACCTAAGTTCATCAGAACATATCGACCAAAATCAAAATTGGTACCATAGAGTAGAGAATACCCGATTTGGAGACTGTCTATTGGAATGGCATCCCAATTGGTGACTTTCTTCTGGAACGTCCTTGTGATGCAATCAAAGAAAAAGTTCCATTCCTTTCTGAGATTTGGTCTCTTTATACCGCCAAGTTTGTCAAGAGATTCCATGTAACCTATCTCTTGTAGCATCTCTCTCAAATAAGTTTCATTAACCAGAGTATAAGAAGTATGTGTGTCAAACCCCATTGTATCTCGTACAGTCTGTGGAGTAATCACATAATCTTGGTCTTCATAAGTGAAGATAATGTTAGGAGTTCCATTCTCTCCTCCATCCACATAAACTGAATTCTGCCAAAATGTAGCAATTTGAGACGCAGAGAGAGTAGCAGGTCGAACCAGAGCTTGTCCAATCTCTGAATCCCTCAAGAAGTTCTGCATGAGATGAAACGGTTCTGGAACGCGTTGATGATAGAGTGGAGCTTCATAGTTGTTAGGAACAAACCGTAAACCAAGAGCAGTGAATGCTTTAGAAGCCATTGAGTTAAGAAATTTGCAAGAATTTCCAAGAGAAATGTATGTAGAAAAGGTGTTTGCGTGAATGCCCAAGTGAAAAATAAGAGAACTGTGAGATGTAAGTATAAAGCACAACCGTTTGGACACAAAAGTGATTAAAGTAATTAAAAACCCAATCTCTTATGTAACAAACACTCAATCAGTTCCTAGATTAATGTGTAGTGGGACACGATAATGAGTAAGTGGGACACATTAAAGGGCGAGTGGGTCACGTGCGCTTATTTTTAAGAAGAGTATTTTGCAAATTAAAACATTAAAATATTTGATTTAAACAAAAATCAAATAATACTCTCTTAAAATATCTGGACCCAAGTAAAACCAGAATTTGAAGCGTTTACCTGTTGTCTTTAATAACCAGAATACGAAGCGTTTAAGAACTTCGTTCTTACCCATCTCTATTTAAGGCCTAGAGACTTGCTCAGATTAGTTCATTAAACCTTTAACCTTTCAGTCTCCCCTGTAAAATCACAAACCCTTCAAACCAAATACTGTGAAAAGCAATGGCCAACCTTACCATCAAAGAAAAGAACCTTCATCTTGTCGAGAATAGGGACATCTTCAGCTATACGCGTGAAGAATTTGAAGCGTTTGAGTGGGAAAGGCAGCTTGAGACGCTGTGGCTGCAAATGGATGCCGGTCTGGAAGAGATCGAGAGAGAGAAACCTGCAAGGGTGATCGACATCGATGCTGCCCTCCAAGCAACATTGGCATGGCTCTCCTCGAAGGCATCCTCATCCAACACCACCAACCATTGTTAATGAATATGTCAGCAAAAATAACCTTATCCCTTCAACTTCCACCCAAATAAAGTGGCAAAGATGGGATCTGGGAATTTTTGCTAACAATGGAGTGGTTTGGACTGACCTTTTATTTTCCTGTTGAATAGATTAGCAGATATAGAGAACAAAAAGATGTAATATTTGCTTGTAATCTCTTTCTTATTATCAATGAAAAATTATGTTTCTCTAATCTTATTCATTGTGTTCTGCAACTTTTATTTACGTTTTATGAACTGTTCTTCAAGAAAATAAATCAGAAGAGAATATGAAAACTAATTAAAGTAATCATATAAAGAACACATTCATCAACAATCCACTGATTAGCAGTTGTCAAAAAACCTATTTACTCCTAGATTTTCAAATTGTCCAAGTGAAAATTTACCTTAGAGTACAAATCACGAATCAACAGCGTTTGTCAATTCTCCAACTTTATCACCGAAACCCTTTCATAAATTGCACAGTTGTGAATATATGTGTGTGTGAAGCAGAGTTTACTAGTCAATTTTTAGAGCATCTAATTTTTCATAAAATCCATAAAGTAAATCAATAAACACTGGATGCACAAACTGTCATAGTAAACACTGACTGTATGATGAAAGCTAAACTCTGAAGTAATCAAACTATATACAGTAACTTTTATTTTATACCCCCTTTATATACATTTTTTTTATTTGTATTTTCATTTTTTTTCATTCCAGTAATCAGAGGTTGGAACCAGTCACCAAAAATTCAAAAATTTTAGCCCTTATCATTTTGATAAGTTCCTGGGTCATCCTAGTATTTAACTAGTCACCAAAAATCAGAGAATTTTAGCACATATTATATACCAATAGGTTCCTGGGTCATCCTAGTATCCAACATAATCTCAAAGGAGTATAACAACCTATATACATTTTCTTTGGGGTATTGCAGTAAGCATTTTATTCTATCAGAGTATAACTAACAGAGTTTAGAGTTCATCAACATCAGTAGTTTTTCATGTAAGGTAATGCACACAGTATTTATAGACTCAGAGTTTAGGACAAAATAAACTAAGAGATGCTATAAATATGAGCCAGTATCATGTTGTGTTAACTTTCTGCACAATCTAAGATTAGAGCACAATAAATCAGAAAGATTCATGATTAATTGCTCAGAATCATGCTTCATACATATTTCTTCATTGGTGTTTTCATTCAGACAAAAATCAACTCAGAGTTCATAGAGTTTATCAAACTTATTAACAGTGAATTACATATAGGCATGCTGACAGAGTTTAACAGAGTATGCATAACAGAGTTTAGTAAACAGAGTTCACTTAGCATTTAACCAAACAGGAAATATGAGTAATACACCACATAAGTAAAATTGGAATCTAACCAACATTCCTAGTCAGAACCAGAGACCATTCCTAGTTCATTGACCAGTCTTGTAAATGTAGCTTCACTCAATGGTTTAGTGAAGATATCTGCAAGCTGTTGTTCTGTAGATACAAAATGTAGTTCAATATTTCCTTCTTCCACATGTTCTCTGATGAAGTGGTACCTTATGCTGATGTGCTTGGTCATTGAATGCTGTACTGGATTACCTGTCATAGCAATAGCACTTTGATTATCACAGTAAATAGGGATATTACTGTACCTCAATCCATAATCCAGCAATTGATTCTTCATCCATAAGATCTGTGCACAACAGCTACCAGCTGCAATATACTCTGCTTCTGCTGTAGATGTGGAGATTGATTTCTGTTTCTTGCTGTACCAGGAAACAAGTCTGTCACCAAGAAATTGACAACTTCCAATAGTGCTTTTTCTGTCTACCTTGCAGCCTGCAAAGTCTACATCAGAATACCCAAGTAGCTTGAAATCTGATTCTCTGGGGTACCACAGACCTAATGATATGGTGCCCTTGAGATACTTGAAAATTCTTTTCACAGCTGTCAGATGTGGCTCTCTAGGATCTACCTGAACCCTTGCACAAAGACAGGTTGCATACATGATGTCAGGCCTACTAGCTGTCAAGTATAGAAGAGATCCTATCATGCCCCTGTAGTTTGTCATATCCACTGAAACTCCTGTGTCTTTGTCCAATTTAGTTGCTGTTGCCATGGGAGTTGATGCAGATGAACAGTCAAGCATACCAAATTTCTTGAGAAGATTTCTGGTATATTTTTCTTGATTAATGAAAATTCCATCATCTGTTTGTTTCACCTGTAGGCCTAGAAAGTAACTAAGCTCTCCCATCATGCTCATTTGATATCTGGACTGCATGAGCTTGGCAAACTTCTTACAGAGTTTATCATTAGTAGACCCAAAGATGATGTCATCAACATAAATTTGAACTAAAAGGAGGTCACTTCCTTGATTGAAATAAAACAGAGTTTTGTCAATTGTTCCTCTGTTGAATCCACTTTCTAGAAGAAACTGAGCAAGTGTCTCATACCATGCTCTTGGTGCCTGCTTAAGTCCATATAGTGCCTTATCTAGCCTGTAGACATAATCTGGATATTTGGGGTCCACAAATCCTGGTGGTTGTTCAACAAACACTTCTTCTTCAAGCTTTCCATTCAGAAAAGCACTTTTCACATCCATCTGGAACACTTTGAATTTCTTGTGAGAGGCATATGCTAGAAAAATTCTGATTGCCTCCAATCTTGCAATTGGAAAAAATGTTTCATCATAGTCTATTCCTTCCTGCTGTGAATAGCCTTTTGCTACCAGTCTAGCCTTGTTCCTTGTGATAACACCTTCACTGTCAGTCTTGTTTCTGAAAACCCATTTAGTACCAACAATAGATCTGTTCTTTGGCCTTGGTACAAGGGTCCAAACTTCATTCCTTTCAAATTCATTCAACTCTTCCTGCATTGCTGTTATCCAGTCTGCATCTTGAAGAGCTTCTTCCACTTTCTTTGGTTCATTTTTAGACAAGAATGCATGAAACAGACATTCACTTGCAGTAGCACTTCTTGTCTTTACTTTTGCATCAGGATCACCAATTATCAAATCAGGTGTATATGATTTAGTCCATTTCCTAGCAGAAGGCAAATGACTTCTATCAGCATGTGATCCTCCCCCTTGATCCATGCTCTCCTGATTTTGTTGTGATCTATCTTCGTTTTCTGAGACTCCCCCTGAACTTGACTGCCCAGAGTCAGAATTTGAAGCATCAGAGTTTGATCCAGATTTTTCAGTTGACTCAGTAACAGTGTTTGAGTCTTCATCTTGATCATGCTCCCCCTCAACTGGTTCTCCCCTTTGTTGTGACTGAGAAGTTTCTCCAGTGTTTACCAGTAGAGGTTCAGAATTTGTTTCAATAGAGTCTGTTAGAATTGTTTCATCAGAGTTTCCTTCATCAGAGTTTAAATCTTCATTTTCAAAGTTCAGTTGATCATATTCATCTTTGTCTTCAAGTCCAGTTATCTTCTTATCATCAAAAGAAACATGTATAGATTCCATGATCACTTTAGTTCTCAGATTGTAAACTCTGAATGCCTTTGTTGACAATGGATAACCAACAAAAATTCCTTCATCTGCCTTTAGCTCAAACTTGGTCAACTGTTCTGGATGAGTCTTCAAAACAAAACATTTGCACCCGAAAATATGAAAGTATTTCAGGTTAGGCTTCTTTTTCTTCACCATCTCATATGGTGTCTTTCCATGCTTATTGATCAGTGTTGCATTTTGAGTAAAATAAGCAGTTTGAACAACTTCTGCCCAGAAATAAGTTGGCAATTTTGCTTCATCAAGCATAGTTCTGGCAGCTTCAATCAAGGTTCTATTTTTCCTTTCAACTAAAACATTTTGTTGTGGTGTACCAGGTGCTGAAAATTCTTGTTTCACTCCATTGTCCTTGCAGAATTCTTCCATTGTTGCATTTCTGAACTCAGTTCCATTATCACTTCTGATGATTCTGACTTTGTTGCTTGATCCTTTGTCCAGAAGCTTCACATGCTCCATCAGAGTTAATGCAGTTTCATCCTTCTTTGCTAGAAAATACACCCAAGTGAATCTAGTGTATTCATCAACAATGACTAAAGCATATTTCTTCCTTGCAATAGACATAACATTTACTGGACCAAAGAGATCAACATGCAGAAGATGATAGGGATCAGTGATAGAAAATTCTGTCTTGCTCTTGAAAGATGACTTCCTTTGTTTTGCCTTCTGACATGAGTCACATAGGCCATCAACATTTAACAGAGCCTTTGGGAGTCCTCTTACAAGATCCTTTCTGATCAATTCATTGATGTTGTTCAAGTTCAAATGTGAGAGTTTCTTGTGCCACTTCCAACTCTCTTCACTAGACATTCTTGTTGACAGGCAAACAGCTTTTCCAACAGAGTTTATCAAAAGCTTGATTTCATAAATGTTGTTTTGCCTGTGACCAACTAGAACAACCTTTCCTGTAGATCTGCTGATAACTTCAAAATATTCAGGTTGAAAATCTACATGATATCCCTTGTCACAGATTTGACTCACAGATAACAAGTCATGCTTGAGTCCTGGGACATGAGCTACATTGTTGATGATGACATTTCCAAGATTAATATTGCCATATCCCAATGTTCTTCCTACATTGCCATCACTATAGGAAACTTTTGGGCCAGCCTTCTCCTCATATTCTGATAGCAGGGCTTTATTTCCAGTCATGTGTCCTGAACATCCACTGTCCACAACTAGGGTTGCCTCCCTGTTACCATCCAATCACAAACAATTACTGAGGATTAGTTTTAAGGATCCAGACTTGCTTGGATCCTTTGGCATTCTTAACTTTGTTAGCTTTTGCAGCAGAATTAACATTATCAGAGTTTGAGCTAACAGTATCAGTGTTTACACTTGCAGTATCAACTTTAACCCATTTCAGATTGGGTTTCAGTTCATAGTAATTATGATAGATAGCATGATATTCTCTGCAAGTATAAATGGAATGCCAGGTGCTTCCACAGTGTGTGCATAAAGTCTGTGGCTTAGTTCTAGCAAAATCCTTCTTTACCTCAGACTTTGTAGGTAAAGAATTTATATTTTTATTTTTCTTGCAGAAATTTGCAAGATGCTTAGTACTACCACAGTTATGACATGTCTTTCTTGGAGCATAACTAGCAAGCATTGGTTTATTTCCTGAAGTGATGCCTACTTTTCCATTTCTGTTCTTGTTTGACACTTTTTGTTTCTCAACAGATTTTAACTCCTTCAGTTTATGTTTGAGTTGTTTATCTGTCATTGAACCAATATTAACGTGTTTAACACTAGTTTTTACTGGTTTACTTTTGACAGCTTCCTTTTCATTTTCAGACAAAAATTTACTGGTTCCATGAACAAAATGAGTTCTGACTTTAACTTGATTTTGAAATCTAAGTTCATCTCCCTCATTATAACCTAGACCAACAGTGTCTGTTTGAAAAATCTGTTGAGTGTCCTTTCCAGAATTAGTCCAAGTCCTAATTTTATTATTTGCTTCCTCCAACTCTGACTGTAGTTGTTTGTACTTCTGAAGCAAATTCTGTTCTTTGCAAACAGCATCATCTCTCTCTTTCTGAACTTGTTGCATGTTTTCAAGTTTTTCTTCAACAAGTTTATTTCTTACCTTAAGTTCAGAATTTTCAGCTTTTATCCTCTCATTTTCTAAAGTCTGATCCCTATAACTTATATGCAATGACTTAAGATAAATTCTTAATTGAGCAATGTCATCAATATTATAAGCATAGGTAGTTAGAGGTACCTGATTTTCAGAGGATTCTGATTCAGTAGTAGCCATGAGAGCATAGTTCACTTCTTCATCAGAATCTGAAGTATCTGCCCAATCTCTGCCTTTAGTGTAGAGTACCTTTCCAGTTTTACCCTTCTTGCACTCAGGAGCATAGTGACCCATCTCCTTACACTTGTAGCATTGAATTTCAGACTTATCCTTCTTCCCTTTAGAATCTCTCTTATCAGACTTCCTGTAGCTTTTCCTGTCTTCATTTGAATCTCTAGAAAACCTTTTTCCTTTCTTGAAATTCTTGAAGCCCATTTTCTTGAAAGTCTTCACCATCAACACAGCCATTTTCCTCATTTCTTCTTCATCATCCTCAGAGTCAGATGATTCAGAAGAGTTTGAATCATAATCAG
Source organism: Saposhnikovia divaricata (assembly GCA_036435485.1). Taxonomy (NCBI): domain Eukaryota; kingdom Viridiplantae; phylum Streptophyta; class Magnoliopsida; order Apiales; family Apiaceae; genus Saposhnikovia; species Saposhnikovia divaricata. The sequence continues at coordinate 62,789,124 of CM071594.1, forward strand.
AGTTTGGTGATTCACTTTCTGAATGCATGACCAAAGCTTTTCCCTTCATTTTCCTTCTTGTTGCCTCTTTCTTCTGAGGCTTCTCTTCAACATTAAGAGCAACAGACTTTCCTTTCCTACTTGATCTCCTGTTTCTCTGCTCCATTTCCAATTCATGAGTTTTGAGCAGTCCATAGATTTCATCAATCTCTGTTTCAGCAAGATCATAGTTGTTTCTAATAGTGGTTGTTTTCACATCCCACTTTTCAGGTAGAGAAAGAAGAAACTTGAGATTTGAGTCTTCTAGATCATACTCTTTGTTGACCAATGACAGATCATTGATTAGTTTATAGAATCTATCAAATGTTTCTGTCATGGTCTCTTCAGGTTTAGCTTCAAAATGCTCATACTCTTGTGTGAGTATGTTTCTCCTATTCTTCTTAATAGCCGCAGTTCCTTGACACCTGACTTCAAGAGCATCCCATATCTCTTTTGCAGTGGTGCAGTTAATGACTTTGTTAGACATAACATTGTCTAAAGCACTATGCAGTAAATGCCTAACTTTTGCATCCTTAGCAATTGATGATAGATCTTCAGGAGTCATGTCCTTCTTTTCCATTGGAACCATTTTTGCTTCTTCACCAGCAACTGCAACAGATAGCTTTGTAGGATTGTGAGGGCCTTCATAAATCCTGTCAAGATATTCTGGATATGTAGCCTCCAGAAACATAGTCATCTTGACCTTCCACATAGCATACTCTAATGGCCTGAGAATAGGAACCCTGATTGGTTCATAACGACTCACAGTAGTAGGAGCCTTTTCAGAAACAGTAGGTGTTGGTGGAGGGATTGCTGCCATGATTATTTTTGTGTTTGGATCTTAACCTGTAATAAAGTAACAGATTGGCCCTGATACCACTTGTTAGGCCGAATACACAATTAATAATCAACTTTGTATGAGAGTATAACAAGTAAAAGCGTTTATGCACTTAAAAACTTCTTGTATTACGAACCCTCTTCGTGATGTAAAATATCACAAAGAGCTGCTAGGTTACAATAAAGATAATTCGTTATCGATACCCTTCTAGGGTTAACCTAACTGTATTTATATAACATACAGCTACGATACAATCTCTAATTGATATTCCTAATAATCAGCTATACAATGATATCAATTACAGATTGTCACACGTCTCCTATGTCAACTCGATCTCTTTGATAGCTATCCAATCTTCAAAGATATCGCTTCCATAATAAATCTTCAATCACTGTTGACCAGTAGACGCTTCCCCTAGACAGAGTTTGACAAACTCTGTCGAGCTTCCATCTGTCAGAGTTTACTCAAACTCTGACTGCTTCCAGCTAAACTCTGATAATTCACTGTAACACTTAAACACTGATTAAAACACATCAATTATATTTAACACATAAAAACACCAAACCTATGGGTTGCCTCCCATGAAGCGCTGTCGTTAACGTCATTTAGCCGGACGTTCCTTCTGTAACTCGATCATGCTGGGGCAAGAAAAGCGGTGAATTCATCACGGTTTACCGTACCCCCAAGATAATGCTTAAGCCTCTGCCCATTCACCTTAAAAGACTGATCAGGTGACTTATCAAAAATTTCCACTGCCCCATGCGAAAACACTGTTTTAACCGTGAACGGACCTGACCACCTTGACTTGAGCTTTCCAGGAAAAAGTCTTAGCCGAGAGTTGAAAAGCAGAACCATTTGACCCGGTACAAATGTCTTATGTACCAACCTTTTATAATGCCATCTCTTGACCTTTTCCTTGTACAGCTTGTTATTCTCATAAGCCTGTAGACGAAGCTCATCAAGCTCATTCAGTTGAAGCATCCTTTTTTCACCAGCAACTTTCATGTCGAAGTTCAATTTCTTCAAAGCCCAGTATGCCTTGTGCTCAAGCTCGGTAGGCAAATGACAAGCCTTACCATACACCAACTGAAAAGGAGACATACCTAGAGGTGTTTTATACGCGGTTCTATATGCCCAAACAGCTTCGTCTAGCTTCAAGGACCAATCTTTCCTTGAAGGATTCACCACCTTTTCCAAAATCCGCTTGATTTCCCTGTTGGAGACTTCTGCCTGACCATTAGTTTGAGGATGATACGCTGTTGCAACCCGATGTGTCACACGATACTTTGCCATTAATGCAGTGAATTTCTGATTGCAAAAATGTGTCCCCTCATAACTGATTATTGCTCGTGGAGTTCCGAAACGGGTAAATATGTTCTTGTGCAGAAAGTTTATCACCACTTTAGCATCGTTTGTAGGCAGAGCTTTGACTTCTACCCATTTGGACACATAGTCTACCGCTAGCAGGATGTACTGGTTGTTGCACGATGAGACAAATGGTCCCATGAAATCTATCCCCCAGACATCGAAAATCTCAACTTCAAGAAGCATGTTGAGAGGCATCTCATTCCTCTTGGAGATATTTCCAACCCGTTGACAGCGGTCACATCCCAATACAAATTGATGAGAATCTTTAAACAAAGTTGGCCAGAAGAATCCTGCCTGAAGTACTCGAGCCGCGGTCTTTTCTCCACCATAATGACCACCGTATGTGGTAGAGTAGCAATCTCGCAAAATCTCCTTCGTTTCATTGTAAGGAATGCATCTCCTGATAATCTGATCTACTCCCTGCCTGAACAAAAATGGTTCATCCCATCGATACCACTTCACATCATGCAAAAACTTCTTCTTTTGGGCATAAGAGAATTCTGACGGAATGACGTTGCTCACCAGATAATTCACAATATCTGCAAACCATGGCACTTTTCCGTGCACTACGAACAACTGCTCATCTGGGAATGATTCATTAATTAACGTCTTATCCTTACCATGCTCCTCCAACCGTGATAGATGATCGGCTACCTGATTTTCTGTCCCCTTCCTGTCTTTTATTTCAAGCTCAAATTCTTGCAGCAGAAGAACCCAACGAATCAATCGCGATTTAGACTCCTTTTTTGAAAATAGATACCTAATGGCTGCATGATCAGTGTAGACTGTCACCTTCGTCCCAAGCAAATAGGACCTGAATTTCTCAAAACCATAGACAACTGCCAAAAGCTCTTTCTCCGTAGTGGTGTAATTTAGTTGTGCATCGTTAAGGGTTTTACTAGCATAGTAAACCACATGAAAAACATTTTTCTTTCGCTGACCAAGCACAGCTCCCACGGCAAAATCGCTAGCGTCGCACATTAGCTCGAATGGCTCTTCCCAATTAGGTGCTGTAATAATCGGGGCTGATGTCAACTTCTTTTTCAATAGCTCGAAAGCAGCCAAGCAATCATCATCGAACTTGAAAGGTTTGTCTTTCTCCAGCAAATTGCACAATGGCTTAGAAATTTTGGAGAAGTCTTGTATGAATCGTCGATAGAAACCTGCATGTCCAAGAAAGCTACGGATTCCTTTAACTGAGATTGGAGGAGGCAGTCGTTAAATAGTCTCTACTTTTGCCTTATCCACCTCGAGCCCCTTACTAGATACCTTGTGCCCAAGAATGATCCCTTCTTGCACCATGAAATGACATTTCTCCCAATTGAGCACCAAATTAGTCTCAACACATCTTTTCAGCACTAGGCTCAGGTTGTGCAAGCACTCATCGTACGAAGTTCCAAAAACTGAAAAGTCATCCATGAAAACCTCCACATTTATTCCAATCATGCCAGAGAATATGGCCATCATGCATCTCTGAAAAGTCGCAGGAGCACCACAGAGCCCGAAAGAAACTCGACGAAAAGCAAAAGTGCCAAAAGGACAAGTGAATGTGGTCTTCTCCTGATCTTCTGGGGCGATACAAATCTGATTATAGCCTGAATAACCATTGAGAAGGCAGTAATATTCATGGCCAGCCAATCTATCCAGCATTTGATCGATGAATGGAAGAGGAAAATAATCTTTTCTGGTGGCCTTGTTCAACTTGCGATAGTCCATGCATATTCTCCATCCTGTGACTGTCCGAGTAGGAATGAGCTCATTCTTCTCATTGGTTACAACTGTCATGCCTCCTTTCTTGGGCATACACTGAACTGGACTCACCCAAGAACTGTCTGAAATAGGGTAGATGATACCAGCATCCAACCACTTAAGAATCTCTTTCTTTACCACCTCCTTCATAATAGGATTAAGTCTTCGCTGATGCTCAACAGTAGGTTTACTTCCTTCCTCTAGCAGAATTTTGTGCATGCAATACGAAGGGCTGATTCCCTTGATATCTGTTATGGTCCATCCAATGGCTGATTTGAATTCTCTCAGAATTCGCAGAAGCTTATCTTCCTCACTCCCTGATAGATTAGAAGCAATAATAACAGGTAATGTAGATTCATCACCCAGAAACGCATACCGCAAGTGATCCGGCAATGGTTTGAGTTCAAGTATAGGAGCTTCTTCAATAGATGGCTTTAGACGCTCCTGGGAATTTTTTAGTTCTGCTAATCCAAGAGACTCAAATGGCATATCAAATCTTCTCTTCCAAGGAGCTAAATTTAATTGCTGAAGTTGTTCTGCTCCTTCTTCATCTTCCACCTCAGAATCCCCTATCAAGGCTCTCTCCAAGGGGTCTGTTAATAACATCTGCTCAAGCTCCGTTCTAACTGTAGAATCTACCAAGTCAACTTTAAAACACTCCTCTTCAGATGGAAGCTTCATTGCTTTGAACACATTAAAAGTGATGTTTTGGTCTTGCACCCTCATTGTGAGTTCACCTTTCTGGACATCAATCAACGTCCGACCTGTAGCTAAGAATGGTCTCCCCAAGATAATGGGAATCTTCTTATCCTCCTCGAAATCTAGAATAACAAAGTCAGCTGGGAAGATGAGCTTATCCACTTTTACCAAGACATCTTCCATTATTCCTCTTGGATACGTAACTGACCGGTCTGCTAGCTGTAAGGAGATATTTGTGGGTTTTGGATCAGGTAGACCAAGTTGCATGAAAACCGACAATGGCATCAGATTGATGCTAGCTCCCAAGTCACACAAGCACTTTTCAAAAGACAGATTACCAATAGTACATGGTATGGTGAAGCTTCCAGGATCCTTGAGCTTCGGAGGCAGTTTCTGTTGGAGGATGGCGATGCATTCTTCTGTTAAGGCAACAGTTTCTAATTCCTCAAGTTTCAGCTTCCTTGATAAAATACCCTTCATAAACTTAGCATAACTCGGCATCTGCTCCAATGCTTCTGCAAAAGGTATATTAATATGTAGCTTCTTGAATACCTCTAAGAATTTAGCAAACTGCTTATCCAATTTCTGCTTCTGGAGTCTCTGCGGATATGGTGGAGGTGGGTAGATTTCTGTGTTTGCAGTTTTATGCTCCTGGGATGCTTTCTCAGATGGCCTGTTGACCTCCTCCGGTTCGCTGATGCTGATGTCCGGCTTCAAGATCTTCGTTTGCTCCTCAGTCGCGGAGTGGTTGCACTGTGCCTCTACCTCTTCAACTTCTTGGTCCTTTGTGATTTTTCCAGATCTTAAGGTGATAGCTTTGACTTGCTCTTTGCCGTCCCTTTTTCCAGGGTTTGTTTTTGTGTCGCTAGGTAGAACTCCTTGCGGCCTGTTGAGTAAGGCGTTTGCTATTTGGCCAATTTGGTTTTCCAGAGTTTTAAGAGATACAGCCTGACTCTTACACATCAATCTTAGTTCTTCCAATTCTAATTTCTCAGCAGACTGTTGGCCTGGACCAGCAAAATATTGCTGATTAAATCCCGGAGGTTGAGATTGTTTCGGGGCGTACTGATTCTGAAGTTGATGCCCCTGATGTTGATATAGTCCTGAGGGATTGTATGGTCTGGCCCCATATTGCTGATTTTGGGTTTGATGGTATGGTTGTTGTTGATATGGGTGTGGTTGATATGGTGGTTGGGCTTGATATGGTTGCGGTGGTGGTTGCAATCCATTGTTATTGTTGCTCCAGCTGAAGTTAGGATGGTTTCTGTTGTTGGGCTGGTAAGTGTTTGGGACCGGATGCTGCTGCTTTTGAAAATTGCTCACAAAGTGCACTGATTCATTGGAAATTGCACATTGATTCGTTTCATGTTTACCGGCACATAGCTCACAAACACTTGCTACTTGTTGTACCCCATAGTTTGTCAAAGAATCCACCTTCATGTTTAGCGCTTCAAGCTGAGCTGATAGGGATGTGACTGCATCAACCTCGAGGATTCCTGCCACCTTGTTTTGAGGCATATCCTGTGTCGGATTCTGATACTCATTAGCCGCCATCATTTCAATTAGCTCGTAGGCAGCTTCATAACTTTTAGCCCATAATGCTCCTCCTGAAGTTGCATCCACAATAGGTCTTGATTGTCATCCCAATCCATTATAGAAACAATTTATGACCATCCAGTTGGGCATGCCATGATGAGGGCATTTTCTTAGCATCTCCTTGTAGCGTTCCCAAGCTTTACATAAAGATTCCCCCGCCTGTTGTGTGAACTGAGCAATAGCATTCCTTATGGCAGCTGTTTTTGCCATGGGATAGAATTTAGTGAGGAACTTTTGAGCGAGTTCCTCCCATGTTGTTATCGAGCCAGCTGGGAGAGAGTGCAACCATCCCTTAGCTTTGTCCCGTAGAGAAAATGGAAAGAGCCTCAACCTTACAGCATCATCTGACACGTTGTTGAATTTGAATGTGTCACAAATCTCTATGAAGTTTCGGATATGCATATTTGGATCTTCCGTTGCCGTTCCCCCAAACTGGACAGAGTTTTGTACCATATGGATTGTGCCAGGTTTGATTTCAAATGTGTTGGCTGCAATGGCTGGCCTAACTATGCTTGACTGAATGTAATTGATTTTTGGTTGAGAATAGTCCATCAACGTCTTGGGCACATCTTCCGCCATGTCTAACTCTTCTTCCAGCTTTATTACGGTTCTTGATTTAAGGGCTTGGGCACGTGTTAGCATAAACAACTCAAGATCCTTATACTCGCAGAGCGAGAAAACACGACGTTTAGAAAAAATAAACAAAAAATTCAAGTCAGTTCAGTTTAACCTCCATTGATGTAAACACAATTTCTGAAAATAACACCGAAGTCCCCGGCAGCGGCGCCAAAAACTTGTTGGTTTGAAAACTAACTGCGCAAGTGTACGCGATCACAAGTAATATAATAAATTCGTTCCCACAGAGACTTCGTGTTTGTTCAGAAATAATATTTAAGCAACGACGTATGATTAAACAACAAACTGCTTGAATAAATATCAAAAGGGGTATTTTTGTATTTTTCTAATTGATTAATTAAATTAGTAATATTAAATAATTCGAACTAATTAATTTATTTAAATGAAAATTTATATGTGAGAAAAACATGGGATTCTAATTTCATTATTTATTTCATTTAGAATTGATGCCTTAATTTCAAAGTAATTTTGATAATTTACGAAAGCTAGTCGGGAACACGAAAATAACATAAGCGCCTTTGAGTCTTAACTTATATCAAACCACACAACATCCACTTAAAAAGATAGAAGTCGCGACGACACCTTTTATGTTTAGACCCTATATGTCTATAAGATTTGAAAACATAATTGGTTTACGAATAAATTCCTTTATTATGACTACATAGGGTGATGTGAAAAAATCCTATCACTTATCGTAAATGTACATGACAATTACGAACCTATGCTAACATGACAAATTCTAAATTCCTAAATCCACTTTCGCATTCATTAGGAATTAATAATTTAGACGCTAGCTACGCATCTAATAAATTAAGCGCAACCACATTAGGCAATCTGAATTTTTATCATAATACAAATTATTAAGGCATCGAATTACTAAATTACGTAAATAAATCCATTAGAATCCCATGACGGCGATTAGTTCATAATTAAACGAATCGTCATCATTGGATTAATTAAAATCATAATAATAATAATAATAATAATAATAATAATAATAATAATAATAATAATAATAATAACAACAACAACAATAATAAAACAAAATTAAAAATTACGATAAATTAAATATGAAAATTACAAGAGTTAGAAAGTAGAACCGAAATAGCTTCCAATGAAAGAAAAGAGCGCTCCTAATAATCCCCGTAAATTCTTCAACCAAAATAACAATTATACTAAAATTACAAAAATTTAAAGTGTATAAAAATGAAATTTAAAATTACAAGAAAAAAAAAAGAATACAAGAGAGAATTTTTGTTCTCTAAATTGGTGTGTGATTTACAAGCTTGAGAATTAGGCTATTTTAGCAAAAAATTAGCACACCACACTAATAAAATAAAACTAAAAAGAATTTAAAAGAAATAAAAAAAAACAAATAGCACACCACAATAATAATATAGCCGAAAGCAACAACCATTCAGCAAATAACCCACTCGGCTGCAATCTATCACTTCTTTTTTTTTTTATTTATTCCTGGCCGACAACACACTAGTCACTACAACTTGCATTTCTTTGGTGTCTTTACAAAGATATGTCCGAAAAAAATGTTTTTATCCCGCACATCTTGTAATCTTTAATTAATAAATAATTAATTTAATTTAAAAATTATAAAAATAAATATCTAATATTATTAGATATTTATAAATATAATTTTCTAATTAAATAAAATATTTATTAATATAAATAATTTCTTAAATCCTAAGCTACAGTATTTTGAGGGTCAGAAACCGGACTCCTTTTACTTGGAAAAAAATATATCAATTCCAACCGGGATTTTCTCTTTAAGAATATATCACTTTCCATCTTTTTGTGATAATTCTATTTTCTCCTTGCTCGTTCAGGTGTAAATTACGGTTTCTTAAGGATCTGAAACTGGATTCCTTTTGCTTAACAGAAAATATATCAATTCCAACCGGGATTTGTGCTTTAAGAATATATCACTCAGAATTTCTTTATGATAATTCTTTTGGCAATTCTTAATTCCGAATTGGTGCAAAATTTCACCGTTTTTAGCCTTTTATCGCCACGATACCTAAAGTTGCGAGTTCTGCACAACAAATGCTGAAACACAACAAAAAATGAGTTAAAAGACACAACATACTTAAGGATAAACCATCAATCTAGGCCATTTAGCGCATAATAAGTGGATATAAAATCCACTTATCAATACCACATAAAAGTCCTTTTAAAAAATATTATTTAAATGAATATATTAAAAAGTTTACATTTATGTTTTACGTGTTTCTAAAATCAAGCTAAAAAGAAATAGATTTGGTACTGTAATTGTAAATAAATTAAAAAAAAGTAACCTAAAATTCCAAAACAAAAAATTTAAAAAAATATATTAAGTTATATAATAAAAGACATAAAAAAAAATTGAATATGTAATTTCTCAAGTACATCATGTATAATAAATACTGTAACATAAAATATTTACTTATAAATTCTTCAATAAAAATGTTTCTTAATTTTATATAAAAAAACAAACACAAATAAACAAAAAATAATGCAACTCTATTGAAAAATAATATTTCTATTTCATCATATTATTATTTTGCGAAAAATGTTGACGTAATACTTTAGTTGTAAAAAGATTTAAGAACCCAACAAAGAACATAATATAAAATAAAATACTATACCCTAACAAAAATTCAAAATTGAAAATTACAGAAAAGTAAAATTTTGTCAACAATTAAATTAAAACTAAATTTGTACAATTCAAAGCAATGAAATACATATCAACAAATTCATCAAATATTATCATAAGCAAATGAATTTTATTAATTATTTTATTATTGTTTAATGTAAAAAATAAAATTTAAAATAACATTAAAAAAAATTTGCAAAAAATTATACTATTAAATTTTTTTACAATATAATGACAAAACAACCTATGCATTGCACTGGTATAATGCTACTATGTTTAAAAAATAGAGACTAAAGACGATACTGTGATACAAATCGTAGGTTTTTTTTTGAATAATTAGAGTTATAAACTTTATATATAAATATTTATTTTAATAAATTTCGGGTGAGCGAGATTTAAATCTAGAATCTGAAACGATAAAAAATAACTTAGAACTGGGACAACAAGAAATAAGCTTTTATCACTTGAATTATCAAATTATTCAAAAAAAGTTGTGACCTTGGGTTCAAAGTCCAAACTGACTTCAGAAATCGCGATTATTGAACTAGAAAACAAAACTTTATCGATAATCTTAAAAATTGCACGGGTAATGCTCACACAAATAGCGTTATATATATTAATTAGTGCTATTTTGGTTTTTATATAAAATCGAACCGTGTCAATTTAATATCTAATATTTGTAATTTTATGGGAAAATAAATTATTTCGTCCTTCAACTTTATGCTATTTTTGGTTTAGGTCCCTGAACTATGAAAAATAATATACGGATACCTAAACTTTTAAAATTTCTGATTGACATCCTTCCTTTCGCGGAATTAAGTGAAAATTTAACATGTTAATCTTCGAGTGATTATAAGAACATGGGTGGTGAAAGTTTTCAATTTCGAGTTCACTAACATATGCAAATCTGCATATTTTAGTAAGTTTTTTTTCGTGTTCTTGAAATTAAAGTACAGATTTCTATATGTTAGTGAATTCGAAATCAAAAATTTTCACCACCCATGTTCTTATAATCACTCGAAGATTAACATGTTAAATTTTCACTTCATTCCGCGAAAGGAAGGATGTCAATTAGAAATTTTAAAAGTTTAGGTATCCGTATATTATTTTTCATAGTTCAGGGACCTAAACAAAAAACAGCATAAAGTTGAAGGACGAAATAATTTATTATCCCTAATTTTATTTATTGTTGTTTTGTTAAATGAATCCCAATCATTCACGATGAATGAGTGGATGAATGTAGATGGGCAAAGGAGTAGGATACGAAGAGTTGTTTGAAGTTAATGTGCACTGGAATCAGCAATCAAACGGTTGCACTTCTCTAAATTGTGAAATGGGTTAAAATAAAGCTCCCACTATAGTATCACGTACTTTGCAGATATCTTCGTCTGTTCAAACCTGGTCTGAAATATACTTGCATGTAAAAATGGCAAATAATGACGAGGTAGCCGTCGGAATCGATCTAGGCACAACATACTCCTGCGTTGGAGTTTGGCAAAATGATCGAGTTGAAATCATTGCAAATGATCAGGGGCATCGTACGACACCATCATATGTTGCTTTCACCGATACGGAGCGTTTCATTGGAGATGCTGCTAGGAACCAAGCTGCTCTGAATCCTATCAACACTGTCTTCGGTACGAATTTGAATATTTGTTTCGATTTTACGTGTAGTGTACTAGTGTGTTTATCTTTTGTTTTACATTTTTAGTAGTTGTGTATATGTTGATATTGTTTATGCTTTGATGATTTCCTAAGATTGTGTGTGCATGTAGATGCTAAGAGGTTGATTGGAAGGAAATTTTACGATTCAACATTACAAAGTGACATGAAGCTCTGGCCATTTAAGGTTATTGGTGACCATGCTGATAAACCCAAGATAGTTGTGAATTACAAATCTGTGGAGAAACAATTCTCACCCGAGGAGTTGTCTTCAATGGTTCTTGTTAAGATGAAGGAAATTGCCGAAGATTATCTTGGAAAGAAAGTGACGAATGCTGTAGTAACAGTCCCAGCACACTTTAATGACTCACAAAGACAAGCTACAAAAGATGCAGCAACAATAGCTGGCCTCAATGTGTTGCGGCTTCTTGTTGAACCCACAGCTGCTGCGGTGGCTTACGGTCTTGACAAAAATCTTACAAGTGGTTTGGAAGGAGAGAAAACTGTCCTTATCTTTGATCTCGGTGGTGGTACGTTCGATGTTTCTCTTCTTAAAATCAGAAAGGATGTTTTTGAAGTACTGGCTACTGCTGGCGACACTCACCTTGGTGGTGAGGATTTTGATAACCGTTTGCTAAATCATCTTGTTAAAGAATTTAAAAGGAAGCATAAAAAGGATATCAGTCAAAATGCTAAATCTTTAAGAAGATTGAGGAATGATTGTGAAAAGGCGAAGAGAATTCTATCACATAATGCTACGACAACTATTGATGTAGACTCTCTGTATGAGGGAATCGACTACTGCACAAAAATCACACGTGCTAGATTTGAGGATTTAAACTTGGATCTATTTAGAAGTTGTTTGGATACTGTGGAGAAGTGTCTGGAAGATGCGCAGGTGGACAAGAGCAGTGTCCATGATGTTGTACTTGTGGGTGGATCTACTAGGATTCCAAAAGTGCAACAGCTGTTGCATCAGTTTTTTGATGGGAAGGAACTTTGCAAGAACATTAATCCTGATGAGGCTGTTGCCTATGGTGCTGCTGTTCAAGCTGCTATATTATGCGGGGAGGGTAGTCTAAGGATCAAAAACTTGGTTCTGCTTGATGTTACTCCTCTATCTCTTGGTATTGCAGTAAAAGGCGTACTAATGGTTGTAATTATTCCAAGGAATACAACGATTCCCACTTCAATGAATAAAGGATTTTTTACTTCTGCTGATGATCAAGAATCTGTTAAGATCAGTGTGTACGAGGGTGAGAGAACAAGAACGGAAGATAACAATTTATTCGGAGAGTTCAAACTATCTGGGCTGCCTCCTGGCCCAAGGGGTAAAGTAAAGATTTTTGTAACATTTACAATTGATGCTAATGGGGTATTGAATGTTTCTGCTGAGAATAAGGATACAGGACTGAAAAATAGCATTCAAATCAACAGAAGTGGAACGCACACTGTTATAACGGAAGCAAGAAAGATTATATGCAGAAGAGAAATAAGTTTATAGATCTGAGAGGATAAACAGATTATAAGGTTTTTCAGATGATTTACAATATTTACAAGCATCTATATTTATAGACATAAATAAAGGGGTAGGTGTGGTAGGTGGGTTAGGTGTGGTCAAATCCGGCGGCTACAGTGACGCCGCCGGCGGCAAGTCAAACTAACAAATCTCCACCTTGACTTGAATCCTCTCACAAAAACAGATAACAGATGTACCAGATGCATCATAATAATGCCAGATGTACCAGATAACAGACTCCACCTTTACTTGAATCCTCTCACAAACAGATAACAGATGTACCAGACGCATCATAATAATGCCAGATGTACCAGATAAAACTCTTCTGCCTCAGATTTTTCCCTCAAAAGGGCAGTCAACAACTCCGAACATTTAGCAAGTTCAAACAATGTTGAAACTTGCTATGTGGAACCGGCTTGGTGAGCATATCAGCTGGGTTATCAGCAGTACCCACTTTTCTCACCTTAATTCTCGTCTCACTTCTTAGAAAATGATATCTCACATCTATGTGCTTAGTCCGCTCATGATGGACTTGATCCTTGGCTAAACAGATTGCACTGAGACTGTCACAAAATACTGTAGCCTGATCATGATGTAGACCTAGATCACTGATCAATCCTTTCAACCAGATTCCTTCTTTTGCGGCTTCTGTCAATGCCATGTACTCTGCTTCTGTAGTAGACAAAGTCACTGTAGGTTGCAGAGTAGCTTTCCAACTGACAATCGAACCACCCAGAGTGAAAGCATAACCAGTCATAGACCTTCTACTGTCAACATCTCCAGCATAATCAGAGTCTGAAAACCCTGTCACCAAACACTCAGTATCACCTCCATAAATGAGACCAACATCAGACGTACCTTTTAAGTACCGAAATACCCTCTTCACAGCTTGCCAGTGCTCCTTGCCTGGATCACCCATGAACCTACTAACAACACTGACAGACTGTGCAAGATCGGGTCTAGTGCAGACCATTGCATACATCAAGCTCCCTACTGCACTAGCATAGGGAACTCGAGACATGTACTCTTTTTCCTCAGCAGACTTAGGTGCAAAAGCAACAGACAGATGTGCATTTGCAGCACTAGGAGTATCTATGGGCTTTGCTGTAGACATGCCAAACCTTGACAAAATCTTCTGAATGTATCCCTTCTGTGACAAGAAGAGCTTTCTCTTGTTTCTATCCCTATAAATCTCCATTCCCAGAATTTTCCGAGCCGCACCCAAATCTTTCATTTTAAACTCAGCACTGAGGAGACCTTTCAACTTCTGAATATCAGACTTGTTCTCTGCAGCTATCAACATATCATCTACATACAGGACCAGATAAATGAAAGAACCATTTGCTGTCTTACTGTGATAAACACAACAATCATACGGACTCCTGGTGTAGCCGATACCTATCATATAGCTATCAAATTTCTTGTACCACTGCCTCGGAGACTGCTTTAGCCCATACAAGGACTTCAATAACTTGCAAACATAATCTTCTTTTCCAGGAACCTGAACACCATCTGGCTGAGTCATGTATATCTCCTCCTCCAGATCTCCATGCAGAAAAGCTGTCTTCACATCGAGTTGTTCAAGCTCCAGATTCTGATGTGCAACTATTGCTAGTAGCACCCTGATGGAAGTGTGTCTGACCACTGGTGAAAAAATCTCATTGTAATCTACTCCCTCTTTCTGAGTGAACCCTCGAGCTACTAACCGAGCTTTATACTTGATACCCTCAACCGATGTTTCTCCTTCCTTCTTCTTGTAGACCCATTTACAAGTAACAATCTTTCTGTCTCGAGGCTGCTTGACTAATTCCCAAGTCTTATTCTTCTGAAGTGACTCCATTTCATCTCCCATAGCAGCAAACCATTTTGTAGATTCAGTACATGTCACTGCTTCTTTGTAAGTGGATGGCTCTTTAGAGCTAGGGTCCACTTCTTCAGCTACCTGTAGTGCATATGCCACCATATCTTCAAAACCATATTTCTTTGGAGGCACTCCATACTTAGCTCTCCTCGATCGATCAAGAGCTAAACTGTGTTGATTTACTACTGGTACTGATGATTCTGATTGTGGTTGTTGAACTTCTTGTTGTGGTTCACTCTCATCTTGAGTGACTTCCTGCTCCACCTGTTTCTCAACACCACCACTTTCTGAACCAATCGTAGACTTCACAGTAGGGTTAAACATAGAATTTTCATCAAAGACTACATTTCTACTCAGTATAACCCTATTTTCAGATGGAGACCAGATTCTATAACCTTTAACCCCATCCCCATAGCCAACAAATACTCCCTTTTTAGCTCGTGGCTCCAATTTACCCTCATTTACATGATAATAAACAGTACAACCAAAAACTCTTAAATTGGAGTAATCAGCAGGCTTACCAGACCATTTCTCAACAGGAGTTTTGAGATGGATACCTGTGTGAGGTCCACGATTAATCAAATAACACGCTGTACTAACCGCCTCTGCCCAGAATCTTCTAGTTAGTCCAGCGTTAGAAAGCATACACCCAGCTCTCTCCAGAAGTGTCTGATTCATACGCTCTGCTACACCATTCTGCTGTGGTGTATCCCTGACTGAATGATGCCTAGCAATCCCCTCATTCTTGCAGAAATCTGCAAACTCGGACGAGCAAAATTCCAGGCCATTATCTGTTCGCAGCCTCTTAATCTTCTTTCCTGTTTGATTCTCCACTAGCACCTTCCACTGCTTGAAAACCTTTAAGGCTTCACTTTTGTGCTTTATGATGAACAGCCAAGTCATTCTTGAGAAATCATCGATCATTGACACAAAATATCTGTGACCCCCTAAAGACTCCACCCGGGAAGGTCCCCAACAATCAGAATGGATGTAATCAAGTGTGCCTTTTGTTCTGTGTGTTGCTTTAGGAAACTTGCTGCGATGTAACTTTCCAAAAACACAATGTTCACAGAACTCAAGACCTGTGACCTTATGACCACAAAGAAGATCAGCTTTTGACAGAATTTGCATCCCCCTTTCACTCATATGACCGAGCCTCATGTGCCACAACCTGGTCATGTTTTCTTTTTCAATTTCCGAAGACGCAACAGCAACAGAACCTGTTAACGTAGAACCTTGAAGAAGATACAAGGTACCACGTTTAACACCTTTCAGAATCACATCAGAACCTTTGCAGACATGTAAAACTCCACCTTCACCTTGAAAACTGAAACCCTTGCTGTCTAACATACTCAAAGATATCAGATTCTTTGTCATAAGTGGAACATGCCTAACATCATTCAATGTGCAGAATTTACCATCATGTGTCCGAATTTTAATCGAGCCTATTCCAACCGTCTCACAAGTAAAACTGTTAGCCATAGAAATCTTGCCACCGTCTACTCGCTCGTAGGTTGTAAACCACTCCCTGCGCGGACATATATGATAAGACGCTCCAGAATCAAGAATCCACACATCAGAGTGATGCGTGTCCTTGACAGCAACTAGAGCAATATCTTCTTCAGAAGTAGCATCAGTTACAGCAGCAATATCTGCAGCAGCATCATGTTGCTTCTTTTTCTTGGGACAGTCGGATTTCCAGTGTCCCTTCTCTTTACAGTAATTGCAGACATCATTAGCTCTCGAACCCTTAAAAGCTGGTTTCTTGGATTTATACTTCCCCGACTTTCCATGTCCGGTACTCCCGCCAGCTACCAACCCAGCAGCATGATTATCTGCACCTGTACCAGCCGCCTTATGGCGCAGTTCTCTAGAATGAAGAGAAGATCTAACCTCCTCTAGAGAAATAGTATCTTTACCAACAATAAACGATTGTACAAAGTTCTTGTACGATAATGGTAAAGAAACTAACAGAATCAAAGCAGCATCCTCATCTTCAACTTTAACATCAATATTACGCAATTCTAATAAAATTGTGTTTAATTGATCTAAATGATCTCGAAGAGGCATACCTTCCTGCATTCGCAGACTAAACAGACGTTGCTTCAGCAACAACTTGTTTGTTAAAGACTTCGTCATGTAGAGACTTTCAAGCTTCAACCACAGACCAGACGCGGTATCCTCCTCCGCGATTTCAGTAATAATATCATCTGCAAGGCACAACAAAATTGTTGAATGTGCCTTTTCTTCTAGACTGGCCATCTCAGCGCTTCCAGAAGCAGCCGTTTTTGTGTTCAACGGCGCCCAGAGCCCCTGTTGCTTTAACAAGGCACGCATCTTGATTTGCCACAGACTGAAACTATTTCTCCCAGTAAATTTGTCGACCTTAACGTTAATACCACCAGACATCTTCTCCCAGAACCGTATATACGAACAGTGCCCGTGAATAGTGCCCGTGAACAGTACCCGTGAACAGTGCCCGTGAACAGTACCCGTGAACAGTACCCGTGAACAGTACCCGTGAACAGTACCCGTGAACAGTACCTGTGAACAGTACCGCGAACAGTACCGCGAACAGTACTTGTGAACAGTGCCCGTGAACAGTGCCCGTGAACAGTACCGTATGAACAGTACCGTATGAACAGTGTCGTATGAACAGTACCGTATGAACAGTGTCGTCTTCTCGATGATGAACAGTATCGTCTTCTCCGGCGATGAACAGTAACTCCGCCTGAACAGTGTCGTCTTCTCCGGCGATGAACAGTAACTCCGGCGAGCTTAAAAAATCCGGCAAAAAATTTTTGCAGCAGTTTCGACCAAAGCTTTGATACCAATTTGTTATAACGGAAGCAAGAAAGATTATATGCAGAAGATAAATAAGTTTATAGATCTGAGAGGATAAACAGATTATAAGGTTTTTCAGATGATTTACAATATTTACAAGCATCTATATTTATAGACATAAATAAAGGGGTAGGTGTGGTAGGTGGGTTAGGTGTGGTCAAATCCGGCGGCTACAGTGACGCCGCCGGCGGCAAGTCAAACTAACACACACGATGGCTGAGATTGAAAGAATGGTAAGAGATGCTGAAGAGTTTAAAGCTGAAGACAAGAAATTTAAGAAAAAGATTAAGGCGATGCAGGCATTTGAGAATTATGTATATAACATGAGGGATGACACTGAAAGAAACTTTAAGCTTAAAGCTTCTGTTAAGGAGATGCTGAATTATTCTATCAAGGAATCTATTGGGTGGCTAGATGCAAACCCAGATGCTGAAACTTACGAGTATAAGTTCAAGAAATAGCAGTTTGAAGCAATATGCCAACAACTCATTCCAAGCATTGGTGGTATCACTATTGAAGAAATTGAATAAACTCCTTGGCAAGATTTGAAATGTTTAGAATTTCAAAAACTAATTTCATTTGGGTTATTTATATGTGGGATAATCAGCTGTTGATATGATTGTTGTCATAATGCAACTTCTATTGCTTGCAGTTTCTTTTATCCATTCTACATTAGTTCATTGCAAGCGTATATTAAATTATTAACTAAATCAAGTGAAATTTCAAGTCTTAGGAGTCATTTGTTAACTTCTTAATAGGCTTAACTTAACTTAATAACAGGCTTTTGCATAATTAAGATCGTTTGTTTTGTATTTTTAGCTTCTGAATATGTTCGGATTAGCTTAGCGCTTAAGATTCAATATTCTAACTCAACCATTAAGATAGGAGGAACTGAGTATTGTGATTGTGCTTCGTTCTTTATTGTTGCAATTCGGTCTCTTGTTTTTTATTTTATTTTTTTCATTTTGTTAATACTAATTTCATAAAATTTATATATATGCAAAAGTGTATAGTTTGGATATTTCTTATTACTAAGCTACGACTTTAAACTTATATTAACTGTTAGGGTCCTTTATTCATTTATTGAATTTTAGAAGTAATATAAAAAGTCTAGTAATAATAATGAAAATCACACCTAGAGGGGGGGTGAATAGGTGTATATGACAAATTATACCAGTTTTTAAATTTATGAAAAACTTCTGTTGATATTAGTTTATTTTGCTGTCTAGTTAGCTAGCTAAGATGCAGTAAAGCATGACTGTGAGCAAGCTAAGATGATAAAATGCAGTGCAGAAATATAAAGACAGAAATTAAACAACACACGAGTTTTAGCCAGGTTCGACCCCTATCCTCTATGGTCTACTTCCTGGTCCCTTACCAACTGGTAAGAGAATATATTATTGATCAATGAAAAGCCGATTACAAGATCAACTAATATATCTCCCTTTATCACCCTTGCTGGCAGCTAGCTAACTGGAACCCATGTTCTTGAACTAAATGCTCTCTAAGACCTATACTTCCCAAGTACACTCTTCTCTAGCAAACTAGTTCCCAACCCTTGTTACCACGTTAGCTCAGCTATCAACAACACTTTACACTTGAACAAATAAAGCAATGTTTGTGTTTACAACTCAATTAAAGAGACTCTCTCTATATACTCTCGGTAATGAACATGAGCTCTCTTTGAAATCTGGAAATGAAGTGCAGGAGTTGAGCTTGTGTATTCTCTTGTAGTGTGTTATCTTCTTTTGCAGATAGTCATGAATATATATAGAACCAAGCAGCTCCTTCATTTCTTCAAGGACACTCCCACGTTCATGCCATCATGGATTGATCTGATTTGTGGAGTGCTAAGATTCCTTTAATGCCGTTGCTAATAAACTTTGCAGAGCCTGTTTTGAACATCTTCTAGTGGCTGAGCATAAGTGAAAAACGTTAAAAGAGATTGTAATGGTTTACTTGTGTGAATAGCCGAAGCATGTGCTTAGAACACTTACATTATTCCTAGACAATGTGTAGTGGTGTAATTATGAGACATGCTTTCTAATAATCTATTTGATTTGAAGGACAACGGTTATTAAGGAGTAAAACAAAGACCATGAATAGAATATTCTCATGCTAGACAAGATATAATGGAGCACATGGGTGCTTAATTGTTTAATCAATATTTTGTCAAAAGCAATCCTTATTATAAGATAACATATCATGAAATATTCTCTGTGTCTAGAACAAGTAAATGAACAATAGCAATGATGTGAATATGCTCTAACACGTTTTAATCAATTTTATGCAATTAATAACCAAGATGAAAAACTTGACAAGCAGTTTTTCTGGACTCCCAGGCAGCTAGCTGATGGGCACATATTCTGTAAACTTAGCTTGCTTATATAACACTTAAGCTATATAACAAACATCTCAAGCTTGCTGTAACATCCTGTTCGAGTAGACTTAGCTTGCTGTCTTACTCTGTTTATATTGTTTTAGCTTGCTGATAAGATATTATTCAGCCCTTAAATGTAATCCTGCAAAACAAAGTTAGAGCACAACCAAACAGCTAGCTATAACATTCGGTTACAAGCTTATTAGCTTGCTGACAGAGTGATCATCAAAACTATAAGGCTATCAATCTCCCCCTTTTTTATGATTACTCAATAATTTATAGGAGAGTAAAACTCCCCCTAAATCCATGCTTCCTGTAAAACAAGATTAGATAATAAAGCATGAAATATTCACGAACAACATTTGTATTCATCATCAAAACATCGAGCTAACAATCTCCCCCTTTTTGATGATGACATACTAGAAAACATCGGAGAGACTATGTTGCTCCCCCTAAAACAATGATCCCCTGATTAACAAAACATCTCAACATATAGACATGTAATCAGGTTAACATATATCGTCATGTGCAATACGATATAAACATAACTCATCCTTTCATAGTTGATAAATCCCAAACATGTACAAAATATAACATTATAGCCCTTTTATCACATGTATTCATATTCTTCTCCCCCTATGACATCATCAGAAAAGGGGTTAACAAGATAAGTATGTAAGCATAAAACATGTGGTAAATCAATTAACAAATAATAGGCTGATTATTGTATAAATAAAGTTGAGTTAATCAAACCAGCATGCTGAAAGCACATTTTCGAGCTTTCTGCCATAGCAATTCTTCTAGTGGATTGCATAATAGCTTGCTGCTTAGGCAGTACACATTCTAAATGATCATGAATGTGACTTCATCTCATAGTTTTCTCCTTTTCCATTTTCTGCACAATACAATAAATATACATATATTTGTCCCATCTATATACTAGAGAAATCTCATTAGTACCACAATAATAATATACTAATATTCAAGGAAATGTAAACGGACAAATAACATACTTACTACTTGGATACCCAAATTTGGTTGGATCTACCATGGTCAGTAGATAGAACATAAAGAACATGTAGATCAGACTTCTTGACCCACTTTTGAATTACTTTTGGAGCTTGATTCTTTGTTCTCTTTATTCTATTAGCTTGCTGTCGGTAAGCTGTCTGTCTGTTCCAGCTTGCTGGATTTGTATTCTGAATTTTGCAATACTTTGACAAATGACCCTTCTTTCCACATTTGTTGCAGATTCTCCAAGGCATGGCATAGTCATACGGAATTCCACTCTTTCCATTATATTTGAGACTTGTTGAAGCTCCTCCAAGTCCTTCATTTTTCAAAGGAACCTTAGCTTGCTTCATCATCGTTTTGAGTACTTCCTCTCCTTGAACAAATTTTCCCATTCCTTTTTGTAGATTTTTCACTTCCTGTTCCAGTTCCTTGATTCTCTCAATTTTCTGATTTTCTTCTTTTGAACTTGATTCCTCAATCATATCTTTCTCAATACATGCATCTTTGGCTTCAACTTCTGCTATCAGCTTGCTGACTTCCTTCATGAGAGCATCATTTCTTTTGATAAGCACTTTGTTTATCCCTTTAAGCTGGGATACTTTAGCTTTAAGATCAGCAATGATTTGAGCATGGTTATTTGTTGGAGTCTTCTCGCCCATAAGATCAGAAATGATCTTTCTAAGTTGAGTATTCTTCTTTTCTAGTTCATTGTTCTTATTCTTTAACTCCCTGAACTCCACAATAGATATATTTCTATATTCCTGCAT
The DNA here is from genome assembly GCA_036435485.1 of Saposhnikovia divaricata. NCBI lineage: Eukaryota > Viridiplantae > Streptophyta > Magnoliopsida > Apiales > Apiaceae > Saposhnikovia > Saposhnikovia divaricata. The sequence continues at coordinate 62,810,722 of CM071594.1, forward strand.
GGTTAGTGATTCCAAAATATTATTTTCAGAAGATGTATTAAATTGAAACGAGTTTACCGAACTAGATTCCACATCCAAGTCCAAATCTTCGCTTTCTACAAGAATGTCTTCCGTGTTTCCTCGAACCATATCATTGTCAATGCCAACCAATGCATAATTGATCAACTCTTCACTTGAGTATTCACTGGAATTAGATTCTTCATCACTCCATGTCATTTGAGCTTTACATTCCTTTTTATCCGTTGAGGCAGCTTGCTCCTTGTGACAATCAGCTTGCTGTTTTGGATTGACACATACTTTTTCTAATTTTGTTGAAGATTGATAATGTATTTTTAAGGTATCCCATATCTCCTTTGTTGTTACACACGAAGAGACCTTGCCAACATCAGAATCTGAAAGACCACAAATTAGTGTGTACTTGGCATTTCCATTATAGCTTGCTTTTATCAATTCTTCCTCGGTAAAATCATCAACATCTTTTGGATTTCCGTTTTCATCCAAAAAGGTAAATGGACCATCTTTAACAACCAACCATTCAAGTGGATTTCTGCTCAGAATCACCTTCATCCTTAGTCTCCATAAATAATAATTTTCTGTACCAACGAGAAGTGGTGGCATGTTCGATGATTCTCCCTCTACATAAATGTGTGCCATAGGATCTGTACTTTCCTGTTACAGAAATGTTAGTACACCATGCTCTGATACCAAATGAAAATCACACCTAGAGGGGGGTGAATAGGTGTATATGACAAATTATACCAGTTTTTAAATTTATGAAAAACTTCTGTTGATATAAGTTTATTTTGCTGTCTAGTTAGCTAGCTAAGATGCAGTAAAACGTGACTGTGAGCAAGCTAAGATGATAAAATGCAGTGCAGAAATATAAAGACAGAAATTAAACAACACACGAGTTTTAGCCAGGTTCGACCCCTATCCTCTATGGTCTACTTCCTGGTCCCTTACCAACTGGTAAGAGAATATATTATTGATCAATGAAAAGCCGATTACAAGATCAACTAATATATCTCCCTTTATCACCCTTGCTGGCAGCTAGCTAACTGGAACCCATGTTCTTGAACTAAATGCTCTCTAAGATCTATACTTCCCAAGTACACTCTTCTCTAGCAAACTAGTTCCCAACCCTTGTTACCACGTTAGCTCAGCTATCAACAACACTTTACACTTGAACAAATAAAGCAATGTTTGTGTTTACAACTCAATTAAAGAGACTCTCTCTATATACTCTCGGTAATGAACATGAGCTCTCTTTGAAATCTGGAAATGAAGTGCAGGAGTTGAGCTTGTGTATTCTCTTGTAGTGTGTTATCTTCTTTTGCAGATAGTCATGAATATATATAGAACCAAGCAGCTCCTTCATTTCTTCAAGGACACTCCCACGTTCATGCCATCATGGATTGATCTGATTTGTGGAGTGCTAAGATTCCTTTAATGCCGTTGCTAATAAACTTTGCAGAGCCTGTTTTGAACATCTTCTAGTGGCTGAGCATAAGTGAAAAACGTTAAAAGAGATTGTAATGGTTTACTTGTGTGAATAGCCGAAGCATGTGCTTAGAACACTTACATTATTCCTAGACAATGTGTAGTGGTGTAATTATGAGACATGCTTTCTAATAATCTATTTGATTTGAAGGACAACGGTTATTAAGGAGTAAAACAAAGACCATGAATAGAATATTCTCATGCTAGACAAGATATAATGGAGCACATGGGTGCTTAATTGTTTAATCAATATTTTGTCAAAAGCAATCCTTATTATAAGATAACATATCATGAAATATTCTCTGTGTCTAGAACAAGTAAATGAACAATAGCAATGATGTGAATATGCTCTAACACGTTTTAATCAATTTTATGCAATTAATAACCAAGATGAAAAACTTGACAAGCAGTTTTTCTGGACTCCCAGGCAGCTAGCTGATGGGCACATATTCTGTAAACTTAGCTTGCTTATATAACACTTAAGCTATATAACAAACATCTCAAGCTTGCTGTAACATCCTGTTCGAGTAGACTTAGCTTGCTGTCTTACTCTGTTTATATTGTTTTAGCTTGCTGATAAGATATTATTCAGCCCTTAAATGTAATCCTGCAAAACAAAGTTAGAGCACAACCAAACAGCTAGCTATAACATTCGGTTACAAGCTTATTAGCTTGCTGACAGAGTGATCATCAAAACTATAAGGCTATCAATCTCCCCCTTTTTGATGATTACTCAATAATTTATAGGAGAGTAAAACTCCCCCTAAATCCATGCTTCCTGTAAAACAAGATTAGATAATAAAGCATGAAATATTCACGAACAACATTTGTATTCATCATCAAAACATCGAGCTAACAATAATATATTTAGAAAAAAATTATATATTATATTTTTTAATATTAAATTTTAAATAACCAAGACAAAATATTTTATACAAATATTTTACTATATTACATATGCAATAACAATTAAATTATATCCCTTATTTTTGAATTTCGTTCGTTTAATTTTTTTAATAATATTTAAACTATTCAGATACTGCAATTCAGATTTGCCAAATGACTTATTTAATATTCGTACTAATGATTCAGATTTTAAGTCATTCAGAAATTTTAATCATTCAGATAATTTTATTCAGATTTGCCAAATGACCTCTTAGTTTAGCGAGAGAAGGGTGTTTAATGTGCTTTAATTGTTATTTTTAGTTAAATTATTGGTCATTGCAAATATTTATTTTTACTTGGCGAAATTTATTAGATTAGCCATGTCATGGTTTCTTGCGCATAACCAGAGTACTCAACTCCACCGAATGTGACCGTGTCCTGCCCAGAATCAGAGTACCCTTACCAATTGTTTGAGAAATTCTGGAGGCCTTCATGTCTAAAATACTATCCGCAAATTGTCCGATCAACGCAGTCCTATATACAGAAAACACTGTATGTTCCTAGCCCTTGTTTTCTCATTCTAGCTAGTTTCTATGTTTCTAATGTTTTATTACTTTGCTGGTCACATAGTTTTAAGAAGATTGAGGAATGCTTGTGAAAAGGCGAAGAGAATTCTCTCACATAATGCTGTAACAACTATTGATGTAGATTCTTTGTATGAAGGAATTGATTACTGCACAAAAATAACTCGTGCCAAATTTGACGATTTAAACTTGGATCTGTTCAGAAGTTGTTTGGATACTGTGGAGAACTGTCTAAAGGATGCAAAGATGGACAAGAGCAGTGTCCATGATGTTGTGCTCGCAGGTGGTTCTACTAGAATTCCAAAAGTACAACAACTCTTGCATCAGTTTTTTGATGGGAAGGAACTCTGTAAGAACATAAATCCTGACGAGGCCATTGCCTACGGTGCTGCTGTTCAAGCTGCTACATTAAGTGGGGAGGGTAATCAGAAAATCAAGAACTTGGTTCTGCTAGACGTTACTCCTCTGTCTCTTGGGATTGAAGTCAAAGGCGGATTGATGTCCATAATTATTCCAAGGAATACAACTATTCCCAATTCAATGCAAGAAATTTTTTATACCAGCAGTGATGATCAAGAATCTGTCATGATCAGTGTTTATGAGGGTGAGAGAACAAGAACGAACGATAACAATTTACTTGGAGAATTTGAACTATATGGCCTTCCTCCTCGCCCAAGGGGTAAAGTTGATATTTCAGTAACATTTACAATTGATTATAATGGTGTATTAAATGTTTCTGCTGAGAATGAGGATACTGGAATGAGAAATAGCATTAAAATCAAGAAAAGTGGAACCCTCACGAGGGCGGAAATTGAAAGAATGGTAAGAGATGCTGAACACTTCAAGGCTGAGGATGAGGAGTTTGGGAGAAAGGTTAGGGTTATGCAGGCATTTGGGAATTATGTATACAACATGAGGGATGATACAGAAAGAAATTACAGGCTTAAAGCTTCCGTTAAAAAGTTAATAAGTTATTCTATCAAGGAGGCTATTGAGTGGCTAAATTCAAACCCAAATGCTGAGATTTATGAGTACGAGTACAAGAAGCAGCAGTTTGAAGCCATATGCAATCAACTCATTCCTGGCATTGCAGGCATCAGGATTGAAGAAATTGAATGATTTATATATGTTTATTGCGTTTGGATTTTCAAAATTAATTTTTTATATCTGGATTTTGTGCATGGGATGTTGATTAGCTGTCGTTAACTTGTGATGTTGATCAGCAAGTTAGCCGTCGTTAGTACAAGTTATTGTTCAAGTATTAATTTTTATAAAATATTATTTTATGATGGATTCTCTAAACTAAATTCATTTGAAACTGTAAGTTAGTGGAGTGTGTTCAAAGCAGGGAGGAAAGGCGGCACTATAGACAATAACACGATTCAAACCGAACTCGATTTCTAACTTGATATATTTAGGCAAAGCTCGAAAGTGATACCAAAATGACATGATCAATTGGAAAATGATTTAATTGAAATGAATATTTATTGGAATGTTATTAGAATTTCATTCCTTCTTACTTAAATAAGTATTTGATTTTATTCTATTTTAATAATTTTGCGTTGACTCAAAATTAATATGTTTAGAAACATGAACATGAAAAACCTGGGACTGTGGGTGTTCGCTTAATATGTTTAGAAACATGATCATGAAAAATCTGGGACTCTGGGTGTTCGCCACACATCTCGATCTGTCTACATCTAATGTTCAAATAACGAGTGATGTTTTGTTTCGGTTACATTTATTAGAAGTCTAACAGCTTTTTTATATGATTTCTTATATGATTTCCTAAGTTTAAATATAGAAAATACGGTATAAAATGATATTCAAAAGTGTTCTAATGATTTCTTAAATCACTAGGATATCCATTTTAGAGCAAATCCAATAATGTTCTAAATATTGTCCTAAATCAATATTTAGGATATTTAGTCACTTTTTGTGTTCCAACAATTCTAGTGGTGCCTTAAAATAATAGGACATCCATCTCATGCCCTACCTTTAAAGCACTTCTATACTCGTCCTTAGGGGTGCCCGCGGGTCGGGTTGGGCGGGTTACAAGTAATTTAGTAACCCAATCCAATTAGTTCGGGTTTATAAAATTCAAACCCATCGTAAATTTTACAAAAGTTGGGTTGGGTTGGTTCGGCTTGATCGGGTTAAATATAAAGTAGAAGTTAGTGCAAAACATATTTGTATTTTGTTGGTTAGTGATAAAACAACTCGATGTCCAAGAATTAAAATACACTACAATCTACAAAACTAAATTACGTTACACATAAGTAGAACATCTTTGTATTAAATATCTTTAATTCATAATTTTAGTGTGGAACATGTAATAATATATCCAAAGAATCTTAACTTTAAGTCAAGTAGTAAATTAGTAGTATGGCTCATTAGTGCATAATATATGTCGGCTTGGATTGGGTTAAAATTATCAAAACCCTAACCCAACCCATTTAATTTGGTTTTTTTTTATATTTAACCCATTCAATGTTGGGTTTAAATAATATCGGGTTGGGTCGGCTAAAAGTAGGGGCGGGTTGGGCCGGTTTAATCGGTTTGATAGGTTTACGGGCACCCCTACAGCCCTACTCGTCCTAAATATTTTTAACAATAAAAAACCAACTTCCCTCCTTTTCTACACTTCTCTCTCCCCTCTTTTTTCCCTTCCCTCCAATTCTAATTCAAATATATTATTATTTTAATTTATAAGGCACAAGTATAAGACATATTGTTGGAACTGATACACAAAAATCATGTCTTAAATCACTAGGATACTATATTTTATTATATTTATAGGACACCAACTAGGACATTGTTGGACTTGCTCTTAGAGCAACTCCAAGAGATCCCTTATATGACCTCCTAACTCAAATTATAAGGGATTATGTTTAAAATTGTGCTCCAGCAGGCTCTTAACTTTTCCTTAAAAAGTTAAGAGCATCATGTCATCCCTTATCTTTATGGGCTCCCTTATTTCACTTTTATCAATAAAATATTATTTTCCCTCCTCTTTCCAATTGTTTCCCTCTTTTTTTGTTCTTGCTTCCTTCCTTTTATTTATTATTTAATAATATAATGATCAATTATAAGGAAGCTTGTTGGAGTTATCATCCTTATAATATCCTAAATCACTAAGAGCCTAATATTTTATAATATTTATAAGGAAAATACAAGGAGGCTGTTGGAGTTGCTCTTATACCTTATTTTTAGGGAATCACTAGCTATCCCTTATATAGTTAAACCTCTTTAAAGTAATACGCTTGGGATCGGAAAAAAATATTACTTTATCGAGAGTAAAAATATACTACACTGTCTTCATTGTGTTGGGACCGGGAAAAAATATTATTATAGCGAGATAATTACTTTATCGATTATTACTTAATCGAGGTTCAAATGTATCATTTCTATCAATATAAAATTCATTTCTCTCTTTCACTTTAACTTCTTTTCTCTCTCTTCATTACCCTTCTTGTCCTTCTCTTTCCAAATTTATTATTATAATAAGGAATGAGTATAGGGATTATTGTTGGTGTTGAAATAGAAAAGGGAAATACTATATCCAGAGCAACTTTTTTATATCCAAAACAATTTTCTATGAAATGACAAATTTGTCCTTGTTTTTGTGAATGCAGGGGGATAGACTTAGTTTAACATAAGGACATTTTTGTCTTTTGATAAGTATGCATTTAATCCTAATATTATCCCTATATTTAAGTTATTTTGCATTGATTTGGAATTTTATTTAATAAATTCTAATGTTTTATTGTAGGAATCAAGGAGTTATAATAAAGGAAGGCTTGGAGTTTAAATAGTAAGAGTTGAAGATAAATTTGATTAAAATTCGGATTTTCCGGGTAGCTTGCGCAGTCTGCACTGTTTGGGCCATATCTGAAGTTCTACAAGTCCGATTCTGACGATTCAATAGCCCACAGAAAGCTTATGAGAAGGGCTTTAATTCAGAAGTGGTCTTATATTTAAAATCCAGCCGAATCAACCCAGAATCTGAGTCAAAAAGTCAGCTACGAATTTGTATTATTGGAATTCAATTTTGATTGGGAATCTCTTTTAATTGTATTAAACAATTAAAAATACTTTTATTAGTGATAATATAAGAGAGATCTGACCTAATATCGTATGCACAGTGAAGGGAAAAAGAAGAAGCTTGGAAGACGGAGATTCAGCCATTGAAGACATTCAATTGGATTTGTTTTCTTCATCCTTTTGTTTAGAATTCTCTCCTTAACTCTTTTAATCATGTGCTACCAATTCTTGTATGATTTAGAGATTTTCATTATGAACTAATTTTATAAAGTTGGGATTTTTATGGAACCCTAACATGGGATTTTTTTTTTTTTTTAACATGGGAACCCGCAGCCGCTACCCTTCGGGTGCGCTCTGGGTAAACCCATGGGCTCATGTAATAGCCTGCAAACCACGTGATCCAAGTCAAACCGCACAAGTGCGACAGGCTCTGCCCCAGGATGACATAATCACAAATCCGCCTCCCATGGGAGTCGAACCTGTGACCAAGAGGTGAGATGACCTCTCTTTAACCAACTGAGACAACCCTTGCGGGCACCTAGCATGGGATTATTGGTGTTTTGTTAAAGAGTACTGTATGTGATTCTATAGTTTACTAATTCAATTGTTTTTCATGCTAATACTTGCTATTATCTGATCAACTCTAGTAGGTTAACGAGTTAATTAAAATACCGAGAGGGTTATAGTTAACTGACTTAAAACTTGAGTGTTGCATGCTTATATATCTTTGATTATAATATTGTTACGGTATAGACATATATTGTGACCATGCATAGCTTTGTGAATTGGTGCTTAATTAACTTCTGAAGAGTAAATTGGCATAGACATATGTTAGTTTATTTTATAGGAATTATACAATGGTGATTTCGAGAGAAACCTATGACCATTGAATTCTAGTTAGTAAATTGTGGAATTTGCTACTGTGCTACACAACTCTTTTACCGATTTTCATGTGTTAGGGGGAAGTAATTATCCTGGCTAATCTTCTCATATTTGGAACTCATTAAAACTCTTTTCTCCAGTATAATTTAGTTGGTTAATTTAGTTCTTATGATTTGTTTAGTTATAAAAATCATCAAACAATTTTTGTGCTCGATAACCAAGTTGTTAGATATTATTTGCGATTGATACAACTATACAGTCCTTGAGGAACGATTTTCGGTATTTATTACTATATTACTTGCTTGCGACTGTGTACACTTGCACATCTGGAGTTTACGCAACATCTTTTCAAAAGAACTTGCTCTGGATATAGTATTTCCCAATAGAAAATCATGTCCTAAGAGCATCTCCAAGAGACTCCTACATTCACTCTTAAAAATAATATAAATAAATGGCTCTTAGTAAGTTATTACATTGGTTTATGTGTCAAACTCCAATAATACTCTTTATATTAGCTCTCTATTTATAATTTATTCATAAATAAACCCTATCATAATCAAAAGTTGTACAAGAATTGGTGGACATGAATATTTTATTATTAAAATATAAGTTAAGAGTTACTAGTGGCTCTTAGAAATGAGAAGAGAGAAGAGGCTCTTTAATGTTTTTAAGAGCCACTAAGAGTCCCTTGGAGCAACAATTTTATTCTCTCTCCTCATTTTTTGAGTTAAGAGCTAAAGTAGAGAGCCTCTTGGAGATGCTCTAAATCATTAGGACCTAATATTTTATAATATTTATTAGGAACGCACTAGGACACTGTTGGACTTATCTTAGTCCAAAATAGCATTGCTAAGAGCATCTCCAAGAGTCTCTTAGCTCACTCCTAAATATATTATAATTATTAAGCTCTTAGCAAGTTATTACATTGATTTGTGTGTCAACTCCAACAATGCTCTCTATTATGGCTCTTTATTTTATATTTTATTCATATTTCAATTCCACTTGGACAAACAATCAATAGATGAGAGAGAAGAACCACTATTTTACTAATAAAATATTAAGTTAAGAGCTACTAGTTGCTCCTAAAATAGAGGAGAGAGAAGAAGCTCTTAACTTTTTAAAGAGCCTCTAAGAGTCTCTTGGAGCTTGATTTTTATTCTCTCTCCTCAATTTTTGAGTTAAGAGCTACAATAGAGAGTCTCTTGGAGATGCTCTAATAGTGTGCTAGTGGTTCTCTAAAACACTAGAAACTCTTAGCCATTCCCTATTATTGGGGAATCATTAACCATTCCTAAGTTGTTTTTTATTACTAAAAAAATCATTTCCCTCCATTTATCTTTACTTGTCATTCCTTCATTTCTAGTTAATTTCAAATTTAATGTTATAGTAATGACAAAGAATGAATATAGGGATTGTTGTTAGAGTTCTTATACAAAATAATGTCCTTAAAACAATAAAAACTATTATTTTATAATATTTACGGGTAACCAATAACTAAGTTATTGTTGGATTTGCTCTTACCTACCAAAAAAATTTAAGTTGCCCTTAAAATTTTACTCTTAAACAATTGTGCAATAAATTAATAACAACAGTTTCTTGATGATCTATCACATTTGTTTAAATCATCCCTTACTCGCCCTTACAATACGAGAATTCTTAAGGTCTTTTTTGTCAAATAAAAAAACAACATAATAATTGATACAGTAAAACCTTGCTAAATTAATACTCGATAATTAACAACTTCTCTAAGTTAATAATTTCTTCCGATCCTAACTTGTGCCAATTCAGAAAATGATCAATTTCGATAAAATAATAAGATAATAATTTTTTTGAAAAACCATATATAAATATTTGGTCCCAATAATATTATAAATTAATAATTTTTTATAAAAATAGAAATATATGTTTTACACTTTTGTAAAATATGATTCTAGATTCTTAAAATTTAAATCTACATGAAACTCATTCTTGACCTTCTTTGTTGCATGCAAAAGTTCGAATGTGATGGTTTCGTAAAGCATCACAAAGTTATTAATCAATGTTTTTTATGTCTTGATTGTTTTTTACGTGCAACAGACTCAAAAAATGTTGTACTGTCTTTGATATCATATAAAAATACGTGAATCATACTTTAAATCTCGCTAATACCCATTGAATTTGTAAAATATGTGCATTGAATTAACTGAATCAAGTATAAACATAAATTGTTCAATTGATTCTTTTTAAAGTTACATAATTAAAAGTTAATTTTGTTTGATGTCGAAAATTCTCTATAAATTAATATTTATTAATTTATTGATTAATTAATACCTGTCTAAATTAAAAGAATTTTCTGGTCCCAACTATATTAATTTATAGAGGTTTTACTGTATTTAACAACATCTATACTATACTATACTATACTATACTATACTATACTATACTATACTATACTATACCATACTATAATAAGTAAAAGAGGTATATTTTGTAGTTTGATTAATCCGCTCATTTTTTATTATTCCCTCATTTTGGTTATACCTTTCATTCACAAACGTTAGATCTTTAACTCAAATAGATGATGACCATTAGATACTCAAATACTAAAAATTATTATATTTGCAAAAATATAATAAGGAGGTTGCATATGCAACCTTATATGCAACTGAAAACTGGAAGTTCAATTTCCCTTTTTTTTTGCCAACTTTCAGTTGTATGTAAGGGCCGCGCAGTAGTAAAAAACGAAAATTGTTGAGTATGGAATACACACAAGAAAATACAGAAGGGGTGGGGTGAATGTATTTTCAAACTTTTCTTTTAATCAGGGCCGGTCCTGACAATTTAGGGGCCTGGTGCAAGAAAAAAAAATGGGCCCTTTTGAATATACTTAATTTAAATGTATTATTTCTTAGAAAAATTATTATAATATTTTATTTCATTAATAAAATAATATTAAAATATAAAATGTATATTTTTTTATAAAATTTAAATGTATTTGATAACACAAAAGGACTAAAAATTAAAAAATCAAAAACAACATATTGTACAATTAATTAAGTTATTGCACCAAAGCTTTTTTTTATTAAGATTTCTAATTTATTGAAATTTATTAAATCTCATTTTAATCCAAGCTTAAGAGTTAAGGCGAATTAAACTCAATTATAGTGATCATACCATATGAAATATAAATTTAAAAGTTAAATTCATTATATAGTACAATTGTTCAATTTATTGTGATAAATTTACTAAATGTATGATATTGCTAGTTCAAATTAAAAATAAAGCAATTTATGTATTGAACATTCGGAACATAAATAATTATATTATATATTTTCAAAACACCTACAATAGTAGAACACATAAAGTCTTCATCATTTTCATTTTACTGAGTTCGTCTATACCAAGTAGAGCAAATATATACAGACAACATACAGATTAAACACCATCAGACAAGTATGCAACGTACATTAAGTTTAGGGCCCCTGATCTCAGTAGGCCCAGTGCGAGTGCACCGACTGCACTGGGTCAGGGCCGGCACTGCTTTTAATGTTCTTGAAACTCATTTTGTTTGAATCTGTGTTTGATTGTTGTAGTCGAATGTGTATGTGTTTGACAAATATAAAGTGCGGAAATGAAATACAAACAATTCAGTTTAATCTAGTATTTTATTAGATCAAGTATGCTACAACCTGGGAATACAAAAGTTAGTATTCTCAGCTTCGTTTCTCAGAGAGATATTTTCTATGAATTACAATGAAAAACTTAAGTACTAAAGAAGTGAGGCTATAAACTTATGGAACATGTGTACAACCTACTTACTACAAATGAGGTAACAAGGTAACAGACAAATCCACTTTCTAACTTGTCTATCCCTATTCGGTACATGTCTGAGCAACATGTGATTTGACTTTCTTATAACCTGCTCAGATCCACTTCTTTAGCTGCTTGTTCCCTTTAATACCTCTCTAAGCTTCTTTGTAGACTTTCCATGTACACTTTATAGTAATGTGTTACTGTAAGTGTCTAGGCTTATTATAGATTTTCTGACTTGAATATCTTCAGTAATTTGTCTTCAAGAAACCACTCGAGAAATGACTAAGTACTAGATTCGAGAACTTGAGTTGAGTAGTTCGATAACTCTGAGTTCTCGAACTAGCTTTTCTTGACATATCGAATTACTTCTCGAATGAGTCTTTTCTTCAAGAATCCTTGAGTTATCGAATAGAACCTTTTACTTATGGAATCCTTGAGATGTCGAATAGCTTTCTGAGTCCTTGAGATATCGAATGTGACTTTGACTTATTGATCCTTTTGGAACTTGAATGATACTTTGACTTGTTGACTTTTTGAGTTCTTTAATAGAGTTCTAGACATGTCGAATCTCTGAGTTATCGAATTGTGCTTTGACTTGTTGACTCCTTGAGATATCGAACAGTGTCTTTTGACATATCGAATCCTTGATTTCTCGAAACCTTGACTTCTTGAATAGATCAAATTATTTCTCGAATTTGTACTTATGCAAAGTTTCAATCTTCAAACTCCAACTGTGTTTATTTTTACAGCCTTGTTCTCTAAGCTTGAGCCATGATCTCTAGATCTTCTTTCAAATATTATTCCTTGACTTGATTTGTACGGTTACACAGCTAGAAATTTGGTGCCTATTACAAGTACTAAATACAAGTAGAGAATCTACATAGAGAGTTCCCCAGTTAAGGGATCATGTAGGTAATGTAAAGTATTACAAACAATTAGATTTGTTATTAGATGTTTACAGGCATGCTTCTGTGATTAACAGAAATTAAACTTACAGTTTTCAGTTGCATTCAGCTGCATATGCAACCTATGCAACTGAATGCAACTGAAAACTGAAAGTTGAATTTCCATTTTTTGCTGCTGCGCAGCCCTTATATGGAAGTTGGGAAAAAAATGGAAATGCAACTTTCAGTTTTCAGTTGCATATGCAACCACATATGCGACTGAATGCAACCTGCTGCGCTGCCACATATACAAATTCAACTTCCAGTTATAAATAAGATGGTATTTTTACAAATTATTTTTGCAAAAAAATTTATAGGCAAAGATATTTATAAAAAAAATCCTTAAAAAATTGTACATATCAAAATATCACCATCTTAGGAAAAGTTGAGATACTCCTATATCCGAGGTTACTAAAACGAAAAAACCTCTAATTAAGTAGTCTAGTGCCAATCATTCACTTAAGTTGGTGGGTAACAAGGAGGAGGATACGAAGAGTTGTTTAGAGATAATATGGGATTAATCAACAATCAAACTGTTGCACTTCTCTATAATGTGGAATGAGTTACATAAAGGTTACACTACTCGCTACATTACTACAGTAAAGATCTTGGAGCTATCTTCCTTTGTCGTTCAACATACTTATATACACCTTGCTTGTATAAATGGGCAATGAAGATGGAGTAGCCGTCGGAATCGATCTAGGCACAACATACTCCTGTGTTGGAGTATGGCAAAATGATCGAGTTGAAATCATTGCAAATGATCAGGGAAATCGTACTACACCATCATGTGTTGCTTTCACTGATACTGGGCGTTACATTGGCGATGCTGCTAGAAATCAGGCCGCTCTCAATCCTGTCAACACTATCTTTGGTACAAATTATATAATCTTTTGGAGTTTTGCTAGTAGTATCTTTATCTTTCATCTTACATTTTTATTAATAGCTGTTTTACTGTTTATATGATAATTTTGTATAGCTGCGCTATATGGAGAACAGACGTTGTAGTGTGTGAACACTTAAACCATTGTTCCTACGCATGCAATGTACTTTTGTATTGTTGCATACGCTGTTGCGCAGAGCAATGGTTTTCACGTGAGAACTGGGCTCATGTGTGATGCGCCTAATTTTGTATTTGCTCTGATGTTTTAATAGATGCTAAAAGGTTGATCGGAAGGAGATTCCTTGATTCAACAGTACAAAGCGACATGAAGCTGTGGCCATTTAAGGTTATTTGTGATCATGCGTTACCTAAAATAGTTGTGAATTATAAAGAAGTGGAGAAAAAATTCTCACCTGAGGAGTTGTCTTCAATGGTTCTTCTTAAGATGAAGCAAATTGCCGAAGATTACCTTGGGAAGAAAGTAGAGAATGCCGTTGTTACCGTCCCTGCATACTTTAATGACTCACAGAGACAGGCTACAAAAGATGCAGCAACAATAGCTGGCCTCAATGTGTTGCGTCTTCTTGTTGAGCCGACAGCTGCTGCAGTCGCTTATGGTCTTGACAAGAATCTTACATATAGTTCAGCAGGAGAGAAAACTGTGCTTATATTCGACCTTGGTGGTGGTACTTTTGATGTTTCTCTTCTCAAAATAAAAAAGGATATTTTTGAAGTACTGGTTACTGCTGGCAACACTCACCTTGGTGGTGAGGACTTTGACGATCGTTTGCTAAATTATTTTGTTGAGGAATTTAAAAGGAAGCATAAAAAGGACATTAGTCACAATGCTAAATCGTTAAGAAGATTGAGAAATGCTTGTGAAAAGGCGAAGAGAATTTTGTCACATAATGCTATGACAACTATTGATGTAGATTCTTTGTACGATGGAATTGATTACTGCACAAAAATTACGCGTGCTAGATTTGAGGATTTAAACTTGGATCTGTTCAGAAGTTGTTTGGATACTGTGGAGAAGTGTCTTGAAGATGCAAAGATGGACAAGAAAAGTGTTCATGATGTTGTACTTGTGGGTGGATCTACTAGAATTCCAAAAGTGCAAGAGCTGTTGCAAAAGTTTTTTGATGGGAAGGAACTCTGCAAGAACATAAACCCTGATGAGGCTGTTGCCTATGGTGCTGCTGTTCAAGCTGCTACATTAAGTGGGGATAGTAATCAAAAGATCAAGAATTTGGTTCTGCTTGATGTTACTCCTCTGTCTCTTGGCCTCGAAGTCAAAGGTGTACTGATGTCTGTTATTATTCCAAGGAACACGACTATTCCTAATTCAATGCAAAAAGTATTTCGTACTCGTAGTGATGATCAAGAATCTGTTCAGATCAGTGTTTACGAGGGTGAGAGAACAAGAACGGAAGATAACAATTTACTCGGAGAGTTTGAACTATCTGGCTTGCCTCCTGGCCCTAGGGGCAAAGTTAAGATTTGTGTAACCTTCACAATAGATTCTGATGGGGTATTAAATGTTTCTGCTGAGAATAAGGATACTGGACTGCAAAATAGCATTAAAATCAACAATAGAGGAACCCTCACGAAAGCGGAGGTTGAAAGAATGGTGGGGGATGCTGAACAGTTTAAAGCAGAAGATGAGGAGTTCATGAGAAAGATTAAGGCAGTGCAGGCATTTGAGAAATATGTATACAATATGAGGGACAGCATTGAAGGAAATTACAAGCTTGAAACTTCTGTTAAGAAGACTTTAAGTTATTCTATCAAGGAGGCTATTGAGTGGATGGATGCGAACCCAAGTGCTGAAGTTTATGAGTATGAATGCAAGAAACAGCAGTTTGAAGCAATTTGCAATCAACTCATTCCTGGCATTGCAGGCATCAGGATTTATGAAATTGTATGATCTCCTTGTTAAGTTGCAAAATTGAAATGTTTTTGCGTTTGGATTTCAAGATTACTTTTACTGTATTTGGGTTTTATATATGTGAGTAGCTGTTGGTCTATGATTGTTTGTCGTAATGCAATTTCTGTTGCTAATAGTTTCTTATATCACATATTTCTATACTACATCAAACTTATTGCATTGTTTTACAATAATTAGGATATATGATGGCTTACCAAAATTAACAGAAGGGTGTTTGATGTGACCTAATTTTTTTCGTATGTTGAATAAAGTTGCTACTCACATAGTTCCTTATGGAATTTTTTTGAACTAGACATTCAACCTTTTTTTTCCTCAGGGAATTGGAGTACTCAGCCACAATGCATGCATCTTCATCAAGAACAACCTTAACTACTGGCTTACACATTCTAACCAATTGTTAAAGAAAATGCTCAGGCCACTCTTTTTTTGTAGGGAATATTGCCTACAGATGTCTCATTCACTGCTCTTGATATACAAAAAACAATGTATGTTTAATAGCCCTTGCTGTCCGTGTAATTTTCCTATCAAAATTTGGGTTGCATACTTGCATTTTGTATATGTGAAGTGGAACAACAGAGTTAGAATCAAAAGTAGAATTGGATACTACAGCACCACAACAGGCTTGGGAGTTAGGATCACATCTATTCGCGGGTGAATATTAAAAATAACATTTTTTGGGGGGAAAAAGCCAAAAATGAAGTTTTCCGGAATAGAGTGTTAAAAATACCCATTTGGATACGCATTTAGGGTTGGGGTAACGTGTGTTACGCATTTGACGTTTGGGTAACAGGAGTTCCGCAAGTTTCAGTCGGGTTATACATGTATATTAAAGCCTTGGACATGATACGCATTTTCATTTTGGGTAATAGTTCCTGTTACCCAACTCCATCATGGATAATAGATCCTATTATCCAAAACCATCTTGGGTAACACTAATTTTTTTTTTTTGAAGATGCGTATTTTCAAAAGGAGTATCATATATAAATGGGTTACCCCAATTAGTAATGCGTGTCCAAAATGTCAAAAATAACCAATGACCTCAAAAAATGTTATTTTCATCATTTTTGTTCAAAAAAATGTTACTTTTAACATTATTTCTCTATTCGCTGATTAAACATTAAAACAAAGTAGGAGTGGATGACACACCGATTTACCCGTTGGAACCCATAGGGGGGATTAAAACTAACTCTTAGACTAGACAAATTTAAATGGTTCTTTTTGTCCAAAGGATTGGTATGCCAATTTGAGATGCAAAAGCAATGTTATTTCGCTTCATGATTAGAGCTGGTTGCAGTGCTTGTAGGATAGACCAGTGGGGGATGAGCGGCTCGTTTACTTTTCTGGTACAGCAGCTAACACAAATTTCAAAACTGGTACATTTTATTCAACATTTTCATTTCTGATATAGCTGAGAAATCTTAATAGAAACCGCAACTTGAAGTGGCGTTTTCTGTTGAAATGAATTTCAACAGAAAACGCCACTTCAAGTGGCGGTTTCTATTGCCCCCTTTTTCTTTTTTTTCTTCCGGCAGTTGGGGATTTTTTTTTGGTAGGAAATATAGTTTTGTTGTATGTATTTTACATGACTTTGAAGATGTACTTGTAAATAAATTTTTTTTGTGTTCTCTAATATATATTAAAGAATTTACTTCCTACTTTGATACAATACGAAAATCTCCAAAAATTATTATGTCTAGCTATGTTATTTTTTGATCCGAATATGTTAACTCCACATACGTTTCTTAACAATTCATTCGTCAAGTCATGTTTAGGGCCATAAAAAACATATTTGTACATGTTTTTCTTGCGTTTTTTTTGTTCCGTATTGAAGTTTTGATGTTCTACTTTGGTGTAAGAACAAAAAAATTAATATATCATATGTGTAACTATGGTTTTTTAAGGCCCGAAAATGACAAAAATTTCCTAATTTTGACAGAAAATTTTTATTTAAATGAAGCAAACAAAGTACAAGAGATGAAGCACACTAAAATTAAAATGCAAACATAGGAATTTAAAAGCATAGATAAAATAACCAACAAGTTCTTAAATTCGAATTAGGCCAAGTGCCTAATTCTCGTCGCTACATTCCTCAATTTCCTGGAGGAAATTGACGCTTCCTTGCTTCATATTCGTGAACATAGTCTTCCATTTCCGCCTCCTCAGCGTCGAACAATTCATCATATTTTTTGTGCATCGTATTAGCCAGCAGTTCCACCTGAGTGTACCATTCCTCATCAGAAATCTTTTTATCTTTCAATTCTGCATCTAGCTTTTTACGACCATCACAGAACTCAGTTGCGAAATCATCATTGTAGAAGTCGAAGTTAAACATCTCGTCCTTAGTTTTGACCCAGTCTTTGCCCTTTCTCTCCTCCCTGCTCTTAAAAATCTTCATTTTTTTGATGAACAAGGACTGCTCACCAGCCCGTACAATCCCAGCCCTCCTCTTCTGATGGTCGTCTTCTTTCTTTTTATCCATGTCGTCGTAGAAACTTGTTTCTGGCACTTTCCCCTTCCCCTTCCTCTTATCCATTTTGATGCAAGCGCCTTGAAAAAAAATAATTGGATCAAAATTAATGTGAGAAGAAAGCAGTGAGTTGTGCATATGAATAACAAAGAAGAACCTATTTATAGAGAAATTTGTAGATGTCTTCGTCAATAATACACATCAACAGCTGTAAATAATTAAATATATGTTACTGTTGACGGGACTACACCACTTTATACTGACTCTGGGCAATTTTTGAATTTCACATAAATTTGCAGCTTTGTTTCAGAGTATTGTACAGCTTATTATAGTGCTCTGGCAATACTGCAAAGATTCGTGTGTCATTTTTCATGTGCTTTCACGAGATTGTTGTAATTATTTTACTGTTGACGGGACCTCACATCTTTTGACAGACTAGCATCCTTGGTTTCAATTCGACAAGAAATTTTATTCATCTTTTTACAGCGCTTTTTAAGGACTGGCAAGATTCTTGTTGTTTTTTTCCTGTGCACTCACGGGAAGCTTAAAACACCAATGGTAAAATTGTATCCCACATGAAATAAGAAGATGTGACAAGGCATTTGTTATCGTTACAGAACTTTTCAGTATTTGTTGCAGATTACTGTACATGCACGAGATTCTTTACTATGTGAGTAGAAGATGTGGGTGCAATGCCTACCAATTTAAATTATTTGTTCATGTGATTTGTCGGTGGTAGCTAAAATAATGCAAGTGGTGGATAATAATCGAAGTGGGAAAAAACAGTCCGTTTGACTATAAATATGTAACCAAAATAATTATCAGCGACACAAAATGACTTATACTCCTGGTGATATTTTTCGAGCTATGGGTAGGAGTTGGGTGTGTGAAGATGAATTTGCTTACTCCTTGAACCCTAATCATCGTTACTCAACTCTTTCAGTAGCAACAATGCAGAGGGAGTGGGAATGGCGTGCACGAACTCTTGACATTTGTGTCGAACAATGTCGAACAAATGGGCTACGAGTAGTAAAACAGCGCGCTAAATCCATGCCACGTAACACTCCTCGACAACTGGAAGCCGCGTTATTTCGTGCACGTGAGGAGGAAAATCGAATGCGTTTGCGCGCACGACGATACAGCCTAGCAGAAGATGCGAGGATGTGTGCAGAGGACGGAGACATCCTACAAGCTAGACAATATCATCAATGGAGCATAAGTCCTGAAAATCAATCGGACTGCACATGTCCGACGAGGAGTAGACTATTGTAATTTTATTTTTGGAAGTGTGTTAATTTATGCAATTGCTATGATTTCATAATTTCTGGCATTTGTTATGTTTCAAACACAAAATCATATATGCCTCTACATAAAAGAAAACTGCCATGTTTTCATAATTGAAATGAAATTGATATAAAGCACACAAATACAACTATTACGAGGCAAAGTACATGGAAAAAATAAAATCACACCAAATCAAATTACGAAAAACAAACTAGCAGCATGAAGTAGAATGACATTAGACATCTAAAGACTTGATATCATCAAGTAGAAGGCTCCGGGGGACGCTGTGGACAAAGTCTGCTCCGTTTTGTATGTCCTTCTTGCTTACACCGACTACACTTTATCCCCGATCTTGACTGGTCCATTTCAGTTCGAATTCTTACAGACTGTCCCCTTGTGCCACTCTTTTTCTTCACCTTCTTGTAGGCCGGATTTGGTATTAATTTTCCAAATACTTGCCACTCTTCGGGTAAAACGTAGTTCCACAAGTCCGTGCTTGGCAGTGGAAATATCAGGGGTTCCCATAACTTATGCAATTTGGACGAGTAGTGGTAAGGTCCAACCCACTGCTTCCAATCAATATTGTCCACTAAACAACCAGCCATTACATGAGAACAAGGCATATGGTGACATTTCCATTTTCCGCAAGTGCAAGTTTTCTTACTTATGTCAACATTTTGCTGGTTTCCCCCTTTCGTGCAACCTTTCACCCGATAGCGTTGAGTGACGATTGTGAAAATGCCAAGTTGACGACTATGTGTTGTCACGAAATGTGCTTTAGCCTTCTCCGTATATCTTGTTATCATGTCATTCGTCCTTTGACAGAATTGTTGGCCGTCATGTAGGGCAGCAACGGCTTGGTTCCTCTGTGTGTTGACAATTCTAACATTTCTGTAGAATATGTACTACATCATTGCTGTAACAGGAAAGAAACGAGCCATTCGTATGTTGCCATTGTAGCCTTCCATGATGTTGGTAGTGGTTTGTCCGTAACGAGCACCGCCCCGATCATGACTGATGGTCCACAATTCGGGAGAAATGTTAGAAAGCCACTGTAAAGCAGTTGGTGATATCTCCCCTATTCTTTTCATGTAGGCATTGTGCTTTTTGACCTGCGGGGTACTTCCAGCTAACCACATCAAGCGTCTCAAGTCCCCCCCGGGATGTTTACTAGAGAAGTTACTTCTGAAATGATGTAGACACCATCTATGAATCCCATAAGGTGGTGCAAAGCCGTTGCCCGGATTCGATATTGCTGCGAGAATTCCAGCAGCACGGTCTGATATTATGCAAACACGCTTCCTGTCCTTGCAAACATGTGCACGCAGCAGGCCTAAAAACCAACCCCAGTTATCCTCAGACTCTTCCTCAACCAACGCATAACAGACGGGGTATTGATGATTGTTGGAATCAACACCCATGGCAATGAGTAACTTCCCATTGTATTTGCCCTTTAGAAATGTACCATCAATTGAAAGTACAGGTCGGGCATGTTGCCAACCGTCCATCACTGCTTTAAGGCAGAAGAAAACACGCTTGCAAATGGACTGAAGTGCTACTTTTTCATCTGGTACTGCGTTAATCACAACAGCACTCCCAGGGTTGGAATGGGCAATGGCCATGAAGAACTGTGGTAGTATGTCGTATGTTGTGCTCCACTTGCCATATATATCCTCAACTGCCAACTGCTTCCCTCTCCAGGCTTTCATGTATTTCACATTGTGATTTAACTCCTTAGTGACCAAGCTCAAGACATTCTTGATTGGGAGATTTGGTGACCCTACAACCTCTCATACATGTGAAGAAAACATGTCATTACTCCAAAGTTATTAAAAATGACCTACATTACATCTGAAAATGAAAAACGTACGTGTGGCTTGACAATATCTCCAACTAATCTTGCAGTAATCTTTTTGTGGTCCTGCGTAGGATGATCACATAAGCATATGTGTTCTGTGTACTTTGTGATTTCGAAGAAACCGTGCCTTTTTTTCTTTGCAGCCCTCAGTCTCCATGGACAATTCTGCACGGTGCACTTTGCAATGAATTGATCGGGATTGCTCCTCACCACGATGTACATCCGATTACTATTAATGTGCACTGTTCTCACTGCATTGACAAGCATAGTTTTGTCACTGAACATCTGTCCGACATAAAGATTTTCATTTTCAGGATCTACAATATTGTAGTTTGCATCCCGGTTGTGTAACACAATCGGTGTATACGCCTCCGTTTCAAACCAAGGTGCTCTGGGAACGTGCCTCCCATCCTCAATGATAGCCGTCTCAATCACAGCCGTCCTAGGCACCTCCTCTTCGGCCTCGTCTTCCGATACATATTCGTCATCATCACTGCTACGGTAGTCCAAATCCTCACTACTTGAACTAGCGTTGTCATATTCTGAATTTTCATGTACAAGGGCCAACTCCCTACCTGCAAGAGGATGCACTTGTGGAGACGGCTCAGTGTAATCTGTAGGAGTATAGTAATCTTGCAATTGGTAATCAGCATTCTGCTGGCTTTGTTGGATTGCATAGCTACTTGAACCGCCGACATGACCCTGATAATCGTCTCCTCCACCAAAATAATAGTCTGACCACCCGGCCGTTCCAAATTCTGGAAACTGGTTGCTAGTCCCAGTATCTTCTTGGTAACTTGAATGCATATTATGCCCGTAACTGTACGGGTCATCCTCTTGTACCTTTTCGACCTCCAAAAACATAGAAACATCACCTAAACCCATCATCATCGTACGAGGGATGCTCAACAGCCTATCCACGTCCATATCTGACGTAATTTGACCTATTAAAAAATGTGATGCAACATTCCCTATGTCAACTTGGGGGTATTTATAACTCATTTTTACATCCCAATGATTTGGATTTATGCCCATAACCTCATAAACAATACCCCTAAATTCTTCATATTTCGTTCCCAGCATAACATAACGTTGACCACCCAGATCTTTCGAATATCGAATATCATCCCCCCGTCTAATAATTCTTCCACCCCAAAAGAAGTTAACATTAACGTAATTTTCCATTTTCCTGAATATATTAAATGAAGTTAAGAACATTATCTTACCATTTAACTAATTTGTAACTAACAATGCACAAACATATATCAAAATACACAAACACTTAACCTAAAATACATATTACTTTAAACAAAATGAAGGTTAGGTTATAAAGAAGCATGTACCTTAAATGGGATGAACAAGGCAAGGTACCAAGCAAAGCTTCCAAGGATCAGAATTAGGTAGAATGCCTGGACTAATATTGTGATGGACACACAGAGAGAAAAGAAAGTGAAAAGAGGAAAGAGATGCTGTGTTCAAAACAAACATGTAGAGTTGTTAATATAGAGACTTTTGGATAAGATACGAATGAAGCTGATTGGTGGAATCCTGATTTTCTCAGAGATAAGATAAGATACGTATGTGTGTGAAAATATAAAAATTTTTCATTACAGTTTTAAATTCTAATATTATTCATTATTCATTAAATTTTATAATATTGTTGATTACTCATTAAATTATAAAATTATTAATTTCTTTGTTCATATATTTAATTTTAGAATTCTACTAGAAAATTATAAAATAAATATGACCACACATAATTGACTATTAATTTATTACTAGGAATACGTAATACATAAGTTTATTGATTTTGTACAGGAAAAAACTGTTTCAATGGAAAACGCCAGTTGGACTGGCGAATTCTATTACTGATTCAATAGAAAACGCCACTCGAACTGGCGTATTCCCTGTTACTTCTTTTGCAGCTAATACGCCACTTGAAGTGGCGTATTCCCTGTTTTCTTTAAAACCTCACCAAACAGACTGCACTCGGCAGTTTAGAGCAAAAGAAGAAAATTCCGGCAGCCCGGCTCCCTTTCACTCAAGACAATCTTTGCAATTTCTCCTTGTTTACTTCATCAAAAGGTAACCTATATCTTTCCTTATACTTAATCATTGTTTAATTCTTAAGTTTATTGCAAGTAGTATGTCATTATATGTTATATTTGGAATTGGGTTTTTTTTTTGAATTGTAGCTTACATGTTTGTTGATATGCTTGCACGAAATTGCTACAATTGTAATTCTTAAGTAGATTGGATGTTGATATAAGCGTATGGTTAATATTTACATGTAATATTAAGGTTATGTTGGTTAAGTTGAATGCACACAAGGTGTTTGATGATATGCTTGACATAGAATAGATAAAACTAACGATGTAGGAAAATAGGAATTTAGAAAACAATTGGAAAGATTTAATTGGAGTGTTAATTTAATTCTAAACTTGATTCTTAACTATGGTTTGCATTGAGAATTGATTACATCAAATTTTGTACAATTGAATTTCAGCTTAGAAATAATAATAAATTCGTTCGAATATTGTAGATGTCAGACTTACATGATGACATGTACGAGCCGGGTCCTATTGAGGGTTCCATTTTATCTGGTCAGCATGAGCATATATCCCAGGAGATTTGGGAGGGACAGGTACGGCGTAGTAACTATTTTGTAGTTAATGCACATATATGTTTAGGGTTTTACGAATGTTGTGGTAATTACAAATCTGTTTATAAAAATTTTTCAGGAACCCGCACATCTACGACTGCGCACTAACTTCAAGTCATATTGGGATATAGTAAAGGCCCCAAGGGAACTTCCAGAAGCCGTGTTGACAGCGATTAGGGATGCTGGTTTGGAGGGAGTGTACCGCATCGGCTCGTTTAGACATGATGCAGGACTGATCACTGCTTTTGTTGAGCGATGGAGACCCGAGACACATACCTTCCATCTACCATTTGGTGAGGCCACTATCACTCTGGAGGATGTTCACTACATCTTAGGACTACCTACCGGGGGACGTCCCGTGATTCATAGCTTTGGCAGTCCTAAGAAGGCTCAGCTGCAGGGTATGGTCAACGATCTTCTGGGTGTGCTTCCTGAAGATAATGAGTGGCAGAATTCCGGTTTGAGGATTTCATGGTTGGTACAGCAGTTTGGCACATGTCACCGGCTAGACATGAGTTCTCCTCACTATCAGACGCAGTTGCTATTCCACATTAGGGCACATTTGTTGCTTATCATTGGATCTTTGTTCCCGAACACATCAGGGAACACGATCCAGTACCACCTTTTACACTACGTGCATGACCCTGCGCAGATGGGTGCATACAGTTGGGGTAGTACTGCATTGGGATACTTATACCACCACTTGTGTTCTGCATCCATTGTCAAGAAAAAGGGCACAAAGAAAGAGCTCTGTGGATCGATGATACTACTACAGGTATACCTTCTTCTCTATTTATTGGCATACCTTGCATGATTACCTTGCATGAGCACACGAGTATGAACTTTGGCTTAACTTGACATTTCTCCCTCAGGTGTGGATTTATGAGCATTTCCCATGCCTGGCTCCTACGCTGAAGACAACATGTCCTATCCTCTATCCTTTAGCTTTGAGGTAATTGTTTTGCTTTTTAATTTTATGCCTAGTATGTGCTTCTCTGACCATTTGCTGATGATGTTCATGGATGTTTCAGGTGGAAGGTGCCTAAGAGCAACGTGCGCTCCACATCAAATAGGGCACGTCACGGGCGCTATGAGTTGGATGATATGCATATTGATCAGATATGTTGGAGGCCTTATAGGCACTTTCCCACTGGTGATGTTCCATCTATCATGGAGAGGAGGTTATGGTCCGCCCAGTGTCCCTTGATATTTCACACGATCATCGAGTGGTACTACCCTGACAGAGTCACTAGACAGTTTGGATTCGTACAGGACATACCGACTCGGTCTCCTCGCCCAGGGCATGACTCATCACATGAGTTTTCTTTTTATGCTAATCTTGGCAATGACGTGATGGAGACACGAGACGTGCAGATTCGACAGTGGCTGAACCGTGGGGCGGATGCACTATCACCTCCCTTTTATGTGCCCACGAGGCATAATGAGACTGTAGCTGGTTATGATGCTTGGTTCCAGAGTATTACCCGTCGACGTGTAGTTGATGTGAGGCAGTGGAGGCAGCAGGAAGGGTTCCAGGGGTCGCAATCCTTTCATGGTGGCGGTAGTACTTATCATCCTGCTAGGCCAGTTATGCCTGAGGTTAGCACATATCCCCAGTTATGGGAGCCTTGGGATCGAGCTCCTTCTGAGGATTTTGGATCAGATATGGGAGATAGAGGTGCTTGGGATCACATGTTGGATGACAGTGTACGTCATGCATCACACGCTTCTGGTAGTGCACATCATGATTCACCCCCTTTCCAGTCTCAGATGACGCATGCAGGCGGTTCACAGTCTACATCCCATATGGGTGGGTCTTCCGGTGCCTTTCAGGACCATTCCTACACGACATTTCCAGGTGGTTCACAGTCATATTCCCAGATGACAGTGTTAGGAGTTGTCCCACATCGGTTGTGGGAGGGGCAGATTGCTAGTTAATAAGCAGTCAGTTAACTCCATTAGTATGAGGCCTTTTGGGAGTTAGCCAAAAACAAATCCGTGCGGGCTCGGCCCAAAGCGGACAATATCATACTAATGTGGAGTTAAGGCCTGCTTAGCAAGCCCAACAAGTGGTATCAGAGCTATGGTTATAACGGTCCATAACAATCTCAATGGGCTCCCAGATGGATCAATGAAGAGGCATATGGACTATCCCAGGATGGACTTCAAGAGGAAGCAGATGGGTTTCCAATATACATGGGCCTAGGGGGAGTCAAATAGCCAGGAGCTTCCATTATGGTTCGAGGAGGAGCCATATCACACAAAAGGAGGCAGATTCGATAGGTGTCGAGCCCGATGTGTGAAGGGGGAGATTGTTAGGAGTTGTCCCACATCGGTTGTGGGAGGGGCAGATTGCTAGTTAATAAGCAGTCAGTTAACTCCATTAGTATGAGGCCTTTTGGGAGTTAGCCAAAAACAAATCCGTGCGGGCTCGGCCCAAAGCGGACAATATCATACTAATGTGGAGTTAAGGCCTGCTTAGCAAGCCCAACAGACAGGTGCATGGGGTATGGGTGGGTCTTCTGGTGCCTTGCAGGACCATTCTTACATGACATTTGCGGGTGGTTCGCAGTCAGGCTCCCAGATGACAGGTGCCTGGGGTATGGGTGGGTCTTTTGGTGGATTTCAGGACTACTCCCAGCTTGACCAGTCACATATGACTTTTGGAGGTAGTTCGCAGATGACTTTTGGAGGCCATTCGCAGTCACACCTACAGACGCCCCAGGCTCATGGGTTTAGAGAGTTTGCACCTGTACAGCCTTCATCCAGTAGCGAGGAAGAGGCTAACGAGGAGCCCCATGTTAGGCAACAACCACCAAGAAATGTGAAAGGCAAGGGGAGAAGGTGTCATACAGGTAGCCATGTGTTGTGGGAGCCGAGGAAGTGACTCGTCAGCTACTTGTAATCGACTTTATGTTTGCTTTGATTTAATCGAATGTTTTGTAGTTTATTTGCTTAAACAATTGTCTGTAATGCTTAACTTTAGTTGCTTAAACATTTGTCTTTATTTGGTTGGATGTGTTGTTCAAACAATTGTCTTTAATGCTTTAAGTTTTTGGGTTTAATTCAAAGGGTGTAACATTGGTCTTAAAACGACTTAGTTCCATTACTAAAAGAAAATTACATCAACGTAGTTCAACCTGCTTAACAATTACTAAAATATTACTTATTAAATTACACTACTTCCATAGCGAAATAATCATGATTACTACAACAGCACAGACCAAAAGCTTCTTCAATGTCCTGTTCTCCTTCTCCAACTTCTTCAACAAATTATTTGTTACTTCAACCTGATTTTGAAGCGAACAAATTTCTTCGTCCACCTTCCAAGCATTGTGCAAGTCATCATCCTTTCTATTCAGTCTTAGCTTCAAATCTTTTATCACTTCTCTTGCTCTTTCAGTGTACGATGGATCAGCCCACTTGAAGAAGTTACATCTTCTTGTAGGATCCTAACAACACATTAAACAAAACTCAATATATTTTCGCAACAACAAAATTTACATAAAGGAATGGTGTACATACCTTGTACTGGCTGCACCCGAAGAACCTCCTTCCTGGGTCAAGAGTACCTTCTTTCCATGCTTCTTGACAAGGAGCTGGTAGATTGCAGTTACACCTTACACTTCCATGTTCACCTAGGTAATTGAAAGTGCTTGAACTATGTCTGTAAGGGTTTCTAACCGAAGATGAAGAGTTTCTTGAATTAGACATGACTAACTTTTTACATACGGAGACATCACATAAAAACCTTCCAATTTATAGCCAAATTGGTATGATTTTTTGAAGTGTAAAAATTGTTTAAAAATAATACACAGCTAGCATTTCCGAAAAAGTTGTTTTGTCACTTCAACACTGAAATAAAGTTCAGCACCCAAACACAGCTAAAAAAATGAAAAAGTTAAATGGTCATTTCAATACTTTATCCTGCAAAGCTGAGTTCTCTTTTCAGTTCAAGCAGGATCAATAAAACATGAGAACCCCACCCTGACAACCCCACTTACAGGGGTATATGAATATATATAAATACATAACTATATATATATATATACATATATATATATATATATGACCTTCCATATAGGTTAAGTGCAAATTAATTTACCAACTACAACATAAATATGTCATCCTCTACAAATCACAATTGGTTGCTCGGAGAAAGAAATGATGACTACCGGCGTCTACGACGAAGCGATCCAGTGGAATATTTTGCAGGCGTTCGTCGAGAATGGGCATATCGCCGTGAAGAATCGGAACGCTTACGAAATGACCTAATTGCTTTGGGTGCGAGGGTCCCTATTCGTCATTCGCTCGACATGTTTCCGCGTACTGGTGAATCATCGGGTTGGAATGATTATAAGCGTAAAGTCATTCGAGCTGTGAAACAGATACGGATTGAGAACAATCGAATGTTGTTACGTAGAACTCGTCACTACATCTATCAACTTGCCAAAGACTCCGTTCGTGCAAGTGGGAGAGAGCTAACAACCGTTGAGGAACAACATCTTCAACAAAATCCATGTTACATATCCGATGATTACATGTCCGACGAAGAAATTTAATTAAGTACTGGTCAATTATTTAAGCTTTTAATTTCTCTATTATGTATTTGTAGTGTGCATTTTGCTTTTCATGTTCTTGTATTGTGTTTTTTTCTATTATGATGGTGTTATAGTGTGCAAGAAAAGTATGTAAATAATTAAAACATCACATTCCATAACATCACACAACATGAAAACAACAAATACAAATGAATATCCGTAGAGGACATTCTTTAGGGAAAACTTAAAAAAACCACATTTTATCATAGACGAAGAAATTAATCTTCATCACCATCATCATCATCATCATCTTCCTCATCCTCCTGCACCGAGTCCTCGTACTCATTCTTATTCTCATCAGTTGATTCATCGAGAGCAGCAAAGGGATTATAAGGCACAATCCCATCCTTTTGCTCAATCCCATCCTCCTCCACGGAGTCCTCGCCGTCATTCTCATTTTCATCAGTTGATTCGAACTGATGGCGAGTTAGTTCTCTGACTCGTTGCATTTCCAATATCTCGAAATCACGCGCAGCACGCTCCTCTAATGGTTCATGAAGCCAACGAATGTACCCACATCCGTTGCCTTCATTTGGACAATTGAGATACCTCCTTCCCGCATTTCTTCCATAGGACCATGTGCGTTCAACGCACAACTTATCACAAAAGCAGAGATTTAAATCGGGGATGTTTGACATGTTGGATTGTGTGTGAAATGCTAGATTAGATTTCAGTGGTTGGGTGAACAAGCCTCAGCACAAGCTTGTTTTATAGCTGAGAATCAAGGGATAAATTATTGATTGGTCTTAAACTGGCCCGTGACTCAACAGTACTGTCAGAATACATTTAAATGAACTGCACAAAAAATAAATTGGAGGAGTCATATTTGTCATCAAAGAAACTCATGTGAATGTACAGCAACAAACAATTAAATTTACCCTGCATTATTGAAAAAAACACTCTGAGAAAGGACTGCATGCTTAGACTTTAGTCAAATAAAGCTGAATACTGAAAAAGCAAAGTTGATTTCAGAAATTTACCCTGCATTATTGAAAAAAACACTCTGAGAAAGGACTGCATGCTTAGACTTTAGTCAAATAAAGCTGAATACTGAAAAAGCAAAGTTGATTTCAGAAATTTACCCTGCATTATTGAAAAAAACACTCTGAGAAAGGACTGCATGCTTAGACTTTAGTCAAATAAAGCTGAATACTGAAAAAGCAAAGTTGATTTCAGAAATTTCATATTATTTTCCTGCAGGCTAATAAATTTGTGTAGTCACATCTTCTACTTCTTCTACGCAAAGTGCTCTAGTCACTTCAAAATAATGCTTGTTTAAATTATTGAGGTATTTTTTCATCAGCAAAGAGGTAAAATAATAATCCAAAGTTGGCTATAAAACCCAATGTTGGTGCTTATTCAGAATCACAAGTTACTAATTTTTTCTCAAATTTTCTTTCTTCAAGCCAATAGGATAACATGGATAAGGGAAAAAAACCACAAACTAGTAAAACCAAAACCAAACAAACCAAAAAAACCAAGAGGTCATTCGATTTGCAGGCTGAGGATGCTAAACTTGCAAAACATTTTGAATTTTCTGCACAACAAGTCAAATTTAAAATGGAAATGGAAGCTCGAGCTGCAAAGGAACGTGAAATTGCACTAGAAGCTGAAGCTGCAAAGGAACGTCAAATTGCAAGGGAAATTGAGGAAGCTGAGGATGAGAATTATGCTGTTGATCTCAGTGAATTTTAAGAAGTTGTATTGTGGTTCTCGTGTCACTGTATGCTTATTTTCTAATTTTCTGTTTTCAATTTAATGTAATTGTGTGATGCTTCAATTTTCTTTTTTCAAATTGAAGTACTTGTGTGATGTTGTATGTTTATTTTAAAGTAATGGAATGTTTTCTAATATGTTTTTTATGGCCCTCAACGTAACTGCATGAAGGTATGGTTAACAATTTCATGTGAAGTTGCCATATTCGGGCAAACATTTAACATATCTACAGAAATTAATTTTGCCTAAATTTTGGCTTACGCAGAAGAACAACGTCAATACTTGAATACGGAACAAAAAAAACGAAATAAAAACATGTTGCAATATAATTTTTATTCCCCTAAACATTCCTACTCGAAGGAATTTTTAACAATTTTATGTTGAGTTGCCATGTTCGGCCCAAAAAATAAAATAATTAGACACAATCATTTTTGGAGATTTTCATATTATACCAAAGTACAACGTGAATACTTGAATATGGAACAAAAACAACGTAAAAAAACTTGTACAAGTATTTTCTTTATTCCCCTAAACATGCCTACTCGAAAGAATTTTCAACAAATTGTTGTTGAGTTACCATGTTCGCCCAAAAAAAAAAAACTAGTTAGACATAATAATTTTTGGAGATTTTCATATTATACCAAAGTAAAATGTCAATTCTTCAATACAAAGCAAAAAAAATCAAAAAAAATCATTTACAAATACATTATGTAAGCCATGTAAAATGACTACTACAAACTACATTTTGTAGTCACAAATTATGCCAAGTGCTGGGAAAAGTGGAAAGAAACAAATTTAATAGAAACCGCCAGTACAAGTGGCGTTTTCTGTTGAAATGAAATTCAACAGAAAACGCCACTTCTAGTGGCGTTTTCTATTAAAGATTCTCAGCTATACCAGAAATGAAACATCTGAACAAAATGTACCATAAATGAAACATGAGTTCAGTAATGTACCAGAAATGTAATCGAGCCGGGGATGAGCTAAGGGCAGGTCTTTTACTTTTTCTATAGCATTAGATTTGAGTACATTCTGTAACTGTAACACAAATCATGATGTTGGAGACTTCTTCATGATACTTGGCCCATCACAGAATCATAGTGTTAAGACTGAATCATAATATTAGGTAGATAAACTTCTTCCTAGTTCCTTGTTATTGTCTAGCTAGTTTCTTTGTTTCTGATGTTATATTAATTTTCTGGCAATTCAATTTCATATTCCCTTATGAAACTAGGCAACATATGGCCATTACGGGGCCACATGTTTTACGGTGTTAATTTGTTTTAAGTTTAGGGTTATATGACTTCTATTTGATTTTTTTTCTTTAAATTAATCAAATCATGTTTTTATAGATATTATATTTTAAAATAATTTTGATTAAAAAGGGTACATTAGTCTTTTTATGTTAAAATTTGAATGAAAATTTAATTTTAAAATATATTTAAAATTACAAATAATATAGAACATATTTACAAACCATGATTCAAATTGGGACATATTATAAAAACCCTTTTTTTTAAAAGTTTTGCTAACCAGTACTAATTGAAAACCATTTCGGCCAGCGGAATAAAAAGATGAAGAAGATAAAAGGGACCAGCAAAGTTGGAAGTGCATTTTTTTAAGGGAAAATGTTAGGTATCCCAAATTGGTACCTAAAAAATTTCTCAAATGACAAATGTAGCAATTCAATTGGTTATAATAATAGTGGACCCCCTGCATTCACACCAACCACCCAATCAAAAATTTTCTCTATGCCATGTAAGCTTTGACACATCATTTGGGAGTAATTTTTGGGTACCAATTTGGGGTACCTAACATTAACAATCGGGGAATAAAAGGAACATGTAAAGTAGAATAAAACCTTTTTTCTTAAATGTCACATTAGGAATTTTGTTATGAAAAATGCTTCGCTAAAGATGGTAACGAATCAGATTGGATTGGATTCATGAGATAGTCAAATTGAAATTCAATTTTTTTTTGTTATATTCAATTCAAATCTAATTGAATTTTAAAATCGAAATTCAAATCCAATCCGTCGGTATTCGGATTGGGTTTGGCTTTATCCAAACCCGAATTTTAAAATTCTAAAAAATTTTAAAAAAAAATTGTTTTTTGCAATTTTTTTTACTTTAAACCTAGAATTCATGCAATATTAGTTTTAAACAAAAAATTTAGCTTTACAAATCAAAAACATTACTCATTGTCAAGAATTACTAATAAGACTCGAACTTTAAAATTTTAGTTTTCAAATTGAAAAAATAAGGTATTAGAATAAGGGAAGATGGAATCGATAACCATTTTAGTCAATATAGTAAGATATTGAGTTATGAACAGAGGTAAAAAATAATATAATTAAAAATCCTATAATTATTAAAAACAAAAGGATACAATAAACTATTAATATATATATATATATATATTATAAATAGCTTAGAACTCGTGTAATGCACGGAATTTTTTTAATATTATACTAATTTTTTCATTAATTTAAATTAATTTTTTTTAAATATGAATTTTGGAGGCTTAAATTTTTAAATGAGAAGATGATCATAATTATATAAATATTATCTATAGTATTTCTAGAAAAGGAATGATTTTAGTTAGAAAATATAGAAAATGTGATAGATTTTAGTTGAAAAAAGATAATCAGTTAATTATTAGTAATTATAAAATTATTATTTTACTTTATTGAATAGAATGTCCGTGATATAATTCGAAAAAGAAAGGATTTAATTATGTAAAATAAAAAAGATAACATGTTTTAGGTGAAAAAAGAAATTTATTAGTTTATATTAATTATAATTTAATTATTTAATTTTACATAATAAAATTGCTCGTAGTATTTTTAGAAAAGAAGAAATTAATGTTGCACGTGATATTTCTAGAGAAGGATCTTAGTTAGAAAATATAGAAAAGATGATACGTTTTAGCTGAAAAAGGTAATCGGTTAATTATTAATATTATAATATAATTATTTATTTTATTAAATAGAACCGTTCGTGATATAATTGGAAAATAGAGATTTTAGTTTGATAAAATAGAAAAGATAATGTGAAAATTAAAAAGGTGCCATATTTTAGGTGAAAAAGGTAATTGATTAGTTTATAGTAATTATAATTTAATTATTATTTCACTAAATTAAATTGCTTATAGTGTTTTTAGAAAATGAGAAATTAATGTTACCTGTGATAAAAAAAGGAATTTAATTAGAAAAAATAAAAAAATGATACATTTTTATTTGAAAAGGTAATCGGTTAATTATTAGCATTATAATATTATTATTTTATTTTTATTAAATAGTATCGCCCGTGATATAATTTGAAAAAGAGAGGTTTTACTTAGAAAAAATAAAAAAGGTAACTTGTTTTGACTGAAAAAGTGTAAGAACCCAGATTTTTGGTAGGAATTAAAACTTTTATTATGTAATGGATTATAAGTGTAACAGTTGTTTTAATGAATGGAATGGATATGGATTCCAATGTTTATATGCCATGAACAATGCAATTGGTTGACAACTTAGATAAGAATAATCTATCTCCTGGAAAGTAAGGTATGGTAAATTCCAAAGAGGAAGGTTATTCTCATGTCATCCAAATCGATATATGTTATAAGTCCAGTGATT
Source organism: Saposhnikovia divaricata (assembly GCA_036435485.1). NCBI lineage: Eukaryota > Viridiplantae > Streptophyta > Magnoliopsida > Apiales > Apiaceae > Saposhnikovia > Saposhnikovia divaricata. Next base: position 62,844,394 of record CM071594.1, read on the forward strand.
TCGTAAAAGGGTTAAGAAACGCTCGGGAAAGCGCAAGGACATTTTTATAATTATAAGAATTAAAGAGAAAATAAGCAATGAATAGTGTTTTTGGTGGATATTGGAATATTAGTAGACGAGGCTATATAGGAGTATTTGGAACGAATTTCTGAGTTCGTATTAATGACCGATAGGCAATATAAGTGTATGTAAACGATATCAGATTCAGAAAAATAGCACTTTTATTTTCCCCGAGATTTCCTTAGACACTGAATGATTTAAGAATTTAATATAAAGATTTAAGGAATTTGAATTCAAGAATTATAAAGGAGGATTGAGAATGGTAGTTTAATATTAAGAAGGTTTCTGGTAAAACCCTAACGAGAAATACTTGAGATATTCCTCCGAACGATCAATGAAAATGAGCAATAACCGGATAAAGAAATAAGCAGAGGACCAAGATGCATGCATTGCAAGAGGATAAGATCAAGGAACTAAGTAGTTACTAAGGTAACTAGCATACTTAGCAAACAAACCAAGTACTTAGCAAGATTACTTCATCCTACCACTAAACATCAACACTTGTCCACTTGAATGCATCATCCATGACCACACCACTTTATTAAAGTAGATTTATGATTAGATATTATCAAGAGACATCACTTTATGCATAATGAACCAAGCAACCAAGCAAGAACACCATCTCTCTCTTCTTTTCATCCATTCGGCCTTCTCTAAATTCCAAAAACAAAATCCAACCTCCAACCATTGTTTGATCTCCAAATTTTTATGGTGAGTACTACATTTCATATTAGAGATATGCTATGAATCTTAGCTTCAAACTCCACTTCTTTCATTTTCAAATAAATCATCAAAGTTTAGGGTGAATAGTAACCTCAAGAACTAACTTTGGTTTCCTTGATTTCTTTTGATGATCCAAGCTACACTAAGGTTGTACGAGGGCTATACAAGGCTTAGTAAGTTCTTAGACGCTCCAAGGAAGGTATATCTCATCTAAATCCTATAGCTTATTTTAATTTTATGAATGTTATTAGTGGTTTTCAGATTAGTTATGAATATGGTGTATTGTAACCATGATTATGTAGTTAGTTTTGTTGATCTAAGAGATAAGATGTATATGATGATGAAGTAAGATGTTCTTGGACTTATAAGATGAATATTATGTGTGTAAGATGTATGGTATGCCCGGTGTGGCTTGGTTGTGATGTAGCGAATTTCGTTAAACCCTTAAAAATAGTGCATAACAGTTGGGTTAATTTCTGTCCTTGATGTATATATGACCTATCCTTGTAGATCTCGAGTCATAGATCGTTTTGGCGCGAGAATCGAAGCAAACGGACTTACGGTTTAAAAGTTATGGTCAAAATCGTAAAAGTGGTTTGAAACCGTAAATACGAGTTCGTAACTGAAATTAAACCCCCTTAATATTACTAATTCAGTGGCGAGTCTTAGTAATTAAATATTAGAGATCATAAGGAAGGTGTGAGAGAAACCTCATGTCCAATGGATCATTTTTCGATTTTATAAAATTGTTCGAATCAGGGTTAAGTACGAATGAACCCTAAAAAGAACAAGTGGTTATGACTTTGGAAAATCACTTAGAAAACGATCAATAAACCTCGAGGTATAATCTCTTTTAGTAAGCGACCGACCTTAGAACTTATATGGCTTAAGTACCCACCAAGTGTAAGTGTAATGACATGCCTTAATAACGAACAAGTGTCGGATCACACCGGTGATAAAAAGAGTTACACTAGAGGGTGTATAACTAGATAACTTGAAAACGTGTTTTAACCTAAGTTAAATATATACTTAGCCTTTCAAAAGCGTTAACTGATTAATCTCGAATATTCTGATTGTTTATAGATCACCGGACTACCAGGCAAGTTTCCAATACTTTGGAACTGTTGTTGTGATAATATATATAATTGATTGTGGTCATACCTATGCCATAGCATGCATACCTGTTTTCAAATTTATATTGTGATACTTGTTCCCTGATTTGATATTGACTTATAAGTTAGATACGAGATATACTAGTTATAAGCCAGATATTGCTAAGACCCTTAGTGAAGGGCATATGATCTTCCTTCATTAAATATGGACCGGGAGTCGGTATTTTGTAATATAGAGATAGTCATGGAAACCCGGAGGGATTTCAGTGACAGATTATTTGAGAAATGTTATTTATGAACATTATTTATATTTCTAGAAGTATTAATTACTTGGAAATTATTCGAGAAATGTTATTTGAATATTCATTCGAGATTATTTATTTAATGAATATTATTTTGAATATTCATTTGAGGTTATTGATTTAGATGAATATTATGTTGGAATATTCATTTGTGTTTATTTATTTAATGAATATTATTTGGAATATTCACTTGAGCTTTATTTCTGTAAGGTATATTATTCTGAAAACCCATTTGAAGTCTTACTTATTTATTGAATATTATTTAGAATATTCATTCGAGGAATTATTTATTTCGTGAATATTTTATATATTCATTCGAGGGTTACTATGAGCAATATTTTATAATTAAAAATAGGGTTATTTACATAAATACATAAGATTTTAACAATTACTTCCAATTTTACTACCATCCAACTATCTTTTCACTTCTATAAAATCATTTTTTCAAAAATACTACCTCATTATATTTTTATGTTTTCAAAATTCCAAAAATACTACCTTCCTCAGTTGCAACTTTTGCAACCTCATTTGCAACTTCCAGTTTTCAAATTTCTGATTTCAAGTTCTGGGGTTCAGATGACATTTTCGACCACTTTTTTGGAATTTCCAAAAAAGTGGTCGAAAATGTCATCTGAACCCCAGAACTTGAAATCAGAAATTTGAAAACTGGAAGTTGCAAATGAGGAAGGTAGTATTTTTGGAATTTTGAAAACAAGGTCGGTATTTTTAGAATTTTAGAAAGGTTGGTAGTATATATTTAAAAATCTAATAGTTTATATGGGTAGTTTTAAACTTATCCCTTAAAAATATTCTTTAAATATTTATGAGTTAATAAATATTCTTTGAATATTTATTTAATTCTTTTAACTAGTGTTAAAATATATTATTTTATTCAAAAATTATCCTTGACCTTCAAATATTATGTAAATTATTTCTGAGTCTTATTATTATTATTTTTTTCCAAGGAAGGTTCTCAAAAACTCCCTTTTGAATCTATTTTCCAAATTATGAGGGAACCTTACTTGAGACCTGTTATTTATTTGTTTGACTTCCCGGTCATAAATCTTTTAAAACTATTCTTTTCACTCGCAACTTGGTTGCTTTTTATCAAGACGAGTCTCTGTGTTACTTCCTCATCGTTCGAGGGGTAAGATTGTTGGAACAAGTCTATATCCATTAACAAGCAATTGCTTGGGAAATATTGGTGAATTTTCCTTTCCAACTAGATACGACTACTTTGTGGAGTCCTATCAACAAGTATTACACTTGGGGAAAGGGGGACGAGCTTTACGTTTCAGAGTCATGGATTTACTCGAACTAGGAGTATTTGTGTAAGAGGCTGTGGGACAGTCCATCACTGAAACTTTGTGTAAGAGGCTGTGAGACAGTCCATCATTGTAAACTGGTGTAAGAGGCTGTAGGACAGTCCATCCTGGAAATAGGGTCCGAGTGGCGCCGGCCCCGACTAAGCCCAAAGATGGCTAGGGAGATCCTGTGTATGGTAGTGTCCATATGTTCTTCCTTCTACATATAGAGAAAGAAATTTTGAGGTGCACGACCTGCGACTGATCATCGTAAGGTAGTGGCATCTGGCGCGACATACTCCAGCATTGGTTCATCATCCAAATCTATTTATTTTCGGCCACATGAAGTATCACTCGTGTTGACAGGGTTCGAACACTGTTCAGAATTACAAGTACTCTGAAATACCTCGTAACTTCATCGTTTATAGTATACTGGTACTATGTTCGTTAATGCATGGCAGATGGTTTCAAAAATACTTTTGAACTGTTATATATATTATTGTTCAGTATACATTATTGTTGGTGGGCTATTGCTCACCCTTTCTTTATTTTATTATATCACAACAACAGCTAGAGCAGATGGCCCGTCCAAGGCGCACTTTGCACAAGAGTGTGGGAGCCGTCAGAGAGTTACCCGCTGAAGTAGCTACCATTGCTGAAAAAGGAAGTTATTGATAGGCTAGTTTTCATTTTTTGAGCATCGGATATATTTATCCATATAACATATGTAAATGGATGGCAAAGAGTATGTAAGTTAAATTGTAATTCTTTTGGGTTGTAATAACTCAAACTCGTGATTAATAATATTTGATAGTTACTCTGATTTCATCTCTGGGACTATAACTGGTGTGTTTTATGTTATTGTTTTGGGTCACAAGGTTGTAATTTAATTATGTTGGTTTTGTGGATGGATAATGAGTCCATAACGACCGGATCCCCGAGCCCGGATCTGGGGCTGTTACAGAAATGGTATCAGAGCGAGAGTTATATATCCCAGAGATGAGGCAATGTTATAACAATAAATTCACTAAGATAATAAGAACTCTTGCCAAGTTCACCTAAAACCCTTATGGGAATTCTTAAGTATCATAATAGTAACTTAGCTCGATATCGTATCGACGGGCAAGACAACAGACCTTGAGGCTTACGAGTAACAGCACGATGATGCTTTATTATATGACCGACGATCGGCTTGTTAATTTGATAGAGTACCCTACTGAGAACCCAGAGGAGGTTCCAGCTAAGGAGGAGAATCCTGTTAAGGATAAGGAGTTTACCCATGAGGAAATGAGGGCTACAGCCAGAGAGACTGTAAGAGCTAATGTATAGTACTCAGAGAAGTGAGCGTAAAGAATTGAGATATTATTAAGAAAACTACAGATGCATATTGGATTCATAGCCGGACTACCGGATGTAGTACTAGCAAGTAAGACGGATTGGAAGGATTACTTGAGAACTTATATGGGGATAGATAAAAATCCTTAGAGACTTTCATACTAATGAGAAAAGGGCTAGGATGATGCATGATTATCAAAGACATCGATATAGGACGGGGAGCAGAATCTCCAGGAGCAGTTGAGATAGAGGCAGCAAGTTCCATATCATTTGATAAATGGATTAGTGTGAATATTGTAAATGGTAATTCGCCATGAGAAGGCAGATTTCATAGGTTATAACTTATGAAGTCAAATTGAGATTTATGAGGTGGTTTTATTCAGGAAAATGTTCATTATATGAATGGATCAGCTTAGAAAGTAAAGACCTTGGGAAGTGATGGCATGATTGGATAAAGCTATATAAGGAAGTAATAAGCGAGACGATGATCTCAGAACCTACAAGAGGAAAAGACCAGTGGGTCTATGATAAACTCGTAATAAGACTGTTTTCAGAGACTAAGTATAGGGTTAATCCAACTTAGTTGAATGATGAACCAGGAACATTAGATGCATGTGATTCAGAGGAATATTAAATTCTTTCTTTTCCTTGAATGGATTATAGTAGTTACATTAAGTTTACTCCGACGCTGAATCATAAATGAATCAAGTAATACGATCAGTGGCTAAGAGGTAATGGAGAATGTTTTAAGATGGAACCTGAAGGAGTAAGTGTATGCCAAGATCTCGAAGTATGAATTCTGATAAAATGAAGTTCAGTTATTAGGACATGCGATCAATAGTGAGTAATGTTGGTTGACCCCACCGAGTTAAAGGCAGTTTCAATTGGGAAAGGCCAACCACACCGACTAAGGTGAGAAATTTCATAAGATTCACCAGGTATTACCAAAGATTTGTTCAGGACTTTACAAAGATTGCAGTCCCGTAACCTGACTTATTTGTAAGACTAAGAAGTTTGAATGAACATGAAAATGTGAGAAAATCTTCCTAGAGCTAAAGAGGAAATTGGAGGCGACCCAGCGTTGGCATTGCCTAATGGAAGAAGGAAGACTTTGTGATATATTATGACGCACCTCATATAGGTTTAGGTGGTGTGCTTATGCAGCACGGTAGAGTAATTGCGGATGTATTCGGACAGCACGGTTCACCAGATTCGGATGGCCTTGGTAGTGCCAATTTTGTGGAACGACTAACTCCGACGGTTGTGTTCCTCTGAGACTGGTGGTTAGGTAAACTAAAATTTGGTAGTATCAACTATTAGGACGTATATGTATCAGGAAGATGTGGCATGTTTCAGTTTGAAACTTCTGATTTCCCTTCTATGGGATGTATATATTTGATTCCTTTCCAGTGGTTAAACTTCCAACTTTATGTCAAACATTCCGTTATGTTAACCGCTTGCGATTCTACCTGCTTGCATGTTCTTAGAACTGTTCTTTAGGTTTCGAAATGGATCCTCTTAGTATTACCAGTGGGTGGATAGATTAACCAAAATTTTCCTGATTCTGGAAAGAAATCCAACAAATTTTGGCAAACCTTGTCTTTCTGATTATCAGAGAACGTCATTGAAGAGAGTAGAAACTGGAGCGAACCCTGTGGATTGGGTAAGGTAGCCGCTATATGGGTTGGTGGACAGACCCTGATTATTACAACTGATTGAAGAGATAAAATGATTGGACGGTAAAAAGGGAAGTGTATTTAAGGACCAAAACGGACTGAGAAATTCCTGGATTGACTTAAATGAAAAGGCTATTATGCGAAAGGTGTTAAGCTCATATAGCACGTGGGATTGATAAGAGAAGTTGAAAAGATAAAAATAAAGGAAAGGTGACCGGAGGCGGTACCGAGAAGTCGATTGAGACTTATATGGAGTAAAATTTTGAAAAGATCAGAAGGTATCTAGGAAGAGGGATGAACGAAGAGTGGCAGTGCTCAAGTTGAGTGACTATGCTACTCTAGGGCTGATTATTCGGTTATAACCGAACCGAATTACCGAATACCGAAATAACCGAAATACCGAATAAGGCCAAATATTATAACCGAATAAGGAACCGAAATATTTTAGTTCGGTAACCGAACCGAAATATTTATTCCGGTTATTTCAGTTATTTCGGTTATTTTACCGAAATAACCTAATTATATATATATATATATATATATATATATTATTTTACATATTAAATATAAAAATATAAATATTATTGTTTTACATATACAAAATTATTATTTCACATATAAAAAATTATTATTTTACATATAAAAATTATTATTTTACATATAAAATATAAAAATTATTATTTTACATATAAAAAATTATTAATTTACATATAAAAATTATTATTTTACATATAAAATATAAATATTATTATTTTACATATATAATACTGATAAATAAATTAAGAAATAAGAAGAGATAATATTAATATAAATATTTTATTATATATTTCGGTTAATTCGGTAATTTCGGTTAAAAAACCGAAATAACCGAATAACCGAATAACTGAAAATACCATAACCGAATTAAAATCGAAATATTTCGGTTCGGTTAACCGAACCAAATTATTTTGGTTATTTCGGTTCGGTATTCGGTTAACCGAACCGAATGCTCAGCCCTATGCTACTGTGGTACCTAAGATTGCTGTGTAACGGAAAGTAGTAAGAAAAAGCTTAAGAGTACGTGGAAAAAGCATATTGATAAGCGTAACCTACCCTAGATAAGTTATCTTCGATATGGACGAAGGAGGCGCTATGCCGGCAATTGCTAGAAAAGTAATGCCATTAGCTAACCCTAAAACTCACATACTGTGGTGCGGCCATTTGGGGCCATGTGGCAAAGAATTATAAAGTGACTAGACCAGTAATGTAAGGACAAAGTGGGGTACTTCTAACCAAGCGCCAACTGCGAGAACTTTGGATATAAAGTGAAGTGATTAAGGCGTATATGATTGACCAGCTTATGAGCTAGAAAGAGGAGTAAAGTGAATTGAGATACATGACGATGGGATTTTACATCAATGAAGGTTTACGAAGAGTGTTAGAGATGGTGCTGTATGATGCATAAATGTTATCTGAAACAGAATATCCTCAAGAAGAGTAATAGGTATTAAGAGATTCACGTTGAACTCGACCAATATTTTCCAGAACATCCTTGCTACCATTATCAAGTTCTGTAAGAAGAGCGGATAGACATATGTTGTGTTTCGGAAGGTCATGTAGACTGACGTCAATTCGACAGAAAAGGCTAGCATTAAGCAACCTATAGATTATCAAGATGAGAACGATTGAAAAGAGACCCTTATTAAGGATATGTGATCTGATTGTTAATTGAAAATGGAATTGAGGATTGAATATCCATAATTCAAGACGAACCCGGGGGATGCACAAAGGATGGCATTACCCCTAATAAAGACATTGTAAATTTGGACGAGATAAGTTGGATTGACCAAGGCATCAATAATCTTTAGGGATTTAGTGAAAGGAGTTTCAGAAAGTACATAGACAGAATTGTTATAGGCCTGTACCCAGAAAATACAGGAGGAATGATGAGGATGACCTAAGAAACCTTATAAAAAAGGGGGGGTAATAATCTAAGTTTCAAAAATAGAATTCTGGTAAAGAATGTATGACAATAATAATAATAATAATAATAATAATAATAATAATAATAATAATAATAATAATAATAATAATAATAATAATAATTCCAGGTGAGGCATGTGTGAGACCATGAGGAAGTATGGATTGAACAAAATAAAGGTTGAGATTATCCTAAAAAAACAAGAAAGAACTAAGAGAAGAAATATCCTAGGTATGACTATGAGTAATCGTGATAAAGTTCACACAGAAAGGTGGAAGCAATGACTTATGGAAAAAGACTGATAGATACTTTTCTCCTTTAGCAGAGCTTAAGGGAGAATGCTTTCACCCAATAGTGATGGGAATGAGGTAGAAAAATTTTAGTTAGAATAGATCAAGAGAACATTGATTACAAGAAATTATTATTATCAGGAAAGGCCAATGAGGTGGCCGACACTTTAAGTATAGAAGGGTAATTATAAATGCTCATACCAAATCAACAGAATGATATTGGGGAGGACCTTGAAGGTCATATTGGAGTGGAGGAATTTACATTCCTTCTGATGATTGTGCAAGAATCGACTGTAATAATAGTTTAAGTAAAGATTCGATTCCTGATGTTGACTTAAGCAAATTACACACTTTAGGAAGTCCTATTTTGAGGAAGACCAGGACCATGGTACGAAATTGATTAAGTGAACCGTTAAACTTCCAGTCTTCTAATGAAGACATGTGATTAATAATTTCATCAACCTGTCATAGCTGCGATGCTTGAGGCTCTCCTGCAATTTTATTTGCTTCATTAATATCTACATTAAATTCAGGAAGTATTCCTTATGGATAAGGAATAGTGATTATTTTGTCTTTCTAGAGGATTTTGATCTGACAATTATGAAACCCGTATGATTAGCTAGTAAAGCACTACGTAAACGACAAACGATGGTGATTTAACAATGGACTACATTAATGTAGGGGTGATTCTTCTGAGAAATTAAGTGATAACGACTGTGGAGATGTCGGAATGAAAAACAGAAATAGATCGTATTGGATCCAAGTTAGAGAAATCGTCAAGGTTTATTTCGGATGGTATAATTTTGAAATGACGTGATGTCTGAAATAAATGATAATGCTATGATGGTTCATAAAGAGATTATAGTCGAAATAGAAACAAGATGACTGATAAAAGAAATGTAGAGTTGAGGACATAAAGGGAATAAAGTTTGAGGAACAATAAAAGAGTTAGATATGCGGACTCCTAAGCAACCCCAGCAATGAAGCTAGAAAAGTACGAAATTATCGTGGTGTATGTTGTTGGCCACAACGGAAAGTTGGTACAAACTCTACAAAAGGTGTACAATACCTTTAGCAGCTGCTTACAATACAAACTCTCTCTATTTGTTTCGAAATCTCGAATACAAACCTTATATTGAGCTTCACGTTTTCGTACTTACAAACTCACTAGCTCTTTTTACAATGATATTGAGAGAGTATTTATAATGCTACCTATCAACTAATAACAGAAAGTAATGATCTATACATGACAATGTTCTGCCATCCAGTTGATAGTTTCCATCAATAGAAAATTCTTTCCTTCATGATATCTTCTTGCTTGTTCTTCACAACAACGATCCTATTTTATAGCACTTTCCAGTTTCTGTAGCATCGGTAATGACATCATCAGTATTATGACTGATATCAGGATTTCACCTTGCATCAGGACTTGACATTCATCAGTATCTATCTTGTCGTATCAGGATCTTCTGTCAGTTCCTGAAATGTAATCCTTGACACACTATTCCTGACTTAACTCTACAGATTACTGTCTAACACATATATCTTATACAAAGTGGTAAATCCTTAATAATATCAGGATATACAAGAAGTATGTGCAAATTCTATTCTTAACATCACAACTCATGAATTATTCCTAACAATCTCCCCCTATTTATGCTTTAAAATCTGAAGCATAAATCTAAGTTGTAGATGTCAAAACATATAACAATACAACCAGAATAGAATTTATGAATTTAAGATCATGAAGTTAAGTACCTCCTTCTTCAGATGTAGACATAGTATCTAGTACTTAGAAGAAAGAATTCAACTATTTGATGCTTCTTTTCCTTTACCACTTCCCTATTGAGATTCACCTCTGTCACCATCAGTTCTTCCTTTATCTCTCTCAGTCTATTTATTTCTGAATCATTTTTATCTCCCCCTTTTTGACATCAGCAACATTAATTCCAAGAGATTCAGTAACAGAACAAATGAGATTCAGCAGAACTGCTTGATTTTCCATAATTGTGACTTGGTTATCTTCAAGAATTTGAAGTCTTGATTGAATATCAATTTAAGATTCCTGAATATCCTTTAGAACTTCAGAAGTAACTTTAAAGTTGGAAGTGCTTGTTGTATCTTCAGAATCAGATGCAGAAATAACCTTACTTCAAACCTTGTAGAAGAAGTTGCCTGTGTAGCATGCTCTACTAAAGTAGACTGATATTAAAGTAATAATACTTGAGTAGAATTACAAGCATCTTCACCTTTCTGATCTGAAACTGAAATATGATTATCCTGTCCTTCACCAGTATTCTGTGCACTAACATCTACAAATCCTGACACCTCCTTAAAGTAATCAGATACAGTTGATGTCTCAATTTTAGCTGATATTGGAAGTACATACAAAGGAATACTAGGATCACTAGGAATTTCTTCTGGTACATGTGTAGTAAGAGATTGTCTTAGCCTTTCACCTCTTCTGTTGATGATTCCTACAAGCCTTTCTTTCTATTTTTGAGCTTTAACTTCTGGCTTTGCATTGTGCTTTTCTAAGTCATTCTTCTCATACATTTTGATAAAAGAATAAGTACCAGCACCCATACCAAGATTATCAGACCAAGATTCAGGAAAAATCTGATCCCAGAAATCAAACGATGGTGGTTTCCTAATTTTCTCTCCCTCACTATGGAGTTGATCATCCATACTCTCATTCTCACTTTGACTTACTAAAGTCAACACTCTTTCTACCTCTCTTTTTCCCCGGTCAGGAGCTAGCCTCTCTGTTTGTGGATCTATGTCCATTTTATCAAGTGTATCACTCAAATGACCTACAGAAAAATAGGGGTTAGGAGAAGTTGTTATACCGAACTCACATGGAGAGAGGGTTCTTCATATGGCAAGGGGCATGAGGTTTTCTCCAAGGATTGAGCTGCTATAGTCTCTGAACCCTCACAAACATCTACTGTCATTTCAGAAACTATAGGCTCCAGTATACCACTTTCAGGGTCTACACTAGACTCTGATGTCTTTAATAAAACTTCATAAGACACCATAGTTAGTATGTCACCGTCTTTAAGTGTTGTTTGCTGAGACTCACCCTCAAGGTGGATAGACTCTGACTGAACAATATTTGTTTGATCTTCAGGAAAATCAATCAAAGTCATTCCTCCCATATCATAGGGTATCTCACTTGCAGTTTCAGCCATCACAGAAGACCTTTTAGCATCAGCTATCATAGTTCCTGAGTCATCCAACCTCTGACTAGATGGTTCTTGTGTTGCAGTGACTGTGATCTGATCTATCCTACTATTCACCACTCATGCAATAGTATCTCCTGTTGACTGCATTCCACTAACTACTACCTCCTTTTGTTCACCTTGAGCTAAAGCATCTTCAACAATGAAATCCTTGTGAAATAAGTATGTGTGAAGTGATTGAAGTGCAATATGCTTAAAAGTCCAAATGACTTGCGTAACTATTTTCTGATAGTTACATAGAAATATGTCTTCAATAAATCAAGTCTTTGATGTAAAAGTCCATATTCTTCAGGAAATGAAAGTCTTGAAACTCTTTCAGTCAGAAATTGTAGAATAGGCCTGGAAAGCTTCACTTTGATAGAAATAACTTCCATAGCTAGTCTGTATGTCAATGTAGTTTCCCATGAAGAATCAAGATTGAAGTCTCTCTTATCATTTGCTGACTTGGTTATAGCTTTATGTGTAGAGACCTGCATAATGTTAGTTGGACTAGACTCTCTGTGTGTAGGTGACAAATGAATCTTTCTCCTTGTTCTCCTGGTATATTGAGTAACAGATTTATCTTGAGAAGACTCAAGAGGTGTAGACACAGAAGTGATCTTGGGATGAGATCCTTTTTCAATAGACACAATCTTTTGAGAGAAAGTATCCAGTAACTGTTTTCCCTTTTTAAGAACTACAGCCTTTTAGGAGACTACAGCCTGGCTGTGACTAGGTTGTACATCTCTTTGTCCTAGCTTAGAAAGTTGAATTGCAGCCTTCAATTCTGCTCTCTCAGCAAGAGATATATTATCATCATCTTCACTAGAACTACTACTTGAAACAACAAATCTTCTCTTCTTTACAACTGATGTCTTTTGAGAAACACCAGAGGTTAGTTTCTTTAAAACAATAGGTTGTGAATCAAAATTTGGTTCTTGAATTGTTTCAGAGACTATAATGTGTTGGGTTACTTGGGTAGACACAGGGGGGTTCTCCACCAATTGAGATTCCTGAGTTATTTCACCACCAAAGAAAGAAGAATTATAAATAGTAGGAAGATGAGTTCTTAGAAGTACCTGAACATGTTGTGGATGTGAATTGCAGGTATTTCTTCTAGATTCTTTTCACTGTCCTTCTTTGTAATGTCAGAGAAAATTCTCTTTTGTTGTACATAAAAAGAAACACAATGTTCTCTACCAAATCTAGCTTCAACATCAGGAATAAAATGGTTAATAAACAATTGCATGAATCTGTGATAATAAACCATTTTCCTATCATGATCTCTTGACCCAAGTTTGATACACATCTGACTTAAGATAATGTGACCAAAATTAATTAATCTGTTATAAAGAAAACCATATGCAATGTGAGATGTAACAGCAGTAATTTGTTGAAAAGAACTACATTTACCAATAAAACATTTAGCAAGTTCGTCAAAGAAGAAAGACCATTCTTTCCTAAGAAAGGATCTATTTAACTGGATCATGTTATTAAGAGGTCCATCATAACCTAAATCAGATAACATAGTTCTTACATTATCATCAGATGGTACATTCTCAAAATTCATACTAACAGGTAAGTGAAGTACTGAATTAACAACAGATTCAGTAATATCAAATGAGTCTTGTCCTTAGTGTAGAACAATCTTACCTGCTTGACCCTGAACAGAGTCAATTACCTCAGTACTCTCCCAAGATTGTGAAATAGCAACTTGATTAATGTGTGGAGATGCTGTCAAGGCATACTTTAATGGTCCTTTCGCCATAAAGTCCATAATCGGGTGAAAATTAGTTGACACCCCTTCCTTGTTGGTGATTGCTGCAACATGATTGTTCATCATAAAATCAAAGTCACCAAACTTGAAAGCTACTGATTTGGGTAGTCTTCTTTGAGCTGCCATTTTGATCTGAAAAGAACTTGAGAAATCTTGAAATTAATTATTAATTTTGAGAACTGAAGAGTGTTTTTGCTTTAGAAAATGTGAATTTAGAAAAATCAATACACAATTAGAGTTTCAAAACAAGTGTATTTCAAAAATCCTTCAGACCCATAATACCACGTTGACACGTAGGTTGACAGGTGTTAGTTCCTGAAAAATGCAGTTACCCATGATTTTTGGAAAATAAAATCCAAAATTTATTTCAATTAAATAAATCAGGGTATAATCAAGATAAAAATCAATACTGATCAACTTCCTTTTCCTGATGTGATCTTCTCTTCAAGATAATCACAAATTGAAATGTGATTTATAAATAATGATATTCATAAATCCTGACGATCACACTTGTAAATCCTGATCAATATCATCCTGATTCCAGAGACTAAATGGAGTTTCCACGTGGCATTTTCTTTTAATTTGAAAAAGAAATAAACAATAATCTGAAAAAAAATCAATTGGTTAGATACGTTTAACATTTCTTGAAAATACAAGAAATATAGTCACGCGCAATAATAATGACTGACTGCATTGATAATCTCCAAATGACTGTTCAGCTTCTCACGGTTTTCTATATAATAACCTGGTGTCATTTTCCATACTCCAAAACCTTTCAATCTTTCTCTGTAAACCACACCTTTACTCATGGCTTTCAACCCAAATACTCATATGAACCCTAACTTTTGGTTCATTTCATCTGAGATGTTCTTTGCTCTTGATGATCAGGAGCAAGTGAACTATCTCTTAGAAGCGATGACTTTTCTCATCGAGTTAGATATGGTTGGTATCAACCCAAATGATATCCAAAAGTCTCCTCTAAAACATCTACCAGTTGAACAAAATCCTCCTCTAATCTCTCCACACCTTGAGGATGAAGAATTTGGTGAAGAGTCTGGGGTTGATCTTGATGGAGATGCTATTCATTTAACCATCAGTCCTCAATAAACATGGGGTTGTACCAGCTGCTCTCATTCAAGTCATCCTGAGAAGAAATTCAAGATAAGATGGGACCGTTCAAACTCCCAAATGGATTTTGAGATGCTCCTTGTCCTGTATCTTAGATGCATGAAAGAAGCAAGATCCAATATCCATAACATTAGACAAGAATAGGATTATCAGTAGAAGTTAGACAAAAAGAAGTTTGTATTTCATTTCCATGTATGTAATGCTTTTGATTAATGAAAATACAAGTTTTCTTATTATCTACTTGTCTATTGTTGTTTATTGAACTGATCTGAAAATAGTATAAATTATCAGTATGCATGTATTAAAACTTGCTAGCATAGACTTAACAAAACTCAGAATTGAACTACTGAATAAGATGAACTTCAGGATTTGAAACACTAATTCACCGACTAAACAAATTTCAAAATCCTGATACTGACACATAAATCCTGATGACGTCAGCATCCTGATAGTAATCCTGATCCTGATGAATATTGAAAGGCAGAGTGTGTAAACTTGTAACACTATAACTAATGTAACTCAAACTAAAGGAAAAGATACTTAACCAGAAGACAATCAAGAACAAGAAGTCACAAGAAATCAACACTAAATGAAGACAAGGTAATTGATACAATTTAACATGTTAACTATGATCAATCCAAGAAGAAATCATTGAGAGAAGTTCAAGTCAAAGTTGTTCATGCCTCAGTGATTTGGAAAGCCAAGAATCAAGATCATAACTATCAGTATCAATAAGACCAATTGATTTCAAGTGAACAAGAAGGAAAGCAAATATTGGAAAGCCACATTTCTAATTGGATATGGTAATTTATTCAAGAAGCAAAAACCCTATCAAGACTAGTCACTTATGAACCAGACCGTTGCATCAAGTGTCAGGACATTGATGGCAAGTTTATGTCAGTGATAAAGATCCATATTCAAGAGCTTGGTGAAGAATAAAGAAGACATGAAGATATCACAAGTTCAAGATGTGCATTGAAGTTTCAAGTTGAAGACCAGAATATTTTCTAAGTACTAAATATTCTAGATGGCCAAGTAGAAGTTTCTAAGTAGAAGTTCTACTTAGAACTTCGAGATGGCTAAGTAGAAATTCTCAATTAGAAGTTCTACTTAGAGTGCAGCTTCAACATGACACATGGCATCTTCTGATTGGCAGATTTCCAAGCTTTCAAGTTAAGGCAAGATTTATGTGGACATCATTGGGCCACGTACATCTTAGTCTTTGAAGACTACAGGACATAGATTACATGTAGTATAAATAGAAGTACTTGTGTAATGTTTTAGTTAGTGAGCAATTCTTGAGAAAAACACAAGAGAAAGAGAGAGAGTGCATTCACAGAGCTTAGTATCATTCACTTCTCTCTGAACTTCTGTTATACTTTGTAATGAATGTTGTAGCAACCCTTTCAAGTTATATATAAGACATATATTCCTTGAAGCTGTGTGTTCATTTATTGCATCGTATTTATTGCTTCTCATATTCGAAAAGTTGTATTCACCCCCCCCCTCTACAACACATTTGGACCTAACAATTGGTATCAGAGCTATATGTTTAACATACAAAACATAGATCCTTGTGTTGAGTAGAAGAATCGTGAGTACCATTCCTAACTCACTAACCAATCTAATGAATGTAGCCTTATCAAGTGGTTTAGTTAGAATATCTGCAAGCTGTTTGTCAGTAGGAACAAAATGAAGTTCCACAGTACCATTCTCAATATGTTCTCTAATAAAAAGATACCTGACATTAATGTGCTTAGTCCTTGAATGTTGAACTGGATTCTCTGCAATTTTGATAGCACTAGTATTATCACAGAACATAGGAATATTACTAAGTGTCATACCATAATCCATCAACTGATTTCTTATCCAAAGGAACTGTGTACAACAACTGCCTGCTGCAATGTACTCAGCTTCTGCAGTTGAGGTTGAAACAGATTGTTGCTTCTTGCTTGCCCAAGAAATCAATCTGTTTCCTAAGAATTGACATGTACCTGTTGTGCTTTCCTTGTCTATTTTACACCCTGCATAATCAGAGTCTGAATAGCCAATTAGGGAGAAATCAGATTCTCTAGAATACCACAAACCAAGGTTTGGAGTTCCTTTGAGATACCTAAAAATTCTCTTCACAGCAATTAAATGAGATTCCTTAGGATCACTTTGGAATCTAACACATAAACAGGTAGAAAACATTATATCTGGTCTACTTGCAATTAAGTATAATAATGAACCTATCATGCCTTTATAGCTAGTGTTATCAACACTCTTTCCCTTAGGATCAGAGTCTAGCTTAGTGGCTGTTGCCATGGGTGTTTTTGCAGCTGAACAATCTTGAAAGTCAAACCTTTTTATAAGATCTTTGATATACTTTGAATGATTAATGAAAATACCAATCTCAGTCTGTTTGACCTGCAAACCTAAAAAGTAATTATTTCACCCATCATGCTCATCTGATACTTAGACTGCATAAGCTTGCTAAACTTATCACATAACTTTTCATTAGTAGAACCAAATATGATGTCATCAACATAAACTTGAACTAAAAGAAATTCACCTTTAATCTTTATAAAGAATAGAGTTTTGTCAATTGTACCTCTTGTGAAACCATTTTCAAGAAGAAATTTAGACAAAGTCTCATACCATGCTCTTGGTGCTTGCTTTAGTCCATAGAGTGCCTTGTCAAGTTTATAGACATGATTTGGAAACTTTGGATCAATAAAACCAGGTGGTTGCTCCACATACACTTCCTCATCAAGCTTGCCATTTAGAAAAGCACTCTTTACATTCATCTGGTATACCTTGAACTTTAAATAAGCTGCAAATGCAAAAAACATTCTGATTGCTTCCAATCTTGCTACAGGGGAAAAGGTTTCATCATAATCAATTCCTTCCTCCTAAGAGTATCCCTTGGCCACCAGTCTTGGTTTGTTTCTTACAATCATACCAGATTCATCTAGCTTGTTTCTGAAAACCCATTTTGCACCAACAATAGATCTGTCTTTAGGTCTTGGTACTAATTTTCGGACTTTGTTTCTCTCAAACTCATTTAGTTCTTCCTGCATTGCAATTACCCAATCAGGATCTTGTAAGGATTCTTCAACCTTCTTAGGTTCATTCTTTGAGAGAAAACAACTGTACAAGCATTCATTTTGAATTGATCTTCTAGTTTGAACACCACTATTTGGATCACCAATAATCAAAATCTTCAATATGATCCCTTATCCATTTTCTAACAGGTGGTAGATTACTCTTGCTAGACTCTCCCCCTATGTTAGTGGTATCTCTCGTAGAAAAGTGTTCATTTCCTTCAGAAGCTCCCCCTTGATCAGTAGAATCAGTAGACTCCATACTGCTGCTAGTTTCTGATCTACCTTCATTAGTCTCTGAAGGATCACTTCCTGATGGAGAAGACTCTGAATGACTAGTCTGCTCCTGACTAGTACTGTGTTCTCCTTGATTAAATTGCTCCCCCTCAACAGTAGTATTCCTTTGAGAAGCAATAGAGATTTCTTCTGGAGAACCTTCATCATCAGTGGAGAGAATCTCAGAATTCTTAAGATTTTCAAATTCCAATTTGTCATGGCTTTCATCAGTTTGCAAAATTCCAAATTTCTTGTCATCAAATGCAACATGAATTGATTCCATAACAATGTGAGTTCTAAGATTATAAACTTTAAAGGCCTTTGATCCTGAATATCCTAGAAAGATTGCTTCATCCGTTTTGGCTTCAAACTTTCCAAGTCGTTCTGGATGAACTTTCAGGACATAGCATTTGCATCCAAAGATGTGTAAGTATTTCACGCTTGGTTTCTTTCCTTTGATCATCTCATAGGGAGTCTTTCCATGACTATTTATCAAGGTGCAATTTTGAGTAAAATATGCAGTGTTGATAGCTTCTACCCAGAAATAGGTTGAAAGCTCTGTATCTGCAAGCATGGTTCTTGCTGCCTCTATGAGAGTTCTGTTCTTTCTTTCTACTACACCATTCTGCTGAGGTGTTCCAGGTGCAGAAAACTGTTGAGTGATTCAATTGTCTGCACAATACTCCTCCATTGTAGAATTCTTTAATTCTATACCATTGTCACTCCTAAGTACTTTAACTTTGTACTCAGAGCTATTCTGAATATTCTTGACAAGTTCAATGATTTGCTGAGGAGCTTCATCCTTTTTATGTAGAAAGAATTCCCATGTGAACCTTGTGTAATCATCCACTATAAATAGAGCAAATCTTTTCTTGCTGATAGACATAATGTTTACTGGACCAAATAGATCAAGATGCAGCATGTGAAATGGTTCAATAATTGAATTTTCAATCTTGCTCTTGAAAGTGGTTCTTCTTTGTTTTCCAAGCTGACAAGCATCACAAAGTCCATTGTGCACATAATTTACCTGAGGTAGGCCTCTCACTAGATTGTGCTTAACAAGTTGATTAAGCTTCTTGAAGTTAAGATGTGAGAGCTTCTTGTGCCAATTCCAGCTTTCATTATTTGATGCCTTGCTGTAAAGACACCTGACAATTCCTTTAGATGTGTCACTCAAGCTCGCTTCATAAATGTTACCATGTCTCTGACCAGTTAGAACAATGTCTCCATTCTTCGTATTCAAGATTTTACATCCTTCACTGTCAAAGATTGATTGGTAACCTTTATCACCCAGTTGACTTATACTTAAAATTGTGTGTTTTAAGCCTTCAACCAGTGCTACATTTTCTATGATGACATTCCCCAAAACAATTGAGCCATATCCCAGAGTTTCTCCTTTGTTGCCATCACCAAAAGATATTTCTGGGCCAGCTTTCCTCTCAAACTTTGTAAGTAGAGACTTCTTTCCAGTCATATGTCCAGAGCATCCACTGTCCAAGATAATTGAATGCTTCCTTCCTGTGCCCTGCAAACAAAAAAGTGACTAGTTAGAATTTTTTAGGACCCAACTTTGATTGGATCCTTTCTTACTAGATTTAGAAACAACAGGCTTTGAAGATTTTGCTTTTGATTTACCTGTTACAGAGTCAACCTTAGACTCTGATTTCACAAATTGTTTGTGACTAGGAGTTTCAGATTTCATAGAATAATAGTCATAATACAGTTCATGATATTCTTTGCACATGTAAATGGAATGAAGTAAACTACCACAATGATAAGAAGCTTTTTGTGGTTGGTATTGAACTTTCTGAGTCTTGGGGAATCTGGACTCAGTTTTCCAAGAAGGTTTTTGATTGCATTCTAAGGCCAAATGATTATGATTTCCACACTTATAGCATTTCTTCCTAGGTGCATCAGGTACATTCTTGTAATTATTCTCTTTGTTAATACCTTCTTTTCCATTCCTATTTCTTTTGATCTTGCTAGACTCTGAAAGACTCTCTAGTCTTTGTTTCAGCTGAGACTTAGACAGAAAGCCTATGTTGACATTCTTAGGTTTTTCTAACACTTTCTTATCTGAACTAATGTTGTTAATTCTCTTGTGCACAACTGGGATACAATTTGAATCAACAAACTTCACATATTTAGGTTCAGAAACTTTCTGCTTACCTTCAGATTTAGATGTGCTAGCTTCTTATTTACTATTATCATTCTGGACAACAGCTACATGAGTTTCACTTTTATCCTTTTCAAAACCTAAGCCATAAACCTTCCCAAGAATTTGATTTTCAATGATTCTTGAGTCTTTTTACCAGAATTGTTAATGGTTTTCATCATCTCTCTCTCTTCCTCTAGTTCTTTTCTGACATAGTCATAAGCCTCAAGAATAACACAATAATCATGCTTAGCTTTATCAGAAACTATTCTATAATGTTCTATTTGAATTAACTCAGATTCAAGAATATTATTTCTATCAACTAATTCATCATTCTTAATATTAAGTTCATCTCTTTCAATAGTAAGAATTCTAAAATTAGTCATAAGATTTTTAAACTCATCATGGATAGATCTAATATCATCAGAATCTAAGCTATCAAATGAATCAAGAGAGTGAAGTGATACCTTTACAGAAGATGGAGAAGTTCTCTTTGGAGATCCAGGTTTGTCTGAAGTATTTGCCATCAATGCAATGTTGTCATAATCCAATTCATCTTCAGAATCACTGGAATCTGCCCAATCCTTCTGTGTGACCATGAGTGCATTACCCTTTCCTGAATTCCTAGGCTTCTTACACTCACTAGCAAAATGTCCAAGCTCGCTGCAGTTAAAGCACTTGATCTTTTCCTTATCAAGCTTGACAATTGTACTTTTGCCCTTGTCATTCTTCTTCTCCTCTTTCTTTTGAAAAGGTCTTTTGCTAAATCTTCTCCTGTTGAATCTTCCTTTCTTGAAAGCTTTAGCAAACATAGAAAAGAGTTCCTGCATCTCTGATTCAGAATCACTGTTGTCAGAGTCTAATCTGTAGTCTCTGACTCAGAACTTTCTTTGCTTTTCTTCTTCCTTGAGTCCTTTACAGTAGTCTCAATATTTTGTTCTTCTAGAAGCTTCTTTGATTCAGATTGAGCAGTAAGTGCAACAGTTTTCATCTTTCCTTCACCTCTGCTCTTCTTTTGCTGCCTGTCCAGTTCATAAGCCCTCAGTTTTCCATAAACTGCCTCTAATGATATTTCATCCAGATCATTAGCTTCCTAAATTGTAGATATCTTCTCATTGAAGAAATCAGGCAAGGCTTTCATGAACTTAGTATTCATATCCTCCAAGTCATAATATTTGTCGTGCATGGCCATCTCATTGATGAGTTTAGTAAACCTATCAAAGGTATCATCAAGTGACTCACCAGACTTGGATTCAAAGTACTCATACTATTGTATGAGAAGTGTCCTCATATTCTTCCTGACAGGTTTTGTTCCTTCACAATGAACCTTCAGATTGTCCCATATCTCCTTAGTAGTTTTACAAGAAAGAACATAGTTAATGAGAACAGAATCAAGACTGTTGAACAGTATGTTTCTCACTTTAGCATTCTTAAGAACGTTCTCCTTGTCCTTATCTGTCCATTCAGATTTAGGCTTCTCTGTTGTGTGCTCTAGAACAACTTTTCCTTCGACAGTTGCTTGAGGAACAACCCTTGTTGGAACGAAAGGCCCATTTCTAATTTTGTCAAGATAATCAGGATCTGTTGCTTCCAGGTGATGCAACATCTTCACTTCCCAGAGAGTATACTCGTTTCTCTTGAGCATAGGGATCTTAGTATTACCATCCTTGTAACCAGACATGATTTCAGATCTTTATGATTATTCAAAATCAACCTGCTCTGATACCAATTGTTAACTCGAATAACTTGTAGAAGGAGGTTTAGTACAAGTTATATAATCGTGTCTGATTTTTGCTTGATTAGATGAACAAGAACAAACGAATAAATCAAACTGTTTGTATTAATAAAATCAAATACTAACTCTACCAAAGGTGTACAATACCGTTAGCAGCTGCTGACAATACAAATCTCTCTCTATTTGTTTCGAACGCTCAAATACAAACCTTATACTGAGCTTCACGTTTTCGTACTTACGAACTCACTAGCTCTTTTTACAATGATATTGAGAGAGTATTTATAACGCTACCTATCAACTAATAACAGAAAGTAATGATCTATACATGACAATGTTCTGCCGTCTAGTTGATGGTTTCCATCAATAGAAAATTCTTTCCTTCATGATATCTTCTTGCTTGTTCTTCACAACAACGATCCTGTTTTATAGCACTTTCCAGTTTCTGTAGCATCCGTAATGACATCATCAGTATTATGACTGATATCAGGATTTCACCTTGCATCAGGACTTGACATCCATCAGTATCTGTCTTGTCGTATCAGGATCTTCTGTCAGTTCCTGAAATGTAGTCATTGACACACTGTTCCTGACTTAACTCTACAAATTACTGTCTAACACATATATCTTATACAAAGTGCTAAATCCTTTATAAGATCAGGATATATAAGAAGTATGTGCAAATTCTATTCTTAACATCACAACTCATGAATTATTCCTAACCTTGGCCACAACGGAAAGTTGGTATTGAAAGGGGTAAATGATATAGAGATTAACTCCCTTTAAGTTGGGAGAATTCGAAGAAATTTGGAATTGATTGATTAAGTACTAAGGAGACTCATGGAACGAGGAAATGAGAATTTAGATGGTTGAACAAATGGAAGTTTAACCCCAATAATATGATGCTTATTGAGTACATGTGACGGGATACCAACAGGGAAATACCAAGTACAGAGGACATCCCAATAATGAGATGACGGTAAAGATAAATAACAGAAGAGAATAAGAATCAGATAATAAGAAGGATGTCATTGATAAAGAAAAGATTGGGAAAGTAATTGTGGAGTGTGAAGCAAGGAATGTTATGAATAGATTGATGAATGGGCTTTCTAACAAATTCTCGGGATGACAACTTGATAGTGTTAGTATTATGAATATGAAAGAGCAAGTAGCGTGACGCGGAATGTCAGTAACAATGATGTCAAGCGAGAAATCTAAGATTTAACCTGAGAGGTTGAAGGATTTCCAAAATTGAGTGTTTCTAAGATTGAACAAGAGTATAGGTCCATAGAATGATGGACGGAGCAGTGAGGACATGTTGACACGTGAGATTACGATAAAGTAGTATTTGATACGAATACGATTATTTTTCTTCTCTGATGAACCTCTATAGTTCAGAGGTCAATTCTAAGTATGATATTTTGCAATCATGAAAATTTTCTATAATTTTTTAAAATTCTTATCTTCTCTCTCTCTTATTAATCTTCTTTATGAATTGAGAAGAACAACCCTTTAAGGAGGGGAGGTACTGCTACGTGACTATATGTATGTGTGATAGAAGTCTAAGTGGAATACCATAACTTGTTTAATTGCTTGTCAAGTACTAAAGGATGGCCCCCTTCTGTACTAACTATGCAATATAACAAATGTTCATTGATCTTTGTGTTCTCTCAATAAATCTTTCCACTTCTCTATATTGATCGAGATTGCGAAGATTAAAGCGATCAGGAAATGCATAGTGCAAGTAAAGTTATCTCCGAATTCGTAACGCGATAGTGATACCAAAGTCACCGCAGATACCAATAAGGATAATAGTATATGATTGGGTAAGGGCATAACCCGGATAATGTGTTGTACGAAAAGTAGTAAAGTTGAATAAAAAGGATAAAGGGGGTATTGTAGCACTGGTGAGATGTGCTGTAAAAGGATTTGAATGATTAAGAATTGACTGGGAAACTGGAAAGTGAAATGATCGACAAGCGACTCTTTGATTTCTACCTGATTCCGGGACGGAATCCTTTTAAGGAGGGGAGACTGTAAGAACCCAGATTTTTGGTAGGAATTAAAGCTTTTATTATGTAATGGATTATAAGTGTAACAATTGTTTTAATGAATGGAATGGATATGAATTCCAATGTTTATATGCCATGAACAATGCAATTGGTTGACAACTTAGATAAGAATAATCTGTCTCCTGGAAAGTAAGGTATGGTAAATTCCAAAGAGGAAGGTTATTCTCATGTCATCCAAATCGATATCTGTTACAAGTCCAGTGGTTTCGTAAAAGGGTTAAGGAACGCTCGGGAAAGCGCGAGGACATTTTTCTAATTATAAGAATTAAAGAGAAAATAAGTAATGAATATTGTTTTTGGTGGAAATTGGAATATTATTAGACGAGGCTATATAGGAGTATTCAGAAAGGATTTCTGAGTTCGTATTAATGACCGATAGGCAATATAAGTGTATGTAGACGATATCAGTTTCAGAAAAATAGCACTTTTATTTTCCCCGAGATTTCCCTAGACACTGAATGATTTAAGAATTTAATATAAAGATTTAAGGAATTTGAATTCAAGAATTATAAAGGAGGATTGAGAATGGTAGTTTAATATTAAGAAGGTTTCCGGTAAAACCCTAACGAGAAATACTTGAGATATTCCTCCGAACGATCAATGAAAATGAGCAATAACCGGATAAAGAAACAAGTAGAGGACCAAGATGCGTGCATGTGCAAGAGGATAAGATCAAGGAACTAAGTAATTACTAAGGTAACTAGCATACTTAGCAAACAAACCAAATACTTAGCAAGATTACTTCATCCTACCACTAAACATCAACACTTGTCCACTTGAATGCATCATCCATGACCACACCACTTTATTAAAGTAGCTTTTGAAGGAATTTATGACCGTAGCGGAAGCGTAAATCACATTTACTTGCATAAAAACCTAATTAATCATGTATATAGATTTAAAAATTGTATGAACACAAGAAAAATACCTTGATAGCTTTCCTGGGATTGTTATGAATGTATCTTTGATTTCCAGCAATCACCCCTCAAGTGTGGAGTGCTTTAATGGTATCCACCAAGATCAAATATCATATAGTAGATTAAGAACAATTGAGAAAATAATTAAAATGATTTGGAATGATTTTGATGAACTTCAAAAGCTCTCAATGATCCTCTCAAATCCCCTGGGATGTTTTGTTAAGTGTTTCTTGTGTTTCTTCCAACTCTTGGAATGCTTGATATTTAAAGAAATAAAGTCTTTACTTTATCCAATTAAATAATCATTTAATAATTAAAACCTTTTTAATTATTAATCCCATTCTGAAAATAATTCTCTCATAAAATTTAATTTCTCAAACTAAATTTTGTAATTAATAATTATTAAGAACTTTTCTTAATTTATTTATAATCTATTAAATCTCATTTAATAAATTATAAATAATTGCTAATTAATTATTTATTCAATAAATAAATAATTCATAGCCATTATTAATTATTCTCATCATCTATAAATATTTAACCTTTTTATGGTGTGACCCTTTAGGTTCAATATTAAGCCGGTAGTAGAAATAAATAATAATAAACTATTTATTATTACTTATACGAATTACTAATTAATTCGTTAAATATAATTACATAAGTAATTAATATTTATT
Organism: Saposhnikovia divaricata; assembly: GCA_036435485.1. Taxonomy (NCBI): domain Eukaryota; kingdom Viridiplantae; phylum Streptophyta; class Magnoliopsida; order Apiales; family Apiaceae; genus Saposhnikovia; species Saposhnikovia divaricata. The sequence goes on from CM071594.1 coordinate 62,870,197, forward strand.
CTACATCGTGAGTGATACTTTTGAATATATCGCGACTATCCGGATAATATGAATTCATTGCTTAGAATATATAAAACCTATTCAGCAAATGGTTACCGTACAATCAATTCCTTCTACCCGACAATATCCCGATTAAATACAAGGCATGGATCGCGTGTCAAGCCTATTTAATTTAATCATATAATTTCTTATACATTATGTCTAGTTCATTTGAATTAGAAACTCTTTCTAACTTCAATTACTCTGGCCAGAGATTCCAGAACTAACATAGTAAGAACATCATAGGATATTCACTTTCCTTTACTGAAAGGGGTAGATTCTTTATCGATCGTTAACTATCTTCATATACAAATTCCTATACCCGGAATAGAACTAATGATTGTCCCTTGAGGACTTAGAACTAAACCAAAACATAGTTCATTGTATATAAGATTACTTTAACGGTCTCAAGTCTAAGGACACTTGTACCACCATCAACTTATGAACAACTATTAACACGTGAGTAAACTCCATTAGTCGTTCATTAGATCAAGTCACGTTCAGTGAACTTATTCTCCAATAAGCACCTACATACTAGCTATAGTGTCACCACACGAATGTCTATGAGAACAGACATCCTTCCGAGGAAGCAAGCATAGTATGTACCGATCTTTACGGATTGACTAACTCCCAATTAGTTATCCTACGATCGAGAAACTATTTAAGTTTAGTGTTATCATCTTCTAGATCTCATTATTATAATCTCATTATAATTCTAGAAGCTTTACTCTAAACTATGGAACTTCTTATTTAAACACTTTAAATAGATAAAGCCCGTAATAAAAACAACAAGTCTTTTATTAATATCAATAAAATCAAATAAGATTACATGAAAGTATTTCCTAACCCATCACATATGATTGGGTTTAGGACAAAATACTATCAAACTCCCACTTGTACTAAAGCCAATCACTCTGGTATCTTATACCCATCTTATCTCTATGTCGATCAAAGTGAGCCTGAGACAATGCCTTAGTAAATGGGTCCGCTATGTTGTTATGTGTGTCAACTTTTACGATGTTGACATCCCCTCTTTCTATGATCTCTCGAATCAGATGAAAGCGCCGCAACACGTGTTTGGAATTCTTATGGGATCTTGGTTCCTTAGCTTGAGCTATCGCAGCGTTGTTATCACAATACAACAATATCGGATCCTCAATGCTAGGAACTACTCCCAAATCAGAAACAAATTTCCTCATCCAGACAGCTTCCTTTGCAGCTTCACATGCAGCTATATATTCTGCTTCCGCTGTGGAGTCAGCCGTTGTAGGCTGTTTGGAACTCTTCCAACTAATCGCTCCCCCATTTAGAGTAAATACATACCCTGACTGGGATCTGCTACCATCGCCTTCTGATTGAAAACTACAGTCAGTATAACCCTCAATTTTCAATTCAGATCCACCAAAAACAAGAAAAACATCTTTAGTCCTTCTCAAGTACTTCAATATGTTCTTCACTGCTTTCTAGTGTTCTTCACCTGGGTAAGACTGATATCTGCTCGTCACACTAAGTGAATGAGCAACATCAGCTCTAGTACATAACATCGCATACATGATGGATCCTATTGCCGAGGCATAAGGAATCCTACTCATGCGCACCCTTTCCTCATATGTCTTTGGAGACATCTTCTCGGAAAGAGTAATCCCATGACTAATAGGAATGAGACCTCTTTTCGAGTTCTCCATGCTAAACCGTTTTAGCACTTTATCGATGTATGTACCTTGGGATAGGCCAATCGTTCGATTAGATCTATCTCTATAGATCTTCATCCCTAAAATATAGGATGCCTCTCCCAAGTCCTTCATAGTGAAGTTCTTTGATAGCCAGACCTTGACTGATTGTAACATCGGTATATCATTTCCTATTATAAGTATGTCATCCACATACAATATAAGAAATGTTACCGCGCTCCCACTAACCTTCTTGTAAACACATGGTTCATCTAAGTTTTTGATAAAATCAAACTCTTTGATAGTCTCATCAAAATGGATGTTCCATCTTCGAGAAGCTTGCTTCAAACCATATATGGTTCGCAGCAGTCTACATATTAGATTTTCGTTTCCACTGGAAACAAAATCCTCTGGCTGTGTCATATACACTTCCTCTTCAAGTTTCCCATTGAGGAAGGCCGTCTTTACGTCCATTTTCCAGATCTCGTAATCATAGTAGGCTGCAATCGCAAGCAAAATCCTAATGGATTTGAGCAAGGCTACAGGCGAAAAGGTTTCATCAAAGTCAATCCCATGTCTTTGTTTGAATCCTTTTGCCACAAGCCTGGCCTTATAGGTCTCCACCTGGCCATCTGCTCCTAACTTTCGTTTGTATATCCATTTGCACCCAATGGGTTTAATTCCTTCAGGTGCCTCAACCAAAGTCCACACTTGGTTTATATACATCGAGTCCATTTCGGATTTCATGGCATCCTGCCATTTCTCAGAGTCATTACAACTCACAGCCTCTTCATAAGTCATAGGGTCCTCATCATCAACAAATGACAAATCATCATCATTTTCAATGACAAGCCCATAATATCTTTCGATTGGGCGGGACACTCTCTCTGACTTACGTAGAGGTTGTTCTACAGAAGGTTGTTCTTTCTGAACAGGTACTTCTTCTCTAATCGTTGCATTTTGTGGTTCTTGAACTTCATCAAGTTCAATATTTCTCCCACTGTTTCTATCAAGGAGGAACTGTTCCTCTAAGAAGTGTGCGTGTCTAGAAACAAATATCCTTTGATCAGAAGGATCATAGAAATAATATCCATGACCTTCTTTAGGATATCCCACAAAACTGCATTTCACGGATCTAGGTTCCAACTTATCATGTTCAACTTTCTTGACATAAGCTGGACACCCCCAAACCTTAACATGTTTAAGACCTGGTTTCTTCCTACTCCACATCTCATGTGGGGTTGTGAGAACCGATTTAGAAGGCACCTTGTTCAGTAAATACGCTGACGTCTCTAAAGCATAACCCCATAGTGATACTGGAAGATCAGTAAAGCTCATCATGGACCTCACCATATCTAATAGAGTACAATTCCTTCTCTCAGATACTCCATTTAATTGTGGAGTATAGGGAGGGGTCCATTGAGAAACTATACCATTTTCTTTAAGATAACCTAAAAACTCTCCGCTTAAGTACTCACCTCCTCGATCTGATCGAAGAACTTTTATACTACGTGCGGTTTGTTTTTCTACTTCATTTCTATATTCCTTGAACTTTTCAAAAGCTTCGGATTTGTATTTCATAAGATATACATATCCTAACCTGGATCGATCATCCGTAAAAGTAATGAAGTATGAAAATCCTCCTCGAGCACTTGTTGACATTGGTCCACATACATCTGTGTGTACCAAGTCTAACAACCCCGCAGCTCTCTCTCCATGTCCAGTAAATGGAGATTTAGTCATTTTACCCATGAGACAAGACTCGCATGTAGGATATGATTCAAAATCAAAATGTTCTAGTAACTTATCCTTATGTAATGTGCGAAGTCTGTTCTCACTAATATGACCTAGTCTGCAGTGCCATAAATAAGTTGGATTTTTATTATCTCTTTTTCTTTTATTATTAGGTTGTTCAATTTGAAACAAATTATGTTCTAAGTCACATATATACAAACCATTATGTAATGTACCGTATCCATAAGTAATATTATTTCTCTTAATTAAACATTTATTATTCTCAACAATAAATGTAAAACCATCCGAATCAAGTACAGGAATAGAAACAATATTTCTTACAATTGATGGTACATAATAACATTTATTCAACACAATAGTTTTGCCCGTAGGCATATGCAAAGGAAATGATCCTACAGCTGCAGCAGCAACTCTTGCTCCATTGCCCATCAATAGAATCACTTCATCTTCCCCCAGAGATCTACTTTGCTTTAGTCCTTGCAACGAATTGCAAATATGAGACCCACAAGCAGTATCAAATACCCAAGTAGAAATCTGACTTAAAGACATATTTAGTTCAATCATGAACATAGCTGAATCTGAAGCGGTAATCTCATTGCCCTTCTTATTCTTTAACTCTGCAAGGTAAACCTTGCAGTTCCTCTTCCAGTGTCCCACCTTGTTACAGTGGAAGCAAACTGCTTTGCTTTTTGGGTCAGCCTTTGGTGGAACAGGCTTATTCTCACCCTTTTTCTTATTCTTCGGCTTCCAGTTCCTCTTCCTCTTAGTAGAGGTACTGGCACCGATCATAAGAACAGAACCCCTTTTGGAGGGAAAATTCGCCTCAGCAGTTTTCAGCATGTTGTGGAGCTCAGCTAAGCTGACATCCAGCTTGTTCATGTGAAAGTTCATAACGAACTGCGAGAACGAATCCGGGAGTGACTGCAAGACTAAATCTTGGCATAACTCCCCATCCATGACAAAACCTAACTGCCCTAGATGCTCAATCAGATTGATCATCTTAAGCACATGGTCATTCACAGACGACCCTTCAGCCATTCTACATTGGAATAGCTCTTTCGATATATCATATCGAGCGGTTCTCCCTTGTACATCATAAAGCTCCTGAAGATGTATCAGAATGGTTGGAGCATCCATTTTCTCATGTTGCTTCTGTAACTCAGGTGTCATGGATGCTAGCATGACACATTGAGCAACATTAGCAGCATCTAACCAATCATTATACACTTCTCGTTCCTGGAAAAGTGCATCATCAGAAGGAGGTACAGGTAAAGGCGAGTCAAGCACATAATCCTTCTTCTTAGCCCTGAGAACGATTCTCAGGTTTCGAAGCCAATCAGCATAATTGGGACCAGTCAATTTGTTCGCATCAAGTATGCTACGGAGTGATAGAGTAGAAGACATGATCTATAAATCTGAAATTTGTGAACACATAACAACATTAGTAGATATCCAATTTTATATAACACCTTATGAATCGGGTCTTTATTCATAGGTGGCTCCCACAGTTTTATTAAAATTATACAACCCTCAAATGTATAACTTAAGCATTCTCAATGCCTGTGAGAATAGGGATCCTACTTTCCATTATATAACCTCGGCTGTAGCACGAAACGCTATGTAATGTTCCATAGGCAGATAACTCTTTATCAATTACATCTCATGTTATTCCCTAATTCCATTTAGCCTCTTGAATCATTGAATCACGGCTGTAGCACGTCTAAATTCAATATTCTAAGTCAAGTGAGACCCGACATCTCGTTAAATTAATAAGATCTCAATAGCCCACGGCTGTAGCACGTAACGACAATTGGATTCTAATTAATTATACGCATCTCATGTAATAGACAAGTAATTCCTATTTTTGAAAACGAAGCCCTCGGCTGTACCACGAAACGACAAAGCTCAAAACTAAGAATTAATTTCTACCATGTTGGAAGGCTATGACCGACACAAGCCCGTTGTGACATTGGCCATTTTATTACTTGATATTAAATAACGAGGGATTTTATATTATTTAGGTTACGAAACGTTTTCGTTAAAACCTAAAGTCAAACATGCATTTTATATACGATATATAAAACTATATATATTATCTCATGGCATTTCTATGCACACATATATATAGGCAAACATGTTATATCATGTTAAACATTGTTAAACATCTATATGAAACAATATTAGTATTTTAAAGCATTTTAACACAATTAAAACGGGCTTTAAAACACTTCCGGAAGCTATAACCATTTTAAAATTAATTTTTAGAATTTATTTGACCACTCCATTAGATCCGTCTCGAAAAAACGAATCCAACGATATATTATACGCCTCAAACGGAGTTACGGATCAACGGGAAAAATCAAAATACGAATCAGGGCCATTTCTGTCATCTACAGCCCCTGTAACGCATTACCAGAATGCGTTATAAGCCATAAATAACATATCACTTGTGTAACGCATTCAACAGACGCGTTACACAGTGATGACGTCATGCTGACGTCAGCATCTGACCCGGCCCTTGACCCGACCCGATATCCGATCCGACCCGACCCGACCAGTGCGACCCGACCCGGCGCGTGCGCTGCACGCGCGGCGCGTGAGCCGCCAGCGCGTGCCGCCCACGCGCGGGACACAGACGCGCACAGTAACTTTTATTTCAGTCGACAGAAACTTTTAAAATATATATATATATATATATATATATATATATATATATATATATATATATATATATATATATCAGTCGGCAATTTTTTCTTTTCAGCCCACCAGCCCAACTTTAAAACTCTTTTTGGGCCCCCAACTTTAACTACCCATCTTGATATTTTATAAATAATCTATATATTTATAAAACAGATTATTATTTATTAATTTCTAAACTCTTTAAAAATCAATAATAAATAATCTATCCATGGGAAAATTATGAAACTTTTTCTGGGACTTCTACAACACTTGTAGAAAATATATCAGTGATCAAAATTATTTTAAAAAATAATTTATTAATTAATTCGTAATTAATTTGATTATAGCCTCCTAGAACTTCAAAAATTCATAACTAATTCATACAAGCTTGAAAAATTCCGAAATTTTTTCTGGGATCTATATACATGCAACCTACCATTGAAGGAATTTATGACCGTAGCGGAAGCGTAAATCACATTTACTTGCATAAAAACCTAATTAATCATGTATATAGATTTAAAAATTGTATGAACACAAGAAAAATACCTTGATAGCTTTCCTGGGATTGTTATGAATGTATCTTTGATTTCCAGCAATCACCCCTCAAGTGTGGAGTGCTCTAATGGTATCCACCAAGATCAAATATCATATAGTAGATTAAGAACAATTGAGAAAATAATTAAAATGATTTGGAATGATTTTGATGAACTTCAAAAGCTCTCAAACCCCTAGGATGTTTTGTTAAGTGTTTCTTGTGTTTCTTCCAACTCTTGGAATGCTTGATATTTAAAGAAATAAAGTCTTTACTTTATCCAATTAAATAATCATTTAATAATTAAAACCTTTTTAATTATTAATCCCATTCTGAAAATAATTCTCTCATAAAATTTAATTTCTCAAACTAAATTTTGTAATTAATAATTATTAAGAACTTTTCTTAATTTATTTATAATCTATTAAATCTCATTTAATAAATTATAAATAATTGCTAATTAATTATTTATTCAATAAATAAATAATTCATAGCCATTATTAATTATTCTCATCATCTATAAATATTTAACCTTTTTATGGTGTGACCCTTTAGGTTCAATATTAAGCCGGTAGTAGAAATAAATAATAATAAACTATTTATTATTACTTATACGAATTACTAATTAATTCGTTAAATATAATTACATAAGTAATTAATATTTATTCTACATCGTGAGTGATACTTTTGAATATATCGCGACTATCCGGATAATATGAATTCATTGCTTAGAATATATAAAACCTATTCAGCAAATGGTTACCGTACAATCAATTCCTTCTACCCGACAATATCCCGATTAAATACAAGGCATGGATCGCGTGTCAAGCCTATTTAATTTAATCATATAATTTCTTATACATTATGTCTAGTTCATTTGAATTAGAAACTCTTTCTAACTTCAATTACTCTGGCCAGAGATTCCAGAACTAACATAGTAAGAACATCATAGGATATTCACTTTCTTTTACTGAAAGGGGTAGATTCTTTATCGATCGTTAACTATCTTCATATACAAATTCCTATACCCGGAATAGAACTAATGATTGTCCCTTGAGGACTTAGAACTAAACCAAAACATAGTTCATTGTATATAAGATTACTTTAACGGTCTCAAGTCTAAGGACACTTGTACCACCATCAACTTATGAACAACTATTAACACGTGAGTAAACTCCATTAGTCGTTCATTAGATCAAGTCACGTTCAGTGAACTTATTCTCCAATAAGCACCTACATACTAGCTATAGTGTCACCACACGAATGTCTATGAGAACAGACATCCTTCCGAGGAAGCAAGCATAGTATGTACCGATCTTTACGGATTAACTAACTCCCAATTAGTTATCCTACGATCGGGAACTATTTAAGTTTAGTGTTATCATCTTCTAGATCTCATTATTATAATCTAATTATAATTCTAGAAGCTTTACTCTAAACTATGGAACTTCTTATTTAAACACTTTAAATAGATAAAGCCCGTAATAAAAACAACAAGTCTTTTATTAATATCAATAAAATCAAATAAGATTACATGAAAGTATTTCCTAACCCATCACATATGATTGGGTTTAGGACAAAATACTATCAGCTTTATGATTAGATATTATCAAGAGAAATCACTTTATGCATAATGAACCAAGCAACCAAGCAAGAACACCATCTCTCTCTTCTCTTCATCCATTCGGCCTTCTCTAAATTCCAAAAACAAAATCCAACCTCCAACCATTGTTTGATCTCCAAATTTTTATGGTGAGTGCTACATTTCATATTAGAGATATTCTATTAATCTTAGCTTCAAACTCCACTTCTTTCATTTTCAAATAAATCATCAAAGTTTAGGGTGAATAGTAACCTCAAGAACTAACTTTGGTTTTCTTGATTTCTTTTGATGATCCAAGCTACACTAAGGTTGTACAAGGGATATACAAGGCTTATTAAGTTCTTAGACACTCCAATGAAGGTATATCTCATCTAAACCCTAGAGCTTATTTTAAGTTTATGAATGTTATTGGTCGTTTTGAGATTAGTTATGAATATGGTGTTTTGTAAGCATGATTATGTAGTTAGTTTTGTTGATCTAAGAGATAAGATGAATATGATGATGAAGTAAGATGTTCTTTGACTTATAAGATGAATATTATGATTGTAAGATGTATGGTATGCCCGGTGTGGCTTGGTTGTGATGTAGCAAATTTAGAAACGTTCGATTTATAGCCGTTGTAATGCCAAAATTTCGTTAAACCCTAAAATTCGTGTATAACAGTTGGGTTAACTTTCTGGCCTTGATGTATATATGACCTACCCTTGTAGATCTCGAGTCATAGATCGTTTTGGCGCGAGAATCGAAGCAAACGGACTTACGGTTTAGGAGTTATGGTCAAAATCGTAAAAGTGGTTCGAAACTTAATATTACTAATTCAGTGGCGAGTCTTAGTAATTAAATATTAGAGATCATAAGGAAGGTGTGAGAGAAAACCTCATGTCAAACGGATCGTTTTTCGATTTTATAAAAATGTTCGAATCAGGGTTAAGTACGAATGAACCCCTAAAATGAACAAGTGGTTATCACTTTAGAAAAATCACTTAGAAAACGATCAATAAACCTCGAGTTACAATCTCTTTTAGTAAGCGACCGACCTTAGAACTTATATGGCTTAAGTACCCACCAAGTGTAAGTGTAATGACATGCCTTAATAACGAACAAGTGTCGGATCACACCGGTGATAAAAAGAGTTACACTAGAGGGTGTATAACGAGATAACTTGAAAACGTGTTTTAACCTAAGTTAAATATATACTTAGCCTTTCAAAAGCGCTAAGTGATTAATCTCGAATATTCTGATTGTTTATAGATCACCGGACTAACCCAGGACATGATATCCCTACCAGAATACCAGACAAGTTTCCAATACTTTGGAACTGTTGTTGTGATAATATATCTGATTGATTATGGTTATACCTATGCCATAGCATGCATACCTGTTTTCAAATTTATATTGTGATACTTGTTCCCTGATTTGATATTGGCTTATAAGTTAGATACGAGATATACCAGTTATAAGTCAGATATTGCTAAGATCCTTAGGGAAGGGCATATGATCTTCCTTCATTAAATATGGACCGGGAGTCGGTATTTTGTAATATAGAGATAGTCATGGAAACCCGGAGGGATTCCAGTGACAGATTATTTGAGGAATGTTATTTATGAACATTATTTATATTTCCAGAAGTATTAATTACTTGAAAATTATTCGAGGAATGTTATTTGAATATGGAAAATGCTATAGTTACATAAAGTTTCACAAAAACTTTCACAAAATGGTAGGTGTCTCATTGTGATTGGTTATAATTCAATGGGCCCCCTGCATTCACATCAATATCAACCAATAAAAACATCAATTAGTGGAATCCAACTCATTATGTAAATTTTTTTGTGCATATTTTCTGTGCACCTAGCACTACTCTTTGAATATTCATTCAAGATTATTTATTTAATGAATATAATTTTGAATATTCATTTGAGGTTATTGATTTAGATGAATATTATGTTGGAATATTCATTTGAGTTTATTTATTTAATGAATATTATTTGGAATATTCATTTGAGCTTTATTTCTGTAAGGTATATTATTCTGAAAACCCATTTGAGGTCTTACTTATTTATTGAATATAATTTAGAATATTCATTCGAGGAATTATTTATTTCATGAATATTTTATATATTCATTCGAGGGTTACTATGAGCAATATTTTATAATTAAGAATATTCTTTAAATATTTATGAGTTAATAAATATTCTTTGAATATTTATTTAATTCTTTTAACTAGTGTTAAAATATATTATTTTATTCAAAAATTATCATTGACCTTCAAATACTATGTAAATTTGTTAGGATTTATGGGTGATAGCGTAGAGACAACTTAACTAGTACTTAGTTTATTTGTATAGGCTAAGTAGAACATACTGTCACAGCCAGAGTGTGTTCTTGTAATCAAATAATTTATGAAATGTAATAAGTATGTATCTTGGAAGAAGTTCATTGATATGTTCAAGCCTCAAGAGAATACATCAGTTCGACAACAATAATAAAGTTACTGTCAATACATTGATGGTAACGTTACAAGAAGACTGCATGTTGCAAGGTCACGACAGCAAGTCTCATTTGACAGCAACATTAGCTGAAGCATGGGACAGCAACATTCTCACACTTGACAGCAAGTTTGGAGTTCCGACAGCAACATTGGCGGGAGCTCATACTATCAACTACTGAATATTCCTAGGACAGCAAACTTGGCGGCAAAGGTTACTGTCTCACTGAATTATTTGATTTGGGGATTTTATCTTAGTCAAACCCCCATGAAAGTTTAGATGTTTGAGAAACAGATTTTCTGCATTTCTTCAAAGATTGTAGCAGACCTGCAAGACTACGACAGAAGCATGAGAGATCACAAGACGAGGCTCGACAATTCAAGAGTATGACAAGTCTGCATCTACTAGAATTGTTATAGCTAATTTTAGAAAGAACCCAGAATGCCTTATGGTTAATGATAACTCGATTTGTATAGCATTTTAGGAAAGGTCACATGGGTGGGCAACTTGTGAGGAGCTGTCACTTGAAAACGACAACAGCTCCGCGACCCATGTGACTGAGATGCTAGAGAAAAATTAGTCTATATAGAGACACATCTCTCATTCTTTCTGTAGTGATTTCTTTCAAGAAGTCGAAGCTTGAGAAAACCTTTTTTCTCGAGGTTATAGCAACACATTACAAAATAAATAAAATATTTATTTTGTGAGAACATCTTGAATTACTACTTGTGTTTGCAATTCCTGTGTAGATAGTTTACAATCTTTATCATTGTTGTTGAGCTAAAGATTTGAAATTATCTATATTGCATTCAACCCCCCCTTCTGCAATATACTCCGGGACCAACAACTGGTATCAGAGCATCAGATTGATATACAAATCTGAAGATCATGACAAGTGTTCAGAAGTCAAGTGGTATCAAGATTCCAGTCTTTGATAAAGAGAACTACAATTTTTAGAAAAGAAAGATCTTGTTATTTATCAAAGCTGCCCATCCACTATACATGGGAATCCTTGAGAACGGCCCCTTCATTCCTCAAAAGGAAGTAGCTGCTGCTACTGTAAATGACGAAGTCACTCCAGCCCATTGGGTTGCCAGGAGGCCTTCAGAATACACAGAGACTGAAAAGGAGAAAGTAGCCTTGGATGACTACTTACAACTTATCTTGCTCGACTCTCTCACTTTAGACAAAGCCATGTGTGGTAATGTCATGGGATGTTCATCTGCAAAAGAGATGTGGAGTAAGATAGAGATATTGTATGAAGGAAGTGAAGAGTTCCGAGAAAATCAAAGGCAAATCCTTGTATCACAATATGAAGCCTTCATGGTCAAACCAAGCGAAGAACTCACACACATGTTTGAAAGGTTCAGTAAGCTAATAGCTGAGTTACAAATTCATGGGAAGTTCTATGATAGAGAGGAGATCAACATCAAATTTCTGCTCACTCTCCCTGAGCATCTTGAGCACAAAGTCACAGCCATAAGAGAAGGAATAAACTTGAGCGATGTCTCTCTAGAAACTCTTTATGGTGTGCTCAAATCATACGAACTCGAACCCTTTCAAAAGAGAGCTATTCAAACTGGAACCAAAGGAAAGTTGGCAAACATGCCAGGAGCCCTTGTAGCTCATGAACCACAAGTAGCTTGTCCAAGTGAATCCTCACGAAGTTCACAACCAACACAAGTACCATCATTGAAGATTGAAGAGGTGTTGGATGACGAGGAGAAGGTGGTTCTGCAGCTCAAAGACGTTGAAGATGAAGACTTCTACACAATAGAAGAGATTGAAAGTATGGATAATTCAACCATGGCTTATATGGCTAAAAGATTCAAGAACATCAAGTTCAGAAGGGACAAGTCATACAAGCCACAGGGTCAAACATCTAAGTTCAACAAGGTGAGTTTTTCAAAAGCTGCTGGTGGTGCCACGAGAAGTGGATACAAGACTGGGATGGTGGATAGGTCGAATTTCAGGTGTTACAACTGCAATGAGCTAGGTCATTTTGCTACTGAATGCAGAAGACCAAAACAGAATCAAGGAAAAGGATCTGGAAATCAGTTTAAGAGGAATCAAGGTAAAGCCTATGTGGCTGAAGGAAAATGCTGGGATGATTCTGATGATGAGGAAGAAGAAGAGTTTGTAAACTTGGCCCTCATGGCTAAATCTGATGATGAAGCTTCTAGTTCCTCAACTCAGGTACCATCTCTAGTCTTACTTGATATGTCTAAAACTGAATACAAGCATACCATTGAAGATTTAAGTGCTGAGATGTTTAACATTCATGTTAGTTTATTTGCTGCTCACGAAGAAATTGCTAAGTTAACTAAACAAAATGAAACTCTCAAATCTAAAAATGAAATGTTATTGCTTAGAACCAGTCCTCTAGATTCGTTAGCTCAAGAGAATACTAGATTGAAAAATGATATTGTCTGTGCTAAGGAAATAGAAGAATTTCTCAGGAATCAAATTGCAGAAAATGAGTTTAAACTCAAAGCATTTAGAAACTCTTCTAAGTTAGTCCAGGAATATCATGATAATCACACTTAGAATCAAAAGATAGGTATAGGCTTCGAGTATGGTAGGAGGCATGGAAAGGCAATTGCTCTTGATGATAGTGATGCTATCAAACCTCATATTCTCAAAAGAGTTTACAAACCGATTTTCAAAAATCTTCAAGCTGATTTTGATGAAACCTTCCTGTTCATCAAACAAGAGCTTCTTGATGAGGATGAGTGCGTTGACAGCACACTAGATGAAGGGAAAGATACTGTCAAGTCTCCCGTGATAGAAACTTTGCCAAGCAATCAGACAGAATGTTCTAAAGTAGCTGTCAACAAGGATATGACAGAAACTTCAAAAGATACGGTCAAGAGAGAACCCAAGATAGCAACTTTCAAGCCTGCTGTCAAGACAGATGGAAAGAAAGGTACTGTCAAAGGTAGCTCGACAGCAACTTCAGAATATACTGTCAAGGCAAATGCCTACAAGCCTAAGAATATGTATGGCAAGTTAGGAATTGACAAGAAGAATGGCTATGCTCATGTTAAAGACGCTCCTAGGAAGCTTTGCAATAATTGTGGCTCATCTCAACATTTAACATTTGTTTGTAAGAAACCCAACAAGAACAAGGTTAATGCGACCAATGTTAGTGGTAACTTACATAGAACCCCCATCATGCAAAGAGAAGTGGACGTCTGTAATAATATTAGATAAAATATAAAAGAAGATTTTTATCTGATAATTAAGTAAGAATAAATAAGTAAAATCAACAGGTACCATATCGACCAACTAAACTTTTAATGTTTAATAATGGATTTTTGTCGGATTTCGGGTTTGGCTCTGGTTTTGGATTTCGGGTCGGGTTCGGATTAAAATACCTAATATCAAAATTCGAACTCTTTCAGGTTTAAAAAATAAATTCAAATCCATATCCAAATCCAAACTTTCGAGTTCTATAAAATTCAATGGAATCAGATTTTTCCGCCATTTCTATGCTTGGAAAACTTTTCAGTAAATCAAAAATATACGACTTTTTTTTTAGTCAAAATTTAAGAGTTTACTTCATTCAATTTGAAAAACAAATTGAAATTGTCCTCCTCCGATATCACCTTATGTAACAATATCGGCTTTTTGTCTCTTCAGTCTTCATCAATAAATTAGCTGATGAACATGCGGTCTAGATTGAATATGAGTTAAAATTAAAATATTAATATTAATAAAAAAAATTAATATTATTTAATTATGTAATTATCCGGAATCGAACTTTAAATGAAGTTAAATAAATTAAAATAAATAAATCATGAAAATTATTAAGTTATAAGGAATTGAATCCAGGATGAAGCTAATTAAATTAAAGTAAATAAATCTTCTATAATCATTTAGTTAATCAGATTTGGTACTATTACGCGTAACTGAAATATGATTTTTAACATTAATAAGAAGTATAAATTGGTGATCTTTAGCTTTCAAAAAAAAAAAAAAAATTAGCAAAAAAATTAACAGAGATATATTTAATTCCAAAATTTACTCCCTTATTGCCATGAGAGATTGTACGCTTCCAACATTGTTTTATTGTTTTTATGATACATAATATTCGAACTTCAGAGGAAAAAAAAATACTCCAACTAAAATATACGTATATGTTTAAAAAGTAGTGACTAAGAGCATCTCCAAAGGCAATCTTTATTTTGCTTCCCTAAAATATAATAAAATAATAATTACCTAAAAGATAGGGAATCAAAAAGTTGTTTTACTCCAATGCTATTACCTATATTCCTTACCTATAATTAAAAAAAATATTATTTATTCAATATTTTAAGTAATATAGAAAAGAGATGGGAGTGTGTGAGAGATTTATGTTGATATTATAAGAATATAGGGGTTTGCTTTTCTCTCGAGCATCTCCAAGGGCAATCCCTATTTTCATCCCCTAAAATATAGTAAAATAATGATTACTCAAAATATAGGTAACCAAAAAGTTGTTTTGCTCCAATGGTGTTACCTATATTCATTACCTATGACTTAAAAAATAATATTTAATCAATATTTTAGGTAATATAGAGAAGAGATGAGTGTGTTGGCATTGATATATATTATATTATAAGGAAAAAATGATGATGTGTCATTATAGGGATTTGAATTTCTCTCCCCTAAATATGGGGTTTGATTTTCTCTCCCCTAAAATTTATAGGGGATAGGGAGTACCATTGGAGCATCATTTTTAAGGCTGAACCCCTAAATTATGTAAACCTAAGACAAATATAGGTAAGGATCCTTTGGGTTGGAGTTGCTCTAAATAAAGGGTTTGAGTTTCTCTCACCTAAAAATTATAGGGGATATGAAGCTGCGTTGGAGTGTTGTTTTGTCTTTGGGTTGGAGATACTCTAAAGTAGGTGCCAACAACATGTTGGTGCAGTGGTTGAGTCACTGGCCTCCTTTAAAGGAGGTCAGGGGTTCGACTCCTGCGTGTGCGTGAGTTTCTTAGTTTGTATTAGGTTTCCTTTCTGTATTTGTATTTCTGTATTTGTAATGGCCGGGGGTCCTTCGGAAACAGCCTCCCTATTGTATAGGGGCATGGTTGGTCTGCGTACAGCTACCCTCCTCAGACACCACTTTGAGTGGTATTATAACTGAGTAAGCTAAGTTTTTATACTGTCCAAAACAATTAGGTCTATACTGTGATACAAATCATACATGATTTCTTTTTTATTTTAATAATTAGACTTAAATCTTATAAATGAATATTTATTTTAACAAATTTCGGGTTAACGATTAAAAAGTAGAGACTAAAGTAGGTCCAAACATGAACGATTAAAAAGTAGAGACTAAAGTAGGTCCAAAACGACACTGTGATACAAATGGTACAGGATTTTTTTTTTATTTTTAATAATTAAACTTACATCTTACAAATGAATTTTTATTTTAACAAATTTCGGATGATAGAGAATCGAACTCAGAATCTAAAACTAATAAAAAATAAACCAGGATCGAAACGATAAGAGTTAAACTCTTATCACTTCAATTATCTAATTATTCAAAAAGAGTTGTAACCTTGGGTTCAAAGTCCAAACTGACTTCAGAAATCGCGATTATTCACCTAGAGAACAAAACTTTATCGATAATCTCGAAAATTGCACAGGTAATACTCACACGAATAGCGTTATATAGTAATTAATGGGTTTGTCGCTAAGAACATAGGCTAAGAATCAGTGTTTGATGAGTTGGAAAATTTTGATTGGTGAAGATTTTTGTGCATGCAGGGTTCCATCATTATTAATGAAATTTCTACCAATCAAAATTTGACAACTAAGCAAGTACAGATTCTTAGCATGTGCACCTGTGTACACATTAGAAAAACCGTTAATTGATTAGTTTTTATATAAAATCGAACCGTATCAATTTAATATCTAATATTTATAATTTTATTGTTTATTAATGTAATGATCACTCATGATAGTATTATTATTGATTTGTTAAATGAATCCCAATCATTCACGATGAATGATTGGATGAATGTAGATGGGCAAAGGAGTAGGATACGAAGAGTTGTTTGAAGTTAATGTGCACTGGAATCAGCAATCAAACGGTTGCGCTTCTCTAAATGAGTTAAATAAAGCTCCCACTATAGTATCACGTACTTTGCAGATATCTTCGTTTGTTCAAACCTGGTCTGAAATATACTTGCATGTAAAAATGGCAAATAATGACGAGGTAGCTGTCGGAATCGATCTAGGCACAACATACTCCTGCGTTGGAGTTTGGCAAAATGATCGAGTTGAAATCATTGCAAATGATCAGGGGCATCGTACGACACCATCATATGTTGCTTTCACCGATACGGAGCGTTTCATAGGAGATGCTGCTAGGAACCAAGCTGCTCTGAATCCTATCAACACTGTCTTCGGTACGAATTTGAATATTTGTTTCGTGTTTATGTGTAGACGTGTAGTATGCTTGTTTATCTTTCATTTTACATTGTTGATAGTTGTGTAAATGTTGATTTTGTTTATGCTTTGTTGATTTGTATTGTGTGCAGATGCTAAGAGGTTGATTGGAAGGAGATTTTACGATTCAACGGTACAAAGTGACATGAAGCTCTGGCCATTTAAGGTTATTGGTGACCATGCTGACAAACCAAAGATAGTTGTAAATTACAAATCTGTGGAGAAACAATTCTCACCCGAGGAGTTGTCTTCAATGGTTCTTCTTAAGATGAAGGAAATTGCTGAAGATTATCTTGGGAAGAAAGTAAAGAATGCTGTTGTCACTGTACCTGCACATTTTAATGACTCGCAAAGACAGGCTACAAAAGATGCAGCAACAATTGCTAAACTTAATGTGTTGAGGCTCCTTGTTGAGCCGACAGCTGCCGCTGTCGCTTATGGTCTTGACAAAAATTATACAAGTGGTTCTGCTGGAGAAAAAACTGTCCTTATTTTTGATCTTGGTGGTGGTACTTTTGATGTATCTCTTCTCAAGATTAAAAAGGATAATATTGAAGTACTAGCTACTGCTGGGGACACTCACCTTGGAGGTGAGGACTTTGACAATCGTTTGTTAAACTATTTCGTCGAGGAATTCAAAAGAAAGCACAGGAAGGACATTACTCGAAGTGCTAAATCTCTAAGAAGATTGAGAAATGAATGTGAAAAGGCGAAGAGAATTCTCTCACATAATGTTGTGACAACTATTGATGTAGATTCTTTGTACGAGGGAATCGATTACTGCACAAAAATCACTCGTGCCAGATTTGAGGATTTAAACTTGGATCTGTTCAGAAGTTGTTTGGATACTGTGGAGAATTGTCTGGAAGATGCGGAGATGGAGAAGAGCAGCGTCCATGATGTAGTACTCGTGGGTGGATCTACCAGAATTCCCAAAGTGCAACAACTGTTGCAGCAGTTCTTTGAAGGGAAGGAACTTTGTAAGAACATAAATCCTGACGAGGCAGTAGCCTACGGTGCTGCTGTTCAAGCTGCTAATTTAAGTGGGGAGGGTAATCGGAAGATCAAGAACTTGGTTCTGCTTGATGTTACACCTCTGTCTCTTGGGACTAGTGTCAATGGCAATCTAATGTCTGTAATTATTCCAAGGAACACAACTATCCCAAATTTAATGCAAGAAGAATATCATACCAGTAGAGATGATCAAGAATCCGTTTTGATCGATGTTTACGAGGGTGAGAGATCAAGAATAGAAGATAATAATTTACTTGGAAAGTTTGTACTATGTGGCCTTCCTCCTGGCCGAAGGGGTAAAGTTAAGGTTTTTGTAACCTTTACAATTGATGCTAATGGGGTATTGAATGTTTTGGCTGAGAATAAGGACACTGGACTGAAAAATAGCATTAAAATAAATAAAAGAGGAACGCTCACAAAGGCGGAAATTGAAAGAATGGTGAGAGATGCTGAACAATTTAAGGCTGAAGATGAGGAGTTCAGGAGAAAGATCAAGGCAATGCAGGCATTTGAGAATTATGTATATTACATGAGGGATGATACTGAAAGGAATTACAAGCTTAAAGCTTCTGCTAAGAAGATGATAAGTTATTCTATCAAGGAGGCTCTTGACTGGCTGGATGCAAATCCGAATGCTGAAGTTTACGAGTATGAGTACAAATTAAAGCAGTTTAAAGCAATCTGCAATACACTCATTCCAGGCAGTGCAGGCATCAGGATTGAAGAAATTGAATAATTTCCTTGTTTAAATGCAAGATTTGAAATGTTTATTGTCTTCAGATATTCAATACTTATTTTTTATCTGGGTTATATGTGTTGGAGTTGGCCGTCGGAAAGATTGTTGTCATAAAGCTGCTGCTAACAGTTTCTTGCATCATAAACTACATTGCAGGCATGTCTCTTAAATTTTTTAAGTAAATGTTTTGGGTAATCACTGGTAATAATAATTAGTACTAACATATATGATGGCTTCTTAAACTAATCTTGTAAAATTGGAAGTCATAGTTTAGCAGCAACAGGGTGTTTGTGCATACTTAAGTAGTTTTTTTAAGTAGAATTAAGAAGCTACTCAAATATCCATTGTTACTTGCGGACTAGTCATGTATGTTTTTCCTACAGAGAGTACTCAACCCCACTGCAGGTATCTTCATCAAGAACAGTACTCATTGGCTTACACATTCTCACCAACTGTCTGAAAAATTGCTAGGGCAACCACATAATGTTTGGTAAACTTTCTACGAAGTATCTAATTCAGGTGTTCTCAATGTAAGAAAAATATTGTATTTTACTAGTCTCTGGCTATCCACGGTCCATGTAATTTTCCAATAAAAACTTGAGTTGCATATTACATTATGTATGTGGTATAGTATCACCACAACAGCCTCAGGAGTTGGGATTTCATTTATATTATTGCTGATAAAACATGATAACTAAGTAAATAACAGGCCGATTAATCCATGGGAACTCCTAAGCAGGATAAAACCAACTTTTTTAAGGAGACACTTTTAAACGGCCCTTTCTTTCGACCAAAGAATTGCTGTGACATTTAGAGATGCAAAAGTATTAATGTGACATTTTTCTATAGGATTTGTCACAAGGGATCATAGAGAGAGTGTTTTTGAGGGGTATGATAGAATCTGTCTTCATCTCAACCTCCCCAGATCCTCAATACTACTAAGCTAAGAATTTGTTTCACTTACTTTTTTTTTGTTAGTATAATTTCTTAATTTACCAAAAAAAAAAATTGTTATTAGAAGTACACTTTTTAGTTAACAGACAGTTTGGTTAACCTCTGTGCTATCATGTTGTCTTGTATTTAGTGATTTTAATTTCTGCTACATGGCTTAATTTACTAAATGCATTATATCTGAGTAAATTTTATAATTCTAACAAAAATCCTGACATTGGGGACTTGTACATGGCCCATTCCCCGTTACAGAGTGCTTTGATTAAGCCTGGATCAAAATCAAAGGTAGGCGCACTTCTTTGTTTGTAATGCTTTATCTATTAGCTGGTTCCATATTTCTCTGCAAATCGATTTCATATTCACATTGCTAATTCATGGCAGAAAACTTTTTCCGCAGAAATCAAGCATATCCTTTTCAACATTTCTGGTTGTTAAGATGTAGAGGTTCTGTATTTATGAGGCGCAAATGGAACAATTTTATCTGTTGTTTGCAGGCACAAAGGGAAGACTCCAACATTATAAGTCAATGAGTCGAAACATAGTTTAATTTATTGCTTTTGAAACATCTGTTTAAAATCCTTATGTGGCTTATAAGATTAAATTTTAACACTAGGAATTGATATCATATACTGATATCATCCAAGATACCAAGCAGCTAGATTTAAAGTTATCATATCTACCAAAACCCTTAATGTAAGGATCCAAACTTGAAAACGCTAGGTCACAAGTACTCTAACAGCATGTTAAGTGATCAACTCTTCCTAAAAAAATAAATGGCCGTGAGGTGTTTGAAATGTATATCATGCATTCTTGTTCATATGTTACCAGCAGCAAGCAAGTTAAAAATATCATTCTTTAAGTTCCTAACAAGTCCCCTTTTACCAAACTCTTTCTTGAACAGTGAAAATTTAGATCTCAACAAAACATTCCCAAGAACTACTGATATCTGTTAGCTGCAACACGATAAAAAGACGATCTCCTTTTAGTTCATCCATTATTAAGCCAACTACTCATCATTTAAGGCTGCATCAAGTTAGATGATGGAAATTGATTTGTATATGCTTTTAGGTGGCTGATAACTTAATGTTGTTAAATTTAGTATCTTTTAATTTCCAACCAAGCTATGATTCACCCGGAGCCCTTTTTATGTCATTCCATCATAAACTTCCCAACTAGTAGTGTTTTAATGGCATTACAAAGGCAATGCAGAAGATTTCCAAGGTATCTATGAATATATAAGGCAATTGTAATGAGTTGGGTGGGTGGATGCTATGAAAATACATTTGGTTCTCTTAACCATACATGCTCCCACCCAAATAAATATATTTAGTACGATGCAATTATTCATTTCGATGGAAAATATGCTCTGCATTATGGTTATGTGTTGGACTATTTATTTGGTCTAGTAATGTTTTCTGATTTCGAGAATAGTAGCTCTCAATACTATGCTTCCACAATTTCTAGGAACTTTTAAAGGCTAATATAATTTGCTCTTTCCGACGAAGGTTCTTTTAGTTAGGATTATCACATTAAGAACATGATTTTTGTTTAAGCATAGGAGTTGTTGCGATCAATATTATATGGGGCCGCGTGGTTTAAGAAACGCGGTCTAGCAGTTTCATATGCTATAAACAAAGATTTGTCTACTGTAATGCATTATGCATATGGATCATAAACCCTGCATTAGCTTATACTCCAAGCACCATATACTATGGAGAAAAGACCATGTATGTTGCATGATATAAAACGGTAATAAACCAAATCAATCCGAATTCGAATACAGTATATCTCACTCGTAAGTAGGATCACGGAAGCTATGTCCCAATCGTAGTTCTTAAGTATAAATGAAAATGTAGGTGTATATCAAGTTCCAACTCTCTGATGCTTATACAAGTATTGCAGAATGAAGATGGAACTGAAGGATTATTCATTATAATTATATAAGGACACTTGGCTAGTCCACTATTTATCTATGACAAGCGCCCATATTGCATTCCACTCATTATTAGCTTTCTTATATATAGAGCCAACTATTTAGTAGTTATGCTACTCTTTCTTAAAATTAAAATTTAAACATATGACCCTATCAGCTTAGTTTAACATAAACTGCTCAGCTTTATGATAATTCTGTAATTAATTAACTTTCTCTGTTGGAGTTGAGCAAAACATGTACATTATTTAAAACTTCTATCTCATTATTAACATTTTATAATATGTCTACAAATGTTAAAAGTATACAGAAGTTGAATGTGTGCACCATGAAATAAGAGTGTGAAAAACACGAAGCACTTTTAATTCTGTAAGAATTAATTGATACTGAACACCTGTGTGCACTGTAATTAATACATGAGAGTAACCAACAAATGAGCATGCATAGAATTGTAAATTTTAGTGTGTGTGTGTGTGTGTGTTTTAACCTTGTTTTGAATGAGTTTCTTCAATTTGCATTTATTTTGGAACCAACTACCACATCAGTGCAATGAAATTTTACCTGGCAAATATGTTGTTCTGGATGGGTGCTAATATTATATTGCTCTGGTACAGCAAAAACCATGTGTAACTGGGAAAAAGAGTGCTAATTGTGTAACACAATATCCACCAGTGCACAGCAGATCAAACTTGATAATGACTCAATATGCATTCTGGGTAATAGTTCATTCTGTAAGGAGAATAGCCTAACCTGGAAGCTAACCTACATGATTCTACAGCCTCTATCAATTAATTTTACTATTTATTGACTTCATTTAACTTTCCCTTTTAGGGTCTTCCATCCTGTTAAAACTGTTGATATCAAAAGAAAACAAGAAGTTGCAAAACATGAACTACCAAAGGTTTGTATTTTTGTGGCATACAATTACTTTTGTACATCTTCAGAGATTGAAGTCTATGGTATAATAACATGATTTTCAATGCTGTATTACTTAATTCAACAATGTAAGCAGATAAATATAAAAAATTAGTAGTTCGTTAACTATAACGATCTTTAAAATTTAAGTTAGAGTTTTCAAGTTGCTCGTTGCTCAGACTCCTTGGAGCAAAGTTAAGGTTCAGATACATCTTACCCTCCCGTAACCCTACTTTCGAGTAAGATATACCGTTGTATGCTTAATTTGGTTTGATGTATTAACTATCTTGCTTCATCTTGGTTAAAAAATTTAAGTTTCTTTACATCAAGAGGACTAGAGGAGAAGAAGGAGCTATAGACTGTAAGCTATGAAGTAGGAACATCATAAATACTAGTAGCTCGATCTTATATGTTCTTGCAATTCCACAGCCCTCATAAAACCAGGACAAAAAAAGCTAAAAGCTTTACTACCATTACTTCTATTTCAGAGGAAAGAGAAGATAAGTCCTTTACACATAATTTCTACAACTAAAACTATTCACTGGAATTCAATATTAGCAAAACTAAACTCAAGCATATAACTTGATATCTATAATTTACCTAATTATGAAGAGGGTTTGGACCTGTGTGAATGATCCTCTTGTCATCGGAATTATTGGATGCTAACGGAGACGGTGAAGCTGCTGCAAACGACACGGTGCTGGATGACCCGAGTTTTCGCGCTAAAGGCCAACTGGAAGGAGCAATGGTGTCATGGTTGGCTGAAGATAAACATACTTGAATGAAAAGAATAATGATCCAGAAGTAAAAGATTGCAGTTGTTGAAGTTGTAGCAGAACATCTCCTACTTTTAAACCTTCCACTTCTTGATAATTCTTCTTCTTCAGTAGAGACTGTCATTTCTTAATTATGTAGCATGCATACAAGCCAACAAATAAGATTGAAATGTTGTCTAGAGAGGGAAGAATGAGGAAGAAAGTAGCAAGAGAGAGAGGGAATTTTTGGCTCCTTGTCTTAAGGGTCTAATCACATGATCTTGACCCCTTGTATCATGGAACCTTCTTAAATATATTTGTTGTATGTACTTATTACATAGAGTACATCTTATGAATCATTGAAGATTGGACCTGTTTTAACTTTAGCTAAACAAGAACTGTTTTATGAAATATTGTTGTGGATATGAACTCTGTTTTGTGGTAGTAATATATTTATGTGCTTGAAGGTGGGAAAGTGTGAGACTGTTGAGTTTAATAGCCGTTGTCTCCGGAGTGCTTACATATTATAAATTCAAGGCCACTGGTAGAAATTTTATTTATAATGAAACACAGCTTGACTGAGCTCTGTCAACTAGCTAGAAGCTAATTCCTTTGGGGACCTGATTGTTACATTTTGGTATCAATTTAGATTAAACTCCAGCTCCCTTGCTGTCATCTAGTTAAATCGATCTAGTGTGTGTGTGTTTCTGGGATTTGACTTTATGGCTACTAACAAATTTTTTTATTGTAAGAAATAGGATTATAATTGAGATATGAGTGGTGAGTTGTGGTGAGTACTGAGTTGTAGTTGTAGTAGTTCAAGCATTGCATTTATTTGCCAAGTAAATCTGAGAGGATTCGGATACAAGTTAGCTGTAAAGGCATATTCCGTTCTTGCTACTTTAAAAGTTTGTTCGTTGCTCTGTTTTGAGAGTCGATTCCTATAACTAGGATTCTAATCGTCACTTTACCCTTCATCGATTAAGTCCCTTCGTTCTCCCATATCCTCTTCTATTTACCAGTTTTTCAATAAAATCAAGATCTAATCCCTTTTGGATGAGATCTTGTCGAGTACCTTGTTATCAAGTTTGGA
The DNA here is from genome assembly GCA_036435485.1 of Saposhnikovia divaricata. Taxonomy (NCBI): domain Eukaryota; kingdom Viridiplantae; phylum Streptophyta; class Magnoliopsida; order Apiales; family Apiaceae; genus Saposhnikovia; species Saposhnikovia divaricata. Next base: position 62,894,804 of record CM071594.1, read on the forward strand.
TGAGATCTTGTTAAGTACCTTGATTGTTAGTCGTACCCATCTTTTTGGGATGTTACTATGTTATGTTTTGGTGTTTATGTGTGTCTTGTTACGGGTATTGATAGTTAATCTGAGAAGGATTTATACGATATTTTGGGAGATCCGTAAGACTAGCATCGAATCTGGAATGATGATGGATACCGCAAAAGCTCACATTTCACAACAAAAAATTGTTCATATTTTGGGGGCATTTGTTGCTCCAATATCAATTGATTAACTGATAATTCTGAAAATTGGACTACAAATGGTGCTTATGTGAAGGTCAATTTCGATCCTACTAGTTTCATAGCTGATGTAGGTTGCATTGCTCGAGGTGTCATTATAATACTTTTTCGATTAAAGAATTTAAAAATTCTATGTGTTAAGCGATCTGAAAACAAAACGACTAATTGTTTAGCTCGTTTTTCATTTCACAATCAGATTATAGTTGACAGTTCGAGGATTTATCCCGGCTGGGTTCCGATGTTCGTAAAAAAAAATGATTAATAGAATATGGGAACAAATGACACCATAATGGCACAACCTTCTCCCCGCATAAGTGCCTCAATGATCAAGGTTGCAACAATGCAAATTTACTTTTGTTAATAAATCATTTTTCTTTTAAGAATTTATCAAACAAAGAAACGGCAACAATAATTAATAGTCATGCAGAAGAGTAGAAGACTTCATCAAAAGGGCAAAAAAAAAAAAAAGAAGGGTAGAAGACATAAGAAGGTCCAGTATATAATTGTCAGCAATCTAGTCTTTTAGCTAAATGGCCCAATAGAGCCCAACCCATATCAGAATAAAAGGATCCATCAAAGCACATTCGCGTTTGCATGGAATATAAAGGCAGAATCATGAGAATATGCGAACACTTATTCGTTTCTCTCTTCTTTTCTTCCAAACTCCTTTTATATTTGTCTTGTGCAGACATTATTGCATGTTCTAAATTTTACTTGTACGGCAGCTCCAACTCTTTCTCACAGTTTCAGCTTGCGGCATAAATCATAATTGCTTTAAGCACCGCGATATTACATAGCCAGGTCTGTCTTCTGTCACTCCAAAACTTCGTTTTAGCTTGTGAATTGATCAACATGTTGGTCAGGATTGTCTGGTTCATCTGGCTTCCTGGTCCTAATTAAGTAGTATATTAATACATCCCGTCTAGCTACGGAGTTTTCCCGACTAGCTAAAGGGCTTTCGATCTTGTTCCTGTTCTATTTTACTCTTTCGAATTTGGTGTTAATATTAGTCCTAGGTTTTTTGAACATTGCTTTGAGTCACATTGTTGCAATGTGTTTTTATTGAGTATATGTTTACGTTCCTTGATTCTATAATCCATTAGACTTCACATGATGTGAAATTTGTAGAACATATGTACTTGCTCGTATAAATAATCAAATTGCCTAGAATACCCAAGTGTTTCCGAGAGCAGTGTTTTTAGCAAGCCAGAAGGATTGTACTTGGCTCTAGTTTCGGGTAACTTGTGTCATGTACTCACCTAGAAACTGAACAAAATAACAAATCATCTGCATACATGCAACACTATTATCTACCTGTATATATTAACATGTCAAGCAATGCTATTTGGGATTTCTCATTATCGTAGGCATGTCTTTCTGAGGAACATAAGTGGAATTAAAATAGAGTTTTTCCATAATTTATTTATATTTAGTATTTTAAAAAATATTATAAATATTAGTTACATAGGTTCTAATTATCTAATTACTTAGTTTATTAATAATAAATCCAATTGCCTACATGTTTTATTGATAAAGTAGATATTTGGTTTGTAAAATTTTAACTTTCACTTGAAAGGATTTTTGTTTGTTTGAATCACTTAGGATTTTATTCTCCAGGTTAGATCAGTATTTTGATGGTTTTCTAATTGGGTTAAGATATTAGCTAATTCCTAGCTAATCTTGAATTTTTTTTAGATTTCAATGAGGATAACGTTATTTATTTAGCCTATATATACTCTTATTTTGTAATCTTTTGAGAAAACAATATTGATAAATTTTGGCTAGTTTATGGTAGCTTTGAGGATCGATTTCATAAGTTAATTCAGAGTTTTAGTTTTGTTTTTTCATCTTCAAAGATTCAAAGTTTGAGTTTTGTTTCTCCATCTTTAAAAATTCGAAAATTACATTGTATTTATCCTTACTACATATTATGAAAAAAACATCACATTCCGTATCACTTTCACAAATATCCTTTCTACTTTTTTTTCTTAAGCAGGTTTTCTTGTGACATCCACACTTCTCTCCGGTGTAACACGCAGGGTCTTGTTGGCAATCAGTTGGAACTGATTGCCAATTTTATCTTATGAGTTCCCAGAGTACTTTTAAAACAAGCAAATCCTTGGACGGTGTGTATGGAGTCCATCTCGTGCCTCATTCGCCATTTGAATCGGAACAGATAAATCCAAAGGGTGACTTCCATCAGTCAAGTTGTGAGAATGCAGTTATTGGAGCTAGTCAGATACTGACAGTAAAGTAAGCAAATATGTTCCGACCAAGTAACATACACGCACTCCCACACACCGAGGGAGAAAGTCTACTGCGCTTGTGTGTCAAAAAGTTTTGTTTCAATTGATATGTCAGAACACATATTTTGTCTGTTTCGATATTCATACAATTTTATGCTTGACGCGCTTTGGTAACCTTATTTTTACATGTTCTACACAGGAGAATATGGCAACAAAGACCTTCATGTCTGAGGCCCATTCAAGGGTGTTGTCTGAATGGTAATATAGACCGTGCTCGGTACCTATTAGCTATATCTGTTTGCAATTTTAATTGGGATCACAAGTCATAGTTTATGGTGTTGATAGCACAGATACTAATTCGAATTCTAAAATAAGAGGCTAGTGCTATTGCAATCTCTTAAAAGTTCCCCTTCTGAGGGTAATGTCATACTAGAACTAATTGTCCGTAGTACAAGTTAGTACTGAACAACGATAGTCTAACATGGAAATGCTTAACATGGTTAAACACTGTACAGAGTAACAGAGCTCCTATAGAACTTCTACATGGTAGCTAACAGATTTTTCGCCCTTGCTGCAGGTGATAGGAACTGTGCAGAAAGAGTTGCTAATGTGCTTACATCGATTCCTTTTGTGGTTCTCGGATACCATGCCCCCAGGTATGATTTACTATATAATTGCATAATTGCATAATTGGCATATGTATGTACTGTATACTAGTTGAATGTTATTTTGCTTACTCCCTAATTTGTTATGATACAGAAAAAATCTGAATTGTAAGCTTTATGCTCATTCATTGATTGGAGTAGGAGTTGCTTCAAGCTTGTACCATGCTTCCAGAGGCAGATTAAGAAAATACTTGAGATGGGCTGACTATGCCGCGATTGCTACCGCTACAGTGGTAACATATTCTATCTGCATTAAAAAAATGTCAAGTTACCAATGAAGTGCATCGTCTCAGAATATTTTCATCGATTAAAATAACTATCAAGACTTTGAGCACATCATAAAACTAAGCATTACTGTTAAGATAACACCTCTACTCCTATGTCCCTCCTATGGACTGTTTTTTATGTTTCTATGAGATATTCCTTCTAGATTTTAATTGATTGGCATGCATACAACATATAAGGATGTCGTAATTCGTAAACAAATAATTACATTCTGATACAGTGTCTATCAAGGGCGCTCCGGGATGAAAACCCAAAACTGTTGATGGCAGCATCGGCTTTGGTTTTACCTATCCAGCCTCTAATAGTTTCAGCTGTTCACACGGGGATGATGGAGGTACATTTCTTCATGTATTCCCTAACAGACGGTTGTACTTCAGTTCATTTGTTTTCAGTTTTTCTTTGATTGTTTGACTTCAAAATCTACAGATGAGCTACAATTCGTGATACGGCATTGTGATCATTTGATATCAATTCTGGCCAATCTGTGGACTAGTTCTTTTAGGTTGTTCATGGCTGTACTAGTTCCTATCTAACTGGCTTTTGATATATATGTTTTTCAGGTTGCATTTGCAAAAAGAGCAATTGAAGATCCAAAACTCAAGATGGCACACAATGTACATAAGATGTCATCACTACTAGGCGGCGCACTATTTATTGCGGATGATGTTTTCCCTCAGATTCCATTCCTTCATGCTGGTTGGCATCTTGCTGCAGCTATCGGTGTTGGCACCTGTAACAAGCTTCTAGAGTAGTAGTTCAATTTATTACCATCCAATTTGCCGAAAAATTCCTACTTATAATGTGCCCTTATTGCATTCTTAAGATGATCAATAAACGATCTTGTAGGGAACAAAAGTTCCCAAGAAAATTAACTTCTGGCGTCTTAATGCTGTATATCAAATTTAAATAGATTTGCAATGATATTCTATTTTAGCTTGTGGGTGATACAAGTAATCTTGTAGCGACAAAAGTTCCTAAGAGATTTTTTCCAACGTGTGCTAGTTATGAAAGAGTAGGCATCAGTATTAACATGTCAGATAGGCCTAGATTACTAATTCAAAAGTTGTATATCCATGTTACCAACTTGCAAGAGGCATGCACAGTATTCTCTTTAGCACTTCGGTACTCTTTTCCTCGTGTGCATAGCTGAGCTCAGTAATGTATTTTTCATAATCTTCAAAGATTTTGCACATCTTTTCACTTTATTGCTTCTTCACACACACACACAATATACCTGTGTTGCAAAATTCTTTCATTAAAGAATGCCAGCAACCATTCTGAGGAATTAGCAACACAGTGATACTTGTAACATGAACTTCAAACTAACTGTGTACCTTCCACAAATGGGAGAACAATGGAGATGTATATATATCTTACAAAAGCCTTGTAAAGCATCAACAGTTCAGATAAGGAATCTAAATGAGTTTAAATCCGCTAAATTGCAACCGACACTGTAAGAGCAATGGTCTCTTTTGATTGCAAGGAGCCCTCAGACACATAATCTGGGTATTGCCATTAAGCTACAAAGCAGACATCAAAGCAGCAAAAGAGCTAAAACACTGAAATATATACAAACTGGTATTCTTGAGGCCACATTATAGTGTTGTTAAAGGTTACGGTTGCCTTTTGTCCTTAATCACTTCCGATTAAAACTTTTTTGTTTTTGAGTAAGGCTTATAAGCTAATAAGTATCCTTGCTGTGAGTGCATCAGCAAGGATGAAGTCAAGGGTGCCTTGCAAAAGATGGCTAGAGGGAAGGCGGTTGGTCCGGATCTTATCTCAATCGAGGTTTGGCTTTGTCTTGGTGAGGTTGGCGTCCAATGGCTGGCAGATCTGTTCAATGTTCTTCTCTTGGGTGCTAAGATGCTAGCTGAATGGAGGCGTAGTGTTCTGGTCCCTTTTTTCAAGAATAAAGGCGATGCTCAAAGTTGTAGTAACTACCGAGGTATTAAATTACTCAGTCATACTATGAAACTTTGGGAGAGAGTGGTTGATAGTCGGATTAGAAGAGAAGTTGAAATCTCAGAGAATCAATTTGGATTTATGCCTGGGAGATCGACGACCGAGGCCATTCATCTCGTTAGACGCCTTATGGAGAAGTTCAGGGAACGTCGCAAAGACCTTCATATGGTGTTCATTGATCTTGAGAAGGCTTATGATAGCATCCCCCGTGAAGCTATTTGGAAGAGCCTTGAGGAGAGGGGAGTGTCGTCGGCGTTCGTTAGGGTGATTCAAGACATGTACTCCCAAGCTAGTTCTTGCGTTCGGACCCCAGTGGGGGACTCCCGTTTCTTCCCTGTTGAGATGGGGCTACATCAGGGGTCGGCCCTAAGTCCTTTTCTATTCGCCCTTATCCTTGATGTCATGTCGCGGGGGATTCAAGATGCTGTCTCTTGGTGCATGCTCTTCGCGGATGATATCGTGCTAGTGGCGGAATCGAGGGGGGAGGTGAACGAGAAATTGGAGCTTTGGAGATCTACTTTGGAGTCCCAAGGGTTACGTATGAGCCGTTCTAAAACCGAGTATATCTGGTGTAACTTCAGTGGTGAGGCCAGCGAAGAAGGGGTGGAGGTTAGGATTGAAGACCAGATCGTCCCGCAGATGGATAAATTCAAGTATTTGGGTTCGATCATCCAGAAGGAAGGTGAGATTGAAGCCGATGTCACGCATCGTATCAAGGCTGGGTGGCTAAGGTGGAGGGCAGCGTCAGGGGTAATGTGCGATAAGAAAGTCCCTTTAAAGTTGAAAGGGAAATTCTATAGAGCGGCTATCCGTCCTGCGATGTTATATGGTTCTGAGTGTTGGGCGGAGAAGAAGGCTCTCGTAAGCAAGTTGGAAGGGGCGGAAATGAGGATGTTGCGGTGGTCTTGTGGGCGCACGATGTCGGACAGAATCCCGAACTCGGTGTTTAAGAGCGAGCTTGAAGTGGCGCCTTTCTCTGCGAAAGTTAGGGAAGGAAGGTTGAGATGGTTCGGCCACGTCCGTAGGAGGCTGGCTGACGCCCCAGTTAGGAGGGTCGAGAGTCTTGCGGTTGTGGGGCCGAGGAGGAGAGGCAGGCCGAGGAGGTCGTGGGAAGAGCAACTCGGGATGGATTTGAAGGCCTTAGACTTAAATGAGACCATGCTCGCGGATAGGTGTTCTTGGAGGCGGCGTATCAGAGTGGTGGATACCCTTTTAGGATGTGGCTCTGTTGTCGAGAGCCTCAGAGTTGCATTGTCTCGGTTAGCGATTTTTTAGAAGTTCGGCTTTAGCGTTCTCACTTTTCGTTTTTAGTGTCTTCTGCTTTCTAGTTTTGCAGTTGCAGGGAGCTTGGCTCGGTGTTATCTCTGTGCGGGATTTTTCGTGTGGTTGGAGCGCTTCGAGCTAGGAGTATCATAAATCCTCGCAGGTATGTATGCCCAATGTGGAGAACGCCATGGGCCTCAGGTACGTCATTGTCCATTTCCGTATCATTTCCGTTGTATTTTACACACTCTTTGTATGTCGTGCACTTAGCCGAGAGTCTCCACGGAAACAGCCTCCCTGGTCTAAAAGTGGGGGTATGGTCTGCGTACAACCTACCCTCCCCAGACCCTGCTCTGAGCGGGATATACTGGGTATGTTTGGTTTGGTTTGGTTTGGTTTATTGTTAAAACTTAAATAAGTGGTTAACTCAACTTATACTGCTTTACAGCATTTCCAATGCTCTCCAAGGGGAGTAGGTATAATGGTTAGTCTGTAAAAGATTGTGCTCCAATGGTGTTATCTATAATTCAAAAACAGTATTTTATTATTATTTTGGTGAAAACCGAATGCATTCCTATGACGCAAATTTCTCTTTCATATTACATCTTTGTTGCTTCCTCGACTGCACAACAAAAAAATATTAAGTGAACTAGTTTACCTTTATCCTTAGTTTAGTTCACTGTTATAGTTTAGTTCACCGTTATCCTTATTTTAGTTCAACATTATCCTTAGTTTAGTTTACCAGTTTAGATCACCGTATCCTTACTATAATTCAAAAACAAAACAAAGATACGAAGAAGGTTTAACAAGTACCATTTCCAAAAGAAATAAAATAACTTTTAAATCTGGTGAAAAAAGATAAGCTGCTAAAAGCTTCAGTTGCATCACGTCTCTCACCATTCACAAAGATAAGAAGAAGGTTTAACAACTACCACTGTACAAAACCCAGAAATCATTTTCAATCATGCCAAGAGACAAGTATTACAGTGCACCATAGAAGGGGGACCTGTAGGCAAGGAGGGCTACAACTTTGCATTTTCACCAACACAAAGGCAATACAGAATAGCAAGCATCTAATGTATCCTTACACCAAAACATGTGAACCAGCATTCAATTCAAAATGAGTCCACATCGTTTTTTCCCTTCATATAGAATGATTATTTTCAAAGACGCCAGAATAGAGTGGTCGGAGAAAAGAAAATGGAGAGATGGAGTATGTACACTGAAGGATGTGAATGTGAAGGAAATGAAAAGGGGTCTGGGAAGGATGACGTAACACAGAAAATTAGCATGAGGGACTGTTAGGCATTAATAAATTGCTCCACAAATCATCTAAAACGTGTTTTATTTTTCTACTAAAGGAAAACAGGAAAACAACACCAGTTGCTCAAAAATTTGCAGATACCTAAACAGTTGCAAGCATTCAGGAGCAAGAGAGGAGTGCATATCACCACGTCATTGAAAATTGGAAGAACCAAACAATTCTAGCACTAACATTAACTCATCATTCAAAATAGATATCATCTTAAAGACACAAGTAAACCCAACTGACGAACCGTATAAAGAGGTAAAAGAACAAGCAGATATTGTCTTTCAACTTTCATTAATTTGTTCCAGCATAATATGTAAAAATCATATTAATATCTGATACAATTGGAGAATCTAAACTCTAAAACCAGAACTAAGTCTCCAGAAACACTAAAACGAAAGCCTTGGTAGTAGATTGAAACCTCCAACAATTAATTGTTATCACAACCTTAACTTATCATTTATCAATCATGGAGAGTACCCAAGATATCATCATCCCTGAACAAGTGATACCTGCACCAGACACACCAAATCATAAATGACCAATCAAGAAAATTCAAAATTTCATGATCCGACATATATAGTTATTAACAGCATCAATTTTGATTTCCGTTTCGTGCTCATAAGCACTAGCAAATGTAAGTCATACAAAACTTAACTATAACTGGATAAATGTATACAATCAATGTACAAGAGTAGTTGTATAAAATCCTAATCAAACAAGTCTTGCGAGTCATATTTCTCAAAAAAAAAAAGTCTTCATAATTGGGTCAATGTTCGTACCATTTACAGATTGTCATTAAAATCTGGTAAAAATGTATATAATACATGAACAAGATTAGATGTATAAAATCCTAATCAATGATTCTTTTCGAGTCCTGATTGGGTCAATGATCTTTACTTTTTCATATTGTAATTAAAATCTGTACAAAACAGATGTTGTAACCCCTAATAATCACACAAGGCTTAACTCAATACAGGCACTAAAATCACACCTTTTTATCAATTTAACACAAATATCTGATCCAACTTCAATTTTCACAATTGAAATCAATCCAAGATTCCACAATCCATATAACAAAACAACAAAAACTTGCTAAATAATAACGCCATTATGTATAATTGGTAAAAGAAAACATACTCTTTCTCGCCAAGCTTGACTTGGGTACCACCATACTCAGGTAAGAGAACAGTGTCACCTTCCTTAACAGCTACCGGAATCTTATTACCCGATTTATCGAGAGCACCCGGTCCCACCGCCACCACTTTCCCAGAGTTCAACTTCACAATTACACACATCACATCTCATTAGCATCCACATACATACATCCAAACTAAACTAAACAATACTACACAATTTATCGAGATTAAAAATACACTATCGCTATTATGTTGGAACCGAAAAAAAAAATACTTTTTCCAGATTATCCAGTTATCAAAATTATTCATTTATCAAGAATAAAAATACACTATCTCTATTAAGTTGGGATCGAATGATATTAATTTATCGAGATTATTCATTTATCGAGATTTTGAGTAAATATTACCTTGGAAGATTTCTCAGGGAGGAGAATACCAGCAGTGGTTTTGGAGGGAGGGACGATTTTCTCGATGAGAACTCTGTTAAGTGTTGGGATTAAACGCTTTGCCATTGTGGTGTTGTTGAAGAAAAGCCCTAACTTGTGTGCTGAAAATGAGGTCAAATGTTGTCTTGTAGATGTATTTAAGAGTGTGGGAGAGGGGTTAGAAGGTTCTAGTGAGGGTTTTTGTAGGGTTTTTCTAACTTGTTGGGCTGTGCTTTTGTTTTTGGTTATTTGTTGGTGTAAGATTGATGGGCTATTGTGGAGTTATCATTGGGCTTTATCTAGGTCTTTTTTACCTAAAATAAAAAAAATCCAAAATTGATTTCAATATTTTGGCTCAGTTTTAAGTTTAAAAAAATTCGAGTTTGCCTATATAGTTATCGAAATAAATTTAATTATTTTATAATTTGAGGCTGAATTACTGAATTAGTAGTCTTAGTAGATTATAAAATTACTCGTAGAGGACTTTTTTTTTTTTGAAACAACTTAAAATTTTACTTGATCTAACTATAATATATTTTATTGACATACTCTATTCAATTTTTATAATTACAAAATATTTCATATATTCACTTTACATATTTTTATATTGTTAAGTGAGCGAGCAATAAGAAGTATTGTATCAAGCTCTTAATTTATTTTCCCTCAAAAAAAAAAAAGTTCTTAATTTATTTTTCTACAAAAAAGGAAAACAAACTGTTAATGTTGTTCTTGTCTAACATTTCGAATACTCAGTTTGTTAATTTTGGGGATGGGGAAAGACAAAGCATAGACTCCAAACAGGGATAACATACGCCAGTAACATTCAACGATCAAAGTATAGCACAACATTAAGTAACATTCAACGGTCAAAGTATAGCACAACATTAAGTACACACGACACGACATTCATATCTGTGTCCAAACCTGATTAGGATTCATGGTGATTTCCAACGCAAAGATCTACGGTGTCCCTTTATACGGATCTTCATGGCTCCCACCTAATTTTAAACATGACCATAATCATGATCATCATAATGATCATGTCGCTCATGAGATGATCGCTCATGATGAAGTGTTAGGTCCAAATGTGTTGTAGAGGGGGGGTGAATACAACTTTTCGAATATGAGAGGCAATAAAAACGATGCAATAAATGAACACACAGATTCAAGGAATATATTTCTTTATATATAACTTGAAAGGGTTGCTACAACATTCATTACAAAGTATAACAGAAGTTGAGAGAGAAGTGAATGATACTAAGCTCTGTGAATGCACTCTCTCTTTTTCTCTTGTGTTTTTCTCTAGAATTGCTCACTAACTAAAACATTACACAAGTACTTCTATTTATACTACATGTAATCTATGTCCTGTAGTCTTCAAAGACTAAGATGTACGTGGCCCAATGATGTCCACATAATTCTTGCCTTATCTTGAAAGCTTGGAAATCTGCCAATCAGAAGATGCCATGTGTCATGTTGAAGCTGCACCTAAGTAGAACTTCTACTTGAGAATTTCTACTTGGCTATCTAGAAATTCCTAAGTGGAACTTCTACTTGGCTATCTCGAAATTCCTAAGTAGAACTTCTACTTGAGAATTTCTACTTAGCCATCCAGAACATTTAGTACTTAGAAAATATTCTGGTCTTCAACTTGAAACTTCAATGCACATCTTGAACTTGTGATATCTTCATGTCTTCTTTATTCTTCAACAAGCTCTTGAACATGGTTCTTTATTACTGACATAAACTTGCTATCAATGTCCTGACACTTGATGCACTGGTCTGGTTCATAAGTGACTAGTCTTGATAGTGTTTCTGCTTCTTGAATAAATTACCATATTCACTGAATAACTTGGCTTTCCAATATTTGCTTTCCTTCTTCTTCACTTGAAATCAATTGGTCTTGTTGATACTGATAGTTATGATCTTGATTCTTGATTTATCAAATCACTGAGGCATGAACAACTTTGACTTGAACTTCTCTCAATGATTTCTTCTTGGCTTGATCATAGTTAGCATGTTTAATTGTATCAATTACCTTGTCTTCATTTAGTGTTGATTTCTTGTGACTTCCTGTTCTTGATTGTCTTCTGGTTAAGTATCTTTTCCTTTAGTTTGAGTTACATTAGTTATAGTGTTACAAGTTTATACACTCTGTCTTTCAATCTCCCCCAATTTGATTGTCTAACAATGACATTCAAATTAATGAAGGATAACTCAACTAAACAATGAGACGAGAAAAGATAATTAACATTACATTCTTGAATAATATACAATTGAAAAGAACTTGAAAACAATACAATGAACATAAAAACTAGAAACAGAATTCGAACCTCGAATTAAAGATCATTTGAGTGATTCCTATCACCTGGATTATTTCATACCTTTTGGTCAAACTTGTATCACCTTATTGGATTCACTCTTAGGTGAATTTTCCTCAAGTGAGTTAAAGCAACCGAAAGACATGAAGTTTTTCCAACTTCAAGTTCACACCACTCTGACCTTTAACCCTAATTCCGTTTCCTCTTTCTAGCTTCAGCAGCTTGGTCTCTCTCTTCTTTCTGCCTTTTGAGCTTCTCCTTCTGCTGCTTTTCTTTCTTGTATACTGGATCTTTAAGCTGCTTCCACCTAGCATTCAACAGACTTACAGCTTCCATTTCTAGAGGGTTCTTGGGCTCTGGATAAGGATGTTTGAAAAGCCTTCTGAGTTTGTCCACCTCCTGAGTAGTCCTGATCTTTGGAATATCCTCAAAGTTCTTCATGATGAGCTGAGATTTCCAATGAGTTTTATCAGCTTTAAACTGACAATAGATCATCTTGGGGTAGCCCTTGACACGGTTAGTATTGTGGACACTAGCCGCATCTCGCTCCATTTGCTTCTTTTCCACCACTACTTCAGACAGGTAACTCACGAGTCTCTGCTTTTCTTCAACAAACTTGTCTTCCACTTCGCCCCATTTGAACACATATAACACTTTCTCTAGAAATGCAGCATCTTGAGTCTGTAGCAGCCATTGTCTACTCATATGCAAGAGTGTTTGTTTCTGGTCTGCATCTATGTATGCTAAGGCATCAGCTGTATCATCAGCATAAGAGTGTATCCAGTATACACTATCTTTCCCTGGAACGCCAACTGCCTCCCTTATTTCTCCTTGTTCCAGTTCTCCAGAAGGAAGAGTCAAAGCTTCATCTACATTCTTCATTGCTTGAAGAATATTCCATTTCTGTTCTATCAGCTCCGGCTCAATCTTCACGTTGTCGAGAGGGTTTGGAGCAATGACATCACACTTCCACACCTCATTGCTCTTCAAGAATATGACTCTTTCAATGATCCTCACGGATTTATCTTTAAGCTCAGAGGCGAATCCCTTACCCATCATTTGTCTACATACAGCTTTAAGAGATTCCACTGAAAGTTCCATTAAGTCCTTTTCCTCCATGCTCACCCTCTTCATCTTTCCTTGAACCACCATCCGGACAAAATTTGGATAAGCTGAGAATTCTGGACCCTTATCCTCTGCTAGCTGCATTAACTGATCCCTGTACAGAATGCTTAGCTCCTCAGATTGAGAGTACTGAATTTTAGTCGCTAGCAAGAACAACTCTGACGCAGATCTTCTCATTATGAATTGGTCATCCACAAATAGGAAAGATGTTGGGACTCCTTCTACCAAAGACAAGATAACCTGCCACTCCTTAAGATTTGCATTGTATCCAACCCTGACTTTAGAAATTAATCTCTTCAAAGCATTTATATAGTCCCCAGTCATTGGATTCTGCAAATTCAAGTTGTAGAACAGATCATCTGCATCCTTGTTATGAACTCCTTTTGCACATGGTCCCATCATTATCTTCCTTGCTTCATCCCATTTCTGTCCTATCCTTCTTTTGTCCAGATCAACTTGAGGATTGGCTAGCCTTGCAAGCTCATACTCATACTGCTTCCCTTGTAGCTCCACCTTCTGTTCTAGGAACGCAGCATGTTCTTGCATCATCTTCATTTTATGGAACTGAGCTTGTTCCAAGGCTAACTGTTGAGACTGCAGGGTTTCTTCATCAACAGGATCTTCTTCAGGCATTCCGAAAGACATACCAGCACCTCCACCTTGTTCCTTCAAAGATCGCTTTACAGCATGTGCGAAAGGTACGTCTTCCATATCAGAATCTGAGTCTAGTACCTCCTGTACTGTGTCCTGATGACTCAGGTCAATAACTGGTTCATCTTCTTCAACCATTATTGCCTTACCCTTTCTCCTCCTCAGAGCCTCTTCAGCAACAGCAGGCTCAATTTCTGGTTCCTTAACAAGATCAGCGGGTTCTTCAATTTCTTCGATGTGAACTGCCTGCTGTCTCGTCTCCTTTCCACTCTCCCCCTTAGGTGAGTTATCCTGAGCTCCAGCATGGTCTTCAGATCCACCAGCTGCATAGGAACCTCCAAAACCAGAACCAGAGGCTCCCGCTCCACTAGCACCACCTGCACCACCTGCTCCAGCATCGGGGGGAGGTTGTTCCGACTCGAAGCACTCCGGGGGCACAAAACTCCTGACTGCGAACATCATTCTACTGATCTCCACAATCATTGTATGCATTGTAGACTCCAATGCCCCCATCCTCTAATTGAGAGTGCTTCCCAAGACACCACCAGCATGGCCCAAGTCATTGACCTTATTTGTCAAATCATCAAAAGCTGTAGCTTGACTTGCCATTCGTGCTGCGTAGTCGTCTAGAGCCCGTTGATTGTTTCCAACATTAATCCCCAACTGCCCCATCGACTGCCCGAACTGCTCCATTTTATTCTCCATTGAAGTCATACGAGTATCAAAATTTTCAGTATTAAGGGACGGTGTTTGGTTTAGGTGACCTCGCTCTAATACGCGTTCTGTTGGTATTTGGCGCTCGGTTTCGGGCCTTAAAAATGAAGGTCCCTCTCTCCCTAACCTCTCACACACACTCCCTGTCTCACGCTCGTGTATGTCTTCAATGACTGATCCAAAAAGAGAAGCAGTACCTGCAGAAACTTGATAAGAAATGTTGTTGACAGTTATGGGATCAAATTCTGTTTGTTCCTGAGTTGGAATCTCAGTCTGAGAGGCTGCAAAGTGTCCTTGTACGACATCAGAACCGATCTTCTTTGCAGCATCAGTACGTACCGGTGAAGGTACGGCTGAAGTTCTTAAGACTTCATGTCCTCTTGAAGCAACAGTATCATCAAGAGGCACATCATCCTGACCAAAATCAAAGTCCCTATGTGCAGAATGTTCAAGGGGTGAACCACTCGCGTGAGGTGGAGTGGTTGCGTGTGACACGCTAGGGTTTGACTGTGGTTGTGAAGTAGCAGCGTGGAAAAGTTTGGCTTTCTTGCGAAAAAGTTGCTGCTCTTCGGGTTCATTCTCCTCATCATCTTGTATAAACATACGTGCTGGTTTTCTGACTTCCGTTAACAGGGGTGATAAAGAATAGGAATGTGTATCAGACTCAGAGTCAGAAATATGGCTCTTACCCTGGGATAGATCCTGCGGGTTAGCAGTCTCATGGGTCGCGGAATCAGAAACATAGGAGGAGGAATGAATAGTATGCATAGAGAGATTACCTGATTGCTTACCTTGTGCATCATCGCTTTCCTCATCCGGAATCTCATCAAATGCCTCAGCATGAACAGATGGATTTTGAGCATGTGATGAGACTTGTGATGATGCCTCCAAATTGGTAACTCCTGCATCATATCTAAGCCACATTTGAATATTTTCAGGAGTAGACATAGGTTTACCTTGATGTTTATCCTGATTTGCAATGGTTGCAAGTGACTTAGTGCCCATCCCTAGTGATTCAGATGTGGGGCTTCTGGCAAATCCCTGTCGAATAGCAAGAGCATCCCTCGGTATTAAGTCATTGATTAGCATTTGAAGAAACCGAGGAAACCAACAGACGACATCAGTGGTAGAGAGGTCTCTGCTTGCAAGGGATCCCATTGAGGCCACTATCTCAGAGAGAACTATACGTCCATAGTTTATATCCAGTTCTCTTGCTAGGGCTACTGCAAAGGTTTGCATGGGAATCGGAATTTGATGAAAGTCTTTTTCGCGTGCCCGAAAACATCTTGTGATGGCCTCGAAAAAGTAATTCCATTCCGCATGGAAGAATTGCTTTTGGATATTTCCCGTGATTGGGCCTTTTGTAGGATAACATCCAATTTCTTCAAAGAATCTGAGGCGTTCTGCAGCAGTAGGTTCTGGATCATAGGCATCTTTAATGGGGAATCCTAGAACTCTGTTGACAATTTGTTCTGTCACCTCATATTCCTGACCCGCTAAGGTAAACCTGAAACCGTAGGGGGTTGATTTACTCCCAAAAGTAACCGCACTAGTCCATAATTGCTGTAAAGCATCATGTACTAGTGTAGGTTTAGAAGTAAAAGCTTGGCTAGCTTTGGAATACAAATTGAGAAATCGTATCCAAAACTTAAACCGCGGGAGTTGATCACCAATTTCCGTAGAAATATTGTAAAAATTGTTTTTAGCAAGGGAAAATTGGTGAGCCATTTTAATTAAATGTTTTTCTTTTAAAAGATGTGAATTTTTATTTTAATTTTGAAAAACAATTAATTTTCCGAATTACAAAATAGAATTGTAACCCTTTTAATTTTTCAAGAATACCAAACGGAATCTGAGAAATCAAACTACGGGATCCAATTCAACAACCAATTACTATTTCGTGTTGATACCAGTGGAATCGTGTGTGTTTATTGATGGAGAAAATGGAATCGCGTTTATGAACAGTACACAAACAATATGTGTTCGTGTGTATGTATATGCGCGTGTATGAATGTTCACAAAACACAGTAACACAAGGATTATGGTTAACACAGATAATAGCAGTCAACAAATCGGCAGTAATTCGTGATTAGTACGAGTTTAATCACAAAAACAAGGATCAAAGGTATGTAATTAGTAAAATCGCACTGTTCTTGTGAAACGGCTGCTGAAAATTAGAATTAGGTAAAGTGAATTAGGCATCGAGTTAGAGATGTATATATAGGTGAATGAGAAATGACAAAAATGTCCCTGAAAAAAAAAATGTGAAAAGTACCAAGTCCATACAGGGGACATCTAAGTCGAACTCTATCTCGAACTTTTCTATCTCGAACTTTTCTATCTCGAACATCAAGTCGAACTTCGAGATAAAGTTCGAGATAGAAGTTAACTCGAACAATTATGCACAAAGAAGCACTTAAACCAAAATTACAGCAGAAACTATAGGGAAATACTATCTTGAACATTATTGATTTGTAGTAAACTTGGAAAAACAGAAAATTCAAGATACTTTTCGAGTTAGAGTCTATCTCGAACATCAAGTCGAAATTCGAGTTGAGTTTCGAGATAGACTAAGTACTCTATCTCGAACATCAAGTCGAACTTCGAGATAAAGTTCGAGATAGAAGTTAACTCGAAGTTAATCTCAAATTCTTTCCAAAATACTTCCTTGAATCAAAAAGTCCAGGGTAATTCAAGATATGTTTCGAGTTAGGAGTGTAACTCGAAAAATTCCCTTTAGCTTAACTGAGAACTCTATCTCGAACACCAAGTCGAAATTCGAGTTGAGTTTCGAGATAGACTAAGAACTCTATCTCGAACATCAAGTCGAACTTCGAGATAAAGTTCGAGATAGACTAACTCGAAGTTAATTCTCAGTTCTTTTCAAAATATTCCCTTAATGGAAACTTCATCTCAACCTTAGAGATAAAATTCGAGATAGACTTTATCTCGAATATTTTGAAGATAGAACTAGGCACACTGGTAACTCGAACTCGAACTTTAAGTCGAATTTCGAGATGAATTTCGAGATAGGTACTAACTCGAAATTCTTCCCAGACTTAGAATTTTCAAAACTTCACCCTGGAAGCTCAAGTCGAAATTCAAGTCGAATTTCTACATGAGTTTCGAGATAGAGACTAACTCGAAATTTTGAAGATACTTAGAATAATTTGACAATTTTTCTTTGAAAAACTCAACAATTAATTTTGCCAAATTAATATAAATATCAATTCAAGGATTTTAATATATGACATAATTAAAACATTCCTTGATAATTCTAAGGCCTCTAATAACATGAAAAACACAGGTAAATTCATCTAAAAATCATGCAATATTTAGACTATTATGAATTTAACTCCCCCTATGATCATGCAATCTAACAAGCATAAATTCACAGATTTGTGCTATAAAAGACACTTAAAACACAATGAATTCATGCAAAATCACACTATATGCAACCTATAACAATCATTAATTAGGCATATTAAAGTCTAAGCACAAAATGATTGATTAGCTTGCACATACAAACATAAACATGGATTTTACAGATAGAAGGCTTTACTAACTTGTGTTAAGCATTCCCAATTCACCAACCAACCTATTGAATGTTACTTCATCAAGAGGTTTGGTGAATATATCTGCAATTTGTTGCATTGTGGGCACAAAATGTAGCTCCACAGTCCCCTCCTCGACATGTTCTCTTATGAAATGATACCTGATGTCAATATGCTTGGTTCTTGAGTGATCTACAGGATTGTTGGTTATGGCAATGGCACTTGTGTTGTCACACATGATTGGAATTTTCTTGTGCTCCATGCCATAATCCTTCAATTGGTTCCTCATCCACAGTATTTGAGCTACACAGCTTCCAGCAGCAATGTACTCAGCTTCAGCAGTAGAAGTAGATACTGTATGTTGTTTTTTACTTTGCCAGGACACCAATCTTCTGCCAAGAAATTGGCAAGCACCAGATGTGCTTTTCCTATCAATCCTGCAACCTGCATAGTCTGAATCCGAATAGCCAATAAGATTAAAACCTGTATCTCTTGGGTACCAAATCCCTAGATTTGGTGTGCCCTTGAGATACCTAAAAATTCTTTTGACGGCTACGAGATGTGATTCTCTAGGATCCGCTTGGAACCTTGCACATAAACAAGTTGCGAACATTATATCTGGTCTACTTGCAGTTAAATAGAGGAGTGAGCCAATCATACCTCGATAGCTTGTGATGTCAACTGATTTACCTGATTTGTCTTCATCAAGCTTCGTGGCTGTTGCCATAGGAGTCTTAGCTGCTGATGCATCTTCTAGATTATACTTCTTGAGTAAATCTCTGACGTACTTGGATTGACAGATAAAGATACCATCTTTTCTCTGACTGATCTGTAATCCAAGGAAGAAGGACAGCTCTCCCATCATGCTCATCTCATATTTTTCCTGCATTAGCTTGGCAAATTTCTCGCACAAGCGCTCATTTGATGACCCAAAAATAATATCGTCCACATATACTTGAACAAGTATTAAGTCATTTCTCACAACTTTATAGAACAATGTTTTATCAATTACTCCCCTAACAAAACCATTTTCAATTAAGAATAAAGATAGGGTTTCATACCATCGCCTTGGGGATTGCCTGAGGCCATAGACAGATTTGAAGAGTAGATACACAAAATCTGCATATTCTGGATCAACGAAGCCGGGCGGCTGTTCCAGATACACTTCTTCTTCTAACTCTCCGTTCAGGAAGGCACTTTTCACGTCCATCTGGAATACCTTGAAGTTCTTATGTGCTGCAAATGCCAAGAACATCCTGACTGCCTCAAGTCTTGCAACTGGTGCATAGGTTTCATCATAATCAATTCCTTCTCGCTGAGAATAACCTTTTGCAACCAAACGAGCCTTGTTTCGTGTTACAAGTCCGTTTTCATCCAGTTTATTTCTGAATACCCATCTAGCTCCAATTACGGATTTGTTCTTTGGTCGGGGTACCAGTTTCCAAACTTTCTGCCTTTCAAACTGATTGAGTTCTTCTTGCATTGCAATCACCCAATCAGCATCGCCAAGAGCTTCTTCTATTTCTTTAGGTTCAAGTTTGGATAAGAACCCAGAATATAAGGAGATATTAGCCATGTCAGCTCTTGCAGTTCTTCTAGTAGTCACACCAGCATCTGGATCACCAATAATTAACTCAAACGGATGGTCTCTATTCCATACCCGTTCACCTGGAAATTGTCTAGATGATTCAGCTTGACTTTCTGAGTTGGGGTGCTGACTACTTTGAATATTTTCACTAACTCCCCCTGAGTTAGTGCCAGCTCCTACAGAACTAGAGTCAACTCGACTCGAGCCTTGAACAGTAGTCCTTGAGCTGCTATTTACTCCCCCTGAGTTGTTGCCGGTTGGTACTGAAGAAGTCTCTCCTGATCTTGTAGAATTAGCTTGTTCACTAGACTCAGGTTCTTCATGTACGCTTGGAACATTTAATGGAACAACCAACTCAGGTTCATCTTCAAGATCTTCTAAGTCCAGATTCTGAAATTTTAGGGACTCAGGTTCACTAGAATCTCTTGAAATTGATGAGAGTTTGGTATCGTCGAATCTGACGTTGTAGCTTTCCGTCACTTTTCGATCATTCACCAAGAACACTCTATAAGCTGCCACCACGTCTGTAGAGTAACCAACAAAGATTCCTTCACGAGCTTTTGCTGCAAACTTGCCTAGATTTTCATCATCTATAAGCACATAGCATTTTGCTCCGAAGACATGAAAGTATTTGATTGTTGGTCTTCTGTTGTTCATTAGCTCACATGGTGTCTTTTCTTTATCTTTTATGATCAAGGTTCTATTTTGAGTGTAACAAGCGGTACTCACTGCTTCGGCCCAGAAATACAAAGGAAGTTTTGAATCATACAACAAAGTTCTTGCTGCTTCAACCAAAGTTCTATTCTTCCTTTCAACTACTCCATTTGCTGTGGAGTTCTCGGGGCTGAATACTGACGACGTATTCCCTTAGATACACAGAAGTCATTTAGCACTGCGTTTTTGAATTCAGTGCCATTGTCTGATCTAATCGTCTTCACAGTAAGTGTTGAAACATTCTCAATTTGAGTGATGTGATCAATGATTAAGAAAGGTACTTCGTCTTTCGTCATTGCGAACAATACCCATGTATACTTAGAGAAGTCATCCACGATTACCAAAGCATATCTTTTCCTAGACAAAGATAGGACATTCACTGGGCCAAACAAATCCATATGAAGAAGTTGTAGAGGCTCAGTAATACTAGAAATTTCTTTGCTTTTATGCGATGCTCGCTTCGACTTTCCCATTTCACAAGCTTCACAGAGTCCTTTCGGAGCGAACTCCATTTGAGGTAGATCTCTCACCAATTCTCGCCTCGCGAGAGCATTCATCGTTTTGAAGTTTAAGTGAGATAGCTTTTTGTGCCATAACCAGCTTTCATCATCCGAGGCTTTGCTGTAGAAACAGGTGACCTCATCCTGATTTGCTGAATCCATATCTGCAACAAAAAGATCTGCCTTTCGAACTCCTCTTAAAGCTAGTGAGCCTTCCTTGATGTGAGTGATTGAGACACCTTTCTTGTTGAAGACAATTTCGTAACCTTTGTCACAGAATTGACTTATACTCAACAGATTGTGCTTTAGTCCCTCAACATAGGAAATATCTTCAATGATGACATTGCCAGTTTTCAGTTTGCCATATCCCTTAGTCACACCTATGCTGTCATCTCCAAAGGTAACATAAGGGCCAGCCTTCATAACCAACTCTGTAAGCAGGGACTTGTTTCCAGTCATATGCCTCGATGCTCCACTGTCTAGCACCCATATAACTTTATTTCTATTCTGCTTAATGCCCTGCAATGACAGATTGGTTAGACATTCTTCGGAACCCAACTTTGATTGGGCCCGGCTTTTCGATAAGATCGAGAATCAACAGATTTAACAACAGGAGATGCACTTTTCTTCACATTACTAGAGCTTTCGACTATCTCCTTTCCTTTCTCAGACTTGACAGATTTGTCAGTCTTAGGAGAAGGTTTGTCACTCCTAACTTTAGGAGGACTGACAGTCTTGGCTCTACCATACTTTTTCTTGATATTTGAACTAGCAACAGTATTTGAGCATGACTGGCTAGATGCATTCATTAAATGCACAAAAGTTTGCATGATATTAAAAGTGCATGGCATACAGTTAGGTTGACCACACTGTGCATGATTCTGATGCAGATTATTCATTGTATGTGTGGTAGGCATGGCATGTGCAGCATGAACATTCATGTTAGCTTTGCATGCATAAGAAAGATGTTCAGTAGATTTACAATGATAACATGCTTTCTTTATTCGTTCAGCCTTAACCTCTTTTATGCCTTTTTCTTTCTTTCCTTGTTGTTTAACAGCCTTAGCTCCTAATCCCAGTCTAGATTCATCTCTAGGGAAATTGATTTTCACTTGTTTAATAGGAGTTACAGGTTGTTCTTTCTGGCGATCTTCCATCTCAATCTCATATCTAGCTATCAATTCAGTCTCTTCTTCTTCTATTCTAGGAACAAGATGTTTGTAGATAGGTTTGACAGCCGATTTAAGAATTCTAGGTGTTTCCTGTTTAAGGTCACTGGAACTAGGGTCAATAGGTCTCTTCCCTTCTTTCTTAGATAAGTCAGAATAGTCAAGTCCTACACCTACTCCAGTTATCTTCTTAAATACGTCATTATCTACATACACTCTACTAGCTGCTAGTTTGTAAGCTTCGCATTTTGTTTCTAACTCAGCTAGATTGTTCCTAAGACATGCTTCTACTTCTTCCTTAAGGACAAGCTTGTGTTCCAGAGATTTAATAAAGTCTCTTAGAGAAGTATCTACAGTGCAAGCAGCCTCTAGCTCTTCCACTTTTGCCTCCAGCATTCTGCATTTGGCAACAAGTGTTTTCTGTTCCTTTTGAGAAGAGTCTAGGCTTTTGCACAACATATAGATCTCTTCACTAAGAGCCCCGTTCTGTTCTTTATAATCATCAATAGACATTTCTACTTTAAGAGTCAGAACTGGTACCTCTGGTTCCTCTGATGTCTCAGCCATGAGCGCGAAGTTTGCTACTTGAGTAACATCTTCCTCATCTGAATCATCCCAAGCTCTTCCTTCTGTCACCAATAAAGCTCGTTTTCCATGTCTTTCCTTCAACAGTGCTTCATAGTTGCTTTTGAGAGCTTCAAATGTTTCTTTTGGATAAGTCTGTTTAGGCTTTTTGCAGTCCGAGGCAAAGTGTCCAGCTTCACCACAATTATAGCATTTGAACTTCATTTTGAAATCCAAAGGAGATTTGTAGCTGGTATTCTTGCCTTTTCCTTTGTAGCCTGACGAACTACCACCACCCTTAGCAGCCCGATAATAAGATGAAGATTTTCTCTGTGGTCGGTTGCTTTTTCTAAATCTCATGTTGCTGAACTTCCTTGCCATGTATGCCACGACACTATCGTCCATGTTGTCCAGCTCTTCTTGGGTGTAGTAGTCATCATCACTGTCAGATGCGCACTCGTCATCATTATCAACTTGATGTGGTGCAAGTGATGATTTAGGCTTTGCTGCAACCATTGCCTTCTTAGACTCTTCCTCATCAGCAACTAATCCTGATGCACTTTCTTTTGACTTTGAATCATTGTCCCATGCTTGATCTTGAAGCGTTTCCAGCTCATAGGTCTTTAATATTCCATAATACTCTTCCAGAGAAGTTGTATGCAAATCTCTGGTTTCTCTGATTGCGTAGACCCTATGCTCAATGCTTTTTGGCTGGTTCCTCAGATATCTCGTATTTGTTTCAACCATGGGGAGAGTCACACCTCTCAGATTCAAATCCAATACCAACTGACTGAATCGTAGGTAGACATCTGTTATGCCTTCTCATTTCCTTATTCTAAAGGTGTCATACTCCATCTTGAGTATGAGTGTTTTGTTGCTTCTGACCTCTGCAGATCCTTCCATGACAACTTCTATCTTGTCCCAAATCTTCTTCGCTGTAGTCAAACCTTTGACTATGTTGAACATTTCATGATCAAGAGATTCCATCAAGGTTTGTCGTACGGCAGTATCCAAAGCTATTTGCTCTTTATCAGCATCCGAAAAGTCCGCTGCCTTTTTGGGCTCAGACCGAGGTGGTATAACCACTCCTCCTTCCGTATGTGAAGGAATAACTGCCATTGGGACAAATTTACCCTTGTCAAGGACTTCCAGATATTCAGGGTTAATAGTCTCTAGATATAGTCTCATTCTGAAAACCCATTCTTCATAGTGATCTTTGTTGAACATTGGGATCTTGAATGCATTTTTAGGAGCCATCTCAATTCTGGTCACTAAAAGTTTCTAAGTACCCAAGACTAGGCTATGTAGAATATTTATGTAGAACTTTTGCCTAAGTCGAAATTTCTCTAAGTAGAAATTTTGCTCAAGTCGAAATCACCAAGTAGAAATTGTCCAAGTCGAAATTCTATGTAGAAATTCTCAAGTAGAACTTCTATGTAGAAATTTTTTGCCTTAGAATAATTTTTCTGCAGATTTCTTTAAATATTGAATAAACAATATTATCACTTTAACACTTTTTGACTTTGAATGCTTTACTCACCAAACCCACCTAACCCACATGCTAGGTACTGAGTATGTCTTTTACTTTCGGCCGAATAAAATAAATCAACAAGTCCAAAAACCACCTTTTTATTCTTTTACTATTGAAAAGGAGATCAAAAAGTTGTTGGGTTGTATTCTTTGATAAGAACAGATGATGAACACTCAAGAACACCAAATATGAACTAACCCAGATAAATTCACAAAAATTAATTAAAATACACCCAAGCTAAATAATCACACCTGGAGTATTTAAATAATTTTTCAGATGAGTTTTCACTACCAACGAATTAAAACACACTTTTCGAGAAAATGAAAAGTAGATCTGAAAAATGAAAACTCACGATTCTTCTACTCAACACAAGGATCTATGTTTTGTATGTTAAACATATAGCTCTGATACCAATTGTTAGGTCCAAATGTGTTGTAGAGGGGGGGTGAATACAACTTTTCGAATATGAGAGGCAATAAAAACGATGCAATAAATGAACACACAGATTCAAGGAATATATTTCTTTATATATAACTTGAAAGGGTTGCTACAACATTCATTACAAAGTATAACAGAAGTTGAGAGAGAAGTGAATGATACTAAGCTCTGTGAATGCACTCTCTCTTTTTCTCTTGTGTTTTTCTCTAGAATTGCTCACTAACTAAAACATTACACAAGTACTTCTATTTATACTACATGTAATCTATGTCCTGTAGTCTTCAAAGACTAAGATGTACGTGGCCCAATGATGTCCACATAATTCTTGCCTTATCTTGAAAGCTTGGAAATCTGCCAATCAGAAGATGCCATGTGTCATGTTGAAGCTGCACCTAAGTAGAACTTCTACTTGAGAATTTCTACTTGGCTATCTAGAAATTCCTAAGTGGAACTTCTACTTGGCTATCTCGAAATTCCTAAGTAGAACTTCTACTTGAGAATTTCTACTTAGCCATCCAGAACATTTAGTACTTAGAAAATATTCTGGTCTTCAACTTGAAACTTCAATGCACATCTTGAACTTGTGATATCTTCATGTCTTCTTTATTCTTCAACAAGCTCTTGAACATGGTTCTTTATTACTGACATAAACTTGCTATCAATGTCCTGACACTTGATGCACTGGTCTGGTTCATAAGTGACTAGTCTTGATAGTGTTTCTGCTTCTTGAATAAATTACCATATTCACTGAATAACTTGGCTTTCCAATATTTGCTTTCCTTCTTCTTCACTTGAAATCAATTGGTCTTGTTGATACTGATAGTTATGATCTTGATTCTTGATTTATCAAATCACTGAGGCATGAACAACTTTGACTTGAACTTCTCTCAATGATTTCTTCTTGGCTTGATCATAGTTAGCATGTTTAATTGTATCAATTACCTTGTCTTCATTTAGTGTTGATTTCTTGTGACTTCCTGTTCTTGATTGTCTTCTGGTTAAGTATCTTTTCCTTTAGTTTGAGTTACATTAGTTATAGTGTTACAAGTTTATACACTCTGCCTTTCATGAAGCATGGATATGATCATCGATCATGCCCTTAATCATGATCATAATGATGATCACGCTGCTGATGGAGATGATCATGATCATCCTAAAGATCATGTCGCTGATGGAGATGATCATGATCATCATAATGATGAATCTCCACCATCCATCAAAGCCACCAGGCACGTGGTTCTCTCAGGCGGTGGCGGCGAAGGCAACATTGGCATCCCCAATGCCCTTATAATATCTCAGTGTTAAATCTAATTCCCTCTCTGATGATCCTGTATGTATCCTATATGTGTGTGTGTGTGTGTGTGTGTGTGTGTGTGTGAATGTTTTATGTAAATGTATGTAATCTTGTCCTTTAATATTTTATATCGAAAAAATTAGTGTTTCTTGTTTTTATAGGAATTTGGTTTAGTTTAAAATGGTGAAATGTAGTATCTAACATGTTCCTTTAGAATTTTTGTGTTAAAATACGACCTTGGACTAGCAGACATTATAGACTATGCTAGTTAGGCAGCAGCAAGATAGGACTTTAGACTTTCTCTATTAGTTCTCATGTATATATATAGATGTATCCGGTCATGTAACAACTTAAGCAATATCATATCAATACAAGAGTTATTGTTTTCTCTTACATTGTTTTAGCTTCATCAGTAAAACACGTACCAGTTTTATCATGGTATCAGAGCTATAGGCTTGTTCCTCCATTATTCCGACCTCCATTGTTTCCGGTGACAACCATATATTCCGGGAAGCATTCCTTCTCTTTGAGACATTACACCAAACACTTGGTGGGTTACTCATCTTGAACAAGGTTAACACCTACAATCGGTTACAACCTCCTTTAAAACAATCACTGGAAAACCTCCGATTCAGCCTCCTCGTTTTAACCATACACAAATCAGCCGCCCGAGTCAACTCAGCCCACCAGTAACATCAGCCGCCCGAGTCAACTCATCCCACTAGTGAAACGAGTCATTGACTCGCTCCAATCCTACATCAACTCAAGCAACACACACCTTCCTCCTCTTCTTTGTTTAAACGAGTCAGTGTATTTCTTTGTTTAAACGAGCCATCCTCATCAGTTCTCTAAGATACACACTGCCCTGTTCTAATTATTTTAGAGCTACAACAGTGTATTTCTTTTTCATAGTGGGCCAACAGATTATAAGTCCATTAAGTGTCTCTTCTTGGGTCACACTGAAAACAGCCCTTTATTCTTTTATTGGGCCAAACACCTTATTTATTTGGGCCAAACTCATACACGACTATTAAAATATTTTGCCTATATTACATTTCAGTACCCCAGTTTTTACTTGTCTTCTAAATAAAGCCTTGATTTTTTAAATATACACAGTCCAGTCCTTACAGTTTCAGATTCTAACAAATTAAACCCACAAGTTACATCTTTTATCCTTGAACCCAATATATATCATGGAAAAAGAAAGTAGTTCGCCTATTCAAACAATTTTGAATGGCTCCAACTACTTGGCTTGGTCTCAAGCTATGCATAGTTTTCTTAAGGGTAAAAGAATCTGGCGATATGTAAGTGGTGATATTACAATTCCAACAAAAGATCAGAATGAAGCCGAGGCAAAGTTTCAAGATCGCATTGAAGAGTGGGATGTCAAAAATCATCAGGCTATCACATTTTTTAGAAAATCTTCAGTTTCTAAAATTAATCTTCAGTTCGGGAACTTTGAGACTGCAAAGGAAATTTGGGATCTATTGGCATCTCGGTACACTACATCCGATCTTGCACATCAATATCAGATCATGAATTCTCTAAACAAACATAAACAAGCTTCCGGCCAACTGGTAGCTGATTTTCTCTCTCAAATACAAGCACTTTGGCACCAGCTAACATTATCTGAACCAAAGTAGAAACACACAGAGGATGCCGCACTTTATCACACATATCGTGACCAACAGCGACTCATCCAGTTTTTGATGGCTCTTACTCAGGACTTTGAACCAGTTAGAGTTGCGCTTCTCCATCGCGTTCCGCTACCCTCTTTGGAAAGTGCTTTAACCAAACTTATTTCTGAAAAAACTCGACTTGGCATCGGCAAAATCAGTTCAGCGACTGATACCATCCTAGCGGTACCTCCAGTACCCACTTATGACAAACATTTTTGTAGGTTTTATCGTCAAAATGGACATGTAACTAAGGATTGTGCAGCTCTTCGCAATCACACATGCCAACATTGCCACCAAAAGGGTCACTACTCAATGCAATTCTGCAAGAAAAGGCCATCTTTCCATCCAAATAAATTCTCTCAGTCTTTCGTTGTAACCTCTGAATCTACATCAGACTCTGCACCAGCTATGTCAGCCCTCGAGCTTGAATCTTTACTTAAACAGTTTTTACTTAAAGGGAACTCTCCCTCCACTGCATTCTCGGTTACTCCAGGTACTTCTTGGTATTTCGATTCTGCATGTTGCAATCATATGACAAATGATTCATCCATATTTACCACGAAAATGGAGAGTTCATGCCTTCCAACTATTCAGACTGCTGATGGTTCAACAATTAAAGTGTCACATATTAGAACCATATCCACAGAAGATCTCTCTCTTCCTAACACATACTTTGTTCCTAATCTTTCACTTAATCTTATTTCCATTGGTCAGTTATGTGATCTCGGTCTTAACATTATTTTTACATCTTCTGGTTGTCAGGTACAGGATCCTCAGACAAAACAAACGCTTGGGACAGGACGTGGGTGTGGAAAGTTGTTTGAGCTCATTTCTCTCCATCTACCTACACCAAAATCATCAACTCATCTAGCTTCTGCGGTTTCATCCAATACTTGGCATTCTAGGTTGGGCCATCCATCTTTCACTCGTTTACATAGTCTTATTTCTAAAGGTCAGTTAGGGAAAGTAAGTGAAGACAAAATTGAGTGTGTGTCATGTAAACTAGCAAAACAACATGTACTTCCATTTCCTATTCATTATAAAACATCATCCTCTGCTTTTGATCTTATTCATTCTGATATTTGGGGTCCATCTTTAACTCCCACTATGGGGCGATCGAGATATTATATGATATTTGTTGATGATTTTTCTCGTTTCACTTGGATTTATATCCTGAAACATCGTTCGGAATTAGGAGAAACTTACAAAAATTTTGCCACTATGATTCACACTCAGTTTAAAAAGAAAATCAAACTCTTTCGTGCCGATAATGCCAAAGAATATAAAGAATCTGATCTTACACATTTTTTAGCCTCTTATGGTACCCTTGCACAGAGTTCTTGCCCTTACACATCTCAACAAAATGGTCGAGCTGAACGTAAACATAGACACATTCTTGACACCATTCGAGCCCTTCTCGTTTCTTCTTCTTGTCCTGAAAACTTCTGGGGAGAAGCTGCACTCACTGCCTTGCACACCATAAACATGATTCCTTCTCCGGTAATCAATAACGTGTCCCCTTATGAAAAATTATATGACGAACCTCCTTCATATGATTCTCTTAAGGTGTTTGGTTCTGCATGTTTTGTTCTTCTTCCTCAACATGAGAGAACAAAATTCGAACCACGTGCTCATCTTTGTTATTTTATTGGCTATGGTAGTGGTCAGAAAGGATACCGTTGTTGGGATCCTATCTCGCAACGTCTTCGTGTCTCTCGAAATGTTACTTTTTAGGAGCATAAAATGTTCTTATCTATGTCAAATTTTCACATTGACACTTCTACTAGCATTTCTCACTTTACAAATCCGTTTGTTGATCTACATCCTAGCGATAAATATATAGAATCTCCGACCTCTTCCTCTGATATACATTCAACAGATCCTTCAATTGAGATCACACAACCATCTTCATCTACTATTATCCCTTCGACAGCAGATCAGTCTGAGGAATCCAGCACCGAGTCTCCCACTTTACCATCTCATTCTGATGAGCACACTCATCGATCTACTCGGGTAAGAAAACCTTCTATTCGTCTTTCTGATTATCATGTTTACTCTGTTGTACAATCATTGCATGAGCCTCAAACATATAGAGAGGCAAGTGTTAATCCTCTTTGGCAAAAAGCTATAGCAGAAGAACTTCAAGCATTAGACAAAAATCACAGTTGGGATCTGGTTACCTTGCCTCCTGGTAAAACAGCTGTGGGGAGTCGATGGATCTATAAAATTAAGACAAAAGTTGATGGCTCTGTTGAGAGATATAAAGCCCGTCTAGTTGCTAGAGGGTTTACCCAGGAGTATGGCATTGATTATGAAGAGACTTTTACACCAATTGCTCGTCTTACATTTGTTCGGAGTTTACTCGCTGTTGGAGCATCAAAACAGTGGGACATGTGGCAAATGGATGTCAAAAATGCTTTCCTTAATGGCGATTTAGATGAAGAAGTTTATCTCAAACCTCCTCCCGATTTTGATCTCTCTCCAGGTCAAGTGCTCAAGCTTAACAAGGCACTTTATGGCCTAAAACAAGCACCTCGAGCTTGGTTAGAGAAACTTAGCAAAGTCATTAGTGAGCTGGGATTTTCTTCTAGTCCATATGATCATGCTCTCTTCATTCGTCGAACAGATCGAGGAACTGTTCTCCTACTCCTTTATGTGGATGATATAATTATCACTGGAGATGATACTGTAGGTATTTCTGAACTTAAATAATTTCTCAGTCAGCAATTTGAAATGAAAGATCTTGGTTCATTAAGCTACTTATTGGGTCTTGAGGTTTCTTCTGTACCCACTGGATACAAACTTTCTCAAGTTAAGTATGCATCTGATCTGTTGTTGAAATCTGGAATCAACGACACTAATATTACATCTATACCTTTGGAATACGGGGTGAAACTTAACTCCAGAGATGGTGACCTACTTGACAACCCTACATTGTATCGTCAGTTGGTAGGAAGTCTGATTTATCTTATTGTCACTCGTCCCGACATTGCTCATGCCGTTCACATTGTTAGTCAATTTATGGCAGCTCCCCGCACTCCTCACTATACGGCGGTCCTTCACATACTTCGTTATGTTAAAGGCACCATCTTTCATGGACTACATTATTCACACAACTCCTCACTTGAGTTACATGCCTACTCTGATGCTGATTGGGGTGGTGATCCCACTACCAGATGTTCCATTACAGGATTTTGTTTCTTTCTGGGTGACTCTCTTATCTCTTGGCGCAGTAAAAACAATCCCTTGCCTCAAAATCCAGTGCTGAGTCAGAATATCGAGCTCTGGCTGACACCACACAGGAATTAATTTGGCTACGATGGTTACTTGAAGAAATGACTGTAACTCATTCTCCAGCCACAATCATTTATTGTGATAACAAAAGTGCTAGGGACATTGCTCACAATGATGTCTTTCATGAACGCACTAAACATATTGAGATCGATTGTCATTTCACCCGTCAACAGGTTGAAAAAGGCACAGTTCGTCTTCATGCTGTCTCTAGTGCTGACAATACGGCAGATATATTCACAAAGGCTCATCCTCCTGGAAGTTTTCATGGTTTCATTGACAAACTTAAGTTAGTTTTTCAACCATCTTAATTTTGAGGGGGGGTGTTAAAATACGACCTTGGACTAGCAGACATAATGGACTAGCAGACATTATGGACTATGCTAGTTAGGCAGCAGCAAGATAGGACTTTACACTTTCTCTATTAGTTCTCATGTATATATATATATATATATATATATATATATATATATATATATATATATATCCGGACATGTAATAACTTAAGCAATATCATATCAATACAAGAATTATTGTTTTCTCTTACATTGTTTTAGCTTCATCAGTAAAACACGTACCAGTTTTATCATTTCGGAAAGGTAGAAAATTAATCTAATTATTTTTTATAAAAGCACAGACAAAATAGATTTGATTTTGGTTTTGAATTAAATATGCATGATTTTGATTGTAGAAAACTAAAAAAGTAATTGTGTAAACAATGGATTATTCAATTTAGACTTGGTACATTAATGGCTTTACGGTTTCATTGCGAGTAAAAATTTATTGATTTAACTCTGGAATCTGCAAATAAAGCATGATCTTATTAGAACAAATATATGTTGCTACCAATGTACAATAGACAAAGCTTTCTCATTATAAGATGTTGCTAATCGCCTGTATGAAAAGTCCACAAATGTCTTTTCAAA
This sequence comes from Saposhnikovia divaricata, assembly GCA_036435485.1. Classification (NCBI taxonomy): domain Eukaryota; kingdom Viridiplantae; phylum Streptophyta; class Magnoliopsida; order Apiales; family Apiaceae; genus Saposhnikovia; species Saposhnikovia divaricata. The sequence goes on from CM071594.1 coordinate 62,926,420, forward strand.
GCTTAATACTTTCACTTTTGAAATTATTTAATGATCCCTTGTGAAATACAGAGTATTACGATCTATAAATCATTGTTTGCTGCAAAACAAGCAATAGCCTGATAAAGGCCACAAGCTGATTCCTTAATTGTAGCATAAGTTTCCGTTTGTTGATTACTATATGTCTTCTGCAGTACTGCTCGAATATTATGTCCTATGAAATTTAGTAGTTGTAGATAATGGTACATTGGCCTATGGTTTTATGGGACTAATAAGTATATAATTTTCTTTCTAAGGTCACGGAGCTTGGTACTAGGGCTGACTTGCCTTATAGAATGGCTCTCCACCCTGGGGGAGAAGGCCTTTTATGCTCAATGCCGAAAAGCTGTAGGTGATTATCTGTACTAAAAAATTAAATTCGTATTCTGAAACTTCTCTACGAATTGATGGCTATTTTAATGTTCTGTGCTGCTATTTAGTTTTCATTTTGTAGTATTTATGATTTTTTTGGTTTTCTTTTTTCCTATGTAGTATTTATGATTTTTGCCTCCAAGCTTAGACCTTAAAAAAACTATTCAGTCACTTCCAAAAAGAACTTTGTCCAGTGTAGGGAAATTAAATAGACGCAATCATCAAATCTGTCCTCAGTCTTCACAATAGGACTCCACTCCACTGCTGTGAAACAGTGCACGTGTATCTCTCTTAAGTATGATACATCGCAGAACTATGTTGCAGCATCCAGCCTGATCATTTAGAATTTATGCTTGTTTTGTGTACTAGTTTTACTTGTAGAAAATAATCATTTCATTTCTAACCTTACACATAATTTACAAGCAATTTTTTTCAGAGTAACAGCGATTGTCATTATTTACATGTATAGATTGTTTGCGTGGGAAGCCACAGAGAACGATGGTGTCCCCGGGTGGAGTCTGAAATCATCTGAGAAAATTTTAAAACAGCTGGAAGATGTTGGACAACAGTTAGCACTTACTTTTAATGAGGAAGGATCTGTACTTGCTGTTGGTGGTGAGGTATGTTAGAATTCAAACTCTTCTAGAATGGAGGCTAAAAATCAAAGCAACACATGCATATTAATGTTCAACAATTGTAGGCTTGGTTGGTGAAGTCATAGATTGTAGGTTTGAAATAAATATAAGTTATGTAAGCAATGATGTCAAGGTACTAGGATGAGGCTTATAAATAGGTTAATTCATTGCATTTTTAAAATATACCAAGAGAAATAAAAAAGAGAAACACAAGAGTTGTTTTCTAGAGAGAAACACAAGAGTTGTTTTCCAACATTTGGTATCAAAGCTTGGTTGTTAAATTCTGAAAATTCTGCAAATTTTTCGGCAAGTTACTATTCCGGCAGCACTGTTCACGCCGTAGAAGACGAAGTACTGTTCACGCTGGAGAAGGCGAAGTACTGTTCATACGGCACTGTTCATACAGACGACACTGTTCACACCGTAGAAGATGAAGTACTGTTCACTGTAAAAATCATGGGAGATTTTACAAACTCTATTTAGAAACTCAACAACAATAATTATGGGTCATGGAGTACCCGTATAAAGTTTTATCTGCTTGGACAGGATTTATGGGATGTTGTAAATGGCAGTGATACAACACCACCAAGGGAGGCCAGAAGTATAGACATAAGTTCCGTCGATTCAACTTCAACACCGGCACGACCAGAGGCTACACCTCAAAGACCAATAGCTGACCCTGAGATCTTAAAGAAATGGAAGGTTAAGGTAGGCAAAGCCATGTACGCTTTAACCGTAGCTGTGGAGGATGAATTTCTACAGCGAATCAAAGATGCCCTAATGCCGAAAGACGAGTGGGACATATTAACAGGAGTTTTTGCTAAGAAGAATGACGCAAAATTACAAAGGCTCGAAAATGAGCTTTTGTCCATCTCCCAGCAAAATATGATCGTGAGTCAATATTTCTCAAAGGTAAAATCTCTCTGTGACGAGATTTCCAAACTAAATCCAGAAAATGGTATTACACCAACCAGGATGAAAAGAATTATCATCCATGGACTAAAGCCGGAGTACAAGAGTATTATCACGGCAACTCGGGGCTGGGCCACCGAACCAACTTTAGCAGATCTGGAGAATTTGCTAATTAACGAAGAGGATCTAGACAAACCCATGTCTAGTCAACCAACCATTCGTGAAGAGACGGCTCTTTTCACCAACAGGAGAGACGGCCGAGGACGCGGTCGTGGTAGAGGTTGAGGACAAGGACGTGGTGCCGGGAGATTCAATAATCAAGAAAGAGACTTTCGAGGAAATCAATATAGAGGTTTTCAATCAGGGGGAGCTCGAGGAGCTCAAAATAATCAGGGTGGTCAGAACCGGTGGCAACAAAAAGATCATCAAAGTGAAGAATGTTATAACTGTTGCAAGAAGTGACATTACGCAAGAAATTGCTGGTCCAAGAAAATTAAAGGAAATGTCGCAACATCTTCTAAGAACAAAGACGCTGGAGAAGAAGATTGGAACTTCGACACTTCTTTCTTTGTGGAAGAGAAAGACATTGTTGATGCACGAGGGAAAGGCCCAACAGAAGAACATGCACTTACTACTGTATGTAAGCAGTCAGTCGACTACAAGAATGATTGGATCGTTGATTCAGGCTGTTCCAATCATATGACCGGAGATGAGTCAAAATTGTCGAGCATAACAAAGTACATAGGAGATCGTGTTATCGTAACAGCTGATAACACACATTTGCCAATATCCTATGTTGGCAAGTCGCAGCTGTCACAAAAATATGGACATGAAGGTATACAACTCGAAAATGTTTATCATGTCCCAGGGATGAAGAAAAACATGTTGTCAGTACCCCAACTAACAACTTCAGGTAACTACGTATTATTCGGCCCGCATGATGTGAAGGTGTATAAAGAATTAAAAGTCATAGGTACACATTTCATTGAAGGATACAAAAATGTATAGGCAAATAGTAGGTAGTCTTATCTACCTAACTCTTTCTAGACCAGACATAGCTTTCGCAGTAGGTGTTGTTAGCAGGTTCATGCAAAACCCAAGGAAGACACACCTTGAAGCAGTTAAAAGAATCTTGAGATATGTTAAAGGTACAATTGATTGGGGACTCTTCTACAAGAATGGAGTACAAAGCAAGGTCAGCGGCTACTGTAATGATGATTATGCAGGAGACCATGACACCAGGAGATCAACTACAGGATATGTATTTAATCTTGGATCAGAAGCTATATCATGGTGCAGTAATAGACAACCTACTGTTTCTCTCTCAACCACAGAAGCAGAATATAGAGCAGGAGCGATGGCAGCACAAGAGTGTGCATGGTTGACTCAACTCTTAAAGGACTTGAACCAACCAATGGAAGATGGAGTTCCATTACATTGTGACAATATATCAGCAGTCCATTTGGCTGAGAATCCGCTCTTTCATGCTCGGACCAAACATGTCGAAGTACATTATCATTTCTTACGAGAAAAAGTACTTAAAGGAGATATTGACATGAAGGCAGTCAGGACCGAAGATCAGGTTGCAGATATATTTACAAAGAGTTTATCTGTAGCAAAGATTTATGAGTTTCAAAAATCATTCAGAATGGAAAGTCGAGTTTGAGGGGGAGTGTTAGAATTCAAACTCTTCTAGAATGGAGGCTAAAAATCAAAGCAACACATGCATATTAATGTTCAACAATTGTAGGCTTGGTTGGTGAAGTTATAGATTGTAGGCTTGAAATAAATATAAGTTATGTAAGCAATGATGTCAAGGTACTAGGATGAGGTTTATAAATAGGTTAATTCATTGCATTTGTAAAATATACCAAGAGAAATAAAAGAGAAAAACACAAGAGTTGTTTTCTAGAGATAAAAAGAGTTGTTTTCCAACAAGGTAGGATTCATTGTTCCTGCTATGTCTGCTCCAACCTTTTGCTTTAGTTGCTGGTACTAAAAAATACAAAAAAATACGTATCATGGTCTGCGAAATGACTTTTGAGTAATACTTCCGTTATGTCAGGAAAATTTAAACTCTGCTTACTGCATTGTGATGGCATAGATCCGTGTGCAGAAGCAAGTTGTCCTCTTTATTCAGCAGAACTATATTTGTTCATGATTTAATCTTGTTACAGTACAGGATGGAAAGTTGAGGGTTTTCAAGTGGCCTAGCATGGATAGCATTCTGGATGAGCCTAATGCTCATGGCTCTGTGAAAGATTTGGCTTTCAGGTTAACAATAATTGCAATTCAATTAGTTTGATTTTAAACTTTTGAATCTTGCGAATATAAAATACAATACAATTAATTAGCACAAAAAACTAATATCATTTCATCATCTTTGCAGCCCAGATGGAAAATTTCTCGCTTCTGTTGGAAGTAGTGGCCCTGCTAGGGTTTGGGATATTGCATCATCAGCTCCTATAGCATCTTTGCAAAGAGTAAAGGTTCGGCACTTTTTCCATAGTCTTTACAAAATGGAAAAAGATAAAGTATGTTTACTCTCAGAACCACGATCACCGTCTTTACGTGTTTGATGGCTTTTCATCCACAAAATGTCGGGATTACATATAGCTTTTGTCAAATCGATTGAAATTTATGTGTGCATCTATTGAAATTTATTGGCAACAATATATTTGTCCATGAATTGGACTCTTGACACCTTATGTGATGTTCACATATTGAGACTACATTAGATTCATGCTACAACTACTACGTAGCATGTTTGAGACTTTTTTACACAATGCGATGCTTGTGTATATATTAATTACGATTTCTTTTTAAAATTCTCTCTTTCCCTTCAATTTTCTGTCTTTAGCTCTGTTTCATTTACATGATCTATTTTATTTTTTTGCACCAGGATGAGCAGTTTGGCTTCTGCAGATTCTCACTGAGTATGGAGAACCGTCAAATTCTATATGTCACAACAATGCAAGGTAAATATGATGTAGTGAACTTATTCCTTTTGTCCAGTAGAAAAGGCTTCTTTTTATTGAGCTTTTAGTATCATGCGTCCCATTTTTTATATATTATTATCAATGTTGTTGGGTTAAATTTTTTTTTTTTTTGAGCTAGTTTAGTAGATATAAAAGCCTAAAGAAAGTGGCATGCTGCACTGATTCTTTCTGTTTTAGGAAGAAATGTGTAGAACAATAAAACCCAAATGTACATCTTGTTTTTGAAAAAAGTCTGTAGCACTTACTGAGTTCTGGTTGCTAAATTAAGGTTGCTAAATTCTTAATTCTTTTTGTTTCTTTCTCTTTTGTGGTTGTTCAACTTCAGGGGCACAATGGAAGGCGACATTCTAGTTTTACATTCCTCCAGTATGTGGCTCCATACTGTAGTTAAGAGAGCTCATCTTGGCATACTTACGTCCCTGTTGTTTTCACATGATTCGAGGTTCTTATACGATTTTATTGCCCTCTTCAAAAAAAAATATTGTAAACTAAATGCACCTACACCTTGAGAATTTTGATTGATTGTCAAAAGTGTATGGTACATTTACAGGTCTCTTTTGTCAACATCTTTCGATTCAAGTGCAAGGGTCACACTAATTGAAGAGAAGGAGGAAAGAGGTATGTGTACCTTGACTACTTTTCAGCTGTAGAGTATAACACTTGCAAGTATCTAAAAATCAAATTGCCATAGTAATATACAAGTATCTGTCCAAAACAAATTGTACGAACACCCATGTATCAGTTTCCTTCGAACCTGGTCATCATTGAAATGGAGTTTAGGAGATATGGCCCTGTGGCCTGTGGGCCACTATAAAACATTGTCACCGATTATAGGGCAGGTTCGAGACTTTATACCCTACTATACCTATCATTACCTTCTTCTCCTTACCTTCCTTCTTCTATGATATATAAAAGAAAATGAAGGCATTAAGAGACCTTTACGGTCCAATATTTGGTCTGCGGGGCTTGCATTGCCCCAAGGGAATTTCAACTGTTGAAAGACTGAAATACGGGACTCCTCGCTGTGGATCATCAACCAGTAGGACCTTTCTTGAACCTGCTTATGTGCTAAAAGAAAGTTATCTTCACCATGTATCTGTGTGTTTTGCGAGTAATAAATGTCTGAGATTCGTTCTTACATGTGTTTATTCAGTTGACTGTTTTAAAAAGATTGTTATTCACCTCTCTTGAATGAACTGCAGGATGGAGCTTGTGGGTCATTTTGATCGTGGTACTGCTTGCAGTGGTCGTGTATTATGCAACATTGGTAGAAATGTTCCTTGAAGATGTGTAGACTATTATTTAGTTATTTACCAAGTGGATCGAGACATGTGTCTTTTGTATAAAAAATATCATGATTTTCTAATTACAAGATGTCTAATTTTTGTAATGTAGGAATGCTTTAAACTAATATAAAGTTAGGAATGAGCAATGCACATTTGGATCCCAGTGTAACCAATATTGTATCATTTGATCATTAGAGTACTGTATACTATAAACACATTTGAGTGTAAATGTGCGAATGAAGCAGAATTATTCTGCACATTTTCAAATACATTAACCATTAAACTCGTTCTCGGTAAAATTATTTTCATCCAAAACACTTCAAAAATGCATAATTTTACATAAATAAATGCAGTAGCCAGTAGGTTAACATTTACTCATCATTTGAGCATACAAATCACTAAACTACCCGTAGTTCTTTTTGTGTTTGGTTCATTGGGAAATTAACTTTACATAAGTGTCACTTCTTTGGTATTTAGTTCCTATCCCCGATGATGATAACATCATGTCTAATTTCCTTGAGGAATTTATACTTCATGCTTCACATCATGTCTAATTCCATTAACAAATGTCAGAAAACCCCATTAATTGTCAATCAAAAAAGTTCATATATTACCCGGGACATAGAGAGGTGGAAGAGGGCTCTATGGAGCACACTTTGAATTTTATAAAACTAAAAAAATAATGAGAATGAACATGAAAATAGTAATAAAATTTTCACGTCTAAATATCTGTACAGAACACGCGAACATGTTGCAAAACAATTAGAGCCACTGTTTCTTTTTCTCCAACTCTTTGGTGTACAACTAACTGTATGGGGTTGTGAGATTCCACCAAGGCTTCCTGTGGCAGATGTCAATGTAAAGGACGAAAAAAAAAGTCATCGTCGTGTTGAAAGAATGCTCCACCTAATTGTAAACATAGATCACTGATGCTTTCGCTGATAAAGAGAATACCCAACAAATGCTGACATTAGAAAAGTCCAAAGCACCTGCAGAATGGATAGTTAATTGATTAGGACAAAACGATGAATATTTTTGCTGTGGCTTAAAAAGAAGAGAACTTCAAAGTATGTGCAAAGGCTAATTATATCACAAGAAACATATTTAATATAGAAGTTATGGTATCTTGCCGTATTAATTGCTTGCCACCGCTCCAATCTTTTGATCCTTGTCTGCATGTCATCAATTATGCCTTCCATTGGGGAAGTTTCCCGACTTGGTGAAGATTCTGAAGCTGTACTGCTTCCCTGTTCGTCCATCACAATATCACACTGGAATCAGGTTAAGACGGCAAAAAAAAAAACGTGCTAAATCTTCTACATTAGATATATAGACTAATAGTAGTTGCCTCAGGTAAAATGCCCAAGTAGAATCTTGAAACAAGCAGATCCAATCAGCTCTGAATATTATAATATGATAGCATCACTTCTACTATGAAGACAATATCACAAACTTTAATGAATACAAACTACTGTTAGACAAAGGCCTAAGGATCTGTGGCCATCTCCCTAGCAAAGCATACCACATATCTCTTCACTACCTAACCTTTAACTCGGTTTGATGTCTACATTTTTAAACTTAATTGGGTCGATGTCAGTCTAGTCCTAAACTTGGAGGTCAGAATGGCATCTAAACTAAAATGCAATCTACTTAGATTCACATACATCAAGCAGGGATCATTAACAAGCTTTCCACAGCTTGCACTAGTTGAATACTTCACCTAAAGTAGGTGCAATGGTATATACAAATGTAAAATATGCACCAGTGGTTTTAGCTTACTTTTTCCACAACAAATTTAAGGGAAAACATCATTAGCATGTATTGATTTATCCAGAACTGAACAAAGAAAGAAGTTCTCTAGAGTTCCATTCTAGCTAAAACATAAAAATAATTCAGATCGGCTCAGGTTACTGTGTAGTTCTTGCTCACTGGCAATTACAGAGCACCTATTAACTGGTCAAATCTACGTCTACAATAATAAAGTACTACCTGAGTTTGTATAAAATCAACTAGTTCTTGCAACCTTGCAGCCTGCTGGGTACGAATCCCACTTGCACTTCTTTCGAGTACGGGTAATCTCTCCATAATAATTTGCAGATAACTCTGTGCAAAGGAATAACCATGAGCATAAAGTTTCCAAACAACATTAGAAAAAAAACCGGTAACATGAGCATGACACCTGGGCACAACCTTTGTGGTATATGAACCCTCCAGCTTAAGTTTTAAACCAGCAGCTATTACAATCTCTTTATTAACCCCCTTGATCTGCAGGTAAGGACTTGGGACATCTTGCAGGTGATCAACCTCAATAAGAATCTATAAAGAAAATGGTTTTTCGGTAAGATGTTATTCAAGCACACAAGGCAAATTAAGGGTTTTATATCAAACAGGTCACTGATCTCATTAAAAAGTATCAAGTAGCTCCCCAGTCTCCACGGGGACTCATTTAAGCCACTAAACTAAGAAATATATCATTTGCCCCCCTGCATTCACAAAAATAATACAATTTATGGTGGCCTAAGTGAGAATAATACAATCTATCCAAGATTGAACTTTTTTTTGCCACCATAAATTTTATCCAAGACACTTAGACCACCATAAATTGTATTATTTTTGTGAATGCAGGGGGGCAAATGATATATTTCTTAGTTTAGTGGCTTAAATGAGTCCCCGTGGAGACTGGGGAGCTACTTGATACTTTTTAATGAGATCAGTGACCCGTTTGATATAAAACCCCATAAATTAATTTAGTCTTATACATAGGAGACATGCAGTAGTCCAGGAAAGAAATAGGATAAAAATAATCAATAAAATGTTCAAAAACTTTAGATCCACCCCCCTCCCCCTCAAAAAAAAAACCCATACACATAAATAGTAAATAGTTCTTCAGGAAACGTACAAAGATTTACAACTGTAAGCTACAAATTAACATATAATCTTCTGATAAGACCTACATTATCAATCGCATAAGCTTCCAGAATCTTAAAATCATCCACTTACACAACGATACAACTAAATGCAGATTTTTCTATAGAGCTTATAAAATATATAATACTATGAACCAGATGATCAGTAATAATACGCTCTTAAAAGAAAAAAGCAGTTGTACAGGTCATCTATTCAATTATGAGAACCACTGGTTCATACTTGTCTCTGAAGAATTTAATTTACAACCTTTCCATCTTGATAGATATATGCTGATGCTTCAATGTATGCCACAGCTTGATACCTGAAACGAAAAGATAAACATAACAGGAAAAAAATGAAATACATAAAGATTTTTTTTTGATTTTTTCTTCGACTGGACCTTCTTTTTTTAGGTAAATGTCAAGTTCATATTTAATATTTATTTTCGATTTCTGAATTAATCTTTTTAGAAGAAATTAAAAAGAAAATATAGAATAAATTGATTTTACTATATTTCTCTTGGAGATGTTTAAATTGTTCAAGATTCTATGGTGTTTTATAAGATTAAGTTGCACGAGAAAGAAAATTAAAAATATATTTATTGCTAAAAGGACCGATCATATAGCCTATGTACGAGAGATGAAGCATACCCGAGATTAAGAAGACCGGCAACTGTACTGGTGCTGATATCAAAATCGACTTTTGGCTGAATGATGAAATTCCCTTCTCTAATAGGCTAACAAAAATTTCGTTCACACCCAGGAGGGATCCAAATATTTATTGTATGAGAAGGACCTCAAACCCAAAAAAATAAAAAGAATATTCAAATACATATATTGATACCTCACGTATAAGCAATGCAAATCGTCCCTCGCAAATTCTAACTCGTATGCAATCACTCTCCGCTAACTGACTATTAGAAGGTATTCCAGAAAGCCTCAAGTATATATCAATAAAATTTTGAACGGAACTGCAAATCTTTGCAGGATCAAGAATCTTTAATATATCTTGATAAGCCACCTATAAGTGTCAGAAGACTAATAAGGATATACCAATTCATCAACCAAAAGAATATGTAATCATGTTATTAGTTGCCTTACTCGCTTATTACTTTTCAATACAAACAATGAGCTCTCAGGAGAGAGAACAGGATCAAAGTCATTCCTTATTTTCAGCTGCAATAAGATTAAAAGACATTATTAAGTCGAAGCCACAAAAGAGTGAAGAAAATTTGAGTACAACATTCTTGCTGATATATTTTAAAGCTTTAACTGATACAAAAAAAAAAAAGGTGACTTCCATGCATGCTTGATTTCAAAATTTTGAAACGGCAAGGTTATTCATCAAATATATAAAACTAATTCTACAGTATAATATAAATTCTTTTTTCGTTTATATTAGCAAGCAAAATTCTTTAACTTTTTTGAATGAACTAACATGAGCATGAACAAGATGTGGTTCAATATGCTGCTGGAACATAGGAAACACAGTTGTCATGATTTCAGTTTGTGACATAAAGCTTCCAGCTCTACTTTTGTCTCTTTGAACTCGAGAAATAAGATGTGAATGAACACCTCCGACCTGTTTAAAATCAACATTCAATTCATGAGACAGCAATAAACTTAAAAGAGATCTAGACCAAATAAACATTAAGCATCAGTAAGTATCCTTAGTATGTTAGAGGTCATTCTTACAACAGCAATCCATAAGTCCAATGATTCTCGGATATCAGGGTGCAATGCATAAACACCTTCAAATATTACCTGGTCAATTCAAGCATTATAAAATCAGTAAATAAATAAAAGAGATGGCAGGTATCATTGTAGAAATAATGCATATAAGGAGCCCAAAAACAAAAGAATTATTTTTTTTATGAGTATCCATAACTATACACACAACACTTTGCAAAAAAAAAAAAAAACTACATAAAAAACTCTAGTTTGTTATTTATCTCTCGATAGAATCAACCAGCTCATAACAATCAAAAATGATAACAACACTCTTTAAAGCACCCTGTGGTTTTCAAGATCGAAGTTCTAAATGCTCTTTTAAGAGATGCAGCAAAACACTCTTTCTAACTTCTATTCATGGCAGCAAGTAGAAAACACAACATCGACACTATACCACTCCACATTCTTCAGAAACTTCAAGCTCTTTTAAGCCACTGCGAGCACCGGTCTCCAAATCAAAGACAGGCACTTTTGTTTTCCGAAAGTTTCTCATGTCATCGATATTCTGCAGAAGGGACATGACAAAAGAAAATATTAATAAGGACTTTGGCAAAGGAAGATGAATGAAACTTCATCTACTCCGAAATGTATTGCATTCTTCATCTTACTGATTTAGACCTATGGAAGCTTTTTTAACCAGATAATAACTCTAGTAATGAGTTTGACAATACAAATATTCCAGTAACCAGCTGATTTCCAAAGACAAGACGATTTACTAATCCTGGAGTAGGCTTATTAAGATAAGAAAATCTCAAATCTATAATGATATTCACAACCAACCCAAATAAATCTTATACCTTAGACAGTAAAGTAAGATCAAGTGAGCTAAAATCATCATATTTAAAGTCCTTCACTTGTTCAGATCTGTGATAGCTTTCCAGAGAAACAACTTCACAACCAACAATATTTGCCATCTTACGAGCCAGACTAGTTTTCCCAGACCCGCTCGGACCTCCTATTGAAAACACAATAGCAAACACAGGTGGATGGAAATGAGATGGGAAAGAATGGAAGGTTGTAAAGGAAATACAGGTGGATGGAAAGAAGAAAGACAAAGGAGATGAGTGAAGAAATTAACATTATAATCAAATATCAACCTAGTAGCATGCTATTGAGTACGATTCCTCCCACCCAAAAACAATCTTAGTTTTTTATCCTAACTAATGAACTTAAAAACCAACATCGATAATCATTAAGAAAGATAAGATAATCTTATTTTGCGGGATGATTGTTGACATAGCCTCTTTTCCTTAGGCCACCTTAAGAACTCGGTTGCAGTTTATCTATCTAAGTAAGATGATAACATTTTCCTTATAATAAGGCATACCAATATGAGATTTTAAAGTCAAGCATTTGTTCAGTCTATTATCCCGGTTTAATTGATTACAAGGGTAGCACCACGTTTTGAGAAAGCCATAAATAAAAATATTCAATTGCATCAAATCCCATAATATAAGATGGTTTGAAAACCGTTAGTAGAACCTGGTTGAAACAAAGTTTGTATACATCAACTCCTGTTCAAATCTGTAACTTTTGGAAACTGTATAAGTTGGAAGTCAAAAGTATGTACAGTTCAACATCTGCCTCCGAGAGACCCAATACAAGTTACTTATTACTTCTTGTAACTTATGTCAAGCCACCCCTTGAATGAAATATCATATCCCTATCTGTTAAACTACTTTTCTTTTCTTTTTTTTGCTAAACTAGTCATCACCTACTTTTTTGCTAAATTATTTTTTTTTTGCTAAATTAGTCATTTACCTACTTTAAGGTTAATAACGTAATTAACTCAGGTTTTTCTTTGTTCTCTAAGGTATGCTCTCCACCTAATCATCTATCGGACTTTAAAGCAAGCAAGAAGATTCTTTTCAAGACATCTATATTGATGACAACAACAATTATAAAAGACAATAAAGAGGAGTGAAACCGAAGGGTAAGTAAAATTACCAATCCCCACTATAACAGGGTGACCCTTATTCTCTAATAAAGCCTGAAATGGAAACAAAGTGGTCAAATACTGTTTGACACATATAGAAACTATAAGGCAATGTTAGAATCAAAGGTTCCTCAATGTTGAATACATTGTCATCGTTATTGTTATCATTGCGTAATAAACTTAAAAAACTAATATCTTTTTTAACAAAACTCATAATACATACCTGTATTGCTTGAACAGAAAGAAGCAATCCCCTATCCAGGTCGTATGAATCAGGCATCGGAGCAAGCTGCAGGGAATCCCTGGAAGAAGGATCTGTGATTTTTTCAAGACAGGAAATTGTGCATACAAGTCGTAAACATAAGAAAAGAACAATTACAAAACAAAAATACCAAAAAGGACACTTGTTCAGTCTCCAATGAGAAAAAGCATATACCAATTGCAAGTCCACCAGTACCTGAATGATCCGATGAAATAAACTGCCACGTGGCTAATACAGGTTCCATTTTTGACTTGGTAGGAGATCGAGTCCATGGTTGCGACATATCATCAAGAGGATTCACAAGGTTCGGTGGAATGCGAAGAGGCTTTGGTGCAGCAATCAAGCCTCCTTCATTCGTGGTCACAGATCTACTAGACAAAGGTGGTGGTGTATTAACGCGTGGTACACCTGCAGGTTAAATATTTAATTACAAGCAGTATTATTGGTACTATATTCAGAAACTTTGATAGCTTTGGTGCTAGAAATCATCATCTAATATTAAGACTTTGATCAGCTCATCGGTATCAATTGAAAGCCTAAACCCTAAGATAATTAAGGTACCCAATTACACCAGCATTTATAGCACAAGGAACCACTTAATGTTTGCAAATTTTCCTTTTATGGTTATTTTATAGGTTTCTGTATTGGTCATTCATGTCTCAACTCAAATGACTAGCAAAGCTTTGTCACATTTTAATTAGCATAATGTTCTTGTAACAGATTTCATTGAAGGTTTCTAAAATGCAAATATTTGTTCATGTCAACACTGTTGCAAATGACAAGAAATTAAACAAAATTTATTACATGCTCCAGGTTATTACCATGGAGGTCTCTTATCCTTTTGTTGACAAATTTCAAAACTTTAAACTAATTTCAGATTCCTAACACTCAGTTCATGCCTTCTCTAACATAGTAACACGTGGTTAAAATTTTTTAAAACAACGGTCTAGAAGAACCATAAAGTATGTCTATCTTATAACCTTTTCTTTCAAGGATCATTTCAAGATAGGATTTTGTGATCCATGGTCCATTGATACCCATCCTTGATGCCTCAGCTCCAACCGTCTACACAAGGACAACATTTCCAAGCTTTACAATTATCTTCAAAACTCAACAAAAGATATTGTACTTGGAAATTATCTTTTATATTGTTAGCAAAACACAACAATAAGTCAATTATCTTCATGATATGTACTTGGAAAAATGCAAAACAACAAAAGATATACATGTACTCAAACGGTAAAACTTAAAAAACTTAAACAATATAAAAGGAAATAAGATGTCAGGAACTCAAGGTTTCTGACTAGGTTTTCTTGTATCTTTTGATATTTTCTGTATAGTTTGGGATAATAACAGCTAATTGAAGCTAAGAAACAGAAAGATTCAGAGATAGAAAGGTAGAAATGGAGGTGAGAATAGACAGCAAACAAGTTATTGGAGGAACTTGTAGAAAAAGAAAGGGTTGTTAGATAGAGAACCCTAGAGAGAGAGAGAGAGAGTCAGATAGGAGAAGAGAAAGGTGGAACAAAGTTCCCTTTTTTGTTATTTCATATTGCATACCCGTTCTTCAAACATTACAAGTCTATTTATAGAGGATTGCCACTTGCATCCCACTTGCAACATTTAGAATATAGTAAATGACCAACAATCCCACTAATACTACCAACAATCCCACTAATACTACTAACAACCCCACTTGTATACTCTGTAGCACAGCAACACACTATACTACAACACATTATACTACATAACAGGATAATACTACTAGTAGTCAGGGCAGTTCCTGACAGACCTTCCCCCTTAAAATCATTCATGTCCTCATGAATGTTCCTTCTACCTTGTTCTACTGCCAAGTATGGATACTTGTGGAGTAGTGCAGTCTGCATCACAGTTTCCACCTTTTAGGATGTATTTTGATTTCCTCCTGGATCAAAGATATGGATTGTAACCTTGATCCTTGACACTTCATATGGTAGCACTTTCAACAGCTGTTTTAAGGCCAAGAACTTATTCCTGGTCATCTCTTTAAACATGTGAATAACACCTGTTGGCTGTTTCATATGATGATTGTTCTCATAAACAACTTCATTACTCTCTTCACCAACTCCTTGAATCCCATTAACAGTTGTTATAGGGTACACATACCCACCAGGATCAAATATAATCATTTTATTCTTGTGAAGATGGCTGGACTTCTCTTCCAATTCAGACAACTTTGCAGCTATTGGATTATCTCTCCAAGATGCCTTCTCAATTAGTAATCTCATGTTGATAAGAATAGGTAAAGGCTTTTCTTCAACAACATCTTGTTCCTCTACACTGTTGAAATCAGCAAACTTTGGCTCTCCACCATTTTCCAGCACCTTATTTGATCTGTTGACTAGAAATTTTACAGTTGTCAACCTAGGTAGGCAATCTTGATTGGAGTCATGTTGTTGATTCATCACCAGGTTCACTACATTTTTTGACCAGCTGTCTTTCATAGACCCACCAGGATCAAAGATGAGCCCCTCCTCCCTGCTGAATTTGCAAGACTTTTTATCTAGACAATAAGAATGTGAGCACCTAGGCTGCTGCAACCTCAACTCTTCCATCTGTATGATTGTTAGATCTTTTGACATTTGACACTCTAATTGTGTTGGCACCTCTAGATCCTCCTTGTCATCAGATTTAAAAGTAGAAGTGCATTCCAGCACCTTGGCATCAGTGGAATTGCCTTCGGAATTCTGCTTGGCCTTAAAGAATTCTTTTAGACCCAAAGCTTTACAAAGGAGTTCCTCACAATGCCAATCTTCTCTCTCACCACCTGGAACTTCATCAAAAACAACTTCCTCTTCTTCAATTGTTATACTAGCTTCTGTGTCCATATCACTCCATGTCTCCTCATTGAATAAGGCTCCAAACCTTTTAGTTATCTGCTGACAGAATCCTGTCCATTTCCAACTAACACTTTCAGCTGCATAAACCTGAAACCAGTTTCTAGATGTTCCTTCCAAATGCATTCCTGCAACAACAACCTTCAGGGGATCTTCTATGTTATAGATGGTCAAATATTGCTCACAATCCTGGAGCCAATCACCTACTTCTGTCCCCTCTTTAAACTTTGGAAATTGTAGCTTAAGATGTGGTAACAAGTCTAATGGCTGCCTTGCTGGAATATTTCTATCAGCAAAAGAATTTTCAAACTTAACTTTCTTAGCTCTTTTCCTCTGGATAATTTCAACTTGTTCAGATGCTAAAGTAAGTAAGTCTTCCAATCTCTGGAGTCTTTCGTTTGACTTTCCCTTATACCACAAAAATTGTTGTTGTACCTCTTGAAAAAGTTCATTAAAAACTCTGTCACTGTCCCCTCCCATACTGAATTACAATTCAACCAATAGTTTTAACACACACAATTGAGTCACCTCAATCTCAACCTGCTTAGCCCAGCTCTTCACACTTCTAGTTCACAATCTAAACAACAAAGCACAACCACACCTACTCCAAGTACACTACAGCTACTTCACAATCCAGCCAGAATCTCACACCAAACAGTAATAGTACTACAAACAGCTAGTACTTTCAAGTTTCCACACACAGAACAAGTACAAGTTTCCCTGCAACAATACTACAATCCTCCTTCCAGTTGTTCACACCTGATGTGCACTTCTCCAACAACTACTACACAACTTCTACTCCTTCAACACACCAGAGCTTCACAACTATACCAATTCCTAGCTTCAATACATCATTTTAACCACACAAACTTCTCACAAGCAATTTATCAAACACCTTGTATACAATGCTTGTAAACTGCTTCAGATTCACTCCATCAACTAACAATTACTCAACACACCAGAATACAGACACAATCACCCCTCCAATCCTCAGATCAATCTCAGATTCAACAATTCAATACTAAAATCACAGCAAATCCTCAACTCAACTTCAAACAACAGTATGTGCTCAGAAACAGAGTAATTAGGCTAAGAGCAACACCAGCACAGAAATAAACTTGCTATTTTTTTTTTTGTACTTTTCTCCAATAATCTCAACTGATTTCAAACCAATAACAAGTAAACGAACTTCAAACAGTCTAATCAACACCAAAACTAACTAATTATCACAGTTAAACTACAGATCTGAAGGTACAAGAACAGAGCACCTGGACAGTTTTGAACAAATCTCAGAACTTTGAGTTGCGATTACTACACTTCCTGGTTTGTTCTGCTCGCTCAAAGATGCACAACATGATTGAAGCAGTGGCTGATCCAATTTCAAGGCTCTGATACCAATTTGTCAGGAACTCAAGGTTTCTGACTAGGTTTTCTTGTATCTTTTGATATTTTCTGTATAGTTTGGGATAATAACAGCTAATTGAAGCTAAGAAACAGAAAGATTCAGAGATAGAAAGGTAGAAATGGAGGTGAGAATAGACAGCAAACAAGTTATTGGAGGAACTTGTAGAAAAAGAAAGGGTTGTTAGATAGAGAACCCTAGAAAGAGAGAGAGAGAGTCAGATAGGAGAAGAGAAAGGTGGAACAAAGTTCCCTTTTTTGTTATTTCATATTGCATACCCGTTCTTCAAACATTACATGTCTATTTATAGAGGATTGCCACTTGCATCCCACTTGCAACATTTAGAATATAGTAAATGACCAACAATCCCACTAATACTACCAACAATCCCACTAATACTACTAACAACCCCACTAATACTACTAACAACCCCACTTGTATACTCTGTAGCACAGCAACACACTATACTACAACACATTATACTACATAACAGGATAATACTACTAGTAGTCAGGGCAGTTCCTGACATAAGACATGTAACTTTGAGAAAAGAATCGCTTTCAACGAGGAAAGGGGCATCTCAGGAAACCCTTGGTACCAATGACTAATCTAAATAATATAAAGAATGACCATAACTGGGACTAATTAATTTCCCAACCTCATGAGGGCCTTCCCGGCCCATAAAAAAGAAACGCATAAATGTCAAGATGCTTCTACTGCAAAATGAGCAGCACACCACTAGCACGTGCCTAGCTAAAGGTATAAACAGCATCTGTAATAGTGTGATGGGGTCATCACGATTTCCACTCCAATCTTGTACTGATCGCAACTTATTTCCATTTTTCTTGTAATTAGTCCAAGTTAATTGTTTCAACTAACTTGAGTGTCCTTTTCAATAAAACTACTGCATAACTTCTTATTTCAGGAAACTTTTTTATTATTTTACAACAAGGCACTGTTTTCCCCATCTTATTAATTTGTGCAATAAAGGTATTGTACTAGCTTATTTAATTAGTTCTGACGCCTTTTTTTCAAGTTAATCTTGACTTAAAATACACAGACAACTCTCTGTGATTAGTGCCAAGACAGACTACCTCCTTGTGTGCCTTCAGACAGTATAGCAACACAAGATATTAACCAGGTATGACATATATTAGAAGGAATTGTACATAGAGGAATAATTTCCATGTTTATAATAGCAATAGTGTCATAACTGAACAGGACCATCTTCCACTACTCTACCACAAAGTTTGAAGTATGTAATTGTAATTTAAACCCCAGAAACTTTAATAAAGAAAACAAATGCATGATGAAATTCAAAAAATTAAGGGAGCAAGTTCATACTTTCCTATTTGTACCACGAAGCACCATGTATGTCTCACCAAGAGTATCAATACTTTCTAGTGACATGGAAAGGTTTCCATTGCTAACCGATGTGGATGACCGCTTGTAACTAACTACAACAGTGTAGCCCAAAGCCAATAATCCACCAAGAGTCATCCGTCCAACCTGTTACAAAAGCGAAAAAAGAATTAAAAGTAGATCTGTTAAAAACCTTTAAATGAAATAAATAGTGAACAATTAAAAAGTTTTTTTACTTCTATACCCGACATGGCATCTTGCTTGGTTATTACATAATTTTGCAACGATAAACAAATCAAAACGAACTGATGATGTTTAACTTGGACACCAAATTAAGCACAAATAGTTGTTGCACAAAATTATAACTGGCACGCCATAATCGCATTCGCACTCTATTAAATACAAGTGAAGACTGAAGAGTGCCCAAAGGTTTATAGTCAGGGACGTAGCTTAACAGGGGCTAGAGGGGCCAATGGCCTCCCCTGAGCTACCCCTAATATCAATATAATTTATACATTTTTATATAATTATTTTATAATATTTGTATAATTTTAATATATGGCCCCTCTTTCTATTAAATTTATAAAATATATGATTTAGATTAATTCATATTTTACTTTTAGTTCTTGATGGATTACTTATTTGGACCTAATAATATTATGATCTATGAATAGTTAAAACTATTATTATCAACCAATAATAAATAAATTTTTGGATTAAGAAGAACTAGGATGTCACTTTAATTTTTTTATAAATTATTTAATTTCAATAATTTTAACGATAAATATTTTGTATTTTTAATTTAAATTGGCCCCTGCCGATGTTGTGGTCTGGCTACGTCCCTGTTTATAGTACACCATGTTAACAATGTTAATATTATTTATGATGATTCTAGTGTGGTGGCAGAAAAAAAAAATGCCTAACCTCGAATTCAGCTTTCGGCCGGATAATATAATTTTTGTCAACTATCCTTTGATCACCCAGTGAAAGATAGTACTTGATACCAGATTGTCGAACTTTAATCCAATCATTTATATGTGCTTCCTCACTTGCAGATGGAGGCCTCAGGTACATCTCAATAAAACTGAAAGCAGATTTGGCCGCACAATATATAGTTACCATATATGTGTTAAAGATAATAAGAAAAAAAAAACACATGACCTGTATGTTGCCAATTGCCATTTATGTTTAATGATAATAAGAATAATAAGAAAAGAACCACATGACCTATAACTTAAAACTTATATTAGAAACATGAACAAAACCCTATAAACGTAGTATACATATCAGAAACTCACTTCTCAGGTATTGGTTCTTTTCCATGAAATGCATACGCTGAAAGTCCACTTTTTGACTGCTAGAAACAGAAAACAATTAGCTTAGAAAAGGACATAAATAGCCATATTCATCTTACAAAATTAATATCCACACAGATAGCAAGTGGATGAAAGGAAAAAGGAACTAAAAGAAGACAGGGTACACTTGCTTTCTGGAACACTTGCAAAGAGAACATTCATTACAATATTGTTTCTTATGCTGTGCTCCCAAGTATGTAAGGGAAAGAAGAGAAGAGAAGAGAAGAGAAGAGTGGTTACTTAATTTTCTTTAAGTGCTCCCAAGTTTTTAAGGAAAGAAAAGAAAGTTTGGATATAAAAGTAATTAAAAAAATTGTTTTGTGAGACAATCCCTCCCAATCATCCCAAAAACGGGAAGAAAGTTTTGGAAAGAAATTGTGAAGAATTTTCTTTCCGGATCATTTCCACCTAAAAAAACTCGGGAGCACGCTTACGGAATCAAATATTTATTTTCTCTTCTCTCTCATTTATAAAATAAGGTGTGTTCTCTGTAAGTCTGTAGCTTTCAAGTTCTCTAATGCTTCATATTAAGTATTAAACACTTAAAAATATGGGCTGACGGCCATTATGTATGATTTACATCCTTGTAATATCATAACGAAATATCCAAGGCAGCATTTAGATATTTTGTTCCTGGGGCACAATAATCAGTGCACAACTTATATGAACAATTAATATGTGCATGGACAGAAAACTACACTGTTCCTGCTTTACAATAGAGTGCAAGGCAAACACGCATTCATTTCCTTCATATAGACTTAAGTTACATTAGAAAATTTTACAAAGAAGCAAACAGATGGGTGTTCAACATAGTATGTACCCCAGAACTTCCCTATCAAAGCTGATTGAAATTCTAATTAGAAAGCAATTCCATGCCAGCAATTAACATGAAAAAACATATATCTTGTATTGCACTCTTAACAATAAAATACATAAACACTTACAGACCTCGCTTTTACACTTGAGCTTGTAGATTGGCTCTCTAAATGAGGAAACGAAACTGTTATTAATTCTGATCTGCAGGAGAAGTGCCGTAAGAATCCACAAATTAAATAATGGATCGGGACAGTAGGATATTGATAGCCTACCTGTGCATGATGAAGATCTGGCTCAATGTGTTTCCTAAACAATGGGAAGATGCTATCAATTAGGTAGTCCAGCGAACAAGATTCCCCGATATCGTATTTTACTTTCGAAAGCAGACTAAAGTGTACACCCCCAACCTAATTTCCAAAATAAACAATATGCATTGTCATCAGTTTACAGGTGTATATCATATAGAGAAATTAGAAAGCCAAATGACCAAATGAAACAACAATGGAATACACTCAAAAACAAAAGGAGAAAATTTTTTTACCACTGCGACTCGTATATCAAGCAAAGAACGCAATCTCGCATGCAAAGCATATGTACCATCAACTATCACCTAAAAGCAATTTTAATTCAGAAACCTGAAACATTTTATTAGAGTGCATGAGATGGGTATGCAACTCACCACTCCAGCAGAAGTATTCTTTATGACTTTAGATCCGATTCTCCTCTTTTCTTGAAAATCAAACACTGGAGTCAGTGCATCTTTACCTCTTATCAGATCCTATATCAACATTATTGTTTAGCTATGCAATATCTCTCAGGAACAAGTACAGCCAAACATTTAAACATATACAACAGTCTGGTAAATATAAGCATTCGATGATCTGCACACCTCAAGATTTTGCACTAGAAGGTCAAAGTCTATTGGATTTAAGTCATTCCCATCATCAACTACAATGCGATAGTGCTCCATTGATATGACTGTACAACGAATAACTGATGCTACCTTCTCTGCTAAGCTTCAATGAACAAGAAATTTATGTGTTTGATGTCATGATGTGTACAGCAATATGAGGTAACAAAAAGTGGCAAATAAACCTCCAAAAACTACTAATATTACAAAATCCATCCCCCCCCCCCAATATATATAAAATACACGACGGTAGGATGAACTCAAAATGAGAATGATACCTTGTTTTACCTGACCCACTCGGGCCACCAATGCCAACAGTCACAAGACCATCTTTCTTTGATCTAAGTTCTTGTATAGATTTTACTAACAGATAGTTTCCACGGTCGAACGGCTGAACGAATTTAAGCCACAACAAAATTAAGACAATAGTTGATCGAACACACTTCACTACAATCTTATGAGCAAGAATGATACAAGTTCACAAGAAGCGAACCCGATCTATACTAGCATAAACCTTAGGACTAAACCACAACCAAGAAATAATTTGCATGTTAATGATCAGTACAATATAAAATCATAACTGGAGATTTAAATGTGCACAACTTGCAGAGTCAAACAAATATAAATATACAAGTATAATGCGTGTCAACGAAATGTGATCTACCATCAAATTTTCAATACATGTAAGAGAACTATACAAGTTCACAAGAAGCATACGTGACTATATTAAAACAACCATTCCCTATTTGTCCGAGGGTGAGATATACGCTTAATGGCTTATTTAACCCCAGTCCTAGAGCTGTAGAAGACTTACATTTAAAGAAAAACAGATGGTGAAATGCTAAACATGTTTACACTTACGCAATAAACAACATAATAAACAATACAGTTAAAGCTATGTAAGCAAAGACAAAGTACTAGCAATTATCCAATCCTCCCCTCTGTTTATACTAAAAACAGTCATTCAATCTGGCAGCTCCTTACTTTCCCCCCTTTAAACCTATACCATTACGCCCCCATCCCGTCCTTACTTTTGGTAGCACTCAGTTTTAAAAGAAAGCCTAGATCAGACGTCTCCAAGGTTCATGTCCTCTTATCCTACGAGAGGTCCAAACCACAACCAACGTTTACTTTGCACGTTATATTTATAAAGCATACATAGAGGACTCAATGTGCGCTACTTACAGAAGAAAACAAAACAATATATGTACACACACAAGTCACCCGGTATATCAATGAAACTGAATAAAACCTCGAGTTTCTGGTACCTGTAAGAGAATTACACAAGTTCGCAAAACACAGAGATAATGTAAACTAAGAGAACTAAGAGAACTACACGACTCCTATATCTTACAACTAAAATATTGTGGAGGAACAAATCACACGTTCCACAAATAAAAAAATATATATAGAGAATAAAATATGTGTTACTTACAAGTGCAACAAGTAAACATATACCACTAAAAATACAAATACATTCTACGTTAACGCAGTCAAGTAACTCATCAAATTATCAATACATGTAACAGAATTTTACAAGTTTGCACCAAACATACAAAAGATAAACTATGACAACCATACAACACTCGCATTTCTTAGAACTCCACCTTAAATGAAGGAACGATTTGCACATTAACAGGAAATCCACATATTGGAGCATTAATAGGTACTGAATATGTATTACACAAATGCCAAAAAATATACAAATACAATTTATACAAGTACGTTGTACGTAATGCAATCAAGTCTGCGTAAGAGAATTACACAAGTTAACAAGAAGCATAAAAAAACTAAAAAAAAATGTAGAACGCTTATAAATCTTAGACTAAACCACAACAAATGACCGATTAGTATTTTAATATTACATTTTTTGCTAATTGATAATTTGCACACCTAACTGTCAATCCACAAACAGAAGCATCTGTAGATAACTGAATTGGTGTTACTTACATATAAGAAGAAATATACATATACAGCTAGGATGTACATCAACGCGATCGACTAATTCATCAGATCATCAATACATTTAAGCAAATTAGGTATAGCTAGAGTACAATTCCCCAAAAAAAGTATAAATTGAACAATGGTCCCCAAATAAATGCCTTAAATGAAAACAAATATATGTACACAACTATAAAAACACACTAAATTTCTACAAAACTAAGTAATTCATCAAATTCTGAATACATGCAAGTAAAGTAGGCACAGCAAAAGTAAATTAGAACCAAACGCAATCAATTATTTCATCTAATTATCAAAATAATTAACTAAACTAGGCGCAGTACAAGCAAGATTAAAATACACAATAATCCACAAAGAAAAGCATAAATAGATTACTCAATGTGCGCCACTTACAGATGCGAACAAATATACACATAAAACTAAACACAATCAAACAATACATCAAATTATCAATACACGTAAGCAAATCAGGCATAGCAAAAGTCTACTAAAACTAAACGCAATCTAGTATTTCATCAGATTATCAAACAAACGTAAGTGAATCAGGCACATCAAAAGTCTACTAAAACTAAACGCAATCTAGTATCATCAGATTATCAAATACACGTAAGCTAATCAGGCACAGGAAAAGTGATTTAAAACTCAATGCAATCGTCAGATTATCGGAAAATGCAAGTGACTAGGCACAGTAAAGTAAACTAAAACTAAACACAATCGAGTATTTCATCAAATTATCAAAATTCCAACACGGTAAGCTAATCAGGCAAAGCAAATTCTAAATAACTTAAACACAATCGAGTAATTCATCAAATCATCGAATACACACAAGCAATCAGACACAGCAGTAGTCTATAAAAACCACACGCAATCGAGTAATTCATCGAATTATCGAAAAATGCAATCGAATTAAGCGCTACAAACGACTAAACAGTAAACATCGAGGGTTTGTACAGTACACACCACATGAAGAGGAAGAGATTGAAGAATCGAAGAAGACGAAGAAGTAGAAGGCTGTTGTTGATAATAATCTCTGCCGCCTTCTTGTAGAACTCGCTTCAACACATCATCATCATCCATTTGATGATGATCGCCAACAATTTCTTGTAGAGAACGAAACTTTTTTTAAATAAAATTGAAAAGAGAGAGAGAATCTAGAATTGCTTTGTGTTGAGGTGTTGATTATAGAGACAAGGTGTGTGTATGTATATGTTAACGGATTCCCGCTTGTTAGTTATTTGGTTTGAGATTCTCGAGAAAAATGAAGATGGATGGGGGTGACCGGGTGAGTGAGGTTGGGACGTGGAGTGTGAAGTCTGTTTTTGCAGAAATGAGGGAAGAAGACTGGGGCTTTTAGTTGGGCCTGATTGTTGCGTCCAAGCAGCTTCTACTATGGCCTGCTCTATAGTAAGTGTGTATATATATACAGGCCTCAATGCTTGATTGCCGTAGTGTTTTTAAAAAAAACTTTATATTTTGTGGAGTCGATGTCAGGACCTTCATCAAAGGTAACAACAACTTAATCACTATATCAATTAAACGATTTGGTATTTATTTTCAAAACAGTGTTACATATCATTGTAAGTTATTATACTTTTATATTTATTATTTATTAAAATTAATAAAAAAATGGTAAATTAATACATAATAAAATGTAAAATGTTTATAAAATTAAAATTTTAAATTTTAAATAAATTATTATGGTTTTATATTTAATAAAATTAATAAAAAATAATAAATTAATAAAAGCTGTTAATTTCAGATATAGAAACCAGTAAAATATGAAATTACGTTTTCACCCTCTAAAATATTGCAGCAATGATACGTAGCGGAAGATTGAAATCTGAAATTACCTTTTTACCCTTAATGGCTGCCGCAAGGAAACATTGCGTATATCTAACAATTTGCAATTGCATTTTTACCATTAATTTTTCTTCCGCAAGGAAACATTGCGTATATCTAACAATTTGTAATTACATTTTTACCCTTAATTTTTCTGCCGCAATGTTACAATGCGGAGTCCAGAAGATATACAACCATCCATTGCGGTTTCTGCGACCCAAACTAAACCCTCAGGCGATTTCCTCCTCTAGGTATCTTCTAATTGATACTTACACACACACGCACATAGTTATACATACACACGCATTACTATATACATTGCTGCTCACGATTATATTTACATGGTTTGATTCGTTTTTAACTGTGGGTGGTGTTTATGTGCTTCATTTTAGTTAAAATCATGAATTAAATCGAATTATTAGGGTTTATAGTTCGAATTTTACCCATTTTTTGTTTGAACTAGTTTGAAATTAGGGCTTTTACCCTCAATTGAGTTGAAATTAGGGTTTCTCATCTTCAATTAGGTTGAATTAGTTCGAATTGCCCAATTTCTTATTATGATTCGAATTATTATCCGAATTTTTATTAAAACTATGAATTAATTCGAATTATTAGGGTTTATAATTATGAAATTATAATTATAAATTTTTTTATGAGTTGTGGAAATTTTAATTCAAATTTTTGAATTATTAATTTGAATTTTTGAGTTTAAAATTCGCATTTATGAATTAATATGATTTATTAATTCGAATTTTGATTAATTAATGTTATTAGTACTACATTTTATTTGATAAATGATATTCATTGTTAATTTATTCTTGTTTTAAATATGTCTTCATGGAATGATAATTTTAGCTAATTTTGGTACTCCCTTCGTCCCTCGAGGTTCTTTACGTTGGATTTTTTCATGGAGACCAAGGATTATGATTAAAATAAGTAAAGTAGTGGGTGTAATAGTGATTTTATTGTTAAAATAAGTGAAGTAGTGAGTGTAATATAGTGATTTTATTGTTAAAATAAGTGAAGTAGTGGGTGTAATAGTGTAAAGTGTTTAAAAAGTGGAGTGAAGTAGTGAATGTAATAATGTGTTTTATTGTTAAAAGTTATTATTTATAGTATGTAAAGAAATGAGAGGGACGTCCCAAAATATAAACTGTAAAGAAATGAGAGGGACGGAGGGAGTACATGTTTATGAAATGTGCCTTATTTCTTTGATTTTGCACATTGCAGATACTATGGATATGCAGTGCGGGTCTCTCGATAGGTCCCTCTTGACCATGCAGGATGATCATATTAGCAATCACATATGGCAGGGGGGATCATCTCGTTGGGTGCGGGACAATCATACAGTGTTGCTGGCAAATTACATTGAGGAGTGGGATGCTTTTAATGATGGCATGATACCTATTGTCGAGGAGGGCAATTACGTGTCTATAGAGGAGTACATGTATTGGTACAGGCGCGTCAGTAAGCTAAGGATTGCTCCATTTGTGGCTGAGCATGGTGCTAAGATTGTGCCTCGTGACTGGTATCCCCAGCAGGATGCATTTTAGACCTTTATTTCTCTAATTCTTGCATTTTAGACCTTTATTTCTCCAATTCATGCATCTAAATACTTCAATGCAGTTGGATTGTGGAATGAGGACATTACATGCCATTTACCGTCGTGATCCCCCCGACTGGTTCTTTGATATCATCACTGAGTTTTTGGGTCGTTATGATCGGATCAACACCGAGTGGAGGGGTGTTGGATTTACCAGACCTAGTTTTGATAGACCCTCTCGTGCACATGATATGGATATTGACCACAGCGGTCCTTCATCTTCACAGCAGCCTCCACCTCCGTCTCTCAGAAACGTTTGCATGAGGTAGTAATCTTTTGATACTTGTTATCTTTGAATGGCGATGTTTGAATATATGTATGATTGTTGTATATGTTATTGCAGGTTGAGACTGTTGATTCTCTTGCTTCACTTGCGCACGATGCCACACCTCATGTCTCTTATAAACGTCCTCGTCAGGTAGTAGTCCTTAATGCTAGGTTTAATTCGAGTCACTTAGGAGGAATTATATATATAACTATATGATCGGTGCGTTGACATATAATTGCAGGTTGAGATTACAGATGCTCTTGCTACACAGCCTACCCCGGTATCTGCCCCGCCTGTAGTCCAAGTTGAGGTATCAATCCTTAACGCTTGGTTTAATGCAAGAATTATTGAAATAAGGGTCTAAAATGCAAGAAATAGAGAAATAAAGGTCTAAAATGCAAGAATTATAGAAATAAGGATCTAAAATGCGAAATTATAGGTGTTTTCTGTTGTTTGAAAAAAGGAAATTGAAGAAGACAAATTCTTTGTAACCTTAAAGGAAACAGATTTCACGCCTGCCGCATTATTTCATTGCGGCAGGAAGCCTTAAATGCGAACTGCCGCAATGAAACATTGTTGCAGGTGGTTCATTTATTACCAGCCACCAACTGTATTTAATGCCAAAAAAAAAAAATTTTGAGCCACAACTACACATTGCGGCAGTGCTGCCGCAATGAGCCCATGCGGAAGGAAATCAAGATTTTTCATTTTTTTTATTTTTAAATCTTCAAATATGCATCCAAATAATAAACTATATTAATTTTAACTTTAAAGTATCTTTAATAGTGTATTATGGATATTTTTAAATGTTATGTAGTTTAAATAATGATGGATTGACATGTACATCTCAATCTTAGATAACTGTTGAAAAATAAATCAGTATGGTAACATTTTTTGTTATTTTTTCTATTTAAAATATTCAATATAAATTTTTTCTTAACGCTTTCATTCATTTTAACTTACATTATTGTTTTATGCTATTTTTTTCATTTTTAAGAATATAATAATATATATTATCATTATTTTCAAATTTTGACTTTACATAACATTTTTTTCTTAAATTTGTTTTAAAATTTAATTAAATAATAATTTAAATGTGTCATGGTTGGAAGTCATTCCCATGTTCTTTAACTCGTCTATACACATTTTTATATGTTATTATCTATTAATTTACTATTTTTTATTAATTTTATAAATATATATCAAATTACAATAATGTAAAATAATATGTAAGATAATGTTGCTTAAACTTGCAAGAGTACAAGTTGGTGGTGTGGCCAAATGTTTGTTTCATTTGGAAAAGGTCAAGAGTTCGAATCTAAACGAATGGTTTTAATTTACTATTTTTTATTAATTTTATAAATAAATATTTATCAAATTAATAATTTTAAGTAATATATAAGATAATTTTTTTTAAAATTTCTAGAGTACAAGTTGGTGGAGTGGCAAAAGTTTTGTATAATTTGTAAAAGGTGTGACAACCCGAATTTTCAAAATAAATTATTATTATTTTATTTTTACGATTTGTGTTTATAAATTATTATTATTTGTAAAATGCATATTAAATTGGAAAATTGAGATTTAATTTTATTTCTTTCTCCGAATATTTTTAAAAATATTCTAGTATTTAATTATGCTAGAAATTTTATTTTTACAAATTAGAGTTATTAGTTTATAATATTATTTAAAGATAGGTAGTAATTATTTGAATAGCTTCTAATTGTTATTGGGCCAAGCCCATTAGGTTAAAAACACCCAGCACACATAGATATACACATAGATATATACACAAAACACACACCCATCAGATCTGGCGAGAAAGAATCGGGAAGAGAGAAAAAAAAAAGAGGGGGAAGAAGAAATCAGAAGGGGAGGAAGGGAGATACATACAACACACACACACATATATATATATATATATACAATCGTGTGTGTGTGTGTGTGTGTGTGTTTAATCAAGGGTGTGTGTGTGTGTAGCGTGTAGGCAGCGGTGCAGAGAGGGGCAGGTGACCACCGCGCGCGGCGGTGGCGGTGGCGCCGGTGGGTGCTGGCATGCCGCGGTAGCAGCGGGGGAAAGGTAGAGACCAGTGGTGGTGTTGTAGAGAGAGAGAGAGAGAGAGAGAGAGAGAGAGAGATGGCAGGAGAGAGAGAGAGAGAGAGAGAGAGAGAGAGAGATTCGGGGGAGAGAGATGGATTTTGGTGGAAGATTGATCTTGCGAGTCGAATCGGAGCAAATCGAAAGGGTATAATTTCTATATTTTTAAATTATGTATTTAATTGTGGTAATTTAGTTAATTAATTGTTGTAATTTAATTAGTTTTAAATTGTGAGTTTTATGGTGTTAATTTTAGTAATTAGATTATGTGGAATTTTGAGTATATGGTTGTAATTTAATTAGTTAAATGGTGAGAATTATTATGGTAAATAAGTTGGATTTAAATTGTAAGTTAGTATGCTAATTTTCGTAATTAGATTAATATGGTGGATTGTGAATATTATTGGGATTTCCGTATTTTATTCGGAGAGTTTAGTTGCTAATTTTAATTGATGGGAGTAATTGTGAGTCTGATCAAATGTTCAGAGTAGTAATTGTTAATTGTTAGTTGCTAGTAATTATTGTTGTTTAATAATTAGAGTTATAACTTCGGAAGTTAAAATTTGGGGATTTTGTTGGATGTCGGGAGTTATATGATTGTGAGTTATGTGTTTAACCTCGTAACTAGATTAATGTGGTAAATTATGAATATTATCTGAATTTCCATGTTTAATTCAAAGGGTATAGTAATTTATATTTATTGAGGACTAAGTGCGAGTCCGATTATATATCGAGGTTGATTAAATGTTTAAATTGCTTATATTAGTGGGTAATTTATGTGATTGGTTTTGGTAATTAGTTTAGCATATTAGTTTGAAGTATTAAAATTGTGGAGTTAATTTGTGAGTCCAATAATATAAGTGGGCTAATTGGTAAGTGTATGTGCTAAATGATCTTAGTGTATAAAGTTAGTGTTTTAGTGGAGAAATTGCTAATTGTTAGTTGTTGGTTCAAATTATAAATGTTAACTGTAAATGCTATGTGCTAAATGGTATGAATTGAGTCATAGTAATTCAGAGTTTTATTAGCTATAAATGGTTATATGCTAAATGTTATAAATCGAGTCATAGTATTCGTTGAATATATAATTGTCAACTGCTTGGTGTTGATTTGTAAGTGGTTGGTTAATAGTCAGTTATTAGTAACAAGTACTTGGTGTTGGATTATATATGGTTAAATGGTTATTGGTCATGTATATCGGTTTTACTTATGTAAGTCGAATTATGGATATTGGTGGATTGGTAATGTTGGTATTATTTGTGGAGTTATATGAGTTGACTAAATGGTAAGTATGGGAATACGTGATACATGTTAAATGTTAGAATTTTATAATAATTAGAATTGTGCTAGGGGTTATGAGAAGATCACAAGTTTTTAAATGTCAATATTTAAAGATTTGTGTAATTCTTTTCGACTAATCCCTAGGGCTTACGAATATCCATGATTAGCTATCACGAGTATAATTAATATACTTGAGTGATGTGATCATCGATATAGCGTAAGTAATAGTTAGTGCTAGGGGTTGTTCCCTAGGGCTTACGAACATCAATGATTGATTGTCACGTGTATCATTAAAATGCGTGAGAAATACGATCATTGGTGTAGCGTAAGTAGTAGTGTAATGTAAATTATTATGTGCTATGTGCCGCATGTCTAGGCGGATACTTTTTCTTATGTGCTAGGTGCCGCATGTCTGGGCGGGTACTTTTCTTACTTGTTTACTTTTATGTTGCTGCAAGTTGAGGCAGCTTTATTTTCATAAAAAAAACAGGGTTAAATTGTTTATGATTGTAATTGAGGGACTGTGCCCATAGTCCGATAAACGAATAGGTCATGCCGAAATTTTCTGAAAATCTCCTGCATTTAAATTTATTTAACTTATTTGACTTTAATGGTCTAAAGGCATGTTTTGGGTGCTGAATGTTTATGTATATGTGTCAAGGAATTCATTTCGAGGATTAATTGTGTCTTGGGGTTTAATTTGTCTATTTATTTATTAATTTGAGGATAATGGTTGTCTCGAGAATTTATGTGCTCTGTTGAAGATTAATTGTGATTTGAGGATTATCTATTAAGTATTTTGTGTCATAGAATGTCAAAGGCGTTATAGTTGTATATGTTAAGTGGAGTTTGATTAAGTGTTATAATTGTTTGAGATGATTAACACCAGGAATGTCCACTTTATAAAGGGGACCCTTCCATTTTGTTTTCTTTACTAAATGTGTTATGTGTACTAAGTGATAATAGAGTAGTCAACTACAGGGATGACACCTATAGTTTGACTTTATACGATTTAGTGACAATTCCAAGTTGTGTTTACTCGAGATACGAGGTATGACTGACACGTCTCGTAACTATTTCAGTACCATTAGGGTATAATCAAGTTGGAGCGACGTGCATCAAAGAGGAAAGATCGAGGCGTCGTATGAAGAAAGGTAAGTTACCTCCATGGAATTGCTTGGACAAGGTGCGAAGGATTTATTCGCGGTTTTCTGCTTTATGCTCAGGACCAGAGGCAAGTTTATCTATGCATACTCTATCGTTCAGAGTATTCGTATTTTGAAATATATGAAATGTGCGAACTAGATTTAAATCCATAATTGCAAATTATTTAATTTATGCTCTATCGTTCAGAGTATATCTTATATGAAAGTATGATGCATGTATTGCAAGTTTACTAATTCGTACTCCACTGTTCGGGGTATTTATTTTTTTAATATGCTGATTAAATTTCCGATTTACGAGGTCAAGTATTCTTTCGAGTGATTTATACCAGATTTTTTTTTATTCATGCAAATTACATTCATATATATTATTGCTTAGCTGTTACCTAGACATATTATATCATGAGGTGTTCAAACTTATTTCCTGAGTTGTTCCATATTGTGGTACGTTTATTGAGATACTCATTCGAGTTATATTTAAGAGTGGGGGCATATATAAAGTAAGTTATGTATACTGATATGGGTCACCTCATTTCGACTCCATAATCAGAACAGTTTTTCATAATATTTTCCTCTACTCATTCGAGAGGGAAACTATATTATTGGTGCCTATTGTTCATTGCTTTTTAAGGCAAAAGTGACCGGAGTAACGCACCGGCCCAACTGAGTAGTATTAAGGGTGAAGGGCCGAGAAAGACGGCTCATCCTTCTGAGAAGTTATATTTGGGTGGTTCGAGACGTCGACCATCCTTTCTATCGATAGAAAACGAGTAGTGATAATGGATTGATCATCCATTACTTGAGTAGGCGTTCTGAGCAGAAATCCAATTGACATCCTATCAGTTAATAGATGTCTTTGTGGTTCTGTTAACTAGGGTGTTGATGTGAGCAGTTGTTATATTATATTATTTCAAACAATTGAGGAGTTCTGAGGAGCTATTAAATTTATTTTCGAGTAGTATTTTGAGAAGTTACTGAATTATTTCCGAGTAGTATTTCGAGAAGTTATTGAGATATATTGGAGTCGTATTTCGAGATTTATAAGAATTTCTGAGTTGATCTCTTTTCAAAGGTAATTATATTTATTAACTCTTATAGAGTAGTAAAATCATGTTTTGAGTGAGTTGTTACGTATTATATGATATCTATATATACTTGCTGAGCGCCTCTTTCGCTCATTCTTGCTTTTGTTTAAATCTTATTTTACAGAGATAGATAGTGGATGCAGTTGACTTAGTTTAGCTCGAAGCAGGGCAAGTCATGGATCGAGTTGATGTTCGGCTCAGAGTGATTCTGTATTTTGAGTTTGTCTACCAGAGGTTTAGTTAGACTGGTATGGTATTCATATTCTTGAGTTGTAATATTTGTTGTATTAGAATATTGTGGTTGTTGTATACCTTATGTCAAGGTGATACTAACAACATAAGACTGTATAAGAGAATTATTGTACCAAGAGTTGTAAGTTATTATAAGCATTTTTGGATTTCTTGTTTCCAAGTCTATAACCTGTAAAGATTCTTGGTAGTTAGGGGTCGGATGTCATGTTTTAGATTTAATATTGGCAGTTGATTGTTTGGTTGTTAAGGTTTTCCGCGGTAGCGACCCAAGTCCCTGATCCCGGATTTGGGGGCGTTACAGAAGGTCAAGAGTTCGAATCCAAACTTATGCTATGTTTTTTTATTTAAACAACTAATAAATACTGCCGCAATGAAGGACTGCGACAGTGATATTTTTACTACTGTCGCAATGAAGGGCTACGGCAGTGCTGCCGCAATGAAGAGTTGCGGCAGTAGTGGTGGCTGTTCCAACCAACGGTTGTCGTGGACCAAAGCGCTATATATATATATATATATATATATATATATATATATATATATATATGCCATTACTCCACTAAGAAAACTCTTATATAAAGAACAATAAAGAACACTATGGAATCATTTATCCAATAGATCCAATGGCCCCGCTAGGGGCACCCAATACAAAAATTCTTATATTTTTGTCCTCTTTCCATTCAGCAAAAAAAAAAATGTTCAACGACGACGTCTGCAATGACGTCATCATGAATAGTGATTTTTTTTTTTTGCTGAATGGATAGAGGGTAAAAAAATAAGAACCTTTTGTATTGGGTGGCATGACGGAACTCTTAAATTAGATTAAATATGAGTGTCTTAATGGTGTTCTTTATTGTTCCTCATATAAGGTGTGCTTCTTGGAGTGCAACTCATATATATATATATATATATATATATATATACTTTTTCAATTTTGTATCAATTACTAATACTAAAATGGATATATATATATATATATATATATATATATATATATATATATATATATATATTATTGAATTTTAATGATATATAAATTTCAATTTTTGCTAGCTAAACTTCACAAATTAAGATAGTACATCATGCATAAAATGTAGTTGTACATCATCCCCAATGTAATTTAATATATAGTTTAATAAATAATTTATATAATTAATTGTTTTTAAATTGCAAATTTTATTGTTTTATATTTACCTATATCCTATACTAAAATAAAATCCCTATCTCTACTTTTTCCTCCCAAATTTCCCTTCTCTCTCCTCTCTTTCATTTAATTATTATTTTTTTCTTCTATCTTTCTTACCCTTCTTTTTCCTCCCTCCTCTTACTATTTTTCCCTCCTACCCCTCTCTCCTCTTCTTTTATTATATTTCCCTTTTCTCACTCCTCTCCCATCATTTAAATAATTATTTTTTCATCTCTTCTTTTCTCACTTTATCCAAAACTCATATTATAATTAATATTATTTAATTTTCCACCTAATATTCATTTATTTTCTTCCCTTCTCTCTCTTTCCCACCCACTCTCCATTATAATTTAATTATTTATTACCTTTTTATATACTTAACTTTCTATTTTAATTATTTCACCCAATTTCACTCCTATTATTTTATTCATTCTATTATGGCCCCGTTTGGGAAATCTTATTTTTCAGAAATAGGTTACTTATTCTGAAAAAAAGTACGTAAACATGTATTTTTTTCTGAAATAATTGACTTATTTATCAAGATAATGAATGTTAAACTTCCCATACACAATTTTTTCCAAAAAAAAGTATGTAAATATGAAAAAAAAATCGAAATAAGTAACTTATAAGTTACAATTAAGAAATGGCAAACGGGGCCTATATCTCGATTACTCTTTGTTTAATTTCAGTTTCACTCACACCTTTTATATCTATGACTTCAAAATATTTTTTTTATATCTACCATATGTTAATTGTCTTTGAATTTTGCAAAGTAAATCAAATTTTATTAATATTTACATTTCACTCTTATGCATATATACATATGTAATACTTTAGACATAAAATAAATATTCATTAAATCATTATTTAAATTATTCGTAGCATTTTCTCACATACTAATATAATTAAGTAATATTTTAAAACTAATTTTATTAAATATATGAAGGTCATTAAAAACATGAAAGATTAGAGCATAAAAATTTGTCATTAGAAAAAGAATTTATCCAACATAAACAAGTTGAGATGTTTCTTATGGATGAAAATTTCAATTACCACACATTAAAAAGTTCAACATAATTTAAAGGTTTAATTTTTGTTTGTTATTATTTCACAATTGTAAATGAATTTTTTTTTAACATGCACTCTACATACATAAAGTCATTTTTTTAGATCATAAAGTCATTATTTGATTATATAAATTTAGAAACTCAAATATGAAAATTTTAATAATATTTTTGTATTGTATCATGCATGATTTGATGATATTAAGTCATATAAATTTGATAACACTTTCGATTATCAAATTCGTAATGTTATCTATATTAAAGAGTAAAATATTTATATATTATTTTCTTATATTTATTATATTTAATAACATGATTGAAAGTAAACTAATATTTTTTTTGTATAAATAGGAAATTCAAATAATTATAATTTAAAATATACACTAAAAGTATTAAATAACAAAACATAAATATAAATAATGAAAATAAATAAGTTTTTCATACAAAAACTATTAACACCTAATCAATCAAATTATTTTTATTATAAAATTGGGAAATTTAATAACATAATGTTAAAATAATCATTATAATTTTTATAAAAATCTCAGTTGCTTCTAATTAATTTAATTTTAATAATAACAAAAATAATTACATTAAAATGAATAATATTAGTAAACCATTTACATTTTAAAATAAATTTTTATAATATTTAAATATATATTCAAATGAATACATTTAAAAAATCGTGCATATGCACGGATATTATCGAGTAGTCATTATAGGGGTGTTATTTTTTCTTTTTTTGGCTAAATTATAGGGGTGTTATTTTTTGAAATACAAAATTTTAAGATTTATTTCATATTAATTTATGTAGAAAGATTTTATTATCAAATAAATGATGCATGAAACTTTTTTTTCAGAAATACAAACATCAAGCTTTGAAAATCAAATTCCATCAAATTTCAAGATTAAAAATCCTACTAGGTCATAGTGGTTCGACCAAGACCAATGGTGATTATGGATCAGTTTTGGACCAGGGCTGGTATAGACATGTTGTTCATGTTGCGATTGATTCGTGAACGCACTATTATATTAGTTAGATTGTTAATTAATTTTTTACGTCGAATTGAATTAGAATATATTTTCATTTTGGATTTTTTTCATAAATATTCTTACCTAAAATTTTTTTTGCAAAAATACTATCTTACTTGTAACGACTGCGTAACTTATATACAACCACATATATAACTGAAAACTGGAAGTTAATTTTCATTTTTTGCTGTTGCGCAGCCGTTATATATAACTAGTCAACTAGAAGTTGGTAAAAAATAGAAATTCAATTTTCAGTTTTCAGTTGCATAGGAATGCAACTGAAAACTGGAAGTTAAATTTTCATTTTTGCTACTGCTCAACCCTTATATATAACTAGAAGTTAGCAAAAAATGGGAATTCAATTTTCAGTTTTTAGTTGTATAGGTTGCATATACAACTGAATGCAACTAAAAACTGAAAGTTAAATTTCCATTTTTTTGCTGCTACGAAACCCTTATTTATAATTGGAAGTTGGCAAAAAAATGAAAATTCGACTTTCAGTTTTCAGTTGCATATGTAAACTATGTATTTTTTTAAAATAAATTGATATTTTTGCAAATATTTTGAGAAGATAGTAAAATCGTAAAAAAACTTAAAAAAAGTTATATTTTTGGTAAATATCCATCCATTTTTTTACATATTGTATATTGAGAAAAATGGTCCTGAGACATATTACCATTTTTTTGCATATTGTATATTCAGAAAAATGATACTGAGATTAATTTTAGACATTTATTTATATTTTATGTTAATTTCTAATATAAATAATAAATAGTAATTTTATAATAATAAAATTTACCTTTTATATTTCCAAAAATGATCCTAAATTGTACTGTATTATGTGCCTGTTTGGCACGCCTTATTTTAGAGATTTATGGACTTATTTTCGGGTAAAATTTTTATATTTTGAAATTGTTTTTTATACAAATATTTAATGTATGTTTGAGATTCAATAAATTGGAAAGTAAGTTGGAAAGTTAGGAATCTCTAACTTTGTCTTAAAATAAGTTGACTTATTCTGAAAAAAAGTTCCCACAAACACCCCCATATCTTTACCTCATAATTGTTACATGAGATGTCCTCAAGTGCAGCAAACTCTATATTTTATAGCTTTTGTAGCGTTGTTCCTTAACATATGAAATTATTTTATTTATTTATACTAGCCTATAACATGCGCTATGCACGTTTGTTTGTAAATTTTTTAAATTATATTTTACTAGCTTATAATTCGTGCGATGCACGGGTTTCTTTTAATATGTTATAAATTTTAATTTATACTATAATTATGTTTTTATATAATCATTATTTTGTAAAAATTATTTTAACATTATTTTAATATAATTTAATATAAATTTATTTAATGATATGATGATTTAAAATTTATATTATAGAATTTTAAGTTAAATATGTCGTTGACGGGATTCGAAACTTGAATTTTTAGTAATTTTAATCATAAAATATAGCTTATAATTACATCTAACGGTTCTTATTAATTACTAAAAATCTAACAGCAAAATGGTATAATATTTTGGGGTATACATTAATGATTGCAAAATTATTAATGATTGCAAAATAACTTATATTAATTTTAAAAAAATATGTCGTTGACAGAATTTGAGCCTTGAAATTTTAGTAAATTAATTTAAACATATAATATATTTAATCATTAAATCTAACGGTTCTGATTTTTTACTAAAAATCTAACGATCATTATTCGTTGAATACAGATTTCTATTATATTTTGTTAGTGATTAGACGATATAGTGTTATATTTTTGGGTATATATTAATTAGTGTAAGATTATATTTCAAAATAAAAGTTAACGTGTTTTATTTAGAAAGAAATATTATTAATTGGAAGATACGTTATTTTAGGTATTTATAAAAGATAATGTCATCAATCAATTAAAAGTAAACCTCTTTTTAATTAGAAAAAGGCAATCGGCTAATTCTCACTAATTGAAAAATATGATACGATTGATTTTTTAGGTGTTTATAAAAGGCAATATATTCAACAAAAAGTAAATGTGAAAAAGGCAATCAGTTTATTACCATTAATTATATTATGTATTATTTATTTTAATAAATAGGATAACCAAACCGAAAAGTAAAACTTTTTATTTTAATAAACATAGGATAACCAAATCGAAAACCAAAAATTTCAATGTTTCGGTTTTAATATAATAATATAGATATTTGTGAATATGATCTATCTGTGTCGTGATTTACGGGATCTTTATTCCTGTTTAGAAGAATATTAAGATTAATATTTGCAGATAAAATTATAATCCAAACAGAGTTGAGTTGAATTTTTATTCAAACTTGATTCGACTATGAATATATAGGAATCGAATTCGAAGTTGAAGCCGAATTTTCAAGTCATCGAACAATTCAAACTTTTAAAATAATTTTTACGAATCTAACATATAGTCCAATCCATACTTATCAACCCAGTCAATTTCATCATATACAATTATTATTGAATTTGAATCAAGTTCAGTTTTAGCCATATTTTTAGATAAACTCAATTTTATTGATCAAAAATTAAGGTTGATTCAATTTGTTATCGATTTTAATTATTCGTTCGACTGAAGCACAAAGATGAATTAATACAGACTTTTATTGAGTTCATATGTGCTCGACGGGAATTACAATCTCAAATACATCCAACCTCCTCGATTGGATACATTTAAAAAAAAATTAATAATGATTTCTGAATGTAATGGTAATATTAATATTAATTGGGTATAAGGGTAATTAGGTAATTCAATAGGTACCAACCAAACTTTTAATGTTTCGGCTTTTATATAATAGTATAGATTGTTAACGTTTTAAGTTGTATATATATATTTTTTAACTCTTTAACATGTTCAGATATATTTTTTAATTAGGAGGAAAATAAATTATAAAAGATAATAAAATATTGTAATACATGTTTGATAGTATTTTTAACGATAGTGTTTTAATTAATAATATGTTGTTGACGGGAATTGATTCTTAAACTCGTTAGAGTAATTTGTAAAATGATATATATGTTTAATAGATATATGTTTTTGGTGGGATTCGAACTTGGAAACTATGAAAGTATTTTAAATATTAGACTATAAATATTCTTTTAGCATTAGATCCAACTATTCTCATTTATTTATATTAAAATCTAACGGTTGTTATATAGTCTACCAAATAAAATGACCAAAATACCAACCAACCAAATATACCCTAGTTTGCTTATAATAATATAGTATAGATTTACTCTAACTTTAATAGTTCTTTTATTTATTTATATTTACAATAACTTAACATGCTTCATAGTTAGAATTGTACTCCCTCTCGCTTTTAGGTTAACAGCCCTCTCTCTCTCTTCTCATTTTGTCAGTCGCTGCTGCCACTGTCTTCCCTTCCGGCGGTGGTTTATCCACCGGCGGGAGACCCTCTTTCTTGTTTTCCTCTTAATAAAATCCAATTTTTTTTTGGCGTTTGTGTGTCTCTCCTTTTGGAGTGGTTGTTTGTCTCTCCTTTTTGGAGTGTTTTTGATTAATTATGTCTGGTTTTGTTCGGTGTTGGGTTTGTTGAGAATGATTTTGCTGATGTCTTTGGGGATCTGGAGAGTCTGCATCGAAGCTGAGACGGTGACGATTATTGCAAGAGCACACCACTCACAACCAAAGATTGTTCATCTTTTGGGGGTTTCCACTTTCGGCATGTTTATAGCTGATATCCGGCAAGTAGATAGCTGGGATATTGTTCATCCTTTGGGGGTTTCCATCTTCGGCATGTCTATAGCTGGGATCCGACATGTAGATAGCTGGAGTGTCGTTCCTCTAACCTCGGTTTATGCAATTGAGGCTTCTGAACACTGGGCTAACAATGGTTCTTATGTGATGCGGTCAATTGTGATATCGCTGCTTTCAGGGATGTTAGTGCAGTTTGGATCGCTTGGGATGTCTTCGAATTCGTTTTTACTTTCAAGAACTATTAAGTTTTGTGTGTTTAACGATCAGGAAACAAATTATTGTATTTGTTTTTTCAACCTGGTTGTATCGACAATCGGGGGTTTGTCTGTATTGAATTGGTTTTGATTCAGTAATAAAATCCTCAGCTTTTCGTAAAAAAAAAAACATGCTTCATGGTTATATAACCATTTTTCAT
This sequence comes from Saposhnikovia divaricata, assembly GCA_036435485.1. Classification (NCBI taxonomy): domain Eukaryota; kingdom Viridiplantae; phylum Streptophyta; class Magnoliopsida; order Apiales; family Apiaceae; genus Saposhnikovia; species Saposhnikovia divaricata. Next base: position 62,967,173 of record CM071594.1, read on the forward strand.
TTTATGTATGTTGTATTTTCTAAAATATTTTTATTAGGTATTTATTTAGTTTTAATTCAAATTTTACGAGAGATCTTAAGCAATGTTATGAGCGTGATATTAAAAGATGTTATTATACAGGGAAAAAGGAAAGGAAGTTACTTACGACAAACACTACGGTTATTGAGTATTGAATTTAATTTTTAGTATAGTTTACATATTTACACATGGATGATCTTTCTAGAAATAAATTTTTCACTTTTTTGAGTGAAAATAAAATTGCGTATATTAAATTCTCCTCGGCCTTACTTTAAAGTGGATACGATTGATTGACTGGTTGATATATTCATTTGACATTTTTGTTTAGAACGGGCAAAACAATCGAGAATGTTAAAGGTGGTAAATAAGAATTTAAAAAATTATTAAACAACATGTGTTAAGTTATAATTAATGCAAATTTTAATAAAATGATGAATATTTTGGATATAAATATATAAATATGAATTTAAATTATTCATGTGTCATTTGAAAGTAAATTTGAATCTATTGTTGCTTAAAATTATTATACAAATACTAAATATATTAAATATGTATAAATAATATTCCTTTTCCTTTTATGACAAAGTATAAGGTCATGTTTGACAATTAGTTGTTAGCGGTTAGTGGATTGAGTTAACTGTTTTGATTAATAGATTAACTTAACTGTTTTGATTGGTAGATTAACTTAACTGTTTTGATTAGCGGATTGAGTTAGCTATTTTATATGAAATTGTCTGGTAATTAGCTGTTTCAATTAGTTTTTTGTAAATTAACTAAATATATCATAATTTTTTAATTTAAAAAATCCTCCAAGTAGCTATTTTAAAATTAATTTTTTAAATTTACAAACTTATTTCAATCCACTAACTACCAATTAAAAATTTCAATTAATTAAATCTTTAATTTCATCTCAAACTTCTAATTTCCAAACATCCTCAAAATAAAATTGGGCTTTTTTCATAACTACCCATCATAAATTTTGAGCTTTTAAAAATACAGCCAAACATTTTAAAATTCCAAGAATACGATCATTACTGTACATTTTTTAAAATTACGGTGCTTTCTCCCATTTCTCGTACTCTGCCCATTTCTCATCCCACCTCGTGCTGCCTTCGTCGGAGATGGCGGTTATTTGCCGCCGCACCCACCATCACACACCCTAATCAAAATGGAGATGGAGCTTCTTCATATATCACCTTTATTAAACACTCTCTCTATCAATTATCTTCTCTCCCTCCTCCATGAAACCCCTTCATCCACTACCTCTATCTCCTCCATTTTTACACCATCAATTCAAAGAAATCCCCACTGATTCTTATCTATTATATATTACGGTCCCGCAGGGGCACATCTCCGTCTTCGAGCTTTGAGGTTGCAGACATTTTCGTCTTCAATCTTCAAATTTCGAAAAATGTAAGGTTTTGTTTTACAAGTATGTTTAATTTTCGATTATTGTAAGTAGTATTATGTTTTAGGATTCGGTTGATTCTAGATGTTGAATTGTGTTTCTCAATGAAATTTTAATATTTTGTTATCTTAATTTGAATTCCTCTTTTGTTGAATTTTGAGCTATTTGTTTATAAAAGTTTGCGATTCAGTGACATGAATAAGCCTAATTAACACTAAATTCTCATCCATCAAACCTTGGTTTCTTTTTGAAAATGATAAAATACAACTAGTTGTAATCTGAATGTTCCCAATTAATGTGTGTTGTCTTGCTAAAACGGGCTGGATAATTGGGTGACCATAAAATTTGATTACTGAATTGATTATGTTGCAACTTAGTTAAATCTTTATATTTCCGATAACAGCTAAGTTTATACCTTTTTTGTTAAAAAAAATTATTCTATTAGTGGAGCATAATAGTCAGGTTGGGTCATGGGAGTTTAAATCTGCACAGTAGCCGGGAGGATCGAAGTCAGATGTTCTGTTGGACTATAACAAACAAATGTGATGAGCTCGTATTTTATAATGTTCAGCATTTTCTGTGTCGTACAGGGCTTGTGAGTTGGGAGCTGGTTTGGTGGCGAGTTACGAGTGTTCTTTGTATAGTTTTTTTTTTTTTTTTTGCAGATTTGGCAAGCTTTGTATCATGTTATGGATCGTGGTTTCTGCATTCTATGCTAACTTGCTCTGCTACAGATTATGTATTCCCTTGTCGCAGTAAAAAATCTTAAGGGGGGTTGAGTTATGGCAATTTGATCTGGACATGTGCAACTCGGTTTGTTTGATATGGATTTTTATTTCTACTACCACAAATGGAGTATTTGCCTCATTTTTATTACTCTTATTATTGTTATGATTTCTTGTATGTGTTATCTTTTGGAGCTTGTTCCAAGAAGAAGTGTTTACAAAAGGCGATTTATTCCGTTTTTATTGAGAGGAGTCCTCTCTTTTATCTTGTAAATATTTTTTGGAAGTTATAAAATTCTTTACGAGGTGCCGTTCTCATTTAGGAAATTTTATATTTTGATTTCTTATGAAGGTGCAAATTCTATATTTCGATTTCTTATGAAGGTGCAAATTCTATATTTTGATTATTTATGAAGTTTCTAATTCTGTATTTTGGTTTCTTATGAATTTGTAAATTAGTAGATTATAGTTGTTTTGGGTTGCGTAACAAGTTGACATCAATGCAAAATTGTTGCAACCATGGTTCCATAAGCTGCAACCATGGTTCCATAAGCTACAACCATGATTGCATAAGTTGCAACTGATACACATAGTTAAATATAATACAATAGTTAAAAAAAGAAGAAAAGTTACAAATAGTTTTACATAAGTTGCAAATGTTGTGTAATAAGTCGCAAAATTGTTGCAATCATGTTTTGCAATGCAACTTCTACAACCATGTTTGCAATTGTTGCAACACCATGGTTGCAGAAGTTGCAACCTTTGCAAACATGATTGCGGAAGTTGCAAACATGGTTGCAAAAGTTGCAGATGATACAAATAGTTAACTCTGACTATTGAAATGGGTGCCCCTGCGGGGCCACTAGGGATGGCAAAAAAAACCGATCCGATGGATACCCGATCCAATTCGACCCGATTGGATCTTACCGAACCCGATTTTTTGGATTTGAATTTGGATTTGGATTTGTTTTTTAAACCCGAAAGAGTTTGGATTTGGATTTGGATATTAGCCAAATCCAACCCGATCCAAACCCGAAACCCGAAAAAAACCCGATATATATATATATATATATATATAATTTATTCTTTATTCAATATAAATAAATATCCAGTCCATTACTTACTTACTTAGCCCAGCCCATTTAGGCATTTACTCAATTAAGTCTTAAAGTCTTAAACCTAATCTCTATTACAGTTTACACAATTACACAGACTCACAGTCACAGAGATGACCACGGCGCAGTCACACTTTAACTAATCTCTGCACGACTGCACGGCGCACGGCGACGACCACGAAGTCACTACTCACGATTCACGAAGTCACGACACTATAGGTAAGTTTCGATTTACTTGTGTTGATTCATATTCGATTTTCCATATTCGATGTTCTTCTATATATATTCGATTTACTTGTGTTGATTCATATGCGATTTTCCATATTCGATGTTCTTCTATATATATTCGATTCGATTGTGATTATGTTCAAATAACCAGCACCGAGTTGTCAAAACTCCTGGTAACACTCTCATGTACTTACACAATTGTTGTATCTATATCTTGTGAGTACCTATGTTACATAATTGGTTAATGCTCATAAACATGTACTAGCATTAATTCATGTTAAATTCTGCTTGGTAATTAACTTTAACACAGCAAACCAGTTTTTTATACTTTTACCTTTGTACTTCCAGACAGTTTTATATACTTGTGTTTTTGTTTTGCAGCCATGTCTTCAGAGCAAGTTCCTAATTTAGAGTTGAACCCAGTTGAATCCGGACCTTCATCAACACCTAAGTTACAATCAGCCTGCAAAGATAGCAATTCAACCCCTGATGGTGAACCTGAAGTAATATTAGTTGTTGATGATGCCAATAATGACACTGCTAATGGTAAAGGAAGGCAAAGGAGTGAAGTTTGGTTGCATTTCGATAGGAAAATTATTAATGGAGATGTAAAAGCTATTTGCAAATATTGTAAGTGTGAAATGCAAGGTGCTTCGGGCAGCGGGACAACACATTTGAAGAATCACTACATTAAGAAACATAGCAAGAAGCCCCAAGAGACTATAAGGCAAAAACTATTGGCTGGTAATTTTCACAAAAATCATCCTGAATTAGCCTCTTACAGTTTCAGTCATGAGGCATCGAAGAAGGAGCTTGCTAAAATGATCATTATGCATGAATATCCTCTTAGTATCGTGGACCATATTGGATTTAAGAGGTATTCGGCACAACTTCAACCACTCTTCAAAGTGCCGTGTAGGAATACAATAAAAAATGAGATTTTTCAGATTTATGAATTTGAGAAGACGAAGACAACAAAATATTTGGAGAGTATTACAAGCCGGATAGCTGTTACAACTGACATGTGGACTGCAAGCAGCCAAAAGAAAGGATATATGGCAATCACAGCACATTTTATTGATGAATCATGGACTTTACAAAGTAGCATTTTGAGGTATATCATTGTTGTTATTTTTATTTCCAGTAGCTTTTTATTTCCATCATTGTGACATTGTTCCTTGTTTTGTTTTTTCCTTTTTAGGTTTATTTATGTGCCTTGTCCACACACCAAAGATGTTCTTTCCGAACATGTACTAGAATTTTTAATGGATTGGAATTTGGATATGAAGATTTCTTGTCTCACAGTAGATAATTGTACCACCAATGATGCCATGATTGAAGTTCTATTACAGAAGTTGGACAGTTCAACACTTATAGCTGGTGGAAGTTTGTTTCATATGCGCTGTTCTGCACACATTCTAAATCTGATTGTTAAAGATGGGCTGGATGTCATAAAAAATGGAGTTGAAAAGATTCGAGAGTCTGTGGCTTATTGGACAACAACACCAAAAAGGGAGGAGAAATTTGAAGAAACAGCGCGGCAGTTGCGTGACTGTTTTAGTTTCTAATTTTGTAATATGTTGGTGACTTGGTGATTTATAATCTACGAATAGGTGAGACATCTCTAGGATATGCAACTATCTATAATGACATGGAGGTGGAAGATTCGTGTTTAACTCGGGAGGTAAATCATAGTACTTGCAATTTGTTTTGGAAATTTTATGGTTTAATAAACTGACTAGTTTTTGCTTGTATCTGCCATGTAGCTATGAACCATTAAAGTGCAGATGGCTGAACATATCTAAAGCAGGTAACCTTTCGAAGTCCAATCTATTTGCTTGTACTCTGTTTCTAAATTTGATCTGACAAATTAAACTTTAAGGTTCAATTTCTCTCTGTCCCCAAATTTAGAGGTTTAGATCATCATTCAGCCATTAATTGGTGCATTTTCCATGTTCCCTCTGTAGCTTCTTTTTTGAGGGTTTACCATGAAAAATAGTAGCTGCCTGGAGACCTGTATCGTTATGTTATGCTGATGTCTATTAGAAAATCTGTTTGATATTTTATTTTTCTGCTAAATTACCATGAAAAACTGGTATGGTCGCAAAGCACAAAGATATCCTTTAGTTTTAAAAGAGAACAATTAGACTTTTTTTGTTGTTGCTAAATTGATATATATTAGAAAGAGAGAAAGCAATTAGACTTAAACAATGTAAACTAGATATTCAATGAACACCAGAGCAGTAATCATTGGCTTTGTTTCCAGTTTCTGTGATGTTGCTTGTAGTTGATGCTCATGACTGAACTTACTATACAATCCAGTCCACCACATTTTTTTGTAATAACAAGCACACTGGAGTTACTATACTCACTCTATACTCACTGTATGCAGGTTGACACTTGAGAAAAGCTTGGTGGTGACTGGTGTCAATTTCAGAAGTTTGGAGCTACTGCTAGTCTACATTTTGTCACTGAATATTTATTCACAGTTGTATTTTCATTTTTGTCCCTAGATAGTGATATTTAGAGTGGTGTAATTTGGACATATTTATTTTTATGTTTTTGGAATCTGAATATTTATTTGTAATTTTAATTTTATTTTTTATGAAATTTTTATGTAATTCGGGTTTGGATAACCCGAACCCGATCCAAACCCGATGGATCGGGTTTGGATTTTGAATTTCCAGATCCAATTGGATTTGGATCGGGTTTGGATTTGGATTTCATATTCGGGTTTGGATTTGGATATCACAGGTATCCAACCCGTTTCCATCCCTAGGGGCCAGTTCCATATAAAATTATATTGTCTTTATATTACCATAAAATTATGTATCATATTGTATAATTATAAGATGCAACCATGTTTTCAAACTTTGCAACTATGGTTGTAGAAGTTTCAAACATCATAGTTGCAGAAGTTGAAAACATGATGGCAACCTTTGCAAACATGATTGTAGAAGTTACAAACATGGTTGCAAAAGTTGCAACATATAAAAATAGTTATCTCCGACTCTTGAGATGGGTGTCCCTACGGGGCCTGTTCCAAATAAAATCATATTGTCATCATATAACCATAAAATCATGTGTCATATTATTTAATTATAAGGTACAACCATGTTTGTAACTTATATAAAACATGAAACATGTGCAGTTTTGATTTTCTGTCTAACGGGTATGAGTGCATTTTAATAATATATCTAATGTGAATTTTCATAAGTTGCAACTGATACAAATAAGTTGCAAACATGTTTGCAACCTTTGAAGCCATGGTTGTAGAAGTTGCAACCATGGTAGCAGAAGTTGCAAACAAGGTTGCAGAAGTTGCAAACATGGTAGCAAAGGGTACAATTGAAAAAATAGTTAAATCTGACTATCAAGATGGGTACCCCTGCAGGACCTGCTCTATGGAGAATCATATTGTCTTTAGTAATATAAAAGTATATGGATGACATGTGTGAGCCTTTACAACCATGTATAACCATCTTGGAATATACTCCTAAAATCTTTGAGAGCTTATTGTTCAAAACATATCTTTCCATACACTGATCCTTAAAGCCTTTGCTAAAAGATCGTGAACATATTCAACCAAATATCTTCAAAGCAGATGCAAAACCTATATTCGAGTGAATTTTTGATAACATGTAAGCAATAAAATGAACTAGTAGATTTTACACATAAACATGACTAAAATTCTTATTACATTATGGAACAAGCTACAGGTCTTAAGGCTAACAAGCTAGGCAGGGGAGGGTCCAAAAAGAGTAATTCACTCTAATATAACTCGTCAAACAATAATCACAATTTTTACTATATGCACTGATGTAAAATGTAGAGAGAAGACATATCCATGATATAATTAAAACATGATATCATTCTTACTCGATAACCCACAAAACACACCTCTCCATCCTCCATCAACCTACACCTCACATACATATCAAAAAACGCACTCCCCACATAAACATTTTCACCATACCCAAATTTCAAACAAAACCCTTGAATCTGCCTCCCTTCTCCCCCTCCTCATCCCTTTAGCAACCTTAAGCATAATCGAAAATGTAAAATGATTCGGCTCCAACCCCACATTCCACAATTCCGGAAACAACCCTAACGCTTTCCCATTCCTCTCGTGTTGTAAATATTTCGTAATCAACGTAGTCTAAGACAAAATATCTCTCACACGCATTTCATCAAACACCTGGCGTGCTTCCTCCAAACACCCACATTTCACATACGTATTCACCCCATAATTCAAAATCACCTGAGAATCACTAATCCTAGACCTTAATAAATGCTCATGCACAACTTTCCCATCTCTAATTCACCCTAATTGAGCATAGAAATAACATCGACTCCGATGTGTCCCTGCGGGACCTCTGCCGGAGAATACAATCGGAGTGATGAGAACTGTATTATTGGGGGTAGAAAAGAGTGGAGGAGGTGGATGAAAGACTGGCAGGGTGAATATCGATGATCGAATTCGATGATGATGAAGACGTTATCGGAGGAGGTCTGGTCTGAGAAGAGTGGTCGTGGTCATGACAATACAGATGGTGGAAAAAAGAACAAAGGCAAAATCGGGGAAGAAAGAGTGGAACACATTTTTTAAAAAATAAAAAGTTAAAGACAAACTTGGTTGTATATTTGCAAAAATAATTTTATAGAATTAAAAGAAAAAGTGAGTAAAAGAAAAAACGGGAAAAAAGGTGGACAAGGTAGGTATTTTTATAAATATCCCAATAAAATTCTATCCATGCTAGTGGAGATATTAGAACTCACGAGCTAAGTATAGCTCTGGTGACTCCCAATTTTCGAATAAAAATATAATCCTCAATTTCATTCCGATTTTTGAACGCAAAATAGTTGCTTCTTAACCTACAACTCAAACGAGGAACAGGATCACTGCAGAAATTAGAAAATTCTTATTTTTTTTAAAAACAAAATGTTTTATATTTTACAATATAAAACATTCGGATTCTTGGCTTCTGACGTTGTTGAGTTTCTTCGAAGAGTTCAGAAAGTCATGAATAAAAATGTTATGACCGCTGGTTCAACTGAATATGTGTTTAGACGGGTAGGATTTGTCATTCAACGAGGTCTTGCGGCGCAGCTTGTTGCCCGTTTACCTCATACTTATGTAACTTAAATATTTTATGAAATGTTAATAATAGAAATAGGATTTTACAATATATAATATTTCTTAATACAAATCATTTCAGTTTTCTACAAAATTTTATATTTTCTACGAATTTCAATATAACTAGCAAAATACACAATCTTACAGGAAAGCCACTTTCTATGATTAAACAAACAAGTACTAAATAAGTATTAAAAGGTTTTATATAAAAAATAGAGCTGTATATTATTATTTTTGTTAATATCAAGTTAAGAAATACACTTTTTACTATTCATAAACTAGTTCATAAGAATTTAGTTAATTCCTTAGAACAAAAAAAATAACATGCTAAAAAACATTAAAAAAAGAAAAATAATTGAGAACAAATACTATAAGCCAACTTATTTTTTTTTAAAAAGAGTAACATGCTAAAATTTTGAAACCACCTAAAACGACGATGGATTTTACTAAAATCCGCAAAACATACTTTGACAAATGACAAATGATGGAGTGAGGTGAGGTCTGATAATTGAAATCTACCATTCAGATTATGTGTGATAATTTGACATGTAACATATGAACACGTATAAAATGCTATGGAAAATATAATTTTGAGTTAAATTTCGGTACATAAAATACGAAAATACACAAATACAAAAATATATGAAATATTTAGTATTGAATTTGGGTTTTCATTTTGGGTACACAAAACTACACGAAAGTTAACGAACTATTATATATATAATTTTAATTTTAAATATCATAAAATATATTATATACATATTATATTTTACATATTTATTAATATTTCGTGTATTTTTACTCATTCATTTTACGTATTCATTAATATTTCGTGTATTCTGGTATAATCGTTTCGTGTTATTCCAGGTCATTTCGTGGAAACGAACAGTATACGAAATTCTTTTGTACTTTTCATTTCATTTTTTGTTGACACGAAATATTTTATTTCGTGTTTGAATTGGATACTAAATATTTATATTTTATAAATATAATTATTATCAAATACTCCTACTTTAAATCTGAATCTATTTATGATTACTTATCAAATCAATTTTCTGCAATTGATATCATAATTGTTGACTATTATGCGAATTACAGTAGAACCTCGATAAATGAATATTCGATAAATGAATAATTTCATCAAATAAATAATTTTTTCTAGTCCCGACATAATAGAGACAGTGTATTTTTGATCTCGATAAATGAATAATCTCGATTAATGATTAAAAATTTTTCGGTCCCAAGTGTATTCATTTAGAGAAAATTACCAAAATACTCATATTTAAGCATTGCTGGCCCTATTTACTAACGGGACACGTTAAATCGTGTACCGTGATATGAGGGGTAATACGGTACTTCGTGTTCCGTAACAGTGCATGATACGGTACACGGTGTAACGTCTTATGTGTAACACGGTGTACCGTGTCTTGTGTTAGGCGGGTGCGCAGCACGAACACGGTTCACGCTCGTCCGTATCATGCATAACACGGAAGTTCGTGTTCCGTATCCAACTAATACGCTAGATCGTGTAACGTGTTCAGCTAATACGGAGGCCGAAACTCCGTATCCCATCGGTATTTCAAACCATTTTTTTCAGAATAAATATTTTGGACCACTTAATCCTAAAAATAATTATTTTGCGTCATCGCCCATTCATTTATCGAGGTTTAAGTTTATTAGTAATTTATTTTCATTTGAATATAACAATGAAAATGATTACAAAACTTGACTAGTTTATGTCAAAGAAAACTCCTTTCGAGTAAAGGGACCACAAGGAAATTACAAGAATTAAATGTAAAAGAGTATGAGCTGGTTCTCTTCATTAGATCCTCCACTACAATATTTTTATAAGGAAAAGAAACTTATTGCTCAGAAGAAAGTCTTGAAAGTTGAAAACACTCCACCCCACTCATAGAGTACAAACTACGCGAATATACAAAGAATGTATGATAATTAAAAATGAATTTAACTTGATAAATTATATTCTTTGCATCCTTCTTATTTCTTGACACATGTATGGATGTTTTCTCAATTTTTTATATTTTAAAATAATAAAATTTATAATGTAAAAATTACTTATACCCACTATTTTACTCCACTAAACTCACTTTATTAAATAAAATACATTTTATTACATAAATACTGATTAATCTCACTATTTTACTCACTTTTCTAATGTTTCTCCACTACTTTCCATTTTTTCTTAAACTCCGTACCTAATTCATTTTTAAATAAATGAGAGGAACAGAGAGAGTAAATAGATACTTAATAAATATTCTAAAACATTGTTATAAATTTTGGAAATGGGAACAAATAAATTAAGAAATCGATTAATGATTTATCAACAAATTGAGGATTTATTGAAATGATAAATCAAAACAAAATCAAATGTATTTTAATATTTCAATAATATTAATAATAAATTTTAGTCATAATATAATATATCATTGAAAAATAATTTATAGCGATAAATCAAATTTCAAAAATTAAATTAATTAAATATCTTTTAAGGATAAATCAACGATTCATCGATTTTCTTTAAAAAAAATTTAACGATTTTAAAACACTGCTCGAAAGTCTTATTGTGCACTTGAGTACCAATTAATCGAATTTATTATTTTTTTTATTTTTCATTTACTAGAATATTATTGAATTTTATGATATAATAAAAAATTATTTCTTTAAGAATTTTTTAGAATTAGTCATATACTCCCTCTCCCTCCGTCATACTATCCAAAAAATTACGCATCTTAGCAAATTTTTATTTTTTTATAAACATAACCTTTCTTATTAACTTAACGAAATATCTACATAAGATTCTCCAACACATCCTGTGGAGGAGACAAATATTCTCTAAAGCAATTAACTTTCACAAAATACCTTAGCAAGAATATGGGCTACTTTGTTGATCTGCTTTTTAATAAAAGAGATAGAAAAATCCGGACGAACATTAAACAAAGTACGACATTCTTGAAGCATATTCCCCACCTCCAATAGTTCAACGTTCTCTGTTTTATGGCTTGCACAGTAAGCATAGAATCACTTTCAATCACCACGTTCTACATGCTTAAATCAGGAGCCCGTCTTATAGCCTTCAATACACCCCATGTTTTTGCCTCAAAAACTGTTATTTTCCCCTCTCGACGACTAATTTTTGCTCTACAGAATCCTCCTAGATGGTCACGAAGGACCATGCCAACACTAAAATTCGAGCTTCCTGCAAAAACAAAGGCATTCACATTGATCTTTAGACTACCTTCAGCTGGAGCATTCCATTGAGTGGCAAACTTCTATTAATTTTTCATTCTATTAATTATAAATATATTGACCTTTTGAAAATATAAGCTATTTTAAATTCTTGATCATTTTTCATTAATTGTTATACAATTTTTAAGAAGGATAATTTAGAAAAAATGATTATAAATTTATATTAAAAAATTAGAAATAAACGTGTATTAAAAAAAAAAGAAACTTTTCCTGAGATACCTAAAAAATACATTTTAAATTTGATTGGGCCTGCACGGCTAATTAAAAAAAATTCTGATTTTACAAAAATGTCCATCCTATATTTACATATAAATCCCATATATCTCAAATAAATTATCTGTGATGTCTCATGCTCCCTAATCTCAAAAAAAAAAAAAAAAATTACTGTATCTGAAAAAAACTAGTATTGTGGGTCGAGGAAGTAGTTATTTTATCATAAATTTACAATATTTGTAGATAGAACATGTCATGTCTCCCTATATATAGGATAGACACACTTTGAAGTTTGAAGTTTGACACTACCCTTCTCTTCATATACATATTGACTTTAGTACAACATTCTTAAAAAACTAAAGGCCATCACTATCTATCAGACTATCACTTATTTGACTTTCTGAACTCAAAGTGCTCGAATTCCAATGGAGAATTTGCCTTCTGGTTACCGCCCCAACGTCGGGGTCTGTCTCATCAACTCTGATTATCAGGTTAAATATTTTATTTTATTTTTTGTGTACTTATATTTATTATGATTGATCTGTCTTGTGAAACCTTGTATTCATCTTGTTACATGTTAATCTGCTCTGTTTCACTCTTGTCAAGAACTACTCTGTTTTACTTATAGCCTAGGAGCTTCCGAGTTTGTAAATGTTTTCCTTTATACCAGAAAGTATTTGCATAAACTAAACTAGACATACATATAGGTATCCGGTGAGTAACGTTTACCCGATGAACGTGTACGTAGACCTTATCTCTACTCTACTCTAAATATAGAGTAGAAAGTCTGTTTCCGATGAGAAGTATTTGCATGTAAAATTCAAACGGTAAGGGATTTTTGATTAATGATTAGATATATTGTTGTGTGTTATCTGGTTTTGTAACTACTGCGTGTAGAGCTGCTGATATTTCTGCTAATAAATCTTGATTTGGATAACTGATGCAAAAATTTTGATTGCACCATGCTTGCAGTTTTAATTTTTACTGATAAAAATTTTACTGATTTCCAGCAGTTTATGTTGTTACTGCAAACATACTACTCCGGTGAAACTAGCCCCAAATTTGGTTTCATACTTTCATAAAGTTTACAGATTAAAAGAGGATCGGAAACTTAACTAATTGCTAACTATGAATTTAGAGGTGCATGCAGCTACATTATATCATGCTGCGACAATTTGACCCAACTGGACTTGTAATTTTTAACGGCAACCAATTACTAACTTAAAATGTGGAGATGTAGCTACATTTAATCGCGTGGCGATAATTGACTAAATTGAACTTATAACTATTTATGGCGAAAGGATAGTAAACTCAACTAATTATTAACTATGGATTTAAAGCGTAGCCGTATTACAATTTACAACTAGAAACTCAACTAATTACTAACTATGGATTTTGAGGCGCAACTGCATTAAAGCGTGTAACGACAATTAACCCAACTGGATTTATTATTATACATGAATACTAATTTTATTAAATATATTTAAATAAAGATTTAAACGCAATTGCATCTTTTAACTTAAAGAATGCCCAAAATACATCATTTTTGGAGTCCAACTGCCCAAAATACCCGTATGCGCGAGAGGCCGCCCTTTTTGCCCACGGATTGCGCATGTTGGAAACGCGCAGAGTGGGATACGCATTATTAGAATGCGTCTATTGAGATACGCATTCGTAGAATGCGTACTGACGTAGGATGACGTCATTTTTACCAAACAAGCTCCGGCGACTGAACGGAGCTCCAAATCGCCTCTTTCAATCGCCTCCTTCGTTCACGACACTCAGGCAACCTCCACTCCTCCTAATGGCAAAAAAACGTAGCCCAGGCTTTGCTCTTCCCTTTCCCCCGTTCGTGTATTGAAATTTGGCCCCGCAGGGGCAAGTACAGACCTACCGGAACACTAGATCGGAAAATATATTTGGTTTTGGGATTTTCAGATCTGGCTAAACAAACACAAATTAATTGGTACAGGCATGTAGAGGTTTGGACTACGATTGTTTTGGTATGTACAACGTGAGTACTCGTTCTCTGTAAAAAGTGAACGATTCGATTGAGATTTTGGTCGAAAAAACTCACCGACGGCAGATCGAAGGAGATGAACAGTAAGATGGAATACGCATGTTATACATGCGTGTCTTCAAACACGCATTCCAAACATGCGTATATGATGTTACTGTTCACGAATGAATTTGTCAATATTACAAAGTGTGCGCATTGTAGGGATGCGTGGCCTCCGACCACGCAATTTTAACATGCGTATACCCTCCCCTCATGTGTGTATTGCGTGGTCCGTGGGTAAAAAGGGCGGACACTTTCATTCGTGTGTATTTTGGGCAGTTGGAATTAAAAGGTGGGCATTTTGGTTTTTCACCCCTTTTAACTCTGCTTAATTTATTTTTTTTGAAAATCCAATTAATTAGTTTATCAAATGTTTTGAATCCAACTAGTACCAATTTCTGGCTATTCCCTCGACTCTTGTAATCGACCAACTCTTGACATTTTCATTCAGAGAGAAAGATGGTCTCTCCATCTAATAAATGTATAGATCTGTTTTTCATTCATGTTTTAGTTGAGGATTGAGGTTGAGCATCATGGTCTTTTTTAGCAATGTAGATGTGAAGTAATAAGATTATAGTTTTTGGTGTTCAATTTTTTTTTTTAATTTTATAATTCTGTTATGGCGGAGTTAAATTATAAGAATGTCCAACAATATTGCAGGTATTTGTGGCTTCTAAGCTGAATGTTCCGGGAGCCTGGCAGATGCCTCAGGTATTATACACAATATGTATTAATGTAATTTCTCAGTTTCTGATGTATGGTTGTCGGTTGATTACTTGATTGTCATATTATGTTGTCATATTATGTGAAAGAATGCATAGGAAATTATTAAATGGCAAGTATAAGTAAGATCCGCAACAGCTTTCATCACACTGCAGTTATGTAATCTTTGTATATACCTTTTAGAGGTTTATGCTGTGTTTAAACATAATTATAGACCGAACTATAGAAGTCTATTACCTTGGAAGTTGGAATATCCAAACACGTTAAGTAACATTCTGAAATCATTCATCAGTCGTCAGGTGATCACCTTTGTAGTAATTTCCCTTTACAGAGAAATCCTAATGCCGCTTAGAAATATTTAATACTTGCGTCAAAACAAAATAAAAATACATCTAAAAATTTATTGTTTGAAGCTTATGTCATTCATAGAACACTAAATGTGTTGATATTTTGTAGGTTTTCATCTTTCAACTTTTCATTGTAGGGTGGAATTGAAGATGGCGAGCAGCCAATTGCTGCTGCAATTAGGGAACTGCGTGAAGAAACTGGGATAGTATCAGTTGAAGTTATTGCTGAGGTTTGTATATCATGCTCTGTTATTTTTGCTTTTAATAAGACACGTCATAAGTTCGCGATACAAAGGTTTTATGCTACCTATCCTGCTCATTTGCGAGACTTCTAGATATGGTTGACCCTCCTAATCTCACTTGTACATTTATATAATCTCTCACAAGGTTCATCACTATAAATCCTGAAATTATAGTTGAATGCTCTCTGCTTCCGATCTGTTACTATTTCAGAAACAAAATGGATACTTTGATTAAATCTCCCACAAGGCCATGACCTAAGTTGACCTACAAATACGAGGGTGTCCTTGTAGGTACAAGAATGCGATCTGCAGACTAGTTACTTGTAAATCAAAGGAGAAAGATAGCCTTATCAGACTTCATTATTATTCACAAGGATACTCATTTTATGTACCATGATTTACAAACATCAAGTTGATGCTGAACTAGAGCACAATAAGTTTGATACGTAGGATTATTGTGCTTTTTGATTTGTAATCCAATAACACTGGCAGTTAAGACTCTAAGTAGGATTATACTGTCCTTCAAAAAAAAAAAAAGTTGGATTATACTTTATTATTCTTTCAATTTACCCCCGCATACCTGATGAGAGTGTGGATTGACAGGTGCCAAATTGGCTGACTTATGACTTTCCACCCGCTGTAAAAGCAAAAGTTAATCGTCTCTGGGAAGGAGGTGAATGGCATGGACAGGCACAAAAGTGGTAAGTTCCTTCGCGTACGCATCCATCCTTCTCTTGGAAGCTTTTTGAAAGCTACGAAACTGTCATTATGATTGGTCAGTTTGTTAAGTATCTCTAAAATTTGCAAATACCTAATTTTGAAGTCCGAATGTACTTCCCATGCTTTACTTTTGTAATGATATAATGTTTTAAAAACAGGTTCCTTATGAGACTAACAAAGGATGAAAGCGAAATTAACTTAGCAAGTGGTGAAGCAGATCCAGAATTTTCGGAGTGGAAATGGGCAAACCCCGAAGATGTAATTGAGCAGGTATTTTCTAAGCTGGATAAATCCACAATACTCGTGTTTTTTTGAACATAGAAGGCTTGACATGGGTACAAATGAACAGGCAGTGGATTACAAGAGGCCAACATATGAGGAAGTTATGAGAACATTCAAGTCTTACTTAGGTGTAAACAGAACACCTGCAAAATGCCAGTCAACAAAATGGTGAATTACCTCTGGATCTGCAATCGTGATCATGTTACCAATAGATTTTCGGTTGTTTGTGAATGGACATGTCCTTTAGATATCTAAGTACAATTATTGAATTTATTAAGATACTTGTCTGAAATTTCCATTCTATATGACGGACTTGATAAGATTTTTGGGTTATGATTGATCGGCAGAGTATAGATGGCATAGTTTCACTTAGACTTTGTAAACTTCTGGCAGCCTTCATGATTGGTTTTTCTAGCATGGCTCTAATACTCCTATCTGCTATAGATTATTGGAACTGCTGCATGCTGTTTTTTTCAGCTTAGAAGAAACCCCACACATTCAGCAATTCCGTCGCCAACAGCCAAATTTCATTGGCAATCAAGAATCCCGATGGAATTGCCTGACGAACAATTTTCAACTGGTATTTTAATATACAGCTCTAATATCACATTTTTTTACTTCGAGACCAGTTACAGAGATTTTGATCATTTCAAATATTATTTTTCAGAACATGTCCTTTTTTTGACTACAATTTAGTTTAAGAAAAATTAGAATACACGCATGAAAGATGTGTGTCCTAACCAATCATGGATATTGAGTTACGAGACACTTTGTTCAATCTCATTCAAGTTTGTTCAAATTAATAAAATATATATATGTTTTTATTACGGACTTTATCTATTTAAAGTATTTAAATTAGATGATCCATAGTTTAGAGTAAAGTTTTTATGGATTATGATGATATCATAATAATGAGACCTGAAAGATGATAACTCTAAATTTAAACGTTTCTGGTAATAGGATAACTAATTGGAAGTTAGTGCGTCCGTAAAGACTGATACATACTATGTTAGCTTTTAGAAGGATGACGGTTCTCATAGTCATTTGTGTGGAGACAATATAGATAGTATGTAGGTGCTTATTAGGAATAAGTTTAATGAACATGATTCGATATATTGAACAACTAATGGAGTTCACTCACGTGTCAGTAGTGTTCATATAGTGATGATTGTACAAATGTTCTTAGACTTGAGCTCATCATAGTCATCTTGTGTACACTAAACTATACTTTGGTTTAGTTCTTAGTTTCTAGGGACAATAATAAGGGCTCTTCTGGATATAGGAATTTGTACACGAAGATAGTGATTGATCAATAAAAGATCTGCCCCTTTTAGTGAAGGAAAAAAATGTCATATGTTATTCCACTTATGCTAGTTCAGGAAACTCGGGCTAGAGTGAATCAAATTAGATTGAAGTTTCTAATTTGTACAGTTGCACTAAAAGGAACTAAGCATAGTGAATAGGAAATCATTTGATTAAATTAGATAGGCTTGACACAATTTCCATGTCTTGTATTTAATCGGGACATTGTAGAGTATAAGGAATAGATTGTACGGTAACCATTCACTAATTAGGTTCTTGGTATTTAAGCAGTCAATTCATATTACCCGGATAGTCACCATATACTGAGAAGTATCGCTCACGATGTTGAATAAATATGATTAATTATTTAATTAATTATATTTAATGAATTAGAAGAATTCATATAAATAATAATAAAATAATTTTATTATTATTTATTTCTACTACCGGCTTAATATTGAACCTACAGAGTCACACCATAAAAGAGACTGATTTATTGGTGGAGAAATTATTTAATAATGACTAGTAATTATTTATTTGTGATATATATATATATATATATATATATATAGCATTTTTATAATTGATTAAAATACGATTTAATTGATTATAAATTCATTAAGGATTTAATTTAAGAAATTAAATCGAATGAGATAATTATTTTCTAATGAGTTTAGAAAAAGAATTAATGATTAAAAGAGTTTTAATTATTAATTAATTGATTAATGAGATTAATTAATTTATTGGGTTAATATTTATAATATTTTATAGAAAAAATTCAGCTGAAATTTTTGCATATACCATTATAAACCTTAAACCCTCAAAGCTTTAACCCTATTTTTCATAAGAAGAGAAATAGGAGGCAGCCATAATTCTCTCTCAACTTCTTCCTTACTCCGACGATTCGATCTCTTGGTGGATACTTGTGGAGTGTTTCACACACTAAGAAGCAACTGCTAGGAGTCTCCATTCATCTTCTTTGGATTGCTTATAAAGGTTAGTAATCGATCTTTTGTATTTTTCATGATTCGTATATGCGTATTTACAGGTTATATTACAAGATAATTGTTATCCACGCTTCCGTGTATGCAATAAATCTCTTCAACGCATTCAGTTGAATTCAATTTTTTTTCTTATGTCTTTTTCTTATATAAAGAAGAAGACGGGGGCGGTGAGGTGGCGCCTCACAAATCGCTCCGTTCTATTTTTCTATTTTTTAAAATAGATTTATGCAATTTTTAATGTTAAAAATTGTTATTTCCTTTATATTTTTGATTTTTTAGTGTTAATAAATACAACTTCTCTTTTTTTATGTTCGAATTTTTAGTTTTAATAATTACAACTTCCTTTTTTATGTTTTTATTGTTAATAAATACAACTTACCTTTTTATGTTCAAATTTTTTGTGTTAATAATTAGGACTTCCCTTTATATGTTTTTAGTTTTCATAATTATTTATGTTCGAATTTTAAGTATTAATAATTACAATTAATGACTTTAATTTCATTTTTCATCTCCGAATTTATAGCTAGAAAATACATTATTGTAAATAAAGTATATTTTGTTACCTTTCTACAATAAGAAAAAATTTCTTAAATAAAATATTTTATCATATATGTACACAACACAATCAAATTATTTTATGAGAGCTTATGCCCCAAAACTCGTGTTCCCGAACTCACCATTCTCTAGCAAATTTCGTTTGATTATGCACTTTATGCTATCGCTATACTATTGATTTAGAACTTTTTTATGATTGCTAAAATATGAGTGTTTTTGTTCCAAGTAATATGAAGAGGAAGAAGATCGGAGGAAAACAGCGAATCTTCTGCATCTGAATGTAAGTCATATATATAAATAAACCATGAAACCTTTTTTTACACAACTAAATTATTTTATGAAAACTTATGCCCCAAAAGTTGTGTTCCCGAGCTCATCATTCTCTAGCAAACTTCGTTTTGATTTTGTAGTTTATGTTATCGCTATACTACTAAGTGAGATTTGTTTTTTCAATTGTTAAAATATGAGTATTTTTATTTCAAGTAATATGAAGATGAAGAAGATTGCTAAAAGATGGGGGTTTTTTATTTCAGGTAATATGAAGAGGAAGACAGCCGTTGAAGGTAAGTCATGTATGTAAATAAATCATGAAATCTTTTTTGTACTCTCTCTTTATTTTGTACTTACTACGTATTAGGTGAGTAATTTTTCAATCAATATGAAAAGAAATAAAAGGTGACAATTTATAACGCCCCACATGAAAAATAAGTTTTATTTTTTCAAATAATGTATTATTACCTTTGAAAAAACTCCAACTTATTAAAATATTTTTCATCCCACGTGCGGATCAAAATTTTAAAGCAAATATTTAGGTATGAAGAGAAGAGGAAAAGATTTTTTGAGGTGACAATGGAATACCAAAGAATTACGTGATCATGTATTTATATTTTATGATATGTTTGGTTTTGTTATTTTTATTATTTTCAGATTTTACGTTTTGTTTTGGACATGTTAATTTATTTTTTAATAATTTAATTTCTAACAAAATTTGTTTTTCGACCTAAGGTCAAAATATTTATTACATCATTCAAAATATTTAATATTTTTTGGCAGAATAGTTATACATAAATACGTAATGATTATTATATTTCCTATTGCAAAGGTATAAGGAAATCCAATATAAGATATCAACTAAGAAGAATTAGGTTATGATTTTAGGATAATATCATGAAAGTTAGAAAAAATTGGACCTAAATGTGGATCTCATAATATAACAATCAATAGTCAATTTTTAAATTTAAAACAAGTAGCGTTTACGATTCTTTTTATAAAAAGATTCAACTGACTAATTTATATAGTATTGATTTTTTTTTATTTTATCTATATTATAAAAATAATTCATATACTTTAAAGAAAATTTATAAATATATTATAACGCCGTCACGCGACTTAATGAAGTAGTTAACTTAGTTAATTTGATAATATAGATTTGCAAGCCTAAACGAGTCTTCCTATTTTTCTAATTTATAATTATAATCTAGTACCAAATATGTTGAACTATACAGTAGTATTTGCAGAGTAGGGATTCTTTGTCCCATTCTCCATGTCCCCTTCTGTGTATTTTGTTCTTTTTTATACTAAAAGAGTGTCCCTGGCGGGATCCATTTTAATGAAAATAATATTTTTATTTTCTTTAAAATGGCTCCGCCAGGGACACCGCTTTTAATACTAAAAGAGCAGGAGTATGGAGAAGGGAACAGGATCCGAACTCGTATTTGCAAGTCTAAACAGATCTTCCTATTTTTCAAATTTATAATTATAATCTAGTACCAAATATGTCGAACAATAAGATTTACCGTTTTCCAATTGAACTTGAATTTTTGCCAAATTAAAATTTGACTTTCAGTGTTATGATTCGATTGAAATTTATGATTTGATCAAAGTGGAAGACTATTAATTAAAACCCGAGGTAAAATATGATAACGTTTGACTAGATGATACTCTTAACAAATTGAAAACTTGCCACAAAGTTAACCTATAACCCCTCGTCCCTGAATAGAAAATCATTACTCCTGCCATCATTCTATATGCATGCGCTGAGAGTATTATCCAAACAAGGTCCTAGTTTCCCTCGTAATTCCATCCTAGCATTATGTACACTTGAAAAACCAAATCAAACCTGAATCACAAACCCCTTGGTACAAAACTTCCACAAGGACCACAACCTAAAACCGTGTATAATCTAAACCTTATGGATAAGCTCAGAGATGTTACAATGAAGCTCTTTCAAAGTGCAGGCTCTACTGAACAGAAAAGCTCAGTTCATGCACACATCACCAGCTTCATATCTGGTTACAGAACTCCTGATCATCCTCCATATGCTGCGGTATTAATATCTTTTCTGTGTGCATATATATTATGTTAATGCTGCAATCAATACATAAAACATGTTTGTCTGCGTGTTAATGTACCTGGGATTTTCATATTTTAGATTTTAGTGTTAGAGCTGTTGTTGGGATTTTCATGATTCTTGATTTTACGTTAAATAGAAGGTTTTCTATAATTTTATGTTTTACTTTTCCGTGGATTTATAATATAATTGAATGCTATTTTTTTTTGTTTTTAAGTGATTATGTTTACCTAAATCCCTATTTAGATTTTTCCTCGGTCATCTTATTAGAATTGTTTTTTAGTGATGCACATCTGGTGTCACACACAAATTACCCTGTGCCTGGTTTAATGCTTTTCTTTGTTTTCCCCTGGTGTGACCTAGTGATGCATCTTGGGCTTGTGTGTCACCAGACATTCCCGTTATACTTACCCAGGTCCCTATCTCGGGCTTGTGTGTCACTAGACATTCCCGTTAGCATTTCCGTTGGCATTATTTTTTAGCCTCTACTTTACCAACGGATATTTCCGTTGGTAAATATCCGTTAGTGATCCGTTAGAGACCTGTTGGCATATTTTTAGTTTTTCAAACTGTTAGCAATCCGTTGATAATTAACAACAAATTAAATTCTGTTGGTAAATTCCGTTGGTATAACTGGGAATTCTTGTAGTGAAATGCACTCCCTCTTGCCTAATTGTCATAATAAGCATCTTAGATACGAGTGGTTGAAAGGGCCTTTTTCCCTCTATTGTGGTATTCTGAGCCAAACATGTCGTCACTCCGGTATTTGGTCAATTTTTCGACTCTAATATGCGCATGTATTAAGTTCTTGATTGGTCGACTGGGCAAGAATATTGATCACATAGTCGTTTTATTAGGTGATATCCGTTAGTGATCCGTTAGAGACCTGTTGGCATATTTTTAGTTTTTCAAACTGTTAGCAATCCGTTGATAATTAACAACAAATTAAATTCTGTTGGTAAATTCCGTTGGTATAACTGGGAATTCTTGTAGTGAAATGCACTCCCTCTTGCCTAATTGTCATAATAAGCATCTTAGATACGAGTGGTTGAAAGGGCCTTTTTCCCTCTATTGTGGTATTCTGAGCCAAACATGTCGTCACTCCGGTATTTGGTCAATTTTTCGACTCTAATATGCGCATGTATTAAGTTCTTGATTGGTCGACTGGGCAAGAATATTGATCACATAGTCGTTTTATTAGGTGATATCTACTCCACTGTACATTCTTCGTAAGGGAACCAATTTTACAAAAATCCCCTAAATTGCAATTAGCAAGCACATTCTCGGGGGTGATTATGATTATAATGATGCCTCAGTGCTATTTCTTTTTATTCTCTCTTTTTAGTTTTGTAATATGTTCCATGTTCAATTTTTTTTTTCTGATTATTGTTTATTATGTTGATTGATGATGTAGATGATACATAGGGCAATTGAAGAGTTAAATGAGAAAAGAGGTTCGAGTGAAGAGTCACTATCCCGGTATATCAGAAAGCAGTATACGGACCTGCCATTAGCTCACAATACATTATTGAAACATCATTTAGGTGAGCTGTGCAACTCTGGTGAGATTCTAGTGACTGGTAAACATTTATATTTACTTCCTGGCACGAACCCTACACCAGAGCTTAAGAGGACAAGGAAGGTGAGCAGTAGGATAAGTAAGAAAGACGAGGAGTCTGATGAGCCAAACAGGAAGAGGACTAGAAGGGGTAGAGGTAGAATAGGTAAGAAAGGTGAGGAGTCTAATAAGCATAGGAAAACACACGGCAAGGCAAAGGGAGGAACTGATAGGTGTAACAAAGAAAAAGAAACCCAACATATTGATTCGCCTCTACAAGTTGAAGAATCACCCCAGGTGAATATGGAGATAGATTATTATGTTAACTATGCCCAGAAAACTGCAGCAGTTTCAGCTTCCTGCGAAGGACTGTGCCCAGACAATAAAGCAAAGAGTGACGGAGTCCTAGGAAATACCTCCTGCTCAGGTGCAGATGAATGAAACAACTTAGGTATCGCAACACCAATAACAGAACTCCATAGTTGGCAAAAGTGCTGTACATCTCAGCAAACTTACAGATTGGCTGATTTAGCTCATTATGAGCATTATAGCAGACAAAGCAAGTACAACAAGAACCCCCTGTGTATGGAGTTCTATCAACAACCAGTAGCTTTGAAAGAACTTTGTAGTTGGAAAAAGTACTCGTACACATGTTACCACTTACCAGTGTGTTTCTTAGCGTTGTTGGCAACTGTATGTTAGCCTGCAGTATGTTGAAAAACACTCATCCTGTTTATAGAGCTACCTTGCAATTATTATGAAGAGATTAACAGTAATTGAAAGGAGTGCAAGTGGAACTCGCATCCAGCAGGCTGCTAGGATTAATGTTTCTGATATATGTAGGCTATAACCGGTGAGTCTTCTAGGAATTGCTGTAATTTTTTAAAGAAATTTGCAGTTTCTACAAATTCTTCTGAAAGTGTACAAATTTATGGTGTAGAATGTAATTCTATTTATGCTTTCCGGCTACTTTCCCTTATTATCAGCTCTTATCTTAGAGATTTTTTCTATATTAGCAAACTGTAGACGAACCAGTATTCGTGATCTTTTGTATTGTACCATTAGTGTTAACTAACCACTTCCAGATCAGTGGTTTAAAAAGCTATCTGCATTAGTCAGTAAAAGCTATTGTGCACGCGGGAAGTAGCTAACTATAAATTTCTTTTAAGCACTTTTTTAAGTTTCTTTGGATATATTGCATGCATATGTAAGTAAATCTTACATATTTTATTAAAGTGAAGCTAAAGTTAAATGACAATTGTATTGTTGCAAGTTTTGTATAATTTGGACAGGTCTTGTAGTTTTCATGGTTTCCTTGGCTAATGCAGTATCGCGACAAGGCAGGCTACATAATTGTTGTAGTATCTTGTATTCTCTGTTGATTTTTACGAAGTTCGGTTCCTACATTTACTGGGGAATAAAGCATTTATTAAGTTTATAAATTACCTAGTTTATGCCTTGGTTAAATTTACCTAACCTATTTCACTAACGCACTTCTTCAGAAGAAGTGACGGTCAGAATCGCACATTAGACCCCTGTCACTAGCTTAGAAGACGAGACAGACTTGTTAAACCAGCGTAGGTAATTATTGTGTTACAATATTCCTAAAACAAGCTACAATTACATTGATCATTGATCATACATTTTACTAAACAAAATGTAATGTATCACAGCAGACATGTTTCAGCTCCATATACCCATAACAGGAAGCTGAACAACGATAAGCCTAACTAACTTGCTTTAAATCGTTAAAAGGATTCAGGTGGTCCAGAATTCCCTTAATGGCAAACAATCCTCTTTCCAACACCCAATCTTCAATCATTGCCTGAGAATTAACAGCCTGATCCGCAGGCACGAGATGTCCAGCATTAGACACAATAGCATGAGTGAAGCTTCCCCATTTCTGTACATAACCTGCAAGCTTCCCTTTCACTTTCCAAACTTTCCTATCTGCATCCAAAAACTTTTGAATTTCATCCCACTTCATTTCCTTCATCCAAGCCTCAGCTGAGACAACACCAACTCTCAAATCAAACTGCCCTTTATAAAGCAACACCTTGGTATGCTTAACTAAAAATTCCACCACACTACTGTATCACTGCATACCTCGAAAACAGTCGATACATTTGCTCCTAGTGCTTCCTTAACCTCCACACTACTCAAATACTTTGTCACTAGGTCTTCTTCGTAAGGAATTGTTCTCCGGAAGTCGTATAAAGTGGCCAAGCCTGTCATGTTTTGCAACAAGTTTAGAACTTTACTTCTCGCATCTGTGGCTTCACTCCAGTTCCCCATTGTGACCAATCTAATAGCTTCATCTTGCAATTTCTCTAGTAGAGTCTTTTGCTTCTCACTGACAAGTCCAGAAAAATAAGCTCTCATAGCATGAGTTGACACTTGTGTGATCGGATCAATCAAACCGTTCCCTATAGCAATGCCGACTAAATTCACTTGACTCGGTTTTGGTAACCCTGCATTTCTTTTCAGAATATAATAGCCTATAGCCGGAACATATTTTCCAGCATAACTTTCACCAGTAACATAAATCGGACGAGTTTTAAACAGAGGATCCAATGCGATAAATGCTTTTATCGCCTTAAAAAGGTGTTTACTAACAGCATACTGGTCTTTTGGAATTTCTTCCCTTGTTGTAGCTATACTAAATCCAGTTCCAATCGGATTATCGATGAAAACAAGGCCAAACAACCTATTCCAAGAACCCGGATTAGGTTCAAGAGCAAGCTTTTCGACTTTATACCCCTGAGAAGAAACAACGCGCCAGGGTCCAAGTTCATAAAAGTTTCCTAGCATGGATGAACAACCAGGCCCACCTTGGAGCCAAATGAGAATTGGGGTTTCGGAAAGCGGTGAATTGCTTTGTTTAGCTTCATAATAAGTGTAAAACATGGCAGATTTAGTTGTTGAATTGATTTGTAGATAGCCTGATTTTGTAGGAAGGGCTTCATTTGGGATTGGAGAGATTGAATGAACTGCTGATGGGGTTGCTAGCAAGTAGTAATGATTGAGGATGAATAAAAGGAGCAGAAGCTTAGTTGAAACTGACTTCATTTTTAACAAGAAAACTGACTAATATGTTTCAGTGACTCAAACACACTCTATGATTACATTAAAACACAACTCTATAATGCACATACCCTCCATACTGTACAATCACTAACAGAACAACTTGTCCAACACACAGAAAAAGAATGATGTAATAAAGTAAAGAAGCACCTTTTACTTCTGTAAGAACACTAAATACAACAAATTAAATAACCATACATTTTACTCTGACATAATGACATAATTTTTAGGTGCACATTAGATAAATAATTTTAAAATTTTAAAATATTGTTATATTATTGCTCACCTCTTGGTGTACCGATATCTTTCTCGCTCTTTTTACAGAATGACGAGGTTCGAGCCTTGTTAGATAAGGTGGGTGTGTGAGTGTATTTAATTATATATATAAAAAAAGTGAAAGGTACTAGATCAGTTTATTGGTCAGTTTATCTTGTTATTGTCAATCAACACATCCAATCCATTATACAATGTGTGGAGTATATAATCATTGACTTGTCTTTTAGGTAATCATGGTACTGAGTTTAACTCACCGAAACTCAGTAGCAAGTCTTATTGTCTAACCGCTGGGGTGATAGCTGGCTTAGGTTTCTCGGCTAAATGGAGTCAGTTTCAACTAAGCTGCTCCTCTTACTTTTCATCATCAATTACTATTCATTCCCAGCAACATCATCAACCATTCATTCAATCTCCCCTATCCCACATGAAGCACTTCCCACTAAATCAGGCTATCTCCAAGTCAATTCAACAACAAAATCAGCCATGTTTTACACTTTCTATGAAGCCAAAGAGCCTAATTCATCGCTTTCCGAAACCCCGATACTCATTTGGCTCCAGGGTGGACCTGGGTGTTCATCCATGTTAGGAAATTTTTATGAACTTGGACCCTGGCGTGTTGTTTCTTCTCAGGGGCATAATGTCGAACACCTTAAGCTTGATCCCAATTCGGGTTCTTGGAATAGGTTGTTTGGCCTTGTTTTTATCGATAATCCGATTGGAGCTGGGTTTAGTGTTGCTACGACAAAGCAAGAGATTCCAAAGGATCAACATTCTGTTGGTAAACACCTTTTTAAGGCGATAAGAGCTTTTGTTGCGTTAGACTCGTTATTTAAGAATCGTCCGATTTATGTTACTGGTGAAAGTTATGCTGGGAAATATGTTCCGGCAATTGGGTATTACATTCTGAAAAGAAATGTGCGGTTGGTGAAATCGAGTCAAGTGAATTTAGCTGGAGTGGCTATAGGGAATGGTTTGACTGACCCTATTACACAAGTGGCTACTTATGCTATGAGTGCTTATTATTCGGGACTGATCAATGAGAAGCAAAAGGCTCGATTGGAGAAAGCGCAAGATGAAGCTATCGGACTGATCAAAATTGGGAATTGGAGTGCAGCGACAAATGCAAGAAGTAAAGTTTTAAAGTTGTTGCAAAACATGACAGGCTTGGCCACTTTATACGACTTCCGAAGATTGGTTCCTTACGAAGATAGCCTAGTAGAAACTTATTTGAGTAGCGTGGCGGTTAAGAAAGCATTAGGAGCAAATGCATCGATTGTTTTTGAAGTATGTAGTGATACCGTGGGGGATATATTGCATGAAGACGTAATGAAGAGTGTGAAATATATGGTCGAGTTTTTAGTTAAACATACTAAAGTGTTGCTTTATCAAGGGCAGTTCGATCTGAGGGATGGTGTCGTTTCAACAGAGGCTTGGATGAAGAAAATGAAGTGGGATGGAATCGGAAAGTTTTTGGAGGCCGAAAGGAAAGTTTGGGAAGTGAAAGGGAAGCTTGCAGGTTACGTACAGAAATGGGGAAGCTTGAGTCATGCTATTGTGTCTAATGCTGGACATCTCGTGCCTACGGATCAGGCTGTGAATTCTCAGGTGATGATTGAAGATTGGGTATTAAATAGAGGATTGTTCGCCAATAAGGGAATTGTGGACCCTTCAATTCCTTCTTACGATTCCAAATAAGGTATTTTTGGCTTTTATTGTTGTTCAACTTCATGGTATGTGTAGTTGGAGCTGATATATGTCTGTTGTTATACATCACATTTCGTCTTTGTAAAACATCTATCAGTGTACTTGTAGTTTGTTTTAGGAATAATGAACACAATAATGATTACCTTCGTTGATTCAACAAGGCCGTCTCTTCTCCTAAAGCTAGTGAGAAAGAAATATATGAAATGATTTTCAGCAGCGTAACAAAAGAAACAATGTACTACCTCTGGCCAAAAGTGTGTAATGATAAAGATCAATAAAATTGCGGAGAGCACAAAGAACTTGACAGAAATTGTTGTCACAGTTGGCATCAGATAAGAATTGTTGTTCCAAACAATAATTGAATTGATAAAAATATCGTTGGATGGTGATGACAGCATTTGCGGAGTGTTGTAACAACAAATGAGTTCGAAAAAGGCCTTGTATCTAAGAGTAAAAAATACAATCCTTAGACTCGGGGTCAGGAGAAAATGTTTCTTCAAAAGAACAAAGTGAGTTCATTAGTTAAGGAGAGAACAATAAGAAGTTTATATGAACACCGGAAGAATTTGTTCCAGTAATGGAGATAAATATCCAACCGTTTCTGGAAATTGTTTTGACATGTTCTGAAGAAAAAGTTGTTGAAATATCTAATTCATGAAATATCTAATTCAGGTAACTGTCGTGCGACTCAAAAACTAGTCTGGAACCAGAATGTGTTGGTTCATTGAGATGGAATTTTAAATTTTTGGGACCAGATTCTGGCGGGTTATTGAGATCGAATTTCAAGGTTTCATCTCAGTTTTATATGAAAACTGAACATACACAAACCATGATTATGAATACAATTTTTCAGTTTGTTTCTTTCCGAAAATCCGTTTGTGTGAAACCTTTTTTATTCATAGACACTATTTGTCTCATGTTTTTCGTTTTTCAACCTCAAAAAATATTTACATTTGCTACACTAGTTTTTCATAAATCACATCATTGATAAAACCAGGGATGACTTGCATATTGCGAATCTCAGTTCTTCTAATTGGTTATTTTTTTACTTTCTTTTTTTACCAAGTGTGATCAAACTCATTTTTGTTAAGTATGTTATTAACTGAAAAAATACTTGCCAGATGTCAAAGCTATGGCCAGGAAGAAGTTGGTAGTTTGAAAAAATAAAGACCGTAGAAGAAATACTTACATTCGCTTAACAACACAACTTCTAAAAAATAGCTTAACCATTGTTTGCTAACTTATCGCTTACATAAACAACATCACTGCTTTAGAATGTAATGTAACAATACCCAAAAATAAACCAACATAGTACAACTTTACAATTTTAGCTTGTAGTTATTTATTTTTTTTAGTACGTAAATAATGACTAAGGGTTCAGATATTGAAGAAGGCAATGTAGAAGAGGAAGAAACGTCCGGACCTACTAGTGTTGATTTCTGGACTTCAACAGAGGTTGTCTTGCTCCTACAAAAGGTAGATTGTGTTTAAGTAAATTATTCGCGACACTCGAACAAATATGTTCATGCATACAACACCATTGTCAACATATTAATATGTACACATATCTGTAGATATTTGCAGAATTGGTTGGTACGTATTTCCTGCTGTTCATCGGGGGCGGGTCTGTGGCAGTGAATAAAAAGTATGGTTCGGTATCGTTTCCAGGGATTTCTTTGTGTTGGGGTCTTGTTGTGATGGCAATGATTTACTCTGTTGGACATATTTCCGGAGCACATTTTAATCCAGCTGTCACGCTCACTTTTGCCATCAACCGTCGTTTTCCCTACAAGCAGGCATGTTACTTTCAGTGGCGGAATCAGGGTAAGGCTGATCCCACCGCGGGCAGCCTTTGAAATATAGCAAAAATTTAAGTTCTTAGCCGGGCAGATTTTTAATAAGTAGGAGTAGTTAAAAGAATTATATAGCCCTGGTTAGAATAATAATACTAGTTCATCCCCAGATTTTATGAAATCCCGGTTCCGCTACTTCTTATTTTAATCAAATCATCATATGCATCGGCTAAAATATGGAGAAGAAGAGGTAGCATCTAAATTTATATTAAATCTGCAGGTACCTCTGTACATGTTGGCACAAGTACTAGGATCGATCCTAGGAAGTGGAACGTTGGTCCTTCTATTTGATTCAAATGATGAGCATTTTTTTGGAACATCGCCTATAGAAACTGCTACTCAGGCCTTTTGCCTTGAGATTGTCATCACCTTCCTTCTCATGTTTGTAATTTCTGGAGTTGCCACCGATAGCAGAGCAGTTCAGTAACATACTCTATCTGTCTCATTATTTCTTTAAGATCAATTACAAAAATTTACAATACTCACAATCACATCTAGGTCTCTACTGAGGCTTGACCTATCAACTTCTTGTTATCACGAGATGTTTACCATTCACAAGCGGGAATGCTAGGAATTCTATTTTATTTCTCGACAATCTAATTTCTGACTAAAGGAGTTAATGTCTTCTTTTTCTAGGTTGGAAATTTGGCAGGACTTGCCATTGGAGGTACTATATGTATGAACGTTTTCACGGCCGGGTGAGTAATATAGACAGCACACGCACGTAGATAAATATGTATTCAGACATTGATAGTGTGATTTGGACTGAATGTACAATATATGTTGGTGCAATATATGCAGGCCAGTATCAGGAGCATCAATGAACCCAGCAAGGACACTTGGACCGGCGCTTGTGTTCCATATATACAAGGGAATATGGGCATATATGATTGGCCCTTTTATTGGAGCAATACTTGGAGGTTTTGCCTACAACATGATCAGAAGGACTGATAAACCACTCCGCGAACTCACCAAAAGCGAATCGTTCATCGGGAGTTTTGCTCCACGTTGATTTCATGTATGATGCATTCTCTTCAACCCCGGTTTCTGTGATGAAAATGTGTAATTACTGTTTCTCAGACTGTCTTATACAGCAGCAAGGAGGATGTATTGATTTATTTTAATGAATAAAATTTCATGACATGTACCGATGGAAGTACATGAGAGAGCTAGCATTCACATCTTTTATCTAAATCATGAACAAATGAACATGACTTCGATTCTCTTTATCCGACATGTCGGGGATCATTTTCCGAAAACAGTTTCTCTACTGATTTTTGTAGCGGTAGAAATTTTGTGTGAAAAGAGTGTAACATGTGGTCCTCCAAAATTTAGAAAGTAATGTTGTGAACAAAGTGAAATTACTGGGCAGTGGGCACGGGCACGGGCACGGGCACGGCTACATATCTCTCATCCCATTTTTGGGATAGGTTCACGTCAGCAGTAGAGAGCATGGTTCGGTTTAACTCGGTTTTTGGGATAAAATTGAAACCAAAATCACATATCTTCGATTTTTAAAATTGAAATTCGCAATCGTAATTGAATCGCAGGGTTTGGTTTCGATTTCAAAAACCTCAGTTCGATTTTGGTTATAAAATTGAAAAAATAAAACAACAATAAATTTTTATTTTCCATAATCATTTTTAAAGGCCAGAAAAAGAGCTAAGTTAGAAATTGAATTATGAACACAATAATACACATACAAACACTTGCACGCAGTTTCTAAGAAAAATAAAGGAAGCAACACAATATGATGTTACCAAGTATTCATCTAAGGAGCATAGGCCCATGTAATGAAATATAAAGCCCACAATATCATTCTTGATTTATCATTACAACTTATGCATTTTAAAATTTATAAAATGTAATATATAATTATATATAATAAATAATAATATGTATATATTAATAATATTATAATAAATTATAATAATCGGTTCGGTCGGCATTTTTCGGTTCAGTTTAAATCCAAAACTGAAACGCTTATATCGATTAAATTTATTTTTCGATTTTATTTCAGTTCGATTTTAAAAAAATTAATTTTCATCAAATTTTATGGATTTCGATTCAGTTTTGATTTCGATTTCGGTTTCATTTTAACTTTTATGCTCATCCCTGAACACCAGCACCGGTATGTGGTCCACAACATCACATGCTGGGGTGGGAGGTCCACATGCCGCTTTTGATCAACCTCACTAGACTTATCAAAATAATTTTAAATAAAAAAAAAGATCCATGATCACAAGTCCCCAAATATCCCTTGCTTAGTCTTTCTTATATTATATATTATCAAGGGTGATTATATAGTTCAAATGATAATTTTTTCTATATTTTATTATTTTGAGTTCGACTTTCATTTACTTTAAAATTTTAAAATAAACAGATTTGAACTAGATTTGAAACACGAAAACATGATCGAAAATAACATGTACAATTCGAGTTTTACGTTTGTTAATTCAAACTTTTCTACTTTCACTTAGTTCGAATTTGATTATGCCACGACTAAGATTAGACTTGTTCACAGAAAATCTCTCGGCATAAATTTGTGTTTTGCAAAGTTCTGCTTAATTAATTTTTATTTTTTTATCTTTTGATTATGAAATTTTATTGATTACAAAATCCGACTGGACGTTTTTAGCGCACGGGATAGTGCCAGCAAGCAAAAGAAACAGGGAACAGAGCACACATGACTATTTGATGTACTTACTTTTTATGTATCTGAGTTCTGATTTACTCATTTTGTACTCTTTTTAACTACCACTTTCTAATCAATCAGACATACTCCATTAAAGTTTCTTTCTAAATCACCTTTTCTTTTTTCTCCCTTCAATCTTCAAAAAGCAAAGAGATTCATTTCTCTCAAATCTTGCTCAATCAACCATAAAGTTTTCATCTTTACATTTCTTGCTTTCCACCAATCTCTCTCTCTCTCTCTCTCTCTCTCTCTCTCTCTCTCTCTCTCTCTCTCTCTCTCTCATGTATTTATATAACTAATGCCTGGTTGATAAGGTAACTAATGTTTAACTTTTAATTGCTTTTGAAGTGGGGAATTTAGATTTGCAAATAATTATGGTGTTTGTGGAGTGATCATTGGAGTGTGTTGATACAAACATGATGGCTGATAGCAATATTGAAGACCCTTTTCAACTGAGTTTCAAGGTATTACTCGTTTATCACTTTACTATTCATTCTTTATATTTGATTGTAATTTCAATTCATGAATGATTTGCATTGAAGTAACTTTTGGGAAATTTTATCTTATTTGACTTCATAAATAGTTGTTGCCTGATGAACTGATCACTACTGATTGGATCAGATCTGCTAATAAAAGATTATGTAAGTTACATAAAAGGAACTATTTGGTATAAACAATTAGGTTGAGTGTCATAGTTACTGTATAGTGTATAGATAGAAGAAATTTGTATGGTTGTATTTCTGGCCCCAGTCCCAGATAAAGTTCATCCATTGAGGAGTCTTCTCCTTAATGGCATAAACTGTAAATAAGGATGTGAATGTCGAGTTGTGTCGTAGACAAAACGGTTAATGTGAGACTTCCTGCCATTATGTCATTGTAGTCTTTAGAGTTTAGGTACTCCCTTAACTGCCTTTAACATC
Organism: Saposhnikovia divaricata; assembly: GCA_036435485.1. Lineage (NCBI taxonomy): Eukaryota > Viridiplantae > Streptophyta > Magnoliopsida > Apiales > Apiaceae > Saposhnikovia > Saposhnikovia divaricata. The sequence continues at coordinate 63,000,958 of CM071594.1, forward strand.
CACTCTAAAAACTGGCAGGCAGATTCCTTGCACTCTGGCTCAATCTCATTTGGAAGGTTTGAAACTGAGTCATTATCCTGGGAAAGAAAGTCTTCTTTCTCACATAATAGATATCTCGAAGAGGTCGAGAAATACTCAAAGCCAGGTTCCGTTACTGAGAAGAAGGCTTATTTTGAGGCTCATTTTAGAAAGAAAGCCCTCTTGAGGCAGAGGTTGTCTGAGTGCCAAAATGGAACAGAATGCCAGAATGTTGAGAATGAATGCTTGGAGAACATGGATTATGTAGAGGACTTTGACAATTTTAGTGGAGAAATACATTTTACACACTCCGAGGAGAGTCCTGATGGTTGGGAATATGACGGGGAATGTGCTGTGACCAGTCATGAAGAAGAGGATAAAGGAGTCTTATATTCTGAAAATGAGATTCCAACTGCTATGAACAGGAGTGATGCTGTGAACATCGTTAGTAAATATGTCAAGCCTGATCATGAGAAGCTTGAAGAAGCTAGTCAAACTGATGTTCAAATTTTACCTAAAATTAATGGTGAATCATCCGTTAAACAGGATCCACAGGATGAAATGTTACAGGTCCATTCGACATCTACAGCCGTTGATTCATCCTTATGTAGTCAAGCAGATGAGAAAGATGAGAGTATAAGCTCCAAACAACAAGTTCTATCTTCCAAGGTGTGATTTTTTTACGTCTTTATATTATTTTAATGTAGTTTACTGTATCCCTATATATCTGACCACCGTTTTATCTTATAGCCGCAACAAAACTTCCAATGTTGGCAAAGAGAGGAAATTATTATTGAATTTTAGCTTTTATCTATACTTTTTCGATAGATAGACACTAGACAGTCAATCCCATCTTCCAAGTCATATCTTATATGTGGTTTACACCATGTCCTAATTATAGGGAAGGACTGCAGCAGAAACCAAACTTGCAAGGCGGGGACTGAAGCATCAAGCTCAGAAGGGTATCATTTCTGGTGGAGCACCTAACAGAACTGAAAAGAAACTTAGTGGAAGGGCTATAGAAAGTTCACTGGTACCGAAGATGGAAAAGAAGCCATCCCGGACCGCTGCTCCATCGAAATGTTCAACAGGAAAATTTCCAAAATCGGAGGTAGAAACAGTTGGTTATTTATGTCTAATTGTTAATTTTCCTTTTGTTGAAGGATGTCTTCCTTTTCAGGAAAAGAATGGTTGGTGTGATTGTTTAGTTTTTGCTTCTTACTTGTTTTAGTCCACTAGTTATATTCTCAAGAAGATTTGGGACCCAACAAGAGCTTTCTACCTTTATGGCTGCTGCCTGAAGGTGGTGGCTTGGATATATATAAATCTCGGAGCGTACTGTATGACTAGGAATAGTTTTTATTCCAATTAGTAGTCTGGCACTGCATTTTTTTGGTTGTTAAAATGTCCTCATGAACATTTTTCTTTGTGCAGCTTTCATGTAACTTAAAAGCTAAAACAAATATAGAGAATGAAGGGTATGCTTTCTTTCTGACTTCTGGTTGCAAACATTTGTCTGACGTGTTTAGAATTTGAAAGATGTTTTAACTGATTATATAGCAGGGAAAAAGAAGCTAGAACAACTAAAGTAGTTGGAAATCAGTCATCTGGATCTGAGAAGCCTGTTCGTAGAGGACGTCAGACTGAAGATAGGTCTGTAATTTTGAACCTGCATAATGTTTTAAAATGTTGCCATTTTTCTCTCTTTTCTTTTCAAATTTTTTGCATTTTCCAGGTCCAAGCAGAGTTTATGTTCAAAAAAGGAAAGTGTGAAACAGTGTTCTTCAGGTTTCAATTTTAAAAGTGATCAACGCGCGGAGAAGAGGAAGGAGGTAAGTAACTATGCTGTGCTTGTCAATCACGTTGTTATTCACTGCCAAAGAGGAAATAGTCTAGTGAATTTTGACTCGACCTTGCTTCGGTAATAAAACAAGGAATGTATTGCTATCTTTGTGACTCAGTACTTCAATAAATTGGAGGAGAAGACACATGCAAAAGAAGCTGAGATGAATCAAATACAAGCAAAGACACAGGTAACTGTGCGATTTAAATAGTAATCCATCATAATTAGTAACAAGTCTGATTGTTCCTGCAATTTCTTGTAGAGTCGAATTCTCTTGAATTCTTTCATGATTGTACAATAGCTCCCTAGAATTACAAATAACATCTGTGTTTGATGGGTCTAATTTTGTATATGCAGGAAAAGACAGATGCTGAGATTAAACAGTTAAGAAAAAGTCTTAATTTCAAAGCAACACCAATGCCTTCATTCTATCACGGAGCAGTATCTGGAAATGATAAAAATAAGGTATGTCAAAATGTTAAAATATTAAGTCTTTGAGCCCAATGATGTATGGACAAATGAATGCAAAATCATGCATATCTGATAAATATCAATTGAAGATCGTCCAACGTATCTACTTGAGACTTCAATATTGATAGAATCATTCTTCAATCTTTTCTAAAATGCAATATTAATAGGTTAATATTTTATTTGCCATAGAGTAACCACAGGTTAGTTGTACTGTCATTTTAACAAAAAGTTAATTTCCATTTCTAAGTCTATTGTCTTCGAGTTAGGAGTTTGGACAGTCACACCTTGAAAAACCATACCAGTTCAGTCATGCACATTCTTGATTGTAACAAAACAAGCGAAAGTCTTCTCTTATTTTGGAGGCTACGCAGAACGTATACACAAAGATATCATGATAGAGGCAAAGCTTACTCTTAGATGTTACATTTACTCCAGTTCTTCTACTTGCGTTGTGTGTATGCATTAGAAAGTGGCATGTCGTTAACTTTAGTTTTTAACTGTCTGTCTCAGGGTAAACCAAGAAAAGTCCAGAGCAAGCCTATTTTAGATAGGAGGCCTGTGTCTACAGAAAGTAAGGCTGAAAAAGGCCAAAGCAGTCTTTCTGCAAGTGAACCTGTAAATATTAAAGAACTGCCAGAGGTGACAATGTTGACCAACTCTGATGGAAACTCCGTGGCTTCATCAAGTGAAAGAAACCATCCTTCAGAAGCTGGAGCAAATAATGAAGTTTATGGAAAGATCGACAGTGAAAAGAAGGACATCCAACCACAAAGACATAAATTAACAGTCGGAAGCAAGATAGTAAAGGAACAGGCGGTTGAGAGGAAGCAGAAAGTAGAATATAGAAGTAGCAACCAGATGATGAGGAAGAATCTGAAAGGTGTTGACATGGGAAGTGGTTCCAAAATGGGACATCGAGTTGTTGGTGTTGCCTCCTAATATACAATTACGTGGACTGGAGAGGGGGGGGGGGGGGGATGATTCAGATGATACAATGGTAAGCTTGAAATCATACGGGTGCTTTGGTTATATATTTTGTGATTTAACTATTCTGTACACAGCCTGCACAGTTTTAATCAGCACTGCAAGATGATGACGGTGTTATTGGTTCTGAAATGATATAACATGGTTAGCGTGTTATTCAATTATTATAGTTTAATGAATGAATAAATATGGTTGTTAGGAATATGATACGAGGCAAGCTATGTAAATTAATGTTTTATCATTTCAATTTCCATGTAGATTGTAGAGCAAGTATTTTCTTTGTTTCAATCTTCCATGTAGAGCAAGTGTTTTCTTCGTTTCAATCTTCCATGTAGAGCAAGCATTTCCTTGAACTTGCATTTTGATTTGATGATATTGTACAAGTTTAAACATACAATACAACTTGGATTAGAAACTTCACTAGGGTATTATTAATACCACTTATAAAGACCTTAGAATCATTGTTGCTTTCAATCAATAACGTAGTATACTTATCAAGTCATCTTCCAGTGTTAATGTTTGCCGACCCTGTCCTTGTGACCCTTTGCTAGACATGGCAGACTAAAGAAAATGATAAATTATAACTTTAAAATAATAATAATTAAGCTCATATAATTTACAAATGAGTATACATTTTAACAAATTTTGGAATGAGCGAAAATCGAACTTAAAATCGGACGATAAGAAATAAGCACTTGTCCCACCCTTAAACTATCTAATCACGCTCTAGTTAATTATTACTGTCTAACTTTTACTTGTGATAAATTTATTAAAACATCACTATGTATAAAATCCTCTAATTATATGATTAGGTAAATGGAATACCACCAGCTGTAGCAGGTTTGCATAAGGCCAAAATTTATGTGTTGTTATCTCTATTATTCGCAGTTCATTGACCAGTTATTTTTTTACAACGCTTGCTGATTAATTTATGCACTATATTAGCATAAACTGTATTGAAATTTTGTTTGCCGGAGAAATAAAACAGAGGTCATCGTTGACGCGTGCTCTAGCCTCTACTTTACAACGAAACTTAATTTAGTGAACATTTTTATTTTTTATTGCATAATATTGTTACAATTATTAAAATTTGTTTCACAAATAGAACACATCGATCATTATTCATTGTAATATTGTACGACCAACGGTAATCTTCACTGAAAAAAGAAGAATTCGGAATTAAACATGTACAAATATTAAGATTTCCGTAATTTAACTTAACAAAAAAAAAAAAAAACTCAATAATCTTCACTGAAAAAAGAAGAATTCGGATTTAAACATGTACAAATATTAAAATTTCCGTAATTTAACTTAACAAAAAAAAAAAAAAAAACTCAAGTAACTAGAAGTCTAGAACATGGCCACAGCCGGTAGAAACTGACATGAAATGTTACATCAACTTATAAGTTGAAAAGCAAAACGTACGAAAAAACAAGAAGATGGGTGGTCGAGATGATCAAAGCCGTCCATCCCGAAAGATGAGTTGATGGTGATGAAGCTGAAGATTGATCCGACTCATGGGGTGGCTTCCTAAAGTAATAAGGAAACCAAGGCACCACCTGATTCGGTGGTGGTGGTACGTTATTATTGAGATAATAAGGTGGCGGAGGGTTATTTGGTAAAAAGCTCGTAGGTGGAGGGTTACCAAATGGACCCGAAGGTGGTGGTAAATTAGACCCTGGTGGCGTCGGATTCGAGGGCGGAGAAGTTCCGCCGCCTATCGGAGGCGACGGATAACATGGGTATGGACATTCTTGGGAGGTGGAGGTTATCGGAGAATTGAGAATTATAGATAGGAAGATGAAGGTTGTGACAATATTTTTGTAAGTTGAAGTCATGTGTGTGTTTGTGAAAATATGTTATGAGAAGAGGGTATGGGAGATAGTGTGTAATGAAAGAGTAGAGAGCAAGGAAACAAAAGAAAAAAGAGGGTTGGTTTGGTTGGTGATGTGGGGTTTTTTGGGTTTATCACTACAAATTTAGAATTGATAAGCTTGGACTTGTTAACAAAAGAAAAGCCAAAAGAGCCAGCATAAGGAAATAATTTATAAAAATAGAAAATGACCGAATGGTCTTTTATTGCAATTTGAATAATGATCGGCTTGGTTGTTTAGTTGTCACATACATGCACCATATATATAAGTTTCTGTATTATTTTTAACCAAGAAAAATATAAAAATCAAGACATCTGTTTCAAGCTGATGTATTATTAGTGGTTGTGTGTATAGGTAATCTTTGACTCTCTGGGTCGTTCAATAAAAAGATAATTATGTTTAATATTTGATTATAGAAATAATTAACAAGTGTTTATAACAGGTGGAATCACATCTATTAATCTACTCCAACTGCTTCAAAAGAAACAGAGTAAATTTTTTTTATATAGGAAGAAACAGAGTACTTTGTATAGTAATCTAATCTATGTTGCTTTTTTGAATTAATAATAAATACTCCATCTAAGTTACGATTTTACTATGACTCGGAACTTCTAAATTACTGCAACATGTCTTAATTAGAATTAATGACAATAAAATGACTGTTAATGGAGGTCAACATACAGCCTTTTAACTCATACTAAAAAGTTAAAGAAACTTTAACTAATCAACCATAATTTTGATTAAATTTTAGATACAGTAGCAAGTACCATGATAGCTATGAAACTAGAGCTTTCCAGTGTATCTTCCTCGTATTCAGTGACAACAGAAGCTTCCCCTGGGCCACGTGCACATATTATTCCTCCGTGTATTACTTTGAATAGATGAAGTTACTAAAAAACCACAAGGCCTAGTAGCATGAAAACAACTAAAAGTGGCATCCCCACCACAGAACTCCTAGCACAACCCGAAATATATGGATTGACCGGGTACAAATTTCCGGGTGGACCTGTGGGAACCGGAATATACGACGGCAGAGATGGAGCATCGGGTATGGGAACGTACGACGGTGGTGGTGGGCAATTCAAGCTTGGCGTTGGTGGCTTCTTCGGGGGTGGTGGAGATGGTAGAGGTGCGGGTGGTGGTGGTGAAGGTAGTAGAGGTGCGGGTGGTGGTGGTGGTAAAGGTGGAGGAGGACTTTGGCTGCAAGTACCACACTTGATTTCGGGTGATCCGGGCACTTCGTCGAGCTTCCTTGGATCCAACCCGTTGGTTGGAGCTAGGAGAACAAGAAGAGTGAGAAGAGTTGCTAGTAAAGATGACATGATTTTGTGGTGTTGAAATATTAGAGGCTGAGAAATTGTTGCGAGAGCTACGTTTTGGTTTAATAAGTTTGGTATGGTGAGGTGTGGTGAATTGAGTGGTTTATTTTGGTGAGAACGAAAGAAATTTGAAAGCGAGTTTGTTACGTAATTAGGTGGTGCAGGGAAAGCAAAGTGGACCAAAACCAGTACATATTTACAACTTTTGACGTGTTGGCTTCACAATATTTATAACTTTGTTCTTACAATGGCAATAATCGTATACAGGTGCCAACTTTTTACAAGACTTACACAGGAAACAACCTTTGTATTTGGCAACTTACCAATCCAAGCAATACTTGCTACCAAACGTTTTGACCATGAAAATATAAAATTCGAACCATCATCTCGTATCAATATCATTAAACATGTAAAGAACAGGTATTGCTAAGCTAATGCCCTGCCAATACAACATTAAAGCGCAATAAGCACCTTTTAAAACACAATCCACAATAGTCAATACACTAAAAAACTACAATTTCAGAAATTGATAGCATGCTCAGAATTTGCACAACTCAAAGCAAAACTAAGCTGAAAATCACAGAACAAATGCCAACAACTTTAATATCTTAATTCCATAGAAAATAACTCACCAAAAAATTTGAGCCGATATGAACTTTACTATTCCCAGCACTTGCTTCACTACTCTGTTCAATCATCAAAGCACCGAGTATTTGATCAAAAATTCAACCATGGGTAACCAAAAGATAACCATGACAGCAGTACTTGTGGCCAATATCCACGCTTCCACCAAACCACAAAATTATCACAAGTATATCAGTAAGCACTTAAATCGATTAGCTATAAAAATTTACCAATTTCGCCACAAACTTAAGCCAAAACCGGACAACTCAAAATTCAGAAAATCCAGAATTTTAGCATGTGAACCCACTTACTAATTCAATAATTAAATATCTGCAGCTTGAAACTAGTTAGTACAACTGGTACAAGTAACATATCATAGTGTGGTGATAAAACAGTGACATAGAAATTTATTTGTCAGCACACCTTATTGCTACAAGTACCACTGCAGCACAAAACCAAAAATGACTGATGAACTTCTTTGTGCGATAACATTTTTACCTAGAAATCCCAGTACGATAGAACTTTATTTCGGGAGTTTCTTTTATGCTGGTTGCTACTGTTTAAAGGTTAAGCAGGCAATTTACTTCCCTATTATTAACGCAAACATAAACTTCATGGAAGACTAGCTTCTACAAAGCTTCTGCTGCCTGGACAGGAAGAGGTGATAGGGGCAGTTGGGGAAGAGGTTTTTCTTTCTCCACTGCTGTTGGTGAAGAAGTCTTTTCCTCGTTCTCGATATCACGTTTTGATAAACCAACCTTTTCCCTTAACATTTTCAGCTTTTCAAATATTTTCCTCTTGATTTCAGGATTCAAAATTCGTGCTTCAGCAGGCTCTGGTAAAATGGTAGTGGTGACAGCCAAAGTGGCAATAGCCAACTGTGTTGCTAAGGCTCTTCGTGAGACAGTGGTAAAGGATTTCCGTGACTGCTCTTTTTCTCCTTCTTTGCCTCTCACCTGTGCGACAAATGGAGATAGAAAATTTGTTTAGTGGAAAATACAACTTTGGTGTACTTAACAATGTCATACAGTAATTACTATCACTCCATTTGGTTAGGGGGATGTAATGAAGGTTGAATGAAATGAATTATGTGAAGAAAGGCATGAAATTCAAGGAAGTCGAGTGAAGAATATGATAGTTTGAAATTCAATGAGACATTTACTCTAAACTGAAAGGGATCGGAGAACTGTAATACAAACTTGTGGACTAGAATGAATAAAGATTATGCATAAAAGTCCTCAATATATTTTATCTCATTCTTGTCCTTTCTAACAAATGCAATATAACTCAAAGTGACTCAAACAAATTTAAGCATACCCAAATGTCACGCTGAAAGTAGGGTCCCCATAGGGTGAGATTTACGTAGACCTTACCTCTACTCTTATGAGTAGATAAGCTATTTTTCATAGAGATCCCAGTTTTTGGAGAATTCCTTTCTGAACTTTTGAAAAATCTGAAGTATTTTAAACACTTTAGAGCCTTTCTATAAGGCACAAAATAAAATACAGTAGATAGTAGGAAAAGAATCTGTTCGGCCAACATATCTCATCATACGCCATGATGAATACCCATGATCTTCGATTAGGATACTGCATTACCCCATGTTGAGATAAACAAAATATGTCCATTACACTGGCTCATTGGTGGGTAACGAAGGATCTCATGTGTGCTAGCTCGCAAATTATTTCCATTTGTGATCAAGAAAACAAATATCTCATTTTTAGTAAATTGGCCAATGTGCTTGTTACCGCTCACAGATATAACATGCACCTTGAGGGTAGTAAAAATAGTATCAGAGTTAAGTAATGAACGGGACCTTAATGCTGATATGCGAAGGAAGCATGAATCCCGCTTTGAGACATAGCAACAACATTTTTTTTCTTCCCATATATAATAAAACTATTTTATTTTAATCGATTCTTTTTGGCAACTGAGATGGCTAGGCCTAAGGAAGCAGGTTAAGAAGTAGACAGTACTCACTAGAAAGCCATACACAATCTCCGTCAATAAAGAGAACCAGACAGCAATTGGATACAAATTAACCCGTGTACATAAATAAAAGCCTGGCATTGGATGTCAGGCCTCACACAAGTAAACTTCACTCAAAAAATGTAGAAATACACAAATACAAAATTGGTACCTCTCTTATTACGTTAATTATGATTTGAACACTACATTTTAATTTCACTACAATCTCATCATATTCCAGTTCAACCAAACACAATGTGTGTGAATTGAAAAACTCTTCAAGCTTACTCTAGTTAGACGATATTACTCGATCTAGGTTGCTTTTCGGAGATTGAGAGAGGCATCATAAAACTGAATGATAAAGCTCCTTGCTCCACTCTACCGTACTTTTCCTCTTCCGGCATGGTTGGATAGAAATGTGGTGTAGCTGTCGGAAAGGAATCTGCAAAACAATGCCTGACTGGGGCAGGGCGGACCTACATACAAAGCATTGGGGGGATGGCCCCCCCCGTGAAATTGGGCCTAGCAGTTTAATATTTTGAAGTCCAATATAGAGTGCCCTACTAATCAAATAATGGTGCCTCCAGTATATACCAATTTCCAAGCCCAATTCACTTAAGTTTTGTTCAAATATTCAGTAGGTCCAATCCAATAAAAATTTTAAAGTTAATATTAAGTCCAATATCTAAATATACAACTAGTGTAGTCTTGTGGAAGGAAAAGAGCCAGAGAGGTGAAAGGAGAACACGGAAAAAAACCCTAACATTACACTTTTTTTTTATTAATTCTATGTTATTATATTTATGTAGTGCCCCCACTAAAATTTATTCCTGGGTCCGCCACTGACTGGGGGTGGTTGCCGTCAAGCACCTCCGGCGTGAGAGTAAGTAACTTGGTGGTGGAGAATACAAGAAACAATATCGGAAAATGTAAATACTTGGTGTCTGAGATTTTAGAGAGCAAATGTGAAATGTGAAAGTGTGAGAGTGAATGGTTCTTAGATGCTTGGAGTCTTTTCTATAGACCTCGCACAATGGTTCGGTTTGTGACTTCTACATGTCCATTGCTTTGAGGGTGGCATACAGAAGCTTTCTCATGCTTCACTCCTCTTTCAGAAAGGAACTTCATGAACTTAGACCCGATAAATTGGGTTCCATTGTCAGACACCATCACTCTTGAGATTCCAAACCTTGTGATAATATTTTCGTTGACAAACTTAATGGCATCTTCTTGAATGATTGTTCTCATTACCTTAGCTCCACCCATTTAGTCATATAATCGATTGCCACCATCACATATTGGAGCTCTCCTTTAGCTTTGGGGAATGGTCCCATGATATCGATACCCCACATGGCGAAGGGAATGGGGGAAAGAATAGACGAGGGCAAGGCGGGTGCTTGCTTAGGGACATTGCTGAAGAGCTGGCATTGTGTACACTTCTTGACAAAATCTTTACAATCCTTGGTCAAAGTAGGCCAAAAGTATCCTTGCCTAAGAATTTTATGAGCAAGAGCTTTTCCTTCCATGTGGTGTCCATAAATCCCTTCATGAACTTCTCTAATGCAATATAGAGCCTCATCTGGGTCGATGCACTTAAGGATGGGAGAGTCGAAAGTCCTCTTATAGAGACTGTCATCTTGGATGAAATATTTTGCGGCTTGAGAGCGGATTTGTTTTGCCTTGGTGGAATCCTCGGGTAAAATATTCTCCTTCAAGTAGTCAGATAGGTGTCATCCAAGTTGAGTCGGCAATGCCAATTTCCATGATTTGTTGCCCTCAACTGCTGGCACCTTCAATTCTTCATAATAGACAGAACCATCTAAGTGGTCTTTTTCTGACTCCACTAGCTTGGAAAGCAAGTCCACAATAGTATTGTCACCTCTATCCACTTGAACAAGTGTGTGGTTGACAAAGAGAGAAATAAGGGATTTGACGAAGGCTTGATACTTGGTGAGAATGATATCTTTCTTTTAGAAGTGGGATCACATAGAAGGTATACACCAGAAGTGGATCCACATGGTATGACATAGAAAAATTATTTAGAGAATTTTGTAATTGTGTTGCAAGTATGTAGGGTTATGTTACCTCTGTACTTGCATGTCTGTTATGTGTACATGTTTGTCACCTTTTTCTATGCACTGTCAAAACAACCAAATGGTAATATTTTATTTAAAGATTATATATGTATGGCTGATAGATGGGGTGTGAGTGTTTTTAGGATGCGGAAAAATGTAGGAAAGTGTTACTGTTGTGTAGTATACAAAGCGGGTCCATATGTGTATAAAATGTGAAGGCATGCACTGTGCTAAAAGAACTTGTGCGATTTTATAAATTGGTTTTTGTTGGGAGAATTGTATAATGTGTCTAGGATGTCATGCCTTTCACTTTGTGGGTACTTAGAGAATAATAGTAGTGAGACATTGTGAATGGTTGAAAATGGGAATAAAAAACCAATGCCCATGTGTTTTTATTTTTGTTGCACCACCTTCATTTTATACTTCCTTCTCGTATGTATACCATAATTTCTTTATTCTTGCCTGAGTTGTCTTTTATTGCATGTATTGATAGATGGTGGGAGATAACACTTCTAACGGAAGAAGTAATACGAAGACCGTGTCAAGTCTGTTGCTTCAAGATGGGACTTGGACAGATTCTAATTCTCTCTTTCCTTTTGCTCCTGTGACTATTGATCCCGAGGCTTATTTTACTAGCATGGATGAGTATTATAAATGAAATCACATTAAGTCTTTATCATTTGATAGAAAAAGCTGGATGTTACATGGGGGAAGTTTGAGCATCTGAAACATCAGAGTTCTTTTCAATATCTAAAATGGAAGAATTTTCTGTCTATACCCTTCCAAATTGGAGGTGACTATTCTTGGAGGGTCCCTGCTCCTGATGAGAGACTATACTCTCGGCCTGGAGATGGTGAAATAGCAATGCTCGTTGAGCACTTCAAAGCAAGTCTAAAACCTAAATCTCACAGATTCTTAGTGGCCTTGTTTAAATAGCAGTTCAGATGTACTCCCGCACAGTTCACACCGAATTCCATTCGACTTATTTTGTGGTTCATCGCTTCCTCTAACCGGAACAAGCGGCAACCAACTTTCGAGGCATTCTTCACCATCTTTTCTGTGAAGAGGTCCGATTGTGCTCCTTTTTATGAAGTTGTTCAGGGTAACAAGAACAGTCAAAGGTCTTCTTGCTAATGGCTTTAAGCCTGTGAAATTGCCTAATAACATGAAAATTGGCAATATGAGTACATTATTATGCATGGTGGGGATTGGAGCTACATGCCTGAGGTTTCAGTTAATTGCGAGCCGAGGTGTGTTATACAAAGGAATGCATTGTTTGAGAAGACGATCAATAATTGTGTGTCTTGCCTCAGTGTTTTCAGACTTCCTTGGGGCAACGATGAGTTATACACGTTAGCAGGACGAGTTCTACAACGGATGTAAATAGTTCACTTTTTTTTTGATGTTGTCATGCTTTATAAGTTTGGGTCAATTTGTATCGGCAATGGACTAAATCTTTGTTATTGTGATAGTGTATCCGCCGAAATCAATGAACAGGGGTGAGTTTGCATGGGGTGAAGATAAGGCGAAGATTGAAGAGTTCTTAAAAGCTCAACCACTCAAACCTTCGCACCTGAGGAGGCGGGTAGAGGGAGAGGTTGCAAGGGGAGATGATATGTCTGGAGGCGAGGATGGTGATACGGAAGATGCCGAGGATGATGGTGCCAAAGCGAAAGATGAGAGTGTGTTGGAGCCTGATCTTAATGATACCGAAATAGAGGCTCAAAATCAGAGGCTCAAAGATAGTGTGATTGTTGAGGAAGAAGTGTTGCATGTTCAGGCAGGTAGAGCCACGGAGACGGGGACTTGTGTGGATAGTGGTGCTAGTACATCTAAGAAGAGACGTCTTATTACTTTGGGCCAAAAGGAACAATTACATGAGCAAAAAGATATCAGTGAGCCAGTAGCACGTTAGGAGAAGGTTGTTGGGCTTGCTAAGCAGGCCTTAACTCCACATTAGTATGATATTGTCCGTTTTGGGTCGAACCCGCACAGATTTGTTTTTGGGTGAGTCCCAAAAGGCCTAATACTAATGGAGTTAACTGGCTACTTATAAACTAGCTATTTGCCCCTTCCACAAACGATGTCGGAAAACTCCAAATAATCTCCCCCTTCATACATCGGGCTCGACACCTGCCGAATCTGTCTCCTTCTGTGCGATCTGGCTCCCCCTCAAACCATACTGGAAGCTCCTGGCTATCTGACTCCCTCTATACCTATGTATACTTGAAGCCCATCTGCTTCCTCTTGAAGCCCATCCTGGGGTAGCCCACCTGCCTCTTCCTTGATTCATCAGGGAGCCCATTTAGATTGTTGTGGATTGTTACAACCGGAAGCTCTGATACCACTTGTTAGGCTTGCTAAGCAGGCCTTAACTCCACATTAATATGATATTGTCCGCTTTGGGCCGAATCCGCACGGATTTATTTTTGGGTGATTCCCAAAAAGCCTCATACTAATGGTGTTAACTGACTGCTTATAAACTAGCTATCTGTCCCTTCCACAAACGATGTGGGACAACTCCCAACAAAGGTTGCTGTTAAGGAATGGGTAGAGGGAGAAAGTCCTATTGGCTGGGATAAGGTGTTTGGTGGTATTAGCATGGGAGGTGGTGCTTTTTTCGCAGAGGATATAGTTGGACCAGGGAGTATCTCACCCGTGTTGGTGTCGGGTAAGGTTATTGCAGAGGGAGGTGATAAGACTGTGTTGGAGAATGTTGAGCCCTTGGTTAGCAACGGTCTTTCACTTGTTTGTTTGAAGCAATAAACAAACAAGAGAAAAAAGCAAGAGAAAGAACAATAGTAACACAAAGATAACATCCGCTGCTAACCAAGGGCTCAACATCCTCCAACACAATCTCATCACCTCCCTCTATAATAACCCTACCCGACACCATGGGTCAGGTACTCCCTGCTACAAACAAACAAGAGAAAGAACAATAGTAACAACAAAGATAACATAACGTTGCTAACCAAGGGCTCAAAATCCTCCAACACAGTCTCATCACCTCCCTCTGCAATAACCCTACCTGACACCAACACGGGTGAGATACTCCTTGCTCCAACTAGATCCTCTCCGAAAAAAGCACCACCACCCATGCTAACACCACCAAACACCTTATCCCAGTCAACAGGACTCTCTCCCTCTACCCATTCCTTAGCAACAACCTTATCCTGACGTGATACTGGCTCACTGATATCTTTGTGCACATGTAATTGCTCCTTTTGGCCCAAAGTAATAAGACGTCTATTCTTAGATGGACTAGCACCACTATCCACACAAGTCCCCGTCTCCGTGACTCTACCCGCCTGAACATGCAACACTTCTTCCTCAACAATCACACTATTTTTGAGCCTCTGATTTTGAGCCTCTATTTCGGTATCACTAAGATCAGGCTCCACCAACACACTCTCATCTTTCGCTTTGGCACCATCATCCTCGGCATCTTCCGTATCACAATCCTTGCCTCTAGACATATCATCTCGCCCTGCAACCTCTCCCTCTACCCGCCTCCTCAGGTGTGAAGGTTTGGGTAGTTGAGCTTTTAAGAACTCTTCAATCTTCGCCTTATCTTCACCCCATGCAAACTCACCCATGTTCATTGATTTTGGCGGATACACAATCACAATAACAAAGATTTAGTCCATTGTCGATACAAATTGACCCAAACTTATAAAGCATGACAACATAAAAAAAAGTGAACTATTTACATCCGTTGTAGAACTCAACCTGCTAACCGTGTATAATTCATCCTTGCCCCAAGGAATTCTGAGAACACGGAGGCAAGACACATAATTATTGATCGTCTTCTCAAACAATGCATTCCTTTGTATAGCACACCTCGACTCGTAGTTAACTGAAAACCCAGGCATGTAGCTCCAAGCCCCACCATGCATAATAATGTACTCATATTGCCAATTTCTCATGCTATTAGGCAATTTCACAAGTTTAAAGCCATCAGCAAGAAGACCTATCCGACTGTTCTTCTTACCCTGAACAACTTCAAAAAAAGGAGCACAATTGGACCTCTTCACAGAAAAGATGGTGAAGAATGCCTCGAAAGTTGGTTGCTGCTTGTTCCGGTTACAGGAAGCGATGAACCAAAAAATAAGTCGAATGGAATTCGGTGTGAATTGTGCGGGAGTACATCTGAACTGCTATTTAAACAAGACCACTAAGAATCTGTGAAGTTTAGGTTTTAGACCTACTTTGAAGTGCTCAATGGGCATTGCTATTTCACCATCTCCAGGCCGTGAGTATAGTCTCTCATAAGGAGAGCAGGGACCCTCCAAGATTAGTCACCTCCAATTTGGAAGGCTTTAGACAAAAAATCCTTCCATTTACGATATTGAAAAGAACTCTGATGTTTCAGATGCTCAAACTTCCCCCATGTAACATCCAGCTTTTTTCTATCAAATGATGGAGGTTGAAAATTCTCATATTCACTCTCACACTTTCACATTTCACATTTGCTCTCTAAAATCTCAAATACCAAGTATTTACATTTTCCAATATTGTTTCTTGTATTCTCCACCAGCAAGTTACTTACTCTCACCGGTCCAGCGAGGTGTTTGACGGCAACCACCCCCGGTCAGGTATTGTTTTGCAGATTTCCTTCCGACAGCTACACCACATTTTCGTCCAAGCCTTGTCGGAAGAACGAAAAGTATGATAGAGTGGAGCAAGGAGCATTAGCACCGACTATTATTGGAAATCATGTCTATGTTTCGTTCTATTTTATTTTATATATCTAGGGTCCTTGTAAACAAAAATTTTCAAGTACAATTTGCACATCTATTATAATACTCCTACAATTTGGTCTCCAAAATTAAGCACAAAAGAAACATTTATAGTTTCAAATTACCAGATCTCAAAATTAAAAAACAAGATATGTTTCTATATATAATAATTAATTATGCAAAAAGAATACATATAAGGAATAGTTAGCAGAATATACACATTAATAAATACAAAGAAAAAATAAAGAAAGAACCCGAATAGGAAGATTCTGAGGTGTTTTAGCCACAGCAACACATTTCACTTGCACGCCGGAATAAACCGAGGAACTGACCGGAGAAACAGGGACCCTTACTAGTGAACAAGTCAACGACAACGACATTTCTTGATTTTCCGGCGAGTCTTCTGTTTTTAACTTCTCATGTATTTTGTACTTGTGTGATTATGTTTGACGTTGACTGACCGGTTGGAACTCGATGTCTGATTTGATAGATGTTGGGCCTTTGTTGAAGATTAGGTGAGAAATGGGCTCACATGAATCTTCATTATGGGCCCTTAATATTTGCAGGGTGTGTAAATATGTAATAGAATAATTTACTAGAGAGAAGGGTATGTTAGGTGGACTCGCTATCTCACTTGAAGTCAAAGGCCCAAGAGTGCTTGAAAGATCTCACTCCAATTTAATGTACCTTTGAATTTTGCATTTACTTCTTTGTTGCAAATAATTTAATTTATTCTCGCAACTATTGTATGTATGTGATGGCCGTAAGGATTTTAGAGCTAATTCGTAGCGATCATCAATCTATTTTCTCTGTGTTTTTGTTTGTAGGTATGTCTGTGTCTTATCCCCTTTTTCTATTTCTTTCTTCTATTTATCTAGTTCTTCCTTCGATGCTGGTAATTTAGTGCTAAGGTTGGTGATTCACTTGTGCTAGGTGGATTGCGGAACTCCGAGATGGCTAGGTCTCAATTTGAGTGACACGTGTTCAGGTACTTAGGTGACGGAGTAATTATTTTCTATAATTTTACGGCGAGGATCGGAACAGATCTCTCTAACCCGAAGGGGATACCAGTCCTCAGAACAGGAAGAAAGGAAGGAATTGGGAGCCATCAGTATGCTCTTGGTCCAGATTTATTAAGACTTCCTGCAAGAAATTATTTGTTTCTTTCTTTTTGAATTATTAAAATATGTGCCGACTCGGGCAATGGAAATGAGATATATAATCTCAGTTACATGTATTAGTATTTGAATTAATAATATATACGTTTGAAACAAAAATTTTATTTTGATCAAATGAGTAAAGCATGTAGTACACACTTCTTGAAATTTCATATTTTTTTTGTTCAATCTTTAGCCTAATATATCTACACCACATGTCTTCACAGTAACTAAAAAAAAATGTAAAAACTATCTTTATGGATTGAGAGTAGCTTACTGAAGATAAAATTATTAATTTATTATCCCCAAGATCTTGGATCCTTGATCTGATTCTCTATCAACCTACATTAATGAACACATACTAATAGATACTCACTCTGTCCCAAATTTTTTTTTTCCATTTTCATTGAATACGTTTGCCAACGCATACTTTTAATCGTTAATATCTTTAATTTCGTATTAGTTTTAAATATAAAAACTTCACTGTATTAAAATACTCATAAATACGAATCCAACAAGATCACTCATGATTATATTTGATCTTATAGATCAGACATAAATTAGGAATTTGTCTCATGTTATGAACAATCTCGACATATGAAATGAGAGCAGCATTATGAGACGGAGGGAGTACTATCATAAATTCTGGGAACCTTCCATTTATCGTACCACGTCATTTGGGATAAGTTTTGGGAAAATTTTTGAGAAACCTAGCACTACTCTAATACTTAACCAAAAAAGAAAAAAAAAATTGTCATAGTATCGAGAGATGTATCCGAAATAGCACCCGGCGTGTATCTGCAATAAATTTATTTACGGTACTAGAAGAAATTACAACAGGAAAGATGTTTACAAGTTTTACTAATGACTAGTGCTAATAGTACAATTCTAATGTATTTAATTAGTAGGCTATTTAGTAGTCTTCTGCAACTGCAAGTGCTTCCAATCTGTTGGGCAACGGTAGTGTTGGATTCCATGCAAAAGCCTTGTCAAGCAAGCAGTCATTGCTTTGCTACCTCACATTCGTTATCTGCTCCACCTTAATCTATTTATATTTTTACACCACACATATTTGTATTTTGTTAGGCTCAAATTAATTTACATATCATTATGAAAATTAGGTAGATGATGATGTAAGATACACATATTTATATTTTATTAGGCTCAAATTTATATCCCAACTTTATACCATAACTATGATAAAAAGGTTTCGATGTTATATCCCAACTTTACACCATAACTCGATAAAAAGGTTTCGACGTTGAATATTAGGTAGATGATGATGTAAGATGCGCACGGTCTGTTTTGCAAATATTTATAAATATGTTCCTCCTTCATTATTTGCTTCTTCCTTTTACAATGAGATAGTAATTTAATGACGAAAACATACTTGTTATTTATATTAGAACGAAACACGGATAAAGATAATTAATTTAAGGATTTTTTTTAAAGATATCTAAATTGCAGAATTGTTTCTCAAAAATACGATGCAATCTCATTTGTAACCTCAACTGTAACTATTGTAACCTGAACTGTTTGCAACTTGCTGCGAAATCACATATACAACTTTTACCGTATTTTTGTAAAAAAGTATGAAAATATGGATATTTTTAATAATTTTCCTTAATTTAAATTGATCATTAAGTTATTATTATTTTTGCTAAAGTTAAAGGGTTTTTTCAAAAAATACCCAAGTTGCAGAATTTTTATTTAAAAATACGATATAACCTCATTTGCAATTCCAAATGCAACTGTTGCAACCACATATGTAACTGTTTGCAACCTGTTGCGCAATTAAATAGGCAACTTTTACCATATTTTTGCAAAAAAATGTTTGTAAATATGTGTATTTTTAATAATTTCCCCAAGTTGAATTACATTTTTTGTACATAATTAATAATTATATTTGATAAAATAATATAGAATTTTAGAAGAAATAGAAATATAGATGTGGAACCAAAATAAGGTGAAAACAAATTTTGAATTAAAATACCTTTTGAAAGGAGGTTTCGCTTTTGAACGGATATAATAAAAAAATTGCAATTATTATAGAATTTTAACAATTTTATAAAAAAAATATAGAGTCCTAACAAAAATAGGAATATAGACGTACAATAATAAAAGAATCACATTTATCATAGAATTCCAACTTTTTTACAATTTAATTAAAAAAATAAGATATAATCCTAGAAGAAATACAAAAATACTATTTCAAAGGGCATTGCTTAATAAAGTTTATTTATAGAAGCGGTTAAGATTAAAACAGTTTTAAGAGTTAAACTCGGTTTCGTTATAACTTTTAACTATGGTTCATGCACATTCATGTGTTGTTGTTATAAGTTTGTCTAATAAGATCGATTATGAGAACATAAACACGCATTTTTAATGAAAAAATATTACTACAATGCAAATACGTGTAAAATCATACAGCTAGCGTACATATGTGTAGATGTTAAAAAATTAATTAGCTCACCTAATCACCGAACAACATAATATATAATGAATGTAATTATGACGTATATTACTGAAATGATTACTATGAGCAAGCCTCTGTATGCCTACTTTGGAATGCAGAAAGATGAATGACCGACATCAAAGACGTACGTATAGGTGCAGAAAGTTTCATCGATGAGACAGTTACAGAACTGCAAAACTTTCACCTTCTTGTAAATCATAACATGCAAAAATACAAACTCACTTTCCTCGCAATAAAAAATTTGACTATCCTAAACGAACAATTTTTTTTTTTTTTGAAACAAACGGACATAGATTAGCATGTTAGATGAAACAAAATCGCACAAATCTCGAAACGAATAGTGTGTAGTAGGAGTATGAATTTTCATGTGTGTGTGCATATTGCCATACATCATTATATAACTAGTATACATAAATAATAAAATGTAAAGCTCAAGGTCGAACAGACAACGAAACAAAGGTGAAATGCAAGAGACTGCTCACTTGACAAGCATAGCATGGAATTCACTCACCCATATTTGCAACTCCACTGCGGCGTTGCGGCACCGCATACCTGTCATCTGAAAGTGTGTGTATCTACGTTAATAAATAATACAGTACTAATGTAGGAGTAGTGTTGTATAGATGTTGTTGCATAAATCAAGTATGAGTTGTGTCCTATTTATAGCAGTGGTCTAGTAGTAGATGTGAAGGATCCTGAATTGACATATGTGAGGGGTAAGTTGGTAGGTAGAACTAGAGATTAAGCAAAAAAAGCCTACCTACCTCTCTTCATCCCGAGACTCCCGGGAGTTATTATTATTATTTTTTTTTTGCCTAATTATTTTTTTTTTTTTTTTTTGCCAGCATTTCCTTTCTTTTTTGCTAGTTCTTAAAGAAGTTATTTTATTCGTACTTGATTCACATATTAAAAATATATAGGCTGATTTTAAGGGGATTAAAGTTCCAGTTACTAAATTGGGAAGAATTGATTTTATGAGAGGATTTTGGCATAATTAACTGAATTTCTACAATAAGTATGATCCATACATTTATTACAATTTGTTATGCGGTTATGACAGGAACAGGAGGTTTTAAAATAATTTATAATCCTCATTTAAGATATTTTTAATATGGGTAACAGAGGGGTTAAGGATATTTAAATAGAAATTAGAAAAATGTGACTTTCTTTGCTTTAGAATGTTCTAACATAAATATTCAAGTACTTTAAGCTAAAGGTTCAGAAATGGCCTTAGTAAGTTGGAATGTTAGAGGGCTCAATAGTGAGGATGCTATGAGACAAGCAAAACTTCTTATTAGGTTTCATAAACCGGATTTACTCTTTCTTATAGAAACAAAGCTAGCAGAAGGAAAAGTTAATACTGTATGCAAAAGTCTCGGGTTTGAAAATGGTTTCGAGATTCCAAGAATTGGACTTGCTGGGGGTTTGATGGTGCTATGGAGAGAAAATACGGAAGTTACATATTTAACAGCATCACAAAATCATTTTAGTTGTTTCTTACGGATAAATGATCAATCAAGATTTTGGCATTTCTGTGGTTTCTATGGAGACCCAAGAATGAGTCATAGGCAATATACTTGGGACTTGCTACAAAAACTTAGAACTGTATTTTGCGGACCATGGCTAGTCATGGGAGATTTCAATGAAGTCTTGAGTCAAGAAGACAAAGAAGGAGGGGGAGTGAAGACCGATTCACAAATTGAATCTTTTCGTTTTACGTTGGATGTATGTGCGCTTCAACCGCTGGAGTATAGAGGGAATCATTTCACTTGGATCAGGAGTACAGTAGATGGGTGTGTTAAGGAAAGGTTGGACTGGGCTATGGCTAACGAGGCCTGGTTGGATTGTTTCCCGAATTATGCTCTGCACCATCTTGACTTTTTCCACTCAGATCATCGAGCTCTTTCTGTGTGTTTAGAGGATCCAATAAGCCTGTCTGCAAAACAGAATAGGAAAAGACCTAGGTTCAGATTTGAAAATATGTGGGTTCGAGACATAGAATGTAGAGAGATAATAACGACTAGTTGGAAGGCAACAAGCCAATCTGCTTTAATTTCAATTATTGAGAATATCCAACAATGTTCCACAAATTTGGCAGGATGGAATCTAACCAAATTTGGTTCTTTGGCTAAAGACATCAAAGAGACACATAAAAATGTAATAAGACTTCATAATGATAAAGATCAGTTGAACAACATCGGGGAGTTAAAGGAGATGGAACAGAAGTTAAATGAATTATTGCTCAAAGAAGAGATTTTTTGGAAACAAAGGTCTAGAATGGAATGGCTAAAAGCTGGAGATCAGAATACAAAGTTCTTCCATCAAAGGGCCAAAAAAAGGAATAAAATAAATAGGATTGAAGGTAATACTTCAGCTGTTAGTATCTTAGGATGATTTTATTGTTTCAGTTAAATAATAATATTGTGTAGTACTAATATAGATTTTGACAGTAGTACTACAAGGGGTGTTGCTCTAATGATAAAATAGAAATGTAAGGGAGTTGTAGGTATTATATTGATTGTTAATACATTTAGTTGTTAATATTGGGATAGAAACACAAAAATTGGTAGAGATACTGTATATAAATAAGAAGGACTGAGTTGTTTTAATTGAGGTATTCGGTTTGGATGATTTTCCCTGTCCAACAATATGAAGATAAGCAATTTAGAATGGAATACTTAGGAAAAGAACTATTTTCAAGATAGAGGAAGATATCAAATTTAATCTAAAATGGAAATTACCATTTGTTTCTACTCTATGCCGGTTATGGAAGTGGTTGTAAGCTTAATGAACTAAGTAAATATAGGTGAATATGTGGTTGTATATTAATTATACAGGAATATGTTTCGAGATTAAATAGTTTCTAGTTGGGGAATATTGAGGGTTTTTGGGTAGTTATTATTAATGTATGGTTATTAAGCATAGTGTATACTATAATTTTAATGTAAGTTGATTATAGTTCTCACTATTATTTGAGTGCAGGATTAATGAATGAGGCGAACGAGTGGGTTTCGAAGGATGAGGAGTGTGGTGCTATAATTCAGAGGTTTTACGAGCAACTGTTTACTACGTCAATGCCATCAATTGAAAAGATTGAAGAATTGTTGGTAGCAGTTCACCCATTAGTTACAGATGAGATGAATAGGCGGGTTGATAGAGCGTTCACATTGAAAGAAATAAAAAATGCAGTGTTCTCTATATCTACAGATAAAAGTCCGGGGCCAGATGGAATGAACGCTATGTTTTACCAACAACATTGGGACATTGTGGGGCCTCTTGTCTCAAAAGCAGTTTTGGATTGTTTAAATGGAGAGGCTGAGCTAGAGTTAATTAATTCTACTTTAGTAACACTTATTCCTAAGGTCAAGGAGCCTAGAACAGTTGGGGATTTTCGTCCAATAAGTTTGTGCAATGTGTTGTATAAAATAATATCGAAAGTGTTAATTAACAGACTAAAGCCTATTTTACCATCAATTATAAATGGTACTCAGAGTGCGTTTGTGCCAGGAAGGCTTATAACAGACAATGCACTGGTTGCTTATGAGTGTTTACATCATTTAAGATTAATGAAGGAGGGGAAAAGAAGTTTTGCTACAATGAAGTTGGATATGAGTAAAGCCTATGATAGGGTGGAGTGGATTTATATAGAAAAAATGCTAATTAAAATAGGCTTTTCGCAACGGTGGGTGAACAAAGTTATGAAATGTGTTACATCAGTGAGTTATTCCTTTCAATTTAATGGCATGATTTTTGGGGAGGTTGTACCATCAAGAGGGTTGCGTCAAGGAGATCCTCTCTCGCCATACTTATTTCTTATTTGTGCGGAAGGATTTTCAGCATTGATACGACAAGCAGAAAATAGAAGTGATATTTTGGGGCTGAAAATAGCGAGAAATGCTCCTTCCATTAGTCATCTATTTTTTGCTGATGATAGTTTACTTTTCCTCAAAGCATCAACAAGATCGGTGCAAGCTATTCAGAATATTTTTTCTCTATATTCAGAATGTTCCGGACAGGTAATTTATTTATATGAAAATAGTTTAGTTTCATTATATAGGTTCGTAGTCTTTGATATATAGATAAGAATTAGAACGTAAAGTTTTATAGGAGTTTGATTTTTATGCTGTTTGTAACTAAAGTTTATTTTTACAGCTAATCAATTTCAACAAATCTTTATTGTTTTTCTCCCCTAATACTACTGAAGACATAAGAGCTGAGTTTACAACGGTCCTGAATATGCAAACTACTGAGGCTATTGAAACATATCTGGGACTTCCAATGATGGGGGGAAAAAACAAGAAAATTTTGTTCAGATCAATAAAGGATAGAATATGGGTAAGATTAAACTCATGGAAACCTAATCTTTTCTCACAAGCTGGGAAGGAGATCCTGCTAAAGGCTGTTATCCAAGCTATGCCTACTTATTTTATGTCCTGTTTTAGGATCCCGGAGGGACAATGCCAAGAAATTGAAAAATTAATGGCACGGTATTGGTGGGGGTCTTCCCAAACAAAAAGGAAAATACATTGGAGAGAATGGAGGAAGATAAGTGTACCAAAAAGTAAAGGGGGTCTCGGTTTCAGAAATTTTGTTAAATATAACCAAGCATTATTAGCAAATCAGGCTTGGAGAATATTAAAAAATCCTACATCTCTGGTTGCACAAGTGTTACAAGCTAGGTACTTCACCAATTCAAATTTTCTGGAAGCTAAGGAAGGTAATTGTCCATCACTGACTTGGAGGAGTATTTCTTGGGGTAAAAGTTTACTAATTAAGGGTTTAAGAAAGCGGATAGGGAATGGTCTTAGTACTAAGGCGTTTAAAGATCCATGGATATCCAGACCACCATCTTTTCTACCAATATCTCCATGCTTAAATGATAACACTTTGGTGGCTGATCTGATCGAGTCCCCTGGGAAGTGGAATATTGATCTAATCCAACAAAGTTTTTTGGTTCCGGATTCTGAGCTAATTTTAGCACTGCCTCTTAGTCCTTTCAATCACAATGACTCGTGGCTTTGGCACTATAATAAGAATGGAAGCTATTCGGTTAGAAGCGGTTATAATCTGGCTATAGATAGTACTACTTCTGATCCATCTTCTTCCTCTGAAGTGCTATCAAAATGGTGGAAGGAGTATTGGGCTTCAAAAATTCCACGTAAAATATTAATTTTTAGGTGGAGAGGTTATCATGAGATTCTACCTACTACTAAAGGTTTGTATATCAGAAATGTGTCTATGCATAGTAATTGCCCTTTGTGTGGTTTTGGTGATGATTCAAATGCTCATGCTATTTTTTGGTGCCCTTTCTCACAAGAAGTCTGGGTACTTTTAGAATATCCCTTTCTAATAGGCCATAAAGAAGAGATTTCTTTCAATGGAGTTTTGATGTATGCTACTGAACTTCTAGGAAAAGACGACTTTGCAAAAATGTTGGTTATGGCCTGGGGAATATGGAATGAAAGGAATAGGAGAACACATGGGCAAGGACAAAGAACTCCGCAACAGTTAAAAATATGGTTATATTTATACTATGATGAGGTTAAAAATGCTCAAGCCCGGGAATGGGGAGTTTCTTACGGAGAGGTTTCATCTAATACAGAATCAGGAGAGGTTGATATTCATGATCTTGCACTGTTTGTGGACGCATCAGTTTCTACCACTTTAGGGAAGGTAGGGTTAGGAGCAGCTATTTTTACAGCGAATAAGAGATTACAAGCGACTCTGTCTAAGCCATTAGAAGGCACTTTATCAGTTTTTCATGCGGAGGCTCTAGCTTTGTTAGTAGGTTTAAGGTGGGCACAAACTGTAGGATTGCCAATTAAGATATTTTTAAGTGATTCATTGTCTCTGGTGCAAGCTTTGAAAAATGCCACTGTATATCAGAATGAAGTTGGTATTCTGCTGACCGACATTCAGATGCTGATAGAAAATTTTCCCGAGGCATCCATTTGTCATGTTAGACGTAATTTTAATACTATGGCCCATAATTTGGCAAAACAGGCACTTCAACTAGAGGATGAATTCACTTGGTTGGGTTGAGTGCTGACAAGACTGTTCTTTAAGTCTTAGCGCAACATATATGATAGAGGCTACTAATTTCTAAGGAAGATTATCATTCTTGTGGCATTGATAGTTTTTGGTAAGTGCTGTAGTATTATTGCTAGCATTTCTAAGTTAGTTTTTGCATATCACTGTTGAACTGATAGAGTTTTATTAATTAAAACTAAGTGGAGTATAGTCGAACGTTCAGAGAATTATTTTCTTCTTGAATCATATATATTTTATCATAGACAAAGTTTGGACAGGGAGTACAGTTGTAACCACCACTATAAAATTAATTCCGTTTGAAAAATTGGCTTTCCTGTTCCCATATGGAATTAAGAAAGGATGATTGGCTGCAGATGCTATCAAAGTGAATAAATAATAGACAAGATCAATTTTAAATAGTCCCTTGATATCATATCATAATATGTTTTGATTCCTGTTCCTTATTAATCCAATGAATAGAGCATGTTGAGTTTTAGTTTTAATCTATATTATACTAAACTGGTAGCTCATATAAACTTGTACAGAAATTACTAAAGACACAAATAAAAGTTATTTTGAATTCCGAATGTAAAGTTAATTAATAACTCTATAGAAACACTATTTATAGAAGTTTTAGCCTTTCTTTCGTTCTATCTACTGTCCTCTAGATTATACATTAGACAAGTTCATACCAAAGATAGTCGGTAATGAGGTGACCCTTTGAATATAGGACTGTTGATCTGTTTGTATGTTATACAATGTGGTAGTATGTCAGAAATATAAAGTGGATTGTAATAAGGAATTTTCTAGTGTCCATAAGAGATCTCAGAACTGGAAAATCTTTGTAAAATTTTGCAGTTTTCAAATTTAGTTGATCGGGCTGGCTCTGAGTACTATTAAATTTCAATTTCTATTAGAGGACATACGGGTTAAGTATAGTAGACTTCATTAGTGGTTTTAAATTGATGTGGCCAAAGTTGCTCTGTTTTCACAGATTTGTTGCGGATAGGACTCAGATTATGATTGAGGTTACAGGAAGTTTCAACTCAGATTTTTTCTACTTGAGCAAGAATGGTTGTGAGGATAAGAAAGTATAATTTCAATCAACTAATAGTGCAGAGATTATATAAAACAAAGAGGAAAGAAACTTTTAATTTTGTTTTAGAAGTTGTTTGAAGTTATATGTGATGTGCTGATTTAAACGGATTTGGTTTTTAAGTTTGGTTTTTATAGCAACCTACTGATATTTCTTATTTTACTTATTATGTTATTGATAGATTTATCATCTATAAGTTTAGAATTTGAGGTAAACATGTTTATTAAACTAACCATTATTTCTTCTTTTTCAATAGGTAGATTCAAGTTACAGGAGCAAATATTTTCAATTCTAAAGACAGTTGCTTCATCTCTGTATGTGAAGATGGATTTGAAATGTGGACATCTTACTTTTTACAGTCTACTAGATCTATGTTGTGAACTATGAATAATTAATTCTAGCATGGAATTAATATATCTCAAAATTTGCCCATGCTTTACATCAATTATTGGTCTGTTTCTAGTGTTGGGTTTTGTAATGTTGAGATAGTAAATTTTTTTCCATATGTCGATCATGAGGTAAGTTGGGGTTGGTCGATTGGGGGATGGTCGAATTGGACCTGGTTTTTGTACGAGTGCTATTTTTTGTTATCCATAGCTGTTTTCATGGGAACATTTGAACATGTGCTTAATGACTTGGCTATTGTGGACTACTGGTTTTATAATTCATCTGTGCTGCTGTGCAGGTTAGTTGCCATCTAAATCCTACAAGGTAAATGGTAGAAAAGGCATTGGATGTACTTGTATCACCAACTCACCAGTACCTAAACTTAAGCATACTATGTTTTTTTGATTAATAAACTTTTTTTCAGCATTCTGTTGTATTTTCTGATTGCGGATACCTCAATCTTTCTCTTATTCTATAACAGTTGTTTAATGAACCTGTTTCATGAATAGTGAATGTCTAAACATGTCACCAACTCGCTTGCCACATTTTCCCATATCTCCTTCTTACTTCTTAGCATGTGTCTCTACAGCGTAATATGTTTTCATTATAATGTATAACAGGATTACTGAAGTCAGATTCCTGCTAGTACAAAATATTCTTTTATAGTTGATCATTACGAATACAAAACAATATGCTTAGTTCGAGATTTAAGAACAACAATTGCTCTCTCCTGAAAGATATTGTGTGTGTCTTGGAGGCGTGGATGGTGGAATTGAAAGAATTGGATAGTATGGGTAGAAACGAGGAGGAAGATCGATTGTAATTTAGCTGGAAATCATAGGATATACTGGTACTGAAGCAGCCAGCAAGTAAAGTCATGAAACAAAATTAATCAAAATCAAGGTCCCATGTATTAATTTTTATGGATAATACTAACTCAACAATTTTATCTGTTTAATAAAGAAGAAAACAACTAGTCTGTCGTCCAAGCTTTCACGAAAATTGTCTAATTTTTATAGTTGACGCTGAACAAAAAGATGTAATCCAGGTATACCGTTGATATTTCAAATTATTATTTCTACTTTTCATCTTTTGCTGTCGATCAAATCAAAAGTAGAGTAGTACCATTTTATATGGTCTTGTACGTTTAAGGGTGTGGCATATATTGTGGCCTTTTGGTCCAATTTTGGGATTCTTTTGGTGTCTTCTATTTGACGATTTAGATCATTGTTGATTATTATTCTTTAATCATATTTGTAATTAACAATTATTTATTTTTATAAATATAGAGTTTTAAAATGCAAGTTTATTTTATTTAAATTTTTATCTTAG
The DNA here is from genome assembly GCA_036435485.1 of Saposhnikovia divaricata. Taxonomy (NCBI): domain Eukaryota; kingdom Viridiplantae; phylum Streptophyta; class Magnoliopsida; order Apiales; family Apiaceae; genus Saposhnikovia; species Saposhnikovia divaricata. The sequence continues at coordinate 63,029,351 of CM071594.1, forward strand.
TAGTGTTTGTTTTATATTTTGTTATTTTTTCTTTATTAAGAGGAACTTTTAAATAGTTGTATGTCTAACCAAAGGTATTCCCTTTGGTTGGGACTTTAGTATAATATTGAGTTAATTTCGTAACTCTAATTAATGGTATTTTAAATGGATTTTGATATCTGTTTTGTTTTTTACATTCCAGGAAAGCATTTTTACATGCGGGTGGAGAATGGTTAGCATCCAATTTTTTGAAGAAAAGCTGTTGACTGGGTTTATTGGAGGGCACTCTTTTCCCACTTGAGCTTTTTTCCCAAAGGGTTTTGCTCTAGTGGGTTTTTAACGAGGCCCTTCTTTTGTTCCCTTGGTGTCCATATAGATTGGGTTGTTGGGCAGACTGGCACGTTTTCAAATGGACTGGTGATAAATGATGGAGAAGTTGGGGTCTTAGTGATGTTGGGGTTGTTTGAAGATCGGCCATGTTACTTTATGGGAGTTCGGTCGTGTAGTTTTAGTTCTCTTTTTCTTTCCAGTATTCATTTTTTGTATTGTACTTACCATTCGGGTGCATCTTCTCAGACATTAAAGTTCTATTGTCTAAGTGTCCGGGGGCAACATGCGTGCCTTTCGGTTAGATGATAAAGTTTCTTGAATGAAAGAACACCTTTCGAACATTGTATTCATTGCAATTCATCTATGAAATAGATACCCCTGACAAAAAAAAAAAATATATATATATAGAAAATCCTTTAAAGTGATATCGTTGGTATCCGAAAAAATTATCATTCTTAAATATAATTATCTATTATCAGGTGGGATCAAGGTTTTTTTATTACTATAGAAAAGTTATCATATTAGAAAACATTAATTTAGAGGAATTATATTGTAATGTAGATATTTTAATTGATTTTTACATACAGTTTAATAGATAGTTATATTAATTATTAGTGCTTCTTAATTTGATCGGGTGTTCTATCAAATTCAATAAGTACACCAGATAGTTAGAGCATCTTCAATAGGGATCGCTAAGAGGTTGCCAAGTCTTATGTGGCATGGCACCCTTTTTGCCCACCTATTGGAGGATCAATGTTGTCATCAAGTTGCCAACCAAAGTTGTCAAAAGTTGGCAACTTCCCCATTTAGTTAAAACACATACAACTCCCAAAAGTGTATTTAAATTTACCCTTTTTTATATCTCCCACATTTTATTATCTATTTAAATGTTTTTTTCTTTTTTTCTAAATATCTCACATATCTAATATCATTAATGCACATGAGAAGAAAAGAAAAAAAATATCATTTTTTTTGCACTATTTTCATTTAATCAAATGATATTGATGTAAAGATAATATTATTTTATATTTAAAAATTTAAATCATTTGATATTTTATATTAATGTAATGTCAAAAAAAGGAAAAAAAATCATTACTGGAGGGAATTAAGTATTTTAAATATCCAAATTTTTAATTTTATTTAGAATATATAAATATAATATGTGTTTATAAGATAATATAAAATTGATGTATGGGACCACATTATCAACTTTTAAAGTTGCCAATTATTGGAGTAGATTTGTAACAAAAGTTACTAATAATGAATTGGAGGAGAGAAGAAATAAAAAGTAATATATGTGATGATGTGTTCCCTTATAGTGATCAACATATGTACAAATAACTAGACATATTGATTATTCAGTAAGTACACCAGACAGTTAATCGTAAGGTTCAGGGGAACAAAGTACTTTTGACTCACTGGTGGAATTAGTACGAAACAAGATCGAAATAATTATGTACACAACAACAGTACTTGATCATGCAAGTTTTAGTTGACTTGAATTTAGGATGCTAAACAAACTAACTCGAGACGAAATTTATATAAACGGCTCGAGGTTAATATATTTTTTAAAAACGGGTAAAATTCGTAATAAAAAAAGGGTAAAATTGAGCATTTTAATCGACTGAAGTCAAATTTAACTCGATAGTATTAATAATTCAACTGAATATGATTTTTGAAGACGATTCAAATTCAATAGAATTGTTCGCGAACAATTTGTATTTTTCTGTCATTACCATAACACATATATAATTTAAACAATAACTAAAACAGAGTCCAGATTAAACAAATATAAAATTTAATTCAAACTCGTTTAGTTATTTAGTAAAGTTTTACGTATAACTTTATGTTTGATCAATAATTAAATCAAACTTGATTTTACTAACACGAGTAAAGCTCAAAATTCATTTTAAATAATTAAATTTGTTAAATAGCCTGTTAAAGTTAAAATGCTACAGTTTTGACCAGAACCAAAGTGATAGTATAACTGACGGATTGTTAAGAAAGTTGTACGCCGTTCAAGACAGGCATAGATGTCCTTTCTCCGTCCATGGGCCATTTCTGACATTCTATATACACTTTTTAAGTATGGAGAATTGGAGATAATACATAGGAGAACATTTTCTAAAAATAGATAATATAACATCAAGTACCTTTTTTTTTTAAATGTTTATATAATATTGTGGATGTATAAATTAATTAATTGGAATTTTGATCTAATTGCTAGAATAATTCAGTAACAATAAATTAAATGATCAGAAGTATTGAAACACGTACTTATTAGATATTCATAGTAATATAATAACAATTCATTTACTATTCTTCTTTTAATTATATGTTATTTCATAACACATATTTAATTCAAATATTATTGTGTGTCAATAATTTATTACCAAACATATCATCAAGAGGATATATAATATTTTATTACAATTCAAAAATTTAATTAATAGAATTTGTGATTTTATATTTAGGCATGTCTAGTCAAATTTCAACCGTCCTCTTTTATGACCACACATCTTACCTACAAATAATATGGAAATTTCACTGCTAGAGCCTAGAGGTAGAGTTTATACAATTGGAAAAAGGAGGTAAAGTAGATTATAATTATATAAAACAAAAAAAAAAACGTAAACTAGGGAAAAAACATTTATTTTTAATTTAAAGATACACGAATATAAGAAATTGCTTTTGACGAAGAAAAATATATTTAAAAACTTGTTAATTTTTATATTTCTTTTTCTCAACTCCAAACAGAACATCTACAGCTGTATTTCGATTTAAACTACGAAATGTACTTCAAATTACTTCTTTAGTCTTTAAATCAAGTTGATGAATCATGAACGGCTCTGAACTTCACAACTTTTAGTCAAAATTTGTTTATTAAACTCATACTCCTACCTAATACTCCCTCCGTCCCATTTTATATGAACCTTATTCCTTTTTGGGACGTTCCAAAAAGAATGAACCTATTATACTTACTATTTTTTAACACTACTTTTCACTATTACACCCACTACTTCTCTATTTTATACTCATTTAAACACTATTACACCCACTACTTTCTTATACTATCTCAAATCTATTATTAAAAATTAATAGGTTCCACCACTTTACCCACTTTTCAACTAACTTTATTCTTTTTTTACTACATTTTCTTAATTTCCGTGAAAGTTAAACCATGTCACATAATTCGGGACGGAGGAAGTATAATTTATGTATTTATATGTAAATTAAAATTTGGGGATCTTAAAAATTGAGAGGGGTCAGATCAAGTTCAATTTTCGTTCCATCGAACAGCACTTTTCAGCAACTTGGCATATTTCAGTATTTCACATAGCACCAAAGATCTAACAAAAAACAGCTGTCTTTATTTTCTTGCCTTTTTCAGTGTCCCTTTTTCTGTGTCGGCAATAGTTACCAAAGTACTGTAATTGTATACATATGGTATTCTCTCAACTTTATGAGAATAGTTCTAAAATAGTGGACCAACAAAGTCGAAACTAAAATTTAAAGGGTTCTTAATTTCTTATAGAAAACTATCTAAGGTTGAAAAGATCCAGGGATGTAAACGTAAACGAGTAAAACAGTTCGGTTCGTAAAATATTTGAATTCGGTTTGGTATTGATCGAGCCAAATCCGAGCTCGAACTATTCTAATACATTTCCGAACCGAGTTCGAGTTTTAAATTATCCGACTCGTAAGGTTCGTGAGGCTAATCGAGCCTTCATTTTTTTAATTTTTTTATATATTTTTAAATAATTATTAAACTTTTTTAAGTAATTTATATATTTAATCGAGTCGAAATCGAGCCGAACCTATATATCATAATCGAATTTTTGTCAACATGTGGTAAATTGTCGAGTCGAGCTCGAACAAATCGAACATTTTACGAGCCGAGCCGAGCATCGAGCTTGAAATTGAAATTTCGATCGAACTCGAACCGAACTATTTAGTCGAAGTCAAACTTGAGCCGGACATATTCGGCTCGATTACACCCCTAACCTAAAGTAGGCAGACAGTCCATACTACTTGGTACTACTTCATGTATAAATATTAATTAAATTGCAAAACGCATCCCTTTTGTCAAACCAAATTCACTTCAATATTCATACTTTTGGTAATTTCACATTACATCTGCGAACATGTTTTGGCACTGAATTATGCATCCCTTTCGTCTTTTTTACTACTATCGTTAAAAATTTTTAGGTATAATTTGGTAAATTAACAATACTACTTAATTACATTTTGACACTAAAGTATAGAATGTTGTACACATGAACATTTGAACAAAAAGTTCATACATTTTTTCTCCTAGATTATAAAAATTGTACAATTTAACATCATTTTTATTAAAATTCATACCTCTGTTAAAATATTTTGATCTTTTAAACGATATTTTTAGAGAAATTTTAAAGAACAAAAATTGTATAAAACAAAACGAGTATGGTAAGAGGCATGGAAAGGAAATTGCTCTTGATGATAGTGATGCTGTCAAACCTCATATTCTCAAAAGAGTTTACAAACCGATTTTCAAAAATCTTCAAGCTGATTTTGATGAAACCTCTCTGTTCATCAAACAAGAGCTTCTTGATGAGGATGAGTGCGTTGACAGCACGCTAGATGAAGGGAAAGATACTGTCAAGTCTCCCGTGACAGAAACTTTGTCAAGAAATCAGACAGAATGTTCTAAAGTAGCTGTCAACAAGGATATGACAGAAACTTCAAAAGATATTGTCAAGAGAGAACCCAAGACAGCAACTTTCAAACCTGCTGTCAAGACAGAGGGAAAGAAAGGTATTGTCAAAGGTAGCTCGATAGCAACTTCAGAACATACTGTCATGGCAAATGCCTACAAGCCTAAGAATATGAATGACAAGTTAGGAATTGACAAGAAGAATGGCTATGCTCATGTTAAAGACGCTCCTAGGAAGTTTTGCAATAATTGTGGCTCATCTCAACATTTAACATTTGTTTGTAATAAACCCAACAAGAACAAGGTTAATGCGACCAATGTTAGTGGTAACTTACATAGAACCCCCATCATGCAAAGAGAAGTGGACGTCTGTAATAATATTGACTGTATGCCATGCAAGATTGTTGTTATGAGTACTTGTTTCAATTTGCCTATTCTGTCTACTAAAAGATGTTCCTATATGCAAACTACTGAGACTTCTAAGCCTGCCTATGTTGGTAAAAAGGTAACATCCACCAAGATAAAGACCAAGTCTAACTCTAAGCCTAAGTGGACTGTGAAAGAAGTCAAACAAGAGGATTCTAGTGTTGATTCAAATGTGAACAGAATGATATGAATAATAATGTTGTAACTGCAGGACCCAACAGAGTTTGGGTACCAGATGCAAATTAAAATCATCTGTCTTGCAAGGCAAAAAGCAGAAGCAAGTCATGTGGATCATCGATAGTGGATGTTCCAGACACATGACAGGTGATATAGCCCTGCTATTACATTTTGTGGAGAAAGCCGGCCCAATCTTAACTTTTGGAGACAACAGCAAAGGTTACACTGTGGGATATGGCTGTTTGGAAATTGGAAATGTTGTCATTGAAGACATTGCTCTTGTAAATGGATTGAAGCATAACCTACTCAGTGTCAACCAGTTCAGGGACAGGGGATTCAAGGTTGACTTTGATATGATGGTTTGCAATATCTATCACAAGAAGGATGGAAGCCTTTCCTTGAAAGGAGTCAGGAAAGGAAGCTTGTTTGTTGCAGACTTAAATTCTGTGAAGAAAGACAAGGCTTACTATTTTTACAGTAAAGCATCAGTTGGTGAAAGCATGCTTTGGCACAAGAAGCTCTCCCATCTCAATTTCAAAAATATGAATATTCTGATGAAGAAGGATTTGGTGAGAGGACTACCTCAACAGGAATTCTGTCAAGAAGGATTGTACGAGGATTGTCAAATGGGTAAATTGAAAAGAATAGTGCACAAGTCAAAGCAAGTGAATACCAACACTGAGCCACTCAAATTAATTCATATGGATTTGTTTGGTCCAGTAAATGTTCAATCTCTTGCAAGAAAGAGATATGCCCTGGTAATGGTGGATGATTACTCGAGGTACACTTGGGTAAAGTTCTTAGAGACAAAGAACGAAGCTGCTCAATAAATCATTGATCACATAAGAGTTCTTGATAGAACCCCGAATGCAAAAATTCAATATCTGAGAAGTGACAATGGTACTGAGTTCAGAAATGCCACATTGGGAAACTTCTGCAAGGAAGAAGGCATTGTCCCACAATTCTCCACTGCCAGGACACCACAACAAAATGGAGTTGTAGAAAGGAAGAATAGAACTTGTAAGAACCCCAAATTTTGGATATAATTAAAAATTTTTATTAAGTAATGATAAAATGAGGAACAATGATTCCGACAACAAGGTCACCAGCTCTAATGAATGGTGGTTTCAAAGAACAATGATTGTAATGAATGGATATTGCTTTGGACAATGATCCTGATGCATTGGTATATTGTCAGAATAGAGTAATTCGATGGTTGAGGACCTAGATAAGAATAATCTACCATCCAGGAAGGAGCTAATGGATCCTGGAAGGGAAATGAGTACGTGCATAGTGTTTCCCGTACGTGCATAGTGTTTCCCGTACGTGCATAGTGTTTCCCATACGTGCATAGTGTTTCCCGTACGTGCATAGTGTTTCCTGTACGTGCATAGTAATTTGGTGGATGAATAGTGATTTTGTAAGTTGGAAAACTTTTCACGCCACCCTATGTACGGGACGTGATATGGATGTTTCGAAGTCATATTAGTAATACGCGGAGGAAATAAGTGAATGCAGAGACGATCGGAATTCAGAAATTCCAAATTCTTTTTCGGTATAATATTTGACCGGACAGTGGATTAAATATTATTATAATCCAAGAATTGAGATATTAACTTTGAGGATTTGATATTTTGGGATGTTATTATATTTGATTTAAGAATGAAGGTAGGAAACCACTGAGGCACTGAATCAAGCGTTCTAGAAACCGCTAAAACGTTATAACGAGATTAATCAATAAAGCGAACGAATCCTAGATTACGGATTAAGTTCGTATCGAGATTAAATATCCTACATGGTTATCACGAGGATTATATTAAGGATTGGGGAAGGTATTATGAATATTGAGAAATTTCCCGGTAAACCCTAGAGGTGAAACTACTTAGTTATTCGTCCGAACGATCAATGAATTGAGCAATAAACGGACAAAGAAACAAGCAGGGAATCAAGATACATGCATGTAGTGGTGGAAAATATCTAGCAAACCAAGTGGTGACTCATGCAACTAGCAAGTTACAAGCCAACAAGGTACTTAGCAAGCAACCATGCATAATCTAGCACATGTCCCTTGAAAATTACCTCATGCATGACATCTTACCTTTATTAAAGTAGATTTAAGATTTAGATATTATCCTAGATGCATCAATAATACAATACCACACAATAAACCAAGCAACAAAACAAGCCAAACATCACCACTCTCTTGAAAGAACCATTCGGCCCCTTTGGAAATTCCAAATCCAAAGTCCAAGCTCCCACCATTATTTGATCTTGTAATTTTTAAGGTGAGTCCTATAATTCAAGAAACTAATCTCCTAGAAATTTCAAGTCCAAATTCCTTTGTTTCCATTTTCAAAAAAATCAACAAAGAGGAGGGTGAATAGTGTTCTTATGAACTAACCTTTGATTTTTATGTTTCTTTTGATTGATCTAGCTAGCTTAAGGTCATCTAAGGATAGATCAAGGCTTACTAAGTCTATATCACACTCTAAGGAAGGTAAAAAGCTCAAAAACCCTTGGTATCATTTTGAGATTTTATGAGTTTTATGGATGATTTAGTGTTAGTATGCTATGTTATGCTTAGATCTATGATTTTAGTTGATTATGGTTGTTGTTTGGATTGTGATTGATGAGATGGTTGAGATGAGTTGTTGATAGACTAGTCATGATGATTATCATGCGTTTGTTTGGTTGGAGTGATCTTTGTTAGATCGAGATAAAGTGTAAAAACTTTGGAAAACGCGTAAACATAGCCGTTATAATGCCCGATTTTACAATATCATGTTTTGTATGCCATTTTTCACATCAAGACCCTACTGTCCAGAAACTTTTCTGCCATGTTAGGATAGCTTATGTTATAAGCTTCGTTTTGATATAAAGATCACGTGAAACAGACTTACGGTTTAGGAGTTACGGCCGGTTTACTAAAAGTATTTCGAAACCGTAACCGAGAATTCGTAACTGAAATTGAACCCTCGTAAAATATGTAAAATCATGACAAATCTTGGTAAATAAATACTAGAGGTAAGAAGGAAGGTGTGAAAGAAAACCGTATGTCAAAAAGAGCATTTTTCGATTTATTAAAAATATTCGAGTCGAGGTTAAACGCGAACGAACCCCTAAAAGACGACTCTTTTATAACTTCGGTAAAACACTTAGAAAACGGGCGATAAAACTCGGAGTATAATATTGGTTCGTAACGATCAACCTTAGAACTCATATGACTTAAGTATGTCCCAAGTATAAGTGCAGTGACACGTCGTATTAACGAACGAAGGTCGGGTCGGATCAGTGAGAATAAGTAATCCACTAGAAGGGGTATAACGAGATAACTCGAGAACGTGTTTCGATTTAAGTATAACTTAACTTTTAATATGTTAAGTGATTAATCCCGAATGCCTTGGCTATTTATAGATCACCAAGCTGAACCAGGACCCGCTACCACTACCCCTTACCGTACTCGACTACCAGGCAAGTTTCAATTCCCTTCTTTTAGGCTGTTGTTGTGATTGAATAAATATATATATATGATTGCTGATATACATATGCCATTGCATGCATGCCTACTTTCAAGTTGAATTGATATACTTGTTCCCTGAATGTTATTGTTGGCTTATAAGCTAGATAGTTATACATCAGTTATAAGCCGGTTATTGTAAGACCCTCATAGAAGGGCGTATACATCTTATTCATCAAATATAGACCGGGAGTCAATATTTCTTGATATATCGAGATTACCTCGGAGGAAAATATTTAAGTAAATATTTTTCATTATTCGGGCGACGAATATTAGTTGAATATTCGTTCGAGATTATTTATTTTAACGATCTTTACTTCAAATAATTATTTGAACGTAACTATTCGACGAATAATATTTTTAATATTCATTCAGAGTCGAATTATTTATCGATTATTATTGCGAATATTCTTCTAAAGGTTGGACTACTAAATGAATATTAATTGGATATTCATTTAGAATATTATTCATTAAATGAATATTACTTTTGAGTATTCATTTAAGACAGTAATTACCTATCGAATATTATTTTAATGTTCATCTGAAACTTGATTTATTTATCGAGTCTTATCTCGAATATTCCTTTAAAGTTTGGATTACTAAATGAACATTACTTGATATTCATTTAGAATATTATCCATTAAATGAATATTACTTTATCAATATTCATTTAAATTCCTAATTAATTATGAATATTATTTTGAATATTCATCCAGGGTTCTATTTAATCATCGAATATTATTTTAAATATTTTAAATATTCCTTTCAGGTCTTATTAATTAATGAATATTATTTGGAATATTCATTTGAATATTTAGTTATGCAATAAATATTCTCTCGATATTTCTTCAAGAATTATTTGAGAGATACTCTGATTAAAGATATTCTTTCATATTCCTAAATATTCCGTAAAATATTTTAATTCAATAAATATTCTCTGAATATTTATTCAATACTTAGAATAACCTCGATAAGGTTCATCTTCTTCGATTATTACAGAAAATATTTCGGAGTCATATTATTATTAATCTTATATCAAGAAAGGTTCTCAGACATCATTCTTCTTTGAGTCTATCTCCTTAATAATAGGGAACCTTACTTGGAAAATGTTATTTATCTTGTCGACTTCCCGGTCATAAAGTATTCCCTTCACTCGCAACTCGGGTGCTGTTGACTTATTAAGTCGTTGCTTACCTTCTCATCTTTCGAGGGGTAAGATTACTGGAACAAGTTGATATCCGTTACCAAGTAATAGCTTGGGAGTTATTGGTAAATTTTCCTTTCCAACTAGATACGACTACTTTGTGGAGTCTTATCAACAAGTATTATACTTGGGGAAAGGGGGACGAACGTTACATTCAGAATCATGAATTCTATTTGAACTAGGAGTCGTGTAAGAGGCCGAGTAGCGCCGGTCCATCCCCTTTGGCCCAACCGTTGGCCGGGGAGAGCTAGCAAGGCGGTATACAAGTAAAGCCGTCAGTTCTTCCTTCTACCGGTAGTAAATCTAAATTGAGCTGTACGATCTCGACTGATCATCAAGATTGGAACAGCGGGCGCGGTGAATACTCCATCATTGGTTCATCATCCAAATTTATTTATTTCCTGCAACATGATTACTGTTGGCAGAGTTGGAAAAAGGGTCATAACTGGAATTGCAACCTTTTCTTGCAAGTTCCTCTTCTTAATAACAATAAGAATATCTCGCTTACTTTGATGTAGCAGATATTTCTACAAACAAATGCTTTAAGTTACCTTGTAACTTCATCGTTCATATTATACTGGCATCATTTCCGTAAATGCATGGCATATGGTTTGAAAGATACTTTTGAACTGTTATAAATTATCGTTCAGTTATATATTATTGTTGGTGGGCTATTACTCACCCTTGCTTTATTGTTATATCACAACAACAGCTAGACCAGATGACTCGCACAAGGCGCACTCGACGCGGGCGAGGACGATGAGACTACCAGAGCTGAAGAAGAAGCTATTGGTAGGGTATATTTATTCTTTCAGTACCAAGAATATGGTCTAGTATGACTTATGTAAATGGATGGCAAGGAGTATGTATTATATTGAAATTCTTTTGGATTGTAAGAACTCATAATGTGATTAATAAAAAAAAAATTGATTTTTACTCTGATTTCATCTCTGGGACTATAACGGGTGTGTTTTATATTGTTGTGTTGGGTCGTAGAGACGTAATTTATTTTATGTTAAGGAAAGTTCAATTGTTGTGGACAGAATTGGAAACCGTAACCACCGGATCCCGGACCCCGGATCTGGGGGTGTTACAGAAGTGGTATCAGAGCGTACGTTATAAACCCCAGAGATGAGGCGACGTTAAAACAATAAATTCAATAAGATAATAAGAACTCTTGCCAAGTTCATAGTCGGACTACTTAATGTAGTGACGACATATAAAACCCTTATGGGAACTCTTAAGTATCATGATAGTAAATTAGTTCGATATCGTATTGACGAGTAAGGCAACAGACCTTGAGGCATACGAGCAACAGCACGACGATGCTTTATTATATGCTGAAGATCAGCGGGTAAATTCAATAGAGTACCCTACTGGAGACCCGGAAGAGGTTCCAGCAGATAAGGAAAATCCTGTGAGGATAAGGAGCTTACCCTCGAGGGATGAGGGCTGTAGCCAGAAAGAGTGAGATGATTAAGGTATAGTGCTCAGAAAAGTGGGCATAAAGAACTAAGCTATTAGCAAGAGAACTGAAGATTCATGTTGGATTCGTGGCTGGACTACTGGAGTTAGTACCAGCAAGTAAGACGGATTGGAAGAATTACTTGAGATCTTATACGGGAATAGATGAGAATCATTAGAGACTTTCATATTAACGAAAAGAGTGCTAGAAGGATGTATGATTATCAAAGGCATCGATATAAGGCGAGGAGCAGAGTCCCTAGGAATAGTTGAGAAGAGGCAGTAAGTGCCATATCATTTGATAAATGAATAAGTATGAATATTGTCAGTAATAATTCGCCATGAGAAGGCAGATGTCATAGGTTGTAATTTATGGAACCAAATTGAGGTTGATGAAGTTGTTTTATTCAGGAAAATGTCCATTTTATGAATGAATCAGTTAGAAAGTGAAAACATTGGGAAGTGACAGCGTGATTGGATAAAGTTATATAAGGAAGTAGTATGCAAGACAATGATCTCAGAACCTACCGGAAGATAAGACCAGTGAGTCAAGATGAACTCGTAATGAGACTACTGCCAGAGACTAAGTATAGGGTTAATTTCAACTCAGTGAAATGATGAACCAGAAACGTTAGATGCATGTGATTCAGAGGAATATTAAATTCTTTCTTTTCTTTGAATTGATTATAGTAGTTACCTTAAGTTTACTCCGACGCGGAATCATAACGGATCAAGTAATACGATCAGCAGTTAAAGAAAAAAAAATGTGAGAAAATCTTCCTGGAGCTAAAAGATGAAATTGGTAATGACCAAGAGTTGGTATTGTTTAATGGAAAAAGGGAGACTTTGTGCTTCCAATGACGCTTCGCATAAAAGATTAGGATGTGTGCTTGCGCAGCACGACAAAGTACTTGCGGATGCATTCGGACAGCATGGTTCACCAGGTTCGGATGGCCTTAGTAGTGCTAATTTTTGTGGAACAACCAACTCCGACAGTAATGTTCCTTCTGAGACTGGTAGTCAGGTAGACTGACATTTGGTAATATTGAATATCAGGACGTATAGATATCAGGACGTTGTGACAAGTTTCAGTTTAAAACTGTTGATTCCATTCTAAGGGATGTATATAATTGGTTCCTCTCCAGGGGTTAAATTTCCAACCCGATGACGATTATTTCGTTAATTATGACTGCTTACGGTTCTACCTACTAGGAGGTTCATAGAACTATTCTTCAGGTTTCGGAACTGGTCTCCTTAGTGTTACCAGTCGATGGGTAGATTGATCAAAATTTCCCTGAGTCCGGAAAGGAATTCGGTGAATTTTGGCAAACCTTGTCTTTCTGATTATCAGAGAATGTCATGGAAGAGAGTAAAAATTGGAGCAAACCCTGTGATTTGGGTAAGGATGCTGTAAAATGGGTTAGTAAACGGACCCTGAGCATTATAATCGACGGTAGTGATAAAATGATGAAGTGAGATTGGACGAAAATAGGAAATGTAAGTAAGAAACTAGCCGGACTGAGAAATTCCAGGATTGACTTAAATGAAAAGGCTGTTGTGCCAGGAATGGTAAGCTTGTGTGGCACGCAGGATTGATAAGAATAGTTGAAAAGATAAAAGTGGAGGAAAGGTGACCGGAGACGGTGCCGAGTAGTCGATTAAGACTTATATGGAGTAAAGTTTTGGAAAGGTAGAAAGGTATCAAAGAAGAAGGCACTATGCCGGCAATTGCTAGAAAAGTAATGCTATTAGCCAACCCCTAAAATCATATATTTTTATTTTAGTGTGGCCAGACGAGGCCAAGTCACAACGGACTATAAAGTGACTAGACCAGCAATGAAAAGACAAAGCAGGGTTGCTTCTAAGTAAGCACCGACTGCAAGGGCTTCTGATATAAAGGAAATATTAATGAGATTGTAGGAGTCTTCTACTAAACCCTTTGCAACCCATGTTTTGATGGGGAATTTACTAGACCTTTTTAGGATGGGGTAACCCGTACTAAAGTGACTCATGTGTATATGGTTGTCCAAGATTACGAGTAAAATGGAAGTATAGTGACTTGAGATGTATGATGTTAGGGTATCATGAATACCCTGAACATATTACGACTAAGGGAAGTAAACAACGAAGGTTTATGAAGAGAGTATAGAAATGGTCAGAGATGGATCAGTATGCTGTAGAAATTTTGTCTAAGGCGAGTACATTTGAGAAGAACGATAAGTACTAAGAGATTCACGTTGAACTCGACCAATATCTTCCAAAACATCCTTGCTGCCATTACCAAGTTCTGTAAGAGAGGAGATAGGCATACGTTGCCTTTTTGGAAGGCCAAATAGGCTGACAACTATCTGAAAGAAGAGGATGGCATTAAGCCACCGATCGATTATCAAATGAGAATGATTGAAAAGAGACCTTTATTAAGGATACATGATCTGATTGCCAATTATAAGATGCAAGAATTCTTTGGCAGTTGAATTAAGGATAGGATATCCATAAATTAAGACAAACCCTAGGGAATGCACAAGGGGTGGCATTAACCCTAATAACGACATTATGACTTCAGATGATATGAGTTGGACTTGCTAAGGCAACAATGACCGGTAAGGATTATAAAAAAAAAAGAGTTCTGGAAAGAACATAGATAGAATTATTAGAGTATTGATCAATGACATTTTGATATACCCTGTACCCAGAAAATACAGGAGGAAGGATGAGGATGACCTATGAAACCTTACAAGGAAAAAGGTAATATTCCGAACTTCAAAATGGAAGTTTGGTAAGGAATGTATGACATAGTAACAGTAATGCCAGATGAGGCATGTATGAGACCATGAGGAAGTATGGATTGAACCTATAAAGGTTGAGATTATCCTAAGATAAGGAAAGAACTAAGAAGAGAAGTATCCTAAGTAGGATTGGGAATAAACGTGATAAAGTTCCCACGGGTAGGTGGAAGCAATGACTTATGGAGAAAGACTGTTAAATATATTTTTCTCCATCAGCAGAGCTTAAGGGAGAATGCTTTCACCCAAAAATGACGGGAATGAGGTAGAAATGTTTGAATTGGAATATATCCAAGGAACAAGGATTACCAGAAATTATTATTATCAGGAAAGGCCAATGAGGTGGCCGACAGTCTAAGTATAAAGGAATAATTATAAATGTTCATACCGAAGAAACAAAATGATATTTGGAAAGACCTTGAAGGTCATATTGGAGTGGAGGAAGTTACATTCCTTTTGATGATTGTGCAAGAATCGAAGGTAAAAATAGTTTAAGTAAAGATTCGATTCCTGATGGAGTCTTAAGCATATTACGTACCTTAGAAGGTCCCGTTTTGAGGCAAACCAGGACCATGGTACAAAATTGATGAAGTAAACCGTTAAGTTTCTAGTCTTTTATGGAAGATGCATAAGTGATAGTTTCATCAACCGGACCTAGCTGCGATGCCTGAAACTCTTCTGCAATTCTATCTACTTCATGTTATATCTACATCAAGTTCAGGAAGTGTTCCTTATGGATAAGGAATAGTGATTACTTTGTCTCCCTAAGGGATTTGAAACCCGTAGGGTTAGCTATTAATGCACTACGTAAACAACAAGTGATGGTGATTCTTCTAAGAAAGTAGATGACAATGTAAAGATAAAGAAAGTGCTGCCATTGATTAACTAAATGGCATGTTGATGAATGACAAACAAGTTTATGTTAGTGTACTTCTGCGCAAACAAGATAGAGAATATGAGGTTGATGATTTATGATGTTAAAGATATTCCCATGGAAAGAATTAATGAGACTTGGAGGGAAGGGCGGTTGAGCCCGAGACTTATTGGGCCACCTGAGAGTTTAAAAGTGTTCGGACGGCGGTATTCGAGCCAGCCTTTCCCCCAAAACTTATAGCACGGTCATAACGGGTTTTCATGTGGCCAGGCTACGCCAGTAAAATGCAGATGCTCGATAGATGATAAGAGCATGAGCCGGTAGATATACGACCTGGTCTGACTTACGAAAGACGACCTGTGGAAAACCACGGATAGAAAAGAACAAGTAATGAGAAACAAGTTCGGCAGAAAAAGATTATATTGGATCTAAGTTAAAGAAATCGGCCAGACTTAGTTCGGAGGTTTAAATTGGAATAATGTGATGATTACGGAGTAAATGTGACGGGATACCAATAAGGAGGTGCCAAGTGCAAAAGATGTCTCAATAAAGAGATGAAGGTGAAAGTAAATAACCGAAGTAAATAAGAATCAAATAATAAGAAGGATGTGATTGATAAAGAAAAGACTGGGAAAGTAACTATGGAATGAGAAGCAAGGAATGTTATGAATGGGTTTTCTAATGAATTCTCAGGATGACAACCGGATAGTGTCAATATTATAGTTATGAAAAAGCTAGTAACATGATATGGGATGTCAGTAATAATGATGTCAAGTGAGAAATCTAAGATTTAACTTAAAAGGTTGAAGGATTTCCTGAATGTGAGTATCGCTAAGATTGAACAAGAGTATTTGTCCATAGAATAATGGACAAAGCAGCAAGATATGTTGACACGTGAGATTGCGATCAAATAGTATTGGATATAATTATGATTAATTTCTTCTTTGATAAACCTCTATAGTTCAGAGGTAAATTCTGAGTATGATATTCTACAATCATGAAAGCTTTCTATAATCCTTTAGAACTCTTTTCTCTTCTTCTCTCTTATTCATCTTCTTTATGAATTGAGAAGAACAACCCTTTTAGGAGGGGAGGTACTGCTACGTGACTATCTGTCTATGTGATAGAAGTCTAAGTGGAATACCATGACTTGTTTAATTGCTTGTCAAGTACTAAAGGCTGGCCCCCTTCTGTACTAACTATGCAATATAACAAATGTTCAATTGATCATAGTGATCTCTCAATAAATCTTTCCACTTCTCTATACTGATCGAGATTGCGAAAATTAAAGCGATCAGGGAATGCACAGTACGAGCGAGGTTACCTCCGAATTCGCAGTATGATAGTGATACCAATGTTACTGCAGGTATCAATAAGGATAAGATTGAGTAAGAGCATAATATGGATAGTGTGTGGTACAAAAAGTAGCAATGCTGATGGAAAAAGGATAAAGTTTCGATTGTAGCATTAGAAGATGTGCTGAAAAAGGGTAGAACGATTAAGAATTTACCGGGAAGCTAAAAAGTGAACGACAGGAAAACGACTCTTCGCTTCCTATCTGATTCCGGGACGGAATCCTTTTAAGGAGGGGAGACTGTAAGAACCCCAAATTTTGGATATAATTAAAACTTTTTATTAAGTAATGATAAAATGAGGAACAATGATTCCGACAACAAGGTCACCAGCTCTAATGAATGGTGGTTTCAAAGAACAATGATTGTAATGAATGGATATTGCTTTGGACAATGATCCTGATGCATTGGTATATTGTCAGAATAGAGTAATTCGATGGTTGAGGACCTAGATAAGAATAATCTACCATCCAGGAAGGAGCTAATGGATCCTGGAAGGGAAATGAGTACGTGCATAGTGTTTCCCGTACGTGCATAGTGTTTCCCGTACGTGCATAGTGTTTCCCATACGTGCATAGTGTTTCCCGTACGTGCATAGTGTTTCCTGTACGTGCATAGTAATTTGGTGGATGAATAGTGATTTTGTAAGTTGGAAAACTTTTCACGCCACCCTATGTACGGGACGTGATATGGATGTTTCGAAGTCATATTAGTAATACGCGGAGGAAATAAGTGAATGCAGAGACGATCGGAATTCAGAAATTCCAAATTCTTTTTCGGTATAATATTTGACCGGACAGTGGATTAAATATTATTATAATCCAAGAATTGAGATATTAACTTTGAGGATTTGATATTTTGGGATGTTATTATATTTGATTTAAGAATGAAGGTAGGAAACCACTGAGGCAGTGAATCAAGCGTTCTAGAAACCGCTAAAACGTTATAACGAGATTAATCAATAAAGCGAACGAATCCTAGATTACGGATTAAGTTCGTATCGAGATTAAATATCCTACATGGTCATCACGAGGATTATATTAAGGATTGGGGAAGGTATTATGAATATCGAGAAATTTCCCGGTAAACCCTAGAGGTGAAACTACTTAGTTATTCGTCCGAACGATCAATGAATTGAGCAATAAACGGACAAAGAAACAAGCAGGGAATCAAGATACATGCATGTAGTGGTGGAAAATATCTAGCAAACCAAGTGGTGACTCATGCAACTAGCAAGTTACAAGCCAACAAGGTACTTAGCAAGCAACCATGCATAATCTAGCACATGTCCCTTGAAAATTACCTCATGCATGACATCTTACCTTTATTAAAGTAGATTTAAGACTTAGATATTATCCTAGATGCATCAATAATACAATACCACACAATAAACCAAGCAACAAAACAAGCCAAACATCACCACTCTCTTGAAAGAACCATTCGGCCCCTTTGGAAATTCCAAATCCAAAGTCCAAGCTCCCACCATTATTTGATCTTGTAATTTTTAAGGTGAGTCCTATAATTCAAGAAACTAATCTCCTAGAAATTTCAAGTCCAAATTCCTTTGTTTCCATTTTCAAAAAAATCAACAAAGAGGAGGGTGAATAGTGTTCTTATGAACTAACCTTTGATTTTTATGTTTCTTTTGATTGATCTAGCTAGCTTAAGGTCATCTAAGGATAGATCAAGGCTTACTAAGTCTATATCACACTCTAAGGAAGGTAAAAAGCTCAAAAACCCTTGGTATCATTTTGAGATTTTATGAGTTTTATGGATGATTTAGTGTTAGTATGCTATGTTATGCTTAGATCTATGATTTTAGTTGATTATGGTTGTTGTTTGGATTGTGATTGATGAGATGGTTGAGATGAGTTGTTGATAGACTAGTCATGATGATTATCATGCGTTTGTTTGGTTGGAGTGATCTTTGTTAGATCGAGATAAAGTGTAAAAACTTTGGAAAACGCGTAAACATAGCCGTTATAATGCCCGATTTTACAATATCATGTTTTGTATGCCATTTTTCACATCAAGACCCTACTGTCCAGAAACTTTTCTGCCATGTTAGGATAGCTTATGTTATAAGCTTCGTTTTGATATAAAGATCACGTGAAACAGACTTACGGTTTAGGAGTTACGGCCGGTTTACTAAAAGTATTTCGAAACCGTAACCGAGAATTCGTAACTGAAATTGAACCCTCGTAAAATATGTAAAATCATGACAAATCTTGGTAAATAAATACTAGAGGTAAGAAGGAAGGTGTGAAAGAAAACCATATGTCAAAAAGAGCATTTTTCGATTTATTAAAAATATTCGAGTCGAGGTTAAACGCGAACGAACCCTTAAAAGACGACTCTTTTATAACTTCGGTAAAACACTTAGAAAACGGGCGATAAAACTCGGAGTATAATATTGGTTCGTAACGATCAACCTTAGAACTCATATGACTTAAGTATGTCCCAAGTATAAGTGCAGTGACACGTCGTATTAACGAACGAAGGTCGGGTCGGATCAGTGAGAATAAGTAATCCACTAGAAGGGGTATAACGAGATAACTCGAGAACGTGTTTCGATTTAAGTATAACTTAACTTTTAATATGTTAAGTGATTAATCCCGAATGCCTTGGCTATTTATAGATCACCAAGCTGAACCGGGACCCGCTACCACTACCCCTTACCGTACTCGACTACCAGGCAAGTTTCAATTCCCTTCTTTTAGGCTGTTGTTGTGATTGAATAAATATATATATATGATTGCTGATATACATATGCCATTGCATGCATGCCTACTTTCAAGTTGAATTGATATACTTGTTCCCTGAATGTTATTGTTGGCTTATAAGCTAGATAGTTATACATCAGTTATAAGCCGGTTATTGTAAGACCCTCATAGAAGGGCGTATACATCTTATTCATCAAATATAGACCGGGAGTAAATATTTCTTGATATATTGAGATTACCTCGGAGGAAAATATTTAAGTAAATATTTTCCATTATTCGGGCGACGAATATTAGTTGAATATTCATTCGAGATTATTTATTTTAACGATCTTTACTTCAAATAATTATTTGAACGTAACTGTTCGACGAATAATATTTTTAATATTCATTTAGAGTCGAATTATTTATCGATTATTATTGCGAATATTCTTCTAAAGGTTGGACTACTAAATGAATATTAATTGGATATTCATTTAGAATATTATTCATTAAATGAATATTACTTTTGAGTATTCATTTAAGACAGTAATTACCTATCGAATATTATTTTAATGTTCATCTGAAACTTGATTTATTTATCGAGTCTTATCTCGAATATTCCTTTAAAGTTTGGATTACTAAATGAACATTACTTGATATTCATTTAGAATATTATCCATTAAATGAATATTACTTTATCAATATTCATTTAAATTCCTAATTAATTATGAATATTATTTTGAATATTCATCCAGGGTTCTATTTAATCATCGAATATTATTTTAAATATTTTAAATATTCCTTTCAGGTCTTATTAATTAATGAATATTATTTGGAATATTCATTTGAATATTTAGTTATGCAATAAATATTCTCTCGATATTTCTTCAAGAATTATTTGAGAGATACTCTGATTAAAGATATTCTTTCATATTCCTAAATATTCCGTAAAATATTTTAATTCAATAAATATTCTCTGAATATTTATTCCATACTTAGAATAACCTCGATAAGGTTCATCTTCTTCGATTATTACAGAAAATATTTCGGAGTCATATTATTATTAATCTTATATCAAGAAAGGTTCTCAGACATCATTCTTCTTTGAGTCTATCTCCTTAATAATAGGGAACCTTACTTGGAAAATGTTATTTATCTTGTCGACTTCCCGGTCATAAAGTATTCCCTTCACTCGCAACTCGGGTGCTGTTGACTTATTAAGTCGTTGCTTACCTTCTCATCTTTCGAGGGGTAAGATTACTGGAACAAGTTGATATCCGTTACCAAGTAATAGCTTGGGAGTTATTGGTAAATTTTCCTTTCCAACTAGATACGACTACTTTGTGGAGTCTTATCAACAAGTATTATACTTGGGGAAAGGGGGACGAACGTTACATTCAGAATCATGAATTCTATTTGAACTAGGAGTCGTGTAAGAGGCCGAGTAGCGCCGGTCCATCCCCTTTGGCCCAACCGTTGGCCGGGGAGAGCTAGCAAGGCGGTATACAAGTAAAGCCGTCAGTTCTTCCTTCTACCGGTAGTAAATCTAAATTGAGCTGTACGATCTCGACTGATCATCAAGATTGGAACAGCGGGCGCGGTGAATACTCCATCATTGGTTCATCATCCAAATTTATTTATTTCCTGCAACATGATTACTGTTGGCAGAGTTGGAAAAAGGGTCATAACTGGAATTGCAACCTTTTCTTGCAAGTTCCTCTTCTTAATAACAATAAGAATATCTCGCTTACTTTGATGTAGCAGATATTTCTACAAACAAATGCTTTAAGTTACCTTGTAACTTCATCGTTCATATTATACTGGCATCATTTCCGTAAATGCATGGCATATGGTTTGAAAGATACTTTTGAACTGTTATACATTATCGTTCAGTTATATATTATTGTTGGTGGGCTATTGCTCACCCTTGCTTTATTATTATATCACAACAACAGCTAGACCAGATGACTCGCACAAGACGCACTCGACGCGGGCGAGGACGATGAGACTACCAGAGCTGAAGAAGAAGCTATTGGTAGGGTATATTTATTCTTTCAGTACCAAGAATATGGTCTAGTATGACTTATGTAAATGGATGGCAAGGAGTATGTATTATATTGAAATTCTTTTGGATTGTAAGAACTCATAATGTGATTAATAAAAAAAAAATTGATTTTTACTCTGATTTCATCTCTGGGACTATAACGGGTGTGTTTTATATTGTTGTGTTGGGTCGTAGAGACGTAATTTATTTTATGTTAAGGAAAGTTCAATTGTTGTGGACAGAATTGGAAACCGTAACCACCGGATCCCGGACCCCGGATCTGGGAGTGTTACAGAACTCTCATTGAAGCTGCGAGAACTATGTTGAATGATTCTAAATTACCAACATATTACTGGGCAGAAGCTATTAACACAGCTTGCTACACACAGAACAGAACCTTGATCAACAAGACTCATGGAAACACTCCTTACTATCTGTTAACAGGAAAGAAACCAACTGTCAAATATTTTCATGTATTTGGGAGTAAGTGTTTCATGATGATTGACAACCATGAAAGGAAAGGAAAGTTTGATGCTAAAGCTTATGAAGGCATTTTCATGAGATATGGATTGGAAAGGACTGCGTACAGAGTCTATGTCATTGATCACAAAGTCATTGAAGAAAGTGTAAATGTCACATTTGATGAAGCCAAGTTCCCTGGATTACAAGAGGATGGTCAAATGGAGCCTCTTATATTTGAAAATCAAGGTTACTTGGAGGAAGAAGTTGTTGCTGATGAACCTACTTGCACTCAGTCCATTGAGTTTGGAAGAGATGCTGTCAACACCAATGATGTTACTCAAACCTCAGCTCAGTCTCCAACAATAACTCCAAATCATCAGAATGAGAATGAGTCTGGAGATGTTGAAGAACATGAAGGAGAAACCATCAATGGTGGAGAATCAACTCCTCAAAGAGGAACTAAGCAGATCAAGAAAGAAACTTGTCTAGAACCACTAAGTGGAATAGAGATCACACCAGCAATCTAATCATTGGTGATCCCACTACTGGTATAAGGACAAGGAGAAATATTTCTGTTGACAACATGTTCTCTTGCTTTCTATGTCAAACTGAGCCAAAGTCAATTGATGAAGCATTGTTGGATTCAGATTGGGTGATAGCCATGCAAGAAGAACTCAACCAATTTGAGAGAAACACTGTATGGAAGCTGGTCCCTAGACCTAAAGGGAAATCAGTTGTTGACACAAAGTGGGTCTTCATAAACAAACTGGATGAAGGTGGAAACGTGACAAGGAACAAGGCAATACTAGTGGCTAAAGGATACTGTCAACGGGAAGGAATAGACTATGATGAAACATTTACAACTATTGCCAGACTTGAAGCCATAAGAATTTTCGTAGCCTATGCTGCACACTGTAACTTCAAAGTGTTCCAAATGGATGTCAAAAGTGCTTTTCTCAATGGAGAGCTAGAGGAGGAAGTGTACGTTGAACAGCCACCTGGATTTGAAGATGCTGAATTGTATGACTTTATCTACAAACTGTTCAAGACATTTTATGGATTGAAGCAAGCCCCTAGATCTTGGTATGATACTCTCTCTACCTTTCTGCTGGAGAATCAATTTGTAAGAGGTGTTGTGGATAAGAGACTGTTCTACAAGCATCATGGCAAAGACATCATTCTGGTACAGATCTATGTTGATGACATAATCTTTGGTTCTACGAATGAGATGCTGTGTGAAAAGTTTTCATATCTTATGAGGAACAAATATGAGATGAGTATGATGGGAGAACTGTTATTTTCCTAGGTTTACAAATTCATCAAAAGGTTGATGGCATCTTCATTTGCCAAGAGAAATATGTCAAGGAACTTCTCAAAAATTTCAACTTGGAAGATGCATCACCTGCCAAGACACCTATCTCTACTGCAACCAAACTGGATTTGGATCCTAAAGGAAAGAAAGTGGACTCTAGTACCTACAGGGACATGGTGGGATCATTGCTGTATCTAACTGCTAGCAGACCAGATATTATGTTTGCTACATGTCCCTGTGCAAGGTTTCAAGCTGATCCAAAAGAGTCACACTTGGTAGCAATCAAGAGGATCTTTAGATATCTCAAAGGTACTCCAAATTTAGGCCTTTGGTATCCTAAAGATTCTAGATTTGATCTGATAGGATACTCGGATTCAGACTATGTTGGATGCAAGATTGACAGAAAAAGTACAACAGGAAGCTGTCAATTTCTTGGTGGAAGATTAGTGTCATGGTTTAGCAAGAAGCAGCATTCTGTGTCTACCTCAACTGTAGAAGCTGAATACATTGCAGCAGGAAGTTGCTGTGTTCAAATTCTTTGGATGAAAAATCAACTAACGGATTATGGTTTAGAGTTGTCCAATATTCCCATTTATTGTGATAACACCAGTGCCATAGCCATCTCAGATAATCCAGTTCAACACTCCAGGACGAAGCACATTGATATTAGACATCATTTCATCAGAAAGCATGTTGAAAAGGGAACTGTGAAGCTGGTTTATGTTCCAACAGAAAAGCAACTTGAAGACATCTTCACGAAGCCACTGGATGAAGCAACCTTCAACAGGTTGGTAAGTGAATTGGGAATGCTAAATCTGGTATGTTAACTTACTAGTTTTTAAATTTTCAAAGTGGTTAAATCGCAGCTTGTGACCGTAGCGTTTAATGTCACTGTCATGAGAAGTTACTATCTTATGTGCTACTTGTTTGTTGACAGCATGTTTGCTATGACTATGCTAAATTCAAATTACATGCCTGTTTTAACTTATGTAATGAGTAGTCACGTGACATTAACTTAATTCACACGCGTGTAAGTGATGAGTAGTCGTGTCATTTGAAATGTACCCGGGTATTTGTCAGACTTTTAGTTTAAAATTTAATACTTTATTAAAAGGAAACGTGTAGGAAGCTCTAGAGTCACTTAATGTGTTATAAATAAGACCGAGGCGAAACCCTTATTTCTCACTTAACACACTCAAGAACTCTAGAGAAAAGTATGAGTAAGAGGAAGGTGTCTGAGATGTCTACATCCAAAGCTCCAGCCACTGAAGGAGTCAAGCCGGAAATGCCAAGCTTGAAGAAGCAGATGGAGATCAAAGCCTCTGATGAATCATTTAATCTCTGGGTCGATAAGCTTTATGCTTATCTGGATGAGCAGGGAATCTCCGATAAAAAGGAGATTGAGAATTGTGGAAGGGCTGCTGTTGGAAGCCTTTCCCAACTTAAAATAATTTTCAGTTCTTAAGAACTATTTGTATTATTTTAAGTTTTTTTTAATGAAAAGACCGTTCCATCTTCTTAATATTCTTGCATGTCTTCCATTATCATCTTCTCATCTTGGTTATTTGTTCTTGAATGCCTGTGTTTACTTGTGTGTTTGGATGTATGTGGATGTGTGCCTGCTTAACAAATACGTGCTTAAATCGATAAATATGCTAATTGGTAATTTACTTTTAAGCAATGGGAAAAGTCGATTAAAATTCATGACACAAATTATTTCCGCACAAGTTGCTGTCAATAAGTGAAGATACTGTCACGATGTGCCTTGACAGCAAGTTCCTTATCAGCAACGGAAAAAGTTTCTGTCATGAAATTTAAAGGAAATTGTATAAATTGCTTCATGGTGACAGCATGTTCTTGCGCCGATGTTACTGTCAAGCAAAACTTGTTGTCATCCTCCTAAATTACTAATGAATTTGTTACAGCGCACAGGTTATTGTCAAGGTTAGTGGACCGATTTAATTGAGATTTAATTGAGATTTTACCTCCACGATTTACAGCCACTAAAAAGTAACTACCCACAACACCACGTGACTGATTAATGGGCTAAGACATTGCTACTTTCACTTCTTTAGTAAAACATTTGCTATTTTCATGTAAGCAACTGTCAAACACACAACACCCAACACAACCTCTCTCTCTCAAAAGCAAAAATCTCTCTCTTCCAAAACTCAAAGCAAAAATGGCACCCAAACAATCCTCTTCTCAAACAAACTTTGCTGGTATTGTCTCTGCTGGAGATGCTGGTGAAGGTTTCAAAGGACTCGTATCCTTCTTAAACAAGTCCTATTTAGGTCACGCTATAACCTCTACTCCATCTTTGGACCTAGAAAGACTTGAAGAATTCTGGAAATCTACCTTTGTTCCAGGAGGTGCAGGTAAAGACACCATAAACTGCAAAATCAAAGGGGTTACCTGCATCCTCACAATAAAAGGTATTAATGAAGCTTTGGGAACATGACTGCAAGCTAAAGATGCATACAAGGAACTTGCAAGTGATGAAATCCTGAAGAAGTTTTTCTTGAAAATTGGGTATTCTGGTCCTGTTCTTGAAGAGGGTACATCAAATTGGTACTCAACTGGTAAAATGGACAGAAAGTATTTGAGAAAAGAATGAAGCATGATTTTTGATGTCATGGTGAAGGTTTTCTCAACCAAAACCACTGGCTGGAATGGAATTCCCTCCTACATCAAGAAGCTCACTCACTCTCTAGTCCATGGTTACAAAGTGGATGTTGGAAAGCTACTTATGAGTCAAATCAAGTTAGCTCTGAGAAGGAAGGTACATGTCTGTTAGTCACAGAGACATGCTTGCACTCATATAATAACAAGCCTAAGTATGTGTAATGCTATGCATTACCTACATGACCTCTTAACTGAGGGAACCTCTAGTTGTAGAGTTTCTATTTGTTCTGTACTTGTAATAGGCATCAAATCCTAGTTGTGTAACTGTATTTATAAAGTCAAGAATAATGCTTGAAAGAAGTTCCAAGGTTCATGCTTCAAGCAAGGAGATAAAGACTGTCAAATAATCACAGTTGGGATTTGAAGAAATGAAGAATTTGCCTAAGTACCAATTCGAGAAGTACATTTGTCTATTCGAGAAGTCTAGCATTTGAGAAGTCAGGGATTCAATATCTCAAAAGACATTGTTCAATATCTTTGAAGGCAACTAGTCAAAGCATTATTCGAGAACTTAGAGATTCGACATGTCTAATACTCTATTCGAGAACTCATGGAGTCAACAAGTCAAAGCATCATTCGAGTTCTCTAAGAGTCAACAAGTCAATGCTCTATTCGATATCTCAAGGACTAAAGAAGCTATTCGATATCTCAGGGATTCGATAAGTAAAATGCTCTATTCGATATCTCAAGGATTCCTGAAGAAAAGACTTATTCGAGAAGTCATTCGGTATGTCATTTTAACACTATTCGAGAACTCAGAGTTATCGATTAAGCCAATTCTAGTTCTCGAATCACCAACAGAGTTACTTCTCGAAAACAATCTTGGAGACAAAATACTGAAGAATTGTACAAGTCAGAAACCTGCAACAAGCTAAAGCACTTTATGGACCACAATCTGTAATGTACTTTGGAAAAGCCTACAAATAAGCTTGGAGAGATGTACAAGAGACAAAGAGCTAAAGAAGTGGATCTGAACAGAGCTTTGCAAAGTCAAACCTGTAGCCATTTGGATGCTTACTCAAAAAGGATAGACACACTAGAAAGTAAAGTTGTTTAGCTACCTTATTTGTAGTAAGTAGGTTGTATTCATGCTCTATAAGGATACTGCCTCACTTCCTTAGAAGTTAAGTTTTTCATACACAAAAGAAAACATCTCTCTGAGAAAAACGAAGCTGAGAATACTAACTTTTGTATTCACAGATTGTAGCAAAATCTTTATCTAATAATATATTAGATTAAAGTGATATTGTGTTGTGTTGCTCGCTTATTATTTTCCGCACTTAAATTATAGCACACACTTAACACATATCTTACTATACAGATTCAAGAACAACGAAAAGTTCAAGAATCCATTCACCCCCCCTCTGTATTCTTTCTTGTATTCTATACTCAACAAGTGGTATTAAAGCAGGCTATTTATTCAAAAACAGAAACGATCATGAATACACCAAAGACTACAGGAACGGGATGCAGTTGTTCATCAAAACTGCTAATCCTCTATATCCTGAGATACTCAAGAATGGTTCCCTTGTTCCACAACAAGAGATTCCTGAAAAGACTATTGGAACTATAACCTTTCCAAGATCTTATGTGCCTAAAGAACCATCCAAATGGACGGATACAGAAAAGGAGATGGTTGCTCTTGACAGTCATCTCATGTTATTAATCATAGATTCTATGGAACTATTAATGTTTGCTAACATAGCCTCTTGCAAAACAGAAAAGGAGATGTGGGATCATATTGAGGTATTATGTGAAGGAACAGAGGAAGTTAGAGAAAACAAGAAATAGATACTGGTCACATAGTATGAAGCTTTCATGGCTCGATCCAAACAAAGTATTACTGACATGTTTGAAAGGTTTCACAAGCTAGTGACTGAGCTACAGATGAATGGAAAGGTATACAGCACCAAGGAGCTGAACATGAAGTTTCTACTGTCTTCTCCAAACCATCTAGAGCAAAAGGTCATTTCTCTAATAGAAAGAGATTTGAACAAAGTCACATATGATGTGCTCTATGGGGTTTTAAAAACTCATGAGCTTGAGTTGCTTCAGAAGAGGGCTATCCAAACCAACCAAGGCAGAATGATAAACACATCATGTGCCTTGATTGTCAACAAATCTATTCAAGACCTAGAAGCATCTACAAGTCAGCTGAGGATAGAAGAGATAGTAGATGATGAAGAAAATGAAGGAGAGGTGACTGAACCTGTTGAGGAGAAGGAAGAAGAAGAGTTCTATACTCTTGAAGAGCTAGATGGCATGGAAAACACTTCATATGCTTTCATGGCCAGAAAGTTTCCAAACATCAGATTCAAGAGGAACCAACCCTTCAAACCTCGACCCCAAGGCCATTCATTCAACAAGAGCAAGGCACCTATGAAAGCAAACAAGAATAAATTCAAAACCAGCCATGTGGATAGGTCATCTGTAAGATGTTATAGATGCAATGACCTAGGGCATTTTGCCAGTGAATGCAAGAATCCTAAAAAGAAGGATAAGGAGTTTCTAGAGCTTAAAGCTAAGTATGAGGCCCTTCTGAAAAAGCAAACACAAGGTAAGGTCTACATAGTTGAAGGGAAGTGTTGGGATGACTCTGATAGTGATGGAGAGGAGCAAGAATTCTGCAACTATGCCTTGATGGCTGATTCCAAGGATGAACAATCTCCATTTGACTCTCAGGTACTATCTCTCACTACCATAGATATGTCTGTTTCTGAATATAAATGCATGGTTGAGCAACTATCTGTTGAAATGTTTAATATTCATACTAGTATGACTGCTGCTAATGAAGAGATTGTCAAACTGTCTGCTAAGAATGAATTGTTAAACAAGAAGAATGAGGAACTTGAGCTAAATGCTATGCATGTAGATAATCTTAAGAAAGAAGTTGAATATTTGCAGAATAAGGTTCTATGTGATAGTCAGGTTGAGAAGGCTCTTAGGGATGAACTAGCTGAGATTGAATTCAAACTGAAAGCATTTAAGAACTCCTCTAGTCTACTGCAGTCCTACCATGAGAAAAATCAAGCTAAACCCAAGGCTGCGATTGGACTTGACTATGGCACTCTTAAATAGAGGAAAGGCTATGCTGTCATTGAAGATGACATAGTTGTTCAGGATGAAGTGCCTCACATTTTGAAAAAGACTGAGTCTCCAATTTTTAAATAACCAACATTTGAAATTGATGAGGATGCCTTACTCATTAAGCAAATGTTGAATGATGAGGATGAGGCACAGTCTAGTGAACAACCAGCATCCTCTAAGAGTGAGAGCGTCAAGTCAAAAACCAAGGAGCCAGTAGGTGGTAAGTCTAGACCTGAGAAGTTTGTTAAGTTTGTATCAGCTGGGATAAATGAATCTGAAAAGAAAGTGGATAATAAGAAGAAACAGAACAGAAATGGCAAACTAGGGATTAACAAAGATAATAATTATGCTTATATGCCTAATGCCCCTAGAAAAACTTGTCAAAATTGTTTCAGTACCAATCATTTAACTCATGCATGCAAGAAACCTGTTGGTAGTGTGCCCAAACCTTTCTATGACTGTTTTGTGCCTTTAAGACATAGAGATGCTCCATTCTGTGATGAATTTAACTGTATGCCATGCAATATGAATGTCATAACTAGTTGTTTCAATCTGAGAAGGCAATTCATTGATGGTTGTATCAGTCATAACTCTCACACACACTACACAAGGTCAAAGTCTTCAAGTCCTCCTAGAGCTAGGAAGGTACCTCTGTCACCTAAGTCTGAAACCTCAGGTTCTAAGACTTCTAACAGTGACAAGAAGACTAACACCAAGAAAGTTAATAAGCATGTTGTTTATGATAAAACTATTTCTAAGTCACATGGACCCAAACTTGTTTGGGTACCAAAGGAGAAGTAATACCTTTGTGGTTGCAGGGCAAAGAAAGTGAAAAGAAGGTCATGTGGATTTTGGACAGTGGATGCTCAAATCACATGACTGGTGATATGGCCCTGCTATCACAGTATGAGGAGAAGTCTAGCCCAATGGTTGCTTTTGGAGATGATAGCATGGGTAACACATTGGGATATGGCAAGTTAAAAGTTGGTAATGTCATCATTGAAGATGTAGCACTAGTCAAGGGTCTCAAGCATAATCTGCTAAGTGTTGGTCAGTTTACTGATAGAGGATTCAAGGTAAATTTTGACAAAGATAAATGTTTGATCACTCACAAGAAGACTGGTGATTTTGCTCTATCTGGAGTAAGGAAAGGAAGCCTGTTTGTAGCCAATATGGACTCTGTAAACAAGGACAAAGTTTGTTGCTTCTAATCAAAAGCATCAAATGAAGATTGTTGGCTATGACACAAGAAGTTATCACACCTGAACTTTGAGGCCATTAATTCTCTAGTCAAAAGAGAGTTAGTGAGAGGCATGCCCACACTTGAATTCTGTCAAGAAGGAGTGTGTGAGGCTTGTCAAAAAGGAAAGATGAAAATGTCAAGCCACAAGTCAAAGACAGTGACATCAATCACCAAGCCCCTGCAATTAATTCATATGGATTTGTTTGGGCCTGTCAATATTATGTCACTCTCAAGAAAGAAGTATGCCCTAGTGATGGTTGATGACTACACAAGGTATACATGGGTGGAATTTCTAGCATCAAAGGATGAGGCTCCTCAAGTAATCATTGAGCACATAAAGAAAGTTGAGAAGGAAGCAAAAGCCAACAATGCAAGTGTGATTGCATTGAGAAGTGATAATGGAACAGAGTTCAGAATGCCTTACTTGAAGCATTTTGCAAAGAGAATGGCATTTCCTCAACAGTTCTCAGCTCCAAGGACTCCACAACAAAATGGAGTAGTTGAGAGAAAGAACAGAACTCTAATTGAGGCTGCTAGAACAATGTTGCTTGATGCAAAGATGCCTACATGTTTTTGGACTGAGGCTGTGAGCACTTCATGCTACATCCAGAACAGAACCCTCATCAACAAAAACACTGGAAAGACACCTTACAATTTGATGACTGGAAATAAGCCTGCTCTAAAGTATATTCATACTTTTGGAAGCAAATGCTTTGTGTTGAAAGACAATTCAGAATATGTAGGGAAGTTTGATGCAAAGGCATTTGAAGGAATTTTTCTTGGCTATTCTATGGAGAGAATTGCATACAAGGTTTATGTCATCAGTCAAAAGAAGTTATGGAAAGCACAGATGTGACATTTGATGACAGCAAACTGCCTGTATTAGAAGAAGCCAATGATGAAGATAGAGATCCATTAAAGTTTGATAATCTAGATGACTCTGATGAAGAGATTGAAACTGAAGTTGAAACTTTAGTTCAACAAGCTCAAGTGAATGATGAAACAAGGGAAGAATCTGATCCAACCAACAGTGAAGAGACTAGCATCCAAGACACACCTGTGAGTAGTAGCAACTTCACAGGGGGAGGAAATGAAAATGATCATGTCTTGAATGATGAAGCAACATCAAGGTTGAGAAATCAAACTGAGCACTCAAGGAAATGGGATAGATCACACACTGCAGAACAAATTATTGGAGATCCAAATGCAGGAGTGAGAACTAGGAGAGCAACTCAAAATGAGTGTCTCTATGGTTGCTTTCTATCTCAGATTGAGCCTAAGAAACTTGATGATGCACTGTTGGATCCAGATTGGATTATTGCTATGCAAGAGGAGCTGAATCAATTTGAAAGAAACAAAGTATGGGAACTTGTGCCTGCACCAAAGGACAGAACCATTGTTGGAACAAAATTGGTTCTGAAGAACAAGATGGATGAAAATGGTGTGGTCATTAGAAACAAAGCAAGGTTGGTTGCAAAAGGATACTCTCAACAGGAAGGCATTGATTATGATGAGACATTTTCCCCTGTTGCTAGATTGGAATCCATCAGAATATTCTTGGCATTTGCTGCTCATTCAAATTTTAAAGTCTATCAAATGGATGTCAAGAGTGCATTTCTGAATGGAGAGTTGGAAGAAGAAGTTTATGTGCAACAACCACCTGGCTTTGAGGATCCACATTTCCCAGAGTTTGTCTACAGATTGCTTAAGGCATTATATGGTCTTAAGCAGGCTCCAAGGGCATGGTATGATACTTTATCACAATTTCTTCTGGAAAATCAATTCACTAGAGGCACATTGGACAAAACACTGTTTTACAAGAAGCATGGTGATGATATTATCCTAGTTCAGATCTATGTGGATGATATCATATTTGGCTCTACAAATGAGAAGCTGTGTGAGAAATTCTCTAAGCTCATGCAGAGCAGATATGAGATGAGTATGATGGGAGAGCTGACATTCTTTCTTGGGTTGCAAGTTAGTCAGAGGAAGGATGGTATATTTATCAGTCAAACCAAGTACATCAAGGATTTATTGAAGAAGTTTGACTTAGAAGATTGCTCACCTGCAAAGACACCCATGGACACTGCCACTAAATTGGATGAAGATGTCAAAGGCAAGAAAGTAGATATCTCAGTCTACAGAGGCATGGTTGGCTCCTTACTCTAGCTCACTACAAGTAGGCCAGACATCATGTTTGCTACATGTCTGTGTGCAAGATTTCATTCAAATCCAAAAGAGTCAGATTTGATTGCTATAAAGAGGATCTTTAGATATCTGAAGGGCACTCCAAACTTGGGTTTATGGTATCCTAAGGACACATGGTTCAGTCTGGTTGGTTACTCTGATGCTGATTATGCTGGATGCAGAGTGGATAGGAAAAGCACCTCAGGTAGCTTCCAGTTTCTTGGACAAAGGTTAGTCTCTTGGTACAGTAAAAAACAACAATCCGTGTCAACTTCCACAGCTGAGGCTGAATACATAGCTGCTGGGAGTTGCTGTGCTCAAGTTCTTTGGATTAGAAATCAAATTAGAGACTATAGACTTGTGTTGGAAAGAATTCCAATCATGTGTGACAACACAAGTGCAATCTCTATAGTTGCCAATCCTGTCAATCATTCTAGAACAAAGCACATTAACATCAGATATCACTTTATTAGGGAGCATGCAACTAATGGAACCATTGAGTTACATTATGTTCCCACAGAAAAACAATTAGTTGATATATTCACTAAGCCATTGGAAGAAGCCACCTTCACAAGGTTGGTTAGTGAGATTGGAATGCTGAATTCTTCAGAATCTGGCTAAGTGAAAATATCAACTAGATTGTTGCAGCAGTAAACACTTACTTTATCTAAATTCTCAATATTTTTGAAGTAAGTGTTGGCTGGAATATGATTTATAAATATTTCAAATCTGTTGCATATGTTGGAAATCATATTCGAATTAGCTTGAAATTTCTATGAAATTTTAAGACTATCACTATTTAATTTGTTAGAATATTCTTCATTTGAATAATTCTAGTGAGTTTTGAAAAAATAGTGAAAATTAATGTTAGGAATAATTCATAAGTTGTGATGTTGAGAATAGAATTTTGCTAATACTTCTTGTATATCCTGATCTTATAAAGGATTTAGCACTTTGTATAGGATATATGTGTTAAACAGTAATCTGTAGAGTTTAGTCAGGAACAGTGTGTCAGAGACTACATTTCAGGAACTAAGAACAAATCCTGATACAGCAAGTCAGATCCTGATCAAATACTGACGGGATGATCAGATCCTGATGCAATGGGAAATCCTGATATCAGTCGTGTTACTGATGATGTCATTATGAATGCTACAGAAACTGGTAAGTGCTATAAAACAGGATCTTTGTTTTGAAGAACAAGCAAGAAGATATCGTGAAGGAAACGAATTCTCTATTGATGGAAACTATCAACTGGATGGCAGAACATTGTCATAGATAGATTATAATTCTGTATTAGTTGATAGGTAGCATTATAAATACTCTCTCTCTATATTATTGTAAAAAGAGCGAATTGTGAATTGTAGAGTGCATATTGTGTGAAGCTCTATATTAGGTTTGTATTCGAGAGTTCGAAACAAACAGAGAAAGAGAGAGATTTATATTGTCAGCAGCTGCTAAAGGTATTGTACACCTTTGGTAGAGTTTGTATTTGATTTATTTTAATACAAACAAATTTTGATTCATTCGTTGTTCTTGTTCATCTAATCAAGCAAAAAGCAGACACGATTATATAACTTGTATTCAACCCCCCTTCTACAAGTTATTCGAGTTAACAATTGGTATTAGAGCAGGTTGATTTTGAATAATCATAAAGATCTGCAATTATGTCTGGTTACAAGGATGGTAATACTAAGATCCCTATGCTCAAGAGAAACGAATATACTCTATGGGAAGTGAAGATGTTGCATCACCTAGAAGCAACAGATCCTGATTATCTTGACAGAATCAGAGATGGGCCTTTTGTTCCAACAAGGCTTGTTCCTCAAGCAACTGTCGAAGGAAAAGTTATTCCAGAACATACAGCAGAGAAGTCTAAATCTGAATGGACAGATAAGGAAAATGAGAACGTTCTTAAGGATGCTAAAGTGAGAAACATACTATTCAACAGTCTTGATTTTGTTCTCACTAACTATGTTCTCTCTTTTAAAACTGCTAAGGAGATATAGGACAATCTAAAGGTTCATTATGAAGGAACAAAACCTGTCAGGAAGAATATGAGGACACTTCTCATACAACAGTATGAGTACTTTGAATCCAAGTCTGGTGAGTCACTTACTGACACCTTTGATAGATTTACTAAACTCATCAATGAGATGGCCATGCATGGTAAATATTATGACTTGGAGGATATGTGTGACGCCCCCAGATCCGGGGTCGGAGATCTAGGCGCTCACGGTCCATTTTCCATTAATAACATACCTGTTCTTGCACATAATATATAAAACAGCCATCGACCCCACAATAAACTCACACCGCACACACACAGAGGTTAGAGCCTCAGAAACGTCACACAATTGATTAAGCAGAAGTAAAAGTTTCAGAGTTATTACAGACCGAATTAAATAGCATTTATGCTACCAGCAACACTTCGATATGAAGCGAAGTTGGCGGCTTGAAAGTTTGTTACGGTACACTGCTTTGCACAGGTCATACTTATAAATAAAACGTACTAACAAAAGTTTCCAGCCAATCCGGCTAATGGGGCCTACCGGTGGAATCTCAACTACTGCCTCGGGTCTAGTCACCTGCTTTCGGGCAGTCTGTCTGGGTCTTGCCATTTCTCTTAGCTGTTGTGTTTGTAAATTTGAAAACAAGCAAGAGTGAGCAACTATAGCTCAGCAAGAAATATAAGTATAAGGTAAGAAATATAACATTACATATGATTAGCAGTTATTAAACTCGTTTGTATCAATCAGATATAAAATCACTTGTCATTGTTGATAAATTTCGAAGGTGCACCAATACGTGCCCTTGTTTTCAAAATAAACTTGCAGTTCTAGATACTGCATAGAGTCAACATCTTTCTCATCAAAATAGAACACTATCAGCAACTTGGCACATAAGCCTAAGAAGCAGTGTCAGAGCATTTTTCCAAAATGGAGGAATGGGACTTAAAGAAAACATAAAACCTGACAGGGATTGACGATGATCAGTCGCCACATCCAAGTCCAATAATCCGCGGGTCTTCTCTACCGGTAGAAGGATAGAAACTACATCCGTAACTATCCCCGGGTGAAAACTACATCCGTAATCACCCTCGATGAAAACTACATCCGTAATCATCCTTCGGCAACACCTGGGCCGGAATAATAATTGATGGACCGCCTGGCTCACGGCCGCTTACACATCCCGGGAATCGTTCGTCAACGGTTCCCACACCTGCCAGAGACCCTTTTTCTTTTTCTTTTAAAAACTTGATCTTGATTGAAAACTGAGTAATTGAGGTCCGACATCAGTCGACCGATGATTCTTGAAATCACACCAGAAGCAAACCAGACCGGGGGTTTTCGAAAATGTTTTGAGTTCGAAAGAGTTCGAGTTTTAAAGTGCTAAAGGTATCTTGGATTAGCTTTGTCTTTTAAATAATGAACAATAATTAATAAATGATATTTTAAGATTTAATATTAATAATTAATAAAATAATTATTTAATTAAATAAGCTTTTAATCCAAGATAGGTATTTTGAGTATCTACGAAGATATAAAAATAATTACTTGAGTATATGATACTCCCTGAATGACCCTTCGGGTTTTCGCAATTTAATTACGATATAATAATATACCGCTCCCCGGTCAATAGTATATACGACCGCTACAACCTCTATTGCTAGAGTCGTTGTCCGAAGAAAACATTTCATTCTAAGTACAAGGGGTGCAAACATATATGTACTTGTACATCTCAATTTCATCGATACTTTGATAGACATAAACATTTGATATGATTGAAAACTACAAACACAACAGTGAAAGTCCTTGTATATGTAAGTTTTGAAAAGTAAACTTGCCTTGGTGAGGTTGGGGTGGTTGAGCTTGCGGAGTGGAACGATCTATACATAATCAATAGCCGATCGTTAGTACCTTAACAATATCTCTTTAATTGCGGGGTTTTAGGGGGTACAAAATTAACTTAATGACTTCGTCTTATGACACTCTAGCCCCACTATAGGTTCATGTCACCACTCGATTACGCTCGTCACTTATTCGACTTAATTTGGTTACCACATCCGAATCATATCCATTACCCCTAAAATTGCACTCCACTTACGACTTTTTCCCTTGCGCGAATTTTACTCTAGCATTTTTATAAAATTGAAAAATACATATTTTAATCCAATTCTTTTTGGGTAGCCTTCCCCACTGCATTTACTAGCTTCTATAATTTTTCCATGATCCTACATAAAGTTTTAGGGGTTTAAACAAGGTTCACAAGGGGACCATTTAGTGCAGTCCGGAATCCAGAAAAACATTTCACTTCTCAGGCCATAACTCAAAATCTATACATCACCTAGTCATGAACCTTAT
This sequence comes from Saposhnikovia divaricata, assembly GCA_036435485.1. Lineage (NCBI taxonomy): Eukaryota > Viridiplantae > Streptophyta > Magnoliopsida > Apiales > Apiaceae > Saposhnikovia > Saposhnikovia divaricata. Next base: position 63,066,239 of record CM071594.1, read on the forward strand.
ATTTCTGGAAACTACATTCAAATACCTTTCCAACAATATATATTACGACCTCAGGGGACAAGACTTGGGGGTTCAAAACCCTCTTACAAGACAGTTCAAGTTCCTTGAAAAATCTCAGCATGCTTATATCACTTATCCATTCAAGAATCTTACATACACATCACATCCATCATCTAAACCACCAAGATCATACTTTAAAACATACATGGAGTTACATACACTAACCACAAGCTTAAAAATCACAACCACAACACTTAAACTCAAGATCTACATCATCCATCACTTATATGTCCAAGATTCACACCAATAATCATGGATCTAACATTAAACATCACAAATACTACATGGCCAAGAGGGGTTAGGGTTTTTATACCTTCTTGAGTATCTAGGAACCTTGGGTATGCCTTACAAGTCTCAAGGACACCTTGGATAAGCTCCTACAACCCTTATAATCCAAGATCTAAAAGAAAACTCAACATTGTCACTATTCATCAAAACTTTAACAATTTATATCTTGAAAACTAATGGATGAAAAGGGTTGGAATTCTTAGTATACCTTCCTTATATGATGTAGAGTGCCTAGGAATTTTGCCTTGAATTAAGAGTGAAGAGAAGTGGAAGAAAAATTTCTTCTTCTCCTTGTTTTCTTGTTTGGCCGAGAGCTATAAGCTTGGGGGGGAGAGTTTCTTTGTTTTGATTTTTTGTGTTGGTTGGATAAAGTGAAAAGGGGTTGGGTGATATGTATTAAGTATATGTATATGCATCACATGTTGCAAGCCTAGGCCTAGACCACCATACCCTCTTGTCTCCTTGGAAAAGGTACCAACTAGTTACTATTCCTCTTGTCCAATTTGTATTACTAGTTTGCTTTCCTAACTACTTAGTTGCATGGGACTTGCATGCAATATCATTCCTTGTATCATTATTCTTCCACCAATGCTTGTCACTTAATCTTTAATTCGTATCGTATCTTAATTAATTTCTCGTAATAATATTTTGTCGCGTAGAGACTTCCCTTGTAATTCCTTAAGTACTTAATTGTGTAAATTCCTCGAATATCCATAACTCCTCGTCATAATTCTTAATAAATCTTTTAATACTCCAATAACTCTCAAATCCCAAGCTTTATAAATCTTACTAACAATAAGATTCTTGCCTTCAACAATCTTCCCTTTACCTTACATGGTGAATGTAACAACATAGTTTCTCAGACAATCAATTCCATTAAACAACAGGGATGACTAAAAAGGTTCCAAATTGACAATGTCATATGATATTATATAAAAGAAAATATTACAAAAATTAGGGTTCTTACAGCCTCCCCTCCTTAAAAGGATTCCGTCCCGGAATCAGGTTGAAAGCAGTTGGGGGTGCTTTTCACGCATCGTGCTCTCTAGTTCCTATGTTGATTCTTCGACATTCTGGTTCCTCCACAAAACTCCCACTAGTTTGACAACCTTGTTCCTCAGCACCTGTTCTTTTCTATCCATGATTTCTACGGGTTGCTCCACATAGGTTAAGTCTGGTGGCAAATCCACTTGGTCATATTCTATCACGTGCCGAAAGTCGGTATGGTAGGGTCGTAGCATGGACACATGGAACACATTATGTACTTGCTGCAAGCTTGGGGGTAAAGCCAATTCATAGGCTAACTTTCCAACTCGTCTCAAGATCTCAAAAGGTCCAATAAATATGGGGCTCAGCTTCCCCTTCTTACCAAATCTCATCAATCCCTTCCACGGTGATACCTTTAACATCACAAATTCTCCTACCTCATATTCTTTGTCCTTGCGGGTCTGGTCCGCATACTTCTTCTGTCTGTCTTGGGCCGCTACCAGCCGTCCTCTTATGAGTTCGATAGTTTCTCTTGTCTGTTGGACCAGTTCTGGCCCTAAAATCTTTCGCTCTCCAACTTCTTCCCAACACAAGGGAGACCGACATCTTCGTCCGTATAAAGCTTCATATGGGGGCATTCCTATACTCGCATGGTAACTGTTGTTGTGTGAAAATTCGATCAACGGCAAGTGGTCATCCCAACTTCCCTTAAAATCGATGGCACATACTCTCAACATGTCCTCTATGGTCTGGATGGTTCTCTAACTCTGTCCGTCTGATTGGGGATGGTATGCAGTACTCAAGTTTAACTTGGTCCCCACAGAATCCTGAAAACTCCTCCAGAACCTGGAGTTGAATCTTGGGTCTCTATCTGATACAATGCTCACAGGGACCCCATGCCTAACCACAATCTCCTTTAAGTAAATATCCACCAGCTTGTCGACAGTGTATCTCTCGTTGATTGGAAGAAAATGTGCTGACTTGGTCAATCTATCGATAATTACCCAAATGGCATCATGATTAGTCTTAATCCTTGGTAGTCCGACCACAAAGTCCATCGCAATATGCTCCCACTTCCACTCGGGTATCTCTAAGGGTTGCAACAATCCACTGGGCCTCTGGTGTTCGGCCTTTACTCTTTGACATGTCAAGCATTTACTTACCCACTCTGCCACGTCCTACTTCATATTTGGCCACCAATAGTATTCTCTCAGATCTCTATACATCTTAGTGCCTCCAGGGTGAATTGAGTACCTTGAACTATGAGCCTCTTGAAAAATCTCGTCTTTTAATTCCTGAACGTTCGGGATCCATATCCTAGATGCGTACCTCATAACTCCATTCCCGTCCTTTTCACACTTAATTTCCTCGCCAGTTAAAAATTTTTCCATCGAATTCTTTTCTTCTTCTATCTTTTTTTCCTGGCATAACTTAATCTTTTCCAATAGCGGTGGTTGGACTCTTATTTCCCTTAGACTCTCTTGTCCAATTCCTGGTAACCTCACTTCAATCTCCAGTTTCTTGAGGTCCTTGATCAATTTATCCACTGACGTTATCATCTTGAGTTTCTCCTTTCGGCTAAGTGCATCGGCCACCACGTTGGCCTTCCCTGGGTGGTAATGAATCTCACAATCATAATCCTTGATTAGCTCTAGCCATCTCCTCTGCCTCATGTTTAACTCTTTCTGAGTGAATATGTACTTTAAGCTCTTGTGATCCGTGTAGATTTCACACTTTTCCCCGTACAGATAATGTCTCCAGATCTTCAAAGCGAAAACAATCGCCGCTAATTCCAAATCATGGGTGGGGTATCTTATCTCGTACTCCTTAAGTTGTCTAGACGCATACGCAATCACTTTACCGTGCTGCATAAGCACACACCCTAAACCTTTATGGGATGCGTCGCTATAAATCACAAAATCTCCCTTATCATCAGGTAGGGCTAGTACTGGTGCTGTCACCAACCTCTTTTTCAACTCTTGGAAGCTCTCTTCGCATTTTTCAGTCCACACAAACTTCTCGGTCTTGCGAGTTAGTCGGGTCAAAGGGGCTGCTATCTTGGCAAAGTCTTGGACAAACCTTCTATAGTAGCCAGCCAACCCTATAAAACTTCTCACCTTTGTCGGAGTGGTTGGTCTCTCCCAATTTGACAAAGCCTCTATTTTGGCTGGGTCGACTAGAATGCCTTGTTCGCTAATCACATGCCCTAAAAACTTAACTTGCTTCAACCAAAATTCACACTTCGAGAACTTAGCGTACAACTTTTCTTCTCTCAATGCTCCCAATACAATCCTCAAGTGTTCTGCATGTTCCTCCTTCGTCTTGGAATAAATCAAGATGTCATCGATGAAGACTATAACACACTTGTCCAAGTACTTCTTGAAGACTCGATTCATTAAATCCATGAAAGCTGCAGGGGCATTCGTTAACCCAAATGACATCACTAGGAACTCATAGTGTCCGTACCGGGTGCGAAAGGCCGTCTTTGGTATATCTTCTAGCTTAATCCTTAACTGGTGGTACCCGGTCCTCAAATCAATTTTAGAAAAATAAACTGCGTCCTTTAGTTGATCAAACAGGTCATCTATCCTGGGCAAGGGATACTTATTCTTTATAGTCACCTTGTTCAACTCCCAGTAGTCTATACATAATCTCATACTACCATCCTTCTTTTTCACGAATAACACCGGGGCTCCCCACGGTGACACATTAGGTCTTATCATCCCTTTATCCAACAACTCTTGTAACTGAGTGGCCAGCTCTTTCATCTCCACTGGGGCTAGCCGATATGGGGCTTTCAAAATTGGGGCCGTACCCGGAACTAAGTCTATAGCGAACTCGATGTCTCTATCAGGTGGTAGTCCGGGAAGATCATCCGGAAATACGTCCGCGAACTCATTAACGACAGGGATTTCCTGTATGTTTGGTGCCTCCTTCTTGGTATCCTTCACATAGGCTAAATAGGCTTCGCATCCTCTACGTAACAGCTTCTTAGCTTGAATCATAGTCAGGAACTTTTGGTTTTGCCGTTTTCCACTAAACACTACTTCCTCGTCCCCTGGCAGTCTCAAACTTACTTTCTTCCTTACACAATCAATCTGGGCTCCGTGGGTTGTTAACCAATCCATACATACTATTACGTCAAACTCCCCTAGTTTAAAAGGTATTAAATCCACCCGAAAGTGTCGCCCTTCTATTTCTAGATCACAGCCTGGACATACTTGGCTAACAGGGATAATTTCATGATTAGCTATCTCTACTTGCAGTCTGTCCTTCAATGGTTCAGTCTTAAGGCCTAACTGACATACAAAATCTAGAGATATGAAAGACTTGGTAGCTCCCGAATCAAATAAAACATTTGCCTTAACTGAGTTGAGTAGTAGAGTACCTGCAATCACATTCGTGTTCCTCACGGCATCTTGCACCGTCATGTTAAAAGTTCTTGCTGTAGGGGCCTTGTTAGAAGCAATTCCACTCACCCTCGATGCAGCTGGCCCAGAGGACATACATTCCCTCATTCGGTTCCCTGGTTTCCCACACTTGAAGCAATTACCTCCGGCACTGGTGTTGTTACTAGTCCCTCGACATGCGTTAGCATAATGTCCTGTTAGCCCACACTTGAAGCACTTCACATCCTGTAGGTTACACACGCCCGCATGTTTCCTTCCACACTTATTGCAATTCGGGGGTAGGGCTCGGGATGGGGTAGAGTAAGACGATCCCTGTGGTTTGACGCTCTGGCCCACACTCCAACTTTCAGCTCTCTTAGTTCCAAAGTTTCCGCTAGGTTTGGACGTCGTCCCTCGCTTAAATTTGCTCGGAAAGCTCCCACCCACAGAATTTCCCTTCCGACTATCAAACTTCCTCTTCTTTCCTTCCCTCTCCTTCTGCATCTGTTCACTCCCAGCCTCAACAATTGATGCTTTCTGTACCAGGGTGGCATAGTCTGTCAGCTCAAGAACCGCCACACGATTCTGAATCCATTGCTTTAGCCCAAATTGAAACCTTCGGGCCCTCTTTGCCTCAGAGTTCACATATTCCAGCACAAACCTCGACAACTCAGTAAATTTGGCCTCACACTCGGCCACCGTCATGTTACCTTGCTTTAGTTCCAAAAACTTCAGCTCCATTTGTGTCTCCATGAACCTAGGAAAGTACTTTTCCAAGAACAGCTCGCTAAACCTCTCCCAGGTCACCACACCTCTTCCTTCCAAATTCCTCTTAGCTTCCCACCAATAGTTTGCCTCACCCTTCAGGAGGTAGGTGGCGAAAACAGTCCTCTGCTCCTCAGCGACACTTAGTATCTCGAAAGATTTTTCCATTTCCTTCATCCAGGCTCTTGCCTCAACCGGATCTGCAGTTCCTTTAAATTCTGGGGGTTTCAGGGATTTGAAGTTCCGGAAAGCATTTGCATTAGCATTGTGGGGTGGTTGCTGAACCGGGGGACGGTCCAAGTTCTGCCTAAGTAGTTCCATGAATTGTTCCATAGGGCCTCCCCTTGGATGTTCCACCTTTCGGGTGTCATTACCAGCTTCTTCTTCGTCATACTCAGAGTCATCAAACAAGTTATGATCGTTGCCCTCATCCTCACTCAGGTTCACATTCTCCCCTTCATGGTTCTGGTGGCCTCCGGTCCCATGGTGGCTACCCTGGCCTTCAGAACTGACCGGGTGAGCTCGAGTGTTCATTCTTCTGGGTGGCATGATTCTGATAATGAAACAAGAAATGGGTTAGGGTTTTCTAATTACCTGACAGCGTTTACACGGGTCAGGAACGTATCGTTCCTCCTCATAAGGGTGGAAGTTGCAAAAGTTTTAATAACCCGATGCAGGAGATAAAACGTCAAAACATTTTTGGGAAAATCCCTATGGGATGCGAAAACATTTGCAGGAGTTTTCAAGATTTCGAAACCTCAAAAAAAAAAAATTTTGAAAAAAATTTATTTTAAAAATTGTAGGAACATTTTGGAAATTTGTAGAGAACAATTTGAAATCACATATCGTAAATTTGAAACAGCATGGTTGCATTTGTGGTTTGTAGCAATTGTATATATATTCACAGTTGTATATCAAAACAGTAAAGTATGGCATCGGAAAGTAAGGCAGTTGAGACAATATCAAGGAAACTGAAACTAAATAAGTACGGTACAAGAGTTATCGCAAAGTTTGGATGTTAGAGCCTAATACATAGTTCCGATGTCAAAGTCTAGCAAAAGTGGAACAATAACAAGTACATCATCTGAATAGTCAGGGCTACACAAAAGTAGGGCTACATCCGTACACACTATCCGAAGTCACATCTACATATCTGTAGGCCAGTCTACTCATCCACTGGTCAGAAAGGATACCACTGCACAAGTCAACTATCCCGCAAAATCGACACACTAATGTCATCTGAACCTAGAGGACTGAGCTATCCGCAACACATCATGGGGCCGCACCGCGACGGAGCAAGGTCCTCACTCGGGAAAATGCACGATGCACAACACGCCTAGCATCCCTAGCCTGGATCACTCCGCCCCCGCGGATCCCTAAAACAAGAATCCTCTCGCGACTCCTCCTCTCAATCCTATGGAGTCGAGCCCTAGTCCTCCTAGCAACAGCAGTCCTCATCTCAGCCTGGATCCTCAATCACGCCTCGCGCTCCTCCACTAGTGCCCGCCTCGCCTCATTAAGTCTGGCCTCTGCAGAAAGCAAGTCTCGGGTCAGGAACTGCACCACGTAGGCGTGCTCAGTACCCGACACTGGGGGTAGGTCCATCGGCGGGGGTGGTATGACAGGAATAGGAGCAGGTGCAGTAGCAGTAGCAAGAGCAGGAGCAGTAGCAGGAGCAGGAGCAGGGGTAGGGTCAAGCTCCTCCTCGCCAGACGTATCATCCTCGGAGTCACCGTCCGATGAAACAGGGCTCGATGACTGCGGAGAAGGTGGGGGTGACACAACACGGCCCTCACCGGATCTCCTACTCTCCTCGTCAGTAGCTACAGGAGGGGGGTAACAGGCTCAGGCTCAGGCTCAAAGGGCTCCTCAACGGGATCCTCATCATCAGTATCTCCTATCAGCGTAATCCAGGGGCCAAGCTCAGAGTCAGCACCCATATCCTCCTCAGGATCCTCGGTATCTCGCATCAGTGCCTCATCATGCTCTCTCTCAAAAGCCTCAGGGTCTGGTATCTCCTCCATCTACACAAGGGAAATAACGTGGGTCACTAACCATAAAGAAAGGTTTAAGGAGTAGTTCCCTCACGGGCCTTAAAGTCAGGGCTATATCCGATAACCCGACTGCAAACTCGATGAGAGTTCTAAGTATTATTAGGGTTGTTATTAGGGTTATTATTATTGTTATTATTATTAGGGTTGCTTTCTTAAATTACTATCGTTTCTGAGAACTGTAACCTCGCTCTGATACCATTTCTGTGACGCCCCGAGATCCGGGGTCGGAGATCTAGGCGCTCACGGTCCATTTTCCATTAATAACTTACCTGTTCTTGCACATAATATATAAAACAGCCATCGACCCCACAATAAACTCACACCGCACACACACAGAGGTTAGAGCCTCAGAAACGTCACACAATTGATTAAGCAGAAGTAAAAGTTTCAGAGTTATTACAGACCGAATTAAATAGCATTTATGCTACCAGCAACACTTCGATATGAAGCGAAGTTGGCGGCTTGAAAGTTTGTTACGGTACACTGCTTTGCACAGGTCATACTTATAAATAAAACGTACTAACAAAAGTTTCCAACCAATCCGGCTAATGGGGCCTACCGGTGGAATCTCAACTGCTGCCTCGGGTCTAGTCACCTGCTTTCGGGCAGTCTGTCTGGGTCTTGCCATTTCTCTTAGCTGTTGTGTTTGTAAATTTGAAAACAAGCAAGAGTGAGCAACTATAGCTCAGCAAGAAATATAAGTATAAGGTAAGAAATATAACATTACATATGATTAGCAGTTATTAAACTCGTTTGTATCAATCAGATATAAAATCACTTGTCATTGTTGATAAATTTCGAAGGTGCACCAATACGTGCCCTTGTTTTCAAAATAAACTTGCAGTTCTAGATACTGCATAGAGTCAACATCTTTCTCATCAAAATAGAACACTATCAGCAACTTGGCACATAAGCCTAAGAAGCAGTGTCAGAGCATTTTTCCAAAATGGAGGAATGGGACTTAAAGAAAACATAAAACCTGACAGGGATTGACGATGATCAGTCGCCACATCCAAGTCCAATAATCCGCGGGTCTTCTCTACCGGTAGAAGGATAGAAACTACATCCGTAACTATCCCCGGGTGAAAACTACATCCGTAATCACCCTCGATGAAAACTACATCCGTAATCATCCTTCGGCAACACCTGGGCCGGAATAATAATTGATGGACCGCCTGGCTCACGGCCGCTTACACATCCCGGGAATCGTTCGTCAACGGTTCCCACACCTGCCAGAGACCCTTTTTCTTTTTCTTTTAAAAACTTGATCTTGATTGAAAACTGAGTAATTGAGGTCCGACATCAGTCGACCGATGATTCTTGAAATCACACAAGAAGCAAACCAGACCGGGGGTTTTCGAAAATGTTTTGAGTTCGAAAGAGTTCGAGTTTTAAAGTGCTAAAGGTATCTTGGATTAGCTTTGTCTTTTAAATAATGAACAATAATTAATAAATGATATTTTAAGATTTAATATTAATAATTAATAAAATAATTATTTAATTAAATAAGCTTTTAATCCAAGATAGGTATTTTGAGTATCTACGAAGATATAAAAATAATTACTTGAGTATATGATACTCCCTGAATGACCCTTCGGGTTTTCGCAATTTAATTACGATATAATAATATACCGCTCCCCGGTCAATAGTATATACGACCGCTACAACCTCTATTGCTAGAGTCGTTGTCCGAAGAAAACATTTCATTCTAAGTACAAGGGGTGCAAACATATATGTACTTGTACATCTCAATTTCATCGATACTTTGATAGACATAAACATTTGATATGATTGAAAACTACAAACACAACAGTGAAAGTCCTTGTATATGTAAGTTTTGAAAAGTTAACTTGCCTTGGTGAGGTTGGGGTGGTCGAGCTTGCGGAGTGGAACGATCTATACATAATCAATAGCCGATCGTTAGTACCTTAACAATATCTCTTTAATTGCGGGGTTTTAGGGGGTACAAAATTAACTTAATGACTTCGTCTTATGACACTCTAGCCCCACTATAGGTTCATGTCACCACTCGATTACGCTCGTCACTTATTCGACTTAATTTGGTTACCACATCCGAATCATATCCATTACCCCTAAAATTGCACTCCACTTACGACTTTTTCCCTTGCGCGAATTTTACTCTAGCATTTTTATAAAATTGAAAAATACATATTTTAATCCAATTCTTTTTGGGTAGCCTTCCCCACTGCATTTACTAGCTTCTATAATTTTTCCATGATCCTACATAAAGTTTTAGGGGTTTAAACAAGGTTCACAAGGGGACCATTTAGTGCAGTCCGGAATCCAGAAAAACATTTCACTTCTCAGGCCATAACTCAAAATCTATACATCACCTAGTCATGAACCTTATATTTCTGGAAACTACATTCAAATACCTTTCCAACACTACTAGAAAAACTGGATTAGACATCGCACATTTTACATCGGTTTGAAAAACCACCGATGTTAAAAACGTTTTTAACATCGGTTTTTTTAAAAGTGATGTTAATCTGTTTTCCGGACATCGGTAGGTAAAATAACCGATGTCTTTTATGATTTTTTAAAAAATAAAAAATATGCGGCTGAACATTTCCCCCTATTTCTAATAAAACATTTCCCCCTTAGATTATTTCCCCCCATTTCTAATAAAACATTTCCCCCTTAATACATTTCATTCCCCCGCCTCTGAACTTTCCCCAATCTTCCCCCCATTCAACTCAAATCCAAAAAAGTAAAAACAAAAAACAAAATTAAAAACAAAACACATAAAATCCTCAACAATATTCATTCAGCTATAAACACACACACACCCGACTCCCCCCTTTTCTCTCTGAAGAACCCTAGCGGCCGCCCTCATGAACCCTAATCAATAAGCTAATCAATCTCGAAGCTAGCTAATCAATCTCGAAGAAAAATAAAGCTCGACCTCTTCGACTCGAAAGCTCAAAGTCTATACTAGCTGTGTTAGTCTCTCTCTCTCTCTCTCTCTCTCTCTCTCTCTCTCTCTCTCTCTCTCTCTCTCTCTCTCTCTCTCTCTCTCTCTTTGTGAGAGAGTGTATGTGTGTGTAAGGCTTGTGTTCAATCACATGAAATGAGTTAGTTAGCCTACAAATTTGTAAATGACTGAGTTGGATTTGTATTGTTACTTATTCGAGAATTCATATGTGATTCCTAGGAGTGTGATTTCTAAACCGTGTCTTATGGTGAATTATTTTTCCTTAATTCAGTGAATAGCAAGTGTTTCTAGATATTATTGTACTAAATTGTGTTTGTACTACAACTAATTTTTTGTGTGTGTTTGAATAATTATGTTTCAGAATTTTAATTCGTTCGTTACACTGAATAACATATAATGAAATTGGAAACGAGGAGATTGTAGTTCTGTCTCCAGTTTTGTTGCGATTTTTTTAGTGGAATTGGAATTTGATGTGTATAAATCTATGTACTTAATTTACATTTTATTTGAAAATGTTTGGATCTGTATTTATGTTCTTGGTTTACAATTTTAGACTTCAGTGGAATCAGTTGGAAGGTTGTATTTGTTATGTGGAGGGTGCACATTGTGATGTTGTTTTCTGGTTTGTCCATAATTTCATTTCCCTTCCTTTGTTGTACAGGTATCCTGAGATGAATGTGGAAGATTTTATAATGGCGTGTCCGGTTTGTCGAACAACTGTAACTGCACACTCTTACTATAATTCTCGGGAAGAAATGCACTAATTGGGTCTTTACTATAATTTTTATTCCAATTGGATGGAATGAATAAATTAAATACATTGCTTTATTATTTTTTGTTTTATTGATTGACTATCATATTGAGGTGTTTTTAACGTTTAATGTTGCTAATTTTAAGATTTCATAGAGCATGGAATTACTATTAATTAACAAGGACGCTTGTGTGCCTCTTAAAAGAGGGTTTTTCCCTTTCTTTGCAAACCTATTAAACTCTAATATATTTGCAGTTTTCAGCGATAGAGATCTTATGAATGACATTCATATATACTTGATTATCGTGAATTGTCTGAACACTTGATATGTTTTTCAGGCTAACATGGATAATAGTGGTCCGTGGATGTATAGACTATGGTGAGTTTGTTGCAGCAACAATTCATCTAAACAAACTGGAACGCGAAGACTACTCCAGCAGAGCGTTGCTTCTTATGGATAGGTGGTTTAATTCCGTCCCTCTGAGCTAATCAAGGTTAGGCTTATTAGTAGTAGTTTCCATGTTAAGTGTTATGAGAAAATGGTACTTAATGTTTTGAAAGAAAGATGATTATAGATAACTTTTTGAGGTTTGGTGCATAATTAAACTCTAATTGGAGCAGGTTGATGTCGAACAAATCAGAAAACCCTTTGCATTGTTTCAGTGGGTAGGAATGAACGCACTTGCTATTTATGCTTTGGCTGCATGAGACATATTTACAGCTGTTGTCCAAGGTTTCTACTGGCGTTTACCTGAAAACAACCTTGTAGTTTTTTTATTACTTGGTCTTCTTGTGTTCTTGTTTCTCTGTGATATATGAGCTATTTACATTAGTTTTCTTGAGTTCTTGGCTCTCTGCCTCTCTGATATGATGTTCCAGTTTACCTGATATGTTACTAATAATATAGTGCATTTTCCATTTCAAGATTTTCGTGCTGCTATTGTTTGTGCACTAGTATATAGATACAATACACAACATGATTCATACTCCAAACATAACTTGAGGAGAAAATGGTGGGGTGACAAGGCACTCCAACATCTTGGATTCTCTCTTATACAATCCTTTGATTTCAGAGGTGGGGCATATATTCTAACCTAAGGAGTAGACTAAGGAAGAATCTCAACCACAATATGGTTTATATGACCTGTGAGAAAACTTATGAATTTAGTATAAAATCTTTAAGTTGTACACTGATGTGTAGCATGTAGCGTGTGGAATCTGCAAATAGGCAATATTAAAAATGTTGTTATGAGATTGGAATGGGTACAGTTTTCATAAATCATGAAACTGAAACATATGTAAGGGATTCACTGGTTGAATGCAGTACTTGCTTCAGTTGGAAGTGGACACCAATATCGGAGACAGAACTAACATTTGGTGTTGTAGATTTCATTATCACATCTCTCTGTTATAAATCATGTGTCGGTAATGTTCGTCTGAGATGTATACTTTGAAACTAAATATACAAAAGATGATTGATAGTTACCCCTGTTTTCTTTATTGATACAGTACTGACAACTTTCTACCTTATTGCTATGCCGGTTGATAAAAATATACTAGTGTTGACCCTGTTTTCTACCTTTTGTAAATATACAAAAGATGCTTGATGTATACTGGCAATATTCATCTTTGTCAAGAATTTGCTACCTCCAAATGGTTACTTTAAATAACTTTCACAAGCATGTTGTTAAAGTATCCTTGATCATATTTCCTACTAATCGATGAACTTTATTAGCCTGCATTCTTTTCTTACAGGTCTTGCCATCAATAGTTTTTGTGAAGGCAAACAATGGAGAGCCCTCCGAGAGTCTAAAGTTTCAATGGATTGCTTGTGCAGACCTCTCTGAACGACTAAACAAGAAGAAAATGAAGGCCTTTATACATCAGATATGTATGAAATTTTTGAACAATTGGTTTGCTTGTCGAAGTACATGTAGTTGGTTTGTAAGCTAGTAAATTATCGTAGCTAGACATTATTTTGGTTATGTTAGTTGATGTAAAGATTGGATGTTTTGTGTTTGGTGAATGACAAGTGCTTATAACTGTTTTCGTATTTTAGTGTTTTGGTTTGATTTGAGTTTTTTTAGTGCATATAAAAAGAATACTGGATAATACCTGAACAAGAGACATCGGTTTTTAACAAATAAACCAATGTCCAAATAAAGCTAATACATCAAATATTTTAAAAACAAAACTGATGTAATATGTTAAACATTACAATGAAAATGGACAGAAACCGATGTCTATTAGAACATATAACATCGGTTTCACTAAGAAATTGATGTCTATGTCTTCCTAACATAGACATATAACATCGGTTTTGCATACCAACTGATGTCTAATATAACATAAAACATCGGTTTTTAACAAGAAAGCGATGTATATGTCATTATTTACCTTGTCTATGTTATGTTTATGTTGATCTAATGCACTTAATATATCATAATCTAAAAAGAACTACTGCACATAATGTAGATTAGACATCAGAAACATTTACGAAACTAATGTCTAAGTCAATAATAGACAACGGCTAAAAAGCGATGTCTAAAGTTTTGACCTTTCTCTACACACGCATAGACATCGCCCAAAATTTTTTTTTACAACGGCCAGAAACCGATGTATATTGACCTATTTCTAGTAGTGCAACAATATATATTACGACCTCAGGGGACAAGACTTGGGGGTTCAAAACCCTCTTACAAGACAGTTCAAGTTCCTTGAAAAATCTCAGCATGCTTATATCACTTATCCATTCAAGAATCTTACATACACATCACATCCATCATCTAAACCACCAAGATCATACTTTAAAACATACATGGAGTTACATACACTAACCACAAGCTTAAAAATCACAACCACAACACTTAAACTCAAGATCTACATCATCCATCACTTATATGTCCAAGATTCACACCAATAATCATGGATCTAACATTAAACATCACAAATACTACATGGCCAAGAGGGGTTAGGGTTTTTATACCTTCTTGAGTATCTAGGAACCTTGGGTATGCCTTACAAGTCTCAAGGACACCTTGGATAAGCTCCTACAACCCTTATAATCCAAGATCTAAAAGAAAACTCAACATTGTCACTATTCATCAAAACTTTAACAATTTATATCTTGAAAACTAATGGATGAAAAGGGTTGGAATTCTTAGTATACCTTCCTTATATGATGTAGAGTGCCTAGGAATTTTGCCTTGAATTAAGAGTGAAGAGAAGTGGAAGAAAAATTTCTTCTTCTCCTTGTTTTCTTGTTTGGCCGAGAGCTATAAGCTTGGGGGGGGGGGGGGAGAGTTTCTTTGTTTTGATTTTTTGTGTTGGTTGGATAAAGTGAAAAGGGGTTGGGTGATATGTATTAAGTATATGTATATGCATCACATGTTGCAAGCCTAGGCCTAGACCACCATATCCTCTTGTCTCCTTGGAAAAGGTACCAACTAGTTACTATTCCTCTTGACAGGCAGCAGTAGCAGGAGCAGGAGCAGGGGTAGGGTCAAGCTCCTCATCGCCAGACGTATCATCCTCGGAGTCACCGTCCGATGAAACAGGGCTCGATGACTGCGGAGAAGGTGGGGGTGACACAACACGGCCCTCACCGGATCTCCCACTCTCCTCGTCAGTAGCTACAGGAGGGGGGGGTAACAGGCTCAGGCTCAGGCTCAAAGGGCTCCTCAACGGGATCCTCATCATCAGTATCTCCTATCAGCGTAATCCAGGGGCCAAGCTCAGAGTCAGCACCCATATCCTCCTCAGGATCCTCGGTATCTCGCATCAGTGCCTCATCATGCTCTCTCTCAAAAGCCTCAGGGTCTGGTATCTCCTCCATCTACACAAGGGAAATAACGTGGGTCACTAACCATAAAGAAAGGTTTAAGGAGTAGTTCCCTCACGGGCCTTAAAGTCAGGGCTATATCCGATAACCCGACTGCAAACTCGACGAGAGTTCTAAGTATTATTAGGGTTGTTATTAGGGTTATTATTATTGTTATTATTATTAAGGTTGCTTTCTTAAATTACTATCGTTTCTGAGAACTGTAACCTCGCTCTGATACCATTTCTGTGACGCCCCGAGATCCGGGGTCGGAGATCTAGACGCTCACGGTCCATTTTCCATTAATAACATACCTGTTCTTGCACATAATATATAAAACAGCCATCGACCCCACAATAAACTCACACCGCACACACACAGAGATTAGAGCCTCAGAAACGTCACACAATTGATTAAGCAGAAGTAAAAGTTTCAGAGTTATTACAGACCGAATTAAATAGCATTTATGCTACCAGCAACACTTCGATATGAAGCGAAGTTGGTGGCTTGAAAGTTTGTTACGGTACACTGCTTTGCACAGGTCATACTTATAAATAAAACGTACTAACAAAAGTTGCAAACCAATCCGGCTAATGGGGCCTACCGGTGGAATCTCAACTGCTGCCTCGGGTCTAGTCACCTGCTTTCGGGCAGTCTGTCTGGGTCTTGCCATTTCTCTTAGCTGTTGTGTTTGTAAATTTGAAAACAAGCAAGAGTGAGCAACTATAGCTCAGCAAGAAATATAAGTATAAGGTAAGCAATATAACATTACATATGATTAGCAGTTATTAAACTCGTTTGTATCAATCAGATATAAAATCACTTGTCATTGTTGATAAATTTCGAAGGTGCACCAATACGTGCCCTTGTTTTCAAAATAAACTTGCAGTTCTAGATACTGCATAGAGTCAACATCTTTCTCATCAAAATAGAACACTATCAGCAACTTGGCACATAAGCCTAAGAAGTAGTGTCAGAGCATTTTTCCAAAATGGAGGAATGGGACTTAAAGAAAACATAAAACCTGGCACAGGGATTGACGATGATCAGTCGCAACATCCAAGTCCAATAATCCGCGGGTCTTCTCTACCGGTAGAAGGATAGAAACTACATCTGTAACTATCCCCGGGTGAAAACTACATCCGTAATCACCCTCGATGAAAACTACATCCGTAATTATCCTTCGGCAACACCTGGGCCGGAATAATAATTGATGGACCGCCTGGCTCACGACCGCTTACACATCCCGGGAATCGTTCGTCAACGGTTCCCACACCTGCCAGAGTCCCTTTTTCTTTTTCTTTTAAAAACTTGATTTTGATTGAAAACTGAGTAATTGAGATCTGACATCAGTCGACCGATGATTCTTGAAACCACACCAGAAGCAAACCAGACCGGGGGTTTTCGAAAATGTTTTGAGTTCGAAAGAGTTCGAGTTTGAAAGTGCTAAAGGTATCTTGGATTAGCTTTGTCTTTAAAATAATGAACAATAATTAATAAATGATATTTTAATATTTAATATTAATAATTAATAAAATAATTATTTAATTAAATAAGCTTTTAATCCAAGATAGGTATTTTGAGTATCTACGAAGATATAAAAATAATTACTTGAGTATATGATACTCCCCGAATGACCCATCGGGTTTTCGCAATTTAATTACGATATAATAATATACCACTCCCCGGTCAATAGTATATACGGACCGCTACGATCTCTATTGCTAGAGTCGTTGTCCGAAGAAAACATTTCATTCTAAGTACAAGGGGTGCAAACATATATGTACTTATACATCTCAATTTCATCGATACTTTGATAGACATAAACATTTAATATGATTGAAAACTACAAACACAACAGTGAAAGTCCTTGTATATGTAAGTTTTGAAAAGTAAACTTGCCTTGGTGAGGTTGGGATGGTCGAGCTTGCGGAGTGGAACGATCTATACATAATCAATAGCCGATCGTTATTACCTTAACAATATCTCTTTCATTGCGGGGTTTTAGGGGGTACAAAATTAACTTAAAGACTTCGTCTTATGACACTCTAGCCCCACTATAGGTTCATGTCACCACTCGATTACGCTCGTCACTTATTCGACTTAATTTGGTTACCACATCCGAATCATATCCATTACCCCTAAAATTACACTCCACTTACGACTTTTTCCCTTGCGCGAATTTTACTCTAGCATTTTTATAAAATTGAAAAATACATATTTTAATATAATTCTTTTTGGGTAACCTTCCCCACTGCATTTACTAGCTTCTATAATTTTTCCATGATCCTACATAAATTTTTAGGGGTTTAAACAAGGTTCACAAGGGGACCATTTATTGCAGTCCGGAATCCAGAAACACATTTCACTTCTCAGGCCATAACTCAAAATCTATACATCACCTAGTCATGAACCTTATATTTCTGGAAACTACATTCAAATACCTTTCTAACAATATATATTACGACCTCAAGGGACAAGATTTGGGGGTTCAAAACCCTCTTACAAGAGAGTTCAAGTTCTTGGAAAAATCTCAGCATGCTTATATCACTTATCCATTCAAGAATCTTACATACACATCACATCCATCATCTAAACCACCAAGATCATACTTTAAAACATACATGGAGTTACATACACTAACCACAAGCTTAAAAATCACAACCACAACACTTAAACTCAAGATCTACATCATCCATCACTTATATGTCCAAGATTCACACCAATAATCATGGATCTAACATTAAACATCACAAATACTACATGGCCAAGAGGGGTTAGGGTTTTTATACCTTCTTGAGTATCTAGGAACCTTGGGTATGCCTTACAAGTCTCAAGGACACCTTGGATGAGCTCCTACAACCCTTATAATCCAAGATCTAAAAGAAAACTCAACATTGTCACTATTCATCAAAACTTTAACAATTTATATCTTGAAAACTAATAGATGAAAAGGGTTGGAATTCTTAGTATACCTTCCTTATATGATGTAGAGTGCCTAGGAATTTTGCCTTGAATTAAGAGTGAAGTTAAGTGGAAGAAAAATTTCTTCTTCTCCTTGTTTTCTTGTTTGGCCGAGAGCTATAAGCTTGGGGGGGAGAGTTTCTTTGTTTTGATTTTTTGTGTTGGTTGGATAAAGTGAAAAGGGGTTGGGTGATATGTATTAAGTATATGTATATGCATCACATGTTGCAAGCCTAGGCCTAGACCACCATATCCTCTTGTCTCCTTGGAAAAGGTACCAACTAGTTACTATTCCTCTTGTCCACTTTGTATTACTAGTTTGATTTCCTAACTACTTAGTTGCATGGGACTTGCATGCAATATCATTCCTTGTATCATTATTCTTCCACCAATGCTTGTCACTTAATCTTTAATTCGTATCGTATCTTAATTAATTTCTCGTAATAATATTTTGTCGCGTAGAGACTTCCCTTGTAATTCCTTAAGTACTTAATTGTGTAAATTCCTCGAATATCCATAACTCCTCGTCATAGTTCTTAATAAATCTTTTAATACTCCAATAACTCTCAAATCCCAAGTTTTATAAATCTTACTAACAATAAGATTCTTGCCTTCAACAATCTTCCCTTTACCTTACATGGTGAATGTAACAACATAGTTTCTCAGACAATCAATTCCATTAAATAACAGGGATGACTAGAAAGGTTCCAAAATGACAATGTCATATGATATTATATAAAAGAAAATATTACAAAAATTAGGGTTCTTACAATATGAATACTAAGTTCATGAAAGCTCTTCCTGATTTCTACAATGAGAAGATATCTGCAATTGAGGAAGCTAATGATCTGGATGAAATATCATTAGAAGCAATTTATGAAGAATTGAGAGCTTATGAACTTGACAGGCAGCAGAAAAAGAGCAGGAGTGAAGGAAAGATGAAAACTGTTGCACTCACTGCCCAATCTGAATCAAAGAAGCTGCCAGAAGAAAAGTCTGAATCTACTGAAAGAGACTTGAGGAAGAAGAAGAGCAAAGAAAGTTCTGAGTCAGAGACTACAGATATAGACTCTGAAGATAATGATTCTGAATCAGAGATGCAAGAACTCTTTGCTAAAACTTTCAAGAAAGGAAGATTCAACAGGAGAAGATTTAGCAAAGGCTTTTTTCAGAAGAAAGAGGAGAAGAAGGGTGACAAAGGCAAAAGTACAATTATCAAGCTTGATAAAGCCAAGATCAAGTGCTTTAACTGCAGTGAGCTTGGACACTTTGCTAGTGAGTGCAAGAAGCCTAGGAATTCAGGGAAGGGTAATGCACTCATGGTCACACAGAAGGATTGTGCAGACTCCAGTGATTCTGAAGATGAATTGGATTATGACAACATTGCATTGATGGCAAGTGCTTCAGACAAGCCTGGATCTCCAAAGAAAACTTCTTCATCTTCTGTTAAGGTATCACTTCACTCTCTTGATTCATTTGATAGCTTAGATTATGATGATATTAGATCTATTCATGTTGAGTTTAAGAATCTTATGACTAATTTCAAAATTCTTGCTAGTGAAAAAGATGAACTCAAGGCTAAGAATGATGAATTAGTTAGTAGAAATAATTTTCTTGAATCTGAGTTAATTCAAATGGAAGAATATAAGTTAAGTTCTGATAAAGCTAAGCATGATTATGGTGTTATTCTTGAAGCTTATGACTATGTCAGAAAAGAACTAGAGGAAGAGAGAGATGTGATTAAAACCATTAACAATTCTGGTAAAAAGACTCAAGAAATCATTGAAAATCAAATTCTTGGTAAAGTTAATGGTTTAGGTTTTGATAAGGCTAGGCAAGAAGATACTGTAGCTATTGTCAATGATAATAGTAAAACTGAAGCTAGCACATCTAAGTCTGAAGGTAAGAAGATAGTTTCTGAACCTAAACATGTTAAATTTGTTGATTCTAAAGGTACCCCAGTTGTGCACAAAAGAATTAACAATAGCAATTCAGATGAGAGAGTTTTAGAAAAACCTAAGAATGTCAACATAGGTTTTCTGTCTAAGTCTCAGTTGAAACAGAGACTAGAAAGTATTTCAGAGTCTAGCAAGATCAGAAGAAATAGGAATGGAAAAGAAGGTATTAATAAAGAGAATAATTACAAGAATGTACCTGATGCACCTAGGAAGAAATGCTATAAATGTGGAAATCATAATCATTTGGCCCTAGACTGCAATCAAAAACCTTCTTGGAAAACTGAGTCATCCCCAAGACTCAGAGAATTCAATACTAACCACAAGAACCTTGTTATCATTGTGGTAGTTTACTTCATTCCATTTATATGTGTAAGGAATATCATGAACTGTATTATGACTATTATTC
Organism: Saposhnikovia divaricata; assembly: GCA_036435485.1. NCBI lineage: Eukaryota > Viridiplantae > Streptophyta > Magnoliopsida > Apiales > Apiaceae > Saposhnikovia > Saposhnikovia divaricata. The sequence continues at coordinate 63,086,637 of CM071594.1, forward strand.
TCTGAAATTTGAAACTCCTAGTCAAAAATAGTTTGTGAAATCTAAGTCTAAGGTTGACTCTGCAATAGGTATATCAAAAGCAAAATCTTCAAAGCCTGTTGGTCCACAAGTTAGTAAGAAAGGAAACAATCAAAGTTGGGTCCTAAAAAATTCTAACTAACTACTTTTTGTTTGCAGGGCTCTGGAAAGAAGCATTCAATTATCTTGGACAGTGGATGCTCTGGACATATGACTGGAAAGAAGTCCCTGCTTACAAAGTTTGAGAGGAAAGCTGGCCCAGTAATATCCTTTGGAGATGGTAACAAAGGAGAAACTCTGGGATATGGCTCAATTATTTTGGGGAATGTCATCATAGAAAACGTTGCACTGGTTGAAGGCTTGAAACACACACTTTTAAGCATAAGTCAACTGGGTGATAAGGGTTACCAATCAATCTTTGACAGTAAAGGATGCAAAATCTTGAATATGAAGAATGGAGACATTGTTCTGACTGGTCAGAGACATGGTAACATATATGAAGCCAGCTTGAGTGACACATCTAAGGGAACTGTCAGATGTCTTTACAGTAAGGCATCAAATGATTAAAGCTGGAACTGGCACAAGAAATTCTCACATCTCAACTTCAAGAAGCTTAATCAACTTGTTAAGCACCATCTGGTGAGAGGCCTACCTCAGGCAAATTATGTGCAAGATGGACTTTGTGATGCTTGTCAGCTTGGTAAACAAAGAAGAACCACTTTCAAGAGCAAGACAGAAAATTCAACTACTGAACCATTTCACATGCTGCATCTTGATTTATTTGGTCCAGTAAACATTATGTCTATCAACAAGAAAAGATATGCTCTAGTTATAGTGGAAAATTACACAAGGTTCACATGGGTATTCTTTCTACACAAAAAGGATGAAGCTCCTCAGCAAATCATTGAACTTGTCAAGAATATTCAAAATAGCTCTGAGTACAAGGTCAAAGTGCTCAGGAGTGACAATGGTACAGAATTTAAGAATTCTACAATGGAGGAGTATTGTGCAGACAATGGAATTACTCAACAGTTTTCTGCACCTGGAATACCTCAGCAGAATGGTGTAGTAGAAAGAAAGAACAGAACTCTCATAGAGGCAGCAAGAACCATGCTTGCAGATGCAAAGCTTCCAGCCCATTTCTGGGCAGAAGCTATAAACACTGCATGTTTCACTCAAAACTGTACCTTGGTAAATGCTCATGGTAAGACTCCCTATGAGATGATCAAAGGAAAGAAACCAAGTATGAAATACTTTCACATCTTTGGATGCAAATGCTATGTCCTGAAAGTTCATCCAGAACAACTTGGGAAATTTGAAGCCAAATCGGATGAAGCAATATTTCTAGGATATTCAGCATCAAAGGCCTTCAAAGTATATAATCTCAGAACTCACATTGTTATGGAATCAATTCATGTTGCATTTGATGATAAGAAGTTTGGAATTTTGCAAACTGATGAAAGCCATGACAATCTGGAATTTGAAAATCTTAAGTATTCTGAGATTCTCTCCAGCGATGATGAAGGTTCTCCAGAGGAAATCTCTATTGCTTCTCAAAGGAATGCTACTGTTGAAGGAAAGCAATTCAATCAAGGAGAACACAGTACTGGTCAGGATCAGACTAGTCGTTCAGAGTCTACTTCATCAGGAACTGATCCTTCAGAGTCTAATGAAGGAAGATCAGAAACTAGCAGCAGTATTGAATCCAATAATTCTACTGATCAAGGGGGAGCTTTTGAAGGAAATGAACAATCTTCTACAAGAAATACCACTAACTTAGGGGGAGAGTCTAGCAGGAGCAATCTACCACCTGTTAGAAAATGGACAAGGGATCATACTGAAGATTTGATAATTGGTGATCCAAATACAGTTGTTTTCTCTCAAAGAATGAACCTAAGAAGGTTGGAGAAGCCTTACAGGATCCTGATTGGGTAATAGCAATGCAGGAAGAATTGAATGATTGTAAGAAACAAAGCAAGACTGGTGGCCAAGGGTTATTCTCAGGAAGAAGAATTGACTATGATGAAACCTTTGCACCTGTAGCAAGATTGGAAGCAATCAGAATGTTTCTTGCATTTGCAGCTCATTCAAAATTCAAGGTATACCAGATGGATGTAAAGAGTGCTTTTCTAAATGGTAAGCTTGATGAGGAAGTGTATGTGGAACAACCACCTGGTTTTGTTGATCCAAAGTTTCCAAATCATCTCTACAAACTTGACAAGGCACTCTATGGACTAAAGCAGGCACCAAGAGTATGGTATGAGACTTTGTCTAAATTTCTTCTTGAAAATGGCTTCACAAGAGGTACAATTGACAAAACTCTATTCTTTAGAAAGATAAAAGGTGATTTGCTTTTAGTTCAAGTTTATGTTGATGATATTATATTTGGTTCTACTAATGAAAAGTTATGTGCTAAGTTTAGCAAGCTTATGCAGTCTAAGTATCAGATGAGCATGATGGGTGAACTAAATTACTTTTTAGGCTTGCAGGTCAAACAGACTGAGACTGGTATTTTCATTAATCAGTCAAAGTATATCAAAGATCTTTTAAAAAGGTTTGACTTTCAAAATTGTGCAATTGCAAAGACACCCATGGCAACAGCCACTAAGCTAGACTCAGATCCTAAGGGAAAGAGTGTTAACAATACTAGATATAGAGGCACTGTTATATTTAACTGCAAGTAGACCAGATATAATGTTCTTTACCTGTTTATGTGCTAGATTCCAAAGTGATCCTAAGGAATCTCATTTAATTGCTGTGAAGAGAATTTTTAGATATCTCAAGAGAACTCCAAATCTTGGTTTGTGGTATCTAAGAGAATCTGATTTCTCCCTAATTGGCTATTCAGACTCTGATTATGCAGGGTGTAAAATAGATAGGAAAAGCACTACAGGTACATGTCAATTCTTGGGAAACAAATTGATTTCTTGGGCAAGCAAGAAGCAGCAATCAGTTTTAACCTCAACTGCAGAAGCTGAATACATTGCAACAGGCAGTTGTTGTGCTCAACTCCTTTGGATAAGAAATCAGTTGATGGATTATGGTATGACACTAAGTAATATTCCTATGTTTTGTGATAATACTAGTGCTATCAAAATTGCAGAAAATCCAGTTCAACACTCAAGGACTAAGCACATTGATGTCAGGTATCATTTTATTAGAGAACATATTGAAAATGGTACTGTGGAACTTCATTTTGTTCCTACTGACAAACAGCTTGCAGATATTCTAACTAAACCACTTGATGAGGCCACATTCATTAGATTGGTTAGTGAGTTAGGAATGTTAAATTTTTAGATCTTTAAAATCTGCACAAGTAGCAAGGTATGTTGTTTCAGCCTATAGACTTGATTTTTTTGTCAGGATCTATACTTGATTGTTAAATGCTTAAGCTGTAACACTTTACTTTGATAAATTACAGTATGATGGACTTGTTAATAAACATCAGGATTGCTATCAGTATGTTGACGTCATCAGTATTGACATCAGGATTGTATCGTCAGTATCAGGATTGTGAAATCTGTGTGTCTTACTGTTTCAAATTCTGAAGTTCATGTTATTTAGTGGTTCAATTCTGAGTTTTGTTAAGTCTATGTTAGCAAGTTTTATTACATGCATACTGATAATTTATATCATTATTCATGACAGTCAATAAACAATGATAGATAAGTAGATATTAAGAAAAATTGTATTTTCATTAATCAAAAGCATTACATACATGAAAATGAAATACAATTCTTCTTTTTGTCTAACTACTACTGATAATGGACTTTATGGCGAAAGGACCATTAAGCTATGCCTTGACAGCATCTCCACAAATTAATCAAGTAGCTGTTTCACAAGCTTGGCAGAATGCTGAGGTAATTGATTTTACTCAGAGTCAATCAGGTAAGATTGTTCTATACTTAGGACAAGACTCATTTGATATTACTAAATCTGTTGTTAATTCAGTACTTCGCTTACCTGTTAGTACGAATTTTGAAAATGTACCATCTGATGATGATGTGAGAACTATGTTATCTAAATTAGGTTATGATGGACCTCTAGATAACATGAGCCAGTTAAATAGATCTTTTCTTAGGAAAGAATGGTCTTTCTTCTTTGATCAAATTTTTAAATGTTTTACTGGTAAATGTAGTTCTTTTCAACAAATTACTGCTGTTACATCACATATTGCATATGCCTTGCTTTATAACAGAGTAATTAATTTTGGTCACATTATCTTAAGTCAGATGTGTATTAAACTTGGGTCAAGAGATTTTGACAAGAATATGGTTTATTATCACAGATTCATGCAACTGTTTATTAACCATTTCATTCCTGATGTTGAAGCTAGATTTGGTAGAGAATATTGTGTTTCTTCTTATGTACAGCAAAAGAGAATTTTCTCTGACATTACAAAGAAGGACAGTGAAAAGAATCTAGATGAAATACCTGCATTACACTATCCAAATCATGTTCAGGTACTTCTAAGAACTCATCTTCCTACTATCTATAATTCTTCTTTCTTTGGTGGTGAATGACTCAGGAATCTCAATTGAAGGAGAACCCTACTGTGTCTACCCAAGTAGCCAAAAACATTACAGTCTCTGAAACAATTCTAGAACCAAATTTTGATTCACAGCCTATTGTTTCAAAGAAACCAACCTCTGGTGTTTCTCAAAAGACATCAGTTGTAAGGAAGAGAAGATTTGTTATTTCAAGTAGTAGTTCTATTAAAGATAATGATAATATATCTCTTGCTGAGAGAGCAGAATTGAAGGCTGCAATTCAACTTTCTAAACTAGGACAAAGAGATGGAACACCTAGTCACATCCAGGCTGCAGTCTCCCAAAAGGATGTAGTTCTTAAAAAGGGAAAACAGTTACTGGATACTGTCTCTCAAAAGATAGTGTCTATTGAAAAAAGATCTCATCCCAAGATCACTTCTGTGTCTACACCTCTTGAGTCTTCTTAAGACAAATCTGTTGCTCACTATACTAGGAGAACAAGGAGAAAGATTCGTTTGTCACCTACACACACAGTGTCAAGTCCAACTAACATTATACAGGTCTCTACAAATAATGCTATATCTATGTCAGTATCTGGCAAGAGAGATCTGGATCTTGATTCTTCATGAAAAACTACATTGACATACAGACTGGCTATGGAACTTATTTCTCCGAAAGTGAAGCTTTCCAGGCTTGTTCTAGATTTTCTGATTGAAAGAGTTCCCAAACTTTCATTTCCTGAAGAATATTGACTGTTACATCAAAGACTTGATTTAATGAAGACGTGTTTCTATGTATCAGTCAGAAATGAGTTACACAAGAAATTTGGACTTCCTAAGCATGTTGCACTTCAATCACTTCATGCATATCTATTTGACAAGGATGTCATTGTTGAAGATGCTTCAGCTCAAGGTGAAAAAGAGGATGTAGTTGATAGACGGAAGCAGTCAACAGAAGATACTATTGCACCAGTGGTGAATAGTGGAATAGATCAGATCACAGTCACTGCAACACAAGAACCATCTAGTCAGAGGTTGGATGACTCAGGAACTGTGATGGCTGATGCTGAAAGGTCTTCTGTGATGACTGAAATTGCAAATGAGAGACCCTATGATATGGGAGGAATGACTTTGATTGATTTTCCTGAAGACCAAACAAATATTGTTCTTTCAGAGTCTATCCACCTTGAGGGTGTGTCTCAGCAACCAACACTTAAAGACGGTGACATACTAGCTATGGTGTCTAATGAAGTATTACTGAAGACATCAGAGTCTAGTGTAAAACCTGAAAGTGGTATACTGGAGCCTGTAGTTTCTGGAAAGAAAGTAGATGTTTGTAAGGGTTCAGAGACTATAGCAGCTCACTCCTTGGAGAAAACCTCAAGCCCCATGCCATATGAGGAACCCTCTCTCCATGTGGGTTCAGGTATAAAAACTTCTTCTAACCCCTATTTTTCTGTAGGTCATGAGAGCACTTATCCAAATTTGAGTGATACACTTGAAAAGATGGATATAGATCCACACACAGAGAGGCTGGCTCCTGACCAGGCAAAAAGAGAGGTAGAAAAAGTGTAGACTTTAGATAGTCAAAGTGAGAATGAGGGTATGGATGATCAACTCCATAGTGAGGAAGAGAAAATTAGGAAACCACCATCGTTTGATTTCTGGGATCAGGTTTTTCCTGAATCTTGGTCTGAAAATCTTGGTATGGATGGTGGTACTTATTCTTTTATCAAGGTGTATGAGAAGCATGACTTAGCACATCACAATGCAAAGCCAGAAGTTAAAGCTCAGAAACAGAAAGAAAGGCTTGCAGGAATCATTAACAGAAGAGGTGAAAGGCTAAGACAAACTTCTACTCAACCAGTACCAGAAGATATTCCTAATGATCCTAGTATTCCTTTGTTTGTACTTCCAATTTCAGCTAGAATTGAGACATCAACTGTAACACCCCCAGATCTGGGGTCAGGGATCGGGTCGTTACGGTCTCATAAATCATACATAATACTTGACTTGAGTCCAAAATCAATAAGTAGCATGCTATGACCCCACAATAATATCCACTCACACACACAGTTATAGTCCCAGAGATGAAATTGAAATAAGTCTTACATAAAAGGGTTTGCGAATAAAAGTTATTACAATCCAAAAGGATAACATCATAATTTTAAAAGTTTTGCCGTTGATTACATTAATTATACATATAGTTAAACAGGAAACAAAAGCTGTCTAACTATGCTGCCTCAGCAATGGCGGCTAGCATCTCAGCGGGGAGTCCGGTGGGTCAGGTAGCCCGCTTGCGCCGAGTGCGCCTGACGTGAGCCATCTGTCCTAGCTGTTTTTGTGACATGATAAATAAGCAAGGGTGAGCAATAGCCCACCAATAATAATATAACAGGATAGTGATAGTATATAACAGTTCGAAGTATCATTATTTCCATATGCCATGCATTAACGAAGTTAGTGCTAGTATAATATAAAGGATGAAGTTACAAGGTAACTTAAAGTGTTTATTTTGTGGAAATATCTGCTAAGTCAAAATAAGCAAGATATTATCATTTATCATATAAAGAGGAACTTGCAAGGAAAATATTGCAGTTCCAGTTATTAACATTTTTCGAAGTCCTACAACCTGAAAGAAATCTCTTCGATACGTGTTGCGGAAGACACCGTCAACCTGAAAGAAGTATCTTCGGTACGTGTTGCAGGGAATTCCCAATTTGGGAGATGAACCAATATTGGAGTTATCACGCGCCAGCTGTCCCACTCCCTGATGATCAGTCGGGGATGATACAGCCCAATATAGTTTACTACCGGTAGAAGGAAGAACTGATGGCTCCACTTGTAGATTGCCTTTAATATTAACTCCCTGGCCAATGATTAGGCCTTGTGATGGACCGCGCGACTCGGCCTCTTACACACGACTCCTAGTTCGAATAAATCCACCGCATTGAAACGTAGAGTTTGTCCTCCCTTCCCCAAGTGAAATACTTGTTGATAAGACTCCACAAAGTAGTCGTATCTAGTTGGAAAGGAAAACTCACCAACATTTCCCAAGTTTTTGCTTGTTAATGGATATCAACTTGTTCCAACAATTTTACCCCTCGAATGATGAGAAGGTACACACAGACTTAATGAGTCCGTAGCAACCAAGTTGCGAGTGAAAAGGATATATTATGACCGGGAAGTCGACAAGATAAATAGCCTTTCTCAAGTAAGGTTCCCTTATAATTTAAAAGATAGATTCGAGTGAAGAATGAAATCTTGAGGACCTTTCTTAATACAATATTAATCGTTTGACTCCGAAGAATTTTCAGAATGATCGAAGGTCGAAGACAATATTTGAAGAATAATAAACAACATTGAAGTTGTTTCCAAGTATTGAATAAATATTTATAGAATATTTATTGAGTCGGAAGTATTTAATGGATGAAAGAATATTTTTAATCAGAGTATTTCTCAAAATAATCCTTGAAGGAATATTAAGAAAATATGTATTGAATAAATAATTACTTAAATGAATATTAAAATAATATTCATTTAATAAATAATTTTGAAAGGAATGTTTGGAATAATATTCGTTAAGTAAATAGGACTTCAAATTAATATTCAAAAATAATATTCATTTAATAATTAATAATTTAAATGAATATCCAAGTGATATTCATTTAATAAGTCAATCCTTAAAGGAATATTCGAGAATAATATTCCCTTAATACATGATGTTCTAAATGAATGTCTGAATGATATTTATTTAATAATCGAAGATTTTACAGAAATATTTGAAATAATATTCGATAAATGGTTCGTCTTTGAATGAATATTGAAAAATAATATTCATTGGATAGATAACGTTCAAATAAATATTTGAAGTAATGATCGTTAATTAAATAATCTCGGACGAATATTCAAATAATATTCGTCAATCAAATAATGGAAATTATTTACTTAAATATTTCCCTCGAAAGTAATTACGATATATCAAGAAGTACTGACTCCCGGTCTATATTCAACAAATAGGATTCATATGCCCTTCTCTAAGGGTCTTAACAACATCCGGCTTATAATCGATATATTATCTATCTACTTATAAGCCAAAGAACAATCAGGGAACAAGTATATCAATATGACTTGAAAGTAGGCATGCATGCTATGACATATGTATAACAGAAAGCATATATATTCACAACAACAGCCTAAAAAGGGAAAGTTGAAACTTGCCTGGTAATTGAGCACGAGTAGGGGTAGTGGTAGGGTATCCCGGGTCAGCTCGGCGATCTATAAATAGTCAAGAGATTCGAGGTTAATCGCTTAACACTTTTTGAAAAGGTTAAGTATTAACTTAAGTCGAAGCATGTTTTCGAATTATCTCGTTATACCCCTTTTTAGTGTAACTCTTTTTATTACCGATACGGTTCGACATTTGTTCGTCATTAAGACATGTCATCGTACTCACACTTAGTGTATACTTAAGTCGTATAAGTTCTAAATTCGATCGATTACGAACCAAGATTATATCTCGAGTTTTATCGCTCGTTTTCTAAGTTATAACCAAAGTTATACTTTTAAGGGGTTCGTTCGCGTTTAACCTAATTTGAACATTTTTATAAAATCGAAAAACGATCCGATTCACATGAGGTTTTCTCTCACACCTTCCTCTTTACCTCTAGTATTTAATTACCAAGATTATCCACTGACTTACGTATTTTACGAGGGTTCAATTTTAATTACGAATTCTCGGTTACGGTTTCGAACTACTTTTAGTAAACCGACCGTAACTCCTAAACCGTAAGTCCGTTTCACACGTTCTTTATATCAAAACGAAGCTCATAACATAATCTATCCAATGATGGCAGGAAAATTTTCTGGACAGTAGGGTTTTGACACGGAAAATGGCATACAAAACATGATATTGTAAAATCGAACATTATAATGGCTATGTTTACTCGTTTTCCAAAGTTTTTACACTTTATCACGATCGCACCATGATCAAATCAACCACTCCAACACATGATAAACATCATGACTAGTCTAACAACATCTCATATGAACCATCTCATGGTTCATAAACCAAATCACAACCATAGTCAACTAATAACATGGATCTAAGCATATCATAACATACTAACACTAAATCATCCATAAAATCTCAAAATAACACCAAGGGTTTTCAAGTCTTATACCTTCCTTAGAGTATGATATAGCCTTACTAATCCTTGTATGATCCTTAGGAGTGCTTAAGCTTGCTAGATTAATCATCAAAACAAGAAAAAAAACAAGTTAGATCTTGAAGAACACTATTCATGCTCCTCTTGTATGATTTATTTGAAAATGGAAACAAAGGAGTTTGGAGCTAAGATTTTGAGGAGATCATTTTTATGAAATGTAAGACTCACCTTAAAAATTTCAAGAACAAACAATGGTGGGAAGGTTGATTTTGGATTTGGAATTTATGGTTTGGCCGAATGGAATGGTAAAGGGGGGATAGTGTTTTGCTATTATCTTATGTTGGTTGCTTGGAATAAAGTGATTTTGATAGATAATATATCATCCAAGTGGTGTAAGTGGAGTGTGATGCAATGGATGATGTAATTAGGAGGGACAGGTGTTGATTTTTTATGGTGAGATGATAAAGTAAGGCTAAGTACTAGTTATCTTCTTAACCTTGCTAGTTCCTTATACAACTAGTTGGTTACTAGATATTATCACTTGCACATGCATGTATCTTGATTTCTCTTCTTGATTCTATGTCCGGTTATTGCTCGTTTCGATTGATCGTTCGTAGGAATATTCCACGAATTTCTAGTTAGGGTTTACCGGGAATCTTCCTAATATTAATACTATCATTCTCCATCTTTCTTTCTAACTTTCCAATTTATATTCCTTAAATCCATTCGTTAAATACTTAAGGCTATCAGTGTTCAGAATCCGACAGCTTTTACATACACTTATTTTCCCCCTGGATCACTAATACGAACTCGGAAATCCGTTCCGAATACTTCTATATAGTGTCATCTCATATTATTCTTACTTCCACCAAAACACTATTCATTCTTTATTCTTTACTTATTCTCTTAGGATTGTACAATTGTCCGTATTCTCTTTCGATCGTTCCTTAACCTTTTTACGGAACCACTGGATTAATCGTTATCGATCTGGATGACATGAGAGTATTCTTCTGCTTGGAATTGACATATCTTATTCCCCTAGGAGATAGATTATTCTTACCTAAGTTGTCAACCATTAGCATTCTTCAAGACATAGAAATAATAAAGTCGAATTCCATTCATTCTTTCAAAATATCAACTATTACATCGTAGCCGTAACCACTATTCGTTCTTACATCATTAAATAAATAAAATTTTTAATTCTACCCAAAATCTGGGTTCTTACATCAACAGTATCTGATAAATCTAAGGAGGAGTCAGGATTTGTAGATGTTAGTACACAGAATACTGGTGAAGAACAGGATGATCATACTTCAGCTCCAGATCAGAGAGATGAAGATGTTTGTACTTCTACTCAAGTGTTATTACTTGAATATCATTCTAAACAAGCAACTTCTTCTACAAGGCTTGAAGATAAAGTTCTTTCTGCATCTGAATCTGAAGATACAACAAGCACTTCCAACATTGAAGTCTATTCTGAACTTCTTAAGGACATTCAGAAATCTCAAAGTGATATTCAATCGAGACTTCAAATTCTTGAAAATAACCAAGTCACTATTATGGACAATCAAGCAGTTCTGATGAATCTCATTTGTTCTGTTACTGAATCTCTTGGAATTAATGTTGCTGATGTCAAAAGGGGGGAGATAAAGACAATTCAGAAACAACAACAACAACAGACCGGGGGAGATAAACAGACTGGGAACAGAATTAAGGGTTACAGAGTTGGTAAATTTTATCATGGAAGTGGTAAAGGAAAAGAAGCATCAAATAGTTGAATTCTTTCTTCTAAGTACTAAATACATGTCTACATCTGAAGAAGGAGGTACTTAACTTCATGATCTTAAATTCATAAATTCTATTCTGGTTGTATTGTTATATGTTTTGACATCTGATAGAATATATTATATATATATATATATATATTATAGGATTTTATTCCCACATTTACGGTGCTTTTCGAATAATCATGTCGATTTAATGAGTTTTATTGGAGTTTATTGCAGGAAATAAATAATTGCCAAGTTGAAAGAAATCGAGCATTATTCAGTGATTTATGTGATTTTGAGTTCGAGAAATTGATTTGGTGAATTTACGAGAAGAAATGAATAAATTATGGGTTGCAAGAATGTTGAATGAGGTTGCAATTCCTGTCAATTCTGGAGATGAATTCGAGCTTAAGAATGAACAATGGAGTCTTGTTGTGAGCCACCATGAAGGTTCCAAGGCAAGGAATTGAAGTATGGAAGCTTTGAGAAAAAGAACGAAAGGAAACGGAGGCAAAACGAAGAAAAAACGAAGGAAACAACATGCTGAAAAATGCCGGACAGATTTGGAGCTAGGCCTCAGCCTAGCTACCAAGGCTGCAGCCTAGCATGGCCGCTGTCCATGACAAAAATTGCAATAAAAACCCTCCATAACTTTCCTGTTTTGACTCTATTTGGTATTTTTGGTATTTCCTTGCTGGATAAAACTTCTAGGGCCTACAAAAACACATTATATCATTGTAAAATCATATCATCACATAGATATACATATCATATCATTGTAACACGTAGCTTTTAGGGATTTTTCTGGAGAACTATTATTTTCTTTGAAGATTGAAGATTAAAGGTTTTTTCTATATTCTTATAATTATGAGTTCTTCTATTAATTCGTGTGTTTTGTTTTCTTCCTTAATTATGTGTAACTAAATCTCTAATCTGAGGATTGGGTAGTATTCCTTGGTATTCATGTGTGTTTAATTATCTGTGATTTTCTTGCTTTGCTGATCTGTTATTGAGGGCTTAACACAATTAGGGGCGTCATGAACCTTTGATTGGATTTTAGGGATTGTAATAACTTGGAAGAGGGGTTGCAATTTTAGTACACGATTTAACAGACATAACTCGAATATTTGATTGGAAGATTAATAGGAGAGTTGTGAGACTTATAATTCTTGGTGCGTAATAGTTTATGATTGTACTTTAATTGTATCACGGAAGTGACAATTAAGGTGTAGTTGTAGACATTATAGTGTATCTTGGAAGGGAACATTATAACCTTAGAAGAATTGTTTTCAGCAGAGTAAGAACGTAGAAGTCACATAGATATTGAATGTGCATTGAAATCAAGTGAAGAACCCTAGTTCTTGGATTATTTTCCTCATATATTTTATTCTCAATTGATAATTAGTTTAATTAGTTTATAAACAAACCAAACATTCTTCTACACTTCTAAATTGTGAGAGATAAAATACTTGAACTTGATTCTACATATTAGTCCTTCCCTGAGAACGAACTACAAAAATACTACTAACAAATTGGCGCCGCTACCGGGGAAGGCAGTATAGTTTAGTTTAGGTTAATTGTTTCTTATTGTTTAGATTTTAATTGGTTCCACAAGTTGTTTTGTTGGTGATTTTCAGGTGTATGTGACGTTCTTCGTGCGCTAGAAAATTGGAATTTGACCCTGAAATCTAACGTACTTTGAGAAAGATCAGAAAAGAGAAAGCTAAGATGGGAGATACGGAGAATCAAGCTGTTAATGTTGATCAGTCTTCTATTTGGGACCATGAGACACCGAATCCAACCAATTACATGTACAAAACTCCAGAGATTGGTGCAGCTCAGTTCCATATTAATCCGAGCTTAATTCAAATGATCAGCAATCAAGCTTTTGAAGGAGACATTGAATTAGAAGACCCACACAGACATCTAGAGCGTTTTGTGCAGATGTGTGGCTCATTCAGAATCACTGGTGTTACGAGTGATCAGATTCGTCTCCATATGTTTCCCTACTCTATTAAGGGAAGAGCTTTGGAATGGTTTATCAACTTCCAAACACTACGGTTGCTACATGGGAGAGTCTTTCTACTGCATTCTTGTCCAAATACTATCCTTCTGACAAGACGCAACAATTGAGGACTATGATTATGAGTTTTAAAGCACAACCGGGTGAAGGTCTATATCAGGCATGGGAGAGATTTAAGGCATTATTGAGGAAGTGTCCACATCAACATCTACAACTTAGATTTATGCTTCAGATTCTAAAGCATAAATAGGGGGAGATTGTTAGGAATAATTCATAAGTTGTGATGTTGAGAATAGAATTTTGCTAATACTTCTTGTATATCCTGATCTTATAAAGGATTTAGCACTTTGTATAGGATATATGTGTTAAACAGTAATCTGTAGAGTTTAGTCAGGAACAGTGTGTCAGAGACTACATTTCAGGAACTAAGAACAGATCCTGATACAGCAAGTCAGATCCTGATCAAATACTGATGGGATGATCAGATCCTGATGTAATGGGAAATCTTGATATCAGTCGTGTTACTGATGATGTCATTATGGATGCTACAGAAACTGGTAAGTGCTATAAAATAGGATCTTTGTTTTGAAGAAAAGGCAAGAAGATATCGTGAAGGAAACGAATTCTCTATTGATGCAAACTATCAACTGGACGACAGAACATTGTCATAGATAGATTATAATTCTGTTATTAGTTGATAGGTAGCATTATAAATACTCTCTCTATATTATTGTAAAAAGAGCGAATTGTGAATTGTAGAGTGCATATCGTGTGAAGCTCTGTATTAGGTTTGTATTCGAGAGTTCGAAACAAAAAGATAGAGAGATTTATATTGTCAGCAGCTGCTAAAGGTATTGTACACCTTTGGTAGAGTTTGTATTTGATTTATTTTAATACAAACAAAGTTTGATTCATTCGTTGTTCTTGTTCATCTAATCAAGCAAAAATCAGACACGATTATATAACTTGTATTCAACCCCCCCTTCTACAAGTTATTCGAGTTAACAATTAATTTTTATGAGTGAAAAGTGTAGATCGATAAGTCAGACTTCTCGAATGACTTTCATGTCTATGGTCGACTTCTCTAACAAGTCTATTTGGAACACTTTTGAGTTCTCGAATATTGCATTTTGGAGAAATCGAACAGAGACCTGCTTGAGTTCTCGAATAGGACATTTGAGTTCTCTAATGACTGAGTTCTCGAATAGAACATTTGAGTTCTCTAATGCTCGACTTCTCGAATAGGACATTTGAGTTGTCGAATCATTTGAAAAGGCTGAATTCTCGTTGAATCTTAATCATTTTTGGATTTTTATTCAGAATTTTAAATCACTCATAAAAACATATTCTATTTAATTTAGAATTATGTTCTAAGTTAGATAACTGCCAGCTGTGAGTTACAAACTGCTTGAGATATCGAATAAGCCTTTCTTGACTTATCGAATAGTTGTTTTATACTTCTCGAATGACTGACTTGTCGATACAGAACATATATCTAATCGACAACTCAAGTCTCTCACATATATAAAATTCCACAACTGTTCAAATCATTTCATTCGATTTCTCAGGCAGCTAAAGTTCCAAAACCTCTGAAAATCCTAACGTCAAAACTAAATTTCTTCTTTAACCTTCATTCTCTTCTCATCTCTCTGTGTAACAATGGCAAATACCCAACTCACAATTCCTACCCACACCAATTTCATAGCAATGACCAACGATGTTGAAGCACCCGATGCAAAATTTAAGTGCTTCGTTCGATGGATGGCTGAATCATACATCAAGGATGCACTCTCAGCCAACCCAACTCTGTATCTAGACCTACTAGAACAGTTTTGGAGGACTGCTACTGTGGAGGTTGTGGCCCTAGAGAATGCTATAACCTCATACGTGGTCTACTGCAAGATTCAGGACAAGGAAATCACTATCACTACTGAAGACATGAATCAAGCACTGGGGCTACAACAAGAAGTGTATGACCCACTAGCCATTAATGCTGAATTGGAGGACTTCTTTGATTTTATCAACTACTCAGATAGAATCAAGCTTGGAAATTTGAATAGGAAGTACTTGAGAAAAGAATGGAGCTATGTCTTTGCAACTCTTCTTCAAGTCTTCACAACAAGGAAGTCTAGCTTTGATCAAGTCAGCATACCTGTTCAACAAATAGGCTATGCTCTAGCATATGGGAGAAAGATTGATGTTGGACTGATCATAATGCAAGAATTGTATGGGAGACTTGGTAAGAACTCATCCAAGAGAGGTAATGAAATTTTCTTCCCTCGCTTTATTCAATCTGTACTTAATTTCATAGATGATAAATTGATTGAATTGCCTGGGTTAGACAAAAATAGAATAGGCTATCCGAAATCCATGACCAAACTCATTTTTGGTAGCTTGGAGACTAGGAATGATGTGGATGTAAGACTCAAAATAACTCCCCATATGGAGAGTCTATTTAGGACTTACCCCCACAACATGCCAATATTTGCCTCTAAGTCTGAGTTAGCTAGGCCCAATCAAGTAGAGCAATATGCTAACCCAGGGTCCTAACCAACCCCCTCCGCCAAACATAAAGCCACCTGCATCATGCTCTCAACAGGGTGGTGTCAGTAAAAAGGAGAAGAAGAGAAAACAGGTTGCTTCTAAACCTCTAAAAATCTTAATTGAAGCAGCCTTGGCTGTAGAATTAGGTTTAGAAAGTGAGGAACCTGAGTCACCCTTACTAAGGCCAAAGAAGAAGAAGAAGAAATCTAAAACCACCTCTTCAGTCACACAAATGGCTGAAGTTGTAAAATCAGGGGCAAACAGCTCACTAGGTGTACCCTCTCAACAGGGTGCATCTACAGAATCAAGCATCCTCCCCAATGCACAATCCTGTAAAGATTCAGCACATGGGAGTGATAAGGCTGGCACAACACTGAGTGGAGAGCACATCAATATTGAAATCCCTCTATTTCTCAGGGGGAGTTGCCAAAATCCATTCTAAAAGACACTTCTCTTCCAGAATCTCACACTAAAATTTTTTTGGAGCCTGCAACTCAAGCAATTGAGGAGCAAGGCATTGATCACCAAGAATTTTCTTCTCTTGGTGAGCCAATGGACTCAAGTGACTTAGTGCATGATACTTTGCTCACCACCCAGGAACTACATTTAGATGGTGAGGGAATGCGAGCTGGGGCATATCCTAATGACACCATCAAAAACACAGAGGATTCACTAGTTTTCACTAGAGACTCTATGCCTGTGTCAACTACTGGTGTAAAACACAGAGGATTCATTTCTGTGGAGACACCAGTATTGGAGTCATTCCATCCGGTTATAGAAGTTGCATATGTAACTGAGGAGTCTAGCTTGCCTAGCTCTAGCTCTCACTTTATGTCACAATGGCTGAAGCCTGTTCAACATGGCAGTGCTTCAGGATCAGGATCTGTTCCACCATAATTGACGGTTGAAGCACTTCAAAGCTTAGTTGTGGATCAGATTCCTGAGTTCACAAAGATTTCTCAACACCTTCTTACTTCAAATCTGCCAAACCCAGATTATGAGGCTATCCTTCTATGCCACAGAGATGATGTAGAGATGCAGAAGGAGAAAATTGTGGCTGATACTGAGAGAGATGGCAATGTAGATGCCTGGATGCAAGGAAAGTTTGATCTCACTCTCAATGAAGCTCTTCAGTATCTAAGAGAGGAATACATCACCTCACTGGGTTCAAATGCTAAATCCCTAACTCCTGGTGAAGTGTATGAAGCCATCAATGACTCTTACAAAGGATTCCTCAAGGCTGCACACTACCTTGGCAAAGGTGTCAAATCAGAAGTCAAAGAGGTAAGTGATGCAACAGACCGGTCTGTGGGAGAGATAAAGAGGGCCTTTGATGCAAGGTTCCCTCAGTTGGACAGTGTTCTCAAAGACATCAAAGTCTGCAACTCCACCTGCACCAAGATGGATAATGGTTTAGCTATACTGAAAGATGCTGTCATAGGTCTGGGGCATAAATTCCAAATCTTATCTGATCAGACAACTGATGCAAATGCCATGCTGAGGACTCTATTTAAAAATCAATATGGAGATAGGCTGGTGACTGAAGTCCCTGTGCATGAGATGACCAAGTTTGAAGTGGAGAGACTGAAAGATCAATCACTATCAGGTTTTAAAGCCACTAAGTTGTTCACAAAGGTGGAAACTCTTGAACAGGAGGTGATCTCTCTCAAACAGTCTAATGCTCATCTGACAAACCAAGTTGCAACTCTCACTGAGCAGTTGAACACTCAAGCCTCCACCACAGCTGATGTTCTTATGCATCAACAATCTATGTTGTCTGCAATGATGAAACATATGGGTCTCCCTCTTCCAGATGAATCTGCCAATCTCACCTCTTCCAACCCAAGGGCCCCTACTAAAGCCTCAGTGCCTGACACCAAGCCTAAGGGGGAGAAGAGAAACCTAAGGGACTCAAAGCCTAAGGGGGGTCAAAAGAGGAGAAGTCTAGAAAGGAGAAACCCAAGGAGAAAGGTATTACAATAAATGAGGGTGGTCATCAAAGGAGTTCAAAATCTATAACCCATGTTCCAGGAAAAGGGCAAGCCAAATTTGATGAACCTCCAACTACTCTGCCAGTTACTACTCTACCAACTGTGCACATCACTACTTCCAGTGGCCAGAAGCAATCCGTCACCACCACAGTGGTTGCAGGGAGTATGCCATCTGATAAACCTCCATCCTCCAAACCTGAAAGTGCCAAGCATGTAGAAGTAAAGGTGGTTACTGAGGCCAAGCTACAAGAAATTGCAAACTCTAATGATTATCATGATGATGCATTCTTGGAGTTTCTGAAAGTCTCAAGAGAACAGGCTGGTGACACTCAATTGTATCTAAGGAGCTTGAAGGATCAGATCGATTACTTCACTGTGATACCTAGAAAAGTTGATAGCTCATGGCTCAAGGAAGTAATGATGGTAGCAAAATCCAGAATATGGCATCTAACCTACAAAACTCTACAAGCCTTAAAACACTCAGAGATAGATACGCTGATTGAGCTCATAGAGAAGAGGAATGTAAATGAAAACAATAAGAGTCTGTATGATGACTTGAGGAATGGCCAACCTTCAAGGCTGCCAGAAGTGATTAAGAAGCCATGGACAATCATCTATCAGTCTGGAACCAGAGTTGAAGAGATTAAACAATTGGTCATTCCCAATGATCTCACTTCTCGAAATCACAGACTCATTATTGCCATCATTGATCTACTGCAAAAGAAGAAGGGGACAAGTACTGCTGAGGAGATAGAGGCACTACATATTCTCAGATCATTCATTGCAACTGGAGTAATTCCAGAAATGGCCAAGCCAAGGAGGAATAAGGATGATAAAGATGAAGACAAGAGTGATGGGAGGAGAAGTCATCATAAGAGTGATAAGGGGGATGAGGATAAGAAGAACAAAGACAGCAAGGACAAGAAGGATGATGACCAAGGCAAAGTCTATGAGAAAAAGAATGGAAAAAAGCAAGCCTTAGGCATTGCTAGCAGTAATCTCACCACAACACAATACTCTAAGTCTAGGGTGAATGCTGTTAGTAATGACCTACCAAAATCTAATCCCTTGGCTTCTGCAACTATTTTACCACCTCAAGAAGAGAAGAAGATTCAAGTCAAGAAACCATCTGTATGTTTCAAAAAGAAACTGCTAATGGAATACTACAATGGTCTACCAGCAAAGGTCACATACTACTACCAGGCAACCACACTAAGAGGATCAAATTCAAACAAGCAGCAAGAAAACCAAAGCTTCCCAAATCAAGAACCCTAACAATCTATCCAGGCCTAAAACTCCAACCACTAGATGAAGACTACAATGAAGACCAACTGGAATACCTTAGAGCTCAAAGAATCTATCATGTTTCAATCATTGATGACTCCCTTGAGATCAAGTATACTGATGGAAGACAGAAGAAGTTTAAACAAGGGCAGTGTCAAAATTGGGGCAAGTTATATGACATAGAAAGGATTATTGCCATGTTAGATGCAAATGATAAAGTGGAAAGAGTATGGAAGCTGGAAATAATTGACTTTGTGAAGATGAAGAGAGATCATGAAGAGCTGATAAGAAAGGGGTGCCTTGAGAAGTGGATCAAAAGGGAAAAAGAAATTGATAAACTGGAAGCTGAAGCAGAAGTGTTGAGGGCTAAGGGATTGTGTAGAGTTCAATTCAATCCCTATGTGGTGAAGTATAGGAGAATAAATTGAGATAATGTCAATATAAGAATGAACCTACTCAATCACTATCCTGCCAACATTCTGAAACCAGTACTTGAAGATTTCAAAGACTCTATCTTGCTTGAAGGATTGGATGCAATGGCAGAAATCATAAGAGCTATGGATGAGAATGCAAGGAAGGAAAAAGAAAGAAAACAGAAGGCATATGATGATCTACTAGCCAAGGAAATGGAGATGGAATCAAATGATAAAGGCTAGCATCTCATCATAGTCTGTAAGATTACACACTTGTATTTCCATTCATGTTCTTAGTTCAAATCTACATACCTGTACTTTTCAAAGTTTTATCTTTATGTATGTTAGGCTTGTTATCAGGTATGAAATTGTTACTAAGGGTCTTACTCACAATTTGGGGGAGATTGTTAGTCACAGAGACATGCCTGTACTCATATAATAACAAGCCTAAGTATGTGTAATGCTATGCATTACCTACATGACCTCTTAACTGAGGGAACCTCTAGTGTAGTGTTTCTATTTGTTCTGTACTTATAATAGGCATCAAATCCTAGTTGTGTAATTGTACTTATAAAGTCAAGAATAATGCTTGAAAGAAGTTCCAAGGTTCATGCCTCAAGCAAGGAGATATAGACTGTCAAATAATCACAGTTGGGATTTGAAGAAATGAAGAATTTGCCTAAGTACCAATTCGAGAAGTACATTTGTCTATTCGGGAAGTCTAGCATTCGAGAAGTCAGGGATTCGATATCTCAAAAGACACTGTTCGATATATCTGAAGGTCAACTAGTCAAAGCCTTATTCGAGAACTCAGAGATTCGACATGTCTAATACTCTATTCGAGAACTCATGGAGTCAATAAGTCAAAGCATCATTCGAGTTCTCTAAGAGTCAACAATTCAATGCTTTATTCGATATCTCAAGGACTAAAGAAGCTATTCGATATCTCAGGGATTCGATAAATAAAATGCTCTATTCGATATCTCAAGGATTCCTGAATAAAAGATTATTCGAGAACTCAAAGTTATCGATTAATCCAATTCTAGTTCTCGAATCACCAACAGAGTTACTTCTCGAATACAATCTTGGAGACAAAATACTGAAGAATTGTACAAGTCAGAAACCAGCAACAAGCTAAAGCACTTTATGGACCACAATCTGTAATGTACTTTGGAAAAGCCTACAAAGAAGCTTGGAGAGATGTACAATAGACAAAAAGCTAAAGAAGTGGATCTGAACAGAGCTTTGCAAAGTCAAACATGTAGCCGTTTGGATGCTTACTCAAAAAGGATAGACACACTAGAAATTGAAGTTGTTTAGCTACCTTATTTGTAGTAAGTAGGTTGTATTCATGCTCTATAAGGATACAACCTCACTTCCTTAGAAGTTAAGTTTTTCATACACAAAAGAAAACATATCTCTGAGAAAAATGAAGCTGAGAATAATAAATTTTGTATTCACAGATTGTAGCAAAATCTTTATCTAATAATATATTAGATTAAAGTGATATTGTGTTATGTTGCTCACTTATTATTTTCCGCACTTAAATTATAGCACACACTTAACACATATCTTGCTATACAGATTCAAGAACAACGTTCAAGAATCCATTCACCCCCCTCTGTATTCTTTCTTGTATTCTATACTCAACAATGTCTATCCTCACTTTCTTACAATGTGTTTAAATTCATTATGTGGTATTGATGATAATGCATCTCTAATCATGGAATGCAATGTTTTGAAAAAAAATACACACACATCACTCAATTCACAAAATTTTAATGCACATATTCCACTCTGTTTCTCCAAACACATGGCTGATCAAGAGCCTAATCTTGATTTTGAACTACCTTCTGGGTATGTTAACTTCTCCCTTGAGAATGAAGCTGACTTAGACCCAAATTCAGTTAACCCACATTCTACACCATTCGTTCCAATCAGACCTTCCAGACAAACTAAAGCCACAAAAATAGCCTTGAAAGAATCCAAGAAAAGACCCTTGGAAACTGGAGTTTGTGGTAGTTCTGAGAATGTTGAGGGAGAAACTGCAACTGGTGCAGCAAATAAGGATGTTAGTAAAAGTGAACCCACGGTGGTTCCTCTTGAGTCTAAGAAGAAGAGAGCTAAGAGGGACAAAACCACTGTCAGCCATCCCTCAGTCTCACAAAAGGCTGTGGAGGATAAAAGGGAATCAAACACATCCCTAGGTGCTTCTTCTCAACAAGAAGTATCTATTGAAAATGGCCTGCCTCCCAAGGCATCCTGTAAAGAGTCTGCACAACCTCATGTACTCACTCATGAGGAGCCTACACTTACAGAAATGCACATGGAGTTAGGGCACAGTGAGGGTCATGAAACTTCTACTCTTGATGTTCCACAAGTTATCTCTGTGGAACAGCCAGAAATCTCTTCTATACCATCACCTTCTTTATTCTCTAATCCATCAATTGTTTCTTCTCAACAACCTAAAGAAGGGGACAGTCCAAACCCTTCAGGTTTTGATCATCCATCTCAAGTCATGGATGAGCCCCCATCAATAGGTCCACAAGAACCCATTTCTCAAAGTGAAATGGATACCACTCCCTCAAACACTGAGCTAGATCAAGATGGCAATCTGCCAAAAAATGAAACAGCCAACATATTGGTCGACCTCCAAAAAGCAACTGACCTTCAGGAAGTTGCTGTCACAGCCTCAGCTGCTGTCAAAGAAACCACAAAAGTTGCTGTCAACCCACCTGTGGACAGTAACATTTTGGGAAAAGATGCTGTCACCTCTGCACAACTTGATCAAGATTCAGTAATTGTTAAAGATGCTTCTGATAATGATCATGTGCCAATCTCTACTTTCAAAAAGGTAATATCTAAACCTTCTCTTTCAATGCATGTAAGTACTGCTCATACCCATGCATCTAGGATGAGTGAGGGAGTGCAAAAGAAAAGAGAGATAAAAGAAAAGAGAGGTGAACATAAAAATGAGAGGCAGCCAAATGAGCTGGCAAAAAGAGAGGGACTTGAGCATGTCCAGAGTGAATTTGAGGGAACCCCACACAAAAAGGCAATAGGCCCTGAGACTCATTCTCTGAGGAGTGATCAGATCACTCAAAAAAACAATGAGAGTGTGAGACACCTCATTGCCTCCTTGCCTCAGTCTTTTCCTTTCTCATCAAAAAGGTTAAGGTCTGATGGTCCTTCTAAATAATTTGAATCAAGGTTGAAATCCCTTGAGGGCAGATGTGCATCCATGGAAGCTAAACTTGATGCTCTGTCCATCATGGTAGCTACCGACTTTGCTGAGATTCAACAAAATCTATTATCATTTTCTGCTGTCCTTAGTGCTGTCAACTTAACTAAGGGGGAGAAAGTGGTAGATTAGAATAAAGTGCAAAATCAGAATACTGTAAGTCCAGTAGAGAAGGAGACACAAGGTGGAGCAACAAGCAAAGGGGAGTCTAGAAGAAAGGGGGAGCAAATGGAAGAAGATGGAGATCAAAGTAAGGGGGAACAAAATGTAAATGAAGATAGAATCTTTGGTGAAGAGTTGAGAGCTAGTGGAATTGGTGAATCTGTTGAAGTAGATGGTGAGCCAATGTTGGTGACTAAATCAATGAACCAGCTCCTAAAGTCATGGAAACTCCACTGCAGAAACATTGGAGAGAAATGGAAGAAGCCAACAGACTCGGCAAAGGCAAAGACAAAATGCCTGAAATGGTAAATCCTACAACAGGATACATTTGGTCTGATGGAAGTAAATATAGTCCAGAAGAGGTAGAAACGATGATGGTTAGCTACATGGAGAGTACTTTGCATAACAAAGATGAAGAATTCAGTGCATTGGTGAATAGTGCCATAAAAGAGGCAGGAGGAGTATATACAGAACTGTCACCAATACTGAAGGACAAAATAACAAGTATCTCTGTGAAGGTGAATCTGGAGAAAAGATGGGCAGTTGATGTTTATCTGAAAACTGGCATCTCTATATTCATTACAATGCAACTACTGCAAAGTCTGCAAGCTAGAGTATTGAATGCCATGGGAACGAAAGTGAAAGCCAATTCTACAATCTTCAATAATGATCTGCTAGCACAAATTAAAAGTCTTGTTGAAGAAAAGCTACCAGAAGTGATTGAAGAACCCTATGGTATTTGCTACAGAACAACCACAAGCACAGAAGCTAAAAGGATTGGATTTCTGATCCTAACTGAAGAACCCAGATTGCATTCTAACACAATTATGGGAGTGCTGAAACAGATCCTCAAATCGAAGATAAACAAAGACAAAGTCAAGGTTGTCAAAGCTATTCACAAACTGCTGGCAAAGAGAGATGAAAGTCTTAACTCTCAAATGAAGAAATTGATTTCTGAAGCTAATGCCAGAAGAAGTAAAAGTGGTGGAAGCTGCACATAAGATGACACCCTTGATGATGATGATCTTGATGGAACTGGAGGATCTGGTACAACTAAAATTGGTAATGAAACTGCTGAGATTACTAGAAGTCAGACTCAGGAGGAAGCAAAGGAAGAAGCTCCCAAGGATAATAAGAAAGATGCTAAAGCTAAAGATGAGGGAGAGACAGACATTCTTGACACACTGGAAGGAAGTATCTTAAGATTTGTTATTGACTGTTTTGATGCTGAAAAAGATACTGTCAACAAGGAAGCTGTCAAGAATTGTAAGAACCCCAAATTTTGGATATAATTAAAACTTTTTATTAAGTAATGATAAAATGGGGAACAATGATTCCGACAACAAGGTCACCAGCTCTAATGAATGGTGGTTTCAAAGAACAATGATTGTAATGAATGGATATTGCTTTGGACAATGATCCTGATGCATTGGTATATTGTCAGAATAGAGTAATTCGATGGTTGAGGACCTAGATAAGAATAATCTACCATCCAGGAAGGAGCTAATGGATCCTTGAAGGAAAATGAGTACGTGCATAGAGTTTCCCATACGTGCATAGTATTTCCCGTACGTGCATAGTGTTTCCTGTACGTGCATAGTAATTTGGTGGATGAATAGTGATTTTGTAAGTTGGAAAACTTTTCACTCCACCCTATGTACGGGACGTGATATGGATGTTTCGAAGTCATATTAGTAATACGCGGAGGAAATAAGTGAATGTAAAGACGATCGGAATTCAGAAATTCCAAATTCTTTTCGGTATAATATTTGACCGGACAGTGGATTAAATATTATTATAATCCAAGAATTGAGATATTAACTTTGAGGATTTGATATTTTGGGATGTTATTATATTTGATTTAAGAATGAAGGTAGGAAACCACTGAGGAGTGGTTATGGCTACAATGTAATAATTGATATTTGGAAAGAATGAATGGAATTCGACTTTATTATTTCTATGTCTTGAAGAATGCTAAAGGGTGACAACATAGGTAAGAATAATCTATCTTCTAAGGGAATAAGATATGGCAAATTCAAGCAAGAGAATACTCTCATGTCATCCAGATCGATAACGATTAATCCAGTAGTTCCGTAAAAAGGTTAAGGAACGATCGAAAGAGAATACGGACAATTATACAACCCTAAGAGAACAAGTAAAGAATACAGAATGAATAGTGTTTTGGTGGGAGTATATAATAATATGAGATGACACTATATAGAAGTATTCGGAACGGATTTCCGAGTTCGTATTAGTGATCCAGGGGGAAAATAAGTGTATGTAAAAGCTGTCGGATTCTGAAAAACCGCACTTTTATTTTCTCCGAGAGTTCCCTGGACACTGATAGCCTTAAGTATTTAACGAATGGATTTAAGGAATATAAATTGGAAAGTTAGAATGAAAGATGGAGAATGAAAGTATTAATATTAAAGAGGATTCCCGGTAAACCCTAATTAGAAATCCGTGAAATATTCCCACGAACGATCAATCGAAACGGGTAATAACCGGACACAGAAACAAGCAGAGGAAGCAAGAGTCTTGTGCAAGCTACTAGTATAAATATCTAGTAACCAAGTGGGCAAGAGTAACTAGATTAATTGGAGCATAACTAGTACTTAGAAATCAAAAACCCTTGGTTAAGCTTTCAACCATGGAAAACACAACACTTGTCCATGGTAATTACCTCATCCAATGCATCACACTCCACTAGCACCACTTGGATGAGATATTATCTCACAAAATCACTTTAAACATTATTACAATCAACCAATACAAAGAAAAGAGCAAGAACACTCCTCCCCCCCCATTTCCATTCCATTCGGCCTCAACATAAATTCCAAATCCAAACTCCACCTTCCCACCATTGTTTGCTCTTGAAATAATTAAGGTGAGTCTTACATTTCATAAAACTTATCTCCTCAAAATCTTAGCTTCAAACTCATCCTTTTCCATTTTCAAAAAAATCAAACAAGAGGAGGGTGAATAGTGTTCATCAAGTACTAACTTTGTTTTCTTGATTTTCCATGGTTAATCTAGCAAGCATAATCACTCCTAAGGACCATACAAGGCTTAGTAAGGCTATATCACTATCTAAGGAAGGTATAAAGCTCTTGAAACCCTAACCCTTGTTTGAGATTTAAGCATGTTTATGATAGTTATAACTTAGTTATGGTTATGTTAAGATTATAAGCATGATTATGCATGGATTTTGGATTAATGATGTAAATAGCTAGATGAACGGAAAGGCATTGCTTGGCCTCAGTTCATGTGTATAAGTCATGTATATGATGTTTGGGTTGGATACTATGTTTAGGGGAAGATTCGAAATTGGTAGATATTCGATTTACAGCCGTTATAATGCCCGATTTTACAATACCATGTTTTGTATGCCATTTTCCATGCCGAACCCCTACTGTCCAGACACCTTATCTGCCATGATAGGATAGGTAATGTTCTAAGCTTCGTTTTGATATAAAGATCACGTGAAACGGACTTACGGTTTAGGATTTATGACCAAATTACTAAAAGTAGTTCGAATCCATAAACGAAAGTTCGTAACTGTAATTGAACCCTCGTAAACTATGTAACGTCATGGAGAATCTTGGTAAATAAATACTAGAGGTAAAAAGGAAGGCGTGAAAGAAAACCGTATGTCAAAAGGATCATTTTTCGATTTATTAAAAATGTTCGAGTCGAGGTTAAACGCGAACGAACCCCTAAAAGACGACTCTTTTATAACTTCGGTAAAACACTTAGAAAACGGGCGATAAAACTCGGAGTATAATATTGGTTCGTAACGATCAACCTTAGAACTCATATGACTTAAGTATGTCCCAAGTATAAATGCAGTGACATGTCGTATTAACGAACGAATGTCGGGTCGGATCAGTGATAATAAGTAATCCACTAAAGGGGGTATAACGAGATAACTCGAGAACGTGTTTCGATTTAAGTATAACTTAACTTTTAATATGTTAAGTGATTAATCCCGAATGCCTTCGCTATTTATAGATCACCAAGCTGAACCGGGACCCGCTACAACTACCCCTTACCGTACTCGACTACCAGGCAAGTTTCAATTCCATTCTTTTAGGCTGTTGTTGTGATTGAATAAATATATATATATATATATGATTGCTGATATACATATGCCATTGCATGCATGCCTACTTTCAAGTTGAATTGATATACTTGTTCCCTGAATGTTATTGTTGGCTTATAAGCTAGATAGTTATATATCAGTTATAAGCCGGGTATTGTAAGACCCTCATAGAAGGGCATATACATCTTATTAATCAAGTATAGACCGGGAGTCAATATTCCTTGATATATCGAGATTACCTCGGAGGAAAATATTTAAGTAAATATTTTCTATTATTTGGGCGACGAATATTATTTGAATATTCGTTCGAGACTAATTATTTTAACGATCCTTACTTCAAATAATTATTTGAACGTAACCATTCGACGAATAATATTTTTCAATATTCATTCAAAGTCGAATAGATTATCGATTATTATTCCGAATATTCTTCTAAAGATTGGACTACTAAATGAATATTATTTGAATATCCATTTAGAATATTACTTTATTAAATGAATATTACTTTTGAATATTCATTTAAGATATTACTTACTTGATGAATGTTATTCTAATATTCATCTGAAGCTTGATTTATTTATCGACTCTTATCTCGAATATTCCTTTAAAGCTTGGATTACTAAATGAATATTACTTGATATTCATTTAGAATATTATTCATTAAACGAATATTACTTTTTCAATAAACATTTAAATTCCTAATTAATTATGAATATTATTTTGAATATACATCCAGGGTTCTATTTAATCATCGAATATTATTTTAAATATTTTAAATATTCCTTTCAGGACTTATTAAGTAATGAATATTATTTTGAATATTCATTTGATTATTTAATTATGCAATAAATATACTCTCGATATTTCTTCAAGAATTATTCGGGAAATACTCTGATTAAAGATATTCTTTCATATTCCTAAATAATCTGTAAAATATTTTAATTCAATAAATATTCTCTGGATATTTATTCCATACTTAGAATAACCCCGATAAGGTTTATCTTCTTCGATTATTACCGAAAATATCTCGGAGTCATATTATTATTAATCTTATATCAAGAAAGGTTCTCAGACATCATTCTTCTTTGAGTCTATTTCCTTAATAATAAGGGAACCTTACTTGGAAAATGTTATTTATCTTGTCGACTTCCCGGTCATAAAGTATTCCCTTCACCCGCAACTCGGGTGCTGTTGACTTATTAAGTCATTGCTTACCTTCTCATCTTTCGAGGGGTAAGATTACTGGAACAAGTTGATATCCGTTACCAAGTAATAGCTTGAGAGTTATTGGTAAATTTTCCTTTCCAACTAGATACGACTACTTTGTGGAGTCTTATCAACAAGTATTATACTTGGGGAAAGGGGGACGAACGTTACATTCAGAATCATGAATTCTATTTGAACTAGGAGTCGTGTAAGAGGCCGAGTAGCGCCGGTCCATCCCCTTTTGCCCAACCGTTGGCCGGGGAGAGCTAGTAAGGCGGTATACAAGTAAAGCCGTCAGTTCTTCCTTCTACCGGTAGTAAATCCAAATTGAGCTGTACGATCTCGACTGATCATCAAGATTGGAACAGCGGGCGCGGTGAATACTCCATCATTGGTTCATCATCCGAATTTATTTATTTCCTGCAACATGATTACTGTTGGCAGAGTTGGAATAGTGTCATGACTGGAATTGCAACCCTATTCTTGCAAGTTCCTCTTCTTTATAACAATAAGAATATCTCGCTTACTTTGATGTAGCAGATATTTCTTCAAACAAATACTTTCAGTTACCTGGTAACTTCATCGTTCATATTATACTGGCATCATTTCCGTAAATGCATGGCATATGGTTTGAAAGATACTTTTGAACTGTTATAAATTATCGTTCAGTTATATATTATTGTTGGTGGGCTATTGCTCACCCTTGCTTTATTATTATATCACAACAACAGCTAGACCAGATGACTCGCACAAGGCGCACTCTACGCAGGCGAGGACGATGAGACTACCAGAGCTGAAGAAGAAGCTATTGGTAGGGTATATTTATTCTTTCAGTACCAAGAATATGGTCTAGTATGACTTACGTAAATGGATGGCAAAGAGTATGTATTTATATTGAAATTCTTTTGGATTGTAAGAACTCATAACGTGATTAATAAAAATTTGATTGTTACTCTGATTTCATCTCTGGGACTATAACGGGTGTGTTTTATATTGTTGTGTTGGGTTATAGAGACGTAATTTATTTTATGTTAAGGAAAGTTCAATTGTTGTGGACAGAATTGGAAACCGTAACCACCGGATCCCGGACCCCGGATCTGGGGGTGTTACAAGAATGGTGAAGTTACTGTCAAAGAAGTTGTTGTCAAAGAAGACATTGTCATGAAAGACACTGTCAAGAGCTTGAATGAAAAAACTGTCAAAGGCAAAACTGTCAAGACATCCAGGTCTAGGAAGACAAAACAAAGAGCAAAATCCTGGCGTGTAGTTCCAAGAAAGGGCAAGACAAAGGCTGCAGCAAGGAAAAAGAAGCATGGAGTGGTGTTTCTTAAGAAGCCTATTCGAAGAAGAGAAACAAACAGCTTCGAAATCCAGAAGGAAGCTGCGACATGAGATATCACTTCAGTCGAATTGGAGCTGGATAATTCTGAGGAATATGCATCCAGATACATTCTTTAGAAAGATAAATCAAAAGTCATGTTTGTTGAGAAGGATTTCACTATGGTGAATATATCAACAATAATAGACAGATACACTCTCAAACAAACATCACAAGAAGTAAGGCATAGAGTTAATTACTTCGTGCTTGAAATAATGGTGGAGCTTATGGGGACGTATGAAAATGTTGCTAAGAAAGCCATGGAACACATCCAAAAGTACCATGCTGAAAGATATGCTGAACTTTATGAAAGATATGGTGATTGGAGAAACATCGATGATGCGAATGAGGATGTGAGTATAGATGAGGAAGAACTTGTGTCTAAGTATGATTGGACAGAAAGGATGCCCTCCTATACACTTGAAGCTATGGTTGCCTATGAAGCCGAATTAGCTGCTGAAGCTGCTAGGAGAAAAGCTAATATTGGTAAACAGACTGCTGAGGTAGTGGAAGCTGAGCTGAAAGAAAAATTCAAGAAAGTCAACAAGATGAACAGTGAAGCTCCAAACTATCAGCCATGTGCACTGGAAAATCCTCTCAGGATCATAGATGGCAAAGAAGAAATCTATGCAGATAGTTTTCACAAGTTGAGGACCAGTGTACTGAAAGGTCTATACTGGAAAGTTGTTGGATCATCTCACAAACTGGAAATGCTGTGTGCATGGGAATTGGAAGTTATTTTTGATAGTAGGAGAGATGAAGATCCAAAACTTGAGAGAAACAGAAGAGTGACCTTGAATTCTTTTCCTAGCAGAAGATTCAAGATTGAGAACAACATCTTGAAATTCAGAACTTACACCTATGGTTTTGAATCATGGTTTGATCTGAAAGATGTTCAGTATGTCTCTTCTAGACAAATCCAACAGTACATTGATGAGATTGAAGATGATGCTGTATCTGCTGATGAAAAGAATCTAGTGCAAGATCTCCGAAAGTACTTGGAAGAAGCTCTCCACAGAAAGAGAGAGAACAGACAGAACAGGAAAGCTAGATAACAAGATAAGTAAATCTCATATCTACTCAACCTCGAGGAGTACTTGTTTTGCTTTAGATCATTGTCCTATGTAATGCTAAATGCTTGGAAATGTTCTAGAATCCTATTCTGATCTATGTTAGTAAGTTGTCAGCATGCTTGTATTGAGAATTTGTTGTTATTGTCCATAAAAGCAAATTGGGGGAGTTTGTTAGGATTTATGGGTGATAGCGTAGAGACAACTTAACTAGTACTTAGTTTATTTGTATAGTCTAAGTAGAACATACTGTCACAGCCAGAGTGTGTTCTTGTAATCAAATAATTGCTGAAATGTAATAAGTATGTATCTTGGAAGAAGTTCATTGATATGTTCAAGCCTCAAGAGAATACATCAGTTCGACAGCAATAATAAAGTTACTGTCAATACATTGATAGTAACGTTACAAGAAGACTGCATGTTGCAAGGTCACGACAGCAAGTTACATTTGACAGCAACATTTACTGAAGCAGGGGACAGCAACATTCTCACACTTGACAGCAAGTTTGGAGTTCCGACAGCAACATTGACGGGAGCTCAGACTGTCAACTACTGAATATTCCTATTACAGCAAACTTGGCGGCAAGGGTTACTATCTCACTGAATTATTTGATTTGGGGATTTTATCTCAGTCAAACCCCCGTGACAGTTTAGATGTTCGAGAAACAGATTTGTTGCAATTCGTCAAAGATTGTAGCAGACCTGCAAGACTACGACAGAAGCTTGAGAGATCACAAGACGAGGCTCGACAATTCAAAGAGTAAGACAAGTCTGCATCTATTAGAATTGTTATAGCTAATTTTGGAAAGAACCCAGAATGCCTTATGCTTAAAGATAACTCTGTTTGTATAGCATTTTAGGAAAGGTCACATGTGTGGGAAAATTGTGAGGAGCTGTCACTCGAAAACGACAACAGCTCCGCGACCCATGTGACTGAGATGAAAAAGAAAGATTAGTCTATATAGAGACACATCTCTCATTCTTTCTGTAGGGATTCTCACAAGAAGTCGAAGCTTGAGAAAACCATTTTTCTCGAGGTTGTAGCAATACTTTACAAAATTAATAAAATATTTATTTTGTGAGAACATCTTGAATTACTACTTGTGTTTGCAATTCTTGTGTAGATAGTTTACAATCTTTATCATTGTTGTTGAGCTAAAGATTTGAAATTATTTATATTACATTCAACCCCCCCTTCTGCAATATACTCCGGGACCAACAGATACAAATACTTTAATACTACTGATATGAAGGATAAGTATAGATACAAATACATAATACAAATACATATATACATGTTTTTCCACAAGCTCCTTCCACAAGCTTAAGGGCGTAACTAATAAGAGGAATAAGAGACATAGAGATAACCAAACTATGAGAGATGAATTGAGCTCAAGATTTAGGGCTTGGGTTCTTCGTCTAGCTGTAATTCTGGGTGAATTAACCATCGCCGCCGCAAGGAGATCTAGGGTTAAGATGGGATATATGTATGTAAGTATATGTTGGGGTAAAATGAGAAACAGGGATGCATAGTTTGTTTAAAAACAGATGAATTTGGGAAAATAAAAACAGATGAGTTTTGAAACTAAGGTTTCAGGGAGATAAGGGGAATATGTGGTGAATGAAGAGGAAAGTTTGGGCAGATAAGGGGGAGAAGGGGGGAAACTAAACAATGAAAATTTTAGTTAAGGGGGGAAATTTGTACGCCATTAACATTTTATATTTTTCAATGTGTTGTTCTATTTTATTTTAATTTTTTAAATATTTTGGTAAAACTTTTAATTTCATTTTAACTTTATCATTAATTTATTTGAGTTCAATTTTAAAATTTTAAAATTTTATATGCATGTTCTTATATATAATATTATGATACAAATAATAAATTTATCTTGTAAAAATTAAAAAAAAATACTATGTACAAAACGTATTAAAAGTGTTACTTCCTGTAACGGGGCACGATCCAGGTTCAGTGAATAATTTTTTTAATGATTTCTTCGACGATCGAACCGTACGGATGTTAATAAACACTCATTTTAGTGTTGAGAAAAAATAATCAAAAAATAAAAAGATCAAGTTGTACGAGATTTTAACAAAAACGTAGTAAAAGTGATGCTTCCTATAACGGGGCACGATCCAGATTCACTGAATAATTTTTTTGAATGATTTTTTCCACGATCGAACCATACGGATGTTAATAAACACTCATTTTAGTGTTGGAAAAAAATAATCAAAAAATAAAAAGATAGGTTTGTACAAGATTTTAACAAAAACGTAGTAAAAGTGATGCTTCCTATAATTGGGCACGATCCAGATTTACTGAATAATTTATTTGAATGATTTCTTCGACGATCGAACTGTACGGATGTTAATAAACAATCATTTTAGTGTTGGAAGAAAATAATCCAAAAATAAAAAGGTCGGGTTGTACGAGATTTTAACAAAAACGTAGTAATTGCTTCTTGTAACAAGACACGATCCAGATTCACTGAATAATTTTTTGAATGATTTCTTCGACGATCGAACCGTACAGATGTTAATAAACACTCATTTCAGTATTGGAAAAAAATAAACGAAAAATAAAAAGGTAGGGTTGTACGAGATTCTAACAAAAAAGTAGTAAAAGTGTTGCTTCTTGTAATGGGATACGATCCAGATTCACTGAATAATTTTTTTGAATGATTTCTTCGACGATCGAACCGTACAGATGTTAATAAACACTCATTTTAGTGTTGGAAAAAAATAATCAAAAAATAAAAAGGTCGGGTTGTACGAGATTTTAACAAAAATGTAGGAAAAGTATTGCTTCCTATACCGGGGCACGATCCTGATTCACTGAATAATTTTTTTGAATGGTTTCTTCGACGATCGAACCGTACAGATGTTAATAAACACTCATTTTAGTATTGGGAAAAAATAATTAAAAAATAAAAAGGTCGGGTTGTACGAGATTTTAACAAAAATGTCGTAAAAGTGATGCTTCCTATAACAGGGTAAGATCCAGATTCACTGAATAATTTTTTTGAATGATTTCTTCGACGATTGAACCGTAAGGATGTTAATAAACACTCATGTTAGTGTTGGGAAAAAATAATCAAAAAATAAAAAGGTCGGGTTGTGTGAGATTTTAACAAAAAATGTAGTGAAAGTGATGCTTCCTATAACGGGGTAAGATCCAGATTCACTGAATAATTTTTTTGAATGATTTCTTCGACGATCGAACCGTACGAATGTTAATAAACACTCATTTTAGTGTTGGGAAAAAATAATCAAAAATAAAAGGTTTGGTTGTAGGAGATTTTAACAAAAATGTAGTAAAAGTGCATCTTTCGATAACGGAGCACGATCCAGATTCTCTGAATAACTTTTTTTAATAAACACTCATTTTAGTGTTGGAAGAATAAAAAAATAAAAAGGTCGGGTTGTACGAGATTTTAACAAAAACCTAGTAAAAGTGCTGCTTCCTATAACGAGGCACGATCCAAATTCACTGAATAAATTTTTTGAATGATTTCTTCGACGATCGAACCGTACGGACGTTAATAAACACTCATTTTGGTGTTGGTAAAAAATAATCTAAAAATAAAAAGGTCGGGTTGTACGAGATTTTAACAAAAACGTAGTTTAATGATTTAAAAGTGTAAAACATTACACAACGGTTTTTTATGAAAAACTGTTGTTGTTGTGTAAAAACCGTTGTTTGAATATTTTTTTATTTCCCACCAAATCCAATTCAGATTTTTTCAATATTTCCCACCAAATTAAATTCAAATTATTTCGTTATTTTCCACCAAATATTTCATTATTTCCCACCAAACATTTCATTATTTCCCACCAAATCCAATTCAAAATTTTCTGTAGTTCAGATAACGATTTCATAAAACCATTGTCTAGTAAGGCGACAGTTCAGACAACTCTTCAATAAAAACTGTTGTCCCAAGCCAGATTATGTACAACGGTTTATTATAAATTGAAACACACTTGTGTTAATACACGTTACAAAATACCACCGTAAACTACCATTGTCTCATCTGACCAAAGGGGCACCAGTTAGACAACATTTTTAAAAACGTTGAATAACCATTATCGACAGCTGAAAGACACAACGCTTTTTCATTTTCTAACAGTTCACCGTTGTTAAAATTTTTGGGGCAACGGTGTTTTTCACGACCATTGTGTAACATGTGTTGTCTGATTCGATTTCTGGTGTAGTGATCAAATTAGCCAAACTACAATATATACCCTATTTTGCTTATTATATAGTATAGATATAGATGTGTACGTATATGTTTATATTTATAATTATATATGGGGTAGCACTCTATAGAGAACCATCTTACGTGGAGAACCACCTTATTTTTTCTGATTCTGTAGTAGAACAAAATTTTTTTTCAAAAAAAAATCTGAAACTGCTATGTCACCGTTGCCATGTCATCGATGACATCATCACTACTAACGTACGTTACTGCCACGTCACCTGCCACAACATCAATGCTGATATGGCACGTGGCACGTGGCAAATTTTTTTTATTTTTGTTTGTAGAACCAAAAAAGTCAGATTTTTTTTTTTTGTATAACCAAAAAAATCTAGTCCTTTTTTTATAAAACCAAAAAAATAGAACTTTGATTCTGTCGTAGAATCAGAATTTAGAGGTTCTCCAGGTTCTACGTAAGATGGTTCTTATAGAACAATGACTATATGAGGGTTTTAATTTATATGTACTATTTAAACTTCATTTTGATAGTACTTAAAATGGAGTTTAAATAACAATACTTGAAGATTATATAACAATTCTCTAAATTTAATATCATATCGATCAAAGTCCGCTTACATTTGTATGATAAATAAAACTTCTCTTTTATTGGTTAGCATTTAATTAAATTGCTCTTAGGAATTTGAAGTATATACAACTGTATGATCATTGATTCCCTGAAGGCTACGTTGATACAGGGACGAGAACAACGTACTTCATATAAATTTCCTAACTATACCACAGCTCCACCGGACTAATTAAAATGCTTTCAAATCTTAACGCTACATGCGCATATACTGATGTAGTATATTAAACGGTAATTACTGCATCATAAATGGCCTACTGCGATGAAAATTGCTAGTGTTATGAGTAAAAGAATCATGGACACATGATTAAATGGGCCTGGCCATTACTCTCCAAGCTGCCTTCATGCATGAGCTTGACTCTGTTATGACATGGTGAAGGGTCTGAAGGAGGCACCAGACCTCTCGGAAGCTCGTTTTGTATCGAACCGAAGAATTCCATACTCTTCACTTTCATCGAATCTCCCTTTGTAGCCATCACTCCAAATACAATCACAAATATCAGCAATATTAAAGTTCTTATATTCCTCAGCATACTTGATCTTGCAGAAATCATCATCATGGTCTAGCTTGTCGATATTTGTAACACAAGAAATATACAAATTCTCTGCCAATTCGCGCCCAAAAGTTGAAAAATCTTACACCAGAATCTGAGATTAATGAGGGAAGGAGATGTAGTATAGAGTATAAATGGACTGGCGCTTGTAGTTGGACTAGAGGAATTATTTGGATATGAATATATGATGCTGGTTTGAACTTTGACATGAGTTGGTTATGAGTGCGTCTTGCCTTTTATAACGCTTGACAGCGTCATTTCACAAATATTTAGATTAGTTAAAAATAGGTTCTCATTCTATGTACGTATTCGATTTCGCTACAATATTTCCCATAGATAAACATGTTGAAAAACTATAATGTATGTCGTTTAATTAGTCTTAGTTGAGCACGCCATATAGAGCAGCCAAATTAGAAATAGATTAGTGTCAAAATATGATGATAAAGGGTTCTTACTTTGCAAGTCCTTTGTCTTAATCTACTTACAGGTGTATTAAACTAACATTTCATGCAACTACATTCTTCATACATTTCACATGTGCATTGCATTACTAAATTAGGCGTCTTCCATGGCCGACGGTTGCTAATTACGTACACTTGCAGGTGACTCCTCCTACTTTAATGGTGGAGGATTAAAATCAATTATTTCAGTGTTTCCAGTTACATGGAATTGATGATAGTTAATCGGTGGAACTTCAAAATTCCCCTGAGTTAATTTTAAAAGTTTTGTAATATCAATAAGAAAAATATAAATCAGACAACTCTTCATTTTCGATATTCGAATGCAGATTCGGATTTTTAACAAGTGAGCTAGATTACAATCCTATGGTACCACAGGGATTTGCAACCCTACTCCTCTCTGAAGATGGGTATAATAGAGGATGCTTTCGCCAATAATAGGTGCCACAGAGAGTACGGCACTGATGTAAATAGAGTCAAACGTGGTTTGCAAGGTTTTTGTGTATTTCATTGTATCTGCTGCTACTAAGGTCTAGAAGCTTGATGGTGTCACTGTGTATGTAACGTGTATGCATACTAGTGCCGCTTAAATGGATGAAAAGGTAACTCTATAAATGTGACTGTTGCACATTCTTTGTTGTCGGACTTGCGCCGTAGGATGGACATGTCTAAAATAGATGGGTGTTTAAAGTTTACTTGTTGGAATCATCAATGTTTTACAAAATTTACATATTTTTTGCTCC
Organism: Saposhnikovia divaricata; assembly: GCA_036435485.1. Taxonomy (NCBI): domain Eukaryota; kingdom Viridiplantae; phylum Streptophyta; class Magnoliopsida; order Apiales; family Apiaceae; genus Saposhnikovia; species Saposhnikovia divaricata. The sequence continues at coordinate 63,124,086 of CM071594.1, forward strand.
ACGAATGTCCGAGTATCAAGTGTACAATAACAATACTTGAGTTAAAAATGAAGAGTCGGGTAACAATTTAAGGTTGATAGTTATCACGTTCTACATGTTGCAGTCGATTTATTTATGCTAGCTGCCTTGCACCTCAGTCATCATCATCCTCTAGGCTTAGATCAAAGTGCAAACTACTTTGGATGGGCTAATTATATCGGGCCGACTCCCTATTTTTCCACCCAACAATCAACATATATAAGCAAATAACTATTCATCGTATCCGTTTTTAATTTGAATTCAGATAATATGAGGGTAACAAATCACACAGCACTGGACAAGCTTATTCATATTTGAGTACTACTCAGCATGCGATGATGTAAGGTACGAAATCACCAATCCAAATTAATTCTGAACGTGGGAGCTAAAATCGATTTATATTTAAGGATGTTATTTATGGCAGTTGTGGTTAAATATTTTTTTTTCGGATAAAAAAAGCAAGTACCGTTATGGTATATTATTTTGCAATACTAAAATTTTCATTTCAAATGATGGATTTAATTTAAATCACATGTTTAGATCTTCTAAAATTTTAACCATGAAAATATCATGTTAATACAATGATCTTGCAATGCAAATGAACAAGAGCCATAAAGTTTGGCAAACAATCCATCAGTCACAAGACAACTCACAAGTTTTGAATGTAGCTTCGTGATATTGTACTCCTATATTGTTAGATTAGCTTATTGTAACCAGGAAATGTAAAGGCTGCGTGCACAACTTTAATATCTAGAAAGTAAGAAAGCATGCTTTAACATATGACTTAAAATTACTTGCACTAATAATCCCCTAAAGCTAGTTAAAAGTCAATACATATCCCAGAATCAAGTTAATTAATTACTAATGATCCTCATTTTCCTGCATAATTTGTTGCAGTTTTCCATCAATTAAAGCTAACGCATCTTCTTGATTCTGAGAACTCTGCCGAAAGTTGGAGAGATATGAATTGACTGTTATAATAAAATCTGTTACAGCTTCGATTTAATATCATGCCACTGCTACTTGTGTCTCCCCTTCGTTGATAGGCATGAATCCAACTCGTCTCTGCAAATATAAGCAACCCAACTTTAATTAACAATTAAGATGATCAACTGTAAATTGCTATGTAAGTCCTTATAAACTAATGCTCCCAAATAGACGAGAATGTAATGATATTTGTACTATTTCAACTTTAATTAACATGATGGTTAATAATATGTTTTAAACCGTTTTTCCACTGTTGATATGTGTCTAAACTTGTTATGATTGTTGTAATAATTAATAAAGAAAAGAATTGGATCTGACAAAAAAAAAAGGAATAGGATAATATACAACTAGATAAGACGCCAACAATAAAGTCAATGAGAAAGCTGAAGCATAATGGCTTAAGGGCATAAGGAAAGGGGTCAAACATGATGGTTAATTATAGTATGATTTAATAATAGGAATAGGAATATTTAGATAATTAACTACCTACCATTTCACGTCCATGTTCAATATGCAATTTGGACCTTGCTATGAACATGCCACGAAAACCGGTCTAATCCAAAAACTAAAAATAATAATAGTGCAATTAAGCACATAATAAAGCAAGTTATGTACCTCACGCGCCTTCACAGCACCACTAATCCTTCCTAGACGGCCTTCATTCCAATGAACTTGTCGATGCGCCATTGACGATGATCCATGATCAGGAACCTTGTTATCGTCCCCTGCACTTGAACTAATACTCAAGTAAAGTTGCATGATCTTCTCAGCAGCCTCGGCTTCACTTTTACTTTCCCTCATCAACTTCTCAACATCCGCCTTGGGTAATTTGATTTTAATCTTCGTTTTGGGATCATTTTCGATACTTTCCTTGGGAATTTCCTCCATAATAATACTACTCTTAGGCTGCAACAATGAAAGATCAGAGACCGAACGCCTAGCTAGCATTAAGCTATCGAGCCTTTCTTTAGCACTCATGTTAATCCCTGACCTAACCTTCCTTGGTGCTTTTTCTTCAGGAAACTTGGGCAACTCTACTAGAAAATAAAGCCTTCTAGGTTTAAGTTCTTGATGAATACCTAATGGCTTTGCCCGAATTCCGAAATGCTTAACAGCTTCTGATTCCAACAAAACAAAGCCTGGATAATCTTTGGTTACTTCTCCGGCTTGAATTGGAGTTTTTAACTTGATTGTTTCTCCGTTAATCTTCATTATCTTGGTCGTTTTCTTGCCTCCTAAGCTGTTACCCATGGCTTTGTTAATTTCTCTGTTTACTAGTTGTTTAAACTCTCTCTGTTTTTTTTTTCCTGCTCTTTTGTTTAGTGTGTAGGAAATGAATGTAGTAAAGGCTTTTGTTGGAAATATATATAAGTGCGTGGGTTTAATTATTATTTTATTTCAAATTAAGTGTAAACGGATGGTTACATGGGTACGTACGTAAGTTGATGTTGATAAGAGTAGATAGGTCAAATAAGGAGTGCACATGGTTGAATGTACGTATATATCTACAGTAGTATTTATGCTAATTGACAACATGCATTCTGAATTTTTCTTTTAAGAAAAGTGCTTGAACGTTTCTTTCCCTTACTGTATCTTACTACAATAAATCCACATCTTGCAGTTGCATACATGTTTTGTTTTTTGAAATTTGACAGGTAAGCCAGAAACTTGAAATGAGATTTTTGGTTTACATTTAACAGAAATTCATTGTTTGTAAACTTCAGTTTTTTTTTTTTTTTTTTGAAAAGTTGTAAACTTCAGTTATTGCAATTTCCAAAAAAAAAAAAAAAAAAACAAGAACTTCAATTATTGCAAATTTAGTTGTCAAAGATTTATACAGAGTCAACAATCAAGCTTGCTTGGACCAGGACCATGCAGCCATGCAGGTCATTAAGTATTTAAGTGCATGTGTGATGTGTGTACGTACTTGGTGTACGTACTTGGCCAAGAAAAATGCATGTGTATTTTTTTTATCCAGGGCCAGCCTGATAAAAAAAATAAAGATAAATTAGAAACATTATTATATTTCAAAAAAAATTGATGTAAGAGATTTTTAAACTATCATTATTTCTAGGACTTTAAAGTATTTTCATTTTTTATTGAATTTTACGTACTTATTAGTATTTATTCAATATATTGATATAGTAGATAAAAGTCGCAACTCATCAGTAGTCTCTTTTATTTTCAAACTAGCTGATACGGATCGTAATAAATTATTTTAAATTTTAAATTTTAAATTTTTAACTTTTTTTAATAAAATAAAATCTTGAAACACCAAGTTGTAATATAATATTTAATATAAATTAATATTTAATATTTTTATTTTAATTAATTAAATTTACATAACTTTATTCTGGTAATATAATATAAGAATAGCTATATTATTAATTGAATTTATTATTAATCTATTATAGATATTTTAAATATTAATTAAAGGAGTCCTAAGTTCTATTTAATACTATATTCCTGATTTTTTATTAATTAAAGGAGTCCTAAATTCTATTTAATATTATATTCATGACTTTTATTTCAATTTTTAGTTAATAAACTCATAGTATATAATTTCATTATTAAATTAAATTATTATATAATATTACAATTTTAATTAATTAAATTAATTAATATTTAGTGACATACCGTGCATACCATGGTATAAATGGCATACTATTTAAAGGGGTTTCTGCTTTTAATAAAGAGTATAGATATGTCGCTAAAATATTCAAAGTTTTTTGGTGTTTCCATTCAATACTACAGACTCATGTTTGTTTCATGGAATTTCGTAAGATTAAAAAGGACATATATAAAATTATAATTTATTAAAAATTTTAATTCATGCTTATTTTATAAAAATTTACTTAGGATTAGATTGAGTTTTGTGTTTGTTTGGTTGCAATAAGTCTCTTCACAATAATCCCTCCAAAAACAATTAGAAATTTTAAAAGATAATAGAGTAATCTATAGGTATTATCCCTAAAAACAAACATGTGATATAATAATTTACAGAATTAAAATTTTTTTAGAAAATATACTCCAATCCTAAACTTAATCAAAATAAACATGAAATGGATAATTTGAAAGATTAAAATTCAAAAGATTATAAATGATGGAATTATTATATACGAATTATTATCCCGAAATTATAATTCTTCGAAACAAATATGGTCTAAGGGGTTTAAAATAGGGTTCTGTTTTTATCAATATATAATTATACATATATTTTTTTGCTCTGATATTATATTGATAATACATTTATTGCTAAATTCCATAGTTATTTATGTGATATCTATTTTTTTATTTATTTTTGTTATAATGATCTACTACTAGTTTTAGCTAGTTTCAAAAAAGAAAAAGGAGGGAAGAAATATGCTACTTTTAGATTATGTATTTGTTACACGGTTTGTGACTTAAGATAGATCTTAGTAATAACAGGGTAATAAACATTCCTTTTATAGAAAAATATCTTTCTATCTTGTTCATGCATATAATATAAAGAGAAAAAGATCCTGATATAGATGTTAGGGAACTTCTTATGAGATACATACAAAATAACTTTAAATTTTATTGGTGTGCGGGATTACTTATAAAATTCTGAATTTACTAAAATGTTCACTCCATTTTTACATATAAAAGATAAGTATCTCAGGAAACTTACCTGATATATATCTCAGGCTCTCCAATCTCTAATATAAATAGTACTCCCTCCGTTCCATTCTTTTTTACCACATTTCTTATTCTGTTTGTCACAAAAGTATTGTTCACTTTCAATTAATATGATAAATTAAATATTAATTATGTTAAATTTTTTAAAATATGAAAATTTGATTAGTGACAAAATGAGTGGAACGAAAAAATATAATTTATGTGAAATATATATCAAAAAATAGTCCAATTGAGATAAAACCAAAAGAATGCATTCAAGCATATATATACGTGTGAGCTCTACTTTCCGCAATGCTGACCCACGTACGTGTTTCTATTATAGTTTGCATTTCGGCCTTAATCTTCGTACTTATCATGTTGATTATCATTAATCATGTCGATATCAATTATGACCGTAAATTTGTCATATTCTCGAATTTCTATTGGCCTAACTCCTCGTTTCATGGAAAAGCCGATAATTATTTATTTATTGAAATTTAAACTTAGATAATGATGAAGTAATCATATAAAAATGCTTTTAAGCTTGAGTACAAAATGAAATGCGGCAATCACGGTGTAAATTCAAGAATTCTTGCATATTCCATTCAACATGTACGTGCATTGGTTGTTGACTAATTTTCCAGTTCTGATAGTAATGCTAGGTACCCCAAATTGATACCCAAAAATTGCTCCCGAATAATGTAGCATAGTTGACGTGGCAAATTGGGAAATTTTGATTAGGGAATTTGGTGTGAATGCAAGGGGGTCCATCTTGTTATGACCAATTACAATCATACACTTGGCATTTGAGAATTATTTTGGGTACCAATTTGGGGTACCAAGGATTTTTTATGTTCTAAAATACGAAAATTGATATTAATCGACAGAGACATATTACAATTATTAATCGGATAATCGATAATTAATCGAATCGATTAATTGGAGCATTAATTGGAAGCAATTTATTTTAACAAATAATAATATATAATTTAATTTAAGCCTTATCGCGATTCGAGCAGCAAAAAAAAAATACAAACAAATATCATAATATATTATTATATTAGTATAATGTTGGTATTCAAATATTAAGATTTACAAAAAAAGTCACATATCATTAACTCATATTTCGTATGAACGAAAAGAGTAATTCAATTTGAAAAAATAAATGACTAATTAGTGTTTATTAAAGAATTTAATTGATAAATTAACTTCTACTCATATATAATTAGTCAATATATTATTTACTATTATTTTTTAATTTTTTTTAAAACTTTTTGTTTTTAACTTTGATCGATTAATATCGATTTTTGATCGTTTCGATTGATTAATTCCATCTCGTCCAACTTTTGATCGATTTTTAAAAATTCCACTTTTTAATCCAATTTCTGTTTAATCGAGACGGAATACATCCGTTTATCAATTAATTGACCAATTTTAGAACATTAATTGTAATATATAAATAACAATTTGCCATGTTTAAATACTACAATATGACTTTAGCAAACAAGTCATGTTGAAATCCCGCTGATCAACTTGGAACTTACCATGATCATCACGAGTTTATTATTTCAGTTGGTACATACATATATTTTTAAACGGTTGACGGTCAATAATAAATATTTGTTTACAATAAATCGTATTGTAAAAACTTTTTTCGGTATGTAGAAAGATGGGATCCACCTGTTTTAACACAAAAAATTCTATCGTAGAAATTTTTTGCAATACGACTTGCTGCAACAATCATTTGTCAAAGATCAGGTCCCTTTTTAAATAGGACTGAATGATTATTATAATAATTTATATTGAAAAACATGTACGCAGGTTAGTTAGGAGTTTGAGTTCTACATTCAAATTGGCAAAAGTACGTAGAAAGAAAAGTCAATACAAGAGATGAACATCTGCATGCATACACAATCCTACTACAAGATATGGGCTGCTTTGTCATATCCGGTGTGCATTGAAGATGATGGCCAGTGTTTTTTTTTTTTTGTGGCATTGGTTGGGCCAACAAAAGTCTACCCAACACAAATTATAATGTTGATTTCACCACTTGATAGATCTTAACCAGGGGTGGTCCTGGCTATAGGTGAGTTAGTCTTGTGCCTAGGGCCCCCAAAAATCAAGGGTCCCAATTTTTAGAGATAAAATAGGTATATTTATACATGTTATATTTGATTATTTTTATAAAAAATTTTAAAAAAATTTCTATTATTAAAAAATTATAAAAGGATATCATAAAAATTTAAAAACTAGTATCTAATTGTTAAATTTATTTTATGTAGAGCATTTGTATATTTGTTTTTATTGAAGTAACAAAAAATTAAATTCTATGTTAGGACGAAAATAAATTTAATTTATAATCTTTTGTGTATTACTTTATTAAATATTAAGTCGAAGTAAAAACAATCCACTTCTTAGCCCCAGCATCCTCGGTTTTGTACTTATGGTCAAGTGACTCCCATAAGACCTTAGCTGTTGGCTTTGTACTGTACACGTTATATAACGAGTCAGCCAAACCATTTAGCACGTAATTCCGACAAATATAATCGGCGTGCTTCCAAGCATCAACAGCATAAACTGCTTGCGTGTTACTCTCAGTAGTGAGCAACGGTGGATCCTCCCTGAGGTAGCGATCCATATTCAACGTGGTCAGATAGAACAGCATCTTTTGCTGCCAGCGTTTGAAGTTCGTACCATTAAACTTCTCAGGTTTCTCAGCATGTGCAGCAGGAACTGTAGGAACCGTAGGCACAACAGGTGCAACATGTGTGGTAGCCACTCCAGATGGTGGTACTACCGTCGATCCAATTGGAACACTAAACTGTCCAATGACAGTATGTCCCACATGCACATGTCCCGGAGGCACATGTCCAACCGGCGTTGCACCCACATCAGATGTCATAATCTGTGCAATAGGGTTTAACGGCGGCTGGTGATCCCCATCAGATGTTACAATTTGTGCGTTGGGATCAACCACCTTGTTCGTGTTGTTCATAGTTTGATTCTCCATTGATTCTGTCACTCAAACAAACAATTAAATACGTAAGTACAGATCACAGATATAAAAAAAAATACGCTTTAAGATTGTTAGACAATCTGTGAAAATAGTAAAAAATAGTAGATCGTGTGTGTGTGAATAACAGAATAATAAAACGAATAAAAGAGGAGACAAGAACGTAAAAACCCGAGTCCAGTGCGTGACTGTCTCCTTAAAGCGTATTTGCCCTCACCATATGTGCGAGCGAAACGCCTCCCAGGATAAAACGGATTGCAGTGAGGCTACAGTAGCGTCACTCTCAGCGAGCTTGAAACGAGCAAGAATATCACCGAAGGAAGAAGAGACTGCGTTTAAGAGGAGAGGATGTGTTTTTCGAATGAATAATCCTAGACCCTAAGGGGGGTATTTATAGGATAGACCAGACTTGTTCGCTACACAACTGCCTAACTTAATTAAACGCGTTAATTAAGATAAGACTGTAACGAAAAGATAATGATAAAACTTGTGCGCTACTCAGTTACCCCAATTAAAAAGTCGGTGGTAATTTTCCTTTATTAATTAACCGCGTTAATTAATTAAGGTAAGGCGGTGGCAAAAAATTCGTTATAAAAACGGAATTGATTTTACCACAATTAATTTAGTCAAATCTTTAAGCCCAAACCCAGTGGAAATAATAATTAGCAAAACTAGTCCGGGATTATTCGGCACAATTTTCTGCTACATTTGTGTCCGCAGGTCGCACACGCGGAAAGCCCGAAGGCTTGCGAAACCTCGAATTTCCCCTCGAAATCCCACAATTCGCACCCCCCCTTACGCGCCCGCGTAGGAGATGGTGCAACACTTAACCAACACAAGTGAACACTCCTCTTGTGTTGTACTATATAAAGCAAAGGAAACTCCTTTTCCTTATCAATGTGGGACTTCAAGTTTAACAACAAAATTTCGACTCTTAAGGGACCAACTTTAAGTAATCATAACTCATCCATCCCTTAGTCGTTTTGAGTGTTTAAATATGCATTGGAAAGCTCTCACGGAGGGGAACACTCTCCAAGCATGACTTGTTGCAAACACGCACACAAGGCACACTCAAATCGGAGCTCAAAATGACTCGACAATGTGGGTCTAAAAACCCACATTTTCTAACATACATGACTATACATAACAAACCATGGTGAGATTTATGATTTGAGCAACGATGATTTGTATGAAGACTTGTGTATGTTGCGTCGAAATTTGCGAGGAGATATAGGAGGGCAATAGTTGTGTTAAGTTACATAAAAAAATGGAAGGTAGCTATCCAAATGCTTGGATTGCTTACAAGATTCTTCTAACGATACCCGTTACAGTTGCTTATGCAAAACGGAGTTTTTCAAAACTAAACCGGATTAAATCCTACCTTCGTTCAACCATGTCTAAAGAAAGGTTAAGTGGTTTAGCTATGTTATCTATTAGAAAAGGATACGGTTCAGAAACTTGATTATACAAATTTAATTGATACTTTTGCATCCAAAAATGCAAGACGTGTTATATTTAAATAAAATAATGAGATTGTTTTACGTACTATTTTTTTTGTTTGTCTTATTAGTAAATTTTAAGCATATATTTTGTATCCGGGAAAAAAAATTTAGGGCTCCAAAATTTAGGTTTGCCTAGAACCTCCCGAATCTCAGGACCGCCCCTCATCTTAACACAACATGCAATGGAGGTCCCTAACCTAGGTCGCCATTAACTTTACTAATCATCCATTGACCCATCCAAGTAAGTTTCGGTGTTTTTTTTTTTTTTTTTTGCTAAGTTTCGGTGTTTGTTTCTTATAAATAACTCATTTCCAAAAAAAAAATTGTAAAGTTACATAAATGTTTCTAAAATAAATATTAAATAATAACATATACGTGCATAATAAGTACAAAATACAACAAGAGTTTTGTTGAGTGTTATAGATTAGAAGTGTCTGTATGGAGTACTGTTGAGTGCTAAATTTAAAAGAGTGTTAGGGCAAACCGAGCAATGATTAAAGACCCAAAGGGTAGATTATCTCAAATTCTTCTTCAGAAGTATGATCCAAATTTGGATTTGTAGTACCGTTCATATTTGGATTATCACTACTAGCTTTATATTGTTAAAATTTTGTAGTATAATTTTGATTATAATTTTTTTTTCTTTGTAAAATAAATTTTATAATATTTTGAATTGTTTATTTTTACTTTTAATGATTGTAATGCATATATGTTTTTTTTGAATAGTAATGCATATATGTTATATGATTTGTAGTATAATTTTTTTAAAATGATTTTTCTATAATTTTTATTTTAAAGTTTAGGCTAAGATATATTTTAGTATATCATAATTATTTTTTATTTTTTTTATTTTATTAGATCGCAAATTATATGCTTAAAACATATGGGTACTATATTCGTGTAATAATCTATTCTTTTTTTATATTTTTGATTATGTAATCTAATAATTAATTGAAAAAAAATTAGATATTTTGTTATAGTGTTTTATAGTTTTTAAAGACATTTTTTAAACTTGTTAGGAAATATGTGTGGTATAAAAATTTTAATTTGTTTGAATATTGATTATATTTACATGTTAATTTTATATTTTTGACATGTGAGGTATTTATTATGTGTTTTTGTTTAGAGTAATCTTACGGGTTTTTGTATTATATTTATATACTAATATAAATTTATTTTGTGGGTGTTTTGATTGTTTCTAATTTAAAATATGTTCATTTATTGATTTGTATTCACTTTTTTTAATTTCAAATTTTTCTTTGCAAAGTAAGAATTTGTTTATATGTTGATTTATGCTCATATTTTTTAATTTAAATTTCAGCAACATATTTGTTGTCAAACCTAAAAATAGAATATTTAATGATTTTTATGAAAATAATTTTTTCAAAGCACTTTTATTTAGTAAACAATTGTCTTTGTAAATTATATTTTAAGGTTTAGCCTAACATATATTTTAATATTTTATATTTTTTGCGGTGTTTTCAATTTTATTAGAATATATATAATATATTTAGACACGTGAGAAATTATTGGTTTAACTTGTTGTGAACACAAATACATTTGTACTTTTTTTAATGAAATTTTGTACTATCTTATTTTTGTATTGTTTTAAATTTGTTTTAAATGCATTATATTAAGGTTTATTGTTGATTTTAATTTTCTAAAATTAGATTATTTTTTTTTTGAATTGGCATTTGTTTTGTGGAATATATTTTGCTGAATTTTGGTGTCATTTCCAATTATGACATGTTTTTTTATTACCTTTTTATTATCTTGTTTTACCATATATTATATTTTAAATATTTTTTTTTATTTGTAAATAATTGTAAATTCTTTTTTTTAAAAAGTTATTTTTTGAATTGAAATTCTGATGGTATGCTTTATTTACTTATTTATTATATATAAAGAATGAATTTGTGACTCATTTTTAATTATGTTTTTTTTGCTATTTTGTTCTTGTTTGTTATTTTAGAAATATATTTGTGTCAAACCTAAAATTAGAATCTTTAATGATTTTTATAAAAATAATGTTTTTCTTAAAACATTTTATATGGTAAACAATTTTTTTTTGAAAATTTTATTTTAAGGTTTAGCATAACATATGTTTTAATATTTCATAGCATAATTTTAGCTTTTAAATCAATATTCTGGCCCATAATATTTCAGAGCATAATTTTAGCTTTTAATTCAAAATTCTGGCCCAACTCTTTCTCTGATAAAATTACCTTTTAATCCCTAGACGACCACCTAAACCTCCTTAGGTCAATTATATATAGGATATAATTCATTGATCCAAATTTGGATCACTTGATTTAATTTTAAAATAATATTTTTGTTATTTATATATTTTTAGTTTATTAGATTCAAAATTGATTTATAATTTTTTAATTATTTAATTAATAATAGTATGTAATTAATAAATGAATGTATTTTTTATTAACTAAGAATACAATTTTAATATTATTTATGTATATTAAAAATTTTATATCTTTAATTTAACTAATTTATTAAATATAATATAAATAGTTCGTAACGATTAAACATTAAATTTAAGATTAAATAGTTTGATATAATATTTATGTAATATAATATGCAAATGGGTTTCATGTGATCTCAGGTTAGAACCCTTAGGTTAAAACAAATCAATACAAATTTAATGATATTTGTGTAAATTACTGTTAAAAATTTGATAATTACAAAAATGCCCGGATCCCTTACTTTATAAATAATATTTCTTATAATCTTGGGGAGATACTTGAGGTTGTTCTCAGGCCAATTTTTATCATATGCAATAGTTATTTGGATCACGCTGTTGGAGTTAATCATAAATTTGGATCAATTAATCATCTAAATTTTGATTTTTGAATCACAACGACTGGAGATGACCTTAGTATTGATTAAGGTAACAATTTCATATATTTCCACGCACATGTCAATAATTTTACTTTTGGGGCATTTTAACTCTGTATTATTTGAGAGTGATTTTTAATCGATATACAAATTGGTTGAAATTTTGTTCGAATTAAAGTACTTAACAAGGTAATAAAATTTGTCGGTCCTAACAATCTTTAAAATTTATTTATTTCTGCTTAAATGATATATTATCAGCGGTACAAATTATCTGTGGAAGTGGTCTAAACATCTTGTTAGAACCACCAATCAATCAAATCATTCTATTAATGGTTGATACTTAAGTTGTGCACGTTTTTAGAGAAAAATAAACACACAATTCAAAGGTCCGAATTAGTTTAAAAAAAGTGATGACTAAGCTATTATTGGTAGAGCACAAAGGAGACTAATTCACACCGAAAGTTTTCGGGATTTGGCCAAGAATATCCCAAATGTACCTTACCCATTACAAGAATACCCTAAAATGTTGATGGTGGCCATAAATATCCCGCTATTACGCATTTGAAATAGGAGTAATAGGTTTTATACTAATTACGCATTTGAAAAAGGGTAATACGTGAGCAGTACTTATCTATTACGCATTTGGAGAATGGGTAAATGCTATTACGCATTCTCCAAATGGGTAATAAAGAAAAAAATTTATGCTAATTATCCACTTATCAAATGCGTAACAGGCTGATTTTTTTTTTTTTTTGTTAATCATTTGTGAAATGCGTAACAAGAACTTTTTTTTTATTAAGCCTTTGTGAAATGCGTAACTCTGGGGTAGTTTTGGCCACTTTTTCCAAAAGTGTTATTTTCGTCCGATTTTCAAATTTTGGTGTATTATTGTCATTCTTTCAAAGTTTTCAAGTCACGAGTTATGACAGGAAGTTGAGTAATCTACCATGCAAATTCAGATGAGGTTTATTACTCAATTATCCATCCGTCCATATATGTAAAGTAAAAGAGAAAAATAGTTGTCTGTTCCGCATTATAGACACTTTTCCGCAACAAAATTTGAGTACGATAGTTTTACAAATCTAAAAAAAATTATACTCACATTCATGCTATCGGGATATGGGGACTGTGGCCATTGGAAGTAACTGATGACTTGTGTTGAATGTTCTTGATTCTGTTCCTACGAAGAGAATATGGATCTACTCCGGCCTTATGAGCTGAAACGACACCTATGGCTTCCCAATAGTTGGAAACTGTTACCTGAATCAGACATTCCACCATCTTTAGCAAACTTTCCAACTTAGTCTTGAACTCAATAAAGTGGGTAAATAGTACAAAAAGTCTATATAAAACATACTGCTTCTATCCCAAGTTTAGCTGGTGTGTCATTGAGAACTGTTGTATTTTCTTCCACTGCAATTATGAGTGGCTGCACCAAATTTAACATATTAAAATTAGCATGTAAGGCTTGTAAGCACCTTCTGCTGTTACTAATATTATATGTGAGAAGATTAAAGGCTTAACAAGAAAGAGAAACCACTTTTTAACTCATGCATCTTTGTTTTAATTAAGATTAAGACAAAAAAGGATGAAGGGAGTAGTACATTGTGTACCTTGTTTCTTTTGCGATTTGCAAATGCAAGAGCCCCATCTCCTCCACAGGCATCTAGAGGAAGTATGACACTATCAACATCACTTGCCAATATGGAATCCCTTTCCAGCTTATTGACCGTATACTGTGGTGCATTACTTAGCCCAGCAAGGACACAAGGCAAAAATGTGTAGCCAATCTGTACAGTATATACACGAGTCGGATAAATTGAACAAAACAAGGAAGAGATGTAGGGAGGAAGAAACTGACAAGTCAAATTTACATGAAATAACAAAACAAACAATAAAAAACCATGATCACAGGAACCACGGAATTAGTACTTCACTGTTGTGCAAAGTTCGCATTATTGCATATTTGATGATAGAGATATTAAGCTATGTGGTATTAATTAACAAAAACAACTATGCGACATTTGTGATTTGCGAGGACAATGTTTGTTTAATTGAAAAGCAATGTCTTTTATTGATAAATAAAACTTTGCAACAGGAGATACACATTTTATTATAAAACTTCTGCAGATGCAAACCCCTGCAGCAACTTACAAATCGCTACAACTGACGCTTACTGCCACTACACTAAAACATAGAACTATTAAAACTATTAAACTGCTTGCACTCAGAATAATTTAAACAACTAAAACAAACCACATGGTAGAACAGAGGTATATAAAGGATATCTAACTAAACATAAGCACCGATTATACTCAGCAGTGAATATTGTCTTGCAAAACTTTGATAAGAAACTAACTTGTTTGAATTGAGGGTTAGGAGGGGTTGGGTTGGAAAACTAACAACCATGTTTGGGAAAATTATTAAAGTGAGGGGTTGGGTTACGGGGGCTAGAGAAGGGTTGGAGGAGGGTTAAATTTGAACTAACTTTCCTTAGTTTCCAACACCCCGATTTGGGGTGTCACAGACTTTGGGCGCCTTTTGTGATTGTAACTATCTCAGCCACTTCAGCAGTTAGTTGAGTCAGTCAAGTAAATTATTAATTTATATATTAAAAGAAAGAATATCAGTCTGGTAAACGATGTCGTTTTCAAAGGAATGTTGGGATCATGTGCCTAACAGAGTGTGGAGAAGCAACCGGTGGATTCGTGACACGTGTCTACTAGAAGGCTACTAAAAGAGGAGATGAAGGAGATTAGGCAGACTTGATTGACAATTTATCTTCCTCTTGTATTTTGGTTTTCCTGTTCTTATTTTAGTACTCTTAATTTTCAATACAGTCCTGTTCCTTAATTGTGTTTGTTGATTTAGTACGTTAATTCAGTTCTATTTCGGTACTCGTATTCTTAGTTGGTTACAAATTGGTATCAGAGTGGACGGTTCCTTGGCTACAACTATGGCGGAAGGCACTCGTCTTAAGACTTTAGATGAGAGAATGGGGGTGACGGAAGGGAAGTTGAGAGAAGTGGCAGAAGAGCTCAGTAAGAACAGAGAACAAGTGGGTACGAAGATTGGTGATATGAATCAAAGGGTGGACGGATTGGGTCTCCGAATGGATAAAATGGATAACAAGTTGTCAGATCTGAAGCAATTGATTTTGGGGCTTCATCAAGGGAAAGAAACTGACAAGTCTACAACCCCAGTTTCTGAAGTGGTGATTGAAGTTGGATCTGAACGACAATCCAACTAGTATAATGAGGTAACATCTGGTTTCCAATTTCCACCCTCCCTTGTCTAATGTTGATACTTCAGTTGCTAGTACTCCAACTACTACTGTTACGCCATATACCACTCACTCTGCTTATACTGTACCACCTGTTTACACGGTTCCACCCACACCTTTTAGCATGAACCCTAATTACTCTGCTAACTTTAGTGCTCAGTATGTTCAAGCACCACCTTATAATGCTTACACACAACCTGTCACCTCAACTATGACTCCTCACCATCAACAATTATATGTTCCGCCATATAATAATTTTACATACCAGAATCAAACACCTCCGTTTAGTTACATAAATCCACCCATTAGCTCCCACGGGACAACCTCACCATGTTACTATCCATTTCAATCCCAAGCTCGAATTCCCAAGTTTGATGGTACCGATCCAAAAGGATGGATAATTAGAGCAGAAGAATACTTTGAGTTTTTGAATATTGAGGAAGGAAGGAAGGTAAAAATGGTTGGATTACACTTTGAAGGGAAGGCTAATCAGCTAATGTGTGGTATAGATTTTACCAATCTGGTAGGGGAATCATCAACTGGAAATTGTTTGTAGCAGATGCGGTAACTAGATTTGAGAATCCGAAAAGTAGGGATGTCCAAGACCTGTTTAACATATTAAAGCAGGTTACTACGGTGTCAGAATATGAAGACAGCTTTGAAGAGCTTAGGGCATTGGTTGTGGCAAAGAATAGAGGCTTCACAGAAGAATATTTTGTATCCAGTTTCATCAGTGGCTTGAAAGATTCAATTAAAGGGGCCGTTAAAATGTTCAGACCCCAATCTTTAACGGATGCTGTGTATTTGGCAAAACAAAAAGAATCCAGAAATCCAAAAGGTTACTCTACCCAAGTGAGTAAACCGACAGTTATCAAAGGCAATCAACAATACAGTGTGTTAACCAAGTCCCCAACTACCAACACCTTTAAGCCCACTAGCTCGCCTGCCAAAGAGGTGAACAAAAACAGGTCAACACTGAGCAGTAAAGAGATTTTAGAAAGAAGGGAGAAGGGACAGTGTTTTCACTGTGACAAGATGTATCACCCTGGCCAGCAATGTAAATCCAGGTTGTATATGCTAATTGGAGAGGACCAGTGCAATGAGGAAGGGTCAGATGTGGAACATGTGATTAATGAAATGGAAAAAGTACTCACAGCATCTGAGGTACCTGGGGAAATTTCCATCAATGCATTGTCTGGGCATAATTCAGCCAGTACTATAAGGATGCAGAGCAAGTTCAAGGGTAGAACACTAAATATTCTGATTGACAGTGGGTCAACCTATAGCTTTATGGACAAGGGAATTGTCAAGAAGCTGGGATTCCTGGCAAAGGTGGAGTCACCACTTATGGTGACAGTTGCTGATGGAACTAGCATGCTAGTTGACTCTATTTGCAAGAATGTAAACTATGATATACAGGGCCATCACTTTGTGTCAGAATTAAGGCCATTCCAGCTGGGTGGGTCAGACATCATTCTTGGAGTGGATTGGCTTAAGTTGCACAGCCCAGTCACATTTTGATTGTAACAAATGTACTGTCACACTGGTGAAAGATGGAAAAACAGTCACACTGGGTGCTAACACTGGTGGGAGCATACAGTTTATATCTGGAAAGAAACTCAACAAATTGATGAGGTCCCATAAAGGAATCACTCAAGGGTGCATCTGCATGATCACTACTGACAAGAAGGCAGAGGCTGACACTCACAGTCCACCAAAGCCATCACCAGCCAACAACTCTCTTGGAGGAGTACAAGTCTGTTCATGAAGAATCTAAAGGTTTACCTCCCAACAGACTCCATGACCACAAGATTTCTTTACTTGAAGGGAGTCAACCCATAAACCAAAGGAGCTACAGAGTTCCCTATGTGCAGAAAGCTGAAATTGAACAACAAATCAAGGAAATATTGAAATCTGGAATTATACAAGAGAGTACCAGCCCCTTTGCCTCTCCTATATTCGTAGTCAAAAAGAAGGATGGGACTTGGCGGATGTGTGTGGATTATTGGAGGTTAAATGATGTCACAATTAAGAATAAATATCCTATATCCTTGATAGATGAACTATTGGATGAATTTAAGGGAGCACAAGAAGATGTGTATAAGACTGCATTTCGAACCCACCAAGGCCTATTGGGCTTACCAATGCACCTGCAACTTTCCAGTCACTTATGAATATAGTGTTTAAAGAACAGTTGAGGAAGTCAGTACTAGTTTTTTTTTTATGACATACTGGTGTACAGTTCCTCCTATGAAGACCACCTGGTGCACTTGAAAAAAGTACTACAGATAATGAGAGAACACCAACTATTTGCTAAGGAAAGCAAATGTATGTTTGGACAGACAAGCTTGAGTACCTGGGTCTAGAGCCGGCAATTTGGTACACGACACGAAAACACGATACGAAAACGACACGAAAATTACGGGTTTGGGTTGACCTTTGCAGTACACGAACACGAAAGTACACGAACACGAAATTACACGGATGAATTTAGTGTCGGTTTTGGGTTTACCCCTGGGTACACGACACGAAACGAAAATACACGAAATAAATAAATATTTAAATAATTTTATTTAAATTATATGAATACATATTTTAAAATAATATTTTATATATAATTTTTACATAAGATAAATACAAAATAACTTCGAATTTTAGTTTCATAATACTTGAGCACACTTGATTCTTTATAACATATGGACTTAAGACTTGACTTGTAAAAATTTAATATTTAAATATTTTTATTTTTATTCAAAAATTACACGAAACACGACACGAAATGTAAACGAAATGAAGGTACACGAACACGAAACGAAACGAATCCTTAACGGGTTGGTTTTGGATTTGGCATTACGTACACGAAACACGAAAGTACACGACACGAAAGTACACGAAACGAACGAATTGCCAGGTCTACCTGGGTCATATAATCTCTGATCAGGGTGTTTCCACAGATCCTGAAAAGATAAGGGCTATGAAGGAGTGGCCACTACCTAAGAATATCAAACAGCTAAGAGCTTTTCTAGGCCTTACTGGATATTACAGGAGATTTGTAGAGGGGTATGGGGAAATCAGCAAACCACTGACATAGCTGTTAAAGAAGGGGATGTTCAAATGGACTACAGAGGCTACTATAGCCTTTAATAGACTCAAAAATGCCATGATATCTGCACCAGTCTTGGCTCTACCAGATTACTCTCTTCCCTTTGTGGTGGAAACAAATGCCAGTGGGACAGGGATAGGGGCAGTACTAATGCAAAAAGGCAGGCCACTAGCATGCCTCAGTAAAAGCCTTAATAAGAAGCAACAAAGTCTATCCATATATGAAAAGGAACTGTTAGCTTTGGTTATGGCTACTCAGAAGTGGCACACCTACTTGCAAGGGCACCATTTTGTGATTAAAACAGATCACCGGAGTCTTAAATACCTCCTAGAGCAAAGACTATCCACCTTACTCCAACAGAAATGGTTGGCCAAACTTATGGGATTAGACTATGTCTACAAAAAAGGGAAAGAAAATGTGGTGGCAGATGCCTTGTCAAGGTTACTAGTAAATGTACATAGGGAATTGCAGGAGGTGACAGCCACCCAACAAGAATGGCTGGAAAATATTGTTAAAAGCTATGACAGTGATAAGCACTCACAGAAGATTATCGAAGGTATCACTACTAAAGATCCAGAGTATGCTAAGTTTACTTTCCACAAAGGCATCATCAAAAAGGAGGGAAAGCTATATGTGGGAACTAAAGGACCAGCAAAAAGCCACATTATGTGGGAAATGCATGACAGTCCTAGTGGAGGTCACTCTGGTCAAGAAGCCACTTGGAAAAGGATAGCTCAATTCTTCTACTGGCCCCACATGAGGAAAGAAATTGCAGAATATGTACAAGCTTGTGACCTGTGTCAGAGATTAAAATAGGTAATGACCCTCCCAATGGGCTGTTAGAGCCACTGCCCATTCCTGTGCAAGTATGGGAGGATATTTCACTTGACAGACGGGAAGATTATAAAAGTAATGCAGCAGTTGTCCAATGGTTAGTGCAGTGGTCAAACACAGTACCAGAAGATGCAACTTGGGAGATAGCCTCAGTTATACAGGAGCAGTACCCAGACTTTAATCCTTGAGGTCAAGGATTGTTTAAGGGGAGGGAATTGTAACTATCTCAGCTAAAGTGGTAGTTAGATGAGTTAGTCAAGTAAATTATTAATTTATATATTAAAAGAAAGAATATCAGTCTGGTAAACGATGTCGTTTCCAAAGGAATGTTGGGATCACGTGCCTAACAGGGTGTGGAGAAGCAACCGGTGGATTCGTGACACGCGTCTACTAGAAGGCTACTAAAAGAGGAGAGATGAAGGAGATTAGGCAGACTTGATTGACAATTTATTTTTCTCTTGTATTTTGGTTTTCCTGTTCTTATTTTAGTACTCTTAATTTTCAATACAGTCTTGTTCCTTAATTGTGTTTGTTGATTTAGTACGTTAATTCATTTCTATTTCGGTACTCGTATTCTTAGTTGGTTACATGGTGCTTCCTCGTGCTTGTTCAAGGACCCATCCACTTAATTTTGCTCTGTATCTTAACATCTTAACGATAAATTGATACATGGATTATATGCACAACAGTCACGCACACATCTGTACACTCCCAGATTTGTGTTCTTTTTTATTTTTTGAAAACAAAATATTACATTTTTGAGAACAAATTAATATAACAATGATTTTAAGGTTAGTACTAATTTATAATGTTACTTTATTTTAACTAATGTTGTATAATACAAAAGGATTAACGGAAAATAATAAAACAAATTTATTTTAACAAAATTACATATGCTAAAATTTAGTTTTTAAATTCATTAAATTTTTCTTTAAACAAAATATTAGTTTCAATCTTTGGTTAACCAACCTTTTTGTTCTAACCCTCCATATAAACAAGGTAAGGGTTGAACCTCTTCTTACCCGATCCTTACATCCTTAGAGGTTCAAACCAACCTAAGAGCAAGTCCAATGCTAGATGCTAAATTGCTATTGCTATTGCTATAATATAAAACCAAAAAGTGAATTTTGGTGCTAAAATAAAATTCACCCTCCAAAGCTAGTTCTATAACTAGTTTCAAATTTAATCATCTCTTTTAACTTTTACCTAACTCTTTTAACTTCTATTGAATATTCTCAACAAATTTATCTCATTCTAGTTAAATGATGATGTGGCATGGATGCATAAATGCATCCTTGGTTTCAAATTTAGCACCAAGGATGCATAATATAGCAATAGCACCAAGGATAGCATTGCATTGGACTTGCTCTAACTCATCCATTCCCAACCGAACCCCTCTCAACCCAACCCACCCCCCCCCTCAGCCTCCTATCCACACACCCTAAGATTAAGAATAGAAATATGTACGGTCTAGCGTCCCCTTAGAAATATTTTGTCAATTTGATGATCAGAAATCTTAGAAAATAATCTCACTGAAGGGTGGCGAGGGAGTATAGTCGGCCAAATGTGCGCATATCAAGGATTATCCGTGTATACCTTCAAAATTACAACTAAAAATAACTAAAATTATATCAATACACAATGCCATGAATTGAAAGTGGATGTAAGAACCCTAAATTCGAGCTCTTGTAATTTAAAATTTTCATTTATGGAAATTTTTGGGGTATGTAGCATTACTCTTGATGAACGAGCGTGCGAAATCGTGGCGAACGTTATTGATGCCCAAACTCCCTCAAAACTGCCCACTGCTCTGAACAGTGATTTCGGAGGTCATGACCTCTGTCTTGGCAGTCCATTAAAATGTATTTAGATGCTAGACGGAATGTAGATCACACCCGCGAAAAAGTTGTGTGGATAGCATTAACGGTTTAAAAGTTATTAACGTATTAGTGAGGGTTACGCGACAAAACCAAATTTGCCTATAAACTTTTTTAAACAATATTTTTAGACCACTTCGCGAAACAATTTTGACAGTAGATACTATCATTAGATAGTAAACGGAGTCTATTTTAATTCCGCAAAAATTTCGTGTCTTTTCGTTTAACGAGTAAAGAAAAATTAAAGTTTTAGTGTAAACGAAGCAAATAGTAACTTTCCGTAGATCGTCTAAGTTTGAAAATACATTTCACCTAGGTAAACTCCATTTTTCGAACCAAAACATTTTTAATAAATTCTTCAAGTTTTCAAAATGATTTTAGAAGTGGTTTCGTATTTTTTTAAGAATTTTATGATTTACTAAAATTGTTAGAGTGCAAGTCACGTAATAGTGATCCTTAAGGAAGTCGACTTTACGCTGTGCTCCCGAGTTAGAATTTAGAGAGAAGAGAAGAGAACGGAAGACAAAATTTTAAAATTTTCTTTTAAAAATGTGCTCCCTAGTTTTTTGGGAAGAGAAGAGAAAAGAAAATTTTCAAAACCTTCTTTCCAAAAGTTTCTTCTAAAAAATGGGATGATTGGGAGAGAAGCTCTCACATACATTTCCAAAAAAATTCCCTCCAACTCACTTTTTTCAAAAATTTCTCTCATGATTTACAAAAAATCTAGGGAGCATGTTAAAGAATTTTTTTTGCTTCTCTTCTTTCCCATTCTCTTCTCTTCCATTCTCTTCTTTAACAAAAAACTTGGGAGCACAGCATTAGAGAGCCGTTTCGGGAGCCGATTTTGAGCAAGTTAACGTACTTTTCTCGAGTCGACCACTTTTGGGGTATGTAGCATTACTCTTGATGAACGAGCGTGCGAAATCGTGGCGAACGTTATTGATGCCCAAACTCCCTCAAAACTGCCCACTGCTCTGAACAGTGATTTCGGAGGTCATGACCTCTGTCTTGGCAGTCCATTAAAATGTATTTAGATGCTAGACGGAATGTAGATCACACCCGCGAAAAAGATGTGTGGATAGCATTAACGGTTTAAAAGTTATTAACGTATTAGTGAGGGTTACGCGACAAAACCAAATTTGCCTATAAACTTTTTTAAACAATATTTTTAGACCACTTCGCGAAACAATTTTGACAGTAGATACTATCATTAGATAGTAAACGGAGTCTATTTTAATTCCACAAAAATTTCGTGTCTTTTCGTTTAACGAGTAAAGAAAAATTAAAGTTTTAGTGTAAACGAAGCAAATAGTAACTTTCCGTAGATCGTCTAAGTTTGAAAATACATTTCACCTAGGTAAACTCCATTTTTCGAACCAAAACATTTTTAATAAATTCTTCAAGTTTTCAAAATGATTTTAGAAGTGGTTTCGTATTTTTTTAAGAATTTTATGATTTACTAAAATTGTTAGAGTGCAAGTCACGTAATAGTGATCCTTAAGGAAGTCGACTTTACGCTGTGCTCCCGAGTTAGAATTTAGAGAGAAGAGAAGAGAACGGAAGACAAAATTTTAAAATTTTCTTTTAAAAATGTGCTCCCTAGTTTTTTGGGAAGAGAAGAGAAAAGAAAATTTTCAAAACCTTCTTTCCAAAAGTTTCTTCTCAAAAATGGGATGATTGGGAGAGAAGCTCTCACATACATTTCCAAAAAATTCCCTCCAACTCACTTTTTTCAAAAATTTCTCTCATGATTTACAAAAAATCTAGGGAGCATGTTAAAGAATTTTTTTTGCTTCTCTTCTTTCCCATTCTCTTCTCTTCCATTCTCTTCTTTAACAAAAAACTTGGGAGCACAGCATTAGAGAGCCGTTTCGGGAGCCGATTTTGAGCAAGTTAACGTACTTTTCTCGAGTCGACCACTTTTGGGGTATGTAGCATTACTCTTGATGAACGAGCGTGCGAAATCGTGGCGAACGTTATTGATGCCCAAACTCCCTCAAAACTGCCCACTGCTCTGAACAGTGATTTCGGAGGTCATGACCTCTGTCTTGGCAGTCCATTAAAATGTATTTAGATGCTAGACGGAATGTAGATCACACCCGCGAAAAAGTTGTGTGGATAGCATTAACGGTTTAAAAGTTATTAACGTATTAGTGAGGGTTACGCGACAAAACCAAATTTGCCTATAAACTTTTTTAAACAATATTTTTAGACCACTTCGCGAAACAATTTTGACAGTAGATACTATCATTAGATAGTAAACGGAGTCTATTTTAATTCCGCAAAAATTTCGTGTCTTTTCGTTTAACGAGTAAAGAAAAATTAAAGTTTTAGTGTAAACGAAGCAAATAGTAACTTTCCGTAGATCGTCTAAGTTTGAAAATACATTTCACCTAGGTAAACTCCATTTTTCGAACCAAAACATTTTTAATAAATTCTTCAAGTTTTCAAAATGATTTTAGAAGTGGTTTCGTATTTTTTTAAGAATTTTATGATTTACTAAAATTGTTAGAGTGCAAGTCACGTAATAGTGATCCTTAAGGAAGTCGACTTTACGCTGTGCTCCCGAGTTAGAATTTAGAGAGAAGAGAAGAGAACGGAAGACAAAATTTTAAAATTTTCTTTTAAAAATGTGCTCCCTAGTTTTTTGGGAAGAGAAGAGAAAAGAAAATTTTCAAAACCTTCTTTCCAAAAGTTTCTTCTCAAAAATGGGATGATTGGGAGAGAAGCTCTCATATACATTTCCAAAAAATTCCCTCCAACTCACTTTTTTCAAAAATTTCTCTCATGATTTACAAAAAATCTAGGGAGCATGTTAAAGAATTTTTTTTGCTTCTCTTCTTTCCCATTCTCTTCTCTTCCATTCTCTTTTTTAACAAAAAACTTGGGAGCACAGCATTAGAGAGCCGTTTCGGGAGCCGATTTTGAGCAAGTTAACGTACTTTTCTCGAGTCGGCTAATGAACGGAAGTTGTCAAGGAACATAAGGTGAATATATCAGAGCAAAGGACGAAGTTAAAAATGGTTAATAGAATGAAGTAAAGTAATTGTTTACAAGTGACACTGAGATGGATAAAATGCAATTAAAAATAGATAAGAAAATTTGATCACGTCAACAACTTTGAAACCATTAGACTTAAATATGCGTAAGGACTAAAATAAAATAGTCATACAAGTTAGGTGCAAGGATAAAAGAGGTTAGCACATTCTGAAATATAATAAACGATGATTATAAAGCGGTAGCAGGTTAGATAATGTTTTCTAAAGTAGACAATAATTGAATTATTATATCTATTGATAGCACTTCCGGATTTTGAGTGGGATAGCAGATTAACAACTCGAACTCCTGGCAAGTTTCCAACCTTAAGTTTCATACTATAAAATCTTAAATCCCAAATTTATTTGTGTAATATAAGAGAAAGATTATTTGTTTAGTATAATCGTCTAGAACAAAATCTATTTGACAACTCATTTCAACTTAGGATTTGAGTACTTGTGTTTATTCATTCCTCGAGATTCATCGTTCGTATTCGAGAGACGATTGGAAAGTTATGGAGATTTTCGGCTTTCAGCTTCGATTCTTTTATTAACTTAAAGAAATTTTTTTTAATATTCTTTAATTCATTAATTTATTCAAATAATATTTATTAAATATTCTTTAATTCTTTTCTTTATAAGGAATATTTATTTAATATTCTTTAATCCATTTATTTATTTAAGGAATATTTATTTAATATTCTTTAATCCATTTATTTATTTAAGGAATGTTTATTTAATATTCTTTAATCCATTTATTTATTTAAGGAATATTTATTTAACATTCTTCAATTGGTTTTTTATTTAAAGAATATTTGTTTAATATTCTATTCCTCCTTTCATACTTGGACTTTCCAGTCGCACTCAAAATTATTAACTATTTGTCAAATCATTGATGATCTATTATTCAAAGATTTTTCGTGAATTCTTTTATTTTATTCAAGGTGAGATTTATACACCTGATGTTGAAATCGTAGAAAGGATATGAATTTTGATATTCGTACTTCGAATTCATTTATTTAAAGAAATATGATAAAGCTGGTGTACGGGGGCACATTTGAACGGACCATTACAGTGATAATAAATATTTGATGAAAGACTATCGATTATTCCTATACCTTGGATCTGGACTAGGAGCGTTGTGTAAGACGCAGAGTGACGCCTACCCAGCATGAAGGCCAATGTAGTAAACCAACTTGGACCGGCCTATAGGGCGATTGATCATCGACTCGACTATAGCGTAGCGTTGTACTCCGGTAGTCCCCTTCATAGATGTAATAGCTGCAGCCTTGATTACGCAGTTAGCTTTACTTGTGCATTTCACTAAACTTAATTGGTTACCTTACTGTTGATATCTTTATATACTATAGACACTGTTTTATCTGTTATTGTTATAAACTGTTATTACATCCCTATTATGTTTGACGTAATGATTGCATATTCTGGTAGATATCTTGTTGAGCATTCGTTGGCTCATCCTTGCTTGTTATAAACTTTTATATCACTGATAAAAGAGAAAATGGTCCGAACATACCAAACAGCGCGAAAGGGAAGTGGAAGGCTCGTGGCTGAGCGTGTTCAGTTTCAGATTCCAACTGGAGTAAGCCGACTTGAGGCCCAACTTTTCGTTATCCGCATTATATATAAATATGACTCGTGTAAAAAACTAAGTTGGCTTATAATGTAACTTCATGTAGAGGTTGTATTATTAGCAAGAGATTCTGGATCTAGTGTCTATAATAAATGACATTTAGATAAGTGCTCGTTCCTAGACCATGACTTGAGTAAATTATAATTTGGGGTTGTGAGTTGTTAAGTAACCAGCTCATCTAAAACCTTAAAGTGTCAGAGGAAGGCCCCAACAGGATCTTATGCTACAACATATATTATTTAACACTCCCCCTCAATCGTACGATACGTTTCGCTACGATTGACAGATGACAAACAGATAATGAAGACATGAAGGAGACGGACAACAAATAATGAATTAAATAAATGGGAGTGGAGGGACTCGAACCAGAGACCCCTCCTAAACCAAGCTTTGATACCATGTTAAGTAACCAGCTCATCTAAAACCTTAAGGTGTCAGAGAAAGGCCCCAACAGGATCTTATGCTACAACATATATTATTTAACATGAGTATTATTGTTATATTGTTATAATTATCGTAACAGGCTATAAAATTTATTAATGGTTCGCGTAATGACTTGGATCCTCGATCCCGGATCTGGGGGCGTTACAATTTTGTTAACAAAAAACTAGTTACAACCACTACCCTCTTTGTGGAATGAAGTAAAAGTTTACAATTTCTATTAATTAAGCTCGCTTTTCTAGAAAATATAAGTCCAATTAGTTACCGGTAATCCAGTCCTACAAATGCACGAAAAACTCTACCAATGTCCATACTTTGACTTCAAGTCTTACATCAAAACGATGGCCAATTCTACCTACCAAGATAACAACGATATCTTTTGCATTCGGACCCATGACACATTTCAAGCCAACATTATAATGGTGTTCAGGGACAAAGAAAAAAGGAGATTGTTTCTTCTTCTCTTTTTCTTTTTTTTCGTAGGTGGGGGGAGCACTGGCCATTGAGTGTTCAGATTCCAGAACTTCTACTTAGCAAAGTTGAACAAATAAGTCATTAGCTGCTAAATGGATGGGAATTTAAAAGAAAAACTACAGTTCTGAACTGGCTTCAATTTGCATGTATGGATTTTTTAGAATCTAGATGATTCAAAAGCTACATTCACATAAAGAAATTGTCTATTGCTTTCCTAAAAGATTGCACTGACCTCTTCAGCAGCTGCTTTTGGGCTAACCGGCATGCTTAAAGGCATAGGTGATAAAGCAGGAGCATGCGCACAGGGGATTCCGAAATTCTTCACCACCATATGGCTAATAACCGCCTCCACTCCAGCTAAAAGATCAATTCCCTGCAGAGGGAACACCATAATTTATTAATATGAAGTACGATAAGGTTATACAAGGATACAGGCATACAGCCCATAGCATTGTATGAACAAATTAGTTGATTTGATAATAATTCCCAAAAAAAAAAAGGCAGAACAGTGGAGACAGACACGTATCTGGAAGTTTGATACACACCTACCAATGTAAAGCATGTATTATTAGCAACTTAACATTTAAGTGCATGTATGACGAAATCGTACTGTCAGGAGGTATAAGCTAGGGCAAAATTGTATTGTCAGGAGGTGCAAACTAGACAAAATTGTATTATTAGGAGGTATAATAAGCCATTTCTTTCACCAAGATAAACCGGCATATATGCAGGGACTTCACAAAAGCACATTGCAACATCCAGATTTTCTTTCATTGACGCAGATAATTCCAGATTCAACAAAGAATAATACTACGTTGTTCGATATATTAAGAATTGGAGTCTCACACAAATAAATTATCACCGAAGGCGATTGTGGAACACAATAAAAATAAAGGATAGTATTGAAAAAACCAACCCAAGTTTAATTGAAATTTGAAACTTATGCTTTACAAGTTATTTTGAGCCTAAAAAGGCGACTAACATACTTTTGTGAGCCAAATTTCAGTTACACTTTTTACATTAAATAAATGATAGTTCATGTCAAATAAATTGTTATGTCAAATAAATTGTTACTGTATAAAAAATTATTTATCCACTTAATCATCATACCATTCCTTGTCGATAATCATCTGTGTCTTCAACATCATCATCCGGGAACCGTGCCACAACTGCAACAGCATTCACCATAGAATGGTCAATCAATGTCTGTACAGCTCTTAATAGGGAATCAGGATGTTGTATCCTCCCTGTTGATTGCCCGCTTTTTGGATCAACCCACTTCTCAACCTGTGAGATATATTTAAGTAGAGCAATCGCTTGGTACTGTTATAGAGTCCGTGGGAGCAAGGAACATAAGAATTTCACATATTATTTGTTTCTTTTTTAATAAACACACCACTTGACTAGCAGAAGACAAATGAAAATTAACATTACCACTAATCAGCTGCATATCGAGCTACCAAATTTATTCTGGTTAAACCTTAGAATGTTCCAGCAGACATAAGTGTCAAACAATATGTATATCATTAAATCTACTAGGTGTTTGGATCTAATATTCTCTGATGTCAATAAAGTAGTTCTCAAACTGACCATCACTGACTTGCATTATCAACCGTAAGCTTATGAGCAATCATAAGCAAAATGCATACATCATATTTTTCCTTCAAGAGATCATTCTATAATTTAATGGTCATATCATATCATAAGCTTCTGTTGATTGTGCGGCTACTTTTGAATACACAGTTCTGTATGGATTATATATGTGATACCTGCAAAGCGGTATCAGTGACAACGTATTCAACAACAGGCAGGCCAAGAGAAGCTCTAGTTGCATCAACCACTTGTAGATGTCGGAGAAGAAGCTCTTTCTCTATCCCAGCATCAAAAACCAATCCAACCTGTTTCATACATGAGCAAATACACAACCAAATGCTAAAAATTCCTAGGTAGCATATTCAACTAAGTCGGCATAACATCTATATATGATCATTCCCAGATATAAACAAATAGGCAACAAGATAGCGTTGAAGCATACTCTATTTTGGTGAACTGGTTGTAGTCCCCATAAGCCTTCTGCAAATCTGTCAAGAGCATAACCCTCAACATATAACACATTTGTCATTGGCCAGTAGAGCATTGCTGCATTGAGAACCTGCAAATGTTATAGTTCACATCCATAGAATACTTTGTACATAATTTAGATTCATACTTCAAATTCAATGAAGCTCCCATTATTTCTTGAATTGGGACCATCAAGTCCTCATAATAGCACTTGAATCTAATTTCTCATCACATATTCCCATTGTCATCATACTTGCACTTTCAATACTAGAGTAAAATAACCAAACTTATATCATCGAAATTTTGTAAAACAATATGTATAAAGCACAATTAATTTATGTTTTAAGTAATGTTTTAATTTATGTTTCCTAAATGTTAACGAACTAACAGATCAATTTTAGGGCTTTTCCAAAAATACCAAAGTTGCATAATTGTTTTTCAAAAATACGGCATCTATTTTGCAACCTAGTTTGTAACAACATTTGCAACCTCATCTGCAACTTTTGGTTGTATTTTTGAAAAAAAAATCAAAAAATTGGGTATTTTGAGAATTTCCAATTAATGGTGTTACTTATTATTTTATTTTATTAAATGGTCGTGTTCTCAATGTGAAAAAGACTAAAATAACTTAAAAAGAGAAGAGATTATTACATTAGGATGAGTGATAAGACAATCCACAACTGAAGAAAGTGTCCGAGCAACAGGCAAAGCATCCCCTGCAAACCCACCAATACAAGCTCCTACTCCTGTCGGAACTATCATCACACTAGTATAACCTCTCTTTCCCTGTTTTCACACATATATACATACATCAACATGTACGTAACTTTTACATATTTCAAGAACATTTATCAATGGCCTGTGACTCACCATGCTTCTTGTAACTTGAGAATTTGAGAATGAACATGATATTTTAAATGGGGTTGACGTTGACCACATGGGCTTTGTTTTTCCGGCGAGTCTTTGACCGGTGACGGAGATAAATGCAGTGCTGTGCGCAAGTAGTGCCATTATCTACTGCTCTGTTTTTTTGAAGGAGCGTTTAAATTGAGGTTTGTAATTTTCAGCACATACTGTACAACGTATTCGAGGTCGTATTTATTTCGGTAAATGCCAACTTTAGCCTTATTTTTATATAAAATACAAAAAAATAATCAATTTTCAAAATTTTGGTCAATTTTAATTCATGGGATACCTAAAAAAAATCTTTTTCAAAATTTTGACCAATTTTATTTCATAGAATACCAATTGTCAGTAGACTATCAATGGAGTATCCAACATATGAAATACCCAATTTGTCACTGAAGTATCTCTTATCCAGTATTTGGCATACCCAACTATTATCTTATACAAATTGTGATACCCAATTTCCGGTGGAGTATTCAAAAGACTAAAATTGGTCACTTTTTTTGGAATGGTTATTTTTGTTATTTTTATGAAAAAATGGTTATTTTTGTAAATTTTTTCTTTTATTTTATTGACCGGGTAAATAGAAAAAATAATTTTAAATTAAATTTTAATTGAATTCAATAATCAACTAATGATTAAATGAAATGAGTATTATGTTTAACTTAAATTACAATTATAATTTAGATTTCACGCCAGCTTTTTGTTTAGAAATGAGTATTATGTTTTTAAGGAAAACACTTTAATTTTTTTTGTTAATTATCAGAAATCGTTGAAACCATTAGTTTGAAATTTGAATCTTTCCGTTCTTTTACTTCGTCCGACAATGACATTGTTAAGAAAAATAAGCCCTTTCTCGAATAAAATAAAAATTGTATTCGACCTTTAAAAATTAAAATCTTATTTTTTGTTTCAAGTATCTCATTATTCTATTTCAAAATTAAGTTAGACTCGATTTGAATTATATAAAATACGGGGAATAAGAAAAGGGCACCTCGTCTGCGGGTTAAATATTTTTTTTTTAATACTTAAAATTCCTACTTAGCAAATTGTCTCGCTATTTGATATTTTTGCAATAATTTAAAGAAATTTTTTTCAAGAATATCCATGTTTTTAAACTTTTTTTCAAAAATACAATTAAAGTTGCATATGTGGTTGCGCAGCATGTTACAAGCAGTTGCATTTCATATTGCAACAGTTGCATTTTGGATTGCATATGAGGTTGCACCTTTTTAAAAAAAAAAATTGCAACTTGGACATTTTTGAAAAAAAAAACCCTAATTGGTAGCAAATTGTAAGACTATGTTGAATAGAGCAGGCAATTCGTTCATTTCATATACTTTCGTGTCGTGTACTTTCGTGTACGTAATGCCGAATCCAAAACCGATCCGTTAAGGATTCGTTTCGTTTCGTGTTCGTGTACCTTTATTTCGTGTACATTTCATGTCATATTTCGTATAATTTTTGAATAAAAATAAAAATATTTAAATATTAAATTTTTACTAGTCGAGTCTTAAATAAATATGTCATAAAGAATCAAGTGTGCTCAAGTCTTGTGAAACTAAAATTTGAAACTATTTTGTAATTATCTTATGTGAAAATTATATATAAAATATTATTTTAAAATATGTATTCATATAATTTTAATAAAATTTTTTAAATATTTATTTATTTTGTGTATTTTCGTTTCGTGTCGTGTACCAAAGGGTAAACCCAAAACCGACACTAAATTCATCCGTGTACTTTCTTGTTCGTGTACCACAAAGATAAACCCAAACCCGTAATTTTTGTGTCGTGTTTTCGTATCGTGTACGAAATTGCCGGCTCTAATATTGAAGGAGTTGAATTTTTAGAAAGTATCATATATACGTTCTTCTGATAAACAAATTTTGCTAAATAGAGTAATTTGGATCATGGCATACCAATTTGAACGAAAAAGGGGTTTAAACTCTGTCCAACGTAAAAATGAATAAAACAATCGAATATTAAAAGGACCGGTTACTAATAATTTATCCCTTATTATTTGAAATAAAAAAAAGGTTGGAATATTCCGTGCTCATGTCTTGTCATAGCAACAGCAGTGGCAAAGTGGCAATGGAATTAAGAAAAATGCTACGTTTAAATTTTTTGTATAAAATATTAGCTATTAAATTAAAATTTTAAAATATTTAATTAATAAAATAACATCGAGGTCCTGTAGCTCAGTTGGTTAGAGCACTGGTCTTATCAACCAGGGGTCATGAGTTCAAGCCTCATCGGGACCAATTCTTTTCCGTTTCTTTTAATTAAGACAAAAAGTTCAATTTCATTTTGACTTTGGATTACAAGTTTAATTTTTATTTTTTTTGAGACTACGATTACAAGTTTTATAATTACATTCATACGACTTATTAATCCTGCACCAAAGTTGCATAGCTAGAGACAAACCACACTAATGCTAGGCAGGAACTGCCCTGATCGCATTGGACTTGCCAGAACCGAACTACCATTGAAAACAAGGCCACATGCAAAAACAAAGCAAATCTACAACTAGTAAAGAAGTTTAAAACTGCTGGCAATTTCATGTATCAGATTTAACCATAAACCAAGTATTCACGTTTAATCACAGGGTCCCATTCGAATTAACAATCTATTGATACGTTTATAACTGGGTATATTCAGTCTATCCTAAGAAAAACATTCAGTGACAAAGAGACGAATGTGAAGTGAATGTGGGATTGGATCATCTAACTCATCCAATCAAAATAAAGTTTGTTTAGTACATTTAGCCTAGATAATTTATAAATTTAAAATGTATTAATAATTAAAAATAGTACGGTGGTCTTGTAGCTCAGTTGGTCAGAGCACCCGTCTCATCGACATCAACGGGTGGTCAAGAGTTTGAATCTCTTCAAGATCAATGTTGTTTTTTGCAAATTTATATACGTCATTAAAAATGAAAAAGAGAAATTATTGTTTAGATTTGTCTTCTAGTTATATATATAAATGATATAATATTTAAAAAAATACAATCCTATGTGCCAAAATTCTCTAACAAATATTTAACGCATTAAATAATTTCACTTATATCTTATTTTGTGTTTTTTATGATTTCTAATAAAATAATTTACTGAACTAGACAACAGTATACTTTACATGTGAGTAATCTAATTCACCTCTACTAAAAGCTTATTAGTTATGATGAGCAAGTTCGTCATATCAAATTTCTTCTTTATAAATCATCCGATCATTTAATGGTTATAAGATCCTTTTGCTGCGGCTATATGTCAGTTACAGTACTTGTGACATAGTTGCACAGGAAAAAGATATGTGATACCTGCAAAGGGATATGTATCAGTGACAACAAGCAATCCAAGAGAAGCCCGCGTTGCATCAACCACTTGCTGATGTTAAAGAAGCTTTTTCTTAATCCCATCATAGAGAACCAATTGTGTCTCACATAGTCACATGGCGACCAATCCATAACCAAATGCTAAGAAGTCCTATCTATCATAGATACAACTCAGTAAGCATGACATACAATAATTTTTAGAAATATTTACACATTAATATGTAAACAAGATAATCTGAAGCATACTCTATTCTGGCAAAATCAACTGCCGTCCCCATTAACCATTTGCAAATCTGTCAAGAGCACAAGTGCATAACCCTCTGCAGATAACACCTTTGAAACTAGCTAGTAGAGCATTGCTGCATTAAGTAACCTGTAGATGTCAAAATATATGGATGGATGGATAAATGGTTATTAAGTTCAATATTTAAGGTTTTAGTATCTCTAGAGTGGTGTAACCTGTGCCTCTAATACTTATGGATGGTCAAATGCTTATTGAGTTCAACATTTAAAATAACTTCAAAAATTACAAAGATTTTGGCAAACAATGTATATAGACGAAAAATATATATTCGGGACTTGTTAAATATATTTTGCATGACTTGTTGTTAAGAATTGTGGTCCTGTAGGCTGTAGCACAACTGGTAATGATTGTCTGCCAAAATCTGTTTATAAACGCTATGTTAAAAATAATTGAAATTTATAAATTTACAAAATTAATAAACAAATTTTTAAATACTGTTTAATTAAATAAAAAGACATCAAGGTCCTGTAGCTCAGTTGGTTAGAGCACCCGTCTAATCAACGGGGGGTCATGAGTTCAAACCTCATCGGGACCAATTCTTTTTCTTTTCCCCTTTTTCAAACATAGTTAAGACAAAAATCAAATTTTGTTTTGACTTTGGATTACAAATTCAATGCATGACATTCGTAGGACTTGTTAATCGTGTGCCAGAGTTGCACAACTAGAGACAAACCACGCTAATACTAGGCAGGAACAAAAATAATGCCTGACCACATTGTGCCTGCCGAAGCAAACTACCATCGAGAATAAGGCCCCATGCAAAAACAAAGCATATCTACAACTTGTAAAGAAGTTTAAAACTGCTGTTGATTTCATGTCTCAGATTTAACTATAAATCAAGTATTTACATTTAATTGTAAGCTCATGTGTTCAAATTAACGATCTATTGACACGTGTATACTATAACTGGTAATATTTAAGTCTATCCTACGAAAAACATTCAGTGATCTAGAGACGGATGTGAGGCTGGATCATCTAACTCAATCCAACCAAAAAACAACTTGTTTAGTATATTTTGCCTAAGTTATTTTTATAAATAAATGATTATTAAACATATTATTGTGGTCTTGTAGCTCAGTTGGTCAGAGCACCCGTCTCATCAACGGGCGGTCAAGAGTTCGAATCGCTTCAAGATCAATTTTATTATTTTGCAAATTTACACGCGTTATTAAAAATTAAAAAAGAGAAATCATTGTAGCTCTTTATCGAATAATTAATAAATTAAATTAATCTAATTCACCAGCTTACATTCTCTACTAAGCTTATTAGGACACGGCAAGTTGCTTATATCATATTTTTCTCTTCATGTAATGACGAGCAGGTTGCTTATATCATATTTCTTCATCATAAATCATCCTATGATATAATGGTTATAAGATCCTTATAATTAAGCGGCTACATGTCAGTTTCTGTACTTGTGACATAGTTACACAGGAAAAAATAGGTGATACCTGCAAAGGGATATCAGTATCACTGACAACATAATCAGCAAGAAGCAAGCCAAGAGAAGCCGTATTGCATCCATCAACCACTTGCTGATGTTAAAGAAGTTTTTTTTTAATCCCATCATCAAGAACAAACTGTACCTCACATAGTCACATGGCAACCAATCCATCACCAAATGCTAAGAAGTCCTGCGTAGAATAGATACAACTCAGTAAGCATGACATATAATCGTTCCCAGAAATATCTGTACACATTAATATGTAAACAAGATACTCTGAAGCATACTCTACTCCGCAAAATCAACTGTATTCCCCATAAACCTTCTGCAAATCTATCAAGAGCACAAGTGCATAACCCTCTGCGTATAACACATTTGACACTAGCTAGTAGAGCATTGCAGCATTGAGTAACCTGTAGATATCAAAAATATGGATGGATGGTTAAATGGTTATTGAGTTCAAAATTTAATATTTAAGTACTGCTAGAGTGGTGTAACCCTTGCCTATAATATTTATGGATGGTTAAATGGTTATTGACATCAGTATTATAATTAAATAATTCAAAAATTAAACAGATTTTGGCAGACAATGTATAGAGTATAGACGGAAAAAATATTGGGGACTTGTTAAATATTAACAAATTTTAGATGTCGAAGAATAACATAGATTAATATGTTTCTACTTGTTCTCTAGAACTGATATTGTTTTATATAACAAAGTAATGACCCAGTCTACCGGTTACTAATTTGCATTCTCTACCAGAAATAAATAACACTATACCAGCTGTTTATGTAGTTGTCAAGGTTAAACCCTAGATCTTTTTAAAGGTCGACCCCCTCCCCCATACACACAACACACCGCTAAACAAAGATCCCTTTTTCTCTTATTAGAGATAGGATATACTAGCAACAGATAAAAACAAGCAAGTACACCAAACAATTCAAACCCATCTTGATTCAAATTTGTTTAGTATATTTTGTATGACATATTGTTAAGAATTGTGGTCCTGTGGCACAGTTGGTAATGGTTGTCTGTCAAAATCTGTTTATTAATGCTATGTTAAAATTATAAAATAATTAACATAGTTAACAAAATTAATTTTTATACTGTTTAATTAAATAAAATAACATCAAGGTCCTGCAGCTCAGTTGGTTAGAGCACCCGTCTTGTAGTTACATGGAACGGGATTCGATTCGAAACGGGGTACGAAAATGGATACGTGGAACATTACTTAGAGTGAATCCGGTACGGTGGGACGATTGGGTACGACGGGTATTTTTTTAATATTTTAATTAATACATGCATATTTTTTGTTAAAATGTACTTCAATATTTATTTATTTTTAAAATAAATATACATGAAAAGTATATTCTTTTAATAAAAAAGAACCATTTTTAACAATTATTTCTTCATTAGCTGAATTATCTTAAACGTAGCTAACAATTTTAATTATATGCAATATGTACTGCAAAATGTTATTTTTAATAACTAGTAATAAACAAACAGGCCAACACAGACAATAATACAAACCCTAAAGTAAAACACATAATAGCAGGCGCTCACACTTCTCAACACCTAAGTCTTCTCTTTGCTCTCTGACTCTCTCAATCTACTCAAACCCAATCTCCTACTAAATAACTGAACCTTTACAGTCTCGTTCATCATCTCTCGTCATCAAGATACAAGATTTTTCTTCTTTCCGATACAAGTTTTTTCTTCTTTCCCTCTTTATTCTCGTCGGATCACCACCATGGACGATCTGGGTCGCGTACCCAAGCGATTTCGGTCGCAAACGCACCGTGTTCCGGAATGAACGAACCGGATCGCAAAACGGGGGTGCGTTCCGCGTTCCATGTAACCATGTTTCAAACCTCATCGGGACCAATTCTTTTCCCAATTTTCAAACAAAGTTCAGTCAAAAAATAAATTTCGTTTTGACTTCGGATTACAAATTTTATGCATGACATTCGTATGACTTGTTAATCGTGTGCCAGAATTGCACAGCTAGAGACAAACCACGCTAATACTAGGCAAGAACAAAAATAATGCCTGAACACATTGGGCTTGCCGAAGAGAACTACCCAGGCAAAAACAAAGCAAATCTACAACTTGTAAAGAAGTTTAAAACTCCTGTTAATTTCATGTCTCAGATTTAACCATAAATCAAGTATTTACGTTTAATTATAAGCTCCTGTGTTCAAATTAACAATCTATTGACACGTGTATACTATAACTGGTAGTATTTAGGTCTATCCTACGAAAAACATTCAGTTTCGAGAGACGGATGTGAGGGTGTGATGGGGAATGAACATAAAAATGATCCCTTTAATTTACTAGTAACTAATTTAGGTATTTTTAATAGTATTAAGTTGATCAGGTTTAGTGTGTATCCTGTTTGAGTTTTATCTTGACTTGTATAGTTGAGATAATTATTTCAATTGTGTGCTTGACTTTGTAGTAGTGTAATTTCAATTGTGTGCTTGTAATTTCAATTGTGTGCTTGACTTTGTTTTGCTGAATTATTATTGTACCCAACTGTTTGGGCCTGTATTAGCTTTTTATGGAGTAGACTTTGATTATATACATAAAAATTTTCTCTGAATATTGATGATGTATCAATTTGGGGATGACTTGGGGTAGAGATTGTTCTGCGGTTCAATCTCCCGAGGGTTTATAATCATTGTTCTTGTTGTGTTCATCATAATCTTGTTTTCGTTTATCATTAATTGTTATTATGCTGCATCAGGGTGAATCATCTCACTCAATCCAATCAAAAAACACAATTTGTTTAGTATATTTTGCCTAAGTTATTTTTATAAATTAAAAATATATTGATTTATTATTAAAAATATTACTGTGGTCTTGTAGCTCAGTTGGTCAGAGCACCCGTCTCATCAATGGGCGGTCAAGAGTTCGAATCTCTTCAAGATCAATTTTATTTTTTGCAAATTTATACGCGTCATTAAAAATAAAAAAAGAGAAATCATCGATTTGTCTTCTAGTTATATATTATATTTATATTGATAAAAGAATAAATATAATATGATATATTAAAACTCTTCATCAAATAATTAAAAAATTAAAAAATTTCAATTATATCTAATATTGTGTTTTTTTAATGATTTCTAATACAATATTTTATGGAACTAGACACCAGTACACTGTACATGTGACACTGTGAGCAATCTAATTCACCAGCTTTACATGTTAGGACACGGCAAGTTGCTTTTATCATATTTTTCTCTTCATGTAATGACTAGCAGGTTGCTTATATCATATTTCTTCATCATAAATCATCCTATGAAATAATGGCTTTAAGATCCTTTTGACTAAGCGGCTACATGTCACTTGTCAGTTTCTGTACTTGTGACATAGTTACACAGGAAAAATGTAGGTGATACCTGCAAAGGGATATCAGTATCATTTGACAACATAATCAACAAGAAGCAAGCCAAGAGAAGCCTGTGTTGCATCCATCAATTACTTGCTGATGTTATAGAAGCTTTCTTTAATCCCGTCATCGAGAACCAACTGTGTCTCACATTGTCACATGGCAACCAATCCATAACCAAATGCTAAGAAGTCCTATGTAGCATAGATAGAAATCAGTAAGCAGGACATATAATCGTTGCCAGAAATATATAAAATTAATATGTAAACCAAATAATCTGAAGCATACTCTATTCTGGTAAAATCAACTGCATTCCCCATAAACCTTCTGCAAACCTGTCAAGAGCACAAGTGCATAACCCTCTGCGTATGACACATATGAAACTAGCTGGTAGAGCAGTGCAACATTCAGTTACCTGAAGATGTCAAAAAATATGGATGGATGATTAAATGGTTATTGAGTACAAAATTTAATATTTTAGTACCTCTAGAGTGGTGTAACCCGTGCGTCTAATATTTATGGATAGTTAAATAAATGGTTATTGAGTTCAATATTTTAAATAATTAATTAATTTAAAAAATCAAACAGATTATGGAAGACAACGTATAGACGAAAAAAGTATATTCAGGACTTGTTAAATATTTAAAAACATGACAAACTTCATATGTCAGAGAATAAAATAGATCAAGGTTTCTACTTGTTCTCTAGAACAGTAAAACTGATCTTCTTTTATAATAACAAAGTAGTGCCCCAGTCTACCGGTTGCTAATTTGCATTCTCTACCAGAAACAAATACCAGGCTGTTTATGTAGTTGTCAAGGTTAATCCATTGATCTTTCTTAGAGGTCTACCCCCCCCCCCTTACACACACAGCCAAACAAGGATCCCTTTTTCTCTTAATAGACGTAGAATATATTGAAAAAAATGCAAACAGGCAAGTAGAACAAAAAATTCGACCCCAGCTTGATTCAAATTTGTATAGTATATTTAGTAAGACTTCTGTTTAAAGTTAGAACAACCGATTCAACCCAACCTTATGTTTATGATCAAACTTCAAAAGCATAGGTGATAAAGCAGGAGCATGCGCGCAGGGGATTTTGAAACTCTTTACCACTGTATGGCTAATAAGCCTCCACTCCAGCCAAAATCATTTCCCTACAAAGGAATCACCATATAATATTTATATGAAGTATGCAAAGGTTATACAATGGAATACGGCCTATAACATAGTAAGACAAGACACAGAGGCATTGGTATATCATGTAGAGCTAAACAAATTTATCTAGCTTTATACATACCTACTCAGCATAAAGCCTATGCCAGTAAAACAACATTTGAGTGTATATATCGGACGAAATCATCATGTTAAGAGGTATAAGATATGACGAAATTTTTTAAAGTATGAGATCGAATTGTGTTGTTAGGGGGTACACCTTTTCTTTCACTAATATAAACCATCATATATGCAGGGACTTTAAAAGCATGTCCAACATACCTGATTTTCTTTCATTGTAACTTATGATTCATGATTCAATATTTCAACTTAATATATCAATATGTTTTAAATACTAAGAATAGTGTATTTGAATTCAAGTCTAATGTGACATGAGGCTTAAATTCAAACAATACAAAGATCATTATTTCTAATTAGTCTCTGAACTGATATTTAATGGTATCAAGAGACTGCACTGCACACAATCATTATTTCCAGTTCAAATATCAAACTTTTCGAAATAAATCAGCGAAAAGCCACCACATTCAATCAAGCTCCAATATTTTCACTAGACAATGCCACTTTAATGTAATACAATTTCATCACTACTACAATCAACAATCAACAACAAACTCAAATCCCCGAAATTTCGAGGAAAAAAAATTTCAACTTTTCGATCAAGCTCCCATCTTTTCACTAGAAAATGACTTTAATGTAATACAATTTAATCCCTAACACAAAAACTATCAACAACAAACTCAAATCCTCGAAATTTCGAAAAAAAAATCAATTTTTATAAAGGGCATTTCTTTAAATTAATCCCATTTCATGTAATTTGATAAATCTAATTACCCCTTTTCCTCTTTTACAAGAATAAATAAATCAATTCTTTTCTGTGTAATTAATTTAAAATTTGTGTATATATAATAAAGATGTATGAATTGAAATGGGTAAGTAGAAAGAATGAAAAGAATTAAAGGGATCGACTCACCATGCTTCGAGGATTTGAAATGACCGGAATTTCCATTGAGATCAGATTTTCCGGCAAGTATTTGACCGGCGCCGGAGCTTACTGCTATGTTTCGGCTGTGAGAGAGTGAGTCTAGTTTACAGATAGTCTTCTTATTTGACTAGTACTGTAAATTTGAAACTGGGTTCTTATCGATGTTGAGGTTTAACAGCCTGTTTGTCAGCACATGCGTAATGCAAAAATTAGCTTTAAATTGTTTTTGGGGTGTTTGGTAATTCGGCTTTAAGCCGATTTTAAGTTAAAAAATTGTTTTAATTTATAAGTTCCATTTAGATACTTATGATTTATGACTTATCAATTTTTTTTTTGACGATTCTTGTAAAGTTCAAATATTATGAATTTAAAAAAAAATTAAGTCAAATTTCACTTTAAGTCAAAATTATTAAACCCCCATTTAACTTTAAGTAAAATTACCTAAACATTTTCATTCAACTTAAAGTAAATAACTTTACTTTCTCCTCCTTTAAGTTAAAAACACCTCCATTGTGTCAAAAGTAACTTATTTTAAGTAATCTCAAACGAAAATGTACATGGAGTCTTGCGTCCTAAATTTAGAATTTAAGTTAACATTTATTTGCCAAAAAAATTAAAATTACTGGTACTAGAGAATCTGACGAATCCACAATTACTGTACTAGAGAATCTGTCGAACCCGCATTTTTTTATAATCCAAAATTCTGATTAAATACTGGTAAAAAAATCATAATATTAACATTTTCGGTATTAATCTTTTTTTAGTAAAAATGATCAAAATACTTCATTTTTTATGTTTATTTGTCCAAAATATCCATTTTTAGAAACACTGACCAAAATATCCATTTTGGTTAGATATCGATATTCCTGACCAATGAAACATCAAGAGTGATAATCCACTATCTGACGTTCAAATACTTGTACAGTATCCGACTTGATACTTTCCACCAACAATGGAATATGTCCTGATATTATTTTGGGAGTGACATATCATCCTAGTACTTTACTATTAGGGAGTATTTGATTGGTATTTAGGATAAGTGGAGTATTCATTCTGTAATGGAGTATGTTCATAATATTCCTTTGATAATAGCGTATATTCTAATAACCCACTAGAGTATTTGACATGTAGTGGAATATGTTAGGTCCAATATGTTTGTAGAAGGGGGGTTGAATACAAACAGTACTGTTTAATCGAAATTTGTCCGGATAAATTTAATTTATATTTTGAC
Organism: Saposhnikovia divaricata; assembly: GCA_036435485.1. Taxonomy (NCBI): domain Eukaryota; kingdom Viridiplantae; phylum Streptophyta; class Magnoliopsida; order Apiales; family Apiaceae; genus Saposhnikovia; species Saposhnikovia divaricata. The sequence continues at coordinate 63,165,678 of CM071594.1, forward strand.
AAATTTGAGCGGAATTGAATGAAACAAAATTCAAGTTGAATATAAAATTATATTAACTTGAGGGGTTTGTTACAAATACAGTACAGAAATTATATCTAGTTAATAAAAATAAATTAAAAAATTCGACATGAACTTTTCTAGATTTGTTAATAAAAATCAAGATATAGATTAGGAGTAAAAACTCGATAATAGTACAAGAGTATCAAGTAAACAAGTTCTATCGGATCAGATATTAAAAATAAGATGAACTTGATTTTCTATGAATTTTTCAGCTCCTGCAGGTTGTGTTCTTGATGAGAGAGAAGAGAGAAAATTGCCTTTTCTTGAATGTAATATTCTTGTCTGTATGATATGTGTCGCCTGTGTCTCTTGATATAATGTCTACTGCCTCTTTTTCTTCAATTATAACTGTCAAGACAATCGGCAAGACAAACTGTTCTTCCAAGACAATCAATTTTGTACTTCCAAGACAATAGGCAATACAATCGGCAAGACAATCAGGTTCTTCCAAGACAATCGGCAAGACAATCAATTTCTGAGATATTTGTCTTGCTTTATCAATAATTATCAATCTGTCGGAAGCTTTTTATTTTTTATCATTATCAAGACAATCTGATTTGAACTGTCAAGACAATCGTCAAGACAATCAAATCAGATTTTTATTCTCCTTTTTTAAAGCTGTCGAGAATAATCATTACCAAGACAATCAGAGATTGTCTTGCTTTACTGATTTACTTCTTCAAGACAATCAATGATTGCCTTGTTTTTCTGAATTCCTTCTTCAAGACAATCGGAAAGACAATCACAGATTGTCTTGCTAGTTCATTTTTTTCAGTTTTAAATTAAACTGATTAATAAATAATCATTTCAATTTAAACTTACTTAAATAACAATTATTCAGATTTAATTAATTTAATAATTAATTTAATTAATGAATTAATTCTTGATGAATTAATTTATTAATTAAATTGACTACTTGATTTAAATTAATTAAAGAAGAATAATTATATATCCTTGGATTGTCTTAATTCTTTTCTGAATCACTGAAAGTAATAAAGGAATACCACTGAATATTTTGTTGACGTTCCATGCACGGTCTGGTTCATGAACGACTAACTTCAATGACTGTCCTTTAATTTTCACATTAAAAATGTGATTCATTTTTCTTCTCATCTCTTTCTCCTTCTTGTACTCCACTGTATTCTGTCTGAACCTGTCACTCTAGAAATCTCTGTCTTAGAAATAAATCCACTTCTTTGATGCTATACTGAGGCTTGATCAGCAATCTGAGCTTCTTCCAGTGTAAAACATCAAAACTATAGATTGACTTTACGGTTTTTCTTCTGACAGATAGTATCTTCTGAGATTCCTGTAACAGTTAAAGTTATTTACTTATTACAATCTAAGCTTAAGTTGAGTTGAGTCCTCGAACTACAAATAGGCTGTGTCATATGCCTTTCAATCTCCCCCTATTTGTTTGTTAGAAAATAACAAGCAAATACCTAGAGGATTAATCAACTAACTCAACTTAACTTAGTAAGAGATAAAACTTTAAATACAAAGTAAATAAAAGAAAGGTTCTGGTTTATATTTAACAATGTCCAGATTCAAACATAAAAGATAAATACAAGATAGATGATCCTCTAGACTGATCATATAATACAATTTTCTATCTTGTCCTATCTAAGCCCTAAAGATATCACATGTAGATCTGGTCTTCACTTAGAAGTATCTTCCTCCCTTATCTCTCCAGATTCAACTTCATCTTCTTGTTCTAGAAATCTTCTGATATTCTCTGTGTCAAATCGTTCTTGATCATCCAAGGTTTTGATCAAATCTTTGTCAAGTACACGTTCATAATCTGACACAAGGCCTTTAGGTTTCTTAGGCAAAAGTCCAAGGTTGCCCCATAGCCGATTCCGAAGAATGTAATATTTCTTTTCAAAGCCAGTTAAAGCATATGATCGGATAATGTCAGCAACAAAGATACTTTCTTTATCTTCGAATCCTGTAGTCCTTAGCATATGTTCTAACCAGACCAGATGAGATGCAGTATATAATTTCATCGACTTAGAATCAAGGAAGCAAGAATGTAGTGTATTACCCTTGAGAAACTTAACATGATGTGGAGTTTGAATAACTTGTGGACTATTCCTTTGAGCAAACTCTAAAAGTCTTTCATGAAGTAAAATATTCAGTTCAGAAAACCTTTTTACTTTTAGAGACATAATCCACAGTTCAATCAAGCTTCTCTGTTGAAAGATTTGAAGTGACACATAGAGAGAACCCATTGTTCGAGAGTCAATTTGAATTATCAGCTGATCTGCACATCTGTCAAACCCAGCTACTATCCTCGAGATTTCCAGCATCAATGCATCCATATATTGCAAGTAATTTGGATTGGTCTCTTGAAACTGTTGAAGTAGTTTGAGAAAACGTTCATCATCATTAGCAGTGTTTTGAATAGAATCAAAAATTTCTCTTGCTTTCTCCCACTTTGGACCAATCTTCAACTGAATATCTCTTTTCCTTTCTTGTACACTGATTGCATGTAGCTTTTGTTTCTCTGCATCTTCAGCTTGCTTCAGCTTCAATCTTTTATCCACTACCTGTCTGGTCTTCTCAAGCTTAGCTTGTCTCATCTAACGATCAGCTTTCTCATCTTGAAGTTCCTTCTCAAATTCAGGATCATCTTGCCAGTTTGAAAGATCTTCTTCAATGTCATTTAATTGCTGTACCTCAAAATTACTATTCTTGATATCAAAATCAAAATCTGATACATCCTGATCATGAGCTTTTTCTTTTCCCTTTGCAGACTTCTCCTTATGCCTCCCTGTTGACTGTCCTCCAGACTTCTCTCCTGACTTCTTCTCCCCCTTAGTTGAGGAATCCTCTACAGACTTTCTTTGACTGTCAAGCTCTCTATTTTCATCATTACCCCTCCATTATCACCATCATAGCCTTCAAAATATGCTCTTTGTTCTGATGTGATATGATGAGTAGGTTTAACAATGTTGTATAGATGGTCAAATCCTTCAAACATGTAATCATATTTTTCTTCAAGCTTCGCAAAGGTTGTTGAATATGATTGAGCAGTTACATGCATTTCCACTTGAAGTTCATCCACCATATTAGAGAGTCTGTCAATAGCATTTAGAATATCTGATCTTTCTATAGATGCCTGAGAGTTGGATTGCATCAATGTATTGATTGCTGGAGTGAGTGTGGTCTTTATGTTCTGAACATCGTCACGAATAACCATGAGCTGATTGTTGACAGAGGTGGAAGAAGAAGATCGTTCATCCACCTTTGCTTTGAAAAATTGTTTTTCAGCCTCAGTTTCCATTAATTTCTTTTGCAGATCTTTTATTTGAGCCATAAGAGACAAAGTGTTTATGTCAGTGTGTGCGCTCACCTGATGTTCACTCAAGGATATGTCACTCTCCTTTCGTGCATGTGTTTCACTCAAATTTATGGTGGTCCTCACATCACTCAACACTAGCTCCTTTCCTTGAGCTGTACATGCAATAGAAATCACCCTAGCCTCTTCTAGAGAGGTCAGTGGTGGTGCAATGGGAGTTCGCAATTCCCAATCCTCAGTCATCTCTATTAATTCATCTGGATTTGATAACTGAATTTCTTCAGTGATAGGATGACCAAGTTGCCCTTCACTTTCTCCAGATAAATCTGCGAGTGAAGAATCCCTTGAGGGAGCCAGGAATGTTCCTCCTGGGAGGGGAGATGATGACTCTATTATAAATGGCAAAGAGTCAAGATTTCCCTCTGAAGCCTGTGAAGGCTCTTCTACCGTAACAATGGTAGGCACTGTCTCAGTAATAATCCTATCGTGCACTCCTTGCTTAGTGTCCTTAACAACATCGGATTCTAAGGTAATGTCTTCCCCCATTGTGAGTAATAGAGGTGTGCTTGACTCTGTACAAGGTGCCACGGCCCTTTGGCGAATTTCAATAATTTCATCCTGTTGAGAGGATGAAATTAGTAACAGTTCATCGGCCATTTCAATGTCCAAGTCCTTTTGGGAGGAAATGGATGGGCTAACAGATGCTTCAAGTAGTAGGTTTCTTCTCTTCTTTGGTGGAGGCAGAGCTGTGGGATCACTCAAATTATCACTTCTTCTAACAGCCTTTTTAGCTAACTGTTTGGTCCTGGATTTAGGTTTGAGATCTGGGATAGAGGTTGTGGTTCTACAACCTCTTGGTCTGACCTATCAGCCACTTGGGCTCCAGAAACAGTTTGAGAGATAGAATGCAATACCTGCTCCGTTGATGCAGTAGCTGTACCTGAAGGAATGGATTGTTCCATTTGAGGTTGAAGTTCAGGGACAGGTACATTTTCAGGTTCAGGTTCATTTACAAGTCGGGGAATGACATGTAAATCTATGAAGGTAGACAAGTATGGTGTAACATACACTGGCACATTTGGTAATTTCTTATGTGTGTGTAGGCTAGTGAATATTTTCTTGGTTTGCCTGCCTGATACCATAGGATTGTCATTCCTAAAAATTGCTTGTTGACCAACAGGAACAAGATGATTAAATATCAAAGTTAAGAATCTAGGATAATAACATAAAACTTTATTACCCACATCAAAATCCCTTCTGGCCTTAACAATTCTACTAACAATAGTATTCCAAAGTAAATTACCAATATTGATTCTACGGTTGTTAGCAACAGCATAACCAATAGTTTGTAACATAGAGGTAAGTAAATGAAAATTACCTCTGGCTGTATTAGCAAATACCTTGGAGATTGTGTCGAAAAATGCATCCCATTGTTGAACCAGGTTCTTTTTGCTCAAATTGTTCATATCAATTACTCCACGATAATTAATATCACTGAAAAATTGATACAGTTGTTCACTGGTTGGAAAAGGATCAAAATTATCCACCAGAAGGCCCAATACAGTAGTAAGGGTTGATTCAGTCACAATGTGGTGTGTTCCATCAAATTCAAAAGAAAATGAGGTCAAATTTTCAGACACCACAGCTTCTGTGCAAATTAATCTTAGTGGTCCTATTTTAATTGGGGCTACAACGCCCTAGAAAATTTCAAATTTAGATTTATTTATTTGATATAAATTATGAATTATATTATGTGAATATTGTTGTAAAGGTGAAAAATATGTGAAGTTGTGTTTATGTGTTTATATGATGATTTGTGTGAGCTGTGAAGGCCGGTGTATTTTTTTTTGTTTGTATTTTTGAGGATTTAAGTATATTTAAATCGTATTTTTGATCCTCTGTAAATTTTATAAAATTATCGGAGGGCTTAAAAATTATGAAATCTTTTGTAATATTATCTTTATATATTTATTAAGTTTTTAAAAATGTTGGATGGATTAATTTGGATGCCTGAGTATTTTAAAGTGATTTTTAGAGTTTTATTGTATTTAAAGGATCAAAATTTGTAAAATTCATATTTAATTCATTTTTGATCAGAAAAATATTTTAAAAATATGGGTGTGCTAGTAATTTTATATTCTATATTTTAAAAATGAAAAGTTTAATTTTCCGAATATTTTATTTAAGTATGATTTATAGATTTATCAGTAGTGCTTTAAATTGGGCCAAGATGAATTATAAGTAGTATTTGTTAGTATTGGGCCAAGCCCAATATATAGAGAGCAGTAGAAGTATTCTGGAGAAGTCGAGAAACACAGAGAAAGAAAGAATCGGGGAGAGAAACGGGAAAAAGGAGAAAAAAAAGATAGAAAATGAGAAGGGAGGAAGAGAGAAAAGAGATTGGGGATGGAGATTGAGAGTATATATATATATATATGTGTGTGTATATACAACTGTGTTGTGCGTATATATGCGTGTGCAAGGGGAAGGGGGACACGACCCATCGCGCGGCGGCGGTAGCCGGCGGTGGTGGTGCCGGAGTCGAGTGACAGTTGGAGGAAGGGCGGCGAGGTAACAGCAGGGGAGAGGAAGCTTCCACAGTGGTGGTGATTGCTGTGCGCGGAGAGAGAGAGAGAGAGAGAGAGAGAGAGAGAGAGAGAGAGAGAGAGAGAGAGAGAGAGAGAGAGAGAGAGAGAGAGAGAGTGTTTTTGGGTATGGCACGGTGGTGGTTCCGTGGTGGCTCACCGGAATTTAACTCGGTATGCATATATGTGTGTTGATATTTTAGTTTAATTATTTTAACTTTTTTTATTCTAGATTAAATTATGTGAATTTTTGTAATTGAATTAGATTTAATTTGTGAGGTTATGTGTTAATTTTCGTGGTTAGATTAATTTCCGAGATAGTATCTCTTTTTCATTTTTCAGATAGTAATATTTAATTGTTGTAGTTTAATTAGATTAAAGGGTGTATACTATTTTAATTTCCGTGATTTAATTCGGGGAGTAAATTGTTAATTATAATTGTTGAGATAAATGATGGGTCCGATAATATGCTCGGGTTTAGTGATTGTTAAATGCTAATTGTTATTTGTAAATTGTGATTAGCGGATAATATGTGGAGTTATGTGGTTTACTTTTGAAATTGGTTCCGGTAAGGTCTAGGTGCTAAATGTATACACGAGTAATAGTATTTGGTAGAGGTCATAATTGTCAACTACTTGGTGGATTATAAGTGATTATTTGGTTGTCGTTTAGTAGTAAATAGTAATTGGTATTAGCATGATTTCGATTGAATATGGTATTAGTTGTGGTCATTAGGGGGTAATTATCAATTGCCGTATAGTTTGTGGAGGTTATATGAGTTGCTAGTTGCATTTGGTGTCGGAAATGCTTATGTGCTAGTTGGTATAAATCGAGTCATAGTATTTGATGACTTTACTAATTATGAATATGATATGTTATGTGTGTACGTGGGTCAATGGTAAGTATGAGAATATGTGATACATGTTAAATGTTAGAATTTTATAATGATTAGAATTGTGCTAGGGGTTATGAGAAGATCACAAGTTTTTAAATGTCAATATTTAAAGGACTTGTGTAATTCTTTTCGACTAATCCCTAGGGCTTACGAATATCCATGATTAGCTATCACGAGTATAATTAATATACTTGAGTGATGTGATCATTGATATAGCGTAAGTAATAGTTAATGCTAGGGGTTATTCCCTAGGGCTTACGAATATCAAAGATTGGTTGTCACGTGTATCATTAAAATGCGTGAGAAATACGATCATTGGTGTAGCGTAAGTAGTAGTGTTAATGTAAATCATTATGTGCTAGGTGCCGCATGTCTGGGCGGGTACTTTTCTTATTTGTTTACTTTTATGTTGCTGTAAGTTGAGGCAGCTTTATTTTTTGCAAAAACAGGGTTGAATTGTATTTGAGGGGCTGTGCCCATAGTCCGATAAACGAATACTTCATGCCGAAATTTTCTAAAAATCCCCTGCAAATTTATTTAAAAGTCTATTTGAGTTATTTGATTTCAAGGCTTGAAAGTATGTTATGATTTTTAAACGGTTAAGTATATGTATCAGTGGATTATTTCGAGAATATATGGTGGTTTTAAATATTAAGTGGTTGTGTTGTTTTGAAATGGTTATGTGATGTGTTTATGTGACTTAGTTGATTACAGTAAAACTATTGTGTGAATATGAATGAGTATGTCTATATGTATTGTGTATGTAAGCGTTATAGGACGCGCATGGGTAGAATAGAGCAAATGATAAGGTTTTGCTTGAATTAGTACTGAAACCGTATTTGACCTTGTAAAGGTTCGGATAGGAGACCTGGTCAAAAACATTGCGCGGGCAGACGGAATAATGAACAGAAGGACAAGTGTCAAAGTTGACGGATGTATAAACATGGAAGGTGGTGAGACATGAAGTAGAAATGAAGGTGGGACCAATTAAGAGACTAGCAAGTAAAGAATAGAGTTGGAAGTAAAGTGAGTCATGGATCGATGTATACGATCGAGAACTTCATATAACAAGGCAAGTGTTTGCTTTTCACTTATTGTTCAAGTGATGCGAATTCAATACCTTAGTTATTTATGATGGATTGGTTAAGTATGTTAGACAGTGATGTACTTGTTCATTAGCGTGAAATCAACTGTTTTCTTCACCCATACTCCAGCACCAAGTTTTTCAAATAATCTTACCGATAGTTTTTTCCCCAAATTATTTTATTCCTGGAATGTTAAAGCCTCCTTAGTGGAAGACATTTCTTTTGTTTATATGAAAGTGTGCAAGAAGCTCTCTTAATAGAGAGAATTCAAGTTTTAAATTCCTGTTAATGAAATTTCTGATTTTTAGCATAATTTCTCCAGTGAACCCCTCCTGGAAAATGTTTTCTTCAAACTAATTTACTATTGATCATCCTGTAATTATTGTTACAAATAGACGTTTAAACTGTTTTACTCGCTTAGGTTGATTCAAATCTTATCAGGTGTTGAAAGATTTTATTAAATGCATAGTGCTTGATTGTGCCCCTGCTCTGACTTAGAATTTCAATTGTGGAAAATCTTGTTGTGATTATATCTTTTATTTCTGCTCAAGCGAACTCTCTCTTTAGGCAAGTCAATGATGTTATTCCCCGATTACATTTAACTATTTTGTCAATGCGTATTCAAAATGTTGATCTTTATATTCTCCACCCCCGTTTACTATCGAACTCATCGATATCTATTGAAGATCTTGATTATTCGGTTATCACCCTGTATTGTATCGAACTTGTCGATACTTGATGATATAAATTGCTCCCCTGTTGATTCTTCAATTATGAGTTGTTGTCCTGGAACGTGAGTTTTCCAGTCAGTTGGTTGACAAAGGTTGTCGATTGTTCCGACACCTAATGCGTTTGACTTAGAATTGGAAATGTTTTTTTTAAAACGGATGTCCCTTCGGGGAGACCATATTATGGTCAACAGATGTCCCTTCGGGGAGACCAGATTAATGGTCAGAAGTTAAGGCCAATGTGTGCCATGGATCCAATTAAGGACATTGCTGTGTGCGTTTGTCCGGGGTTAGTGCGTGACTGATCAGCAGCCTAACCTTATTGTTTTTTTTTGTAAATAATAAAAATCCAATTCTAATCTATACTTTGAGATTGAGTTGTTTGAGACCTGATTCTCTTGAAGCCATTTCGATTATATCTTGTTATCAGAACTTTTATCAGTTCCATTGTTGATGCTCCCACTTTTAGTGGAGCCATGTCGATTATCTTGTCGATGCTATATTTAAGTTCTTTAGCTGCTTCTTTCGCAGCACATGTTGATTAAACCTTGTTTTTCCAGATTTTATAAACTGTTGTTGATATATTGTATCACTATTTACACTTGCTGAGCGTTGTTGGCTCACTCTTGCTTTGATGTTTATTTTCTCCAGTTAATAGCGATGATTAGTGGGCCTAGTGGTCAGTTTTTAATGCTCTTCCAGCAGCGAGAGGAGAGGTTCGGGTTGAGGATTCCGTCAGATAGTGGCGTGGGAATTCGTCAAGGTTAAATAGTTAGTTTAACAGTGATCTTATTTAGAAAAAAAAAATTTGTATAACATTTTTTATTCAGAGGTTGGTTGTACTATTGTAATTTGATAGTTGTTTCATATCATAACCTGTATGCGATCTTGGTTAAGGGGTTTTATTGTTAGATTATGATGTTCATATCCAGGGTTGTATAATATTGTTTTTGGTTAGTGGCCCCATATCTGTACCCCGGATTTTGGGATGCTACAGGGGCTTCCATCGAAATAGCAGTTCGTATAATGGAATCATCAATTAGAAAACGTATCCAAGGCTTAAATCGATCATGGGGACAATCGTTCGGATTAAAATACCCAACCAAATTATGCTTCATTATCTCAAAATTATCAGCCATTTTTAACACTAAAACACACTTTAATTTTGGGAAAATTAATACAATTCAAAAATTTTCAGAATTAATAATTAATTAAAATTAATTAAAAATTTGAATTAATTCAGAGTTTTCAGAAAAATCCCAAAAATTAGTATGATGTTCTCCTAATCACTGGGAATCTCAATCTATTTTTAGATTTAACAGATAAAATCTAAAACACCCAAAACAGTGAAAACCCGATTGAAATTTTTGAAAAATTGAGTTTTCAAAAACTGGATGAAATTCATTGATATTCGGTTCAATAGACAGGAAATCGAACGATCTACTTGAATCCGTTCTTAGTTTTCAGTTTCGTTGAAGAAAATCGAGCAGAGTTTCGATTAGATGCTGTGTGTATCGTGTATATATTTGACTGTGCTCTGTGTCAATACACGAGAGAGAGAGAGAGAGAGAGAGAGTTGTTATGTTTGTCTTGGCTGTTCTGTTTTTTTTTTGTTTAAGTATAGAATTAACACTACAAGACAATCGGTTGATTGTCTTGCCGATTGTCTTGGTAGTTCAAAAACTATCAAGACAATCGTTTATTTGACTGATAAATTTAAAAAAACGTAAAATATTTTTTTTTAAGTACTGAAATGATTCTCCAAGACAATCAGGTGATTGTCTTGCCGATTGTCTTGGTAGTTCAAAAACTATCAACACAATCGTTTCTTGAACTAATTAACAAAACAAAACAAACAAAAACAAAAAAAAAATATGTACAACATTTTATTATTTACAAAATAACCTGCCAAGACAATCTGTGGATTGTCTTGGCGATTGTCTTGATACTAGAATGACACTTACAAGACAATCAATTGGTCTCTACACTAGCAAATATATTTATAAAAATCTGGTAAAATTTAAAAACTAAAATTGATTAATAATAAACATAATCTGCTAATTTTGAAAAACAAAAAATACAACTACCAAGACAATCGAAGGATTGTCTTGACTATTGTCTTGACATAATACATATACTAATAACATACAAATTTATGTACAGAATTAATCCAATTAAAATACAACATTATTTATCACTAAAACTACCACAAATAAATATTTAGCAAACACATAGATTAACCTTTTTACGACAAGAAATATAAATAACAAAAGGACAAACACTACAAAACATTTAATAAAATATTAAATATATTTACAAGAACATTTATAATAAATTAATGAATCTAAATATTTTCTAATAAATAACTTTCTAATAGAAAATTATTTAAAGAGAGAATATGATTCATTAAAATATCACAAATATTTCAAAACACAAGAAGTAATAAAGAAGTTATTATAAACATGTTGAAAAAGATTTTTAGCAATCACAAGCAAAAAAAAGTTGATAAAATAATTATGCAAGTGATTAAAATTTAAAAATAATAACAAAATCACTTGCAAATTATTAAAGAGTAAACCTCAGATATTAACAAGCTTAATTACTAGGACTGTTCAACATACCCAATTCACCAACAATTTTGGTGAATGTAGATTCGTCAAGAGACTTAGTAAAAATATCTGCTGTTTGTTCTTCTGTGGGTACAAATAACAATTCCACAGTACCATTCATGACATGCTCTCTTATAAAATGATACCTGATGTCTATGTCCTTGGTCCTCGAATGCTGCACAGGATTGTTGGAGATTGTTATGGCACTTGTATTATCACACAAAATTGGAATTTTTGTTAATACAAAACCATAGTCCTTCAGCTGATTCCTAATCCACAAGATTTGAGCACAACAGCTTCCAGCAGCTATGTATTCAGCTTCAGCTGTTGAGTTGGAAACTGTTTGTTGTTTCTTGCTGTAACAGGAAACTAGCCTGCCACCTAGGAATTGACAACTCCCAGAGGTGCTTTTTCTATCTACAACACTTCCTGCATAATCTGAATCTGTGTATCCAACAAGATTAAAACCAGATTCTTTAGGGTACCAGATACCTAAATTAGGCGTACCCTTAAGATATATTAAGATTCGTTTTACAGCAATGAGATGAACATCTCTAGGATCCGCTTGGAACCTTGCACACAAGCATGTAGCATACATAATATCTGGTCTACTTGCAGTAAGGTAAAGTAATGGGCCTATCATACCTCTGTAACTTGTGACATCTACCTTGGCAGAATTTTCACAAGCTCCAAACTTGACAGCTGTAGATGATGGTGTCTTAGCTGAAGATGAGCCCTCCATTTGATATTTCTTGAGGAGCTCTTTGATATACTTGGATTGACAGATAAATATTCCATATGTCCTTTGATTTATTTGCAATCCAAGAAAGAATATCAGTTCTCCCATCATGCTCATTTCAAATTTGCCCTGCATTAACTTAGCAAATTTCTTACACAAAAGATCATTAGTAGACCCAAATATTATATCGTCCACATAGACTTGGACTAGTATTGTATCATTTTTATGTTTCTTAGTGAAGAGAGTTTTGTCTATGACACCTCTAACAAAGCCATTTTCAAGTAAAAATTCAGAAAGGTTGTCATACCATTTTCTTGGTGCTTGCTTAAGGCCATAGATAGCCTTGAAAAGGAAGTAGACATAGTCCAAAAGATCTGGATCTTCAAATCCAGGAGGCTGTTCTACATAGACCTCTTCATCCAGCTTACCATTTAGAAAAGCACTCTTTACATCCATTTGATAAACATTAAAGTTTGAGAATGCTGCGAATGCCAAGAATATTCTAATGGCCTCGAGTCTTGCCACTGGAGCATAGGTTTCATCATAGTCAATGCCTTCAGCTTGTGAATAACCCTTTGCTAACAGTCTTGCTTTATTTCTTGTGACTGTGCCATCTTCATCAAGTTTGTTTCTGAATACCCATCTAGTGCCAACCACTGTTCTATTCGAAGGTCTGGGTACTAGCTTCCATACTTCTTGTTATTTGAAATGATTGAGTTCATCTTGCATAGCAATCACCCAATCAGGATCAGAAAGAGCTTCTTCAGTTTTCTTAGGTTCCATTTGAGACAGAAACCCTGAATAATTGCATTGATTCTGATAAGCTCTTCTAGTCTTTACTCCAACATCTGGATCACCAATAATTAACTCAAAAGGATGAGTTCTATTCCAAACAGTTTGTCTGGGTAGATTAGTTCTTGATGATTCTCCTTGATTTGAATTGTGTTGTTGAGTATGACTTGTTGATCCTTCACTAACTCCCCCTGAGTTGTTGCCATGATGATTAGATGAGTGTTCAGAAGTATGAGTGGTGTTTTCAATATTATCATTATTTTCACCACCATTATTCTGATTGAACTCATCATTGACATTGTTGTCATTAGCATCAGCAAAAACATCATGTGGACTATCATCATCTGAACCTAGATCTGTCATATCTTCAAAAGATAGCTTTTCAGATGAATCTTCAGTTTGGATACTAGGGAGTTTAGTGTCATCAAATGTTACATTGACACTTTCCATCATCTTCTAATGTTCAATCAAATACACCTTATAAGCTCTTCTTTCATAACCAACAAAAATTGCTTCATGTGCTTTGGCTTCAAATTTTCCACCTTGATCGTCTCCTTCTTTAAGTACAAAGCTGAAAGGCATATGACACAGCCTATTTGTAGTTCGAGGACTCAACTCAACTTAAGCTTAGTTTGTAATAAGTAAATAACTTTAACTGTCACAGGAATCTCAGGAGGCACTATCTGTCAGAAGAAAAACCCTAAAGTCAATCTATAGTTTTGATGTTTTACACTGGAAGAAGTTCAGATTGCTGATCAAGCCTCAGTATAGCATCAAAAAAGTGGATTTATTTCTAAGACAGAGATTTCTAGAGTGACAGGTTCAGACAGTATACAGTGAAGTACAAGAAGGAGATAGAAATGAGAAGAAAAGTGAATCACGTTATTAATGTGAAAATTAAAGGACAGTCATTGAAGTTAGTCGTTCATGAACCAGACCGTGCATGGAACGTCAACAAAATATTCAGTGGTATTTCTTTATTACTTTTAGTGATTCAGAAAAGAATTAAGACAATTCAAGGATATATAAGTATTCTTATTTAATTAATTTAAATCAAGTAGTCAATTTAATTAATTAATTAATTCATCTTGAATTAATTCTTTAATTAAATTAATTATTAGATTAATTAAATCTGATTAATTATTTAAGTAATAATAAATTAAAATGATTATTTGTTAATCAATTTTAATTTAATTCTGAAAAATGAACTAGCAAGACAATCCCTGATTGTCTTGCCGATTGTCTTGGAGGCTTAAATCAGAATAGCAAGACAATAGGAGATTGTCTTGCCGATTGTCTTGGTAATGATAATGTCTGAAAAGCTTTTAAAAAGTAAAATAAAAATCTGATTTGATTGTCTTGACGATTGTCTTGACAGTTCAAATTAGATTGTCTTGATAATGATCAAAAAGAAAAAGCTTCAGACAGAATGATAATTTTTGATAAAGCAAGACAAAGATCTCAGAATTTGATTATCTTTCCGATTGTCTTGGAAGAACCTGATTGTCTTGACGATTGTATTGCCTATTGTCTTGGCAGTACAAAATTGGTTGTCTTGGAAGAATAAATTGTATTGCCGATTGTCTTGACAGTTATATTTGAAGATAAAGAGGCAGTGAATGATATATATCAAGACAGACGATAGAAGAAAAAGACAGATCAAAATATAACATTCAAAGCAGATTTCTCTCTTCTCTCTCATCAAGAACACAGCACAAGAAGCAGAAAAATATATAGAAAATAAAGTTCATCTTATTTTTAATATCTGATCCGATAGAACTGGTTTACTTGATACTCTTGTACTATTATCGAGTTTTTACTCCTAATCTATATCTTGATTTTTATTAACAAATCTAGAAAAATTCATGTCGAATTTTATAATTTGTTTTTATTAACTAGATATAAATTATGTACTGTATTTGTAACAAACCCCTCAAGTTAATATAATTTTATATTCAACTTGAATTTTGTTTCATTTAATTCCGCTCAAATTTGTCAAATTATAAATTAAATTATCCGGACAAATTTCGATAAAACAATACTTTTTGTATTCAACCCCCCCTTCTACAAACATATTGGACCTAACAATTGGTATCAGAGCCGATTGATTGATACACAAATCAAAGATCCCATTTTACTCGATTGAAAATCATCCCCGAATTTTTTAACTCTCTTAAAAAATTCATCATGTCTTCTAAAGTTGGAACTGTGAAAATTCCCATATATGACAAAAACAGTTATGATATGTGGAAGAACAAAATGTTAATGTTCCTCGAGGTTGCAAATCCTAAATACATGAAAGTCTTATCAGAAGGACCAATAATACCTTTTGGATTAATTCCTGAAGTTGTCACTGATGGAAAAGTTGTTGCCCCTGCAAGGTTTGTACACAAAGATTCTTCTGAATTCACTCTTGTTGAAAGAGAGGAAGCTGGACTTGACATTAATTTAAGACTGATCTTAATAGATTCTCTAGACTCTGTAATGTACAGTCATGTGATTAATTGCAAGACTGCAAAGCAAATGTGGGAAACCATTGAAACTGTGAATGAAGGAACAGAGGAAGTTAGGGAGAATCGACTAGAAATTCTGACATCTGAGTATGAACACTTTCGATCAGCATCCAATGAAAGTATTCAAGATGTGTTTGAAAGATATAACAAACTTGTCAACAATTTACATATGCATGGCAAGTACTACACTCAGAAAGAGATCAATAGAAAATTTCTATTGTCAATGCCTGTTCATCTTGAACATAGGATTACAGCTATCAGAGAGTCGAGGAATCTAAGTGAAATTACTGTAGAAAGACTCTTTGGTGTTTTAAAAACCTATGAACTGGAACAATCTCAACAAAAGGAGATTTATGGAAAAGGAAGAGTTGCTAATACTTCTACAGCTCTTATTGTTGAGAACAAACAGGAAGTGGAAGATAAGGTTATTCAATCTTGTTGTGTTGACAGTGGTAAGCTTGAAGTTGAAGTTGGTCAAACGAATGCTAGTCCAAATGAAGGAGACTTCTATTCGTTAGAAGAGCTAGATCAGTTGGAAGATGAGTCCATGGCTTTGTTGGTAAGGAAATTCAGTAACTTCAGATTCAGGAAGAATCCCAAGTTCAGGTACAAATCTAACTATAACAGGTTCCAAAGAGGAGGTTCTTCATCCTCAAGTAACAGAGGAGGTTACAAAACTGGAACAGTTGAAAGAAGTAAAATTAGATGCTAGAAATGTAATGAACTTGGACATTTCGCTACTGAATGTCAGAAGCCAAAACAAAACCAAAGAAAAGACTTTGGATCTGAGAAGAAGAAGACAGGTAAAGCCTATGTGGCTGCTGGAAAGAGTTGGGATGATACAGACTCTGAAGATGAAGAGTATGGCAATCTTGGGTTCCGAAGAAAGTCTAACCAATTTGTCATTGCAGGGTTTAAAACAGGTTGAACGAGTCATGTGGATTCTGGACAGTGGATGTTCAAGGCATATGACCGGAGATAGAGCCCTGCTGACAAATGTGGTGGAGAAGGCCGGCCCAGTTGTTACCTTTGGAGATAACAGCAAAGGTAAAACTGATGGATATGGCAGATTAGAAGCTGGAAATGTTATCGTTGAAGATGTCTCTTTTGTGAACGGCCTTGAGCATAATTTGCTCAGTATTAGTCAATTCTGTGACAAAGGTTATGAAGTTCATTTCAACAAGAAGAATTGTCTAATATCACACAAGAGAAATGAAAGGCCGCAGTTGACTGGAGTAAGAAAATGAAACTTGTACATAGCCAATATGAACTCTGGAAGCATAGAAGAAATTAGATGTTTTTATTCAAAGGCATCCACTGATGAAAGTTGGTTATGGCACAAGAAACTTTCTCACCTAAACTTCAAAACAATGAATTCTCTAGTTAAAAGAGAATTGGTGAGAGGTTTACCTTCGATTGAATTTACTCAGGAAGGTCTATGTGATGCTTGTCAAAAAGGAAAGTTAAAAAGGGCAACTCACAGGAGCATTAACACATCATCAATAACTGAACCATTACAACTTTTCCATATGGATTTGTTTGGTCCAGTTAGTGTAATGTCCATGTCAAGAAAAAGATATGCTTTAGTGATTGTTGATGATTTCTCAAAATTCACATGGGTACTATTTCTGAACTCAAAAGATGAAACTCCACAACTGGTAGTTGATTACATTAAGTTAATTGAGCTGGACTCTAATCGTCCAGTAAGAGCTATAAGGTCAGACAACGGAACTGAATTCAAGAATGCAGTTCTGAATGACTTTTGCACTGAAAAGGGTATAACTAGACAGTACTCGGCTCCCAGAACTCCTCAACAAAATGGGGTAGTTGAAAGAAAGAAAAGAACCTTGATTGAAGCTGCACGTACTATGCTAAGTGAATCAAGGCTTCCATTGAGCTTTTGGGCTGAAGCTGTCAACACTGCATGTTATACCCAGAATCGAACACTTATCAATAAAGACTTAATGAAGACACCATATGAAGCTCTACATGACAAGAAACCAACTCTCAAGTACTTCCATGTATTTGGGACAAAATGCTTTGTGCTGAAAGAAGGAGATGATCAAGGTGGCAAATTTGAAGAAAAAGCACATGAAGCAATATTTATTGGTTATACTAGAAGAGCCTACAAGGTGTATATTATTGATCAACAGAAATCTATGGAAAGTGTCAATGTTACATTTGATGACATAAAACTCCCAAGTATCCAAAATGAAGATCCATCTGAAAAGCTTAAGTTTGATGACATGTCAGACTCAGATTCAGATGATGACAATCAACCTGACGTTGTTGATTATAATAATAATCCAAATGTTGGTGGTAATGATCAAGGTGATGCTGGTGAAAACAATGATAATTTTCAAGACACCACTGATACTCTTGAACCATCAATAAGTCAAACTGGCAACAACTCAGGGGGAGATAATGAAGGGTCAACAAGTCATACTCAACATCATACTGAAGATCAAGGCGAATCATCAAGATCAATTCTTCCCTGACAATCTGTTTGGAATAGAGCTCATCCTTTTGAGCTGATTCTTGGTGATCCAGATGTTGGTGTGAAAACAAGAAGAGCTTATCAGAATCAATGTAACTATTCTGGGTTCCTGTCTGTCATGGAACCTAAGAAAGTAGAAGAAGCTCTATCTGATCCTGATTGGGTGATTGCTATGCAAGATGAACTCAATCAATTTAAGCAACTATAAGTATGGAAGCTGGTACCCAGACCTAAAGATAGAAAAGTGGTGGACACAAGATGGGTATTCAGAAACAAACTAGATGAAGATGGCACTGTGATAAGAAACAAAGCAAGACTGGTAGCTAAAGGTTATTCTCAAGCTGAAGGCATTGATTATGACGAAACCTATGCTCCAGTGGCAAGACTTGAGGCCATCAGAATATTCTTGGCATTTGCATCCTATTCAAGATTCAAAGTTTATCAAATGGATGTCAAGAGTGCCTTTCTGAATGGTAAGCTAGATGAAGAAGTGTATGTAGAACAGCCCCCTGGTTTTGAAGATCAAGATCATTTGGACTATGTCTACTTTCTTTACAAAGCTGTCTATGGTCTTAAGCAAGCCCCAAGAAAATGGTATGACACTCTCTCTGAATTTCTATTAGAAAATGGTTTTATTAGAGGTGTCATAGACAAAACGCTCTTCACTAAAAGACATAAGAATGATATAATACTAGTCCAAGTCTATGTGGACGATATTATATTTGGGTCTACTAATGAGCTTCTATGCAAGAAGTTTTCTAAGTTAATGCAGGGTAGGTTTGAAATGAGCATGATGGGAGAACTGAAATTCTTTCTTTGATTACAAATAAGTCAGAGACAAGATGGAATATTTATTTGTCAATCCAAGTACATTAAGGAGCTCCTTAAGAAATATCACATGGAGGAGTGCTCATCAGCAAAGACACCATCAACTATAGCTGTCAAAATTGGTTTATGTGAAAGTTCTGCCAAGGTAGATATCACAGGCTATAGAGGTATGATTGGCTCATTGCTTTACCTAACTGCTAGTAGACCAGATATAATGTTTGCCACATGCTTGTGTGCAAGGTTCCAAGCGAACCCTAAAGAAATCCATCTCACTGCTGTCAAAAGAATCTTAAGATATCTAAAGGGTACGCCTAATTTAGGCATCTGGTACCCTAATGAATCTGGTTTTACTTTAATTGGATATACAGATTCTGACTATGCAGGAAGTGTTGTAGACAGGAAAAGTACATCTGGGAGTTGTCAATACCTAGGTGGAAGATTGGTATCCTGGTTCAGTAAGAAACAGCAAACAGTTTCCAACTCTACAGCCGAAGCTGAATATATAGCTGCTGGAAGCTGTTGTGCTCAGATCTTATGGATTAGGAATCAATTAATGGACTATGGCATTGTATTGGAAAATATCCCTATTTTATGTGATAATACAAGTGCCATAGCAATCGCCAGCAATCCTGTGCAGCACTCAAGGACAAAGCACATTGACATAAGGTATCATTTTATAAGAGAGCATGTAATGAATGGTACAGTGCAACTACTATTTGTAGGCTCTGGAGATCAAACTGCAGATATTTTTACTAAGTCGCTTAATGAATCCTCATTCACTAAAATTGTTAGTGAATTGGGTATGTTAAACAGTCCTAGTAATTAATACTGTTAATATCTGAAATTTTATCTTTAATAATTTTGCAAGTGATTATTCTGAGAATATTTGTTATTTGAAATCACTTGTATAATTATTTTACCAACTGATTTTCTTGCTTGTTTAGTTATTTTTCACTCTGTTTATTCATATTATTTAATACTTCATATTTCTGTATTTTTAGAATATTTGTAGATATTTATTTCTATTTTAATAATTATTTTATTAAATGTTTTGTAGTGTTTGTCCTTTTGTTATTTATATTTGTTCTCGTAAAAAGATTAATCCATGTTTCTGTAAAATATTTATTTATAGTATTTTTAATAATATATTAGAGTGTATTTTAATTGGATTAATTATGAACATTTATTTACATTTTATTAGCATAATATTAGCAGATTAATAGATTGTCTTGTTTGTCTTTGTAGTATCAAGACAATCGCCAATACAATCCACAGATTGTCTTGGCAGGTTATTTTACTAAGTAATAAAATATTTTTCGGATTTTTGTTCTGTTTTTATTTTGTTTTACTCAAAACAAACGATTGTCTTGATAGTTTTGAACTACCAAGACAATCGGCAAGACAATCACTTGATTGTCTTGGAGTGTATTTTCTATATTTTAAAAATTAAAAAAATAATAATAATAAGGTGTGTCAATTTTATTTTAATCAGTTAAATACATGATTGTCTTGATAGTATTTATACTACCAAGACAATCGGCAAGACAATCAACCGATTGTCTTGTAATGTTAGTTTGTAATTAAAAAAAAAAAATTCGTTTTCTTTTATTTATCAGAATTGTAAACGATTGTCTTGATAGTGTTTATACTACCAAGGCAATCGGCAAGACAATCAAACCGATTGTCTTGTAGTGTTAATTTTATACTTAAACAAAAAAAAAGGAAAACAGCAATACAATCTTTCTCTCTCTCGTGTACTTACACAGAGCCGATTCTTACATATACATACAACATACACACAACTTGAACTGAAATGCTGCTCAAATTTTTCCATCAAAATTGAAATCTGAGACCTGATTTGAATAGATCGTTCGATTGTCTATCTATTGAACCGATTATTTTTGAATTTTGTTAAGTTTTTGAAAATCAGTTTTTTTCAAAAGTTACAATCGGGTTTTAGGTGTTTTAAGAGTTCTAGATTTTTTCTTTGAATTCTAAAAATAGAATGAGACTCCCAGTGATCAGGAGAACATCATATAAATTTTTGGGATTTTTCTGACAACTTTGAATTAATTCGAATTTTTAATTAATTATTAATTCTGAAAATTTTCGAATTGTTTTAATTTTCCTAAAATTGAAGTGTGTTTTTGTGTTTAAAAATGGCTGATAATTTTGAGATAATGAAACATAATTTGGTTGGCTATTTTAATCCGAACGATTGTCCCTACGATCGATTTAGGCCTTGGATACGGTTTTTAAATGACGATTCGATTATCCAAACTGCCATTTCGATTGAAGCCCCAATTAAGATAGGACCACTGAGATTGATTTGCACAGAAGCTGTGGTGTCTGAAGACTTGACCTCATTTTCTTTTGATTTTGATGGTACACACCACGTCGTGACAGAATCAACCCTTACTACCGTATTGGGCCTTCCGGCGGATAATTTTGATCCATTTCCAACCAGTGAACAACTCTATCAATTCTTCATTGATATTAATTATCATGGAGTAATTGATATGAACAACCTGAGCAAAAGGAATCTGGTTCAACAATGGGATGCATTCTTCGACACAATCTCCAAGGTATTTGCTAATTCAGCCAGAGGTAACTTTCATTTACTCACCTCTATGTTACAAACTATTGGTTATGCTGTTGCTAACAACCGTAGAATCAATATTGGTAACCTACTTTGGAATACTATTATTAACAGGATTGTTAAGGCCAGAAGGGATTTTGATGAGGGTAAGAAAGTTCTATGTTATTATCCAAGATTTTTAACTTTGTTATTTAATCATCTTGTTCCTGTTGGTCAACAAACAATTTTTAAGAATGACAACCCTATGGTATCAGGCAGGCAAACTAAGAAAATATTCACTAGCCTTGATACACATAGAAAATTGATAAATGTGCCAATGTATATTACACCATATTTGTCTAACTTCATAAATCTACCTGTCATTCCTCGACTTTTGAATGCACCTGAACCTGAACCTCAAAATGTACCTGTCCTTCAACATCAACATCAAATGGAACAATCTATTCCTTCAGGTACAGCTACTGTATCAATGGAGCAGGTATTACCTTCTATCTCTCAAACTGTTTCTGGAGCCCAAGTGGCTGATAGGTCAGACCAAGAGGTTGTAGAACCACAGCCTCTATCCCAGGTCTTAGAGCCAAACACTGTGTCTAACCAAATCTCTAAACCTAAAGCCAGAAGCAAGTTGTTGACAAAAAGAGCTGATAGAAGAATTGATAATGTGAGTGATCCCACAGCTCTGCCTCCACCAAAGAAGAGAAGAAACCAATTACTTGAGGCATCTGTTAGCCCATCCATTTCCTCCCAACAGGACTTGGACATTGAAATGGCCGATGAACTGTTACTAATTTCATCCTCTCAACAGGATGAAATTATTGAAATTCGCCAAAGGGCCGTGGCACCTTGTACAGAGTCAAGCACACCTCTATTACTCACAATGGGGGAAAACATTAACGTAGAATCTGATGTTGTTAAGGACACTGAGCAAGGAGTGCACGATAGGATTGTTACAGTGCCTACCATTGTTACGGTAGAAGAGCCTTCACAGGCTTCAGAGGGAAATCTTGACTCTTTGCCAGTTATAATAGAGTCATCATCTCCCCTTTTAGGAGGAACATTCCTGGCTCCCTCAAGGGATTCTTCACTCGCAGATTTATCTGGAGAAAGTGAAAGGCAACTTGGTCATCCTATCACTGAAGAAATTCAGTTATCAAATCCAAATGAATTGATAGAGATGACTGAGGATTGGGAATTGCGAACTCCCATTGCACCACCACTGACCTCTCCAGAAGAGGCTAGGGTGATTTCTTTTGCAGGTACAGCTCAAGGAAAGGAGCTAGTGTTGAGTGATGTGAGGACCACCTTAAATATGAGTGAAACACATGCACGAAAGGAGAGTGACATATCCTTGAGTGAACATCAGGTGAGAGCACACACTGACACAAACACTTTGTCTCTCATGGCTCAAATCAAAGATCTGCAAAAGAAATTAATGGAAACTGAGGCTGAAAAACAAGTTTTAAAAGCACAAGTGGATGAACGGTCTTCTTCTTCCACCTCTGTCAACAATCAGCTCATGATTATTAGTGACGATGTCCACAACATAAAGACTACACTCACTCCAGCGATCAATACACTGATATAATCCAACTCTCAGGCATCTACAGAAAGAACAGATATTCTAAATGCTATTGACAGACTCTCTAATAGGGTGGATGAACTTCAAGTGGAAATGCATGAATCTGCTCAATCATATTCAACAACCTTTGCGAAGCTTGAAGAAAAGTATGATTACATGTTTGAAGGACTTGATCATCTATACAACATTGTTAAACCTACTCATAATATCACACCAGAACAAAGAGCATATTTTGAAGACTATGATGATGATAATGAAGGGGATAATGATGCAAATAGGGAGCTTGACAGTCAACGGAAGTCTGTAGAGGATTCCTCAACTAAGGGGGAGAAGTCTGGAGATGGAGGTGCAGGTAAGTCTGGAGAAGCAGGAGGAAGTAAGTCAGGAGGTCAAGGGAGGCATAAGGAGAAGTCTGAGAAGTCTACCAAGGGAAAAGAAAAAGCTGCTCATGATCAGGAGGAAGTAAGTCAGGAGGTCAAGGGAGGCATAAGGAGAAGCAGGAGGAAGTAAGTCAGGAGGTCAAGGGAGGCATAAGGAGAAGTCTGAGAAGTCTACCAAGGGAAAAGAAAAAGTTGCTCATGATCAGGATGTATTCGAGTTTGATTTCGATCTCAAGAATAGTAAGTTTGAAGTACAACAATTAAATGATATCGAAGAAGATCTTTCAAACTGGCAAGATTATCCTGAATTTGAGAAGGAACTTCAAGAGGAGAAAGCTGATCGTCAGATGAAACAAGCTAAGCTTGAGAAGACCAGACAGGTAGTGAATGAGAGATTGAAGCTGAAGCAAGCTGAAGATGCAGAGAAACAAAAGCTACATGCAATCAGTGTACAGGAAAGGAAAAGAGATATTCAGTTGAAGATTGGTCCAAAGTGGGATAGAGCAAGAGAAATTTTTGATTCTATTCAGAACACTGCTAATGATGATGAACGTTTTCTCCAATTACTTCAACAGTTTCAAGCGACCAATCCAGATTACTTGCAATATATGGATGCATTGATGCTGGAAATCTCAAGGATAGTAGCTGGATTTGACAGATGTGCAGATCAACTGATAATTCAGATTGACTCTCGTACAATGGGTTCTCTCTATGTGTCACTTCAAATCTTTCAACAGAGAAGCTTGATTGAACTGTGGATTATGTCCCTAAAGGTAAAAAGGTTTTCTGAACTGAATATTTTACTTCATGAAAGACTTTTGGAGTTTGCTCAAAGGAATAGTCCACAAGTTATTCAAACTCCACATCATGTTAAGTTTCTTAAGGGTAATACACTACACTCTTGTTTCCTTGATTCTAAGTCGATGAAATTATACACTGCATCTCATCTGGTCTGGTTAGAACATATGTTGAGGACAACAGGATTCGAAGATAAAGAAAGTATCTTTGTTGCTGACATTATTCGATCATATGCTTTAACTGGCTTTGAAAAGAAATATTACATACTTCGGAATCGGCTATGGGGTAACCTTGGAATCTTGCCTAAGAAACCTAAAGGTCTTGTGTCAGATTATGAACGTGTACTTGACAAGGATTTGATCAAAACCTTGGATGATCAAGAACGATTTGACACAGAGAATATCAGAAGATTTCTAGAGCAAGAAGATGAAGTTGAACCTGGAGAGATAAGGGATGAAGAAACTTCAAAGTGAAGATCAGCTCTACATGTGATATCTTTAGAGCTTAGATAGGTCAAGATAGAAAATTGTATTATATGATCAGTCTAGAGGATCATCTATCTTGTATTTATCTTTTATGTTTGAATCTGGACAATGTTAAATATAAACCAGAACTTTTCTTTTATTTACTTTGTGTTTAAAGTTTTATCTTTTACTAAGTTAAGTTGAGTTAGTTGAGTAATCCTCTAGGTATTTGCTTGTTATCTTCTAACAAACAAATAGGGGGAGATTGAAAGGCATATGACACAGCCTATTTGTAGTTCGAGGACTCAACTCAACTTAAGCTTAGTTTGTAATAAGTAAATAACTTTAACTGTCACAGGAATCTCAGGAGGTACTATCTGTCAGAAGAAAAACCCTAAAGTCAATCTATAGTTTTGATGTTTTACACTGGAAGAAGTTCAGATTGCTGATCAAGCCTCAGTATAGCATCAAAGAAGTGGATTTATTTCTAAGACAGAGATTTCTAGAGTGACAGGTTCAGACAGTATACAGTGAAGTACAAGAAGGAGATAGAAATGAGAAGAAAAGTGAATCACATTATTAATGTGAAAATTAAAGGACAGTCATTGAAGTTAGTCGTTCATGAACCAGACCGTGCATGGAACGTCAACAAAATATTCAGTGGTATTTCTTTATTACTTTCAGTGATTCAGAAAAGAATTAAGACAATTCAAGGATATATAATTATTCTTATTTAAATAATTTAAATCAAGTAGTCAATTTAATTAATTAATTAATTCATCTTGAATTAATTCTTTAATTAAATTAATTATTAGATTAATTAAATATGATTAATTATTTAAGTAAGAATAAATTAAAATGATTATTTGTTAATCAATTTTAATTTAATTCTGAAAAATGAACTAGCAAGACAATCCCTGATTGTCTTGCCGATTGTCTTGGAGGCTTAAATCAGAATAGCAAGACAATAGGAGATTGTCTTGCCGATTGTCTTGGTAATGATAATGTCTGAAAAGCTTTTAAAAAGTAAAATAAAAATCTGATTTGATTGTCTTGACAGTTCAAATTAGATTGTCTTGATAATGATCAAAAAGAAAAAGCTTCAGACAGAATGATAATTTTTGATAAAGCAAGACAAAGATCTCAGAATTTGATTGTCTTGCCGATTGTCTTGGAAGAACCTGATTGTCTTGACGATTGTATTGCCTATTGTCTTGGCAGTACAAAATTGGTTGTCTTGGAAGAATAAATTGTATTGTCGATTGTCTTGACAGTTATATTTGAAGATAAAGAGGCAGTGAATGATATATATCAAGACAGACGACAGAAGAAAAAGACAGATCAAAATATAACATTCAAAGCAGATTTCTCTCTTCTCTCTCATCAAGAACACAGCACAAGAAGCAGAAAAATATATAGAAAATCAAGTTCATCTTATTTTTAATATCTGATCCGATAGAACTGGTTTACTTGATACTCTTGTACTATTAGCGAGTTTTTACTCCTAATCTATATCTTGATTTTTATTAACAAATCTAGAAAAATTCATGTCGAATTTTCTAATTTGTTTTTATTAACTAGATATAAATGCTGTACTGTATTTGTAACAAACCCCTCAAGTTAATATAATTTTATATTCAACTTGAATTTTGTTTCATTTAATTCCGCTCAAATTTGTCAAAATATAAATTAAATTATCTGGACAAATTTCGATAAAACAGTACTGTTTGTATTCAACCCCCCTTCTACAAACATATTGGACCTAACAAAAGCATTTTGCTCCAAATACATGAAAGTATTTGAGTGTTGGTTTCTTTTCATTCATGGCTTCATAGGGTGTTTTCATCAAGTCTTTGTTGATAAGAGTTCGATTCTGAGTATAGCAAGCAGTGTTGACAGCTTCAGCCCAAAAATACAATGGAAGCCTTGATTCACTTAACATAGTACGTGCAGCTTCAATAAAGGTTCTATTCTTTCTTTCAACTACCCCATTTGCTGAGGAGTTCTAGGAGATGAGTATTGTCTGGTTATACCTTTTTCAGTACAAAAGTCATTCAGAACTGCATTCTTGAATTCAGTTCCATTGTCTGACCTTATAGCCCTCACTGGATACTTGGAATCCAACTCAATTAACTTGATGTGATCAATCACCAGTTGTGGAGTCTCATCTTTAGAATTCAGGAACAAGACCCATGTGTACTTTGAAAAATCATCAACAATCACAAGAGCATATCTTTTCTTTGACTAGACATCACATTCACTGGACCAAATAGATCCATGTGAAGTAACTGTAAAGGATCAGTTATTGAAGATATATCAGTGCTCCTGTGAGTTGCCCTTTTTAGTTTGCCTTTTTGACAGGCATCACATAGTCCGTCCTGTGTGAATTCCATAGGGGGTAAACCTCTCACCATTTCCCTCTTAACCAAATAATTCATTGTTTTGAAATTCAGGTGAGAAAGTTTCTTGTGCCATAGCCAGCTTTCATCTGTGGATGCTTTAGAATAGAAACAATTGATTTCTTCAGTGCTTCCAGTTTTCATATTGGCTACATACAAGTTTCCTTTTCTGACTCCCGTCAAAGATGGTTGTTCACTTCTTTTGTGTGAAATCAGACAATTCTTTTTGTTAAAGTAGACTTCAAATCCCTTGTCACAGAATTGACTGATGCTGAGCAAATTATGCTCAAGTCCTTTTACAAAGGACACTTCTTCAATGATAACATTTCCAGCTTCAAGTCTGCCATATCCATCAGTTCTACCTTTGCTGTTATCTCCAAAGGTAACTACTGGGCCGGCCTTCTCCACAACATTTGTCAGCAGGGTTCTGTCTCCAGTCATATGCCTTGAACATCCACTGTCCAAGATCCAGGTTACACGATCAACCTGTACAAAACCCTGCAATGACAAACAGATTAAACCTTCTTCGAAACCCAAATTTGATTGGGTCCTGCAGATTTAAAGTATTGGCCTTTATCAGGCAAAACAACATTCTTAATCAATAAACATTTAACCTTATAAACAGATTTGAAAATCTTTTGTTTTATCTTGGGTATCCATGTTTCTTTAGCAGCAATAACACTTGTGTCATTGACTGGACATTTGACCTGGTAAACATTCTTGGTAACCCTTTGTTTAGTCTTAGGTACAAATGTCTCTCTTCTAACTTGAGGAAGAAAAGCAGTCTTTGATCGAACATTATTGTTCCAATTCATATGTTGTCGAGGAGCAGTATGTGATGCATAACTACCATTAAAATAAACACGCATACTGTTAAAAGCACAAGACATACAATTGACAACACCACATGCTTTATGATTAGAATCAATGATAGGCATGGTACGCATGTTAGACATGTTATTTTTATGCTTCAACTTATTACCATCTAATCCAGTCTTAGAAGAACCAGTTGTTTCAACAACATTGACTGGCACTTTAGGTACATCTTTCTTGGATGAAACATTATTTGGATTAGCGTCCTTAACAGATTTAGCCTTAACAAAGACTGTGACATCTCTCTTGGATGAAACATTCTTTGGATTAGCGTCCTTAACAGATCTAGCCTTAACCAAGACTGCGCCATTTGCACTGTCCTCATTTCTCATTTCTTCTTGGATAATCATAGAAAGAATATCTGGTGGTCCAGCATCAGATTGTTTAAATAGAGGTTCTTTAACATTCTTGAGCACATGTGGTATTCCCCTTTCTTTAGCACTAACAAGATTAGGGGAATTTATGCCCAATGATCCAACAGCTTCATTGTAACCATACCCTATACCTGCTGTTCATTCTACGGATTGTTTGTTAAAAAACTCTTTGGAAACTTTAACAGAATTATAACAAGCCCTGACCTGTGTTTCAAGTTCAGTAATTCTAGCCATTTGTTTGCCTACAACTTCTAGAATCGATTTCTCCTTTTTATGAAGCATTGTTATTTCATCTCTTTGTTGATCTTGATTAATATGCACCTTTTTCAATTCTGACACTTCATTGCCAAGTTTAGTGCTTAGCAGATCTAGTCTATTATATCCAGTTTGTGCATTATCTAAGGAATTATATAGACTACGAATCAATTCAGAGTCAGTAATAATTACCGGTTTGTTATGATGATCAGATGCTTCATCATTTGCCACCAGCGCAAGATTTCCATATTCTTCATCTTCGCTGTCCGTGTCATTCCAACTCTTACCAGCCGCAACATAGGCTTTTCCAGGTTTCTTCTTCTCAGTAGCAAAGTCTCTTCTTTGAGTTTGCTTGGGTTTCTGACATTCAGTGGCAAAGTGCCCCAATTCATTACAGTTGAAGCAACGAATCTTGCTTCTGTCAACAGATCCAGTTTTGTATCCTCCCCTGTTACTAGAGGAAGAAGAGCCTCCTCTCTGGAATCTGTTATTTGACTTGAACCTGTACTTTGGATTTCTTCTGAATCTAAAGTTGCCAAATTGCCTTACCATCAATGCCAGTGATTCATCTTTCAGTTGATCTAGCTCTTCCAATGAGTAAAAGTCTCCACCATCCTGAGTAGGTGGTGTCTGACCAATTTCTACTTCAGTCTTTTCTTTGTCTGAGCTGTAAGGTAGAACAACCTTAGCTTCCACTTCCTTAGGTGCCTCAACTACAAGAGCTGTAGATGAACTTGGCACTCTTCCTTTACCAGAGACCCCCCTCTGCTGTACTTGTTCCAGTTCATAGGTTTTCAGAACACCAAACAACCTTTCAAGAGCAATCTTGTTCAAATCTCTTGATTCTCTGATGGCCGTTATCCTATGTTCAAGATGAGTGGGCATCGTCAACAAAAACTTCATATTAATCTCCTTCTGTGTATATTGCTTGCCATGAACTTGCAAGTTGTTGATTATTTTGTTATACCTTTCAAACACTTCCTGAATGCCTTCATTAGGGCCAGCTCTAAAGTGTTCATACTCAGAGGTTAAAATCTGAAGTCTGTTTTCCCTGACTTCATCAGTTCCTTCATTGATAGTCTTAATAGTTTCCCACATGTGCTTTGCAGTTTTACAGTTCATCACATGACTGTACATCACAGCATCCAGGGAATCTATTAGAATAAGTCTCAAATTCTTATCTAGTCCTGCGTCCTCCTTTTCATCAGGAGTAAGAGAAGCAGCAGGCTTTGGAAAAGATGATGCAGGTGTTACAACAATTCCTCCAACGATAGATTCAGTTACATATTCTTTTGGAATTATAGGTCCATTCTGTAGAACACCCAAATATTTAGAATTTGCGACATCAAGAAACCACTCCATTTTATTTTTCCACATTGCATAATTGTCCTTGTTAAACATGGGAATCTTAACAATGCTTTTTGACGACATGATGAATTTTTAAGTGAGTTAAAAATTCGAGATAGATTTTTGACGGAATAAAATTAGGATCTTGATTTGTGTATCAATCAATAAGCTCTGATACCAATTGTTAGGTCCAATATGTTTGTAGAAGGGGGGTTGAATACAAACAGTACTGTTTAATCGAAATTTGTCCGGATAAATTTAATTTATATTTTGACAAATTTGAGCGGAATTGAATGAAACAAAATTCAAGTTGAATATAAAATTATATTAACTTGAGGGGTTTGTTACAAATACAGTACAGAAATTATGTCTAGTTAATAAAAACAAATTAGAAAATTCGACATGAATTTTTCTAGATTTGTTAATAAAAATCAAGATATAGATTAGGAGTAAAAACTCACTAATAGTACAAGAGTATCAAGTAAACAAGTTCTATCGGATCAGATATTAAAAATAAGATGAACTTGATTTTCTATGAATTTTTCAGCTCCTGCAGGTTGTGTTCTTGATGAGAGAGAAGAGAGAAAATTGCCTTTTCTTGAATGTAATATTCTTGTCTGTATGATATGTGTTGCCTGTGTCTCTTGATATAATGTCTACTGCCTCTTTTTCTTCAATTATAACTGTCAAGACAATCGACAAGATAAACTGTTCTTCCAAGACAATCAATTTTGTACTGCCAAGACAATGGGCAATACAATCGGCAAGACAATCAGGTTCTTCCAAGACAATCGGCAAGACAATCAATTTTTGAGATATTTGTCTTGCTTTATCAATAATTATCAATCTGTCGGAAGCTTTTTCTTTTTGATCATTATCAAGATAATCTGATTTGAACTGTCAAGACAATCGTCAAGACAATCAAATCAGATTTTTATTCTCCTTTTTTAAAAGCTATCGAGAATAATCATTACCAAGACAATCGGCAAGATTCAAGACAATCAGTGATTGTCTTGTTTTTCTGAATTCCTTCTTCAAGACAATCGGCAAGACAATCACAGATTGTCTTGCTAGTTCATTTTTTTCAGTTTTAAATTAAACTGATTAATAAATAATCATTTCAATTTAAACTTACTTAAATTATAATTATTTAGATTTAATTAATTTAATAATTAATTTAATTAATGAATTAATTCTTGATGAATTAATTTATTAATTAAATTGACTACTTGATTTAAATTAATTAAAGAAGAATAATTATATATCCTTGGATTGTCTTAATTCTTTTCTGAATCACTGGAAGTAATAAAGGAATACCACTGAATATTTTGTTGACGTTCCATGCACGGTCTGGTTCATGAACGACTAACTTCAATGACTGTCCTTTAGTTTTCACATTAAAAATGTGATTCATTTTTCTTCTCATCTCTTTCTCCTTCTTGTACTCCACTGTATTCTGTCTGAACCTGTCACTCTAGAAATCTCTGTCTTAGAAATAAATCCACTTCTTTGATGCTATACTGAGGCTTGATCAGCAATCTGAGCTTCTTCCAGTGTAAAACATCAAAACTATAGATTGACTTTACGGTTTTTCTTCTGACAGATAGTATCTTCTGAGATTCCTGTGACAGTTAAAGTTATTTACTTATTACAATCTAAGCTTAAGTTGAGTTGAGTCCTCGAACTACAAATAGGCTGTGTCATATACCTTTCAGAATATGTCCCTTATATTCTTTTGGCGAACATGTTTGCTGAAAATTAGATATTTTGCATTTTCATATGTTTTCAAATAAGTCATAAGTAGATTTATATATTTTACAATTAGTATTTATTTTCAATAAATCTTAGAATGAACGAGAATCATGATGATAAGAGTTATGTTCTAACTACTTGAGCCATCATTTTCTTGATATTATTTAAGCTAAACGGACAATATCGCGGAGGCATATCAGCCTAATCATTGAAAAAAAAAAGGTACAAAATCCTTATCATGATGGGATTATTTAAAATTACTTATTTGACGAAATTACTTATGTTACGTTCTAATAATTTATATTTATTTATCAAGTATTTCATATTCCGAATCTAAATTATTTTTGATTTTTAAAATTGTATTATTTTATAAAATCTCGTTGAATATATTCCAGGATTAATTGAAATTAGTTTTGAAATTAATTTTAAAATTTCGCATTTCTTCCAAAAAAAATTATGTAAATCATTATTTTCATTATTTAATTATTGATACCCACAAGTCTTGCGTAATTGTCTTGCAATTAAGGGTGATAAAATTTGATACGACCCGATACGTTAAAGTATGAATTTGAATTGAATATTTTAAAATTTTGCATTTCTTCCCGAAAGTTTTTATGATAATCATTATTTTCATTAGTTAATTAGAGATATGCACAAATCTTGCGTAATAGTGTTGCAACTAAGGATGGCAAAATTTGATATGACTCGAAACCCGATACGTTAAAGCACGAATTTGGATCGAATATTTTGAGTTTCGCGTTGGATTCGGATTAAGTAAAAAATTGCCCGAAATAGTCGAGTCAATTTCGGATTGACCTAAATATCCGAGCTCGACCCAAAAAATTAATATATATAATGTATTATATAAAATATATAAATTTATATTACATGAATATATACGTTTGTGAAACATCTTCATATTATTTAAATACAATTAATTCATATATCATATAAGAAAGTTTTTATTATATATTTTTTAATATTAATAAATAGAAATTAATTTATATAAATAAAATAATTATTTTCGGACCAAAACGGATCATTTTCAGATTAATCGGGTACTACTATGTCGGATTCAGGTTGAAAATTTTAAATCGATTTTGGGTTTGAATTGACCCGAAACAAGACCGGATGTAACAAATTCGACACAAACCCAACCCGTTACCCAAAATTCCAATCTTTAATTGCAACTTACAATAAATTAGAGACTCACCAATATCTAATCACCATAAACACTTAAAATAAGTTCTTACTACAGAGTAATTTTTATTTCGTCCCGTCCCGCCCCCTTTTTCCTGAATGCCAAGTCACTCTTCTTGTAAGGGGCCGGTCAGGAACAAACGGTTACTCAGGCAAACAGTGAAACACTCTACGTTACGTGTACAGTAATTTTTGCAATATACTACAATAACAAACATTTTCTGATGACTGGGAATCCTTTTTATATATAAGAAAATTTTATCTTTTCAATAATTTCACGATGCGCATGATACGTTAATAAATTCAAAGTGTACAACAATTCGCATACTACTATTATAAACCCTCAAATTCATCACTAAAAAGTGGTAAAAACCAATTACTTGGCCCAAGATTTACATAAACATCTTAATGTCCAAAATGTAGCATATTTGCAATACTCCTGTAATTAGTTGCCATATTATCTGTAGAAGACCTGTATGTATATCTTTTGAGGATTCAAAACTCCTGTAATTAGTTGCCATATTATCTGCAGAAGATCTGTATGTATATCTCCTGAGAACTCAAGGGGATTTATTAATGAACAAACTCCAAGGACCTCCTCATCATCACATTGTCTTCATGGTCCAATATTTGCATTATTACGCATGAAAATGTTATCAAACCATGTCAAATCCAAATGTACACAGTACTTTAATTAAAAAGAAAACCTACAAAACTATAAATAATTGAAAGTAACAGAAACATTTACTTTTTCTTAAAATTACAATACCAAATGCAACATTTGTAATCTCGTTTGTAACACCAAATGCAACATTTGTAATCACATCTGCAACTTTGGGTCGTATTTTTGAAAAAAAAAATCAAAAATTTGGATATTTTTGATAATTTCCAATTAATGATGTTACTTATTATTTTATTTTATTAAATGGTTGTGCATCTTAATGTGAAAAAGACTAAAATAACCTTAAAAAGAGAGGAGATTATTACATTAGGATGAGTGATAAGACAATCCACAACTGAAGAAAGTGTCCGAGCAACAGGCAAAGCATCCCCAGCAAACCTACCATTACAAGCACCTACTCCAGTCGGAACTATCATCACACTAGTATAACCTCTCTTCCCCTGTGTTGGAGATTACTACTTTAATCATTTACTGCTTTCCTACTGCTTTACTACTTTATTGACTATAGACTATAACTATTGTTGATTGACAGAGCATAGTTACATGTAATATGCCTTAATTGGTGGCACTAACATGCTCATTCAGATAGTATATATTGTATCATGTATCATGTAATCTCGACATATATGAGAATACAACTTTCTCTTTTCTTCTTGTGCAGTTGGAAATGCCGAAGCATGTAAATCTCCTTGTTTAGTATTTCATTTCATGGTATCAAAGCAAGTTTATCGATCCTTGCGTTTTATACAAAGTAATACATGGCTGAACCAGATTCTAATCCTGGCTAGAGACTTTCAACTGTTCTACTCAATGGCGTGAACTATGTGCTATGGTCAAGGGCAGTGACTTTATCTCTTAGTGGCAAGAAGAAATTTGGCTTTGTGGATGGAACTCGAAACTGTCCATCAAAGGCAGAATCAGGCTACGAAGACTGGAACGCAAATGATCAACTTGTTAGATCGTGGTTACGCAATTCCATGGAACCACATATTGCTGAAATATTTACTTTTTCAGATTCGTCAAAGGAATTGTGGGAAGCTGTTGCAGAGCTTTATTGTAATCAAAATAATTCTGCTCGCATATTTGAATTAAAACTTGAGATTGTAGCAGCAAACCAAGGTAAAAAATCCTTTAGTGAACACCTTGGATATATGAAAAGACTATAGGATGAATTGAACCTGTATCGCCCCCATACAGTTGATGCAAATACTCTATTAAAAAGGGTTGAGGAAGACAAAATATTTTCGTTGTTGAGTAGCTTGAAGTCAGACTATGAAAATGTCAAGAGCAACATTTTGATGGATGCCACATTGCCTCCATTCTCAACCGTTTGTGCCACTATCCAAAGAGAAGAAACTCGAAAAAAAACTATGAATTCTGAGCCAATAAAATCTCCTTCTGAAAATGCTGCAGAATCCAGTATTCTATTAGCTGAGAGGGATGGTAGAAAGAAGCAAGTTGGGTATGATAAAGGGAAGTCTAATTTTCGGAACAGGGGAAGAAAAGGGACCTATCATTGTGATCATTGTGGCAAAGATGGACATACCAAAGATCGATGCTGGGAATTACATCCTCATCTTAAACAAGTCAGGAAAGATCATGCATCGCTAGCAGATTCTACCATTTCTTTGAGCCAATTAAACCAACTACTTCAACAATTCAGTAAGTCCATATCAACTGAAAAAGATCATTCTAGCTCTACTCATATCACAGGTAATTCTCGTGCAAATCTTACTTATAACTCTAAATTAAATCGTTGGATTGTTGACTCGGGGGCTACCGATCATATGGCAAACAATTCTTCTCATGTGGATGATTTTATTAAGAACTCCACTAAGCATAATGTTTCCATTGCTAATGGGAATATTGTACCAGTAGAGGGAAGTGGAAAAGTAAATTTTTTTTATGATGCTCCATCTTCTGATGTTCTTGTCATTCCATCATTTCCCATACAGCTACTTTCTGTTGGCAAGATTACAAGAACCTTAAATTGTAATGTTATTTTCTCTCCTGATGCTGTAATATTCCAGGATCGCAAGACCAAGAAGACGATTGGTGAAGGAATTTATTCACATGGGCTTTACTCGTTAACTCGTATTGGTAGAGCATATTATACTAATGATTTGTGGAATCTCATACATTGCACAAGCGGCTTGGACATCCATCTCATCGCATTTTGTCACAACTTTTTCCTACAATTCCAGTTAATTCTGATCCTTGTGATATTTGTCAATTTTTGAAGCAAACTAGGTTGCCTTTTTCGAATTCATTATCCGTGTCTTCAGAGTCATTTGAATTAATACATTCTGATTTATGGGGTCCTGCACCCATTGATTCCTATGATGGATATAAGTACTTTGTTTTGTTTATTGATGATAAATCGCATGCTACATGGTTATATTTTCTCAAATCAAAAACTGAGGTTGCATCTGTTTTTGAAAATTTCCATAATATGGTGATTAACCAGTTTCGTGCAAGAATTAAAATTTTTTGATCTGATAATGGCACTGAATACGCTAAAGGACAGCTTCCTCAATATTTTCGCAGTCACGGAATCATTCATCAAACAAGCTGTGTTGGTACACCACAGCAAAACGGCGTAGCAGAGAGAAAAAATAGCCACATTCTTGAAGTTTCAAGGGCACTTATGTTTCAAACAAATGTCCCTAAACGATATTGCTCACATGGGATTTCCACGGCTGTATATCTAATAAATAGGCTTCCCAGCAGAGTTATTGGTTACAAATCACCACTTGAAGTTCTAAAAGATCGCAAACCCTACATATCACATCTGAGGGTGTTTGGGTGTGTATGTTATGTTCATCAACAAGCAATTCATCGTGATAAGCTAGATGCTAGATCAGAATCGATGCGTATTCTTTGGATATTCATCCACAAAGAAGGGATATATATGCTACAATTTGTCATCATGAAAAATTGTTGTATCTCGTGATGTTCGCTTTGCTGAATCAGAACCATACTTTCAAGCCTTGCCTAAAATCGGAATCAATCCGAGGGGGAGTACATGTCTGATTTTTCAGTACCTCTGCCACTAGTCATTGAAAATGTCGTTCACATAGAGAATTCTGAAAAGTTCCTCTACAAAAAAATCATGAAAATGAGGCACCTCCTATTAATACTGCCACTGCACCTTCACAAGGCACTCGAAGATCAAATCGGGTACCGCAACGCTCCACAAAATTAAAAGATTTTGTTAGTTATAGTGCAGTCCGATACCCTATTCAGGCTCACTTAGCTTATAACAACATTTCAGAACCTCATCACACCTACTTGAGCACATTGTCTTCTGATCAGGAACCAAATAATTTTTTAGAGGCAAATTATAATCCAATTTAGAGGAAGGCCATGAATGAGGAACTAAAAGCTCTTGATGAAAATCAGACTTGGGAGATAGTAAGATTGCCCCCTGGAAAGAAGGTTGTTAGCTGTCGTTGGGTTTACAAAACAAAATATAAAAGTGATGGAACAGTTGAACGACACAAGGCAAGAGTTGTAGCCAGAGGATTTACACAAACATATGGTGAGGATTACAAAGAAACCTTCGCACCTGTTGTAAAAATGAGTACGGTTAGAATTCTCATATCTATTGCAGCAAATCAGGACTGGAAATTATTTCAAATGGATGTAAAAAATGCTTTTTTACATGGTGATTTGAAAGAGGATGTCTATATGAGCATCCCACCTGATCATGCACAAGAATCTAAATTTGGATTGGTGTGTAAATTAAGAAAAACAATTTATGGACTCAGGCAATCATCACGAGAATGGCATGCCAAATTGAGCTCAGTTTTAATTACAAATGGTCTAAAGCGAAGTAATGTTGATCCTTCACTTTTTATCATAAAGTGTGCTTCTGGGACTACTATAGTTTTAGTGTATGTTGATGACTTAGTCATTACTGGCAATGATCAAGTTGGAATCTCAAAGGTAAAAAATCTCATACATAAGCAATTTGCTATAAAGGATTTAGGCATTTTGAAATATTTTTTGGGGATGGAAGTTGCTTACTCTAAGAATGGTATTTTTCTTAACCAAAGAAAATATACATTAGACTTGCTACGAGAAACTGGTAAACTTGGAGTTGAACCATCTCAGACACCTATTGATAATGGTATGAAACTTGATGATAGTGGTGAATCATTTTCTGGTGTTGCTCGTTTTCAAAGATTAGTTGGCAGGCTCATTTATTTAACTGTGACTCGACCGGATATTTGTTATGCAGTAAGTCTGGTTAGTCATTTTATGCATGCCCCAAAAATCGTTCATATGAATGCGGTTGATCGCATATTAGAGTATCTGAAGAGTTCCCCAGGAAGAGGAATCTGGATGCGTACCAATAGGAACACATCTCTTACTGCTTATACAGATCCTGATTATGGTGGAAGCCTAGTTGATCGCAAGTCTACAACTGGATATTGCACCTTCATTGGAGGTAATCTGGTAACCTGGAAGAGTAAGAAGCAAAGCGTTGTTGCTCGATCTAGTGCCGAAGCTGAGTACCGGGCAATGGCTTAAAGAAGTTATGGATCTTCTTTAAAAATGCATATACAGATTTATTATAAGAGAAACAAAGAGATTGAATAGATGAGAAAAGATAATTTGAATAAGAAACAAATAATGTACCAAACGGTGATACATTGATGGACTACATTGTGACTAAAAAATTACCTCAATATGTAGAGATACAATCAGTTGGTATAAATAGATAAAGCTAGGGATGCATTGGACTGGTGGAGGAGTAAGTAGCAGCAACAACATGTGGTGAGCAGTGAGAGACAAGCAACGGTCATAAGCAAGGCAACGGTCTTATGTTGGCAACGGTCTTATTCCTCAAGCTCCATAAGTTTTAATAACGACTCCATAAGTTCCATAAGTTTTTATCCAAAACTTATGGTAGTGCTCCATAAGTTTTTATAAAAGCAGCAACGGTTTTATTCCTCAATACTTTCCCTCAAGCTAAGAAGCGGAAACGGATTGAAGCTCTTGGCTTGAAACTCATAAAATTGGCTCTTGGATCACTTTATCAACGGGAACGGAGTGATGCTCTTGGCTCTGGCTCTTGTAAATAAAAGGCACTGGCTCTTGTAATTTCTGGATATAAGGATTTGTCAAGTAGTATATTGTTATCTTTTCACATTGAGCCAAGTCATTCCATACATTGTTGAAGACTTTCCCTTTTTTGCTCAAAGTAACGACCTACTGTGATCCTTCTTTTGATCGGCTCTAGCTTATGGTAGTGTTTTCATGACCATTATCGACCAATGCATTTTCTGGATATGAGGATTTGTCAAGTAGCGTTGTTAGCTTTGCAAACAACAACTCCTACTATGCTAAGTGATCCTTTTTTTTAGTATTTGCTTTGCCTCTTGGTACTTTGATTCTTCCGACCTTAAAAACTTGTATCTTCTCACTGCCTTCACCCGTTCACTATTTAAGATTGTTGCTTGCCATTGCATAATACTCCCTCCCTCTCAGTTCCGAGTGCATTTTCTCAGCCTCCTAGACAGCAATACTAGCCAATACTGAAGCTCCTGGACTAAGGGATGAAATTGGTACCAATTCCATTTCTGGACAGCAACATTGTGCCATGTTCATCCCCACCTTTTCTGCATATTTGGTTCCGGATTTGGTAACAGTTTGATACTGAAAGGATGTCAAACATAAAAACCAACGGTTGATATTTTCTTCAAAATACAACTATTTGTTCTACTAGACAACTAGTTGTTCTACTACACAAACATAAAACCAAGGCTGAACAACTAAAAACTTTCACAAATAAATAGATTTTGTGAGTGAGACCATTGATCAAACACTTGATGTGCAGAAAGTGTAATTTTCTGAACATGATGAACAAACGATAAAAACTCAAGAACACAAGGATCGAATCTGTATATGGAGCTCTGATACCATAAAGAAGTTATGGATCTTCGTTAAAACGCATATACAGATTTATTATAAGAGAAACAACGAGATTGAATAGATGAGAAAAGATAATTTGAATAAGAAACAAATAATGTACTAAA
Organism: Saposhnikovia divaricata; assembly: GCA_036435485.1. Lineage (NCBI taxonomy): Eukaryota > Viridiplantae > Streptophyta > Magnoliopsida > Apiales > Apiaceae > Saposhnikovia > Saposhnikovia divaricata. The sequence goes on from CM071594.1 coordinate 63,205,056, forward strand.
CGGTGATACATTGATGGACTACATTGTGACTAAAAAATTACCTCAATATGTAGAGATACAATCAGTTGGTATAAATAGATAAAGCTAGGGATGCATTGGACTGGTGGAGGAGTAAGTAGCAGCAACAACATGTGGTGAGCAGTGGGAGACAAGCAACGGTCATGAGCAAGGCAACGGTCTTATGTTGGCAACGGTCTTATTCCTCAAGCTCCATAAGTTTTAATAACGACTCCATAAGTTCCATAAGTTTTTATCCAAAACTTATGGTAGTGCTCCATAAGTTTTTATAAAAGCAGCAACGGTTTTATTCCTCAATATGGCTTCCACAATATGTGAAATTATTTGGCTTCGAGCTTTATTGAAGGATTTGGGATTTGTTTCATCTGAGCCAACAAAGATGTACTGCGACAATCAGGCTGTTATACAAATTGCCTCAAATTCAGTGTTTCACGAAAGAACAAAACACATCGAAATAGATTGTCACTTTGTCCAAGAGAAATTAGAAGCAAATGTTATTTGTACTCCCTTTGTTTGCAGCAACCAACAACTAGCTGATGTGTTTACCAAAGGTCTAGCTCCTGCCAAGTTTCATGAGTTATTGTCCAAGTTGGGCTTAATTGATATCTTCACACCAACTTGAGGGGGAGTGTTGGAGATTACTACTTTAATCATTTACTGCTTTACTACTGCTTTACTACTTTATTGACTATAGACTATAACTATTGTTGATTGACAGAGCATAGTTACATGTAATACGCCTTAATTGGTGGCACTAACATGCTCACTCAGATAGCATATATTCGGGTAAAAATTTCATATTTTGATAAAAAAAATTTATGACTGTATTTAATGTATGTTTTAGATTCTATAAGTTGCAAAAAAAAGTTAACTTTTTTCAGGAAAAAGTTAGGAATCCCTAACTTTGTCTTAAAATAAGTTGACTTATTCTGAAAAAAAGTTCCCACAAACACCCTCATTGTATCATGTATCATGTAATCTCGACACATATGAGAATACTACTTTCTCTTTTCTTTTTGTGCAGTTGGCAATGCCGAAGCATGTAAATCACCTTGTTTAGTATTTCATTTCACCCTGTTTTCACACATATATACATACATCAACATGTACGTAACTTTTACATATTTCAAGAACATTTATCAATGGCCTGTGTTCGTCAAAAAAAAAAAAAAAAACAATGGCCTGTGACTCACCATGCTTCTTGTAACTTGAGAATTTGAGAATGAACATGATATTTTAAATGGGGTTGACGTTGACGACATGGGCTTTGTTTTTCCGGCGAGTCTTTGACCGGTGACGGAGATAAATGCAGTGCTGTGCAAGTAGTGCCATAATCCACTGCTCTGTTTTTTTGACGGAGTGATTAAATTGAGGTTTGTAATTTTGAGCACATACTGTACAACTTATTTGAGGTCGTATTTATTTTATTGACCTGGTAGATAGATAAAATAATTTTAAATTAAATTTTAATCGAATTCAATAATCGAATCGAACGAAGGTTAAATGATATGAGTAGTATGTTTAACTTAAATTACAATTACGGGAAATTTAAGAAGCGATTTAGATTTCACCCCAACTTTCTGTTTAGAAATGAGTTTTATGTTATTAAGAAAAAGACTTTAATTTTTTGTTAATTATTAGAAATGGTTTGAAACCACTAGTTTGAAATTTGAATCTTTCCGTTCTCGTACTTTGTCCGACAATGACATTGTTAAGAAAAATAAGATCTTTCTCGAATGAAAGAAAAATTGTATTTGATCTTTAAAAATTAAAAACTTATTTTTAGTTTCAAGTATCTCATTATTCTATTTCAAAATTAAGTTAGACTCAATTTTTTTGTCAGAAATGAAATATATTTTATCGATAAATTATAATGGAATACAATATTCTAATAAAAAGTTTTTTTTGATCAAGAAAGTTCATCATCTAACCAAAGGCCACGCATGTTGTCTCCGAACATTTAGATAATAAAATCTTCAAGTCTTAAAGGATGAACCCCATAAATAAAGGATCTTCTTCAAATCCCACAAGAGTAAAATCCTGTGAGAAAAAACTTAAGAGAGAAAAAGAATACCAACAAAAACATAATACATCGTTAAACAAAGTGGCTACAAAAATGACTACAACTTCTTGTAGCTTTGTGATTCCTCATTCTCATCAAATATTGCCAAAAACTTGTCTTCTTTTTTTTCTTTTTTGTCAAAGACTTGCCATTGCTTTTACTCGACATGTTAATTGCTCCATTACTTCTTTTTTAAAGTCAAAACTGAATCTTTTTTAGACTTATTTGTTGATATTAAAACTGCAAAATCACCAAAACAAACTCGATAAGAAAGGAAATAAGTCAATGAATCACTTCTAATATATTAAGACTTATTTAAATTTTGACAAAATAGATTTTCATTTCTAACCAAAAAGGATCCCTTTGATTAGATATCTAAAACAATAATCGATAATTTATTAAAATATGAAAATTATTCTAACTCAGTAAGTTAGACTCGATTTGAATTTAATAAGATACGTGGAATAAGAAAAGGGCACCTCGTCTACGGGTTAATTTTTTTTTTTTAATACTTAAAATTCCTGCTTATCAAATAGTGTCTCTATTTGATATTTTCGCATTAATTTAAAGAAAAATTTTCAAGAATATCCATGTTTTTAAATTTTTTTTTTCAAAAATACGATTTAAGTTGCATATGTTATTGCGCAACAGGTTACAATCAGTTACATTTCGGATTGCAACAGTTGCCATTTGGATTGCATGAGGTTACACCTTATTTTTGATAAAAAAAAAAAATTACAACTTGGACATTTTTGAAAAAAAAAACCCTAATTGATAGCAGATTGTACGAGTATGTTGAAGGAGTTGAATTGTTAGAAAGTATCGTATATACGTTTTTCTGAGTTCTGATAAACAAATTTTGCTAAATAGATAATTTGGATCATGGCGAATTAATTTGAACGAAAAAGGGGTTTAAACTCTGTCCGACGTAAAAATGAATAAAACAATCGAATATTTAAAAGGACCAGTAACTAATAATTTAACCCTTATTATTTGAAATAAAAAAAGGTCGGAATATTCCCTGCTCAGGTCCTGTCATAGCAACAGCAGTGGCAAAGTGGCAATGGAATTAAGAAAAATGCTACGTTTAAATTTTTTTTTGTATAAAATATTAGCTAATTAAATTAAAATTTTAAAATATTTAATTAATAAAATAACACTGAGGTCCTGTAGCTCAGTTGGTTAGAGCACTGGTCTTATCAACCAGGGGTCATGAGTTCAAGCCTCATCGGGACCAAAAAATTCAATTTCATTTTGATTTTGGATTACAAGTTTAATTTTTTTTTTTATTTTTTTTTATTTTGAGACTACGATTACAAGTTTTATAATTACATTCATACTACTTGTTAACCCTGCACCAAAGTTGCATAGCTAGAGACAAACCACACTAATGCTAGGCAGGAACAAATATACTGCCCTAATCGCATTGGACTTGCCAGAACCGAACTACCATTGAAAACAAGGCCACATGCAAAAACAAAGCAAATCTACAACTAGTAAAGAAGTTTAAAACTATAAACCAAGTATTCACGTTTAATCGCAAGGTCCCATTCGAATTAACAATATATTGATACGTTTATAACTGGGTATATTCAGGTCTATCCTACGAAAAACATTCAGTGAGAGAGAGACGAATGTGAAGTGAATGTGCGACTGGATCATCTAACTCATCCAATCAAAATAAAGTTTGTTTAGTACATTTAGCCAAGATAATTTATAAATTTAAAATGTATTAATTATTAAAAATAGTATTGTGGTCTTGTAACTCAGTTGGTCAGAGCACCCGTCTCATCAACGGGCACCCAATACAAAAAGTTGTTATTTTTTTACCCTCGTCATCAGTGAACAGTAAATTTTCATTTTTTTTTTTTGCAGACTTGATAGAGGACAAAAAAATAACAACTTTTTGTATTGGGTGCCGCTGGCGAGGCCAAAGGATCTAATAGATCTAAGGTGTTCTTTGTTGTTTGTTATATAAGAGTGTTCTGTATGGAGCAAAGGCATATATATATATATATATATATATATATATATATATAATATAATATTGGGTTTCATGTTCTTGAGGATGCCTAAGGTTAAGAAGATTTCCCATATTAATGCACGAGGGTATAATTGTAATTACAGGACTTTCTTAAAAAATTTACAATATTTACAAAAATGCCACAATCTATTTACACTCAAAATCTTTTAACCTCAGGTAACTTCACTAAGGTCAACCTCAGGGACATTTTCTCTATTAAAAACATACAATTAGGGCTGCAAACGAACCGAGCTACTCGTTAGACTCGACTCGACTCGATAAACTCGACTCGATAAGATAACGAGCTCGAACTCGAACAAAAAAAAATTGCTCGTTAAGGTTATCGAGTCGAGCCGAGTTTTTTGAGTGTTCGACTCGACTCGACTCGATATGGGTTCGAACTCGACTCGAACTCGACTCGATAATCTATGTACAAATTAATTTTTATTTTTTAGTGATCTACTAAGATCTCGAACCAAATTAATTTTTTTATTTTTTGAAAAATTGGGAATATCACTAAGTTAGATATATCTTTACATCCGTACGGTTGGATCGTCGAGAAATATTTTAAAAAATATATAAACAAAAATTCGTGACAAAGCACTAGTTACTAGTACTAGTTAGAATATTAGTGACCTATTAAGATCTCGAACCAAATTAATTTTTTATTTTTTGAAAATTTGGGAATATCACTAAATTAGATATATTTTGACATCCGTACGGTTGGATCGTCGAGAAATATTTTAAAAATATATAAACAACAATTCGTGACAATGCACTAGTTACTAGTACTAGTTAGAATATTAATGATCTACTAAGATCTCGAACCAAATTAATTTTTTATTTTTTGAAAAATTGGGAATATCACTAAATTAGATTTATTTTGACATCCGTACGGTTGGATCGTCGAGAAATATAAAAATAAGCCCAAAGAATGGGAAAAAAAACTAATAAACTCGTGAACTACTCGAACTCGAGATCGACTCGACTCGAAATGCTCGTGAACTACTCGACTCGATTGTTAACGAACTCGAGTTCGATCAAAGAAATCTGCTCGATAAGCTTATCGAGTTTTGCTCGAACTCGTTAAGAAAAACTCGAACTTGTTAAGGAAAAACTCGACTCAACTCGGTTCGTTTGCAGCCCTACATACAATCCTATGTGCTAAAATTCTCTAACAAATATTTAATACATTAAATAATTTCACTTATATCTTATTTTGTGTTTTTTATGATTTCTAATAAAATAATTTACTGAACTAGACAACAGTATACTTTACATGTGAGTAATCTAATTCACCAGTTTACACTCTCTACTAAAAGCTTAGTAGTTATGATGAGCAAGTTGGTTATATCATATTTCTTCTTTATAAATCGTCCGATCATTTAATGGTTATAAGATCCTTTTGCTGCGTCTACATGTCAGTTACAGTACTTGTGACATAGTTACACAGGAAAGATATGTGATACCTGCAAAGGGATAGTATCAGTGGCAACAAGCAATCCAAGAGAAGCCCGCGTTGCATCAACCACTTGCTGATGTTAAAGAAGCTTTTTCTTAATCCCATCAAAGAGAACCAATTGTGTCTCACATAGTCACATGGCGACCAATCCATAACCAAATGCTAAGAAGTCCTATCTATCATAGATACAACTCAGTAAGCATGACATATAATAATTTTTAGAAATACTTACACATTAATATGTAAATAAGATAATCTGAAGCATACTCTATTCTGGCAAAATCAATCGTCCCCATTAACCTTTTGCAAATCTGTCAAGAGCACAAGTGCATAACCCCCTGCAGATAACACCTTTGAAACTAGCTAGTAGAGCATTGCTGCATTGAGTAACCTGTAGATGTCAAAAAATATGGATGGATGGATAAATGGTTATTAAGTTCAATATTTAAGGTTTTAGTATCACTAGAGTGGTGTAACCTGTGCCTCTAATACTTATGGATGGTCAAATGCTTATTGAGTTCAACATTTAAAATAACTTCAAAAATTACAAAGATTTTGGCAGACAATGTATATAGACGAAAAATATATATTTGGGACTTGTTAAATATATTTTGCATGACTTATTGTTAAGAATTGTGGTCCTGTAGGCTGTAGCACAACTGGTAATGATTGTCTGCCAAAATCTGTTTATTAATGCTATTTTAAAAATAATTGAAATTTATAAATTTATAAAATTAATAAAATAAATTTTTAAATACTGTTTAATTAAATAAAATGACATCAAGGTCCTGTAGCTCAGTTGGTTAGAGCACCCGTCTAATCAACGGGGGGGTCATGACCAATTCTTTTTCTTTTCCCCTTTTTCAAACATAGTTAAGACAAAAATTAAATTTTGTTTTGACTTTGGATTACAAATTCAATGCATGACATTCGTAGGACTTGTTAATCGTGTGCCAGAGTTGCACGGCTAGAGACAAACCACGCTAATACTAGGCAGGAACAAAAATAATGCTTGACCACATTGTGCCTGCCGAAGCGAACTACCATCGAGAATAAGGCCCCATGCAAAAACAAAGCAAATCTACAACTTGTAAAGAAGTTTAAAACTGCTGTTGATTTCATGTCTCAGATTTAACCATAAATCAAGAATTTACATTTAATTGTAAGCTCATGTGTTCAAATTAACGAGTGGCACAGCTAGAGACGGACCACGCTAATACTAGGCAGGAACAAAAATAATGCCTGACCACATTGTGCCTGCCGAAGCAAATTACCATCGAGAATAAAGCCCCATGCAAAAACAAAGCAAATCTACAACTTGTAAAGAAGTTTAAAACTGCTGTTGATTTCATGTCTCAGATTTAACTATAAATCAAGTATTTACATTTAATTGTAAGCTCATGTGTTCAAATTAACGATCTATTGACACGTGTATACTATAACTGGTAATATTTAAGTCTATCCTACGAAAAACATTCAGTGATCTAGAGACGGATGTGAGGTTGGATCATCTAACTCAATCCAACCAAAAAACAACTTGTTTAGTATATTTTGCCTAAGTTATTTTTATAAATTAAGAATATATTGATTGATTATAAAACATATTATTGTGGTCTTGTAGCTCAGTTGGTCAGAGCACCCGTCTCATCAACGGGCGGTCAAGAGTTCGAATCTCTTCAAGATCAATTTTATTATTTTGCTTATTTTGCAAATTTACACGGGTCATTAAAAATTAAAAAAGAGAAATCATTGTTCAGCTCTTTATCGAATAATTAATAAATTAAATTAATCTAATTCACCAGCTTACATTCTCTACTAAGCTTATTCGGACACGGCACGAGCAGGTTGCTTATATCATATTTCTTCATCATAAATCATCCTATGATATAATGGTTATAAGATCCTTTTAATTAAGCGGCTGCATGTCAGTTTCTGTACTTGTGACATAGTTATACAGGAAAAAGATAGGTGATACCTGCAAAGGGATATCAGTATCACTGACAACATAATCAGCAAGAAGCAAGCCAAGAGAAGCCGTGTTGCATCCATCAACCACTTGCTGATGTTAAAGAAGCTTTTTTTTAATCCCATCATCAAGAACAAACTGTGCCTCACATAGAGTCACATGGCAACCAATCAATCACCAAATGCCAAGAAGTCCTACGTAGCATAGATACAACTCAGTAAGCATGACATATAATCGTTCCCAGAAATATCTATATACATTAATATGTAAACAAGATACTCTGAAGCATACTCTACTTGGCAAAATCAACTGTATTCCCCATAAACCTTCTGCATAGTGCATATCCATCAAGAGCACAAGTGCATAACCCTCTGCGTATAACACATTTGACACTAGCTAGTAGAGCATTGCAGCATTGAGTAACCTGTAGATATCAAAATTATGGATGGATGGTTAAATGGTTATTGAGTTCAATATTTAATATTTAAGTACTGCTAGAGTGGTGTAACCCTTGTTTATAATTATTTATGGATGGTTAAATGGTTATTGACATCAGTATTATAATTAAATAATTTAAAAATTAAACATATTTTGGCAGACAATGTATAGAGTATAGACGGAAAAAATATTAGGTACTTGTTAAACATTAATAAATTTTAGATGTCGAAGAATAACATAGATTAATATGTTTCTACTTGTTCTCTAGAACTGATATTTTTTTATAATAACAAAGTAATGACCCAGTCTACCGGTTACTAATTTGCATTCTATACAAGAAATAAATAACACTATACCAGCTGTTTATGTAGTTGTCAAGGTTAACCCTATATCTTTCTTAAAGGTCAACCCCTGCCCCCATACACACAACACACCGCTAAACAAAGATCCCTTTTTCTCTTATTAGACATAGGATATACTTGCAACAGATAAAAACAAGCAAGTACACCAAACAATTCAAACCCATCTTGATTCAAATTTGTTTAGTATATTTTGTATGACTTACTGTTAAGAATTGTGGTCCTGTGGCACAGTTGGTATTGGTTGTCTGCCAAAATCTGTTTATTAATGCTATGTTAAAATTATAAAATAATTTACATAATTAACAAAATTAATTTTTATACTGTTTAATTAAATAAAATAACATCAAGGTCCTGCAGCTCAGTTGGTTAGAGCACCTGTCTTGTAGTTACATGGAACGGGATTCGATTCGAAACGGGGTACGAAAACGGATACGTGGAACATTACTTAGAGTGAATCCGGTACGGTGGGGCAGTTGGGTATGGTGGGACGATTGGGTACGACGGGTATTTTTTTTAATATTTTAATTAAAACATGCATATTTTTTGTTAAAATGTACTTCAATATTTATTTATTTTTAAAATAAATATACATGAAAAGTATATTCTTTTAATAAAAAGTACTATTTTTAACAATTGTTTCTTCATTAGCTGAATTATCTTAAACATAGCTAACAATTTTAATTATATGCAATATGTATAATAAATTAACATAGCGTGCAAACTGCAAAATGTTATTTTTAGGCCCAATAACTAGTAATAAACAAACAGGCCCACAGTGTTTACAGGACAATAATACAAACCCTAAAGTAAAACACATAATAGCAGCCGCTCACACTTCTCAACACCTAAGTCTTCTCTTTGCTCTCTCAATCTACTCAAACCCAATCTCCTACTAAATAACTGAACCTTTACAGTCTCGTTCATCATCTCTCGTCAAGATACAAGATTCTTCTTCTTTGCGATACAAGTTTTTTCTTCTTTCCCTCTTTATTCTCGTTGGGTCACCACTATGGACGATTTGGGTCGCGTACCCAAGCGATTTCGGTCGCGAACGCACCGTGTTCCGGAACGAACGAACCGGATCGCAAAACGGGGGTGCGTTCTGCGTTCCATGTAACTATGTTTCAAACCTCATCGGGACCAATTCTTTTCCCCTTTTTCAAACAAAGTTCAGACAAAAAATAAATTTCGTTTTGACTTCGGATTACAAATTTTATGCATGACATTCGTATGACTTGTTAATCGTGTGCCAGAATTGCACAGCTAGAGACAAACCACGCTAATACTAGGCAAGAACAAAAATAATGCCTAAACACATTGGGTTTGCCGAAGAGAACTACCATTGAGAATAAGGCCCCAGGCAAAAACAAAGCAAATCTACAACTTGTAAAGAAGTTTAAAACTTCTGTTAATTTCATGTCTCAGATTTAACCATAAATCAAGTATTTACGTTTAATTGCAAGCTCCTTTGTTCAAATTAACAATCTATTGACACGTGTATACTATAACTGGTACTATTTACTATTTAGGTCTATCCTACGAAAAACATTCAGTGATCGAGAGACGGATGTGAGGGTGAATCATCTCACTCAGTCCAATCAAAAAAACAATTTGTTTAGTATATTTTGCTAACTTACTTTTATAAATTAAAAATATACTGATTTATTATTAAAAATATTACTGTGGTCTTGTAGCTCAGTTGGTCAGAGCACCCGTCTCATCAACGGGCGGTCAAGAGTTCGAATCTCTTCAAGATCAATTTTATTTTTTGCAAATTTATACGCGTCATTAAAAATGAAAAAGAGAAATCATTAATTTGTCTTTTAGTTATATATTATATTTGTATTGATAAAAGAATATAATCAGATATGTTAAAACTCTTCATCGAATAATTAATAAATTAAATAATTTCAATTATATCTAATATTGTGTTTTTTTTATGATTTCTAATACAATATTTTATGGAACTAGACACCAGTACACATTACCTGTGACTCTGTGAGTAATCTAATTCACCAGCTTACATTCTCTACCATAAGCTTATCTGGACACGGCAAGTTGCTTATATCATATTTTTCTCTTCATGTAATGACTAGCAGGCTGCTTATATCATATTTCTTCATCATACATCCTATGAAATAATGGTTTTAAGATCCTTTTGACTAAGCGGCTACATGTCAGTTTCTGTATTTGTGACATAGTTACACAGGAAAAATATAGGTGATACCTGCAAAGGGATATCAGTATCATATGACAACATAATCAACAAGAAGCAAGCCGAGAGAAGCCTGTGTTGCATCCATCAATTACTTGCTGATGTTATAGAAGCTTTTTTTAATCCCGTCATCGAGAACCATGTCTCACATTGTCACATGGCAACCAATCCATAACCAAATGCTAAGAAGTCCTATGTAGCATAGATAGAAATCAGTAAGCAGGACATATAATCGTTGCCAGAAATATATAAAATTAATATGTAAACCAAATAATCTGAAGCATACTCTATTCTGGTAAAATCAACTGCATTCCCCATAAACCTTCTGCAAACCTGTCAAGAGCACAAGTGCATAACTCTCTGCGTAGGACACATATGAAACTAGCTAGTAGAGCAGTGCAACATTCAGTAACCTGAAGATGTCAAAAAATATGGATGGATGATTAAATGGTTATTGAGTACAAAATTTAATATTTTAGTACCTCTAGAGTGGTGTAACCCGTGCGTCTAATATTTATGGATAGTTAAATAAATGGTTATTGAGTTCAACTTTTTAAATAATTAATTAATTTAAAAAATCAAACAGATTCTGGCAGACAACGTATAGACGAAAAAAGTATATTCAGGACTTGTTAAATATATTCTGTTAAATATTTAAAAACATGACAAACTTTATATGTCAGAGAATAAAATAGATCAAGGTTTCTACTCGTTCTCTAGAACAGTAGAACTGATGTTCTTTTATAAAAACAAAGTAGTGCCCCAGTCTACCGGTTGCTAATTTGCATTCTCTACCAGAAACAAATACCAGGCTGTTTATGTAGCTGTCAATGTTAATCCCTAGATCTTTCTTAGAGGCCTACCCCCCCCCCCCCCCCCGCCCTGTTAGGAGTTGTCCCACATCGTTTGTGGATGGGGTAGATAGCTAGTTTATAAGCAGCTAGTTAAGTCCATTAGTATGAGGCCTTTTGGGAGTGACCCGAAAACAAATCCGTGCGGGCTCGGCCCAAAGCGGACAATATCATACTATTGTGGAGTTAAGGCTCGCTGGCAGCCCAACAAGTGGTATCAGAGCTATGGTTGTAACGGTCCATAACAATCTCCGATGGGCTCCCAGATGGATCCAGGAAGAGGCAGATGGGCTATCCAAGATTGGGCTTAAGGGGGAGCAGATGGACCTTCCAGTATGGGCCCAGGGGGAGCCAGATGGCCAGGAACTTCCAGTATGGGTCAAGGGGAGCAGATCACACAGAATGGTGGCAGATTCGACAGGTGTCCAAAAACAAATCCGTGCGGGCTCGGCCCAAAGCGGACAATATCATACTAATGTGGAGTTAAGGCTCGCTTAGCAAGCCCAACACGCCCCGCCCCGCCCCGCGTACACACACAACCAAACAAGGATCCCTTTTTGTCTTATCAGATGCAGAAAATATTAGAAAACGATGCAAACAAGCAAGTAGACCAAACAATTCGACCCCAGCCTGATTCAAATTTGTATAGTATATTTAGTAAGACTTGTGTATAAAAGTTAGAACAACCGATTCAACCAAACCTTATGTATATGATCAAACTTCAAAAGCATAGGTGATAAAGCAGGAGCATGCGCCCGGGGATTTTGAAACTCTTTACCAGTGTATGGCTAATAAGCCTCCACTCCAGACAAAATCATTTCCCTACAAAGGAATCACCATATAATATTTATATGAAGTATGCAAAGGTTATACAATGGAATATGGCCTATAACATAGTAAGACAAGACACAGAGGCATTGGTATATCATGTAGAGCTAAACAAATTTATCTAGCTTTATACATACCTACTCAACATAAAGCCTATTCTAGTAAAACAACATCTGAGTGTATATATCGGACGAAATCATCATGTTAAGAGATATAAGATATAACGAAATTTTTTGAAGTATGAGATCGAATTGTATTGTTAGGGGGTACACCTTTTCTTTCACTAATATAAACCATCATATATGCAGGGACTTTAAAAGCATGTCCAACATACCTGATTTTCTTTCACTATAACTTATGATTCATGATTCAATATTTCAACTTAATATATCAATATGTTTTAAATACTTAGAATAGTGTATTTGAATTCAAGTCTAATGTGACATGAGGCTTAAATTCAAACAATACAAAGATCATTATTTCTAATTAGTCTCTGAACTGATATTAAATGGTATCAAGAGACTGCACTGCACACAATCATTATTTCCAGTTCAAATATCAAACTTTTCGAAATAAATCAGCGAAAAGCCACCACATTCAATCAAGCTCCAATATTTTCACTAAACAATGCCACTTTAATGTAATAAAATTTCATCACTACTACAACCAACAATCAACAACAAACTCAAATCCCCCACATTTCGAGAAAAAAAAAATATCAACTTTTCGATCAAGCTCCCATCTTTTCACTAGAAAATGTCACTTTAATGTAATACAATTTAATTACTAACACAAAAAACTATCAACAACAAACTCAAATCCTCGAAATTTCGTAAAAAAATCAATTTTTATAAAGGGCATTTCTTTAAATTAATCCCATTTCATGTAATTTGATTTATCAAATTAGCCCTTTTCCATCAATTCTTTTCTGTGTAATTAATTTAAAATTTGTGTATATATAGTAAAGATGTATGAATTGAAATGGGTAAGTAAAAAGAATAAAAGGGATCGACTTACCATGCCTTGAGGATTTGAAATGACCGGAATTTCCATTGAGATCAGATTTTCCGGCGAGTATTCGACCGGCGCCGGAGCTTACTGCTATGTTTCGGCTGAGAGAGTGAGTCTATTTTACAACTAGTACTGAAATTTTGATATTGGGTTCTTATCCAAGTTGATGTTTTTTTTGAGAGGATCTAAGTGATGTTAAAAATGTACATGGAATTAATATTTGGAATTTAAGTTAACATTTATTTGTCAAAAAAAAATAAAAAATTACTGTGAGAATCTGACAATATCGTGGAGGCGCATAAGCATTCAAAAAAAAATAAAAAAAATAACATCCTTGCAATTGCAATGATGTGATTATATAAAATTACTTATTTAACGAGTTAATAATTTATATTCATTTATCGAGTATTTCATATTCCAAATCTGAATGAATTCTTTCCAATTTTTAAAATTGTATTATTTTATAAAATCTTGCTGAATATATCCCAGAATTAATTGAAATTGGTGCTTGGAATTAAGGGATATTTACAAAAATATACTCCCTCCGTCCCCCTCATTTGTTTACATTGGAGGGGGACACGAAGATCAATACAATGTATAAAAAATGAGTAAAGTTAGATGAAAAGTGGGTAAAGTGGTGGGACCTATCAATATTTAAAAATAGATTTGAGATAGTGGAGGAAAATAGTGGGTGTAATGGTGTTTTTTATTATTAAATAGGAGATAGTGGGGGAAAGTAATGGGTGTAATAGTGGGATAAACTTACTATTTATGGTAACGTAAAGAAATGAGAGGGACACCTCAAAATAGTAATTGTAAAGAAATGAGAGGGACGGAGGGAGTATATGTTTTTAACTTTCTTTTACGTTTTTACTATCATTAACTTCCTCTTTCAATTCAATAATTTTACTTTTACAAACATACCACCAACTTTGTTTTAACTTTTTATTTTTATAAAAATACGTTTCGCAACATTTGCAACCTCATTTGTAAATTCAGGCCGGAGCCAGTCGTGTGAGTTGTAAAAGTTGCCTGGAAACTGGAAGTTGCAAAAGTTGCAACTGAAAACTGGAAGTTGCAACTTCGATGAAAACGAATTTCCGATTGCAAGTTTCAGTATAAATATATATATATATATATATATATATATATATATATATATATATTTATATGCGCCTTGGCTCAAATAGGAACTTTCTTATTTGAGTAACTTAGTAACTTTTTGTGGACCGTTGGATCACTTTCCCATCAATGGCTGAGATTTAAAATGTTTTTACATTATATTTTAACTCATTGGGGTATTTCAATCTTTTCAAGAGCCAATATCACATCCTGATATATTTATAGATTCAGTTAATTTACGTACGTGCTGGGCGGTTACTAGATTAATGTTCTTCTTCGTTAATAGATTATATCCACAGTATACCCTTTATAACTTTTTAATGAGTGGAGCAAATCAAGAAAAATTGCCCATTTGCTCAAAAACTATGAAATGTATAAAGATCCTTTCTTTGCTAATTCTTTGCTGGATTTTTACTTCAAATGTGGTTCTTTGGGTTATGCAGTGAAGGTGGTTGATGAAATTCCTGAGTTAAATGTTGTTTCGTGGAATATAATGGTTTCGGGTTATAATGAGAATTTGTTGTATGAGGATTCTTGGAGAGTGTTTTGTAGAATTCATTCATTGGGTTTTGTTCCTAATCAGTTTACTTATGGGGGAGTGATTTTCGCGTGTTGCTCGTTGCAGAATCATGTATGTGGGAAGCAGATTTATGGGCTTGTGATGAAAAATGGGTTGTTTTCGAATGGGTATGTGCGGACTGGAACTATTGATTTATTTGCTAAAAGTGGTTGCTTTGAGGATGCATTAAGGGTTTTTTATGATGTATCTTGTGAGAATAATGTGGTTTGTTGGAATGCTATCTCCGGAGCTGTTAAAAATAAGGAGAACTTGGTTGCATTGGATCTTTTTGATAAGATGTGTAGCAGGTTTTTATTGCCGAATAGTTTTACATTTCCTAGCGTTTTAACCGCTTGCACTGCCCTTGAAGAACTTGATCTGGGTAGAGGGGTTCAAGGACGGGTGATCAAATGTGGTGCTGGAGAAGATATCTTTGTTTCTACTGCTACCATTGATATGTATGCAAAGTGTGGGGATATGGAAGAAGCCAAGAAGGAGTTTTGGTGTATGCCAATCCGTAATGTAGTATCTTGGACCGCCATGATCTCTGGTTATGTACAGAAATGAAATTCTATATCTGCTCTTTAATTGTTTAAGGAAATGAGAAAATTGAGGGTGGAAACAAATAAGTATACAATCACTAATGTGATTGCTGCTTGTGCTAATTTAGCTATGATCATAGAGGTGAGAGGCTCAATAGATCCATTGTCTGATATTCCGTATTGGGTTGTATACAGATTCAGTGATAAGCACTTCTTTGATTAATATGTACTCAAAAAATAGGAGAAGTTGGTTTAGCGGAATTGGTGTTTAAAGAGGCAGAAAAAAGCATATTGACGGTTGGACTGGTATGATGTCTGCTTGTACAAAGCATGGGAGATCTGAAAGTGCAGTCACTTTCCGTAGAATGTTTCAGGAGTGTATAAGACCTGATAAGTTTAGTACTTCTTGTGTAAGGAAGTTTAAATTTCCGCCACTTGTACTAGTTGTATGTATTCAACAACATCTGTTATAAGAGAGTATGTTTTCTTTGCTTCCACAACTAACTGTGTGTTACAGAATTTTAAAAGAAAAGGAAAGAATGTTATAGTTCCTACTTGAAATTAAAGAATCATGACATTTCACATGAGTATTTCTAAATTAAACAACTATATACAGGACATTTTTGAATTACAGAACACATGTGAAAAAAATAGTACAAATTACAGAACCCTAAAGCAAATACACATCGTATAAACTCTATACAGGAATCAAATTAACAAGACATACCACATATACAATTTACACATGTTTACAAAAAAATAGTTTAAATCTAAAAACACAACAATGGATATCCGTGCAGAACAAAACACTTATTTACAGGACAATGCTAATATACAGAACAATGCTAATTTACAGAACAGTTAAATTTGAAAAAAGGCCGAACTATAGAACAACATTAATACAATACAGAATGGATTCTAAGTTCATAAACTCCAATTCGTTATAAATCTTCTCCCCGCTATTCACCCGGTGACGAGATAGTTCCATTATGATGTTACTATCTTTGAGTATAACATTAATTTTTTTAGATATTCTCCTACAATCTCAAGCGAAGACAAAAATTTTATTGTCATAGCTTCTTGACCATTGTTTGCTTGACAATTGAAGGCTCTGATCCACTTATTACAATTGCATTCCTTGCAAGTGCACCAGCTGAGCTTGCATCAATGTTACTATTAGTCACAGAGACATGCCTGTACTCATATAATAACAAGCCTAAGTATGTGTAATGATATGCATTACCTACATGACCTCTTAACTGAGGGAACCTCTAGTTGTAGAGTTTCTATTTGTTTAGTACTTGTAACAGGCATCAACTTGTAACTGTGAGACTGTACTTAAAAGTCAAAGAATAATGCTTGGAAGAAGATCCAAGGATCATACCTCAAACTTAGAGATAAAGACTTTCAAATAATCACACTGGGGATTTGAAGAAATGAAGAATTTGCCTAAGTACCAATTCGAGAAGTATGTTTGTTATATTCGAGAAGTCTAGCCTTCGAGAAGTCAGGGATTCGATATCTCAAAAGACATTATTCGATATCTCTGAATGCACTGTTCGATATCTCATTCGATATCTCAGAGATTCGATATGTCTACTACTCTATTCGAGAACTCAGAAAGTCAACAAGTCAAAGCATCATTCGAGTTCCCTAGGAGTCAACAAGTCAAGGTTCATTCGATATCTCAAAGACTCAGAAAGCTATTCGATATCTCAGGGATTCGATAAGTTAAATGTTCTATTCGACAACTCAAGGGTTCCTGAAGAAAAGAGCTATTCGAGAAGTGATTCGATATGCCAACTTTACAATATTCGAGAACTCGGAGTTATCTAATCATAGTTCTCGAAGCAATCACTTAGCCACTTCTCGAATACATTCTTGGAGACAAACTACTGAATAAATTGTACAAGTCAGAAACCTGCAACAAGCTAAAGCACTTTATGGACCACAAACTGTAAAGTACTTTGGAAAGCCTACAATGAAGCTTAGAGAGATGTACAAGAGAAAAAGAGCTAAAGAAGTGGATCTGAATAGAACTTCAAGAAGTCAAACCTGTAACCGTTTGGATGCTTAATCAAATAGGATAGACATATTAGAAAGTAATTTTGTATGTCACCCTGTTTGTAGTAAGTAGTTGTACTCATGTTCTATAAGAGTACTGTTATTCCCAGATTACACACTTGTATAATTGTAGAAGGGGGGGTTGAATACAATTCTTGATATTTATAAATTTCTGATAAGAACTCCAGAAATCTATACTTAGATAATTGCTTGTAAAAGATAAATGCACAAACACATAAAAATCAGGTGGTTAAATGCACCACCTGAAGCTTTTATTCGAAGAAAACTCTGTGATACAAAAGTACACAGCTTCTGTTTTTACAACTCTTTGCTCTCTAAGAATATTCAATAAAACCCTAAGCAAAATGTGTCTGTTTTCTTAACCTACAAAGAGTTGCTACACTTGGTTATAAATCCCAAGTTTTACAAGTACTACTGGAATAAGATAATACTAATCTAATTCTAGTTGACTTGCTACTACACTCCAAATACACATGTAGCCGAAAGGTTGTCCTTGTGTTCAGACATGTCTCCTGCACCTTTCTTGTATTCATAGTGTAAATAGAATGCTTCTTTCTTCTGTGTTTCCAAAGTATGGCTGCCATACTGCTTTTTGTATCTACTATCAACCCATGTGATCTGTCAGTCAAACATGTCCTTATCAACTGCTAATCCCCAGCTAATCATAGAAGACAGTGTCAATGATTATCCATTGATGTTGTACCCTGACATCCGTTGATGATGTATTGAGCGGTATCCGTTGATATTGAGACTTGAGCTGTATCCGTTGATAGAGTGGATTTGAGTTGCATCCGTTGATAGAGTTTTGTCTTCATCCGTTGATACACTTTCACTTAGACAGAATTACATAGCATAGCTTATTTACAATTGGCTACCCTATTCTGCCTATCCGTTGATGGTCAACATGACTGTGGATAAAAACACTATCAACTGATAACATAGAGATACTGCAGTATGCTACAAAACCTCATCCGTTGATGAGCTACCTGTCAACGGATAGAGTTATAAATCCTCATCCGTTGACAGCTACAAAACCTTAAACAATTTGATTGATTGTGAAGTTATCATCAAGTACAACATATTCCTAACAATCTCCCCCAATTTATACTTGATGGCAATAAAGCATAAATTCAGGACCTTGATGATAACAAAACATTCATAACGATATATAAAGAACAATGCATAAATTGTATTAAGCTACAAAAATTAAAAACTGAAAGTTTGAGAAATTTACAGAGAAGTGCTCCTCTAGACTGAGCAGATTAAGACTGTTTCTTTTCTCTTGTTGGCATCACCCTTGATTTTCCTTCTTTGGCAGAGTTGGACTCAATCTGTATTTGGAGTTGCCTATAGAAGGCATCTTCTTCATCTACCTTTGGATTTAGCTTTTGTTGTAACCATCTCAGGTATTGAGAACTAGCCTTTGGTAGTTGGTCTTCTAACCTGAAGAATCTCCTGTTACCATCTTCATCCCTGAACTCCATCATCCAAAAGGGTTGAAGGTGGATTTTCTGTCCATTGTATGGGATCTTCATTTTCCTTGGTAGACTTGATGGTGAGTTCCATTCCCTCCTTATTTGTTCTATTCTGTCCAGTATCTCCCCTTTTGCTATCTTGGAGAGCCCCGTGTATCTCTTGATTGCAGAGAACACTTTGGTTAAGGTATGATAATTTTCTCCAAGAACCCTTTGTAGTGGCCATGTCCTTTCCATTCCTCCCTTGTATACAAAGACCAATCTTTCAGGCAAATGTTTATATTTGTCAATTCCTCTTACTTCTGACAATTCATCCAGATAAAGATTCATGCCAGAGTATTCTTCAATATCTGCCTGATAGATAAAATCATCCTTGTTTTCCAAGATTGGCTGCCTGACAATTGCAGGTACCCTAGCAACTTGAATTGGTTCCTTTGAAGGTTGCTTCCTTGGTTTCCTTTTCTTCTGTATAGGCTTCTGTTGAGGCTTCAGCAAGAATGAAGGAACCTCAATGGAGTCAAGATTCATTGGTTCCTCTTTAGGTACTATAGGATCACCATGGAAATTCACAGTTGGGTTGAATACTTTTACAGAAGTAGGTTGTGATGAGCCAACTATCTCCTTGCTTTCAATTTCTGGAGAGACAGGCCTCCTTGCCTTTGATTTTATTCTCTTAGATTTGGATTTGGGGACTGATTTCCCTTTCTTTTTGAATTTGGGGACTTCCTCAGGTTCCCTCAATTCATCCTCTACCTCATCCATTAACTCTTGAGCCAGCCTTGCTTGCTTCTCATCTGAGTTTTCATATTGATATTCAGTGCTTGGTTGAGATTCTCTTAGCAGCCTTGAAGTCTCTTCTCTCTTGGCTTCAACAAATCTAAGATGGCTGTTGGATATGTTTAGAACTTTTCCATTCCTTATGATTACAGCCATCCATTCTCTTACACAACTGTTAGTCTTCTCCTTGAATTCCTTAATTTGCTTACCCATCAGCTTCCCTTCATCATCCTTGGGAAATGGAAAGTCCAGTTGTAACTTGTTCTTCCCATTTGCTTTTGGTGGTGAGTAAGGTCTTGTTTTGATGTAGGGTTCAAATTCTTTAACATGAGAAGGCTCAGCATCATAAAATGTAGGAGCCACAATTGCTGGAGTGAGCACCCTCAGAATTGTGGTAGATATTGTTGGAGCTGAGGTTTGGCTAGAGAATAGAGTTGATGCAATAGATTGATTGATCAATCTTTCTGTCCTCATTATCCTTTCATAGTTTTCCTCTTTCATCTTTTGTAGAGCTTCAATTTTGGCTAGCTTTTCCTCTTCTGTCAAGTTTGAGAAATCAAACTCTTCAGATAGAGCTACTTGTACAGGTTTGGATTTGCTGGGGGAAGCTGTGACAATGAAGTCCTGTGGATTGACCACTATGGTAGGCTGCTGCTCCCCCTCACTTGCTGCTTCCCTCCTTTCAGAAATTAAGATTTGACTTGTAGTTGCCACAACCTCTTCCACTTTCTCCCCCTTTTTGTTAGCATCAAGGGTTTGACTAGAAGTTGGGGCTGCAACTAACTTTTCTAGCAGTTGGGTTTGCAGTTTCTGATGTTGAAGAAATTTCTCCATCTGGGATTCCATCTTTTCCACTCTTGAGGTGAGGAGTTGCACAGACTTAGCCAGGTTGTCTTCTTTGATGAACCTTTGTTGCAACACCCTCTGAGTGGCTGTAGGAGCTAGTTGCTCTAGCTTGGAATCCACAGAGATCTTCACATCCTTGATTTCTTGTTTGACCTCCTCTAGGTTGGATCTCTGAATCACCATTTGCATCTTTTGTAACTTAAGGGAGTCAATTACCTGTTGAACAACAACCTTTCTCTGTGGATCTGCTTCTGGGTGCTCAGCCAGGGCAGATTTATATTGCCTTATGATTTACATATCAAGTTGATGATAGGTGTAGTTGTGAGCAAATGCAAAGTCATGAATACTGCTACCACCTTCATCTTCAGGGCTCTGGCTGTCTTCATCTTCAGAATCTTCAAATTCTTCACTCTCAGCAGTGGTTGGCAGAGCTTCTATAGATTCCTTAGCTCTAAGTAGAGACTGTGAGGTGTGCACTATGTGCATTGCCTCCTCTGCTTCCACATTGCCCTGTTGTGCCAGAATTTGATAGGCAGGAACAGGGTGAGTAAAGGTTTCAGCATCCAAAGAAATGGAGTCAATTATGGACTGATATTCTCTTTGATATTCCATTTCCTTGGCTGCATCCTCAACCTCCATTGACTCACTAGCAATGGCTGCTTCTTCCATCCTTATTTCTCCTGTAGTCCCTTCTCTCCCCTCATCTTTCTTTTCTTGCATCAAGGGCTCCCCTTGGCTCACACCTCTCACACCCTCACCTTCACCTACTAAGGTGGCACTCTCAGACTCTCCTTTTGCCTGACCGGAAGAAATGGCCAGCCTCTCATTATTTACCTCTCCTTTTGCCTGCTCACATGGCAGCCTCTCACTCCCTTCCCTCAATCCTAAAAGTGTTTCAACTACTGAGAACTCCTCCACACTTGACACAGGAATGTCAGATATAGCAGTGGTAGAGTGAGTTATCAACGGATAAGGAATATCCGTTGATAGAGTAGTTATAGCTATCAACGGATGGCTAGACAGAGGCGCATCCGTTGATGGAGAAACACTTGTCAACGGATGAAGGATATCCGTTGAGGAAGGAATCATTTTATCCGTTGAAGAGAAAACCAACACTGAATCTGTGGAGATTGATTTTAAGTTCGAGGCCACAGTCTGTGTTGAGAATTCTGGAAGGGAAGATTGATGGTCCAACAAATCATCTAAAAGATGATGACCACCAATTGCAGAGTGGGGCTTCTCCAAGAATCTTAAAGATGGAGAATCAGGAATTGATGTAGATATCATATCCACATCCAGAGATGGAGTTGGTGATGGTGGATTGTAATGTGTATCGATTTGAAGATTGAGATCAAGGGGCTGTGACTCCACATTTATTGAAGCCACATCAAACTGAGTTTGAGAAGGTACAGTTTCCTGTACTGTGTGTGCACCCTGTGATTCCCCTGTGGTTTTAGATTTCACTCTTCTTCCATAGGTTTTTTAGATTGGGCTATATGTGTCTCTAACCCTCTTGTGCAGTGTTCCTTGTGGGGAACTTGATACAGTAGTCACACTCTGTTGAGAGAGTGTAACTAGAATTTGGCTTGTAGTTACATTAGCAGTCTTTTGAGAGACTGAAATGGTGGTTGCACTCTTCTCTCCTTCCTTATCATTAGGGCTTCTTTGATGTTCACCCTGTCCCTCACCACTCACTACCACCTTCACACTCCCCTCAAGAGTTTTGGTAGATTTTACAACAGGTGTCTTTTGAGAGACACTTGAGGTTTGCTTTTTAGAATGTGGTTTTGGAACTCTGGATTTGGTCACTTTGGTAGGAGCCTGTTTGGTCACAACTACAGACTCCATTGTGACACTGGAAGGCAAAGAAATTTGGGGGTTGGAGATAGGGGTTTCAGAGTTAGAGATAGTTACCTGAACAATTGGTAGATATACCAATTGTACTTCTGCATTGAGGTTCATTCGAATTAGGTCACTTAAGACTCTCTTCTCCTGAACAAAACATTGGAACTTGCTATCCGGGTTAGCAATGGATAGCTTATTCTCAGATACATGCAGTGCTAAGAGCATTAAAAATCTAGCAAAGTAGATATTCTTGCTCCTAGTTTCCTTTTTACCCAACTTTGCAGCTATCTCATACATAACTAATGTGCCAAAATTATAGAATTTATCATTTAAGAGCATACACATCATAGTTAGCATGGACTGGGTAACAGCATCAAAATTACTAATTTTGCCTGAAAAAGTTTTAATGAAGGCATCACAGAAATAGCTCCATTCTTTAACCATTCCTTTCCTAACAATTTTCCCTAAGTTTTCAGTACTAAGGGCATAATTAATAGAATTAAGCATGGCAACAATTTCAGCATCAGTGGGTACTTTCAGACAGTTATTCTCAGGCAATTTTAAACAAGCAGTTATTACATCAGAATTAACCACATAGTTTTTACCCTTTAAAGAAAAAGCAATTGTACCGTCTGTGCCATTGTACTCAGCAGATGTCCACATTTCTTCAATTACCTCGTGGATTAAGGGAGTGGTGGCAGTCATAGCATATGACAGTTTGCATTTCTTCACGAAACTCATCAAAGTGTGGTAAGCTTCTGGAGCATTCACTGTGTCAACAAAGGCCACGAAATTGTTCTTCTCATAGGTAAACCCAGTGGAGGACATCATCTTAACAATGGGCGCCATTGAAGTGTTTGAACTTTGGTTACAGAGAGTTTTAGAGAAGAAGATGCAGTTAACTTTTGATATGCTTAAAAATGAATAAAAGTGAGATGTGAGAGTACACGTCCGCCTTTTATATTTTTCAAGAATTAAAAATGAAATAATTAAAAGTAATTACTCCATTGGTCAAAAGTAACTGTCAGATAATAAATGAAAAGAAAATACATACAGCCATGATTAGATATACACGGTTACCAACGGTTATAAAAAAATGTATATCAACGGATATAGAATGAACGGTTGAGATACAGTTTATCCGTTGATGACGTGGATAGCCTGTTACCCGTTGACATGCGAAAATCTAGTAATGTGTTTATACTATCAACGGATAAAAGGATATCCGTTGATAAGCTAATTTTGCCTTAGACAAAATTTCTGCAGAAAATTTTTCTGAAAGTTTTAACTTTCAAGTAAATCAAAACACATTTCTAGCTTCAAAGCCGTGAAATCAAATATCACTAGGAATTATGACAAGTTAAGCATACCTAGCTCACCTACCAATCTTGTGAATGTGGATTCATCAAGAGGCTTGGTGAAGATATTTGCAAGCTGCATTTCACTTGGCACAAAGTGCATTTCTACTGTACCATTCATCACATGTTCTCTAATGAAGTGGTATTTAATGTCAATGTGCTTGGTTCTCGAATGTTGCACTGGATTCCCTGTGATGGCAATAGCACTTGTGTTGTCACAGAAAATTGGAATCTTCTCAACTTTTAGACCATAGTCAATGAGTTGGTTTCTCATCCATAGAATCTGTGCACAACAGCTTCCAGCAGCAATGTACTCAGCTTCAGCTGTAGAAGTGGAGACTGAGTTTTGTTTCTTACTGAACCATGAAACAAGCCTGTTTCCTAGAAATTGACAGGAACCTGTAGTACTTTTCCTATCAACTCTGCAGCCTGCATAATCTGCATCTGAATAGCCAGTTAGATCAAAACCAGATTCTCTTGGGTACCAAATGCCAAGGTTTGGTGTTCCCTTGAGATACCTGAAAATTCTTTTAATAGCTATTAAGTGAGACTCTCTAGGGTCAGCTTGAAATCTAGCACAAAGACAAGTAGAAAACATTATATCAGGTCTACTAGCTGTTAGGTATAGAAGTGAACCTACCATGCCTCTATAGCTTGAGATGTCCACAGACTTTTCCTTAGTATTCAACTCAAGCTTAGTTGCAGTGGCCATAGGTGTTTTAGCAGATGTACAATCCATTAAGTCAAATTTCTTTAAGAGATCATAAATATATTTTGTTTGACTTATGAAAATGCCCTCATTAACTTGCTTTACTTGTAGGCCAAGAAAGTAAGTTAATTCACCCATCATGCTCATTTCATACCTACTTTGCATAAGTTTGGCAAACTTTTTGCAAAGCTTCTCATCTGTAGACCCAAAAATAATATCATCTACATAGATTTGAACAAGTATTGAAGAGCCATTAATATCCCTATGAAATAAGGTTTTATCTACTGTACCTCTAGTGAAGTGGTTCTCCAAAAGAAATTGAGATAAAGTGTCGTACCAGGCTCTTGGTGCTTGCTTCAAACCATAAAGTGCTTTCATGAGAAGATATACATATTCTGGAAATTCTGGATCCTCAAAACCAGGAGGTTGATGGACATAGACCTCTTCTTCCAGTTCCCCATTTAGAAAGGCACTTTTGACATCCATCTGATAGACTTTGAAATTGGCATGTGCTGCATAGGCTAGAAAGATTCTTATTGCCTCAAGTCTTGCCACTGGAGCAAAAGTTTCATCAAAATCTATTCCTTCTTCTTGAGAGTAGCCCTTTGCCACTAATCTAGCTTTATTCCTCACAATTATGCCATTTTCATCTATCTTATTCTTGAGAACCCATTTAGTACCTATGACACTTCTATCATCAGGTTTGGGCACAAGTTTCCATACTTTATTTCTTTCAAATTGGTTTAGCTCTTCTTACATTGCTAACACCCAATCTGGATCTAGAAGGGCATCTTCCACTTTCTTAGGTTCCTCTTGAGACAGGAAGCTACTGTATAGACATTCTGCTTGAGTGGCCCTTCTAGTTTGGACTCTTGAATTTGATTCACCAATGATTAACTCAAATGGATGATTTCTAGTCCATTTTCTTGCAGGTGGAAGGTTTGATCTTGATGAGGTTGCTTCATTTCCATGATCATGTTGATTTAGCATTGAATTTTGACCTTGAGAAACTCCCCCTGAGTTTGTTGTCCTTGCTGAATTATGAAGTTGACTGTCAATGGATGCATCATTTTGCCTGTCGACGGATGCTTGAGAATATCTATCAACGGATGCATCTCTAATAGTGTCAACGGATGTTACAGAATGACTGTCAACGGATGTTGCAGAATGACTGTCAACGGATGCTTCATTTTCAGTGTAAGCATCACTTCTAGTTGGTATAACAGCTCTAGGTGGATCTCTGTGGTCATGATCTTCATTTTCCTCATCATCATCATAGTACATTCTTCCTTCACCTTCATTCTCAAATTCCAACTTTTCATGGTAACCTTCATCATTTAGGCCTAGAATCTTTTGATCATCAAACACAACATGTACAGATTCCATAACAATGTTGGTTCTTAGATTGTAGACCTTGTAGGCTTTCCCTGCTGCATATCCAACGAAAATAGCTTCATCTGCCTTTGCTTCAAATTTGCCCAAGTTATCTCCATGATTCCTTAGCACAAAGCACTTACATCCAAAGACATGTAGGAAAGCTAAAGTTGGTTTCTTGTTGGTTAATAACTGATAAGGAGTCATTCCTCTAGCTTGATTGACCAAGGAAATATTCTGAGTAAAGCATGCAGTGTTGACAGCTTCAGCCCAGAAATATGTTGGTAACCTTGATTCACTTAACATTGTTCTAGCTGCTTCAATGAGAGTTCTGTTTTTCCTTTCAACAACCCCATTTTGTTGAGGTGTTCTTGCAGCAGAAAACTGAAAGGAATATGATGTAGCCTATTTGTATTTCGAGGATACAACTCAACTTGAACAAGATTGTATTAGTAAATAGTATATAGACTGTCACAAGGAATCTCAGATTGTATTATCTGTCAGAAGAAAAAGATCAAGGTCAATCTACAGACTTGAAGAATTACTACATTGAAAGAAGTTCAGACATTTGATCAAGCCTCAGTGAAGTATTCGTTAAAGAAGTGGATTCATTTAAAGTGACAGAGATTTCAACAGTGACAGAGACAGTACAGAAGAATTAATGGCGAGAGAAGAAAAAGAAAAGAAAAGGAACCAGATTTTAAAGTCAATATATGAAGAACAGTCATTGCGGTTAGTCACTCATGAACCAGACAGTACATCGAGTGTCAACATTAAACAGTGGTTGTTTATCATTAACTTCAGTGGTTCAAGCTGTCAAGACTGGTATGTTGAGAGAAGAAATAAACCACAGCTTAGAGTCAAAAATAAAGAAAAGCCGTTGGAGTTAGTCGCTCATGAACCAGACCGTGCATCGAGCGTCAACAAAAATTCGGTGGTAATTCTTTATTACTTTCAGTGGTTCAAGAAAAAGATTTAGGTCGTAAAAGATTTTTATATTAATTCTTAGTTAATTAATATAATCATGTAATTGGTTTGATTTAATAAATTAATTCATATCGAATTAATTTATTTATTAAATTAATTATCATGTTAATTAACTTTGAATTAATGTATTAATCTAAAATGATTTAATTAATTAATTAATGAATTAATCTTTAGTTGATTAGTTTATTAAGTTAATTAATTAAATTAGAAATTTAATCAGAAATGGGCTGCATGTATTAAATCAATTGGGCTGCTTGATTATTATGTTGGGCCAAATTAAAAAGAAAAGAATGGGCCAAAAGAATTAGAAAAGAATCTGGGCTGAGAAAAAAAAAAGTGTTGGGCTTGTAAATCCAGCCCAGTTACCAATCCAATTCATTAGTTGTGTCGGCAGAAATGTGATACAATATGTAAGAGGAATAAACAAAACAACAGTCAAGACAATTCTGTCATGCATGCACGCTGTCGGCTGGAAATGTGGAACGCGCCAGGGCGCGCGTGTGTTACACGCGCGAGACAGAAAACAAATAAAAGGGCGCGCGTGTTTCACTCGTTCTTCTTGCAACTGGCCTTCAATCTCAGCAGTAAAAAAATCAATTTTGTTTCACAAATCAACAGGCCCGAGTTTGTTGATTGTTAAAATTCTTAAGTTATACCGAGAGTTATATTCAGGCAAAAGGATTATGTGATTGTCATATTAGCTCAACTGATTGTTATACCGATTGTTATATTAAGCCAAAAGAAAAATGGGACAGTCATATTAATTTAAACGATAGTCATACCGACTGTCATATTGAATTAATGGATTGTTATATTAGTACAAATGACAGTCATATTAAGCTGATTGGATAGTCATACCGATAGTTATATCAGTTCAAGTCAGCAAATTGTATAAAAGATGCAGAAGACAGCAGCCACAAGAGACATACACGAACATAACATTTCATCCAGAAAAACACAGCAGCCTCCATCTCTCTCTCTCTCAAGCAAGAACAAATTAATTCCTAGAAAATCAAGTTCATCTCCTTTGTAATATTTTATCCGGTGGAACTTGATTATTTGTGATTCTTGTACTACTAGCGAATTAAGTTTCCTAGTTCTAATCTTGTTTTTTATTAACTAAATTAGAAAAGTTCATGTCGAATTTTCTAATTAGTTTTTATCAACTTGATAATTAATCTGTACTGAAATTGTAACACCCATCAAGTTAATATATTGTTATATTCAACTTGAAATTTGTTTCAATTTATTCCGCTCAAATTTGTTTAAAATAAAATATTATTTGAAGAACAAATTTCGATAAATTGGTATAGATTGTATTCAACCCCCCCTTCTACAATCTTATCGGACCTAACAAAAACTCATGGACAATTCCATTCTCTTCACAGAAAATCTTCATTGTGGAATTCTTGAATTCAGTACCATTGTCACTCCTGATTCTTTGTACTCTGTCTTCAGAACCATTGTTTAGCATTCTGAGGTGATTGATGATGATTTCACTTGCACAATCCTTGGAGTGCAGGAAGAAGGTCCATGTGAACTTAGAAAAATCATCTACAATCACCAGACAGTATTTCTTCTTTGAAATAGACATGAAATTTACTGGACCAAATAAATCCATATGCAGCAATTGAAGAGGCTTAACAATGGATGACTCTGTCTTGCTTTTGAAGGATGATTTCTTTTGTTTCCCTAATTGGCAGGCATCACACAGCCCATCTCTGACAAACTCCAATTGAGGGATTCCTCTAGCAAGATCCTTTCTTACCAAATCATTCATAACTTTAAAATTCAAATGTGACAGCTTCTTATGCCATAGCCAACTCTCATCCTTACTTGCTTTGCTGAAGAGACAAGTAATGGATTCTGAGCATGCTGAATTGAAGTCAGCTATGTAAACATTTCCTTTTCTAAAGTCTGTCAATACCACATTGTTGTCTTCCTTGGCAGAAACAACACAGGCTTCTTTTGTGAACTTTACTTCATAGTCTTTGTCACAAATCTGACTGATACTCAGCAAATTGTGCTTCAAACCTTCAACTAAAGCCACTTCTTCAATGATGACATTGTCTTTTGAAATCAGGCCATATCCCTTAGTATATCCTTTGCTGTCATCTCCAAAGGTAATTCTAGGGCCAGCTCCTTCCTTGAACTCTGTGAGCAGGGTTGAATCTCCTGTCATGTGCCTAGAGCATCCACTGTCTAGGTACCATAGATTCCTTCTGTTTCCCTGCACACATTTCAAAAACAAATCAAGTTGATTTTGGTACCCAAGCTTCCTTGGGTCCTTTCTTGTTAGCCTTTGACTTTGCACTCTTAGCATTCTTCAACTTAGGTGTAGATGCTGAGTGATGGGATTTGACAAATGCTCATTTGCATGAATATTGGATGCATGCATGTGTGGAAAATTGGCATACATATTATTCATGTTAGGTATGTTCCATGACATTTGTGGCACATTCATAGATTGAAAGTAAGGATTAGACATATATGGCATGTTCACATATGGATTTGAAAAACTAGCATTTTGATACAAACCAGGCATTGCAGGCATACATGGCATTTGTTGAGGTACATGAACAGGAGCCTTGTTGACAATCTTGCAATTAGAAGATAGATGATTGACACTATTACAATTACTACAAGTTTTCCTAGGAGCAAACTTGTCAGGAGAGTAATTGTTTTTCTTGTTGATGCCTATCTTACCATTTCTGTTCTTTTTCTTTTTGCCCTCAATTTCTACCTTTTCATTGTCTGATTTACCAACAGTCTTTTTGTTGTGTAAATCACCTGTCTTAGCCTTCCCACTGGATTAGGTTTTGCTGCACTCACCACTAACAAAATTCTTGTTTACTGGACCATACTTGATATCCAGTTTCCTAAGTTCCTTCTTACTAACAGACTTTTTGTTAGTCGACGGATACCTCTCATCCGTTGACGGTTCATCTGTCAACGGATGATCACTATCCGTTGATTCACAAATATTCTCTAGATCCTCAAGGCCAGGTTCTAGCTCCTTTTTCTTTTGAGTCCAGGTATCCTTCACAAATGATTCTATTCCCTGAACTTCTATTATGTTTTGAGAAATATTCCTACAACTTTGAAATTTAGCAATTATCCCTTGTTCTTTTTCGAGCTGGTCTTTTAAAATCAGTTCTCTTTTTAACACAGCTTCAAGTTCACTTTTAGCATTATTGCAATCAACTCTCATTTTCTCAAATTCTAGAAATTGAGTTTCTAGAGCAGCATTTCTATCACTTAAAAATAGATTAGACTCTTTAATCCTATTGTTCTCTTTAGTAAGTGATTTAAGAGTAACACTTAAGTGATATAGTTCAGTAGACATTTCATCTATAACACTATTGCATTCCTCTTTGGTGAGCTCAGAGAGATTAGTAGAAAATACCTGATTGCTAGCTGAACTTGCTTCCTGCTCTCCAGAATCAGCCATTAAAGCAAGGTTGACTAACTCAACATCATCATCAGAATGATTGTCATCAACAGCCCAGTCATACTCTTGGGTCAAGAATGCCTTTCCTTTCTGCCTGAGAAGATCAAAATATTTCTTCTTATAATCAACAGCCTCAGTTGGCTTTCCCTTGTTCTCAGATCTAGGTTTTCTGTATTCACTTATCATATGACCAGCAATTCCATAATTGTAGCATTTAATTTTGGATTTATCCACATAGTTGCTTGTGGAAAAATCCTTGTTAAATGGCTTGGCCACCCCAGAGTTTCTCTTGAATTTCAGCTTAGAGAATCTCCTAGATAGAAAAGCTAAGTGCTCATCTATCTCATCCAATTCATCCTGCTGAAGAGCATTCAATTCCTCAGACACCTTTTCCTTGCTCTTGCTTGATTCTGCTCTACCTTTACAAACCTCCCTGTTTGGTGTAGAACTAGCAGTTTCCGTCCTTTCCTCCTTTTGCTCCAAGTTCGCAACAAGTGCAACTGACCCACTTTTCTTTTGAGACTTCTCAATCTCTTCATCCTGCTCCATTTCCAGCTCATAGGTCTTTAAAGTTCCATAGAGCCTTTCAAGAGTAAATGTCTTGTACTCTTGAGTGTTTCTTAGAGAAACAGTCATTGGCTTCCATTCCTTGGGCAGTGATCTCAGAAATTTGAGATTAGAATCTTTAACTTGATAGATTCTTCCATACAGTTTTAAACCATTTAGTAGCTTTTGAAATCTACTAA
Source organism: Saposhnikovia divaricata (assembly GCA_036435485.1). Taxonomy (NCBI): domain Eukaryota; kingdom Viridiplantae; phylum Streptophyta; class Magnoliopsida; order Apiales; family Apiaceae; genus Saposhnikovia; species Saposhnikovia divaricata. The sequence continues at coordinate 63,236,168 of CM071594.1, forward strand.
ATGTATCATTCAATGTTTCTCCACTCTTAAAGTGAAAATGTTCATACTGTTGGATTAGTAGTTGTATCTTGTTTTCCCTTACCTGTTCTGTTCCTTCACACAGGGTTTGAACAATGTCCCATACTTCCTTGGCGGTAGTACAGTTAATAACATTGTCAACCATGTCTGTTTCTAGACCATTGAACAGAATATTCATGGCCTTTTTGTCTTTGTGGACTTCTGCAATATCTTCAAGACTCCACTCAGAAACAGGTTTGGGAATGAGAGTGTCAGGCACATCATCAGCCAGGCCAACTCTTGTTCCTGTCTTCATTGGAACGTGAGGACCCTTGTCAATGCAATCCACAAAGCCCTCATCAATAGACGAGAGATGTAGACGCATTTTTACTTTCCAGTGAAAGTAATTTTCTCTATCAAGAACTGGAATCTTTACTCCATAATCCTTCTTAGACATGATGGAAGTGTGTTGATCTTTAAACTTCAAATATGTTAGAAGCTTGCTCTGATACCAATTGTTATTCCCAGATTACACACTTGTATAATTGTAGAAGGGGGGGGTTGAATACAATTCTTGATATTTATAAATTTCTGATAAGAACTCCAGAAATCTATACTTAGATAATTGCTTGTAAAAGATAAATGCACAAACACATAAAAATCAGGTGGTTAAATGCACCACCTGAAGCTTTTATTCGAAGAAAACTCTGTGATACAAAAGTACACAGCTTCTGTTTTTACAACTCTTTGCTCTCTAAGAATATTCAATAAAACCCTAAGCAAAATGTGTCTGTTTTCTTAACCTACAAAGAGTTGCTACACTTGGTTATAAATCCCAAGTTTTACAAGTACTACTGGAATAAGATAATACTAATCTAATTCTAGTTGACTTGCTACTACACTCCAAATACACATGTAGCCGAAAGGTTGTCCTTGTGTTCAGACATGTCTCCTGCACCTTTCTTGTATTCATAGTGTAAATAGAATGCTTCTTTCTTCTGTGTTTCCAAAGTATGGCTGCCATACTGCTTTTTGTATCTACTATCAACCCATGTGATCTGTCAGTCAAACATGTCCTTATCAACTGCTAATCCCCAGCTAATCATAGAAGACAGTGTCAATGATTATCCGTTGATGTTGTACCCTGACATCCGTTGATGATGTATTGAGCGGTATCCGTTGATATTGAGACTTGAGCTGTATCCGTTGATAGAGTGGATTTGAGTTGTATCCGTTGATAGAGTTTTGTCTTCATCTGTTGATACACTTTCACTTAGACAGAATTACATAGCATAGCTTATTTACAATTGGCTACCCTATTCTGCCTATCCGTTGATGGTCAACATGACTGTGGATAAAAACACTATCAACTGATAACATAGAGATACTGCAGTATGCTACAAAACCTCATCCGTTGATGAGCTACCTGTCAACGGATAGAGTTATAAATCCTCATCCGTTGACAGCTACAAAACCTTAAACAATTTGATTGATTGTGAAGTTATCATCAAGTACAACATATTCCTAACAAGTACAACTTCACTTCTCTAGTAGTTAAGCTTTTCAAGAACATTTAGATAGATACATCTCTCTGAGAAAAGTGAAGCTGAGAATACTAACATTTGTATTCACGGTTTGTAGCAAATATTTATCTAATACATTATTAGATTAAAGTGAGTGATCGTGTTCTTGTGTTTATATTCCGCACTTATATAATCTGTTAAACACAAACACACACTTTGTTACACAACCAGATTCAAACCCTTCAAATAACTTTCACCTAAAACACTTATCAGAAGAAAAGTTTGAGAATCCATTCACCCCCCCTCTGTATTCTCTTCGGTATATTCAATACTCAACAGTTACTTTCAAGTTCTTTCTATTATTTTTACATTTGTTCAATGATAGGTCCATAATTAATCATATTTTTAATACCTATTTTATGTCCATTTTCGTAATTTTATTAATTAATAAATTGTTTTATTTTGTTTTGTAGGAAAATAAATAAAAACAGATTTCAAGCAGGAAAAGGTGCAAAAAGGGAAAGGATGTGGAAAATACTTGACGACAAGGAAACTGGAGGGAAAATCGATTACTTATCGGAGAAGAAAAGGAAATTGAAGAAATTATATTCAAGATTGGATTGTAATCAAAGGGGCCAAACCCAATATTTTCCCCTATATATATGGCCTTATCTCTTGTATTTGGAACACCAATTTAGACACCTTGAATTTTATAGATTGTTTTGTTTTCTCGTTTATTTTCTTCCTGCTAGCTACTCTATATTCTTTGATTAATAATATATTAGTTCTTACTTTTATTTTCACCTCTTCGTTCTTGTGTGCATGCGTTAAGTAATATAAGTTTTATTAAGTTCTTGTCTTTGTTTTTAACAGATTAATTAGCCGCCAATCTTTGCCGTAGACTTAATTAAATCTTTCAAGTGATTTAACTTTGTTATTCACGTATTTACTTGGCCACCTTTATTAATATATTAGTTTATGTTATTGCGTAACAACATGTTTAATACATATTATATGAGTAGTTGTTTAATTAGTTTAATTATCATGAGTAGCTAAATCTTTTATCCTAGGATGAAGATGAAGTTAATTTAATTGCTTTTGATTTCTTCTCGTTCCTATTAATTGATTCTCATAATTTTTCTTGGTGCTTAATTGATCAATTGACAAAGTGATTTTGATATATTATTGTTACCGGATTTATTTTTCATAGCCAATGCTTGCTCCTTGAAGTTTTGATAGGTTATTGTTAGATAACAAGTTTCATAGTATATGTTTGTCTCGTTAATTGATATATCTTATTTGTGAAGGAAAGATAATTGATTTTAGGACGAGTTGATATTAATTGTGATTGATTAACGAATTCGGATTCCTAGGTTTTCCATATTATTTGATTTTATTTGTTAATTAGGTTAATTAAAACTCATCCACAATCTTATTGTCTAGTTCGCCTGAATTAATTATTAGGGTTTTAAAAATTCATAGTCTCTGAGGATCGATCTGTGATTGCTACAACTAAACACTGTGCGCTTGCAGTTATTTTACACATCAAGTTTTTGGCGCCGCTGCCGGGGACTATTGATATTTTTCACTCCTTGATATTAATTCTTCGGATTAGTTTCTTGTTTTCTTTTGTTTGTTTTTTTAGGGAATAGTGAAGCGGAGAAAAGCTTGGACAAGAAGATCGCTAGAAGGCCTCGCTGTCTCTTTTGAAATTTTTGGAAGCGCTTTTCGGTATTCCGTATCACCTCTCTCTATATATATATATTTTTTTCTTTTCTTCATTATTATTGAAAAAACACAAAAAAAAATTAAATATTTGAAAAACCCAAAAATATTAGTTAGTTAGTTATTTGATTGTTAAAAACCAATTTGCTGCATCAGTCATTCTCTCACATAGGATCACATCATCTAGATTTCTTTGTGGTATTTATTGCTTTCCATCTGATATAACTGTGGTGATTGTTGGAGGAAAGAGGTACGTACAATTTAGTATAGAACACGTAGTGTATTGCATCCATAAGTGTTTATTTTCTTGTTCTTTGTGTGTTGCATCATTTAATAAATCTTAAGGGTGCCACCCAATTACAAGATAAGGTGAGGGATTTCATCACCCTTTCCTTGGCCCACAAATCACTAATTCCTTCATCTTGCATTCCCCTTTCCTTCATAAAATTAAGTAGACGTTGGCCCCTAGGATCTCACACTCAACTAGGAAGAGAATCTAGGAGGAACAAATCACTAAGTATTCTTTCGTTTGGTGTCTAGGCAAGCGTGACGCTTACCTGGCTAATTTGGATTGGTGTCTAGAAAGGTGTTTAGCCTCTTGGCAATGCTTGCACCTGCCTGGCCAGTCAGGACGAATGCTTTTTGAGTTGTGACTTTTAGTAGTATCTTATTGTTAGGAGCAAGGTCTAGATTTTTTTTAGGATAATATAGAGTTTTCTTTTTGATTTTCCAATTTTTTTTTAGGTGTTTACTTATAGCTCTTGTCTGCTACGTGTTTATTTGATTACTTCTCTTGTATGCAAAGTGCTTGAGTTCAACCCGTAGTCATGGCTGTTTCACTCAAAGACCGTTGTTACCCCATTCATACCGCTCAACCCTCATGCATAGTCTTACCCGCAGTAACCGCGAATAACTTTGAAATCAAACATCACAACATTAGCATGTTACCTAGGTTTGCTGGGGTAGAGGGAGAGGATCCATATCTTTTCATTCGAGAGTTTGAGGAAGTGTGTGCATTGCAAAAACTTCAACAATTGAGTGATGATTCCATTAGGCTCAGGCTTATTAACTTTGCTTTGAAAGAAGATGCTAAACAGTGGTTGTATAGTCTACCCATTAATTCTATTTCCACATGGGAGGGATTTGTTCTATCTTTCTTAAAAAATATTTTCCAAATCATAAGGCAAACAGACTTAGGAATGAAATCAACCAATTTCAACAAAATCGGAATGAGTCTTTTTGGAAATATTTTGATAGATTTAAAAAGTTGTTGTCTAAATGTCCTCAACATGGTATAGAAAAATGGAGACTTTGCAAAATTCTTTATGAAGCCTTAGATAGCCAAACCACTGCTTTGTTAGAGTCTATATGTAATGGTAAGTTTATGGACAAAGATGAAGATGAAGCTTGGCTATTTTTTTAGGAGTTAGCTGAAAGAACAATGTTGTGGGAGTCAACTAGGGAACCTAATCAAGAAACTGAAAAATCTAACTCATCTAAGGGCTTACACGCAGTTGGTAATTCTATTGCAACCGAAGCTAAGTTAGCTACACTCACTAGACGTCTAGAAGCCTTAGAAACCAACAATGCGTCCTCTCAAATGTCTTTCTGTGCAAACTGTAGTTCTTCTAATCATGTGGTAGAGAATTGCCCTGAAATTGAACAAGTCAATGCCATGTTTCAACCTAGAGTTAGGAATGATCCTTATGCACCCACATACAATCCTGGTTTGAAGAATTACCCAAATTTCTCATGGAACCAAGGTCAATACAATCAGTACAATCAAAATCCTCAACCTGCTTTTCAAAATCCCAATCCTGGTCCATACCCAACTCAAAATCCTAATTCATATCCACCTCAAAATCTTGGTCATTATCCAAACTCAGTCCCCATGAATCCTCCTGGTTTTGCTGAATCTGATAAGAGATTCAATTCTTTAGAAAAGAGTATTGAGGCGTTATTGAAATCTCAAGCTAATCTAACTCAATCTCAACAATCTTTCATGCAAGCCATGACCCAAGATAGGCAGTTACTAAATTCTAACACTCAAGCCATATCTAAGCTAGAGGTCCAAGTCAGTCAATTGGCAAACACGATCAGTGAGAGAGAGAGAAAAATAGATTTCCTAGTCAACCCGAGACTAATCCTAAATTTCATCCAAATCAAAAGTCTCATGAAAATGTAAATTCTGTTATCTCTCTAAGGTCTGGTAATCAATTCAACAATCATGCTGGTGTCAATACTCAAGAAGAAGATAAGCTAACATCTGAACCAAATCCTTTGCTCTTGAATCCTAGTCTTAAACAATCTTCAAATCCTGAGAATTCTGAAGTAGATAAATCTGATGAGTCATCACCATCCGATGAACCACCTTTTAAACCCCACTCTGATGTGTCTAATAAAAAAGTCTTTAAACCGAAAGCCCCGTTTCCTCAAAGACTTACTTCAAACAAACAATCTGCTCAGTTAGATAAGATTTTGGAAGTCTTTAAGCAAGTCGAGATTAACATTCCTCTTTTAGATGCGATTCAACAAGTTCCCTATTATGCTAAGTGTCTAAAAGATTTATGTACTCATAAAAGAACCACTCATGTTCCTAAGAAAGCTTTCCTAACATCTCATGTTAGTTCTATTTTGTCAAATCAAATCCACGTGAAGTATAAGGATCCTGGTTGTCCTACCATCTCTTGTGTCATAGGTGATACTTTCATTGATAAAGCTTTACTCGATCTAGGAGCTAGTGTGAATCTTCTTCCATTATCTGTCTATCAAGTCTTGGGTTTAGGTGAACTTAAGAAGACTAGTGTCACTCTTCAGTTAGCCGATCGTTCTGTAAAAACTCCAACAGGTATAGTGGAAGATGTGTTGATTAAGGTTGGTGATTTTGTCTTCCCCGTCGATTTTGTTGTTCTAGAAACCAAACCAGTCAAAAATCTCAAAAATCAAATTCCTATTATTTTAGGAAGGCCTTTTCTTGCTACCTCTAATGCTTTGATTAACTGTAGGAATGGTTCGATGAAACTCACTTTTGGTAACATGACGATATATCTTAATGTCTTTAATGTAGTAAATCAACCTAATGAGCTTTTTGAACAACCTGTAGGAGTTAATTTGATAGATGAGGTAGTTTCGTGGTCAAATCTTGAGGATAGTTCAATTGAGTCTTTTCTTGAGAAAGATATTATGTTAGAGCATGAGAGCAATAAAGAACTTCATAGAAGTTTTACTTCTGATCCGATGTTTGATGAATTGAATGCCATTTGTTTTAAGAATGAAACCCAACTTGAGGATATTTCTTTTGATCCTAGGTCCATTATTAAGACTTATGTAGGTGAGCCACCCACTTTCGGTCCTAATCCGTCTTTTTCCACTCTTGATCAGTCTTTGATAGTTGATAATGAAACTCATCATGTTCTTTCTAGTGACTTAGTTCATAACCAAGAATTTCAAGTAATCAATTTGCTTAAGCAACATAAAGAAGCGTCTAATTGGTCTATGAATGATGTTAGGTGTATGAGTTTCATTCTGGTGCATGATCATATTTCTCTAGTGGATAATGATATTTTTGTGGGTGTGTTTCACATGTGTGTTGATTGTGTTACGAATGTTATTTTCCCTCGATCTGGTATTGGTTAATATATCTATTTCATAATGTATCTCCCATATAGTCAAGTTTAGGTATGGGGGAGTGTGTATGTGTGCGTGTGTGTGCTTTGTATGTGTGTGTGTGTGTGTTTTATAGGTAATAATGTTTCTCTGTCATGCCCTTATCAAGTATTCTCGTCCTTTTACTTTGTCATTTTTCTCTCATTTGCATACATTGAGGACAATGCATGATTTAGGTATGGGGGAGGGATTTAGTAGTATTATTATTATTATTAAAAAAAAAAAAGAAAACCCAAAAAAATTGAAAAATGAAAAATACAAAAATAATTCTAGCCTTGTGAAATGATTACTTGTTAAAAGTTGGCTTGATGCACCCTTACATGCTATAGTACTCTTGTGTTTCTGATGCTTTTGATTGAGAAGTGATTTGCTAAGTTCTTGTGCACACACATACACTAGCAAGTTGAAACTAGTAGACTTATTTAATGTTGTAAGTAATTAAAAAGACATGAATATGTGCAAGAAGTTTTGGTTTCCATGCTTTGAGTACAAGTAGGTGCATTAAAGAGACTTTTGCTTGGGATTGATTATGTTTTGCCACCAAGTGAGATTTTGAGCCTATATGCATATCTTTTGCATTTTATATTCGTTTGCTTGAGTGTCCACATGTTGTTTGCATTGCTAGCACTTGTTTGAGACCTTTCTTGAAATGCATGACATTATTTGATGATAAGATGATAAAGGCATTTAGGAATAACCTATTATTATCCAAATTACTACACCCTTTACATGTGATCAATTAGTTACCCCTTTGAGCATTATCCTATTTTTTCGGTGACACACCACATTACTTGCCTAGACCTTTTTCTTGTGTAGCCTTACGTATACTTGATCCTAGTTGTCAAAGGCTAGTAGGAAGTTGAGGGAGTAATAAGGTGTGTGAGATGGGGTTTACTTTTGTTCATTAATTTTGGGGAAATATTGGATTTTGTTGCTTACTTGTTAGTCGTTCAAGAAATTTTTGAAGAAGGATTGTGGTTGCGTATATATTTATCTTAGCTCTCCAAAAAAAAAAAAATCATATGAGAGCATAATTATGTTTCTGTGTTTTTGTGATCCTTCTTCATTCGACTAGTCAAGCAGTTTGTTGGAAGAAAATTAGAATCCATGTATGGGGAGAAAGTATGGTGTTGTGTATGATATATTATGGATTCTACTAGCTTTTGACACTTCACCTTATTTGGCCTTACTTGACATACCTTGTCCTTAGCCCCGTTACAACCCAAATAAAAGACCTTTTGATTATCGTCATTAATGTATGTTGTGTTAAAGTTAGATTGATACCAAATGTCAAGCATGCTTACGATTTTGATGGAATGGAGTGATACACTTACCCTTGTTCTTGAGTGAATATTCTTTTGTGAGTGAAAGGTGAGTTATTGCTTGTTTTGTGCATATGAGATCCCAAGTTTTGACTCTAAGGTGTACTCTTGTGGGCTTAGCATGGTTACCAACTTATTTTTACACTTGACATGGACTTTTAATGACCTCTGCATATTTCTTTGAGTAGACTATGTGAATACTTGTACCTTATACACCAAGACATTGCAAATTCACTTTGATTTCTTAAGTTGATGTACCATGAGATGACTTGTATGTGTGGTGTTGCATTGAACAATCTTTTACATGAGCTAGATGGATTTTGTGGGTACATTCTCTATAGGCCCTCACGAGACCTCACTCGTCCACTAGGGCTGCCTAGGGGTTTAAAGGGCTTGTTGCATATGCCAAATGCAACCGTGATCACCTACGGAAGTGGTATTATATATTAGATAGTATTTTATATTATATTTTTCTCAAGGACGAGCAAAAGATAGGTATGGGGGCATTTGATAGGTCCATAATTAATCATATTTTTAATACCTATTTTATGTCCGTTTTCGTAATTTTATTAATTAATAAATTATTTTATTTTGTTTTGTAGGAAAATAAATAAAAACAGATTTCAAGCAGGAAAAGGTGCAAAAAGGGAAAGGAGGTGGAAAATACTTGAAGTCAAGGAAACTGGAGGGAAAATCGATTACTTATCTGAGAAGAAAAGGAAATTGAAGAAATTATATTCAAGATTGGATTGTTATCAAAGGGGCCAAACCCAATATTTTCCCCTATATATATGGCCTTATCTCTTGTATTTGGAACACCAATTTAGACACCTTGAATTTTATAGATTGTTTTGTTTTCTCGTTTATTTTCTTCCTGCTAGCTACTCTATATTCTTCGATTAATAATATATTAGTTCTTACTTTTATTTTCACCTCTTCGTTCTTGTGTGCATTCGTTAAGTAATATAAGTTTTATTAAGTTCTTGTCTTTGTTTTTAACAGATTAATTAGCCGCCAATCTTTGCCGTAGACTTAATTATATCTTTCAAGTGATTTAACTTTGTTATTCACGTATTTACTTGGCCACCTTTATTAATATATTAGTTTATGTTATTGCGTAACAACATGTTTAATACATATTATATGAGTAGTTGTTTAATTAGTTTAATTATCATGAGTAGCTAAATCTTTTATCCTAGGATGAAGATGAAGTTAATTTAATTGCTTTTGATTTCTTCTCGTTCCTATTAATTGATTCTCATAATTTTTCTTGGTGCTTAATTGATCAATTGACAAAGTGATTTTGATATATTATTGTTACCGGATTTATTTTTCATAGCCAATGCTTGCTCCTTGAAGTTTTGATAGGTTATTGTTAGATAACAAGTTTCATAGTATATGCTTGTCTAGTTAATTGATATATATTATTTGTGAAGGAAAGATAATTGATTTTAGGACGAGTTGATATTAATTGTGACTGATTAACGGTTTCGGATTCCTAGGTTTTCCATATTATTTGATTTTATTTGTTAATTAGGTTAATTAAAACTCATCCACAATCTTATTGTCTAGTTCGCCTGAATTAATTATTAGGGTTTTGAAAATTCATAGTCTCTGAGGATCGATCTGTGATTGCTACAACTAAACACTGTGCGCTTGCAGTTATTTTACACATCATTCAATCATGGTTTTAAGAAGTAAAGAACAATGCAAAAAAAATAAAACCAACATGTGAAAACAACAAAAGAACAAAACAGCTACGTACAGAAGAAAATAACTATATACAACTCATTTCTAAACTACAGAACACATGGAAGAAATAGTACGAATTACAAAACCCTAAAATCAATTACACATCGTATAAACTGTATACATGAATCAAATTAACAAGACATATCAGATTTACAGTTCACACAATATTACAAAAAACTAGATTAAAACTAAAAACATAAGAATAGACCTCCATACAGATCAAAACACCTATTTACAGCACACTGCTAATTTACAGAACACTTGATTAAAAGAAAGTCTGAACTACAGAACAACCTTTAAACAATAAAGAATGGTGTCACATCTTGAAATTTTTCATGGTCTTACCTTTTTCCATATCCGGATATGCGTTCAGTAATATTGAGACGACATTGTTTAGTTTGTTTTGAGTGATATCCTGTAAATGAGTCGTGGCTTTGTTGTCCTCGAGGTTAACTGCCGTGTGTTTTCTATTATCTCAGTCTTTACAATTATGCCCCTGCTCTATGTAATCATTATTTTTTTTACTTTTAATCTTGTCCGTCCATTTATAAAGTTAATCAAATGGTGTAGGATAGAGTTACTATTATATATATAGAGGAATGTTCAATGAGGAACCAAATTAAACTGGTAACCTAGTAATTAATTGTTAGCCATTGATTAAGAGCTAAACATGTGGTTCTACATGCCTCCTTAGAAGGGGAGTGGAATTTCACGCTGTTAATTTGCTGTTTGTTTCCTTAACTTTTTCAGTACTTCTTTAATTCATTTTTACATCATTTTATAACTTTTGTGTTTTGTATTTTTTATATTCTATAAATATATCATATAATTTTTAATATTATATAAATAAAAATATAGCACACTAAAAAATATACAATAATATTAAATACGAGACGATTAGAAAATACCAGATTGAAAATATAGAACACGTTAAAAATTTTAGAAAATAAAAGAAATTACAATACACTTAAAAAAATCATAGAACATTAAAGGAAATATGTAATGCCAAAATAAATTGTAAGTTATTCTTATGTTTTGTAATTATTTTTCTTTGTTCTGTATCTTTTTTGTATTTTTCATCTTTTTCTTACCAATCTTAATTTCTAATGTGTTTATAATTTTTTTTTTAAAAAATATATCACATAGTAATTTCAGTAGTTTAAAATTAAAAAGTAAAGAACATTAAAAACTATAGGACATCAAAAATTTATAAAGATGCAACTAAAATTTTAAATTACATAATAACTTTATAAAATAAAAATAGAAAATAAGGAAGACGAAAAAGGTACAAAGCACAAAAAGAGAACACAAAATTATATATTGCACACAAAAAATGTACAAAAGAAGTAAATAATAGAATAAAATTACTTAACACACTAAATAAATTATAAAATATTGAACATTTTGCACAAAATAAAAAGATACTAAATGTAAAATATACAGAATACAAAATAAAGAACACAAAATTTATACAGAACACAAAATTCATACTGAACACAAAATATTGTAAAAGAAAAATACAGAACATGATATACAACATAAAAAAGGAAATAATTTAGTATCAAAAGAGAATTAAAAACTAATCGCCAGTTCACCACTATCTGTTCGGTATTAATGTAAAATAAAGTTTGTTTTGTTTCTTTTTTTTATGTACGTTTATTTTAAATGTACAAAGTACAAAATTAATTGCATAACATTTATAAAATATAATTTAAAAAAGTTATTTTAAAAATTATAGTAAATGAAAAATGTACTATACACACAACAAAGTACAGTACACAAAAAAAAATTCAAAACAAATTATAAATAACATAAATAATCACAAATCACAAATAAAATATTTCACATGACACTAATAAATTATAGAACATAAAAAAAAGTGGAGAACATATAAAAAATACTAAACACAAAAAAGTTAGAAATTACAAAAAATTACAGTAATTACTGAACAAAATAAAATACAGATCACGAACAAATATAGAACAAACAACATACAGAACACTTAAAATACATAATACACAAAATACATAACAAGTTAAATACATAACACACAAAATACAGATCACAAAAAAAATAAAAAAACACAATAAAAAATATATAACAGTAAATAATATTAAAATTGTAGAATACAATGTTTAAAAATAAATTTTATAAATTTAGTATTGTGTATTGTTAATAAATTATCAAAATATTTTTGTAAAAGAAATAAATAAATTAAAATACTATATGTCTAAAGTATTATGGTTTCAAAAATGTATAAAATACTATATTATTGAAAAATGTAAGAAGAAAATTTACAAGACAAAAAAAAAAGGAATGAAAATAAAAGTAATAATTTTATGTTGTATTATGTAAACAACCGTTAAGTAATTAAGTCCTTACATGAAGGGTGCAGGTGTGTGTTTACATGAACGAATAATCATTAGTTACTTAGTTATCCACGGAACCTTCCCCAATATATACTAGGTCGTAGCCCGTGCAAAGCACGGGTTACTTTTAAATACTTTTAAAATTATATGATTAAATAAAATAGAGTATAATAATTTATTATGGATATAATTTAACTTTTTAATTAGTTAATAAAATTATTAGTAATAATAATAGTTATTTAATAAATGATATGTATTGATTAGAACTAATAATATAAAATTTAATGTAAATTTATTGTTGGATCTTTAGAAGAGTGATTTAAATATAGAATATTCCTTATTATTATATCTAACGACTATTATCTATTTACTAAATATCTAACGTTCACTATTCTTTTAGATTGTTGAACCAAACAACCAAATTATACCCCTATTTGCTATATATATATATATATATATATATGCCTTTGCTCCATACAGAACACTCTTATATAACAAACAACAAAGAACACCTTAGATCTATTAGATCCTTTGGTCTCGCCAGGGGCATCCAATACAAAAAGTTGTTATTTTTTACCCTCTATCAAGTTTGAAAAAAAAATTGAAAGTTACTGTTCATTGATGACGTCACTGATGACGTAATCAATGAACAGTAAATTTTCAAAATTTTTTTTTGTTGGTTTGCTAGAGGGTAAAAAAATAACAACTTTTTGTATTGGGTGCTATGACGGAACTCTTAAATTATATTAGATATGAGTTGTTCATTATTGTTTGTTATATAAGGTGTTTGCTATAAAGTGCAACTCTCTCTCTCTCCCCCCCTCTCTCTCTCTATATATATATATATATATATATATATTGATAGATTTCAAAAAACTGGTCGAAAATGACAACTGAAGACTGTAAGTTGCAACTTCCGGTTTTCAGTTTTCGGTTGCATATAATGTTGCATATGAGGTTGCTATGCAACCTCATATGCAACCTTATATGCAATTTCGATGCTATATAGGGGAGCAGACGAATTTCCGATTGAAAGTTCCATTTTTCAGTTGCAACTTCCAGTTTTCAGTTGCAACTTTTTCAACAGCTAGTTTTCATTTGCAACCTCATTTGCAATTTCCAGTTTTCAGTTGCAACTTTTGCAGCCTCATTTGCAACTTTTGCAAACTCATTTGCAACTTCCAGTTTTCAGTTGCAACTTTTGCAACCTCATTTGCAACTCACACAGCTGGCACCGCCCTGAAGTTGCAAATGAGATTGCAAAGGTTGCAAAACGTATTTTTCAAAAAACAATTTAAACAAATGTATTTTTATAAATAATTTTAAAAGTGGGAGTATTTTTAAAAAAATAATTTGAAGGACTGGTAGTTTTGAGATTATCCATGGAATTAATTTTAAAATTTTGCATTTCTCCCCGAAAATTTTATGTAAACCAATATTTTCATTATTTAATTAGAGATAGCCACAAGTCTTGCGTAATAATGTTGCAAAATTTATCCAAAATTTTTGGGTCAATTTCAAGTTGACCTAAAATATCTGAACTCGATCCAAAAATTTAATATATAAAATGTATTACAGAAAATATATATACTTATATTACATAAATATATACATATGTGAAACATCTTCATATTATTTAAATAAAATTAATTCAATTATATTATAAGAAAGTTTTTATTACATATTTTTTAATATTGATAAATAAAAATTAATTTAAATAAATAAAAGAATTATTTTTAATTATTTTCGAATGAAAACTGATCATTTTTAAGTTGACCGAGTACTAATAGGTCGGATTCGTATTAAAATTTTTAATCAATTTCGGTTTCAAATCGGATTCAAATTAACTAGAAACAAAATCGAAAATAATGAAATCAACATGAATCCAACCCATTATTCGAAATTGTACTCTTTAGTTACAACTTGCAGTAAATTAGAGACTCTCCAACAACAATAAACACTTAAAATAAGTCCTTGTTAATTTTTACTATTAAACCAACCCCCCCCCCCTCCTCTCCCCCGCGGCAGAAAATATATCCTTTTCTGTAGTTTCAGGATTCACATGATACGTTAAAAAATTCAAAGTAAGTTTACAGCAATCGGCATACTACGATTATAAACACTGAAATTCATCACAAAAAAGTGGTAATAACCAATTACTTGGCCCAAGATTTACATAAACATCTTAATGTCCAAAATGTAGCATATTTGCAAAACACCTGTAATTAGTTGCCATATTATCTGCAGAACATCTATATGTATATCTCTCTTGAGGACCCATGGGGATTTCTTAATGAACAAACTTCAAGGGCCTCATCATCACATTGTCTTCATGGTCCAATATCTGCATTATTACGCATATGAGAATGTTATCAAACCATGTCAAATCCAAATGTACACGGTACTTCAATTGAAAAGAGAACCTATAAAAATATAAATCATTGAAAGTAACAGAAATTCTAACTTCTTTTTTTAAATTACAACTACAATAGTAGTAATACCAACTAATTAATTACAAATTACAATATTGTAGTAGTAAAAAATTAAAAATAAAAGGATGAGATAATTTGATGCCATGGTCACGGGAATAAGTTCAATTATGAATGAGGCTGACTTGTGTGCACTGAGGCACCCCATTAGTGAGACAAGAGGCCGGGCGACATGTACGAAAGCTTTTCATATTCAGATTCAGTCATTCAGCTACGGACCAATAATTCAGATTAGGGGGTGTAGAGACTATCCGCTCAATCGTAATCGAACCGTAAACCACTCGCAACCGAACCGCATTTTGCGGATAATCGCGAAATGCGGGTTGGTTGTGGATTAAATTTTTAAGAACCGCATATTTGCGGGTTGGTTGCGGATTTGAATATTGAAAAATCGTAAAATCGAATCCGCAACCGCAAACCGTACACATATATTTATAATAATTTATATTTTTAAAAATATAGTTTATATTATATAAATTAATAATTTATACACATAAGCCATAGAAGTTTCTTTTCCGGGAGTGGATATACATTTTCTGGGAGTTGATATATGGATATACCCTGCCCATTTACCAAATATATTTATCCAGCCCATTTACTCGAACCCAATTCAATATCTAACCAATAAATTGCATAGTTATGTCTAATCAATTATGTTTATTCTGTTGCACTAGATATAACTACATCAGGAATTATTGATGATGATTTGCTATTGTAATGATGTGCTATATTTATATGCTTACAGCCTTGCACCAAAAAATTCTGTGATATTATACTGATTCTTTTTTTTTTTACCGACTTGAAACTGTATTTTAATTTTTATTAAATTAAGCTTAGGTGGTTAATCGCAAACCGAACCGCATCAACCGCGGTTAATCGCAACCGCATCATGTGGTTAACTTCAACCGCATTTGCGGCTGTGGTTGGAAATTTCCAAAACCGTCAAAATCAAAAAATCGCATCAATCGCCAAAAACCAAACCGCAACCGAACCGTGTACATCCCTAATTCAGATCCACACACCCTCACATTGTTTTTTACAAGATTTTCACTTTCGATATCCCGTTAAAAAAGCTAGAGAGACATCGAAGATCAATAACGTCGATGCATATGCTAGTCATTCATTTCTAACTGTATGCTTATGCAAAATTATCATTTTAATTGTGTCAACACACTGCAAAAAAATAATCATTCAGGTTTCTTAAGACCCTTTTTAACCCAACCAAAATTAAGAAAAAATATTTGTTATGTACAAGTACTTTTTTCCATACTATAAGACATGGAGAGAACAACAATTTTGACAGGTAAAAATAGAATGTGAGAAAGTATAGTAAGCTTACGTGGCAATGGTAGACGTAACCAGGCTCTGCAGTTGCATCAAAAGGATACGATTCATTAGTATGCACATACGAAAATTTCACCACAATCTTTGTAACGAATCCTGGTGTCATCTTATACACATTCTTCCACCCTTTCTCATGAGCCACCACTGGTAACTTCTTGCCACGTGCATACTTGCTTATCTGGCACTTGATCGCGTCGTTCTCTTTCGTCATACAATCTCTGAATTCTTCCACATTTAACAACTCAGTCTGCTGTAAAACCCTGAACAAACCTAAGTGAATATGTAATGGATGATTATCCTCTGTCAGATTGATCACATCCCATATCTCCGTGGTCCCCACTTTAGGTTTTTCTGTCGTAGGTTCTTCGAAAGATTTGTTGTTTAGGTTCAAATGAGTCGGCTCATCGATTGGGCTAGCGAATTCGTACATGGCTATGTATCGTGTGCGCGAAGCACTGGATAGTTTCGGCATTGGATAGTTCATCAAACGGGTAGGGATACTAGATGTGTCATTTTCTTGGTGAGGCTTGATCGAAAATTTCATGACTTTGCTGTTAATTTCGTTTACTGGGTCGCCAGATGGGTAAGGATATGCTGCGTCATTGGATAGGATGGCCGAATCAGATGTCGACTTTGAAAAGTCGACAACCACATCAGCAATTTCTGAAGGGGCAAGAAGTAATTTAGTGAGCACAACTGGACGTTCATTGTATACCGAGTCCGATGCCACGTGGATGAATTTAAGGCCGTTGGTGAAGAAAAATCTGTAAAATCTCGCATTGCCTGCATTGATAATACGAAATCGGTATTTTCTCCGCTTTACGGTCATGTGGGGCCATGCTTTGCCATTGACAATGATGGCGTCGCCAAAATATTCAGGTTGCCATTGAGGATGTATGGTGGGATTGTTTCCGGTTGGATTCATGTACAACGAACCATCGGTGCGAAAACTTCGATCAAATATAACCAATGGACGATCATATTCCGACCCGTGAGGTAAATTAAGAGGCGCCTCAACTTTGTGATCGCGAATAATATATGATCCAACTAAACCAGCTAGAAGATTGACTCTAGTCAACCCCATTGCATGATCATGATACCATAAATTTCCTGGCTGTTGACTGTTGTGGTAGTGATATTTTTTCTTAGTCCAAGCTGGTCCACGAGCTTTGAATCCAGATGTGAACCATGAGTACGCATGTCCATCGCTCTCCGGTTCATCAATGCCACCGTGGAGGTGGACTACAGTTGGAACACCCTTGTTGGAAGGTGACATAGCAGTTGGAATAGTTGGGTCCCATGGGAGGATGTGCTTTGAAGGGAGGTGATTTTGCCACGTCACATAGGTGTCGACTCCATGCAGGGCCTCGATTGTGGGACCCGGTACAGTGGCTCTGCTCTTGGACTCACCGTATGCAAACACAGGAGTTGCTGGCAAATCTCTGTGAAATTTCTGCAACACAAAAGCAGAGATTATCAGAATTTTATGGTTAAAAGACTTATTTTGCAAGACTTCATTTTGTAACAAAGATGATAAATCAAAAGTGCTTCAATAATGTTATTTGTAGTTGTACAGTCTAATTACATAGTACTCCCTCTGTCTCTTAAAACTTTTCCTGTTTACATTTATCACGTTTGTCAACGCACACTTTTGATCGTTAATATCTTTAATTTCGTATTAGTTTTAAATATAAAAACTTCACTGTATTAAAGTACTTATAAATACGAATCCAACAAGATCACAAATGACTATATTTGGACTTGTAGATTAGACGTAAATTAGTAATTTGTCTCATGTTATGAACAGTCCCGACATATTAAACGGGAAAAGAATTGTGAGACGGAGGGAGTAACAAATTAGGCCAAGATAACCCCTACATGTATTCATGTCATAACTATGATTGATATAAGGAGACAGTTGGTACTGTTCGTATGAGAGCGTAGGCGGTAGGCACTCTTCTTAAGCATGATTTGCATTTTCCATAGTCTTTCTTTTTTACGGTTACAACACACGCACACCCCAGTATTCGAATTCTTGATCTCTTTTAGAGAAGCTGAGAGCTCAAAACACTACACCAACACACACTCACATTTTCCAAAGTCATGCTAACAAATACGAGCGTGTTATACTGAAAAAGAGGAATGACAACATTGTAATAGAAATAATTATCCTACCCTTCTTAATTTTAAGCTAAATGACCCGCCTCTATTCTCTTTTTTGCTAATTGATACGCCTCTATTTTCTTTAAGTATGTAACATGAGGTGAAAGATTCAATTCAAAGTGAAAGGACATGACAAAATCCATGTCCTTTTAAACTTTAATCTAATCGATACGCCTCTATACATATATGGTCTCTGGGTATGTAACACGAGGTGAAAGACAAAGAGGCTCGAATGTGCGATAAATTTTAATTCAATTATTTGTATAAGAAACACTAAAGTAATAATAAACTAAAAAGAGGAATGATTGTTCAGATGCTTTTAGTGGAGTGAGCTTGGTCCCTGGATGTGCTTTTCATCTTACAACTATAAAGAGTTGATTCCATATTCCAAACAATTTTTTTTCCGACACATACAAGTTATGATTTTCGGTCATAAAGGACTCGTACATATGCAATAATCACTAAAGTGGATGCAAAGCATATTACGAAAACGAAAATAGGTGGAGGCAGACATTAGTATATTGATGATTTAATTTAGTACTCAATTATTTATTTGATTGGATGATAAGCTTGCATTTGGTCATTTTTCGTGAGTGACATGAGAAAGCACATGAATAAAATTCCAAGATAATCAAAGGCAAAAAAAAAAAGTAAAAGGAACAATTAACAAACATTTAATTAAGCAAAAACCAAGTTAATCAAATTTTGCAAACCGTAAGAAAACTATAGCCTATACAGATTGAACAAGTGGACAAGTGTGTCTGTCAAGGTTGATGAAACGTTCAGGTGAGTATTGAAATGTTTGCAATTTTCAGTTGCAAAATGAACGGAAAATGGTAAGAAGTAAAGAAAATAAAAAGTAGATGGAGTGAGACCAACCCATTTTTTACTGAACATGCCAATCTTGAGGGACTTGGGAACAGAAACGCCTTTGACAACCTCAAAACCAGAGATTCTGGGCATATCTGGAAGCTCATCCACAAACATTTCTAAAGCTGATGGGCTTAGTAAACTTTCTTCTTTGGCTGCCCATGTTCCCGCAAAAGCTGAAGAAATCAAAATTCCTAGTACTACTAACATCTCATTTCTCCCCACCATCATTACCATCATCATCTTGCTAATTTGGTTGCTGCATGTACATATCAGAGAGAGAGAGAGAGAGTCTATCTCTGTATTATCTCGCCCTCTATATATAAAGACAAACCTCGTGGTATAATGGAATAGAGACAAGCGAGTCATGCCACGAGAGTGTGAATATTTAGGCTTCCAGTTCCTCCTGCACCCACATAATCACAAGACTTTTTGGGTGTGCAAATTTTCGGCCCAATTTATTGCTTTTACGTACTAGTCTCTACTTATTTAATTTGCTTGGAAAGTGCCTCGTACCTCGAATCTTCTGGTATAAGAGTCTGGAAATGATATGTGTATGCATTACAAACCGGCAATGTCACTTCTAATAAATGACTTTAGGTTTCTTAATCGGGAGGTTTTCTTAAATTTACTTTTAAATTACGTCTTTTTCTAAGGGATACAAATCTCTGTTATTGAAATCGGTCAATTTCTGAAAAATCGTTGATAAATCGGCCAAAAATTGGTCAAAATTTTGGAACCGATTCGGTCGATTTTGCAAAAATCGCCGATAAATCATCGATTTTTCAACCAATTCATCCGATAAATCGTAAATCGGTACCTCAACCAAATAGTTCCGATTTCCGAAATCTGCAACACTGGATACAATAGGTGATAGAATAAAGGCAACCCGTATATATATTGAAGATATTTTCTCACATTAATTTTATAAGAATCAATATTTTTTATTATTAAGAATTCGTTTAACTTAGTTTACAATTATTATTTATGATTTAAAATTGTTTAAAGTGATAAGTGAAAATTTTAAGTCAATATATGTTTGGGTAATTTTATATTATGAGTGACTTATGAATTATTAAAAATGTAAACATGAAAATAAATTTGATAAATTATTTATTTGAACGATGATATTAATTTTAATCAAATAAATGAATCATTCAAAAAAGTACCTCCTAGTAACTTTTGACTTTAAACTATTTTTTTAATTTTAAGTTAATTTCTAATTTACTACACAAATAATTATTTTTTTAATTTAAAGTAAAAAATGGATTTAAACCCGACTATTAAACCATAACCAAACACGCTTTAAGTTAAACTCTAACCTGCAAAATTATGACGAGTAAATCTACACTTTTCGTATGAGAAATTGGAATTATAACCATTGAATCAAACGTCTTGGTAAAATTACATTTGAAATATATAATTCATGTCAAAGGACATATTTGGCATATATTAAATGATTATTTAGATTTTTGAATGTGAACTCAAATTTGAGTACTTGTAAATTGATTATATTTAATCATATTCATAACTTTAATAAAATTTAGAGTCCCTAATTACTGTCTGCGTATATGTCGTTTGGGAAATATTCATCGAGTAGCAGAGAAATACGGTACAATGTCTCAAGGTTGAAAAGAAAGTATACAAAAAAGGACATAGTCCTATTTAACTAGTATCTAACTTAGTTAGAACATTTCCAACTATGTAGAACTATTGGGTAAAAATAATTAAAAAATACTATAAATAGAAATTATGGAGATTATATAAAAAAAATCAACTTCAATGGGACATTTTTCTTATCTATATTTTTAGTCAACCTCTTTCGATGTTGATTATATTTGTCGAACCTCTAGATACTTGTAAGAAAATTCCACATCATCTCTTACCATATTCAAATAATATATTCTATTTATAACAACTTAAAAAAATAATAATAATATACCATTTTTAAAATATAGCCAATCAATATAGCAAGTACCATCGAAGCACAACGCCTTACAGGTTCAATAAATTTTACATAATCAGTATTTTCTATCATTTTAGCCAGCTCCATTGGAGATGCTCTTAATAGTCTAGTCTCTAGTCTCATTTTTATTTTTTTTAGACTTAACTGCACTTTGCACCCCTATATTTAGGCCAAAATTCACATTGCACCCTAAATAATTGCAATTTGCATCCCTGTAAATTACAATCCTTACTTTTTGCACCCTTTTGACGATTTTTCGTTAAATTTTACCGTTACCGTTAGTCAAAGTAAGGGTATTTCAGTGATTAATTATTATATTAAATAATTTATTTTCAAAAAAAAAGTAAGAAACAAAATTTAAAAATTGATTTTTTTCTTTGAAAAAAACCACAAAATCTTAAATTTATGATATTTATTTTATGGATAATATTTTGAAAATTATAACTAATGTAGTTTATATTTAAATAATATTTTACGAGAATTTAGTAATGTAAATATTTAAAAAAAATATGAATTATAAATTATATTTAAAAAAATCTGTGAATTGTAGATAAATTGTTGGTAAATCTAAAAATCTAAAAATTATAAAAGTAACTGAAATAATTTAATTTTAAAAATTATTATAGAGTATATTGACCGAAATACCCTCATTTTGACTAACGATAACGGTCAAAATTAGTTTAAAATCGTTAAAGGGGTGCAAACTGTAGCGGAATTGAAACAGTCAGGATGCAAATTGCAATTGTTTGAATAGTATGATGCAAAGTGAATTTTGGCCTAAGTACAGGGATGTAAAGTGCAATTAAGTCTTTTTTTAATATTTCACACATGATTTTGGTATCAATTTTAATATAGATAAGTAAGAAAAAAATTCTCAGATGGCAAGACTAAGATTTGTTTGTAAAACTTGTAGAAACGCAGATTGTATCTATATGTGTGTGTATAGGTGTATGAAGAAGAACAAAGCTATGAAATTATGTTATGATCATTACTGAGAAAAGTTACATAACAGTGTTTAAATATATAAGCTATACAACATGTGGCGGGAAAAACAGTTATAGTAACTAGCTATTTACAATCTAATAAGAAATGTGTAAATAAAGTGCTAGAAAATCCATCTTCATTCCTGTCACGTGACATGTCCAACACCCCCCCCGGAAGTTGGAGGGAGAAGAATTCACACCCAACTTGGATAGAATGTCATGATGAAGCTCACCAGTAAGTGGTTTGGTAAAAACATCGGCAAGTTGTTGTTTGGTTGGAACATAGGACAGAGAAATGAGACCAGAGAGAACTTTGGTTCGAACAAAGTGGCAATCACGATCAATGTGTTTAGTACATTCGTGAAAAACAGGATTCTTGGCAATGTAAATGGCAGCCTGGTTATCATATTTGACAGGAACTGGAAGAATATTAGGTACTTCTAGTTCAAGAAGAAGACGAGATAACCAAGCAAGTTCAGCAGTAATACGACGCATTGATCGATATTCAGTCTCAGCTGATGATAGAGAAATAGTATGTTGTTTCTTTGATTTCCATGATATAGGAGTACAACCAAACAAAACAGCATAACAACAGACAGATTTTCGAGTGTGAGGACAAGCTGCCCACTCAACATCACAAAATGCCTCGAGAGCAAAAGAAGAAGAGGAGTTAAAAAACAGACCCTGAGCATGATTTTTTTGATATCGAAGAACATAAATAGCAGCAGTCCAATGAGGAATTCTAGGACTAGACATGAATTGACTTAAGTGTTGTACAGCAAAGGCTAAGTTAGGATGAGTGTGAGTCAAAAAATTCAATTTACCCACAAGTTTTCGATACGTAGATGGATCAGAATATAAAGCACCTGTATCAGGCAGAAGTTTGACTGTAAGATCAAGAGGGCTGATCACTGGAGAAAGATTATCACAGCCAAATTCAGAGAGCAAATCAGTAATAAACTTGTTCTGAGACAACACTAAGCCATTTGGAACAGATTGAAACTCTAATCCCAGAAAGTAATGTGGAACACCAAGATCTTTAATCTTAAAGGTTTATTCGACAAAGTTCTTGATATGAGTAATCTCAGTGTCATCATTTCCAACTAAGAGAATGTCATCTACATATATTGTCATGTAGACAACAGAAGTACCAGATTTCTTATATAGTAAAGAATAATCATTTTTGGAGGCAGTGTAACCCATGGAAAACAAGGCAGTAGTTAACCTTTCAAACCAATTTTTGGATGCCTGTTTAAGGCCATAAAGTGACTTAAGAAGTTTGCAGACAAGCCTTCGATCAGATACAACAAGGTCAGGTGGCAATTTCATGTAGACATCTTCGTGTAAATCACCATAGACATTTTCCATCATTTCTTAACAGCAACAAGGCTTCTAATGGTGGTCATTTTAACTACCGGGGAAAAGGTTTCTGTGTAGTCTATACCAGCCTTTTGTGTAAACCCTTTTACAACTAAACGTGCTTTATAGCGTTCAATACTTCCATCTGCATGATACTTGACCCTAAACACCCATTTAGAGTTAATTGTCTTTTTACCAGCAGGAAGAGGCACTAATGCCCAAGTATTATTTGCTTCTAAGGCAGAAAATTCATTTGCAATGGCTTGTTGCCATTCAGGATATTTAGATGCCTCTTTATAACTAGAAGGCTCAGCAGGTGGAAGAACAGGTGAAGATATGTTGACAATACAACAAACAGACTGAATAGGACTAGTCATAGGGGATTGAACACATAATGAGGCGAGAGTGTGATCACATAAGACAGAATTACAAGATGATGAGGTGAGAGTGTGATCACATAAGACAGAATTACAAGAAGTAGGAGTTGTATGAGAAGATGAAGTGATAGGTGGAGTAATTGAAGAATTATTGTAAAATAGGGAAAATCCATCTGCCATTGAAGTGGAGTGAGTGGGAGAGTAAGTACGGTGAGAATCTGGTGAAGATTGAGAATCTGGAACTATTTCTGGAAGAAAAGTAAAAGATTGTTGTGGGAGAAATGGAAAAATAAGTTCATGAATTGAACATCTCTATAAAACTGTATCTGATGTGTAGAAAGATTTAAGACCTTGTAAGCCTTTTTTCCAAAAGGATAGTCAAGAAACACACAAGTAGTTGCTCTATGAGAGAATTTATCCCTATGTGTTTTAGGAGTGGAAACGAAACATAAGCAACCAAAAATTTTAAGATGCTGATAAGAAGGTATTTCATCAAATAAGAGTTCATATGGAGTTTTGTCATTTAGCAGCTTAGATGGAAATCTGTTAATGAGGTAAGTGGTTGTAAGGACACAATCTCCCCAATAAGCAATAGGAAGATTTGACTGAAAAAGAAGGGCTCTGGATGTTTTTAAAATAAGCTTGTGTTTTCTTTCTACCACCTCATTTTGTTCGGGTATGTAGGGACAGGAAGTTTGATGAGAGATACCTTGGGATAAGAAATAAGAAATAGCAGACTGAGATGAACCCAACTCAAAAGCATTGTCAATTTTAATGGTTTGAACAGTGCAATTAAATTAGGTCTTAACCATGAGAATGAAATATTTGATAAAGTCAAAAGCATTGCTTTTGTGACTGAGCAAATGAGTCCATGTAGTTCTTGTAAAGTCATCAATAATGTAATAAAATATTTGTATTTTTTATAAGTAAGAACAGAGTAGGGTCCCCACAAATCAATATGTAACAATTGAAATCTAGCAGTCGTGAATAGTGCTGTGTGGAAAAGGTAATCTATGTTGTCTAGCTTTGGCACACACATCACAAGAAGACATAATAGAGTCACAAGAAGTATCAATTTTACAAAGAGACAGAGTCTTGAGTTTAGACAAAGGTAGATGTCCTAATCTACAACGCCAAAGTAAAATATCTTTATTACAAGTAGTAGAATTGACAACATAATTAACAACAAAGCTGGAACAATCAACAGTATGAGGAGAAACAGTTGTGTGAAGCAGATAAAGGTCTTTGTGAACTTTACCAATAACCAGAGGCTTCTTCAGACAAGAGCCCTGCAAATAGCATGCATTATTAGTGAAACTAACCATACATTGTAATTATGTAGTTAGTTTAGTTATAGAAATGAGGTTATATTTGAAAAGTGGAACATAAAAAACATTATCAAGAGTGTTATCACTAGAAAGTGGTACTTGGCCTATATCAGAAATTTCTATGACTTGGCCATTAAGCAGAGAAATTGTGACTGGTTTAGACAAAGGGGTTAAAGAGGTAAACAAAGATTTGTCAAAGCACATATGATCACTTGATCCACTATCAAGGATCCATTCACATCTATTTGAACCAGAAAAACAAGAATTGTGAGAAGTTGAAGTAAAAGTACCTGCAAAATTTGCAGTAGATGGAGACTCTGATGTCTGAACTGTCTTAAGGCATACTCATAAGTTAAGAGCATAGTTCAGGAGTAAGTTGAGGAACAACAGAAGTAACTAGTGCATCAGTTGAAGTGTTCTTGACATCATGAGTGACTAGAGTGGTACTGTCAACTTGAGCTGCAAACCTTTTATTTTTGGTGAACTTGAAATCTGATGGAAATCCATGAAGCTTGTAACATTTTTCAATTAAGTGTCCAGGTTTTTTGCAGTAATTGTAGTGGAGAGAGGCTTTCTTTGTGTCAGGACCACTTCTCGTCTTAGAGAATTGCTGTCGAGATGAGTTTACATTCAAAGATACAGAATCAGCCAAGAAATGAGAAGAAGAATGTGTTTCTCTCTGAGCTTCTTCTTGAAGAAGTAGGCTATAAACATGACCAAGTGTAGGCAGAGGAGATGTCCTTAAGATTGATCCTCTCATTACATTGTAGGAATCATTTAGACCCATGAAAAATTGAATCACTCTCTGATCTTGGAAAAATTTAACAAGTTTAGAAGAAGCACCACAAGTACATTCACAAGTGCAAACAGGAACTAAACATAGTGAATCGATATCATCCCGCAACATCTTTGTTTTGGTGATATAGCTGGAAATACTTTGATTTCCTGAGAAATTTCAGGCAATTCTTCGTGCAAACCAAACAGTTGAGCACCATTTGATACTCCATAGCGCTCTTCTAATTCTAGCCACATTTGATGTGCAGAAGTTGAGTATATGACACTCCTGCCAATAGACTTTGATAAAGCACTAAGTATCCAAAAAATGACAATATTATTGCAACGAGACCAACTCTTAAATGAAGGAGAATCTGGCAACGGTTTTGGCAATGATCCGTCCACAAAACAGAGTTTATTATGAGCAGAAAGATCAATTAGCATAGATCGTTTTCAGTTACCGAAACCAGTACCATCAAACACTTTACTGACTAGTTTCATACTAGGACTGTCAGACGATTGTAGGTGTAAAGGATTATCGAAATTGAGAGGAGTAGAATTATGAGACATAGAATGATATAGATCAAGAACTGATTGATGATAATTACGATCAATATGAGGAATTGAAGTGTTGTTATGAGATTCAGGATTGATATGTTTTGTAATGATTATGTAACGTATGATTGAAAATAGTCACAAAGTAAAAGATACAAACACTTTGTGTGCAATAGTGAAAATTTAGACTGTGTAAAGTATGTAAAAACCACAAGATCAAACAAGATCGTCAAGAAAATGAATAACAAGAACAATCAACCAATATATGCGAAGAAACTATAAAATTGAAACAGGATAAATATGAGTGAGAGTAAATGTGTAAATAAAGTATAGCTGGAAAATCCATCTTCATTCCTGTCAAGTGACATGTCCAACATTATTGAATGATAATAGCATAAAATTATTATAAATTATAAATGGAAAGAAAATTTTAACCCTGTTACAATACGAGAGAATTACCAAAATGCCTATTTTTCACAAGTTTTTGCCCAAAATACTGATTTTGAAAAAAATGACCCGAAATACCGACGGGATACGGAGAATCGTCCTCCGTGTTAGCATGATGTGGAGAATCGTCCTCCGTATTACGTAGATACGGAGCTGCGAGCTGCGTTTTCCGTGTTATGCATGATGCGGTGGACGGTGTTTCGTGTTAGGTGGGTGCGCAGCACAGTCACGGAGCATGGTCTTCCGTATCATGCATAACACGGAAGACTCAGTTCCGTATCATGCCCTGTTACGGAAGATCGTGTTCCGCAACACCCTCATATCACGGTACACGATGTACCGTGTCCCGTCAGTAAAAAGGACCAACCAATTTCTCAGATAAATATTTTGGACCATCACCTTTACAATACCCCGTTTTTCCACTGTATTAGTCCTCCTCGACACAAGAATATAATAATATTTACAATTAAATTAGAAACTAGAATATAATATTTGACAAGAATAGAGGTATTTCTTCGGACCACTCAACTATAAAGTAGAAACTAAAACTAAAAGTTACCAGCGTGGTTGAAGTTCGATCATGCAAATCACTCTCCTAAGTCCTAACAACGATTCTTATCATGTCTTTCTCTCTTTTGTCTACTTGTGGACATCGGGAACATATGCTTCTTTTCCTTCGTATTCGATAACATTTCTTATGGTCTTTTAAATCCTTTATTAATATTTTTAAATTTAACATACATTTACATATGTAAGAAGAAGATCTGTAGGTTTCTTACAAGAAGAAGACAGATTTATTTTACTAAAAGAATAATATTATTTTTAGGGTCAGGTGCTCTATCATAAACACATTTTAATATTTTATTGCGAGAAGAGTGAAAATAGCATAACATCCAAAATCTGAAAAAGGTACACAACAATTATTCTGTACATGTAAAAAGAATGCAGAATAACTATTTTCACAATTCTCCAACATAAATTATTCTCTTTAATATACATTCTAATTAAGGATGTGCACAATAATATTTTAGATGTATGTATTATTCTTTTCATCTCATTATACATTTATATTTTGATTTTTGATCGGTCAAAATAATAAAAACTTGATTAAAATTTATATGTATTATATAATTGAGAAAAATAAAAAAGTGTATCACTAAAATGTAGATCTACTTTATTTTAAAATGTAATTTTCAATTTTCTTTTTTTTGACAAAAATGATTTTCTATTTCCTAAAATAATAATTAAATAATTTTTAATTATTAATCACAAAATGATCAATTATACCCTTAAAAAAACATATAAATAAAACGAAAAAATATAAATTAGATTTTTTATAACATGACAGAGGCTGGCGCACGTAATGTGAAATTCGAATGATATATATATGCATGAGCTAATCAGTGTAGCAGATATTCGAAAGTACTAAAAGTTGTGCATTATCTCAACCTGTAATTCTATGAAAAGTAGTCATGAAGCGTGACAATGATATGCACTATGGCAACACACCATTACCATTGTCATTTTTGTCTACTCAGATCCCAATATTAATTAACGAAAATAGACTAATAGTAGAATATTTTGTATATTAACAAAAAAAATTTGTATCGGTAAAAGTTTATTGATAAAACAAACATTTTTTGGAAAGAAAAATAATAAAAAGTCAAATTCAAGTGTTTTAAAAAATATTTAAGCCTTTGTTATAGGAAAAATATCATCATTGATTCACTGTCAAAAAATATGGTAATTTTAGAAAAATTCAAAGAAAAAAGAATTAACAAAGAGAGAAAGGGAGATGGTAAGATTAATATTAAAACAGGAGAATGAAACAACAGATAATGATGGCAGCAAATATCTACGTCGGCGAATATAAAAGGAGACCATACGTTGCATATATGCAAACATGTGGCCTGCGAAAAAGGTATATAGATTTTTTTTCCCCATCATCTTCTTGTATTCATATTTGACATCAATTCCTCTAAAAAAGAATGGGCAATTTACATCTTACAATCGTACATATACGTAATTACAAAAAAGAAAAAGAAAAAAAAAATCAGACATATATATATACATTGCTTTTACAGACATATCCATTTTAGCGGCCCCACCAACGACTATCAATATCACCCAAAAATTCTTCCCACTAGATTAGCCCTGTGAACGGGTTGGATTCGGATCGGATTATCCTAATCCATATTCGAATCCGTTAAGATTTTTCGGATTCAGATTCGGATCGGATCGGATCAGGAGTCGGATATTTTTTAGGCCAATCCACATCCGGTTCGTTCGAATTTCGGGTTATCGGATCGGACCTCCGATCCGTTTAATAAATTTTAAAAATATATATTTTTTTAAATTTAAAAATTGTATTTTAAATTTTTTTGATGAAATATAAATTAATATTATGACATATACATTGACAAATCCAAATTTATATTTCGAAATAATATTATTTATATAAAATTTTATATATTATATAAGTTATTATATATATATATTTAATATATATTATATATTACATGAATATATAAAATACATAATTATTATGATATATTCGGATCGGATCATACAAAATCCATATCAGCTCGTTATCGGATCGAACCTTTATCGGATCAGATCATTAACGGATCGGTTTTTTTGGAAGGATCGAAACCAAAAAAAAAAAACCAAACATACCCAGTATATCCCGCTCGGAGCAGGGTCTGGGGAGGGTGAGATGTACACAGACCATACCTCTACCTTTTACGATAGAGAGGCTGTTTCCGTGGAGACCCCCAGCTTAGTGCGCAGCAAAATAGTGTGTGTTCTATACAAAGATGATTACTAATGTGAAAGTACACAGTCGAACCTGGGCCCATGGCTTGGACCTCATGGGACTTACCTAAACGGGCATTGGAAACTCCTCTCCTAATATAGGTCGGCTCCGAGCAACACTCCCTGCCAAAAAACTAAACCACAAGCAACAAACAAATACATATTAAAAGCTAAACGGGACAACCTAACTCTATGACAAAGCTAAACGGGACAACCCTACTCTCAGACTCTCAACAACAGAACCATTCCCTAAAAGAGAATCCACAACTCTGATACGACGCCTCCAAGTGGATCTGTCAGCTGTCATGGTCTCGTTTAGGTTTAAGTCCTTCAAATCTAACCTTAGTTGCTCCTCCCAAGTTCTCCTGGGTCTACCTCTCCTTCTCACCCCTACGACCGAAATACCTTCTACCCTTCTCACTGGAGCCGAAGCCTGCCTCCTGCGGACGTGACCGAACTATCTCAATCTCCCTTCCCGAAGTTTCTCAGAAATAGGCGCAACTTCTAACTCATTCCGGAAAACAACATTCGGTATTCTATCCAGCATAGAGCGCCCACACGACCAACGCAACATCCTCATTTCAGCCGCTTCCAACTTGCTCTCCAGCGACTTCTTCCCCACCCAACATTTCGAACCATACAACATCGCAGGTCTGATTGCTGCTCTATAGAATTTACCCTTCAATTTTAAAGGGACTTTCCTGTCGCACAACACTCGTGACGCTGCTCTCCATCTTAGCCACCCAGCCTTGATACGATGGGTTACGTCACCCTCCACCTCTCCTTCCTTCTGAATGATAGAACCCAAATACTTGAACTTGTCCGTGCGAGGAACAATCTGATCTCCAATCCTCACCTCAACCCCTTCCTCGATGGACTCACCACTGAAGTTACACTAGAGATACTCGGTCTTAGACCGGCTCACACGCAAGCCCTGGGATTCCAAATTAGATCTCCATAATTCCAACTTTGCATTCACCTCCCCCCTCGACTCCGCCACTAACACAATGTCATCAGCAAAAAACATGCACCACGGGACGTCATCTTGGATCCCCCGGGAAATGACATCTAGTATTAGGGCGAAAATGAGAGGGCTAAGGGCCGACCCCTGGTGCAACCCTGTCCCAACTGGGAAATATTGGGTATCACCCACTG
The DNA here is from genome assembly GCA_036435485.1 of Saposhnikovia divaricata. Lineage (NCBI taxonomy): Eukaryota > Viridiplantae > Streptophyta > Magnoliopsida > Apiales > Apiaceae > Saposhnikovia > Saposhnikovia divaricata. Next base: position 63,267,146 of record CM071594.1, read on the forward strand.
GTGTCCTAACGCAAGTCGTAGCTTGAGAGTACATGTCTTGGATCGCCCTAACGTACAATGATTCCACCCTCCTCTCTTCTAGGCTCCTCCAAATAACATCACGAGGGATGTTATCATACGCTTTCTCCAGGTCAATGAACACCATATGCAGGTCCTTACGTCTTTCTCTAAACTTCTCCATAAGGCGACGGACGAGATGAATAGCCTCAGTCGTCGATCTCCCAGGCATGAAACCAAATTGGTTCTCTGAGATCTCTACCATTCTTCTCACCCTGGCTTCAACTACTCTCTCCCAAAGTTTCATAGTATGACTGAGTAGTTTAATACCCCGATAGTTACTACAACTCTGAGCATCGCCTTTGTTCTTGAAAAAAGGCACCACAATACTGCGCCTCCACTCCGCTGGCATCTTAGCATCTCTGAGGAGAATGTTGAACAAATCTGCTAGCCATTGAACACCTACCTCCCCCAGATAAATCCACACCTCAATAGGTATTTGGTCCGGGCCAACCGCCTTAGCTCTACCCATCCTTTGAAGGGCGACTTTGACTTCTTCTATGCTGATACGCTCGCCATCCCCTAGAGTTTGAGTAGAAGATTGACTAACACCTTGCACCCCTTCTGAGACGCTCCCCCTTGAACCATTGAAAAGCTCATAAAAATACCCATTCCACCTCTCCTTAATAGCCTCGACGTTCACCAAAACACGACCCAAATCATCCTTAACAAACCGAACGTGACCTAGATCGCGCCGCCCTCTCTCCCTAGCTTTCGCCATTTTAAAGATAGCATTATCTCCTTCCTTGGTGTCTAAGCTCTTGTACATCTCCTCGTACGCCTCACTTTTAGCCTTAGCCACTGCCTTCTTTGCCTCTCTTTTCGCCACCTTGTAAGCTGCAGCCTTGAAGATCCTCTCCTCACCAGCGCTAGCCGACAAAAGTTCTTTAAAGAGCAATTGTTTAGCCTTAACTTTCCTTTGAACCTCCTCGTTCCACCACCACGCCTCCTTAAGACCACTGAACCTTCCCGAAGAAACCCCCACCACCTTCACGGCCACATTCCTAATAGCCTTGGCCATGCTGATCCACATCTGGTTTGCATCATCCCCCTGGATAAAACCACCTTCGCAGAACAGAGCCTCCTTGAATTCAGTCGCCTTCTCACCCTTCAGATCCTTCCAAAGGATCCTAGGTCTAGGTCCCTTTGCCCTGTTCACAACACGACCACCCACGGTAAGATCCATGGCTAGCAGACGGTGTTGTGACGCACAAGCCTCGCTCGGGAACACCTTGCAATCAACTCACGACCTTACATCACGACTACGCATAAGTAAGTAGTCGATTTGGGTGTTGTGCCCCCCACTACTGAAAGTGATGAGGTGTTCAGCCCTCTTATGAAAAACAGAGTTAACGATTACCAACTCATGTGCAGTAGCAAACTCCAACAATGCGGAACCTCCGTCATTCCTAACCCCGAAGCCGGAACCCCCATGAGCGCGATGGTAACCATCACCTGGACACCAATGTGACCCTTGAAATCTCCACCCATCACTACAAATTGGTCGACAGGAATACTTTCGACCAGCTCATCTAAACAAACCTAGAAAGCTGTTTTCTCAGGCTCGCTCAAACCGACCTGTGGAGCATACGCGCAAACCACGTTAACCACCTTCTCCCCAACTACCACTCTAACATACATAATCCTGTCGTTACACCTCTTCACTTCCACGACGTTATCCTTGAGCTCCTTCGATAGCAGAATACCCACCCCATTTCTCGAGTTCGCAAGACCTGAATACCACAATTTATACCCGTTCGCTTCTCTGGACTGAGCCCCCTTCCACCTAGTCTCCTGAATACACAACACATCCACCGATCTCTTACGAAGCACATCCACTAGCTCCAGAAACTTACCCGTTAAGGTACCTACATTCAAACTGCCAACTCGTAGCCCACGTGGCATCGACCTACAGAAAACACTAAAGCACTTCCAACAGATAAAACTACACTACCAATCAAATCTATTTATTTCTAAGGGCTCAACAAATACAATTTAGATCACAATTTATATGAAGGCAATTGACAGCAATAATTTAGAAACATGAAATGATACCATACTTCGAATCGTAATACTCCGGGGTGTTTTGCAACTTCGGATGATCTTGATATTCCCGTAAGATAAACCTGCAAAAACGGTAAACATGCAAATATCTACTAATTTATTGTTAGTTAAAAGAAACTAAAATGCTTGAGATGTTATAAATTATTCTTCCGGCGATACGCCGGTCAGGAATAACAAGAGTTTGGGATCTCTGGTTCTCAAAGTTTAAATGCAATCACAGTATAACACCCAAATAAATCAATGAGATACAACCAACTTCGAAAAAGACCCTACTGGACAAAATCAAAAAGCCTTCTTGGCAGCACAAGATATAGATACAGATATAAAAGAACAAATGCTTAAGATGTTAACCAGAAAGCAAAAAAACCGGGGTAAAGCTTTCGCCTGAAGAGTAAAGAAAGTGACGGAGAAAAGAAGAACAAAAACAAGAAAAGTAGATCACGTGAGGGAGAAAGAGGATTGTATGTATTTATTTAAGACAAGTCGTCAGAGAGATGATCGGATTTGCAAGTGTCCGTTAACAAGAAGAGAGAGAAATCTTTTGAGGAGAGAGAAAGCTGTGTAGTTATAACTAGATTAAGATAGCTTTTTGGAAGGATCGAAACCCGCTAATTTGGTTACAGATTGGATTGAATCGGATCGGATCGGGTCAGATATCCGATCCATTGACAGGCATACACTAGACCAATATCATGTATCAATGATGTGGTTTATTTTTTTACAATAATTACATCTAAAAGTATATTAAACTAAAATTATATAAAATGAAGTAATATTACGTGTATAAGTTAACCTCACATATTTTATGTGAAAGTAGTCATTTGGATTTTTTCCTCGAGGAATCATGTACTTAAACGTCCTCTGCTCAGAGGTGAGAAAAAAACGAATTGAAATCGAAATCTGTCAAAATTGAATCGAAAAAATTGAAATCAAAACAGTGGTTGCGATTTTTGTTTTTCAAAAACCGAGACTTTCGATTCCGATTCCAGTTATAGGTTAAAACCGAATCGGCTAAAATCGAACAGAATCGATTATTAAAATAAATAAATATATATTTTATATAAATTTATATAATTTATATATGTTCTTAAAATTAATAAATATATTATATATTGAATTATAATTAAGCTTCAAAACGATGTCGGATGAGGAAAGGGAAGATGTCGGAGCTGGATATATGTAATAAAATTCTGTATCTTAAATTCTTAATTATGTATTGAAATACAGATTATTCATAACGGGAGGGGTTGAGTGTCCGAATTTTAGCAACCTAAACATTAGTTTTTTTCCCGAAAAAAAACAGCAGCAGAAGAAATTAATAAGAGCGTAAATACAATAAAAGTTTTTAGCTCACATTAAATAAATATCTGAGTAGATTACAAATGTATAAGATTTTAGTAGCACCCAAATCCAAAGGGAGTGTTGATTTCATCATAAAAAACAGAGACTGTAGACTTCTCCTTTGCTTCGTAAACAAGAAATAATATTAATAATGTGTGGTTTTAAGAAAATAAAGTAGATTTGCTATGCAATTTTCTCAAACCTTGAATAACATTCACAAAAGCCGGCTATCTTATATATCCCTACAATAAAATTTAGATAATTGCCAAATCACCTAGAAAATTTAGATAATTGTCAGACCACCTGTATATAAATGCTACAATGCAATGTCATTAATCTGCACATCTAACATTAGCACTAACATATACACAGAGTATATTCATTCAACAGCTCAGTCACTTTGTTTAAAAGTTGAGAACATTATAATTTATAAATTTAAAGTCTTGTAATATATTTATGATTTTTTCGTTCAATTTTATAACCGAAACGGAACCGTTAAAAATCGAACCGAGTTTTTTAAAACCGAAATTGACAATTCGATTGCTGTTACGGTTTTCAATTTTTAAAACCGAAGGCACTCGATTTTAGATTCGATTTCGGAACAAAACCGTCCCAAACCGAACCATGCTCTCCCCTACCTTGGATCGGAGGATGTTACGGAGGGAATTTCACTCGTTTCATCTCATTTTAATTTAATTTTTATTTTGTTTGAATTGAAGATTTGAAAATTTTTGTAATTCGAGTGGAGGAACTGAAATGTTATCAAAAAAATTTGAAGGATTCCGGAAAATGATCCTATGCCCATTCCCAATCTTGCATTCATCAAAATTCTTTTTGCCTATTAAATTCTTTCTCATTCATTTTTATATTTAAATCAAAATAAAATATATGTAAATGTGTGAGTTTATCTATATGTAGTTGTCATGCGGTCGTCACTTAGGACCAATATGCTAATTTCCGTAATTTCAATTAGTTTGTTGAGTACCGGTTCAGTTCCATAATTTTTATCTTAATTTGAATTTTCAAAGTTAAATTTATCAATTTTAATCATTAATTAAATATATTATATAATGATATTTATTTTTTGAAAAAAGTATCATAGTAAAGTTTGAGTATTATATTTTATGAACTAATTTAAAATTTTATAAACTTACAATTATTTATTAATTGTTAATCAAAGTCAAAAAATTTTAATTTTAAAAAATCAAATTAAAACAATATTTATGAGACAAATATTGGACAGAGAGTATATAACAATCTCATCAAATGTGAGTATAACCAAACAAGACATTCAACTCTAGCAGGTTAACTTTTCAATTTGTAGATTGAAAATTAAAAAGGTAAAGGGAGTCTTCTAATTCATCTTTTAGACTCCTACCGCTTGATGCCCTAACTTACTTTTTTAAATTTTGTGACACACAGAAATTTATATTGCAATGGAATTCCACAACACTAATATCAAGGCTTCAATGGAGTGGGCCTTATTCTCAATTATTTAAAGATTGTTCATCAATCTGGTGAAGGTGTTACCTAATCTATCACGACTCCTGCATTGAACCTTCCTTATTGTAAGTGTCATCTATTGTCTGTTTAGAACATTCAGAAGAGTCCCTCGAGTAAAAACGGTGATAGAATTTGGATTTCGAAACGATCCAAATTAAAAATCACACATCATAAATAAATAAAGTAGCTGAAATTTAAATTTTTAATATTTCAAGTCAAGGTTTAGAAAGAATTTTTATTAAATTTTGGAGTTTAAGTGGGGACAGGGACGGAATTAGGGGGATTTAGGGTGGCAATGGTTCCCCAAAACCTTCCCCAAAAGCTTAACTTCCTTTATTTTTATGTACCAAAATTGACAAGATGGTATGTTTTGGTCCTCCATAATCTAAAAAATCTTGATGGTCCCCCAAATATATTCTTAAATCTCATATATTCTTAACTTTCATACACATAAATCCATAATATTGTTCTTGAAAATCTAGAATGTGGTATATATTTTCGTCTTTAAAAAATTTATTCTAAATTTCGTCCCTCCAAAAAAAATTCCTGATTCCGTCCCTGAGCGAGGATTAGCATCTCATTTGGCCATTTGCTTGTAAGCATTCTACAGTTGCTTTATGTAATTTTAAATATTGTGCCTACTTGTATGTTTGTTAACGTTTTTTGTTTAGCTTAATCTATGTTCTAAACCCAAAATCGATTTGTCTCGATAAAAATAATTAATCAGTTTACTTATATGATGGTGAGCTTATCCTTTATAATTATCCAAATCAATGGAAGTGTTAGTTTCTGAAAGGCCATGAATGTGTTTTATAATGATAAGATCTGGAGTTTTGAGAACCAACTGAAAGTGGTAATGCATGTATGGTTCAATTAATTATGTCTTTGGTGGAACTCCAAATTGCTAAGCACTTGCATTATATACTAATCAAATAGATTTAGTGGCCCATTAATAATCAAATAGATAGATTTAGTAGCCCATTAATCCTTTCTCCATTTACTCAACAAAGCGTAAACTAGAAATTTAATCAACCATGCATGCGAAAGGTGGTATACTGGTGGTATCCATAGTATAAAACTCCAGCCTCCAGGACCAACTAGGGAAGGTCGCAGACTTTTGGATTCTTTTTTGTTTTCATGAATAAGTTACTGTATACATTTATTTATGGGTATGTTTGGACTTTTGCAACTTCTTAAAATAAGTAGGACTTATTTTCGGGTAAAAATTTCATATTTTGATAAAAAAAATTTATACAAAAATTTAATTTATGTTTGAGATTGTATAAGTTGCAAAAAAAGTTAAATTTTTCAGAAAAAAATTAAAAATCTCTAATTTTATCTTAAAATAAATTGATTTATTTTATAAAATAAGTTTATCTAAACCTCCCCTATATTCGAATCAAAATAACTGCTTTGAGAAGTTTAAACATCTGACCTAACATTAGTAGAGTCCACAAACTTATGGAACTCAAACTTTATTTTCAGTAATAAAATTATTTTTAGTTAAGGTTGGTTCAATAGTTCTTGTGAAGACTTCGAATGTGTAACTAGAAAGAATAGACCAAGATTTTATGGAAACCACGTCTCCAAGATTTTATGAAAATCACGTCTCTTAAATCAAAGTACGAGTATATAATATATACGTTATTGGAGGGTAAAATGTAAATCATAATAGATCAAAAATATATATCAAACCACGTCTCCTAAATCAAATCAAAGTAGCAGTATATAATAATATACTAGCTTATAACCCGTGCGAAGCACGATTTCTTTTGATAGGTTATAAAATTTATTTAACATTATAATTATATTTTTATATAATTCTTATTTTTAATAAATTTTTAATTTTAATTTAATATAAATTTATATAATGAAATGCATGGTTTAAACTTTATTTTGTAAAATTCTAAATTAAAAATTTCGTTGACGGGTTCGAACTTTGAATTTTTAGTAAATTAATTTAATCATATAATATATCTTATTATTAGATCTAGCGATTGTTATTTATTAATAAAAATATGATTTGTATATATGGTGAGATATTTTTGGGTGTATATTAGTGATCGCAATATTAATTTTAAATTAAAAAGTACTCCATGTTTTAATTACAAAAATTACTACTAAAAATAATTACGGAAAGATATGGTGTGATATTTTGGATATATATTAATTATTGTAATATTAGTTTTAAATTAAATGGTAAACTGTTTTAATTAGAAGTAAAATCTTTAGAAAAAATGAATAATTGAGTTGTTGGAGCAGAAAAAAGAGTCCAAGTAGAAGTGGATGAAGGAATTTTAATCAGAATATAATTACGTTAACATTAGTAATTAGCTTTTTGAGTTGTTTTTGTAATTTAATTATTTATTTTAATAATTAGGATAATTAAACCGAAAACCAAAATTTAGGATAACCAAACCGAAAACCAAAACTTTAAATGTTTCGGCTTTAATATAACCTGTGCGAAGCACGGGTTTCTTTTGATAGGTTATAAAATTTATTTAACATTATAATTATGTTTTTATATAATACTTATTTTTAATAATTTTTTAATTTTAATTTAATATAAATTTATATAATTAAATGCATGGTTTAAATTTTATTTTGTAAAATTCTAAATTAAAAATGTCGTTGACGGGTTCGAACTTTGAATTATTAGTAAATTAATTTAATCATATAATATATCTTATTATTAGATCTAACGATTGTTATTTATTAATAAAAATAATGATTTGTATATATGGTGAGATATTTTTGGGTGTATATTAGTGATCGCAAAATTAATTTTAAATTAAAAAGTACTCCATGTTTTAATTACAAAAATTACTATTAAAAATAATTACGAAAAGATATGGTGTGATATTTTGGATATATATTAATTATTGTAATATTGTTTTAAATTAAATGGTAAAGTGCTTTAATTAGAAGTAAAATCTTTAGAAAAAATGAATAATTGAGTTGTTGGAGCAGAAAAAAGAGTCCAAGTAGAAGTGGATGAAGGAATTTTAATCAGAATATAATTACGTTAACATTAGTAATTAGCTTTTTGAGTTGTTTTTGTAATTTAATTATTTAATTATTGTAATATTAGTTTTAAATTAAATGGTAAAGTGTTTTAATTAGAAGTAAAATCTTTAGAAAAAATAAATAATTGAGTTGTTGGAGCAGAAAAAAGAGTCCAAGTAGAAGTGGATGAAGGAATTTTAATCAGAATATAATTACGTTAACATTAGTAATTAGCTTTTTGAGTTGTTTTGTAATTTAATTATTTATTTTAATAATTAGGATAACCAAACCGAAAACCAAAACTTAGGATAACCAAACCGAAAACCAAGGCTTTAATATAAGTTTCTTTTGATAGGTTATAAAATTTATTTAACATTATAATTATGTTTTTATATAATCCTTATTTTTAATAATTTTTTAGTTTTAATTTAATATAAATTTATATAATGAAATGCATGGTTTAAATTTTATTTTGTAAAATTCTAAATTAAAAATGTCGTTGACGGGTTCGAACTTTGAATTTTTAGTAAATTAATTTAATCATATAATATATCTTATTATTAGATCTAACGATTGTTATTTATTAATAAAAATAATTATTTGTATATATGGTGAGATATTTTTGGGTGTATATTAGTGATCACAAGATTAATTTTAAATTAAAAAGTACTCCATGTTTTAATTACAAAAATTACTATTAAAAATAATTACGGAAAGATATGGTGTGATATTTTGGATATATATTAATTATTGTAATATTAGTTTTAAATTAAATGGTAAAGTGTTTTAATTAGAAGTAAAATCTTTAGAAAAAATGAATAATTGAGTTGTTGGAGCAGAAAAAAGAGTCCAAGTAGAAGTGGATTAAGGAATTTTAATCATAATATAATTACGTTAACATTAGTAATTAGTTTTTTGAGTTGTTTTTGTAATTTAATTATTTATTTTAATAATTAGGATAACCAAACCGAAAACCAAAACTTAGGATAACCAAACCGAAAACCAAAAGCACGGATTTCTTTTGATAGGTTATAAAATTTATTTAACATTATAATTATGTTTTTATATAATCCTTATTTTTAATAATTTTTTAATTTTAATTTAATATAAATTTATATAATGAAATGCATGGTTTAAATTTTATTTTGTAAAATTATAAATTAAAAATGTCGTTAACGGGTTCGAACTTTGAATTTTTAGTAAATTAATTTAATCATATAATATCTCTTATTATTAGATCTAACGATTGTTATTTATTAATAAAATTAATGATTTGTATATATGGTGAGATATTTTTGGGTGTATATTATTGTTCGCAAGATTAATTTTAAATTAAAAAGTACTCCATGTTTTAATTACAAAAATTACTACTAAAAATAATTACGGAAAGATATGGTGTGATATTTTGGATATATATTAATTATTGTAATATTAGTTTTAAATTAAATGATAAAGTGTTTTAATTAGAAGTAAAATCTTTATAAAAAATGAATAATTGAGTTGTTGGAGCAGAAAAAAGAGTCCAAGTAGAAGTGGATGAAGGAATTTTAATCATAATATAATTACGTTAACATTAGTAATTAGCTTTTTGAGTTGTTTTTGTAATTTAATTATTTATTTTAATAATTAGTATAATCAAACCGAAAACCGTGCGAAGCACGGGTTTCTTTTGGTAGGTTATAAAATTTATTTAACATTATAATTATGTTTTTATATAATCCTTATTTTTAATAATTTTTTAATTTTAATTTAATATAAATTTATATAATGATATGCATGGTTTGAAATTTAGTTTGTAAAATTCTAAATTAAAAATGTCGTTGACGGGTTCTAACTTTGAATTTTCAGTAAATTAATTTAATCATATAATATATCTTATTATTAGATTTAACGATTCTTATTTATTACTAAAAATAATGATTTGAATATATGGTGAAATATTTTTGGGTGTATATTAGTTATCGCAAGATTAAATTTAAATTAAAAAGTAACTTGTTTTAATTACAAAAATTACTACTAAAATCATTACGGAAAGATATGGTGTGATATTTTGGATATATATTAATTATTGTAATATTAGTTTTAAATTAAATGGTAAAGTGTTTCAATTAGAAGTAAAATCTTTAGAAAAAATGGGTAATTGAGTTGTTGGAGCTGAAAAAAGAGTTCAAGTAGAAGCTCAATATGGATAAAGGAATTTTAATCTGAATATAATTACGTTAACCTTAGTAATTAGCTTTTTAAGTTATTTTTATAATTTAATTATCTGTGCGCAGTGTCCGTGAAGGCAACGGAGGTTTTAAGTTTAGCTGTATTAGTAATGGTGTAAATATAAAATACTATTGTGTCTTTAGGACTATAGCCAATAACGGATTAAAATTGATTTATTTTATATTTAAAATTAATTAAAAATTAAATTAACCAAACCGAAAACCAAAATAAATGGGATAACCAAACCGAAAACCAAAACTTTCAATGTTTCGGCTTTAATATAATAGTATAGATGAGAAATGAGGGTAAAATGTAAGTGATCAAAAATATATATCAAACCATGTCTCCTAAATCAAAATACCGGTACATAATATATATACCTTATTGGGAGGGTAAAAAATAAATTATGATAAATCAAAAATATATATTATATTGGGAGATAAGTTGGATGCTTTTGATTAGATAGAAAAAAATTTTAAATGAAAGAAATCTATTATACGAATATTACATTCTTTTACTAGTAGGTAAGTCTTGTCAAAAAAAATATATCTATACTATATAATAATAGCCAAAAAATTAAAACTTTTGATTTTTTTGTACTTTGTGTTTTTATTTAATTATCCTTACTTATACATTAGTATGTTTTTATCTAAATACCCTCACTTATATCTTTATATTAAAACCAAGATATTGAAATATAGTTATGAATAACTAATCAATTTCCTTTTTGTGTAGAGTAGGGGTGTACACAGGTCGGGTTGGAGCATTAAAACGACCCAACCCATTTTAAATCGGTTTGAAAATTTTTAACCCGACCCATAAAAATTTAATTTATAACCCAACCCTATTTGTTATAAATCGGTTTGGGTCGGTTTGAACGGGTCGCTTAAATATAAAAATTAAATAAGAAGTTAACACAAGAACAAATACAAGAATAAAGACATAGTCTGATCTGATGACTCTGATCTGATCAGAAGTCTCGCAACATAAGTTACACTGAATCAATAACAAGTTAATACAATCCTGATTCAACATGCCCAAAATAATACAGTCATGAGTCATCCATCTCGAATACATTCTAATAAGTGATAACACACAGCAAAAGAAATCGATTAAACAGTCTTAAGAGTACATAAACTGAAATAGAAACACTGATAGTCGATAGATCACACATCAATGATATTGATATCCTTTGCACTTGTCATCTGGTCCTTCATCTTGTTTCCATTTTCTACAAGATAAACAAATACATACTCCTTAGTTGGTAGTGCACAAGTATAGAGTATAGACTATAGATTATTGAATGTGTAATAGATTTAACTTGATCGAGATAATGTATAATGTACCTTCTTTAACAAACTGATAAGTGTAGGTTTCATCCATAAAATCATATAATTTCACTCCTCTTTTGTCCCTCTTCAACCAACTTTGAGTGCAAACTAAAACTTCTACCATTTTTGGACTTAACGAGCTCCTAAATGGGTCTAAAATACACCCACTAGTACTAAAGGCGGATTCAGAAGCAACTGTGGAGACATGAATGGCAAGAACATCTCTAGCAATTAAAGACAGAATCTTATACCTTTCAAAGTTATCTTTCCACCACATTAAAATGTCAAAAGAAGAATCCATCGGATTGATAGGTTCTTCGGTCAGGTATCTATCCAAATCATTTCACTTTTCGTTAATATCCTTTCACTGTTGTTGCATATAATTATCCAATAATCTCCTTTTATTTGGTGCACAACCAGTGATTTTTGGCGAAAACTTGATTCCATCAACCTGCAAAAAGTCAGTGCTCAGTGGACATCAGAACAACAGAACTAACAGAATTCATATAAGACCAAGGCTTAGAACAAAGGTATTGATATAAAATTACAATTGAGCACAACTAAGTTGGTCAATATAAAATTACAAAGATATACTTCGCATCAGAATCGCGCCCTGTTCTACCTTCTGCATTCAAATGTACGGTATAATTTTCTAAAGTCAAACATCACATAAAATACAAAATAAAATTCCCAAGCACATGACAAGGGTTCATTCACAACTAAAAGAATAAGCTGTTTCGTGCTTGTAAAAAACATAAAAGAATTGTAAACAAAGAATATACAGCAAATATTAAACTGTTACGTAACTGTTACGAGGCATTGTCAAGTGTTACTGTAAAAACCTTTTCTATTCCCCAACCAAGCAAACAATTTTCTATCGTCTTACCAATGGTATCACCTTTGTGATTCCAAACAAGACAAAAGTTGATGATTTTTTACAGGAACGAAGATACGAAGATAACATATACCCAGCTCTCAAGATGACATAAGTGTGTGTGTGTGTAAAACTTCATTGAGGAATTTTATCGAACAGTTGACGGGTGTTTCAACGAGTTCAAGTAAATCTAAGAACAAGCAAGCATACAACTATAGAAGCCGGAGGAGACATACAGAGAAGCCAATAGGAATACAAATAAAGAAGTAAAGATTAAAGAAGACGTATAGAGACATAAGTGTGTGTGTGTGCAAAACTTCGTTGAGGAATTTTTATAATGTGTCTATTCACAGAGACAATCAGATTAAAGAAGTAAAGATTCATACCTATTTGTGTTTGTTGTTTGCCGAACGAAGAGAAGTGAACGAATGAGATCTAGGGTTTTGGAGAGAGCGGCGCCTTTAGACTTTAGAGTTTAGATTTAGAGGATATATTAGTTTGACACAATTTACTAAATTTATCAATATATCTTTACTAAACTGTATATTTACTAAAATGCCTCTCGGGTTGGGTTGGGTTGTCCCAAAACAATTTAAACCCATACCCAGCCCATAAAAATCGGGTTGGAGTTAATTTAACCCAATTACTTAACGGTTTATAATTTTTCGGATTGGTTCAGTCGAAAATAGGGCCGGTTTGGTTTGGGTTGGTCGGGTTGGCCAACCCATGTACACCCCTAGTCTAGAGCATGTTACCTAAATTTTGGTACTTTGTGTTTTTACTTTATTACCCTCAATTTCCTTTTTAATGTAGAGAATGTTACCTTTTATATTTTCATGTTATCTTTTATATTTTTTAATAACTAATTAATTTTCGTAAAATTTACATGTTTTATTTAATAAAATAGTATAGTTACTAATAACTTATCGATTATCTTTTTCAAATAAAATGTATTATCTTTTTTTTTTCCTAATTAAAACTCCACTTTTTCTGAAAATATCACGAGCATCATATATACAATTATTATAATTAAATTATATCATTTAAAAATTTTGAAATCGGAAAATTTGTATTTTTAAATTATCAATATAAATTGATAAAAAATTAGATAATATTAAAAAAATTCGTGCATTGCACGGTTCTAAATTCGTGTATATGTACACATGAACAAATACTTCCCCCGTCCCTGCAGATTCTTTACATTTGCTTTTTGCACAGAGACCTAGGATTATGATTAAAATAAGTGAAGTAGTGGGTGTAATAGTATATTTTATTGTTAAAATAAATGAAGTAGTGGATGTAATAGTGATTTTATTGTTAAAATAAGTGACGTAGTGGGTGTAATAGTGTAAAGTATTAAAAAAGTGGAGTGAAGTAGTGGATGTAATAATGTATTTTATTATTAAAAGTTACTATTTTTAGTAATGTAAAGAATTATTGGGACGTAAATGTAAAGAAATGAGAGGGATATATGTTAAATCCTTAATTTTCACTTTTAGTTTAGGGTTATACGTACAACTATCTTACCCAAGCCCAATTCAGCCCACAACCATTTTCAACAGAACTACAGACTGGACTAGCCTGCTACTTGCTGTTGTTCTGACTTCAGCCCAAGACTAAATTAATCAGTGATGCATTAAAATGTATTTTCAGAATCGTTTTTTTTATTTCCGCTCTTTGTAGCATATAGTATCACAATATTTAGCACTTTGTGAATGGTGGACATATATACAATATTTTGTGAATACATGGAACATATGGTACAAATATTATTCAGTTAAAAGAAAAACAGCTCTGAAAATAACATTTTTCTTAAAAAATAACTAATCCCATTTCATTTTTTTGTTTATTAAAAGACATCTAGTGTTCCCAATTTTTTTCTAAAAACATTCTTATATAATTAGGTGTCAAAGGTGTTATTATATAGCATCTTCTGTGTTATCTATACTTTATATTAATGTGTAAATCATATTTAAAAGGCACGCAATAGTATCAAAATACCAAATTTGATTATCATTTAACTCGATATTCGATACCTTCCAACAACATAATTATACAAAATTTAATTTTTTAATTTAATTTTTTTAATTTCACCGATTCCCTATAACTACATAATTAAATAATGTTTATCTTTTATATACTTGTAACATTCAATTATCTACAAGTTTATATTTAAATAATACTTATTATATATATATATATATATATATATATAATTTTGATTTCTTTAATTTCACCCATGTTCGATTCTCGATGACTACATAATTTATTTATTATATATTTTTATTATTCAATTCTATACAAATACATACAGTAGGGATCCAGAGAAAAACTCTTTTTTACAGAAAACTTAGAGACCATCATCTAGACATTTGATCTTATTATCATATTATAATGACAAATTTGTAAATAATTTCAAAATTGATGTACTATAATATTAAAGGATAAAAAAAGCTAAAAAGAAAAGTAACATTTTGATTTGTTATTATTTCAATTAAGGCATTAAATACAATCTATTTTGATTGATTGTAAATAAATATATATCTTCTACATACTAAAAATACAAAACCACTTAACAACTTTGATACATCGAGATATATATAAGTGCGATTCAAATTTTATAGTGAAAATATTTGTGAGATCAAATCTAAACTCTTCAAATGATAAAAAAAAATATCGTGGAATATATAGTTTTTACTAGAATGCTTATTAAAATCCTAGTACAATCTCTACACAGAACACCTAGTAAAATCTTATTTATTAAAAGAAAATAGTTACTAAATTGAATTGGACATATTTAGAAAATTTATGATTGAATTATACATATTTTTACACTTATGAAAGCACTATGTATCTCAAAATTTATATTAGAACACTAAAAGAACACCTAAATTTATATTAGAATACATAATAGAACACCTAATACAATTTTAAATATACATTTCTTGGAACACCTAAAAGAAAAAAAAATATAAAATTCAATTATACATATTTATTTAGAACACTTATCAGAGCACTTAGTAAAATCTTAAAATTTATATTTAGAACACCTAAGTAAAATTTTAAAAACATATTTCTTATTTATTGAAATTTATATTAGAACACTAAAAGAACACCTAAATTTATATTAGAACACCTAATAGAACAGCTAGTACAATTTTAAATATACATTTCTTTGAACACCTAAAAGAACAAAAAAGAATATAAAATTCAATTATACATATTTATTTAGAACACTTATCAGAACACTTAGTATAATCTTAAAATTTATATTTAGAACACCTAAGTAAAATCTTAAAAACATATTTCTTACTTATTAAAAGAAAAAAATTATTAAATTAAATATTCATACTTATATAGAACACTTATCAAAACACTTGGTAAAATCTCAAAATTTACATTAAAATACCTAAAAGAACACCTAGTAGAATTTCAAATATACATTTCTAGAACACCAGAACAAAAAATTTATATAAATTCAAACATAGGGCTTTAGGGGCCACCTTTGTAAAAACCTCGATTTTTCCGAATTTATTATTATTATTATTATTATTATTATTATTTAAATATTTTATTGGCTTTCATAAAGGAATAATAAGATTGTGAATATTTAATTTTAATTTGAATGTAGTTATGTGTTTAATTGTTAATAGGTTATTTGGGTAGACTGTATTTGGTACTGTCTGTGTTAGTAAAATGTTTATTTTATTAAAAATTTATATTTTTATCAAAAGTGATAAATTGGGTTTGTTTTAAAATTTTATGGATCGAGTTGGTATTTTATTGGTACAAAAATTATACCCGATATTCTACCCGTGTACAAAAGTTTTATTTGTATAAATTATTAAAATGTTTAAAATTTAGTATTTTCACATTTTTGGTAACTTGAGATTATTTTAGAATTTTAAGGATCAAAACTATATTTTTCTCGTACTAAAATTTTACCCGGTATCTTATCCGTGCCCCATTAATATTTGGGTGCATTAAAAAAATATTTGAAAATTTTGTATTTTATATTTTTGATCAATCAGGGAAAATTATCTGTAATTTATTATATTAAAATATATTTTTAGTTTAATTTACTGTGTGTTAGTTTATTTTTAATGCATTTAAACGTGTTATGATTTTTATTAAATAGGAAAATCATCCCGTACGTGTTATGTGACTTCTGTGTAACATAGAACATTTTATTCTATTTTTCTGTAATTTTTATATTTTTAGAATGCAATTATTTCGCATTTTAATTTCCGGATCCAGCCCCTGTACTGAATTTGAGGTATTGTTTTTGATACGATTATTTTTATAAAACTTTGGGAGGTTCAAAACTATATTATTTTATCATTTATGAAAAATTCATAATTTTTGGAAAATTTTGGCATATATATTGTATTTATTGGAAAATAAAATTTTTACATTTTATTACATAAAGATTATTTTTAAGGCCTAATAATTTTAATTAGGGGTTAAAAACATTTTTGGGATATTAATTTTTGATTAATATAAATAGTAGCTGATTTTTTTTATTAATCAAAATAATCAAAAAAGTCAGATTTGTTGATTTTTATTTTCTGGAAATTCTGGAGAAGTGTTCTTGGTGTTCTTGAGAATCAAACACATTTTTGAAGGTGATTCCGGGATCCAAATCTCTTGTATGAGTAACCAAACTGAATCTCATGATATATACTACATGTTTATGTGGGTGTTGATATGTGTGTATGCCTCGATCAAAAATTTTATTTTATTTTATTTAATTTTCGAATGAATTAAATTTGCTGTTGATTGTAGGATGATTTGTTGTTTATGTGGTTAGTTCCTACAGATTGCTTATGTTTCCAGGAATTTTATGATGATTTTTAACTGATTTTTCGTGTACTAAATATGAAAATCGAATTTTTGGGGGTGATATTTAATTTCGACTTTTGTGGGTTCTTGAATGATTTTATGATGTTATTGATGTTTGTTATAGATTGGCGAAGTCCTTAGCTTCATTTTGATATATAGAACTCGTAGTTTGGTGGTCGGATTCGTGTCGTCGGAAAATGGTTGAAGCTCGTCGGAGAGCTTCGGATTTTGGCCGGATTCGGCGATTGGTTAGCCGGATTCTACGTTTGATTGTTTGGTTTGATTGCTGGGTTGATTTGGATCGTTTTACAAACAAAAATGAAGTCGAATGGTCGACTTTTGGGTTGGCCGGAACTTGGCCGGAGGTCGCCGGAGTTCACGCCACCGGCGTGAACAGTATTTGCAGGTGGCTGTATGATATGGGCTGAAAATAAGCCCTAAAGACACATTTAATGTGGCATTAATTAGGCCAAGGATGGTCCAAACGTGGGGCCCACCAGCTGGGCCCAAAACCCCAATTATAATATTAATTTCGTAATTAATATTGGGGGAAATAAACAGCTCAGCAATAAGAGTTGGATAAGGATATTGTTTCCACCAGACTTATCCACCAAGGCGTCCAATTCAATATGGAAACTGATTCCTACAAGGAATAGATCTAGAACCTTCCTCAAAGACTTTTCTACCAAGTCTCTGACTCCTACCATAATTCCAAGGCTCCTGCAGCCTATTTAAAGGGCCAGACCCCTCAACTCAGAACTACGTTTTTGGCTTGATCTTTGATATTCATCAAAGTACGTAGGCATCTTGTGAAGGCAGATTCAACCACGAACACAAGAACAGCCATTAAAGCTCGAAGCTCAACCACCCTAGCATTAATTACAAATCGTAAACTAGTTTTTATTCCACAACATTTGGCGCCGTCTGTGGGACGAAAACATCAACCATGGTTCAAACACGAAGAACAACATCGACTGAGGCCATACCCCTTAGCTCTGCTCCACCTGCTATCTCTGATCCACTTATCACCATTGAAGAAGGACAATTACCCCCACCAACAGGGACGGTCATTCAACCTCTAACCTCTCAACCCTCAGGGACGATTCCCCATGTTGAGGGAACTTTACCTGTGGCTATTCCTCAAAGCCAAGAAACTAACCCTCTTCAGATGGTGGTTTCTCCTCTTGATAGCGCTGGTCGTACGCTACCTCCGGGGGTACAGATCCACACCACGGATCTCCCTTTGAATACCAACCCGATGTATGGACTGCCTAATTATCCCCCTCAACACAGGGAACCTGGACCGAGCGGTCATGCCTTACAGATCCGAGATCAGGAGTACGATGATTACTCTGGTCCATACACTGATGATTCAACGTCTGAGGATGACAATGATGATCGTGATGAAGCCCCGAGGAGGCGACGTTCTAGTAAAGAACCTCGAAGGAGGTCCCAAAGAATCCATGATGGACCTCCACAAACGGCTGAGGAAAGGATTAAGGCTCACGAGGCAGAGATCCAAAGGCTGAAGGATGATATTGCTAAAGAGCAAGCAAGGCGAAGTCTGATTCAACCTCCTCCAGTTACAGGGAGGATTCCCATTATAAATCTGGAGAGACCCTCAAGGAGACAACGAAGGGCCGAAGCCCCGATTGAAAAATCGACAAGGGTGGAGACCCCCAAAAGTAACCCTAGGGATCTGATGCCCCTTGGGGATCCTGATGATCCTACACCTCCGTTCACTGAAGAGGTAATGAATGCTCGCATCTCAAGGAAGTTCAAGATGCCGACAATTAAGGCCTTTGATGGAACGGGCGATCCCGCAAACCATGTTAGGACATTCTCAAATGCACTGCTATTGCAGCCTGCGAGCGATGCCTTAAAGTGTAGGGCGTTCCCTCAAACCCTGTCTGGCATGGCTCAAAGGTGGTATAGCCGCTTACTTGCAAACTCAATTGGCTCGTTCAAAGAGCTGAGTGCCGCCTTTGTCAGCCAGTTCATCAGTGGGAGAGTTCATGAAAAAAGTTCTGCATCCCTTATGTATGTGGTACAGGGGAAGAACGAGAATCTGAGAGATTACCTCAAGCGGTTCACCAAGGAGACGCTGAATATCACTGATCTGGAAAATAAGGTGGCCATGGTAGCCCTGGAACACGGAACCACTGATCTCTTCTTTAAAAGGTCTCTGGCAAAACATCCTCCTGAAAATATGGCCGAGCTCCAACGGAGGGCCGACAAATATATCAAGGCCGAGGACAACATGAAGAAAGAAACCACAGGAGGCAATGGCAAGGGTTCTAATGATTCGAAGAAACGAAAGCAAAAGCAAGAGTACGATGCTAGGGACAAGTATCCCCGGACTAGCAAGGATTCCGAGTCACCACCAAAGAAGGGTTTGGGACCGAGGTTTTCTGATTATGCAAGGCTGAATGCTCCTAGGAGTCAGATCTTGCTAGATATTGAGAAGGATAAAGATTTTCGATGGCCGAAGCCACTTAGGGGTGATCCCACGAAAAGAAACAAGGATCAATACTGTAGGTACCACCGTGATGTGGGTCATGATACAGATGATTGTAGACAGTTGAAAGATGAGATTGAGTTCTTGATCCGAAAAGGAAAGCTAAGCAGGTTCACGAAGAATGATGATCGTGGAACCCAAAGAAGGGACTATGACAGGAGAGACAATGACAGGAGAGATAACGATCGTGATCGTGATCGTAACCCACAGCCCCGAGTGCCAGTTGTTAATATGATTTGGGGAGGCCCGACAGCGGCCGGCACGACTCGAAACTCTCGAAAAGCGTATGCCAGAGAAGTAATGCACATCGTGGGAGAAGCCCCAAAACGTACCAGGACTGAAATAGTTATTGGGTTTGATGATTCAGATCTCGAAGGGGTAAAGTTCCCCCATGACGACCCGTTGGTCATAACTCCTGTGATTGGAAACTCGGAGGTGAAACGAGTCTTGATAGACAATGGAGCTTCTGTTGATATCTTGTTTCACGATGCGTTTGTGAAAATGGGGTACACCGGTTCTCAGTTGACCCCCACCAACATGCCAATCTACGGATTTAATGGAGTTGAGTCCAAGGTTGAAGGGACTATTCAGTTACCCATGACGATTGGACAGGAACCTAAAGAGGTTACTCAGATGCTGAATTTCCTTGTGATCAAGGCATCCTCGACTTATAACGCGATCCTAGGAAGGACTGGACTTCATGCATTCAAGGCTGTGGCCTCCACATATCACATGAAGATTAAGTTTCCAACCAGGAATGGTGTTGGAGAACAAAAGGGTGATCAGGAGATGGTAAGAAGTTGTTATGTATCCGCGTTAAGGGCTGATGGAATCGGGGGGCAGGTACTTCCGATCGAAGACATTGATGTCCGTGGTGATGATGAACACAGGGGAAAGCCAGCAGAGGACTTAATACCTATTCCTCTGGAGCTAGGCGACCCTGAGAAGGTGACTTATATAAGAGCCTCTCTGAAGGAACCCCTGAAGGGCAAATTGATAGCATTCTTGCAAGAAAATAGCGATGTGTTTGCTTGGACAGCAGCTGATATGCCAGGGATTGATCCCCAACTCATAACTCACAGATTGAATGTCGATCCTAATCGGAAGATAATACAGCAGAAGAAGAGGAACTTTGCACCTGAAAGGCAAGAGGCCATAAAGCAAGAAGTGGAAAAGCTCTTAGAAGCTGGGTTTGTTGAAGAGATTCAGTTTCCAGAATGGTTGGCTAACCCTGTGATGGTCAAGAAAGCCAACGGTAAGTGGAGGATGTATATAGACTTCACCGACTTGAATGATGCATGCCCTAAGGATTGCTTCCCTTTACCAAGGATAGACATGTTAATAGATGCCACAGTTGGACATGAGATGCTGAGCTTCATGGATGGGTTCAGCGGCTACAATCAGATTAAGATGCACAAGGATGACGTCCCTAAGGTATCTTTCATAACTAACTTTGGTGTTTTCTGCTATCTTGTTATGGCTTTCGGTCTAAAAAATGCAGGAGCTACTTACCAACGGCTGGTGAATAAGATATTCGCCCATCTGATTGGAAAAACCATGGAGGTCTATGTTGATGACATGTTAGTCAAGAGCCTGTTCAAGGCAGACCACATTAAGCACCTCAGAGAGGCATTCGAAGTGCTGAGGCACCACAAAATGATGTTAAATCCAGCCAAGTGTGCCTTTGGCGTGGGATCAGGCAAATTTTTGGGCCTGATGGTTTCAAAGAGAGGCATAGAGGCCAACCCTGACAAGATCAAGGCGATCTTAGACATGGAGCCACCACGCTCTATAAGAGAGGTGCAGAAGTTGACAGGCCGGGTAGCGGCTTTAGGAAGATTCATCTCCAAGTCTGGTGACAAATGCTTGCCTTTCTTTCAAGCATTGAAGAAGGTGAAGAATTTTGAGTGGACTTCTGAGAACCAAGAGGCCTTTGAACAACTGAAGAAGTACATGGTTGAAGCCCCGTTGCTGGCTAAACCTAGTCCCGGGGAGACTCTTTATCTATACCTGGCGGTATCTGAGCAAGCGTTGAGCGCCGTTCTCATTCGAGAAGAGAAGAAGGTCCAGAAACCTATCTATTATGTGAGCAAGGTGTTGCATGGGGCTGAGCTGAATTACTCTCCCATTGAGAAGTTCGCCTTGGCTTTGATAACAGCGTCGAGGAAGTTACGTTCGTACTTCCAGGCACATAAGATTGAAGTCCTGACGGACCAACAGCTGAGAAACATATTGCATAGCCCGAAGGCTAGTGGAAGGCTAATCAAGTGGGCGATTGAACTTGGAGAATTTGACATCACGTATAAGCCTCGAACAGCCATTAAGGCTCAGGTATTGGCTGACTTCGTGGTTGAATGCACCATTAGCAACCAAGAAGTCGGGGGGCAGGAGATAATAACAACCCCTGAGAAGCAAGATAAAGATGGAGAACTTGAACCTGATCAGAAGGAATATTGGGTGCTCTATTTTGATGGAGCATCAAAAACAAAATCTAGTGGCGCGGGCTTAGTATTACAAAGCCTCGATGGGTTCACAGTTGAATATGCTTTGAAATTGGATTTCCAGACAACCAACAATGAAGCTGAGTATGAGGCCTTGATAGTTGGTTTAGGCTTGGCCAGAGTCATGAGAGTCAAGAATCTCAAAGTTTGTGGAGATTCAAGATTAGTAGTCTCTCAAGTAAATGGTGAATTTGAGGCCAAGGATGAAACTATGGCAAAGTATCTGCGAGTTGTGAAAGCTGTCATGACTCAGTTTGATGAGTGTTATGTAGAACACATTCCGAGAGAAGAGAACGTTAATGTCGATGCCCTATCTAAGTTCGCTTCTTCCAAAATAGAAAACTATGCAGGGAGTGTTTACTTCCAGGTCTTGAAGGCCCCGACTATCAACTCGAAATTAGTGGCACCAATTGATGTGGGAAGCTGTTGGATAGATCCTATCAAAGCTCACCTAGAAACCGGATGGCTCCCCGACAATGCCTCGGAGGCACGAAAGTTGTCAGTGAGAGCATTGAGATATGCCTTGATCGAGGGCGTTCTTTACAAAAGGTCTTTCGTTATCCCGTACTTGAAATGTTTGAGGCCCCAAGAGGCAAGGGAAGCTTTGGAATAAGTTCATGAAGGTATTTGTGGGCAGCACTTGGGGGGCAGAGCCCTAGCTCACAAAATAACTCGTTTGGGATTCTACTGGCCAGAAATGCTGGCCGATGCACAGAGCTATGTCAAGCGGTGCGATCGATGTCAGAAGCATGCTCCGATAGTAAGGCAGCCACCTGAGATGTTAACATCGGTTAACTCCCCTATTCCATTCGCGATGTGGGGAATGGATATACTTGGTCCCTTCCCCGTAGCTTCAGCACAAAGGAAGTTTCTGATAGTGGCCATTGATTACTTTACTAAGTGGATTGAGGCTAAACCTCTAGCCAAGATAACCACCAAACAAGTTACCCAGTTCTTTTGGGAGAATATAATTTGCAGGTATGGAATCCCACGAATTTTGGTGACAGACAATGGGACACAGTTCAATAATGAAGAGTTCAAGAAGTATTGTGAGGAGAATGCAATTGAGCTTCGTTTTACCTCTGTGGCTCATCCACAAGCCAACGGGCAAGCTGAGGTAGCTAATCGAATTATCCTTGATGGACTGAAGAAGAGGGTTGAACGCTCTAGAAATACTTGGGTAGATGAGTTGCTGCCCATACTATGGGCATACCGTACCACTTGTAAAGTGACCACTGGAGCAACCCCGTTCCTGCTGGCTTACGGAGCTGAGGCAGTTGTGCCTTTGGAGATCATGCAAGCGTCACCTCGAGTTGAGGCCTTTGAACCAGAAACTAACGAAGAGGGCATGAGACTCGCCCTAGACCTGATTGACGAAGTCAGGGATGAGGCAAACGCTAGAAATGTGGAACATCAAAAGAAAGCATCCTTTTATTACAACCATAGGGTTAAGGAAAGGTTTTTTCGACAAGGCGACCTGGTTCTAAGGAAGATCGAGGCTTCTGCAGTTGGCCAGATGGGAAAGCTAGCCCCTAATTGGGAAGGGCCGTATCGAGTCAAGAAGACGTTGGGACGAGGATCATATAAGTTGGAGACCTTGGACGGGGTTGAGGTGCCCCGTACTTGGCATGCCTTGAACCTCAAAGTTTATTATGTATAAGCTATCCTTGCATGGATTCAGCTTTCTATCTATTTATTATGAGGAGTAGAAATAAGGTTCGATGAAACCATTCCAGGGCTTTACGCCCCGAGTAGGACAATAATAAGCTATGTAAGGGTTAAACCCATTTCAGATTATTAATGCAAAGTTTGTTTCCCTTCAATGATTCTGTGATTTTGTTTATGTACCAAGCACCTGTTGAGTGTGAGTCTAGGAAGGACAAGTACCGAAAACAAGTAAACAAACAAATGAGGAAACAAATGCATAAATAAAGACCCCGAAGGGCCAACAGTTAGGTTACATCAACAAGACAGATAAAAGTTTGGTCCCCAAGGACCGTGAATGAAATCTAGACAAATAAAGCCACATACGGCTAATAAGGCCATGCAAGGCCACGAACTAACTCCAGCTACTCCTCCCCAGAATCCTCTTCGCCAGACTCCTCTCCGCCGCTCTCCTCTTCCTCACTCTCCTCCTCTGAGTCTTCGCTGGAGTCACCACCGGGCTCTGCTATCACCATTGGCTGAGCTCTAGCAACTTCGGCTCCTTTTTCCTCGGAAGATGAAGAAGAAGTAGAACTGCCCTCGTTCCGGATTAGTCTCTTCCCAGGGATGGGTTGGCGAACTACTCCAAATTTC
Source organism: Saposhnikovia divaricata (assembly GCA_036435485.1). NCBI lineage: Eukaryota > Viridiplantae > Streptophyta > Magnoliopsida > Apiales > Apiaceae > Saposhnikovia > Saposhnikovia divaricata. Next base: position 63,291,692 of record CM071594.1, read on the forward strand.
TTTGCAGGCGGGATTTTCTTCCCATGGGAGCCAGAAGAATGTGAGTCTTGGCTAGCAGCGGGAACAACCCCCTTTGAGTTGGACCCAGAAAGACGATGACTGCCTTTGGAGCCGGATCCTGATGCCTGGGGAACAATTTTAGTTCCCGAACCAGAAGCTAGGTTAACCGGGATGGCACCCCAATTTGGGCAAGGAAAATCAGCTGGGTTGACAACAGATGTATGCCTATGACTCACAGCGTTAATAGCCTTATCCCAACCAACAGACATGTTGAAGGGACACACCTCATCATCATGATCATCAATGAGCTTAAGAAAATCTTCGGACCTATGGTAGGCCTGGATCACCTTGTCGACATCAGAGGCCTTCTTTTTGGCTAGAGAAGCAAGCTGTTTGCGGGTAGATGCGGCATTAGCTTCAGCACGAACAACTTGGGAGTGCAGATCGTCAATCTCTTCCCTGAACCTTATTGAGTCATTTCTCAAGCTAACATTTTCATCCCTAAAGGCCCGGCCTTGGGTCGAAACAGTTTGAAAATAAGCGTTGGCCTGCAACAAGGAAATAAGTGAGCCACAAGGAGTATGCAGAGTTGAAATCAATAATAATGTCAAACTTAACAGAAGGAATTTCATACCTGATACAAGGCCTGGGCGCCCATGAGCTGAGACTCATCCATTTTGTCACCTGCATGCATTGTCGCTTGGTTAGGCGGAGTGATTGAAAGCTTGGACCAGTCTAGGGCCAAATGAGGACTCCCGAAGACCGAGTCTTGTTCGCATATGCCCCAAGGAGGTATGAAGGGAGTCCGGACATCCCCGTCAGCGTTTCGGGATCGTTTACCACCTTGAGAACAACGCTCCAAGAAATTAGGGATGTGAGGCTTAGTTGGATTTAGCTTCTCCTCAGCCCTTTTCTGCATCCTCTTGGTAATAGTTGGCCGGTTCTCGGGACGATTATCAATCTCCTCAGCAGCTGAAATACAAAGAGAAAAATATCGGTATAAGAACAAACAGAGTTCATAATAAGTTCAAGTAAGAAAGTTACCCTCAATGGAAAGAAAGCTAAGGCCAGCCCCAATGAGATTCTTTTCATTTAAAAAAGTTTTATAGTGTGTGCGGCCGTCGTCAGCAAGAAGCCTATCCCGGTCCAACAATTCTGAATCAGTAAGGTCACACACGAAGTGGGAACTATCTTCTACGGACCCGAATTTCTTCACAAAGAAGTTGCCCCAGTCACCACCCTTCCACTGAAGAACTACAGACTCCCTTTCCCAGAAATGTTGTGAATCTGGAAAGGAGAAGGGATTCACCATGTGTGGAAGTTTGGCTCGGTGCTTGAGGCTCACCCATCCTTTCTTGGAGTCAGAAGAGTTGCTGGCCCCGAAGATACTTCGAAACATTGTGGTTGTCGGATGAATCCCCAGCTCCCGACACCTTATCAAGAAAATAGAAATGTACCTCCAAGCATTGGGATACAACTGACAGGGGTGGATCTGATACTCAGCCAGCAGCCTAATAATAAAATTGTCAACCGGGAACCTGAACCCAGCATCTAAGGCACCCCAATAAACACAGATCCTCTCAGGATGCCAGTTGCAAGTTCTATCTGATGGATTCGGGAGACGAACCTGGATGGCACTTGGAAAGTGATAAGACTCCCTTATCATTTGGACATCCCGTTTCGATAATTTACTGGGACTATTAAAAGAATCTAGGCTAGAACAGTTGGGAAATGCATCCCTCATGATATTTAGAAGTTCTAGCAAGGATTCGAATCTATGTTCAACATATGTAGGAGGTTTGATTCTTTCTTTGCCTTTGGCGGTCCTCATTTTACTCCTCTTCGACATGGCTTCCATCATGGAGACCGGGGGAGCCATTGGTTGATCACCTTCCGACATCTTGATACAGAAGCTGAAACTTTATCTTGGATCTGAAACCTGATCTTGAAGCTCGAACTGGATCTTGCAACTTGAACCTAAGAGAACTTAAGAATTTGAGAGCTCAGAAATGAAGAAGTGAATGGAAATGAAGGCTACTTCTCCTCTTTTATAGAAAATACATGACCTGGTACATCAGGTTGAATCTCAGCTTGGTTCGTGTTTACAGGTCATCTATCGTTTATAGACGAAAAAATGACAGAAATTATCCACGTTATACAGAAAGAATCGTTATAATTCATATCTGTCGGAAAAGAAATAGCTGGAATATTTACTGCATGGATGTTTGCACTTAAAAAGATAAACAACGAGTTTAGTCTTAAACACGAGGTTAGTAGTGCTAATCCTGAATTAAGGTGTAGTACCGATAGAAGTCACGGTTGACCAAAATACTAAATTAGAGATCGAGATCCAACTTCTGAATCTCTAGGATCGAGATCCAGCTTCTGGATCCTTGAAAGTCACGGGTGACCAAAATACTAAATTAGAGATCGAGATCCAGCTTCTGAATCTCTAGAGATCGAGATCTAGCTTCTGAATCTCTAGGATCGAGATCCAGCTTCTGGATCCTTGAAATTCACGGGTGACCAAAATACTAAATTAGAGATCGAGATCCAGCTTCTGAATCCCTAGGATCGAGATCCAGCTTCTGGATCCTTGAAAGTCACAGGTGACCAAGATACTAAATTAGGGATCGAGATTGAGCTTCCGGATCCTTGAAAATGGCCGACCATGACACCTGAAGGAGCCATGGCCGACCACCTCGTAGCCGACCACGGCGTTTTGGGATGCCTCGGCCGACCACGAGCTAAACGACCACGAACCGGCCGACCAAGGCACGCCAAGGAGCCCCAGCCGACCAGCCCGCAGCCGACCAGGTGCCGGCCGACCACCTGGGATCAAGGCCTCTCGGCCGACCAGGTGTCAGCCGACCACCTTGGTTCGAGGCCCTTCGGCCGACCAGGTGCTAGCCGACCACGAGCTAGCCCTCGATCCGGCCGATCGCGGGTTAGCTCGTGGTCCTGAATCTTGATTTTTCAGCAATTCTCGGGTAGTTTCTGGACCTAAATCTCGATTTTTTCGTATGGTTTTAGGTGCACCGTTTAGCACCGTTTAGTGTCGTTTAGTGCCGTTTAGCACCGTTTATCGCCGTTTAGCGTCGTTTAACATCGTTTAAACGTCGTTTAAGGCTGTTTAGCACCGTTTAGTGTCGTTTAGTGCCGTTTAGCACCGTTTATCGCCGTTTAGCGTCGTTTAACATCGTTTAAACGTCGTTTAAGGCTGTTTAGCACCGTTTAGTGTCGTTTAGTGCCGTTTAGCACCGTTTATCGCCGTTTAGCGTCGTTTAACATCGTTTAAACGTCGTTTAAGGCTGTTTAGCACCGTTTAGTGTCGTTTAGTGCCGTTTAGCACCGTTTATCAAAGACTTTTCTCAAAGACTTTTCTACCAAGTCTCTGACTCCTACCATAATTCCAAGGCTCCTGCAGCCTATTTAAAGGGCCAGACCCCTCAACTCAGAACTACGTTTTTGGCTTGATCTTTGATATTCATCAAAGTACGTAGGCATCTTGTGAAGGCAGATTCAGCCACGAACACAAGAACAGCCATTAAAGCTCGAAGCTCAACCACCCTAGCATTAATTACAAATCGTAAACTAGTTTTTATTCCACAACAAGGTTGAAGACGATGACTGTTAAAAAAAAATGTTTTACTTTTATTTACTTTTAAATCATTTAATAATTCTGAATTTAATTATAAAATTCAGAAATATTATTTTCTGAAAATGTTTTGTAAATTCAGAATTTATTTCTGAATTCTGTTTTTAATTTGATTTATTTATTTATTTATTTATTTATTCTTAATTCAAAAATAATTAAGAATTAAATACTTTTAATTATATTAATTAATTTCAAATAATGATTTAATTAATTTAAGTATTTAATGAATGTAATTATTTGTTAAATAATTTTATTAATTAATTATTAATTTATTTTAATTATTTAAATTAGGATTATTTAATTTTAAATTAACCAATTTTCTGTTTAAAAATAGGAAGTAATTGTTTTAAATCCTAAGAATAATCCAGAAGTGATAAAAATAGTTTTAAAATTCTAAAATTATTTATAAACCCAGATTAAATATTTATTAAAATATTTTAGGGATCCAATAATTACTCGGAGGGTTTATTAACGATCCTTTTTGATTCAAAAAGGGTTATTTAAATCTTTTAAAATTCTTTTGAGTACTTTAAAAATATTTTTAATATTCTAGAAATACTTTTAAATATTTTAAGAATATTTGAGTGATCTTTTATTTGTGAGTCGTATCTGCTATGTGAATTACGTGTTTGATTACTCTGTACATGTTACTATTTGTTTAAAATATTTAGTCGTTAGCAATACAACATACGGGAAGATCCTAAAACCGAGGTTAGATCCGTATGTGGTCTTGTACTTAGCCAGCTATTTAAAATAGAATATTTTAATTGTAGAAGCGAGAGAAACCCTAGTCAGAGGGCAGAGCTTACCAGCAGTATACATAAAAGCGAGAAAAACCCTAGCTAGAGAGCAGAGCTTACCAGCCATATATACAGGCAAGTATTTTCCCCTTGATCATCTTAAACACAGTTTATTTTATGTTTCAGTGATTCATATCATGACGAATAGCTATTGTTCAGAGCTATTTGTGATTCTTAAATATTTGTGTGCGAACACAATTGCTTGATATTGGTACCCTTGATGTGGGGAAATTGTTGAAGATAAATTCTTCATATCCTTACTATAGTAGTAAATAATAGGGATGTGACCAGTATTTAAAACTAAGCATTTCCTGTTGAATTCGGAAATTGCTCTATTGGATTGGAAAATGGTAAAGCGTAGGAGGCCACGTTGAGTAGTTGGTCCAGCTATATTTAAGGAGGATATGGTAACCATTCCATCTTCCTATAGGCTAACATTACTTGCCTATTTTGGTACCCTCATGAAATCCGGGTTATACACACGGGTATAGAAATGTACCGGTGGTAGTATAAAGGGTCCCATTGCTTTTGAACCTGATCAGGGGGCAATGGTGTTTTGTCTTTATTTTTATATATCCAATCCATATCGCCAAAATGGCTATTATATATTGTGAGTTGGCAGATGATTCATTTTTATGACATGCCAAATGATTTCAGTTATGGTTTGAATTATATCACAGTTGTTGATTCAGTTTTCTCTATAAACTGTTTTACATTTCAGTTGATTTTATACCCCGCTTATCTTGGTTTTTGTATCAAAATTTTTATACGCTTGTTGAGCCTTTCTTTCGCTCATACTTGCTGTTTTAATTCTAACATTTCAGTAAAGTAGTTTGGCGAGACTTATCCGTACAATTTAGAAAGAGAAGAGGCTTGATGCTATTTCGAAGATGACTTGCTCAGGATGTCTGGATTTAGTGTAAGATCTATTTTATATAATTAATTTCTAATATTTACTACTATTATGCAACAGTTTAGTTGGCCTGGCGTACTTCTTATCGAAGTTACACCAGTGGTTTAAGATTTGATCAAAGAGAACGTTGTAAAGAAGGAATACTTTTTATTTAATGGAATTTGGATTCTTGTTTCTAGCCCTATAACCTTAAAAGATCTTGGCATGTTTGGGGTCACAGATGTTTTATTTTGAGGATTTTCGTGTGACGACCAAATCTCCTGACCCCGGATTTGGGGGATGTCACAACCTTTAAAACACTCATCAAAACATTTTTTAAAATCTTAAAATTTATATTTAGAAAATAGAACACATAGAATACCTAGTAAAATTTTAAATACATATTTCTTATTTATTAAAATAAAAGTTATTAATTTAAATTACTTAATATAATCTCAAATTTTATATAACAACACCTAAGAGAACACCTAGTAGAATTTTAAATATACATTTTTTAGAACACCTAAGAGAAAAAAAGTTATTTAATTCAATTATATATATATATTTTAAGAACCCTTATCAAAACACTTAGTAGAATGTTTTAATTTTTTTTGCCAAGACACTTAGTCGAATATTAAATTGCTAGGAATAATATAAAGAAAAATACTTTAACGAATCCCCTTACTTTTTTGGTAATCGTTCCTACAAATTATATAGACCTCTACAAATATGAAAACGAACACATTTAAGAATCTTTCATATTTTTTAAGAAATCATAGATTTAAAAAAAATGTAATCCTCTAAAGAACATTTATTCATCGAATATAAATTTTACGACTTAAAAAACATGTGAGAGAATATTTTTTTTCAAATATTCAAATAATTAAAAGAGCAAAAGAGAAACACTTTAACGAATCCATATACATTTTTGGATTTTCATTCTTACAAATATTATATAAAACTTTTAAAACATGGGAAAAAATACTTTAAAGAATCTTACATATTTTTTAAAAGATCAAAAATTTTTAAATAGTAAATTCCTCGAAAGAAAACTTTAGCGAATCTCTATTCTTCAATATGAATTAAATACCTTAAAAACACATTTAAGAATATTTTATTTAATTAATTAAAAGAATAAAAAAAACATCAATGAATTTTTTTTAAAAAACAAACTAGTGACTAAATTACATATTTGAGAGTAACATAATCTCTACAACTTTGATGATTGTTCTTACAAAATTTTATAAATTTATGAAAAATATAACTTTAACAAGTTTCTCTTTTTTTTGTAAAGTTTGATTTGATTTATTTTAAATACAAGAAAAAATTCTCAAAGATCACAAACTCAAATTGTCAAAATAGAATATTTGACAAACAAAACCTCTCTAAGTATAAACTTATCTTACAAAAATATTAATCCGTTTGAAAATATGAAAAAAAAACATTTTAACGAATTTTCATATTATTTTGATGATCATCTTAACAAATTAGAAAGAACAATAAAAACATGAAAAGGAACACTTTAAAGACTCTTTCTATTTCTTTTAAAACTTATACTTTTTTAATTAAATATTCAAGGTAAAGAAAACACATAAAAGAACATTTTAACGAATCTTCATATTTTTTTCAAAAAATTATATATTTTTAAAAATTTTTGTTTAAATGAAAGAAAATTCTCAAAAATCTCAATGATTGATATAAATTAAACACCTTAAAAAGCAAATTATATGATAGTTTTTTTAATTAAGCGAAATAAATACTTTAACAAATCTTGTTAGTAAGGAGAATGGTGATTGTGATGAGTTGACAGAGTCAACACGAACGGAGACACAGCTGGCATCACAGTTGTCAATATGAGTCAGATTGTTTAGTCTATAAATAGCTTTAGACTACTCCTCTCTCTAGTTAGTTACATCTTGTAGAAAGTTGGTTACATTTTCTGTAAATATAAACTTTGAGGTCTGATTGTTCATTAATGGAGATTTACTTCTTTACATATCTTCTTTGCTAGTTTACTATCTAGTTTACTAATTTGTCATGGTATCAGAGCATCATGTAACGATCTGTTATCTTCTTCGTTTGTCGTTTCCGCCATTGATGCTGGTTCAAGCTTCATTTCTTCGAGTTCTTCGTCACTGATAGATCATTACGAGCTTCATTTCACGAATTCTTCATCTACAGATCTCATTCCTGTATGTTTTACATCTTTAATTGTGTTAATCTTTTGTTGATTTGTGGTTGTTTTGCATCTGTTTACGAATCTTTATGTTTACACGACTATCGTATTCATCTGCAATGACTGGATCTACATCTACTACTGTTAATACGTCTGTCATTGATCATAATCATCCGTACTACATTCATCCGTCTGATAATCCTGGCATGACACTGATTAATTTGGTGCTAAATGAGTCAAATTATTCACAATGGAGTCGGTCTATGGAAATTGCCTTATCTTCAAAGATGAAGTTAGGTTTTGTTGACAGAACGTGTGTTAAACCTACTGGTACTAGTACTAATTCACTTGTTCAGTACTGGATTCGTTGTAATAATATGGTTACATCCTGGTTACTTAACTCCGTGTCTGTGGAAATTCGTAATAGTGTGATTTATTTGAGTACTGGAAAGCTGATTTGGGACGATTTAGCTGTTCGTATGCACAGAGCAATATGCCTCGTGTGTTTCAGCTTCGTAAGGAATTATCTCAATTGACACAAGGAAATATGTCTGTTGCTTCTTACTTTACTAAGCACAGGACTCTAGTTGATGAGTTAGACTGTCTTGTTTCTAAGCCTCAGTGCACCTGTAATAAGTGTGAATGTGTTATCAACACTAATCTTACTGCATATGAACAAAATACACATCTCACGTAATTTCTCATGGGCCTGGGTGATCACTACACTGCTGTTAGATGTCAAATACTGTTGATGAATCCTTTACCAACTATAAACCAGTGTTATTCAATGCTTCTGCAAGAAGAAAATCAGAGGGAAGTTCAAAATGTAGTTGGAATGAATTCTAACAATATTGCTATGTCAGTGAAAAGTTCAGGCAGATATGTGCCTCCATCTAGAGGTGTTTCTACATATTCATCTTCAGGTCAAGCTGTTAAAAAGGATTCCTCTGTTACTTGTGACTATTGTCATCTTCAAGGACATTCTAAACACAAATGTTTTTGTCTAGTTGGCTATCCTCCATGGCACAAATTGTATGGAAGCCTAAGCCTAAGCCTAAGTTTTCTACTACTGCTAAGATCCGCTCAGCAGCACAAGTCACTACTGTTGCTAATCCTCAATCTGCTGCTAGTACATCTTCTGCATCTCCAGTTGCTAATTCTTTCTGTGGCTTATCTGAGGAACAGTATAATCAACTTATGCAAAGGATTCAGGGTTCTATGCAGCTGAATTCTGTCTCTGATGGTGTTTCTTCAGATCCTCAAACCTTTTGGACTGGTGATTCTAGTGCTAATTCAGTAAAATTTGTAGGTACATTTCTGCATTCAGTGCAAACTATTTCTTCTATTGATTCTTCCTTGAAAGATCAGTGGATCCTTGACTCAGGGGCCACTGATCATATTACTCATTCTATTCATCATCTTGAGAATCCTATACCTACTAATTCTGTGTTATGTCTTCCTAATGGTCAACAAGCTGTAGTTACTCACATTGGTAATGTGAAGTTGAGTTCTAGCATTACTCTGTGTCATGTTCTTTGTGTTCCTGATTTTGCTTACAACTTGTTATCCATTCCTAAACTTCTTGCAAATACTTCTCTCACAATTTCTTTTACTGCCACTAATTGCTTTCTCCAGGACCATACATGGAGGAAGGAGTTAGAGATTGGTAGGATTCATGATGGCTTATATCTTTTCTTCAATAAGATTCAAGCTGTTGCTTCATCTCAGTGTCGTTTGTCTAGTTGTGCTTCTGTTTTTGCTGATATCTGGCATTCCAGGCTTGGACATGTTCCAGCTGATATTCTGAGAAACTTAAATCTCTCTTGTTTTTCAACAAAAAGTTCTGTTTGTGATAGTTGTCATGTAGCTAAACAAACAAGACAATGTTTTTCTTCTAATAATTATGTCAGTTCTTCTTTGTTTGAATTGATTCATGTAGACCTTTGGGGTCCTTATCGTGTAAAAACTCATAATAATTGTTCATATTTTTTGACAATTGTTGAAGATTTGTCTAGTTCTACTTGGACTTTTCTTCTTTCAGCTAAGTCTCAAGTTTTTACTATTCTTACACAGTTTCTTAAGTATGTACAAACTTAATTTCTTACTTCTGTTAAGATACTTCGGTCTGATAATGGATCGGAATTTTTAAACCACAATCTTGATTCCATTTTATCATCTTTGGGTGTTGTTCATTAAACCAGTTGTGTGTACACACCACAAGAAAATGGTAAGGTTGAATGCAAGCATAGACACTTACTTAATTCTGCTCGAGCTCTTCGGTTTCATGCTCATTTACCTATCCATTTTTGGGGAGATTGTCTTCTCACTGCTACATATTTAATTAATCGAACTCCTATTCCTATTCTTAATAACAAAACTCCTTATGAGGTTTTGTTTAATAAGACTTTATCCTTTGAACATTTGAGGGTATTTGGCTCTTTGTGCTTTGCTACGGTTCTTCCACAATCTTCTGATAAGTTCTCACCTCAAGCAATGAAGGGAGTTTTTCTTGGTTACCCTTATGGTAAAAAGGGTTATAACATTTTGGATTTGATTACTAGGAAAGTGTTTGTATCTAGGGATGTGAAATTTTATGAAAATGTGTTTCCATTCTCTGAGATTGAATCTTCACAGTCCACTTCTTTATTTTCTACCTACTCATCCTGGACAGATGATCCTTTATTTGCTGATACTTCTCAGTTAACAACAGTTCCACCTCAGTCCACACCAGCTACTTCAGTTCCTGAGTCCTCTGTGACTGATACTTTGGTTAATGATACTACTGGTGGTTTATTTACTAGTGGTACTACTGGTACTTCTTCTACTAATGATGCTTCTGGTGTGAACTCAGAAGTACAAGGTACTCATATCTCAGTTCCACCTGTTGTTTCTCGTTCAATTCGAACTAAGGTGTTACCTTCTAAATTTCAAGATTATACTGGTATACCTAGCTGTATAGCTAAACAGACTTCTTCATCTTATCATATCTCTAATTTTGTTAGTTATAATCATTTAACACATACAGATACTCGATTTCTGGCATCTGTTTCTAAGATACCTGAACCATATGCATTTCATCAAGCTGTTAAGAATTAAGATTGGTGTCATGCTATGGCTGTTGAATTGACTGCTTTAGAGGCTAATGATACTTGGGAGGTGGTTCCTGTTCCTCCTGATATACATTTGGTTGACTGCAAATGGGTATATAAGGTCAAGTATCATCCTGATGGTTCTGTGGAACGCTACAAGGCACGATTAGTTGCCAAGGGCTTCACTCAAACACATGGTTTGGATTTTTTTGAGACGTTTGCTCCAGTCGCTAAGATGACTTCTTTTCGTGTGTTAGCTCTCACAGCCAGTCAAGGATGGTCCATTGGTCAATTAGATGTGACTAATGCGTTTTTACATGGTGATCTTATGGAAGAGGTTTATATGACTCTTCCTCCAGGATATTCTCCTTCTATTGAGGTGTTACAGAAATATCCAAATCAGTCTCTAGCATGTCGTCTTAAAAAGTCTTTATATGGTCTTCGTCAAGCCCCTCGTCAATGGTTTGTCAAGCTCTCTACTGCTTTACTTCGATATGGTTTCAAACAAACTCATAGTGACAACAGTATGTTTATTTTACATAACAACAATTCCATCTCTATTCTTCTTGTATACGTAGATGACATGATCTTGGCTGGTAATAATGTTGATCAATTACAAGCTGTTAAATTGTTTTTAAGCTCTCAGTTCAAAATCAAGGACTTGGGTCCCATTAAGTACTTTTTGGGTATTGAAATTGCAAGGTCAGATGCTGGTATTTACTTGAATCAACGCAAATATACCTTGGATTTGTTGAAGGATACTGGTTGTTTGGATTGTAAACCTTCTGCCTTACCTTTAGAGCAAAATCATGCTCTTCTTACTGCACAGGATGTGGATGATATCTCTGATGTAGTTTGTATCGAAGAATAGTGGGAAGGTTGATTTATCTTACTTTGTCTTGGCCTGATATTGCTTATACTGTGCATACTCTTTCTCAATTTTTGGCTCATTCTAAGCCTATTCATTTACAAGCCACTTACAGGCTGTTGAGATATTTGAAGGGTACTTGTGGCCAGGGCATCTTTTTCTCTGCAAAAAGTTCTCTTACTTTGACTGCATTTTGTGATGCTGACTGGGCTTGCTGTCAATTAACAAGGAGATCAGTTACTGGTTATAATGTTTTGCTTGGTTCTTCTTTGATTAGTTGGCGTAGTAAGAAACAGCCTATTGTGTCTCGTTCCTCAGCTGAAGCTGAGTATCGGGCAATGGCAGATGTCACTTTTGAAGTTTCCTGGCTTCTTTCTTTGTTCTCTGAACTCAAACTTCCAAAGTTTGCACCTGCTACTCTGTTTTGTGACAATCAGTCTGCCATTTATATCGCTTCCAATCCTGTTTTTCATGAGCGAACAAAGCATATTGCTATTGATTGTCATCTGGTTCGTGAGAAGCTTCAACAAGGGGTTATCAAACCTGTTCACCTTGCCTCTAAACTTCAACCTGCTGACATTTTTTACCAAGTCTTTGTTTGCATCTCAACTTCAGTTTCTGTGCTCCAAGTTAGGAGTCTGCAACTATTTTGCTCCTAACTTGAGGGGGGATGTTAGTAAGGAGAATGCTGACTGTGTTGAGTTGACAGAGTCAACACAAAAGGAGACATAGCTGGCATCACAACTATCAATATGAGTCAGATTGTTTAGTCTATAAATAGCTTTAGACTACTCCTCTCTCTAGTTAGTTACATCTTGTAGAAAGTTAGTTACATTTTCTGTAAATATAAACTTTGAGGTCTAATTGTTCATTAATGGAGATTTACTTCTTTACATATCTTCTTTGCTAGTTTACTATCTAGTTTACTAATTTGTCAAATCTTTCTTTAAAAAAAATTTACAACGACTTTTTAATAATCTAGGATCCTACTTTTTAGAACATTCAACGAATCTCTTAACATGAGTGTTGTACAAAATATTTTATGAATATTTTTGAATTCATGTATTATTGTTTGTAGACTATGTTTCCTTTTTGAAAAAAAAAAAATTTACGTACTTATGTTTAAAGATTTGAAATGAAATATATTTTGAATCCTCACAAATAATTCAAAATCTAGGTACATTTTGAAATTTAAATTTTATTGGGTTGTTTATTTGGTAAATTATTATATATAATTAATTTTATTAAAGATTGCTGCTTAAATTAAAGATCTAAAAGCTTTCTCATTTTTTATTTAATTCAGATAAGGAAATTGCAATCTTTTCAATGTATTATATATTTTTGTTTCCCAACATATCCTTCTACCATAGAAACATTAAAAACTAATTATATTATTAGTTAACTTTTGACTGTTAAATTAAATTATCATCAATGGTTGATAAATGAGTTTCTAGTTCTCTCCGTAAAAAAATTCTCTCCTCATCATTCTTCCGAATTGAATATTTAAATAATATATTAAATGCATTAATTATTAATAATTTATTCCTGTTAATATTTTAATCTTGACTCATACTTGATCCATGTCCGTGATTCGCACTAGCCAGTAATTTGTAAATTTGCGAATTTGTATTGTTTGTCTAACATTACTCTTGGTTAAAATACACTCAATTTGAAACAAATTAAAAAAAAATCCAAATCATTTAGCCGTTGTAGAATTAGAAGGACAGCTTTAGTAGCCCATGTGCTTATGTCTTGGGATCACATTATTACAAAATTCTTGTAGTCCATGTAAATCTATATTCTACTAGCATAACTTAGTTTAAGAAAACAATTAAAAACATACACGTGCATGTGGCACGCACTTGCTCACTTATCAACGATATACTGCAATTGACCGGAGAGACTCTGCCACTCAGTGCTGCATCATTTTATCATGTCTCTGTACCAGCACTACACAAACCAATGTCACTCCCTCTCTGTTTTACTTGACTCCTATTTGATTACTTTCATGCCCGGACCTCAAAAAACATATACTTAGATTGAATTTGAAAAAAATTCAGTCCATAACCAACGAAACGAACTAAATTCGAATCCTCATTCGAGTTTTTCATAAAATAATATAATAATTATTCCCCCTTCACAAATGTGACGAGTTGTCTATTTAAAAATCAAATGCACTAGAAAAGCTGAGCATAGCATACACACAACAAAGCAAACAATAAACACGGTAAAAAATGAACCACCAAACATAGGGTTGAGCATTCAGTTCGGTTAACCGAATACCGAATCGAAATAATCGAAATATTTCAGTTCGGTTAACCGAACCGAAATATTTCGGTTTTAATTCGGTTATGGTATTTTCAGTAATTCGGTTATTCGGTTATTTCGGTTTTTTAACCGAAATAACCGAATTACCGAATTTACCGAAATATATAATAAAATATTTATATTAATATTAACTCCTCTTATTTCTTAATTCCTTTATCATTATTTTATATGTAAAATAATAATATTTATATTTTATATGTAAAATAAAATTTTTTTATATGTAAATTAATAATTTATTATATGTAAAATAATAATATTTATATTTTATATGTAAAATAATAATTTTTTATATGTAAAATAATAATTTTTTATATGTAAAATAATAATATTTATATTTTATATGTAAAATAATAATATTTTTATTTTTATATTTAATATGAAAAATAAAATATATAAATATATATAATTCGGTATTTCGGTAAAATAACCGAAATAACCGAAATATTTCGGTTCGGTAACCGAACCGAAACCGAACCGAAATATTTCGGTTCGGTATTCGGTTCTAATATTTGGCCTTATTCGGTATTTCGGTTATTTCGGTATTCGGTATTCGGTAATTCGGTTCGATTATAACCGAATAATCAGCCCTAACCAAACATGGGCCAATATTATCCATAATTCCCATATATACTACTAGTGCTAGAACCACAATCTTGACTTTTACAAACTGCTAGTACATATCACAACTAAGGTCATCATTGACAGAATCAAAACCAACACATACCTGCCAAAAGAACATACCATGACTAAAAATTCAACCGATAGTCATCTAGACAATGCATAACTGGTTTTTCAAAAGTAAAAACCATGTGTTTTTTTACTTAAAACCTTTACATAATTGAGCAGCTAATTGCATTTTCATCACTGAACGTATTAGATGCAGATTGATCAGCAGCAATACCGGTACTAGTAGGATAATAAACAGGCTCATTGTAGGGAGGGTATGGACCTGGATTGTAATTGTAATAGTATCCAGTGGTGCTTGGAGGAACGATCGGAGACCTCTGATACATCATCTGAGGTTGAGCTTGAGGTTGCATCATAGCTTGCCTGCTTTGCATGTTCATCATCATTGCTGCTGCAGCGGCTGGATTGTTGAATTGTTGTGAATAAGTATCAACACTGGATGATGGATAAGTCCCATAATTGACCCCATTCAAAGTCCCTGCTTGATTAGTAGGCTGCATCTGATAATTCCCTCCATATCCTGCAGCAATGTTATTATTTCCCACATTTCCTTGAAAGCCAGCAAAGTTTCTCATCATCATCGAATTAACATCATTAGATCCCCCTCCCCTGTTGACATCCCCAGGAATAAGATTTCCTTCGGTCAAGTGAGCATTTTTCAATTTCAATGCTGCAAGAAATTTTGGATCAATTCCACCACCAGCATTACCCTGCATTCCCATGTTCTGATTTTGATTCCCTTTTCTTCCACCCTGGTTGTTCATTTTGCCATTGTTTTGAGCTACATTGGGAACAACTCCAACAATCTTTCTACCATTGTTGGCATTAGTCGCCTGCTGTCTTTGAAAATTCATTTGATCAGCAACTTTCTCCCTATAGAACCTTAATGCATCTTCATTAAAATCATCCTCTTCCTCCTCATCCATATAACCATCATCTTCTTCAGAAATGCTAAGATTTGCAAACTTTTGCTGCTGGTTTTTCAAGGAGTCAATGCCCCTAAAAGTCACTTGCTTTTGGCCTTTCTTGTTCTTGTCATCTTTGATACAACTAGCTTTCTGATTTTGGTTCTGACTAGCCTTGTTTGACCAAACCTCAGCATGCTTTCCAGCCCTGATCAATTTCTTGACCAAACTACCAGAATCCACACTTCCAGAAACAGTGACTTTCTGCTGTTCAGTATCAATTTTTACTTGGAAAACCCCTGGTAGAAAAATAGGCAAAATCATACAATCACATGAGAGTAACTGCAACACAAATTTATTTTTTTAAAAGCCCCCTTTAAGGAGACACTACCACAAGTCCACAAGCACTATCAAAAATCATTACAGGCCAACATCATATGATTCAAGAACATATATTTTTCCACAATAAAGGAAAGACATCAAGATACTCGAGTCAACAAAAAGTACAAGCAATACAACAGACCCCTAAAAGTAGACAAAATTTTAGCATGAAAAATCATACACATAAAAGATCAATAATGAATATAATGACATGAAAACATGTACAAAGATTAATTAATATATTTAAACATATCAAAGAGAATAAGTAGTACCCTCAATTCTTTGTAGGATTTTCTTGACTTTCTGCTTGCATCCATCACAATGTATGTTGACTCTGAGAACACAAGTCTGTGACAAACACAGCAAACAACAAGAAGATTTTTAGTAAGAAAATGCCAACACCCAACTTTAAATACTTCACATTTAATAAAACAGAAAAAAGAGTTATGAAAAAACAAACCAAAGTCAAGACATAAAAAATGCAAGCTAACCTGGATCTTAAGGAGCTTAAAGTCTTCATCTTTGGCCATTTTCTTGAGTGCTGTTCGGAAAGAAAAAAAGATCTTTACTACTAGGTGAATAAAAAGCTAGTGTGTGTCTGAACTGTTGAGTTGTTTCTTTTTTCTTTAGAGCTCTGCTTAAATAATTAAATGTATAGACAAAGTGGGAGAAGGTCTTTTTACAGACAAGGAGAGTGCAGAGGAAGATAGTAGTGGAGAGAGAATATTATTAGACCACTGATTTTCTGAAAAGTGAAACCGTAGCACTGTACATTTTGAAAAATATACATACGTCATTCGAATACGGTGATTTTTTGATTGAACTTATTTTAGACCAGACTTGTTATGAACCTAGATTCTCCATTAATTTCATGTGAAATTTTTATTACATTATATAATTCATTTTTCGAATAAATAAAATAGATCAGACGTAACGAATTGTACAAATTTTTTAACAGAAAAACCGTGATAACTCAATTATTTTAAGGGTTCTATTAATCACATTCTTAGGAATTAATGTAAATTGATAAATACACTTAATATCAATTTTGCACGAAAATCTATATGATTATTTAATAGTTTGAAAAATTTTTATTTCTGAAAATTAATATCATTCTTATTACTTTAAAAATATAATTAATTAAATTAATGCAACATATGATTATTATAAAACTAAAATAATTAAATACTTAAAAATAAATATTAAAAATATGAAAGTATTTATTATTTACTCCCTCCGTCCCAATGTATTCTTTACCGTTACTATTTTGGGACGTCCCATCCATTTCTTTACATACTAAAAATAGTAACTTTTAACAATAAAATACATTATTACATCCACTACTTCATTCTATTTTTTCAACACTTTACACTATTACACTCACTACTCCACTACTTTACTCTACTTTTTCAACACTTTACACTATTACACCCACTACTTTACTTATTTTAACAATAAAATCACTATTACACCCATCACTACATTATTACACCCACTATTTAAATTATATTCTTTAGTCTCCATATCCCAACCGTCCATAAAGAACCGACTGGGACGGAGGGAGTAACAAACCACTGTGATTAACATTTTCCTTAATTTAATTTGCATTCTTTGACACAGCATTTATTGAATTAGATGTGATTTAACGTCTGAGAAATGGCGGTGATGACAAAGCCGGCTTCTTCTGTAGAGGTAGGTCTCTTTTCAACTCTTTTCTTACAGGTCCTCTTTAGTCACTAAGATTGACTCATAAATACTGGTCCGAATATTAGGGTTACTTTGTACTACAAAGGATCTTACTGGCTAGAGTGTTCCTAAATTTCATAGCACCAAATTTAACGCGACCAGGTTTTGCTTCATTTCATTCCACATGCAAATATTACTTCCATAGCAAGTCCAATGCTAGATGCTAAATTGCTATTGCTATAATATAAAACCAAAAAATGAATTTTGGTGCTAAAATAAAATTCACCCTCCAAAGCTAGTTCTATAACTAATTTCTAATTTAACCAATTTTTTTAACTTTTACCTAACTCTTTTAACTTCTATTGAATATTCTCAACAAATTTATCTCATTCTAGTTAAATGATGATGTGGCATGGATGCATAAATGCATTCTTGGTTTCAAATTTAGCACCAAGGATGCATAATATAACAATGGCACCAAGAATGCATCCAACTATAATATCACTTTGAAGCTAAGCTTTTTAGCACTTGGTGCTATAATATAGCAATAACACCAAGAATAGCATTACATTGGACTTACTCACACAAAGTGGACGAGTCATTTATTTGGCTCCAAGGGCAGGTACATTATTAAACGAGCTGGATTGAGATTTGTGACCTGAAGATGCCCTGTAAAAGTTTAGTAATAGGGGTACCTACTAGTTTTACTACTAGGCTCCAGCATGCTGTCTCTATTTTTCACGATCGTCTCTTCTTTTTATAACTCTGTTTTCCTCTCTTTACAAGTTTATCCCCATTTGTATATTCTCATTTGACTTACCATAAAATAAATAACTTATAGCTTAAAGTGTTAGTGTCATATAAGTGATAAGTAGATCATAATTTATAAATCAGTAGAGTGTTTGATAAATCAGAACTTATAAATAAGTAAAGTGTTTGGTAAATGAGAACTTATAAATTAAATTTTTTTTTATTTTCAAAATATTTGTTTTTTAACATATATCAATAGATGTCATTGGATAGATCTCGATGAGTAGAAAAATTTGATATATACATATCAATTTTCTATTGAACGGATCAAAAGATATATAATTTTGAAAATTTGAAGGATATTATATATTGCGTGTATTGAGAAATAAGAATAAGCTCAAAGTTGAATGTTAAGGATACTTAGTGTATGTTTGGGGTATCTTAAAATGAGCAGCTTATGACTTATAAGCACTTATGTAATATAAGTGATAAGTAGAGTAGAGATTAGAGTGTTTGGTAAATCAGAACTTATAATCAGTAGACTGTTTGGGTAAATCAGAACTTATAAGTTAACTTTTTTTATAATTTTCAAAATACTTATTTTTTTATATATAACAATGAATATCAATGGATAGATCTCGGTGAATAGGGAAATTTGATATATACATATCAATTTTCTAATGAATGGATCGAGAGATATATGGTTTTGAAGATTTAAAGGATATTATATATTACGTATATCGAGAATAAGTTATAAGTTATAAGTTGAAAGTTGCCCTTAATTAACATTCAACTTATCAACATATAAATCATAAGTTGAGCTAATAAGTTGGGTACGCAAACACCCTTCATAAGCTCTTATGGACTTATAAGCCATAAGTTGACACATTTATGGAGCCGTTTGGCTTACCTTAAAATGAGTAGCTTATGACTTATAAGCACTTATGTCATATAAGTGATAAGCAGAGTAGAGATTAGAGTGTTTGGTAAATCAGAATTTATAATCAGTAGACTGTTTGGGTAAATCAGAACTTATAAGTTAACTTTTTTTTATAATTTTCAAAATATTTGTTTTTTTATATATAACAACGGATATCAAGGGATAGATCTCGATGAATAGGAAAAATTGATATATACATATCAATTTTCTAATGAATGGATCGAGAGATATATGGTTTTGAAGATTTGAAGGATATTATATATTACGTATATCGAGAATAAGTTATAAGTTATAAGTTGAAAGTTAAGAATTACTAACATTCAACTTATGAACTTATAAGTCATAAGTTTAGCTAAAACTTATTTTGGCAAACACCCACCATAAGGACTTATGGCCATATAAGCCATAAGTTGGGTAGGAAATGAAAAGCCAAACAGGCCCTTAGAGCATCTCCAATAGAGGTTGCTACAAAGGTTGTTAATTATTGACAAATCATCAAATATATTAATTTTTTATTTTCTTATTCATACACATCATTCTTGTCAACTCTTAAAAAAAATTGCTCCAATGGTTGGCAACCTCAAAGTTGCCAATGTGGCCCTTTACGTAAATTAGAGAAATGATATAATACAAGGAGACAATATGAAAGTGGATATAAATATATATATTTTTGGACAATTATATGAGTTTTAGTTAATTTGAGAAGTTGTCAACTTTTGGCAACCTTTTAGCAACCTTCCAACTCCAATATATGGGCAACCAAGAGTATCATGCCACATCAATTTTGTCAACCCTATTGAAGATGATCTTAAGGTAATCCAAACACGCACGAAACCAGTCCTGTATGAAAATGCACACCTAGAAGGGGGTGAATAGGTGTAAATGGCTAACTATATTCAACTAAGTCCGTTTTTAAAAATTACCAGAAACAACTTACTGATTTCGTTTTATGCAGAGACAAATGGTAAGCTGATTGTAAACAGTAAGTTAAATGCAAGCAGTAAGTAAAGAACAGAAAATAAAGAACACAGAGACTTTTAGCCAGGTTCGACCCCTAACCCCTATGGTCTACGTCCTGGTCCCTTACCAACCTGGTAAGTGAATATATTATTGATCACTGAAATAAACCAATTACAAGATACAACAATATATCTCCCTCAATACCCAGCTGTTGACAAATGGCGTGTTGAACTCCTGTTTCTGAACTTGCTCTCTAAGCTATACTTCCCAAGTATACTTCTCTAGCAACGTTCACCAAACATTAGTTCCCTAGCCAATCTGTCCAACAAATAAACCTTACAAATCGAACAATACAATCAATAAAGGATACAACTCAAACTATGAACTCTTTAAGATATAGCACGTATGTAATATATTAAGAGCTCGAGAGAATCAAAGGATATAGCAATGAAAAACAGAGTTGTTTGAAATCTTGTGTGCTTGAATGTTTTCTCTGAATTGTTAGAAGCGAATGAACACAAGAACAAGTTTATAAAGCTTCACACCAACGTTCAGAAAATCAATCACCAATTATTCGAACGATTCTGAAATCAATTTCCAACGTTCAATTGGTTAGAGATTTTACAAACGTTCTTGTGAACGTTAGACATGAGGTTTGAAAGATATGAACGATTGAAAGCTTAAACCTTCTGATTTGTATAGATATAAAACGCGTACAGGAAATTTGAAAGAAAGAAAATCTTTTAAATAAGGAAATTCCCATAAGTTTTATGATTTGTTTTAAAGAAGGATATTTGAAAAGATTTGAGTTCTAGAATATATTATATACGTATTATATAATAAAGAGCCCTCACAATATATTTCCTGAAATAAATCCTTGAGAATCGAACTTGATCTTTATCTTCAGGAATTCTGGCAGTTGCAAATGGCTTGCTGTTTGTGACTGACTATTAGAAATGGCTTGCTGTTTGTGAACTGTCAGTGTGCAATTGGCTTGCCAGACTCTCTCTGTTGTAGCACCAAATGGCTTGCTATTTGTATATTTTGTTTAAACAATCAGTAGGCTAATATACCCGGAAAAACCACGTTAGTACAATACAAGCATAACACGATGTTTTATATCAAACTACAATCAAATAGCTTGCTGAATGTGATCATCAAAACCATAGAAGTATCAATCTCCCCATTTTTGATGATTACACAATATTTAGGAGAAATAAAAACTCCCCCTAAATCCCTGCATATTAGTACATTTTGATATAAAACAGATTCAAGATAAACAAACATAATTAATCATATCCAAATCGAATATCTTGACCAAACAAGCAAATAAATTCTCCTAAATTTCTCCCCCTTAATCCATCAAAAATCCATCAAAAAGAATATTAGTCCAGGTCTGGAATAAGCATAGAGAAAAAAAAAATTAAATCAAGGTAATGGCATATAAACAGTTCAGATACAAATGGTAAGCCAACGTTACCCATTCTGTGCTTGTCATCTTGCTGACTACACAGTACACATGCCAAGCTCCATTCGTATAGCTGTAAATCTTTCTTCAGCCAATGGCTTTGTGAAGATATCTGCTAGTTGAACTTCAGTTGAGATAAATACCAACTCAATCTTCCCCTTTGCTGCATTATCTCTCAAGAAATGATGACGAACGTCAATATGCTTCGTTCTTGAGTGATTCACAGGATTCTTTGAGATATTGATAGCACTCGTGTTGTCACAATATATTGGAATCTTGCCACACTTGATATTAAAATCCCTTAGAGTTTGAATCATCCATAAAATTTGAAAGCAACAGCTACCAGCTGCTAGATACTCTCCTTCGGCCGTTGAAAGAGCAACATAAGCTTGCTTTTTGCTTTGCCATGACACCAAACTTTGTCTAAGAAATGTACAAACACCACTTGTGCTCTTTCTATCAGTTTGAGACCCTGCATAATCTGCATCACAATACCCCATGAGATCAAAAGTATTTGTGATAGGATAGAACAAACCAAGATTGATAGTACCACTTAAATATTTAAAAATTCTTTTAACCGCATTTAAGTGAGACTCTTTAGGGTTGGATTGAAACCTTGCACAAACACAAACACTATACATGATATCAGGTCTTGAGGCAGTTAAGTATAATAGACTTCCAATCATACCTCTATACCTTTTGACATCGACATCCTTACCATTCTCATCTGCAAACAGCTTGCTGTTTTGAGTCATAGGAGTTGTTTTTGCTTTGACATCTTCAAAACCAAATCTTTTGAGCAGATTCTTTGTATACTTAGATTGATGCACATAAATACCATCATTGGTTTGCTTGATTTGGAGACCCAAGAAATAATTGAGTTCCCCCATCATGCTCATGTCAAATTCATTGTACATGCACTTAGAAAACCACTCACACATAGATTCATTAGTAGAACCGAATACAATATCATCCACATATATTTGTACAACAAGAATATCTTTACCGTTTTGCTTTGTAAATAATGTGGGATCGATATTACCTCGAGTGAATCCATTTTTGAGAAGAAACTTACTAAGTCTTTCATACCACGCTCTAGGGGCCTGCCTTAACCCATATAGTGCCTTCTTGAGCTTGTAAACATAATCATGAAACTTCTCATGTTCGAATCCAGGAGGCTGTTTGACATAGACTTCCTCATTCAGCACGCCATTTAGAAACGCACTATTCACATCCATTTGATATAACTTGAATTTCTTGTAGCATGCATAAGCAAGAAGCATTCTGATTGATTCTAAACGAGCAACAGGAGCATATGTTTGATCGAAATCAATTCCTTCTTGTTGATTATAGCCTTGAGCCACAAGCCTTGCCTTGTTTCGAGTGATAGTTCCAAACTCATCCACTTTGTTCTTGAACACCCATTTTGTTCCAATGATAGAAGCATCTTATGGTGGCTTTACAAGTTCCCAAACATCACATCTCTCGAATTGGTTGAGTTCCTCTTACATTGCCATGATTCAATTTTCATCTTCTAATGCTTCCTTGATATTTTTTTGGTTCTTCTTGAGCTAGAAAGGCAGCATAAGCACAAAAGTTTGCTTTTCCTCTCCTTGTTGTGATTCCATCTGAGATATTTCCAATAACAAGTTCTGGAGGATGATTCTTTACTGTCCTTGTAGCCTTTGGTAGAGAATGTTGAGCAATTTCTTCTTGTGAAGTCAATCTGACCACTTCAGCTTGCTGATTTGCAGTTCCAGCTTGCTATTTTCCATTCTCAGTAATGTTGTTGGCTTGCTGACTTCCAGTTTCAGCAGTATTGCTGGCTTGCTATTTTGATCCAGTAACTTGAGGTAGTATATTATCAGCTTCACCTAAAAATTCTTCCTCATCTCTTGGCAGATCATTGTTAGGTTCTTGAAAGGTAACATCAATAGATTCTTGAACTATTCGTTTATCTAAGTTATAAACTCTATATGCTCTACTAGTTAAAGAATAACCAAGAAAAATAGCTTCATAAGATTTTGCATCGAATTTACCATCATTACCAATTGTCTTGAGCACATAGCACTTTGAGCCAAAAATTCTGAAGTAACTGATGTTTGGCTTCTTTTTCCTCAACAGTTCATAAGGAGTTTTGTTCAAAATAGGCCTGATTATGACTCTGTTCAACACATAGCATGCTGTATTCACTGCTTCTGCCCAAAAGCTTCTAGGCAGCTTGCTTTCTTGCAATAAAGTCCTTGCTGTTTCTTGTAGTGACCTGTTCTTCCTTTCTACCACTCCATTTTGTTGTGGAGTTCTTGGAGCAGAAAATTCGTATGTAATTCCTCTTTCTTCACAATAATCAATGAAGTCCTTGTTGAGAAATTCACCTCCTCTATCACTCCTTATACCTACAAGCCTTGTATTCAACTTGTTCTCAAGTAATTTAATTAGCTTCTCAAACTCATTAAAAGCACAATCTTTAGTGCGAAGAAATAATACCCATGTAAATCTAGAATAATCATCTATAATTACAAAACCATATTGTTTACCTCCAATACTCTTGTAAGATTCTGGACCAAATAAGTCCAAATGCAGAAGCTCTAGGGGTTTAGAAGTAGATACCATTTTCTTTGATTTGTGAGTACTTCTAATCTGTTTGCCCAATTGGCAAGCTGAACAGACCTCTGTTTTGACATACTTTAGCTTGGGCAGCCCTTTCACTAGTTTCTTGCTTGACAACTTACTGAGCAAGTCCATGTGTGCATGTCCCAATCTTCTATGCCAACTATATGGGTCATTATCTACTGCAGCTAAACAGCACGCTATTTCCTGCATATCAAAGTCTAATACATATATATTTCCTTCCCTTCTAGCAACTAGGGGGATTTTGTTAGTGCCAATAGTAATAATAGTTTTATCAATGCCAAAATCAACATGATGCCCATCATCAAATAATTGAGTGACACTAAGCAAATTGTAAGTAAGACCTTTGACATATTGAACTTTATCAATCGAAATATTACTATTACCAATAGAACCGGTACCAAGGATTTGAAGAGTTTTGCTATTCCCAATTGTCACTCTTCCACCCTTTTTCATTTGGAGATTTATAAACTGAGATTTGTCTCCACACATGTGTCTAGTGCATCCGCTATCCAAAATCCATTGCTTTGATTTGACCTTTGCAGTGAGGCACATCTACAAAACAAACAAAAATAACTCAATGTTTTGGTACCCATATAGGTTTGGGTCCAGGTTGGTTAGTAGCAAGAATATATAAATCATTTAAATCAGATTTCTTGATCCACATTTGGACCACTTTTGGGGACTGATCATTCTGTTGGTAAGCTGTTTGTCTTCTGTCAGAAGCATTCTGGTATGCTGTTTGTTGTCTGACTGGTCCATTCTGGTATGCTGTTTTCCTTCTATGATATACTTGAACCACACAATTCTTTTCCAGATGTCCTTTTCCACCACATTTGTTGCATGTCTTCCAAGACATAGCATAATTGTATGGTATGCCATTCCTTCCATCATATTTGAGCACATCATCCTTTTTGTTGAAATTCATGCCAACTCCTTCTCTGACTAAGGGGACATTTGTCTTCTTAATCATTGTCTTTAAAGTATCTTCACCTTGAACAAAAGTTTCCATGCCCTTCTTGAGATCTTTAACTTCTGTTTCTAGGAGGGTGATCACTTCAGCTTGCTGTTTGATGAGTTCAGCTTGCTGAACTCTCTTTTCAGCAGTTTTTGAGGATTCGGCTTGACTAGATTCCTTCATCTTGTATGATTCCAATGCTTTAACTTTAGTTTTAACATCAGATCTTAGCTCTTTGATTTCTTCAGTCAAGGTCTTGTTTCTCTTTTCAAGTAGCTTGACATTAGCCTCTACCATTTTGGATAAATAGGCATTCTTATTAGTCAGCTTGCTGATTTCAGCCTTTAGTGCCATGTGTTCTTCAATGGTGACACTATTTTGTTCCTGCATGGTTAGTGAATCTAACAAAGTATCATCTGAAGACAAATAATCATTAAAAGAGTTTACCTCACTCTGATGATCCTCTTCCGAATCAGTTTCAGCATACACTCCTTCTGAATTTCCTTGAACAGATTCATCTTCAATTCCAACAAGTGCTAAGTTCACCATCTCTTCACTTGAGTCATCACTGGAATCTGAATCATCATCACTCCAAGTCAGTAGAGCCTTTGATTTCTTCTTGTCCTTGAAAATAGTAGGCTGTTTTGACTTTAGTTTGTAGCAATTCCTTTTATAATGGCCTGGCTTGCCACATTCGAAACAAGTTTCCTCCTTAGAGTCCTCTGAACTCTTTTTGTTGTTGTAGAAGCCACCTCTTTCCCTTTTCATCAAATTCTTCTTTTCTATCAGCCTTTTGATCTTCTTTGAAATAAGTGCAAGTTCCTAATCAGAATCAGATTCATCATCAATGTCAATTGGCTTGCTATTTTTAGAATGGAGAGCCATATCCTTCATCTTTTCTGTTGGAGCTTTAACACTTGAACTTCCCACCTGATTTCCATTTATCTTGCTTTTAAATTGCTCTAGCTCAGCAAATACGGCCAAGTGATCCATAGTATCAATAAGTGGTGAGGATTCCAAGGCAGTAACCTTAGCTTCGTAGATGAATGGTACTGCACTCAATACCTTCATATTGATTTCATCTTGTGGAATAGATTTTCCAAGCCTCTTTAGTGAATTTATAGTAACTTGAAACCGTGCTTGACTATCCTTGATAGTTTCACCTTCATTAAGCTTGAAATTCCCAAAGTCATTCATTAGCTTGCTAAGCTTCACCTTCTTTAGAGATTTCGAACCTTCATGATAAGTCTCCAAAGCATCCCACATTTATTTGGCTGATTTGAGTGAAGATACTTTATTATATTCAGCCTGGTTCAAACCATTCATAAGAGAACTCCTAGCCTTTCCATTGTAGCCAAGTTTGATTAATTCATCCAGAGTAAGATCATCAACATCCTTTGGCTTGCCATCTTTATCAAGAAAGACATATGGACCTTTTTGCACAGCTCTCAGAACTAATGGATCTCTGGATAAGTGAGTTTCCATGCTGCTTTTCCACCAGTGGTAGTTGTGTGTACCATGAAGAAGTGGAGGCCTAAAATTAGATTTTCCTTCGGGATAGTTTTCAGCCATTATGATCGAATACTTTCCTGTTACAGAATTGTTAGTATACCAATGCTTTGATACCAAATGAAAATGCACACCTAGAAGGAGTGAATAGGTGTAAATGGCTAACTATATTCAACTAAGTCCGTTTTTAAAAATTACCAGAAACAGCTTACTGATTTCGTTTTATGTAGAGACAAATGGTAAGCTGATTGTAAACAGTAAGTTAAATGCAAGCAGTAAGTAAAGAACAGAAAATAAAGAACACAGAGACTTTTAGCCAGGTTCGACCCCTAACCCCTATGGTCTACGTCCTGGTCCCTTACCAACCTGGTAAGAGAATATATTATTGATCACTGAAATAAACCAATTACAAGATACAACAATATATCTCCCTCAATACCCAGCTGTTGACAAATGGTGTGCTGAACTCCTGTTTCTGAACTTGCTCTCTAAGCTATATTTCCCAAGTATACTTCTCTAGAAACGTTCACCAAACCCTAGTTCCCTAGCCAATCTGTCCAACAACTAAACCTTACAAATCGAACAATACAATCAATAAAGGATACAACTCAAACTATGAACTCTTTAAGATATAGCACGTATGTAATATATTAAGAGCTCGAGAGAATCAAAGGATATAGCAATGAAAAACCGAGTTGTTTGAAATCTTGTGTGCTTGAATGTTTTCTCTGAATTGTTAGAAGCGAATGAACACAAGAACAAGTTTATAAAGCTTCACACCAACGTTCAGAAAATCAATCACCAATTATTCGAACGATTCTGAAATCAATTTCCAACGTTCAATTGGTTAGAGATTTTATAAACGTTCTTGTGAACGTTAGACAGGAGGTTTGAAAGATATGAATGATTGAAAGCTTAAACCTTCTGATTTGTATAGATATAAAACGCGTATAGGAAATTTGAAAGAAAGAAAATCTTTTAAATAAGGAAATTCCTATAAGTTTTATGATTTGTTTTAAAGAAGGATATTTGAAAAGATTTGAGCTCTAGAATATATTATATACGTATTATATAATAAAGAGCCCTCACAATATATTTCCTGAAATAAATCCTTGAGAATCGAACTTGATCTTTATCTTCAGGAATTCTGGCAGTTGCAAATGGCTTGCTGTTTGTGACTGACTGTCAGAAATGGCTTGCTGTTTGTGAACTGTTAGTGTGCAATTGGCTTGCCAGACTCTCTCTGTTGTAGCACCAAATGGCTTGCTGTTTGTATATTCTGTGTAAACAATCAGTAGGCTAATATACCCGGAAAAACCACGTTAGTACAATACAAGCATAGCCCGATGTTTTATATCAAACTACAATCAAATAGCTTGCTGAATGTGATCATCAAAACCATAGAAGTATCACTGTGTCTACAATAGTGTACTTGTTAACTAATCTTACACTGTGAAACACCCTTTAAAGTTTAAATCACACATTCTGCGTACATCCTACGATTCAAAGTGTCTGCTTTACGAACCGAATACATTAAAACGAAAAATATTAGTAAGAAAAATGATTTATTGGAAAAAATAGTCAAATGATTCTAACTATAAACGAAAAAAATCTTGCGTTTAGATTCCTTAACATTATAGTATGCTAAAATTTTCAAATCTCCCATATATAAAATGTAAAATTTGTCGCTTATATACGTGATAGGATCCGATAAAATAATTTCGATTGGAGCCTCCTAAATTTTAGGACCATCTTTAAATAATATATTATAATGTGTGATTTTTTTTCCAGATAATATATTTCATAAATGAATGAAATAGAAATACAATCTTATTGAAGGGTAGTTTAAGTTTAGTAAGGGTAGTTTAGTAATTGTCTATTTGGTCCTATATAAAGCCTCTTTTACTGTCATTATTGGCAAGATCAACACAATGTAGCCTTTTAATGTATATTCAACTTTTACCTATATTGTTTGTGCATATTTTATCTTTCTTGTTCATCTCTTCATTCTACAATTATATATCTTTCAATATTCAACTTACAAAAGTTATCATGGTATCAAAGCATCCGGTTCTCGAGGCCTAACAATTGATAAAACCCAAATCAAAATACACTCTAAATCTAGGGTTTCTCCAAATCTCAAGTTATCGTCACCAGTGCTCTTCTCAAGCATTGCCAGACCATTCTCTCCTCCGGCGTTAACTCTACGTACTCGAGTTGTGTTGGCTTCGTTGGCTGTCGAGTGTAGCTATTTGGGTGATGCGCACAAGGTGGTTGATGAAATGCCGCTGAGGAATAATATGAGTCGGAAGCTGCACACCAAGTGTTGGACAAAATGTTTGAGAAGGATTTGGTTTCCTGAAATTCGTGAATTTCTTTGCTTTTGAGAATGGGAGGGTTCCGGAGACTATGGAATTGTATTGTTATTTTGTGAAAAGGAATCGTATTGCAGAAGTTAAGAGTTTTAGAGTTGAAATTAAGTTCTTGGAAGAGCAAATTGTTAATCAGGAAGGTGATCTTGAGCATGCTGCTTCTGTGCTTTATGGGTTTGTTGCACTGGCTCGGTAATGTCGGTTTTTGTTGTTTGGTTTTAAGAATGTTGAGTGGGGATCAAGGGACAAACAGAAGAAAGGCAAGAGAAGGTTAAACAGTCAAGAAACTATGGATACCTGTATTTTTGTTCCGAAAGATTTTTGTTGTCATATTACACTGGATTTGATGATGAATCCTGTCATAATCTTCGATAATAAGGTGGATGGAAGAGGGACATTGTACTTGCCCCAACACAGGACAAGTTTTAATTCACACACACAACTTGCGCCTAATAGAGCTCTCAGAAATTTCATTATGCAGTGGTGTAATGCTCATGGAATTATGTATAATTCACCTGAGGGCTTAGATTCTTCAGAAATGTTCTGAGCTCCTTTAGCAAGCAAGGCCGGTATCGAAGCTAATAAAGCTACAACACAACTTCTTATTCAACAGCTTGCTAATGGTTCACAGGGTGCTAAAATTGTTGCTGCTCGAGAAATACGTTTATTAGCAAAATTGGAAGAGAAAACCGTGCTTATATTGCAGAAGCTGGGGCAATACCCCATTTGAAGGCTCTGCTTTCCTCCGTGAATGTTGTAGCATAAGAAAATTCAGTAATTGCTATTCTTAACCTGTCAATTTATGATAAGAATAGAAAGGTGTCGCATTGTAAACTGTAAGAGGTTAGTGCCAGTTGAAGACTGTGAGTGCAAGATTTGCTTGAATAAAAGGGATTTTGCAGTGAGTGCATGTGTCCTGTGTGTTTCAACTTTGATTGTGCCAGTAACACTTGTAGTTGGGTTGGTTGTGATGTCTTGGTGCCACGAGCTCATAAAACCTGGTCCTAGCTTGAAAGGTCCATCAGGGACTAGTGAGATGCAGTTTCACTGTCTTGGCTATGGTCATGCTTCTGAGATGTTTGGGTTTGTTAAGGTTGTCTGATAAGTGGATTTTATATCCACTTGGAGCGTTCCATATCGGCTTAAATTGATTCACTTGTCCTCAAGTTTGTTGTAGTTCTGTTTAAATGTGCAGGTTTGCAGAAACGTCGATTAGGGTTGAAGTTTCCGTCATTTTTGAAGTTGATTTGTGCAATGGAATGAAGAATGGAGTCTTGTACTGGGTTGCCATGAAGATTCCAAGCTAAGGAAATTGAAGACGGAAGCTTGTGCAAAAAAAGAACGGGAAGAAAAGGCGAAGAAACGAAGAAACGGAGCAGAAAGAAGCAAACTGCAAGCAGCTCAAGCGCAGGCAGTGCCCTTAGAGCGCTGGCAGCGCTCCAGAAGTCCCAGAAACAGAATTCCAAGCGCAGGCAGCGCTGTGGAGGCGCAGGCAGCGCCCTGCCAACCAGAAAATGCTGAAAAATGACGTTTTGCCCTAATTCGAGTCCTAATTGTATTTTTGGTATTTCCTTGTATCAAAACCGACTTCTAATTGTATGGTAGTGATATTTTTATTGCTTGGAAAGATATCTAGGGCTATAAAAACACATCTTAGCATTGTAATTTGTATCGTTACACATCATAGCATAGATTTGCAAGGGAGAAAAGGGAGAAAGATTCAACGCTCGTGACAAGCAACGGATCTAGATCTACTTCATCTTTTGTATTCTTTTCTTAGGCGCTATTCTGGATTCTAGATTTGTTTTCTCGACTCTTTGTTTTATTAATATTACTTCTTCTTTCTTTCATACTTTGTTTTATATCATGTTTTCATCAATTCCCATGGTGACGAGAGGTTCAATTATGAACTAATCGTTGTCATGGGATTCTAATGGATTTATCTATGTAGCTTAGTAGTTTGATTGCTTTAAAGATCTATGTGTGGTGAATTCTTGATATCCTCGTATGGTTGTGATTCATGTATTTAGATGCGTAGCTAACATCTAATTTGTTAATCTTTTGTGAAATGAGAGTGGATCTTAAGATTTCGAACTTGCCATGCTAGCATAGGTTCATGATTGTTATCAACATGATTTGTAGTATAAGATGAGAATACTTATACTGCCCTATGTGATCTATATGGATGACTTGTGCTTAAACCGTTATGTTTTCAAATCTTATAGAGATATAGGGTCTAAACATAATTGGTGTATATTCATCTTCTATCTCTTTTGTGGATGTATGATTAGTTTGGTGTTCGTATACCGAGAAGTAACCTATACTTGTTTCGTGTTGTCTGATCAGATATTAAAACCATTACATGTATTGATTAAAGGCATCAACTCTAAGTGAAGTAGATAATGTTAGGAATAATTCATAAGTTGTGATATTAAGAATAGAATTTTGCTAATACTTCTTGTATATCTTGATCTTATAAAGGATTTAGCACTTTTTATAGGATATATGTGTTAGATAGTAATCTGTAGAGTTTAGTCAGGAACAGTGCGTCAAAGACTACATGTCAGGAACAGTGTATTGGGGACTACATGTCAGGAACAGAGGAGCAGATCCTGATACAGTAAGTCAGATCCTGATCAAATACTGATGGGATGGTCAGATCCTGATGCAATGGGAAATCCTGATATCAGTCGTGTTACTGATGATGTCATTATGGATGCTACAGAAACTGGAAAGTGCTTAAAACAGGATCGTTGTTTTTAAAAACAAGCAAGAAGATATCGTGAAGGAAACGAATTCTCTATTGATGGAAACTATCAACTGGACGGCAGAACATTGTCATAGATAGATTATAATTCTGTTATTAGTTGATAGGTAGCATTATAAATACTCTCTCTATATCATTATAAAAAGAGTGAGTTCGTAAGATTTGTATTCGAGAGTTCGAAACAAACAGAGAAAGATATTTGTATTTTCAGCAGCTGCTAAAGGTATTGTACACCTTTGGTAGAGTTTGTATTTGATTATTTTAATGCAAACAAAGTTTGATTCATTCGTTTATTCTTGTTCATATAATCAAGCAAAAATCAGACACGATTATATAACTTGTATTCAACGCCCCCTTCTCCAAGTTATTCGAGTTAACAATTGGTATCAGAGCAGGTTGATTTCGAATAATCATAAATATCTGCAATCATGTCTGGTTACAAGGATGGTAATACTAAGATCCCTATGCTCAAGAGAAACGAATATACTCTATGGGAAGTGAAGATGTTGCATCACCTGGAAGCAACAGATCCTGATTATCTTGACAGACTCAGAGATGGGCCTTTTATTCCAACAAGGCTTGTTCCACAAGCAACTGTCGAAGGAAAAGTTGTTCCAGAACATACAGCAGAGAAGCCTAAATCTGAATGGATAGATAAGGGAAAGGAGAACGTTCTTAAGGATGTTGAAGTGAGAAACATACTATTCAACAGTCTTGATTCTGTTCTCACTAACTATGTTCTCTCTTGTAAAACTGCTAAGGAGATATGGGACAATCTAAAGGTTCACTGTGAAGGAACGAAACCCGTTAGGAAGAATATGAGGACGCTTCTCATACAACAGTATGAGTACTTTGAATCCAATTCTGGTGAGTCACTTACTGACACCTTTGATAGGTTTAATAAACTCATCAATGAGATGGCCATGCATGGTAAATATTATGACTTGGAGGATATGAATACAAAGTTCATGAAAGCTCTTCCTGATTTCTACAATGAGAAGATATCTGCAATTGAGGAAGCTAATGATCTTGATGAGATATCATTAGAAGAAGTTTATGGAAAATTGAGAGCTTATGAACTTGACAGGCAGCAGAAAAAGAGCAGGAGTGAAGGAAAGATGAAAACTGTTGCACTCACTGCTCAATATGAATCAAAGAAGCTTCCAGAAGAAAAGTCTGAATCTATTGAAAGAGACTTGAGAAAGAAGAAAAGCAAAGAAAGTTCTGAGTCAGAGACTACAGATATAGACTCTGAAGATAATGATTCTGAATCAGAGATGCAAGAACTCTTTGCTATGTTTTCTAAAGCTTTCAAGAAAGGAAGATTAAACAGGAGAAGATCTAGCAAAGGCACTTTTCAGAAGAAGGAGGAGAAGAAGAATGACAAAGGCAAGAGTACAATTATCAAGCTTGATAAAGCCAAGATCAAGTGCTTTAACTGCAGTGAGCTTGGACACTTTGCTAGTGAGTGCAAGAAGCCTAGGAATTCAGGGAAGGGTAATGCACTCATGGTCACACAAAAGGATTGGGCAGACTCCAGTGATTCTGAAGATGAATTGGATTATGACAACATTGCATTGATGGCAAGTGCTTCAGACAAGCCTGGATCTCCAAAGAAAACTTCTTCATCTTCTGTTAAGGTATCACTTCACTCTCTTGATTCGTTTGATAGCTTAGATTTTAATGATATTAGATCTATTCATGTTGAGTTTAAGAATCTTATGGCTAATTTCAAAATTCTTGCTAGTGAAAAGGATGAACTCAAGGCTAAGAATGATGAATTAGTTAGTAGAAATAATTTTCTTGAATCTGAGTTAATTCAAATGGAAGAATATAAGTTAAGTTCTGATAAAGCTAAGCATGATTATGGTGTTATTCTTGAGGCTTATGACTATGTCAGAAAAGAACTAGAGGAAGAGAGAGATGTAATTAAAACCATTAACAATTCTGGTAAAAAGACTCAAGAAATCATTGAAAATCAAATTCTGGGTAAAGTTAATAGTTTAGGTTTTGATAAGGCTAGGCAAGAAGATACAGTAGCTATTGTCAATGATGATAGTAAAACTGAAGCTAGCACATCTAAGTCTGAAGGTAAGAAGATAGTTTCTGAACCTAAACATGTTAAATTTGTTATTCTAAAGGTACCCCAGTTGTGCACAAAAAAATTAACAATTGCAATTCAGATGAGAGAGTGTTAGAAAAACCTAAGAATGTCAACATATGTTTTATGTCTAAGTCTCAGTTGAAACAGAGACTAGAAAGTATTTCAGAGTCTAGCAAGATTAGAAGAAATAGGAATGGAAAAGAAGGTATTAACAAAGAGAATAATTACAAGAATGTACCTGATGCACCTAGGAAGAAATGCTATAAATGTGGAAATCATAATCATTTAGCCCTAGACTGCATTCAAAAACCTTCTTGGAAAACTGAGTCCAGATTCCCCAAGACTCAGAGAATTCAATACCAACCACAAGAACCCTGTTATCATTGTGGTAGTTTACTTCATTCCATTTATATGTGTAAGGAATATCATGAACTGTATTATGACTATTATTCTCTGAAATCTGAAACTCCTAGTCACAAACAGTTTTTGAAATCAAAGTCTAAGGTTGACTCTGCAACAGGTAAATCAAAAGCAAAATCTTCAAAGCCTGTTGGTTCAAAAGTTAGTAAGAAAGGATCCAATCAAAGTTGGGTCCTAAAAAATTCTAACTAGCTACTTTTTGTTTGCAGGGCACTGGAAAGAAGCATTCAATTATCTTGGACAGTGGATGCTCTGGACATATGACTGGAAAGAAGTCCCTGCTTACAAAGTTTGAGAGGAAAGCTGGCCCAGTAATATCCTTTGGAAATGGCAACAAAGGAGAAACTTTGGGATATGGTTCAATTATTTTGGGGAATGTCATCATAGAAAATGTAGCACTGGTTGAAGGCTTGAAACACATACTTTTAAGCATAAGTCAACTGGGTGATAAGGGTTACCAATCAATCTTTGACAGTAAGGGATGCAAAATCTTGAATATGAAGGATGAAGACATTGTTCTGACTGGTCAGAGACATGGTAACATATATGAAGCCAGCTTGAGTGACACATCTAAAGGAACTGTCAGATGTCTTTACAGCAAGGCATCCAATGATGAAAGCTGGAACTGGCACAAGAAGCTCTCACATCTTAATTTTAAGAAGCTTAATCATCTTGTTAAGCATCATCTGGTGAGAGGCCTACCTTAGGCAAACTATGTGCAAGATGGACTTTGTGATGCTTGTCAGCTTGGTAAACAAAGAAGAACCACTTTCAAGAGCAAGACAGAAAATTCAATTACTGAACCATTTCACATGCTGCATCTTGATTTATTTGGTCCAGTAAACATTATGTATATCAATAAGAAAAGATATGCTCTAGTTATAGTGGATGACTACACAAGGTTCACATGGGTATTCTTTCTACACAACAAGGATGAAGCTCCTCAGCAAATCATTGAACTTGTCAAGAATATTCAAAATAGCTCTGAGTACAAGGTCAAAGTGCTCAGAAGTGACAATGGTACAAAATTTAAGAATTCTACAATGGAGGAGTATTGTGCAGACAGTGGAATTACTCAACAGTTTTCTGCACCTGGAACACCTCAGCAGAATGGTGTAGTAGAAAGAAAGAACAGAACTCTCATAGAGGCAGCAAGAACCATGCTTGCAGATGCAAAGCTTCCAACTTATTTCTGGGCAGAAGCTATCAACACTGCATGTTTCACTTAAAACTGTACCTTGGTAAGACTCCCTATGAGATGATCAAAGGAAAGAAACCAAGTGTGAAATACTTTCACATATTTGGATGCAAATCTATGTCCTGAAAGTTCATCCAGAACAACTTGGGAAATTTGAAGCCAAATCGGATGAAACAATCTTTCTAGGATATTCAGCATCAAAGGCCTTCAAAGTATACAATCTCAGAACTCACATTGTTATGGAATCAATTCACGTTGCATTTGATGATAAGAAGTTTGGACTTTTGCAAACTGATGAAAGCCATGACAATCTGGAATTTGAAAATCTTAAGTATTCTGAGATTCCCTCCAGCGATGATGAAGGTTCTCCAGAGGAAATCTCTATTGCTTCTCAAAGGAATGCTACTGTTAAGGGGGAGTAATTCAATCAAGGAGAACACAGGACTGGTCAGGATCAGACTAGTCTTTCAGAGTCTACTTCATCAGGAACTGATCCTTCAGAGTCTAATGAAGGAAGATCAGAAACTAGCAGCAGTATTGAATCCACTGATTCTACTGATCAAGGGGAAGCTTTTGAAGGCAGAGAAAGTTTTTCTACAAGAAATACCACTAACTTAGGGGGAGAGTCTAGCAGGAACCTACCACCTGTTAGAAAATGGACAAGGGATCATACTGAGGATTTGATTATTGGTGATCCAAATAGTGGTGTTCGAACTAGAAGATTAATTCAAAATGAATGCTTGTACAGTTGTTTTCTCTCAAAGAATGAACCTAAGAAGGTTGAAGAAGCCTTACAGGATCCTGATTGGGTAATAGCAATGCAGGAAGAATTGAATGAGTTTGAGAGGAACAAAGTTTTGAAACTGGTACCAAGACCTAAAGATAGATCTATTGTTGGTGCTAAATGGGTTTTCAGAAACAAGCTAGATGAATCTTGTATGATTGTGAGAAACAAAGCAAGATTGGTGGCCAAGGATTATTCTCAGGAAGAAGGAATTGATTATGATGAAACCTTTGCACCTGTAGCAAGATTGGAAGCAATCAGGATGTTTCTTGCATTTGCAGCTCATTCAATATTCAAGGTATACCAGATGGATGTAAAGAGTGCTTTTCTAAATGGCAAGCTTGATGAGGAAGTGTATGTGGAACAACCACCTGGTTTTGTTGATCCAAAGTTTCCAAATCATGTCTACAAACTTGACAAGGCACTCTATGGACTGAAGCAGGCACCAAGAGCATGGTATGAGACTTTGTCTAAATTTCTTCTTGAAAATGGCTTCACAAGAGGTACAATTGACAAAACTCTATTCTTCAGAAAGATAAAAGGTGATTTGCTTTTAGTTCAAGTTTATGTTGATGATATTATATTTGGTTCTACTAATGAAAAGTTATGTGCTAAGTTTAGCAAGCTTATGCAGTCTAAATATCAGATGAGCATGATGGGTGAACTAAATTATTTTTTAGGCTTGCAAGTCAAACAAACTGAGACTGGTATTTTCATTAATCAGTCAAAGTATATCAAAGATCTTTTAAAAAGGTTTGACTTTCAAAATTGTGCAATTGCAAAGACACCCATGGCAACAGCCACTAAGCTAGACTCTGATCCTAAGGGAAAGAGTGTTGATAACACTAGCTATAGAGGCATGATAGGTTCACTGTTATATCTAACTGCAAGTAGACCAGATATAATGTTCTCTACCTGTTTATGTGCTAGATTCCAAAGTGATCCTAAGGAATCTCATTTAATTGCTGTGAAGAGAATTTTTAGATATCTCAAAGGAACTCCAAATCTTGGTTTGTGGTATCCAAGAGAATCTGATTTCTCCCTAATTGGCTATTCAGACTCTGATTATGCAGGGTGTAAAATAGACAGGAAAAGCACTACAGGTACATGTCAATTCTTGGGAAACAGATTGATTTCTTGGGCAAGCAAGAAGCAGCAATCAGTTTCAACCTCAACTGCAGAAGCTGAATACATTGCAACAGGCAGTTGTTGCGCTCAACTCCTTTGGATAAGAAATCAGTTGATGGATTATGGTATGACATTTAGTAATATTCCTATGTTTTGTGATAATACTAGTGCTATCAAAATTGCAGAAAATCCAGTTCAACACTCAAGGACTAAGCACATTGATGTCAGGTATCATTTTATTAGAGAACATATTGAAAATGGTACTGTGGAACTTCATTTTTTTCCTACTGACAAACAACTTGCAGATATTCTAACTAAACCACTTGATGAGGCTACATTCATTAGATTGGTTAGTGAGTTAGGAATGTTAAATTTTTAGATCTTTAACATCTGCACAAGTAGCAAGGTATGTTGTTTCAGGTTATAGACTTGATATTTTGTTAGGATCTATACTTGATGGTTAAATGCTTAAGCTGTAACACTTTACTTTGATAAATTACAGTATGATAGACTTGTTAATAAACATCAGGATTGCTATCAGTATGCTGACGTCATCAGTATTGACATCAGGATTGTATCGTCAGTATCGGGATTGTGAAATTTGTGTGTCTTACTGTTTCAAATTCTGAAGTTCATGTTATTTATTGGTTCAATTCTGAGTTTTGTTAAGTCTATGATTAGCAAGTTTTATTACATGCATACTGATAATTTAAATCATTATTCATGTGAGTCAATAAACAACGATAGACAAGTAGATATAAAGAAAACTTGGATTTTCATTAATCAAAAGCATTACATACATGGAAATGAAATACAATTCTTCTTTTTGTCTAACTACTACTGATAATTCTGTTCTTGTCTAAAGTTGTTGCTACTTCAATTCTCAACGATCGACTTCAGAACAAGGAGCATCTCAAGAATGAATTCCTTGTTTGGGCGACTTGAATGGAAGCAGCTGACTCATCTCCATGCTTATTGAAGAAGATGAATAGCATCTCCATCAAGATCAACCTCAGACTCTTCACCAAATTCTTCATCCTCAAGGAGTGAAGAGATTAGAGGAGGATTGTATCGAACTGGTAGATGTTTTAGAGGAGATTTATGGAAATCATCTGGGTTAAGATCAACCATATCTGACTTGATGAGAAAAGTCATCTCTTCTAAGAGATAGTTCACTTGCTCCTGATCATCAAGAGTAAAGAACTTCTCAGTGGTAATGAACCAAAAGCTAGGGTTAATATGAAGATTTGGGTTGAAAGCCATGATGGAAAGAGAAAAGAATGAAAAGATTTTGGAGAATGACATAAGGCGTTGGTTTCTTTTATAGAAAGACGTGGAAAGCTAAACAGTCATTTGGGAGATATCAATGCATTCAGTCATAATTATGTGTGACTGTATTTCTTGTATTTTCAAGAAATATTGAATGAATTTAACCAATTGATTTTGTTATTTCTTTTACAGGTAAAAGAATATGCCACGTGGAAACTCCATTTAGTCTCTGGAATCAGGATGATATTGATCAGGAATACGAGTGTGTTCACATCAGGATTAGTAATTCTTTTTATTCAGAAATCACATTGAATCGTGTGATTATCCTGATGAAAAGATCACATCAGGAAAAGGAAGCTAATCAGTATTGATTTTTATCTTGATTTTACCTTGACTTATTTACTTGAAATTATTTTTGGATTTTATTTTCCAAAAGTCATAGGTAACTGCATTTTTCAGGGACTGACACCTGTCAACCTACGTGTCAACGTGGGATAATGGGTCTGAAGGATTTTTGAAATATAATTATTTTGACACTCTAATCGTGTAATTGCTTTCTCTAATTTTATTCTCTAAAGCAAAAACACTCTCGAGTTCTCAAAATCACTAATCAATTTCAAAGATTTCTTAAGTTCTTTTCAGATCAAAATGGCAACTCAAAGAAGACTACCCAAATCAGTAGCTTTCAAGTTTGGTGACTTTGATTCTATGATGAACAATCATGTTATAGCTATCACCAACAAGGAAGGGGTGTCAACTGATTTTCACCCGATAATGGACTTTATGGCGAAAGGACCATTAAGCTATTCCTTGACAGCATCTCCACAAATTAATCAAGTAGCTATTTCACAAGCTTGGGAGAATGCTGAGGTAATTGATTCTACTCAGAGTCAATCAGGTAAGATTGTTCTACACTTAGGACAAGACTCATTTGATCTTACTGAATCTGTTATTAATTCAGTACTTCGCTTACCTGTTAGTACAAATTTTGAGAATGTACCATCTGATGATGATGTGTGAACTATGTTATCTAAATTAGGTTATGATGGACCTCTAGATAATATGAGCCAGTTAAATAGATCTTTTCTTAGGAAAGAATGGTCTTTCTTCTTTGATCAAATTGCTAAATGTTTTACTGGTAAATGTAGTTTTTTTCAACAAATTACTGCTGTTACATCATATATTGCATATGCCTTGCTTTATAACAGAGTAATTAATTTTGGTCACATTATCTTAAGTCAGATGTGTATCAAACTTGGGTCAAGAGATCATGACAGGAATATGGTTTATTATCACAGATTCATGCAACTGTTTATTAACCATTTCATTCCTGATGTTGAAGCTAGATTTGGTAGAAAGTATTGTGTTTCTTCTTATGTACAGCAAAAGAGAATTTTCTCTGACATTACAAAGAAGGACAGTGAAAAGAATCTAGATGAAATACCTGCATTACACTATCCAAATCATGTTCAGGTACTTCTAAGAACTCATCTTCCTACTATCTATAATTCTTCTTTCTTTGGTGGTGAAATGACTCAGGAATCTCAATTGGAGGAGAACCCCCCTGTGTCTACCCAAGTAGCCAAAAACATTACAGTCTCGGAAACAATTCTAGAATCAAATTTTGATCCACAGCCTATTGTTTCAAAGAAGCCAACATCTGGTGTTTCTCAAAAGACATCAGTTGTAAGGAAGAGAAGATTTGTTATTTCAAGTAGTACTTCTAGTGAAGATGATGATAATATATCTCTTTCTGAGAGAGCAGAATTGAAGGCTGTAATTCAACTTTCTAAGCTAGGCCAAAGAGATGGAACACCTAGTCACAGCCAGGCTGCAGTCTCTCAAAAGGCTATAGTTCTTAAAAAGGGAAAATAGTTACTGGGTACTGTTTCTCAAAAGACCGTGTCTATTGAAAAAGGATCTCATCCCAAGATTACTTCTGTGTCTACACCTCTTGAGTCTTCTCAAGACAAATCTGTTGCTCACTATACTAGGAGAACAAGGAGAAAGATTCATTTGTCACCTACACACACAGTGTCAAGTCCAACTAACATTATGCAGGTCTCTACAAATAATGCTATATCCATGTCAGTATCTGGAAAGAGAGATCTGGATCTTGATTCTTCATGGGAAACTACATTGACATACAGATTGGCTATGGAACTTATTTATCTGAAAGTGAAGCTTTCCAGGCATGTTCTAGATTTTTTGATTGAAAGAGTTCCTAAACTTTCATTTCCTGAAGAATATGGACTGTTACATCAAAGGCTTGATTTAATGAAGACATACTTCTATGTATCAGTCAGAAAGGAGTTACACAAGAAATTTGGACTTCCTAAGCATGTTACACTTCAATCACTTCATGCATATCTATTTGACAAGGATGTCATTGTTGAAGATGCTTCAGCTCAAGGTGAACAAGAGGAGGTAGTTGATAGAGGGAAGCAGTCAACAGAAGATACTATTGCACCAGTGGTGAATAGTAGAATAGATCATATCGCAGTCACTGCAACACAAGAACCATCTAGTCAGAGGTTGGATGACTCAAGAACTGTGATTGATGATGCTGAAAGGTCTTCTGTGATGACTGAAATTGCAAGTGAGAAACCCTATGATATGGGAGGAATGACTTTGATTGATTTTTCTGAAGATCAAACCAATATTGTTCTTTCAGAGTCTATCCACCTTGAGGGTGTGTCTCAGCAACCAACACTTAAAGACGGTGGCATATTAGCTATGGTGTCTAATGAAGTATTACTGAAGACATCAGAGTCTAGTGTAAAACCTGAAAGTGGTATACTGGAGCCTGTAGTTTCTGGAAAGAAAGTAGATGTTTGTAAGGGTTCAGAGACTATAGCAGCTCACTCCTTGGAGAAAACCTCAAGCCCCATGCCATATGAGGAACCCTCTCTCCATGTAAGTTCAGGTATAAAAACTTCTTCTAACCCCTATTTTTCTGTAGGTCATGAGAGCACTTATCCAAATTTGAGTGATACACTTGAAAAGATGGACATAGATCCACACACAGAGAGGCTGGCTCCTGACCAGGCAAAAGGAGAGGTAGAAAGAGTGTTGAATTTAGATAGTCAAAGTGAGAATGAGGGTATGGATGATCAACTCCATAGTGAGGGAGAGAAAATTAGGAAACCACCATCGTTTGATTTCTGGGATCAGGTTTTTCATGAATCTTGGTATGGATGCTGGTACTTATTCTTTTATCAAGATGTATGAGAAGCATGACTTAGCACATCACAATGTAAAGCCAGAAGTTAAAGCTCAGAAACAGAAAGAAAGGCTTGCAGAGATCATTAACAGAAGAGGTGAAAGGCTAAGACAAACTTCTACTCAACCAGTACCAGAAGAAATTCCTAATGATCCTAGTATTCCTTTGTTTGTACTTCAAATTTCAGCTAGAATTGCGACATCAACAATATCTGATCAATCTAAGGAGGAGTCAGGATTTGTAGATGTTAGTACACAGAATACTGGTGAAGAACAGGATGATCATACTTCAGCTCCAGATCAGTAAAATGAAGATGTTTGTACTTCTACTCAAGTGTTATTACTTGAATATCATTCTCAACAGGCAACTTCTTCTACAAGACTTGAAGATAAAGTTCTTTTTGCTTCTGAATCTGAAGATACAACAAGCACTTCCAACATTGAAGTCAATTCTGAAATTCTTAAGGACATTCAGAAATCTCAAAGTGATATTCAATCGAGACTTCAAATTCTTGAAAATAACCAAGTCACTATCATGGACAATCAAGCAGTTCTGATGAATCACATTTGTTCTGTTACTGAATCTCTTGGAATTCATGTTGTTGATGTCAAAAAGGGGGAGATAAAGACAATTCAGAAACAACAACAACAACAGACTGGGTGATAAGTGGATTTTATATCCACTTGGATCGCTTAAATTCGGCTTAAATTGATTGACTTGGCCTAAAGTTTATTGTAGTTTTGATGTGTTTTTCTTAGTTGTGCAGACTTAGAAGAATGTCGATTATGGGTGATGCTTCTATCGTGTTTGGGGGATTAATTGATTAAAATTCGGATTTTCCGGGAAGGTTGCGCAGTCTACACTGTTTTGGCCATATCTGGAGTTCTAGAAGTCCGTTTTCTGCGATCTTAAACCTCACGCGAAGCTTGAGAGATTTTCTACAACCTGGGATAGATAGCAGGTGCAGGGGACGTGCTGAATAAAATCGCGCGCGTGTTCTATGATAAGCCATGCAGTAAAATTCCAGTTTTGCCATTTTTCTAATTCTAATTGTATTTTGGGCAGCTTTTGGTACCTTAATCGAATTCTAATTGTAATAGAAGGTAGTTGCTTATTGGGCAGGACTTCTAGAGTCTATTTAAACACATCCTACCATGTAATTTGTATCAGTTATTATTATTGTATCATAGCTTAGATCGGCAAGGGAGAAAAGGAGAGAAGGATTCAACACTCGTGACAAGCAACGGATCTAGATCTACTTCATCTTTTGTGTTATTCTGGATTCTAGATTTGTTTTCTTAACTCTTTGTTTATTAATATAATTACTTCTTTTATTCATATCTTGTTTTATATCATGTTTTCATCAAATCCCATGACGATGAACGGTTTAATTATGAGATAATCGTTGTCATGGGATTCTAACGGAGTTATCTATGTAGCTTAGTAGTTTGTATGCTTTAAAGATTTATGTGTGGTGAATTCTTGATATCCTCGTTTGGTTGTGTTTCATGTATTTAGATGCGTCGCGAACATCTAATTTGTTAATCTCTTGCTAAACAAGAGTGGATCTTGAGATTTAGAACTTGCCATGCTAGCATAGGATAGGTTGATGTTTTAACATCATGATTTGTGGCGTAAATAGAGATATTATGTTGCCCTATGTGATCTATGTGGATAACTTGTGCTTAAATCTTTATGTTTTCAAATTCTGTAGAGATATAGGGTCTAAACATATTTAGTGTCTACTCATCTTCTATCTCTTTTGTGGATGCATGCGTAGTTTGGTATTAGTATACCGAGAGGTAGCTTTTACTTATTTCGTGTTGTCTGAACAGATATCAAAACCATCACATGTATTGATTAAAGGCTTCGACTCTAAGTGAAGTAGATAATGAAGTTAGGATTCCATGTTTATTCTCATATAAGTAAATCAGTTTTAGATCTCATTAGCTAGTTAATTCTTAATTCCTTAATTCGCATCTTAGTTTAATTTAGTTAATTAAAATCTCAATTAATTACTTGTCTTAGCAGTGAATTAAGATCATACATTGTTGAATAGGTGCATTTACTGAAAAGAACCTTAACCTGATCCCCGTGGGAACGAATTTGGACTTAACCTTATATATTACTTGTGACCACGTACGCTTGTGTGATTTTGTGAAACAAGTTTTTGGCGCTGCTGCCGGGGATCATCGGTGTTTTGTTTAGTTTATGTGCTTGTCATCAGTGGTCGTTAGCGTTCACTGACTCGGATTTCTTACTTAGTTGTTTGTTTCGTGGTGTTTTCGGGTACTTGAACGTGTATGCGAACACGTTTGCAAGCTCGTAAGGAAAAACTGGCAGAAGAAGAACTTGCAGCAGTAAACGAGATGACAAATTTACCAGCAGCAGTCATGGCTTTGAAGGACTATT
The DNA here is from genome assembly GCA_036435485.1 of Saposhnikovia divaricata. Lineage (NCBI taxonomy): Eukaryota > Viridiplantae > Streptophyta > Magnoliopsida > Apiales > Apiaceae > Saposhnikovia > Saposhnikovia divaricata. The sequence continues at coordinate 63,336,055 of CM071594.1, forward strand.
CGTAGCCAAAGATCAATGACATACAATCTAGTATTGTCAGGCCAGCTATTGCAGCGAACAACTTTGAGATCAAGCCGAGTACAATTCAGATGGTGCAGAATTCGGTTCAGTTTGGGGGTGCTTCTACGGAGGATCCTAACATGCATATTCGGGACTTTATCGAGATCTGCGACACTTTCAAATTTAATGGTGTGTCGGAGGATGCTATCAAGTTGAGGCTTTTCCCATTCTCTTTAAGGGATAAGGCTAAGGGTTGGTTACACTCTCTACCAGCTGGTTCTATTACTACATGGGAGGATCTTGCTCAGAAGTTTCTTACTAAATTCTTCCCTATGGCGAAAACTGCAGCAATACGGAACCAGTTAACCCAATTTCAACAGCAATCTGGCGAGTCTTTGTGTGAGGCTTGGGAACATTACAAGGAGATGCTTCGTAGGTGTCCACATCATGGCATGCCTGATTGGATGGTCATTAACGGTTTTTACAATGGGTTGGGAGCACAGTCTAGACCTTTGCTAGATGCAGCATCAGGTGGAGCTCTGTGGGCTAAGAGCTATGCCGAGGCTTATGATTTAATTTAGATGATGGCTACGAATGAATATCAAAATCCAACCCAGAGACTATCTCAAGGCAAGTTAGCAGGTGTTCTTGAAGTTGACACAGCTTCAGCTATTGCAGCTCAATTGAAGGCTCTTACGATGAAGGTGGATTCTCTTGCTAATTATGGGATTCAGCAGGTTGCTAGTATTTGTGAGCTATGTGCCGGCGCACATGAGACAAGTCAGTGTGCTATCTCTTCTGAATCAGCACAGTTCGTTAGTAATTTCCAGAGACCTGCTGCACCAGTTCCAGCCACTTATCATCCGAACAACAGGAATCATCCTAACTTCAGCTGGAGCAATAACCAAAGTGCTCAACAACCTCAGCAGCCCTATCAGCAGTTTCAGGGCAGCAAGCAAGGCCATTCAATCAAGGTTATCAGCAACAGTATGCTCCAAGGCAATCATATCAGCCTCCGGGATTTCAGCAGCAACCCCAGGCTCATGCGGGGCAATCTTCTAATGAAAAATCAGAAGTGGATGATTTGAGGATGATGATCAAGAACCTGTAAGCTTCTCAGAAGCTCTTGGAAAATCAGATGGGATAGATTGCAAGTGCCTTACTTAGTAGGCAATAAGGAACTCTTCCTAGTGATACGGAGGTTAATCCAGGCAGAAGGGAAAGCAAAGAACAGGTTAATGCAGTTTCTTTGAGATCTGGAAAAGTCACGAGGGATCCTAAATCAGCTGCTAAGGAAGATGTAGATGTTCAGAATCAGCAGGTTGAAAAATCTGTAGTGCCAGAAATTGAGAAATCTGATTTAGTGGCTGATCAGCTTGATGGTGAGAAGAGCAAGAAACTTGTTGAAAAATCTACTCCGGAGCAATCTTCAAAGAATAATCAGATCTATCCTCCTCCTCCATATCCTGGACGCTTGTAGAAAAGTCAAGAGAAACAGTTTCAAAAGTTTAATGATGTCTTCAAGAAATTGTCCATTAACATTACTTTTGTTGAAGCATTGGAGCAGATGCCGAGGTATGCAAAGTTCATGAAGGATATTTTGTCACGAAAGAGAAGGTTGGAAGAATTTGAAACAGTGGCATTAACGGAGGAGTGTAGTGCAGTTCTGCAGCAGAAGTTGCCACCCAAACTTAAAGATCCGGGAAGTTTCACCATCCCTTGCACTATTAGCAACCTTTCTTTTAGCAAGTGCTTGTGTGACTTGGGAGCTAGCATCAATCTCATGCCTTTATCTGTGTTTAAGCAACTTGGTCTGCCGGAGCCAAAGCCAACCAATATCTCTTTGCAGTTGGCTGATCGATCTATCACATATCCAAGGGGCATAGTGGAGGACGTTTTGGTGAAAGTTGATAAGCTTATCTTCCCAGCTGATTTTGTTATCTTTGATTTTGAAGAAGACAAGAAGATTCCCATAATCTTGGGAAAGCCTTTTCTAGCTACAGGCCATACTTTGATTGATGTGCAAAAAGGAGAGCTTACAATGAGGGTGCAAGATCAGAATGTCACCTTTAATGTCTTCAAGACCATGAAATTTTCGACAGAGGATGAAGAGTGTTGCAGTGTGGAAATAGTTGATACGGGTCAGAGAAAGAAGTTTGATCAGTTGTTGAGCGAAAAGTCGGACACACACGTGCTAAAGCATCACATCAGTAATTCCATTGACAGTTCTTCAATTCGAGATCTTTCGAATGTAAAGCTTGGGAAACTTCCACCACATTTGAGGTATGTCCTTTTGAATAATGAGCTAGTGATTTTTGAAGAGGGGCATGATAACGTGTTGCGAAGGTGGAAAGCTGATGATAAAGAAGAAGAAAGTTTTGTTCAGACGTTCGAGTCGGAAAAGCATCTTAGAGGTGTGAAGAAGAAAAAGAAGAAGATTAGGCCGTTGGGTGGTAAAATCAGGTTGAAGTCTGACGGGAGAGATTTGTGGAAAGCAGGCAAACAAGTTTTCAACGTCCGTATGAATGGTCTATCTGTTGAGGATGGTTCAGTTATTCTTTTGAAACCGCCATGAGTTGAGAAAGTAACGTCAAGCTATTGACGTTAAAGAAGCGCTTCGTGGGAGGCAACCCACGCATTAGTGTAGGAAAAAAAATGAGTGAAAAAAAAAGTGCTGAAAAAAAAAATGAGTGGAAAAAAAAAAGAGTGCTGAAAAAAAATGAGTGTTGAAAAAAAAAAAAGAAAAAAAAGAAGAGTGTTGTGAAAGAAAAAAAAATGAGTGTTGTATTCAAAAAAAAAATGAACAGTGTTTTTCACGCAGGCTGCGCCTGTGTCGTGCAGGCTGTGCCTGCGTGTCTGTATGTCGCGCAGGCTGCGCCTGCGTTACTGGCTGTTGCGCAGGCTGCGCCTGCGTGACGCAGGTTGCGCCTGCGTGACAGCTTGTAGGGCAGACTTTTTTTCAGCTGTTTTGCATATATAAAAAAAAAATTTCTCTCCTCAATTTTTTTTTCTCCCACTTATATTAATATCCCTAAACCTAATTCTTTTTCTATTTCAATTCCAAAACCCCCATCTCTCTTCAAAAATTTTAAACCTATATTTATTCTAATTCTTTCTCTTTAATTCATCAAATCCTATTTCTATCTTACATCAAATTTCATACCCACCCAAAATTTTTTTCCTTTACACATTCAATTTTTATTCATCCTCTCACTCTATTATATATACACACTCATATATACAAATCCAATTCCTCTTCTATTTATTTAAATTCAATTCTAAGGAGGAATTAATTACAAGTTCACCTCTTTGATTCGTAATTGATTTATCTCTTCTCTAATTATATTTTTATTACGAATTTGTGTTCTTTTAGATTAGGGATTTTGTATTATTCTAGGAATTTGGGCTATTTTTGGTGTGATATTGCTTGGAGATTATTAGTTGGGTATTGCTACAGAAAGGGGATTTTTGCCGAACAAGTATGTTGAGTTGCGATGGGGAAGGATTTGTAAAACGCCTTGTAGGTATGTTTTCTACTTTCCCTCGTATTTACTTCCATTCAATGCGGACATTGAATATTTTAAGTTTGGGGGTGGTTTGAGGGATTAGTAGTTGTGTTGTATTATGTGTTCATGTAGGATTTCATGTTTTGCATATTATTAGTAGTAATTCATGCATGTTTGTGCGTATTAATTATGTTTGTTTCATATAGGACATTCTGTTTTTATTTTTTTCGTATACCATGTGAGTTCATATTAGTTGCACTTGCATAGCATGCATATTTCATGATCCCTTAAGCCGAGCTAATTCTGATTGGTAGGTAGGTGTCTAATTGAGTGTGGTAATGATGAATAGAGGGTTGACTTATAGTTTCTATGAAATTGACTTATGTGTTTCAGAAACAAAACTAATTACACAGTCTCATTGGGTGCTTTTGGGCTAGGTTGAGGTCATGCTTGTTTGGATGTTTTGAGATTTAATCACTTGATTATAGTTAGAATTTTCTTTATTCCCTTGATGGACTAGAACATTTAATTCTAAGTTTGGGGGAAAACAGGGATTTCATGCTTACATTGTAAATAATTGTCAATAATGGCTAGGCGTCAAATGGCTAGTAGCCGGCTCATATTTATATGAGTAGTCTAGGGTTGGAATTGAGAATTCTCATTCCAGATTGCATAAAAAAAACAGAAAAAAAAAGCAGAAAAAAAAAGCAGAAAAAAAAAGAAAAAAAAGTCAAAAGTGTCAATTGTTTATATGCAAAATTAGCCAGGGTGAGCTCTTTAATACTCGAGCTATTAAGTTCGCGGGGACTTTGTGCCTAGTGACCTAAGGCTTTTATAGTCTGGGATCCACTAACCCAACGCTCGCTACATGGGTATTATTGTGTAAGCCTTTTGGGGTCTCATCCATTGCACGGATAAATAAGCATGCTTGTATATATGTGTCATAGTAGTAGTAATGAAGAATGAATTTCTGTCTACCTTGGATAAGGATGGAGGTGTTCTTAGGTTATGAAGTGTCTACAGTCTATTCTATTTATAAACCTGTGATTGTCTTGACGAAGAGCATGTATGATTTTTGATCTAGTTTTTGGGAGTGTTTCTGATGAGCATTGCACACACGCACGTTTCTGTTCATGTAATGTTAGTATACGGGAACTTGGTCGAGCTCTATTTGGATTTAGTTGCATTCTTTCAGATATTTGCTTGTTAGTTGGTTTTGGTTAGTTTGAAGGGGATCGTTGCATTTTCATTCTAGTTGCATTCATGCATTGCATTGCATTAGGTTAAATGGATTTTGTGGGTACATTCGCTATAGGCCCTCACGAGACCTTACTCGTCCACTAGGGCTGCCTAGGGGTTTAAAGGGCTTGTTGCATATGCCAAATGCAACCGTGATCACCTACGGAAGTGGTACTAGTTAGTTAGTTAGTTGTAATTGTTTATGCTTGAGGACAAGCATCGGTTTAAGTTTGGGGGTGTGATAAGTGGATTTTATATCCACTTGGATCGCTTAAATTCGGCTTAAATTGATTGACTTGGCCTCAAGTTTATTGTAGTTTTGATGTGTTTTGCTTAGTTGTGCAGACTTACAAGAATGTCGATTATGGGTGATGCTTCTATCGTGTTTGGGGGATTAATTGATTAAAATTCGGATTTTCTGGGAAGGTTGCGCAGTCTACACTGTTTTGGCCATATCTGGAGTTCTAGAAGTCCGTTTTCAGCGATCTTACAGCTCACACGAAGCTTGAGAGATTTTATACAACCTGGGATAGATAGCAGGTGCAGGGGACGTGCTGAATAAAATCACGCGCGTGTTCTATGATAAGCCATGCAAAAAAATTCCAGGTTTGCCCTTTTTCTAATTCTAATTGTATTTTGGGCCGCTTTTGGTACCTTAATCGAATTCTAATTGTAATAGAAGGTAATTGCTTATTGGGCAAGACTTATGGAGTCTATTTAAACACATCCTACCATGTAATTTGTATCAGTTATTATTATTGTATCATAGCTTAGATCAGCAAGGGAGAAAAGAAGAGAAGGATTCAACGCTCGTGACAAGCAACGGATCTAGATCTACTTCATCTTTTGTGTTATTCTGGATTCTAGATTTGTTTTCTTAACTCTTTGTTTATTAATATAATTACTTCTTTTATTCATATCTTGTTTTATATCATGTTTTCATCAAATCCCATGACGATGAACGGTTCAATTATGAGCTAATCGTTGTCATGGGATTCTAACGGAGTTATCTATGTAGCTTAGTAGTTTGTATGCTTTAAAGATTTATGTGTGGTGAATTCTTGATATCCTCGTATGGTTGTGTTTCATGTATTTAGATGCGTCGCGAACATCTAATTTGTTAATCTCTTGCTAAACGAGAGTGGATCTTGAGATTTAGAACTTGCCATGCTAGCATAGGATAGGTTGATGTTTTAACATCATGATTTGTGGCGTAAATAGAGATATTATGCTGCCCTATGTGATCTATGTGGATAACTTGTGCTTAAACCTTTATGTTTTCAAATTCTATAGAGATATAGGGTCTAAACATATTTGGTGTCTACTCATCTTCTATCTCTTTTGTGGATGCATGCGTAGTTTGGTATTAGTATACCGAGAGGTAGCTTGTAACACCCCCAGATCCGGGGTCAGGATCTGGTGGTTACGGTCTTACATCCATTCATAATACTAGACTTGAGTCCACAATAAATAAATCACATGCTGTGACCCCACAATAATATCCACTCACACACACAACAGTTATAGTCCCAGAGATGAAATTGAAACAAGTCCATAATATCAGAGTTTACGAATAAAAGTTATTACAAGCCAAATGATATGTTTAAAGGTTTTGCCGTTGATTAACGTTAATGTTACATATAAATAGACTGATAAACAAAAGCTGCCTATCTATGCTACCTCAGCAATGGCAGCAAGGACATCAGCGGGTAGTCTTCGAACGACGGTAACCTGCTTGCGCCGAGTGCGCCTGACGCGGCCATCTGTCCTATCTGTTGTTGTGATAATATGAACAAAGCAAGGGTGAGCGAAAGCCCACCAACAATAATATACTGAACAGTGATACATATATACAACAGTTCAAAATATCCTTTGAAATCATATGCCATGCATTGATGAAGTTATTTCCAGTATAATATAAAGGATGAAGTTACCAGGTAACTCAAAGTATTTGTTTGTAGAAATATCTGCTACATCAAAAGTAAGCGAGATATTCTCATTGTCATTAAAAGAGGAACTTGCATGAAAAGATTGCAATTCCAGTTATGAATACTTTTCCAGCTCTGCCAACAGTAATCATGTTGTAGGAAATAAATAAGTTTGGATGATGAACCAATGATGGAGTATTCACCGCGCCCGCTGTTCCGATCTTGATGATCAGTCGAGATCGTACAGCTCAAATTAGATTTACTACCGGTAGAAGGAAGAACTGACGGCTTTACTTGTCTACCGCCTTACTAGCTCTCCCCGGCCAACGGTTGGGCCAAAGGGGATGGACCGGCGCTACTCGGCCTCTTACACGACTCCTAGTTCAAATAGAATTCATGATTCTGAATATAGCGTTCGTCCCCCTTTCCCCAAGTATAATACTTGTTGATAAGACTCTACAAGGTAGTCGTATCTAGTTGGAAAGGAAAATTCACCAATAACTTCCAAGCTGTGGCTTGGTATCGAATATCAACTTGTTCCAACAATCTTACCCCTCGAAAGATGAGAAGGTAAACAACGACTTAATAAGTCAACCGCACCCGAGTTGCGAGTGAAAAGAATACTTTATGACCGGGAAGTCGACAAGATAATTAACATTTTCCAAGTAAGGTTCCCTTATTATTAGGGAGATAGACTCAAAGAAGAATGATGTCTGAGAACCTTTCTTGATATATGATTAATAATAATATGACTCCGAAATATTTTCCGTAATAATCGAAGAAGATAAACCTTATCGAGGTTATTCTAAGTATGGAATAAATATTCAGAGAATATTTATTGAATTAAAATATTTTACAGAATATTTAGGAATATGAAAGAATATCTTTAATCAGAGTATTTCTCAAATAATCCTTGAAGAAATATCGAGAGAATATTTATTGCATAATTAAATATTCGAAATAATATTCATTAATTAATAAGACCTGAAAGGAATATTTAAAATATTTAAAATAATATTCGTAATTAATTAGGAATTTAAATGTTTATTGAAAAAGTAATATTCAATTAATGAATAATATTCTGAATGAATATCAAGTAATATTCATTCAGTAATCCAAGCTTTAAAGGAATATTCGAGATAAGACTCGATAAATAAATCAAGCTTCAAATGAACATTAAAATAATATTCATCAGGTAATTACTATCTTAAATGAATATTCAAAAGTAATATTAATTTAATGAATAATATTCTAAATGAATATCCAAATAATATTCATTTAGTAGTCCAACCTTTAGAAGAATATTCGAAATAATAATCGATAAATAATTCGACTCTGAATGAATATAAAAAAATATTATTCGTCGAATAGTTACGTTCAAATAATTATTTGAAATAGGGATCGTTAAATAAATAATCTCGAACGAATATTCAAATAATATTCGTCGCCCGAATAATGGAAAATATTTACTTAGATATTTTCTTTCGAGGTAATCTCGATATGTCAAGAAATATTGACTCCCGGTCTATATTTGATGAATAAGATGTATACACCCTTCTCTGAGGGTCTTACAATAACCGGCTTATAATTGATACGATAGCTATCAAATTTATAAGCCAATAACAATAAGGGAACAAGCATAATGATATAACTTGAAAGTAGGCATGCATGCTATGACATATGTATAACAAAAAAACACACACACATATATATGTATATATATATATATATATATATATATATATATATATATATTCAATCACAACAACAGCCTAAAAGAAGGGAATTGAAACTTGCCTGGTAGTCGAGTACGGTAAGGGGTAGTGGTAGCGGGTCCCGGGTCAGCTTGGTGATCTATAAATAGCCAAGGCATTCGGGATTAATCACTTAACATCTTAAAAGTTAAGTTATACTTAAATCGAAACACGTTCTCGAGTTATCTCGTTATACCCCTTTTAGTGGATTCCTTTTATCATCGATCCGACCCGACATTCGCTCGTTAATACGACATGTCATTGTACTTACAATTGGGACATACTTAAGTCATATAAGTCCAAAAGTCGATCGTTACGAACCAATATTATACTCCGAGTTTTATCGCTCGTTTTCTAAGTGTTTTAACGAAGTTATAAACGAGTCGTCTTTTAGGGGTTCGTTCGCGTTTAACTTTGATTCGAACATTTTTATAAAATCGGAAAACGATCCGTTTCACATGAGGTTTTCTCTCACACCTTCCTTTTCACCTCTAGTATTTAATTACCAAGATTCGTCATGACTTTACATATTTTATCGGGGTTCAATTTCAGTTACGAACTTTCGTTTACGGATTCGAACTACTTTTAGTAAACCGACCGTAACTCCTAAACCATAAGTCCGTTTCACGTGATCTTTATATCAAAACGAAGCTTATAACATAAGCTATCCTAACATGGCAGAAAGGGTTCTGGACAGTAGGGTCTTGATGTGAAAAATGGCATACAAAACATGATATTGTAAAATCGGACATTATAACGGCTATGTTTACGCGTTTTCCAAAGTTTTTACAATTTATCTCGATCTAACAAAGATCAATCCAACCACACAAACACATGATAATCATCATGACTAGTCTTTCAACAACTCATCTTAACCATCTCATGGATCACAATCCAAACAACAACCATAATCAACTAATAACATAGATCTAAGCATAACATAGCATACTAACACTAAATCATCCATAAAACTCATAAAATCTCAAAATGGTACCAAGGGTTTTTGGAGCTTGTTACCTTCCTTAGAGAGTGATATAGCCTTATCAAGCCTTGATCTATCCTTATGTGACCTTAAGCTAGCTAGATCAATCAAAAGAAACATAAAAATCAAAGGTTAGTTCATAAGAACACTATTCATGCTCCTCTTTCTTGATTTTTTTGAAAATGCAAACAAAGGAATTTGGAGCTAAGATTTGGAGGAGATTAGTTTTATGAAATATAAGACTCACCATAATTATTTCAAGATCAAACAAAGGTGGGAAGGTGGGTTTTGGTCTTTGAATTAAGCAAATAGCCGAATGGGTGTTCTTGGAGGGGGGGGTTTTGCTTGGTTTGTTTGGTTTGCTCTCATCCATTTTGATACATTATTGGAATAATATCTTGATAAAGTGACTTTAATAAAGTGGTGATGTATTGGATGATGGAGATTGCATGCCAAGTGTTGATCTTTGGATGGTTATAAGCTAACTAGTTTGTTTGTTTTGCTAAGTACTTGTTCAATCTCTAAGTGGCTAGTTACTTAGCCCACTTGTTGCTAGATATTTATCTAGTAGCTTGTGCATGACTCTTGCTTCCTCTGCTTGTTTCTTTGTTCGTTTATTGCTCAATTCTCTACTCGTTCGAGGGAATAATTCAATCGTTTCTAGTTAGGGTTTTACCGGGAATCCTCTTAATATTTCTATAATCATTCTCACTTCTTTCCTATAATCTCGGATTCCAACTTTCTCGAATCTTATCAAATAAGTCCCTAAATCGTTCCGTATCTTGAGAATCTCGGGAAAAATTAAAGTGCCATTTTTCAGAATCCGACAGCTTTTACATACACTCTTTTTCCCTCCGGATCAATAATATGAACTCAGAATTTCGTTCCGGGTACTTCTATATAGCGTCGTCTAATAATATTCTCAATTACACCAAAATCACTATTCATCCTTATTCTTTACTTATTCATCTAGGGTTGTACAATTGTCCGTATTCTCTTTAGATCATTCCTTAACCTTTTTACGGAACCACTGGATTAATCGCTATCTATCTGGATGACATGAGAATATTCTCCTGCTTGGAATCGCCATATCTTATTCCCTTAGGAGATAGATTATTCTTTCCTATGTTGTCACCCTTTAGCATTCTTCAAGACATAGAAATAATAAAGTCGAATTCCATTCATTCTTTTAAAACGTCAACCATTACATTGTAGCCGTAGCCACTATTCATTCTTACATCATTAAATAAATAAAAGTTTTAATTCTACCCAAAATTTGGGTTCTTACATAGCTTTTACTTATTTCGTGTTGTCTGATCAGATATCAAAACCATCACATGTATTGATTAAAGGCTGCGACTCTAAGTGAAGTAGATAATGAAGTTAGGATTCCATGTTTATTCTCATATAAGTAAATCAGTTTTAGATCTCATTAACTAGTTAATTCTTAATTCCTTAATTCGCATCTTAGTTTAATTTAGTTAATTAAAATCTCAATTAATTACTTGTCTTAGCAGTGAATTAAGATCATACATTGTTGAATAGGTGCATTTACTGAAAAGAACCTTAACCTGATCCCCGTGGGAACGAATTTGGACTTAACCTTATATATTACTTGTGACCACGTACGCTTGCGTGATTTTGTGAAACACTGGGGGAGATAAACAGACTGGGAACATAAACAAAGGTGACAGAGTTGGTAAATTTCATCAGAGTTGGTAAATTTCATCATGGAATTGGTAAATTTCATCAGAGTTGGTAAATTTTATCATGGAAGTGGTAAAGGAAAAGAAGCATCAAATAGTTGAATTCTTTCTTCTAAGTACTAGATACTTGTCTACATCTGAAGAAGAAGGTATTTAACTTCATGATCTTGAATTCATAAATTCTATTCTGGTTGTATTGTTATATGTTTTGACATCTACAACTTAGATTTATGCTTCAGATTCTAAAGCATAAATAGGGGGAGATTGTTAGGAATAATTCATAAGTTGTGATGTTAAGAATAGAATTTTGCTAATACTTCTTGTATATCCTGATCTTATAAAGGATTTAGCACTTTGTATAGGATATATGTGTTAGACAGTAATCTGTAGAGTTTAGTCAGGAACAGTGCGTCAGATACTACATGTCAGGAACAGTGTATCGGGGACTACATGTCAGGAATAGAGGAGCAGATCCTGATACAGTAAGTCAGATCCTGATCAAATACTGATGGGATGGTTAGATCCTGATGCAATGGGAAATTCTGATATCAGTCGTGTTACTGATGATGTCATTATGGATGCTACAGAAACTGGCAAGTGCTATAAAACAGGATCGTTGTTTTGAAAAACAAGCAAGAAGATATCGTGAAGGAAACGAATTCTCTATTGATGGAAACTATCAACTGGACGGCAGAACATTGTCATAGATAGATTATAATTCTGTTATTAGTTGATAGGTAGCATTATAAATACTCTCTCTATATCATTGTAAAAAGTGTGAATTCGTAAGATTTGTATTCGAGAGTTCGAAACAAACAGAGAGAGAGATTTGTATTGTCAGCAGCTACTAAAGGTATTGTACACCTTTGGTAGAGTTTGTATTTGATTATTTTAATACAAACAAAGTTTGATTCATTCGTTTATTCTTGTTCATATAATCAAGCAAAAATCAGACATGATTATATAACTTGTATTCAACCCCCCCTTCTACAAGTTATTCGAGTTAACAGATAATGAAGTTAGAGTCCCGTGTTTATTCTCATATAAGTAATTCAGTTTAATTCTCGTTAGTTGTTCATTCTTAGTTTATAATTTGCATTTTAGTTAGTTTAGTTAAATAAAACCCCAATTTGTTATTTGTCTTAGCAGTGAATTAAAACCATACATTGTTGAATAGGTGCATTAATTGTATAGAAACTTAACCAGATATCTGTGGAACGAACTTGAATTATATTACTTGTGACCACGTATACTTGCGTGATATTGTGTTAACAATTTTTTGGCGCCGCTACCGGGGATCATCGGTGTTTTATTTTTAGTTTATGTGCTTGTCATCAATGGTCGTTAAAGTTCACTGACTCGGATTAGTTACTTTCCTATCTTGTTTAGTTCGGTGTGTTTCAGGTACTTGAGAGTTTGAAAATTACAGGCGAGGAGTTGCCATGGTGGGCATATTCGAGGACATCCATGCCTCAGCAATGTGAACAAAGTTTGGGCGTTCATGAGACCTCACAATATTGTTACTACGAAGGAGTTGATCCATATGTCACTTATGAGGAACAACCATATTTTCAATACCATTCTCAACAGTACCAACAAGATGTTCCAAATATGTTATATTTCTTTGGTAGTGAAGAGTTTCAACATCAGCAACCTACTCCTACTTTTCAGTCAGATGAGGTTGATGTTATGGAGGAGATTAGGATGCCTGAAAAGAGTAATGAGGAGTCTATCAAATCTTTGGAGACACTAGTTTCTCAAGTTTTGAGTGCCTTGGAACAAGAGAAACAACAATTCATACTAGAGGCAATTCCAGAAAATAACGGTGACTTGGAGCAAGGTACTGCATGCATAATTTTGGAAGACAAATTCCAAGGTGAGGTGAGAGTTCACAAGCCATGTGAGGAATTTGATCATGCTAGTATGGTGGATGATTTGTGTTAGCTTCGCAAACACGCAAGTATACGTGGTCACAAAGTAGCAAGCGGTAAATAAGAGTTCGATCCTCAGGGACAAAATGTACTGTGAATTTATTGCCTATGCAACAGCGTATGATTACTTTTTACTGCCTGACAATTAACAATTTCAAATTGTTATTATCCTAAAATTATCAACTAAGCAAAACAGATCGGAAGGTGAATAAACAAGAATTTATCAATAGCAAGAAAGACATGGGATTCCAATTTCATCGACAATTTCACTATCGACTGACTCAATATATCGACTCGGGTGATAATTCAATAATTAATCAGATAACACGATGATAATACGAGCTACCTTTCAGTAAACTCGCATCAAACCCCTTAAATTCCACAAAAGATAGAATTTACGAAGACATCAAATTATATTCGGATTATATATGTCTATACAATCTGGAAACACAATTGATTTAAGCTTAAGTTATCAAAACGATTACATGGGACAACGTGAGATGGGTTAAATCACATTGCAAATCAAGATTAAATAATTAAATCAAGAACCCACGCTAATTTGGCGATATCTAAATCCTAGAATCCGCTTTCGCAATCAACTAGGATTAATTAAATAAGATGGTCGCGAATCATCTTTAAATTAATTCAACCAAATTAGATTATTGAAAATTAATCACCCGAAATCAATTATGAATCAAGCACGAACGTTACATCATCGAATCTACTGGAACCCCATGATAAGAATTTAGTTCATTATCAAATTAATTACTAACATGGAATTCATAAAAAGCATAGATCTAAAATTGCACATGAAATTAAACAATATAAGAATAATTAAAAATATAAGAACAAGAGATAGAAAATAAAACCCAATTGTTGAAGAAAATACTAAAAGCTGGAATTAATGTTTGCACTTGGCTCCTGGCTGCCACACAAGAACCCTTGGAATATTTTTTTTTTTATTTGGTTACGAGATGAAAACTAATCTTAATCGTTCTCTAATTAAAATCCTATTATCATACGACACAGTTCTAAAATAGAATTAAACTGATACATAAGCCCAAATATTTAGGCCCAAAAAGTTGTGAACCAACCCAATATTAGCATTAAAACCACGGCTACAGAGAAACCGCGCAGGGGCGCCACACACGCGCAGGAGCGCACCAACCCGCGCCGTAGCGCATCGACTAGCGCTGTAGCGCCTCACGAACAGAAACCATTCCGCGCAGCTGCGCCTATGAACGCGCAGGAGCGCCTTTGCCTCCAGAAAATTTCGTGCGCAGCTACTCCAAAACAGCGCTCTAGCGCGCAGCACCAGTGGAAAACCCGCGCAGTTGCGCCCCAAACCCGCGCAATAGCGCCTCCAACAGAAGAAAAGCCGCGCTGTTGCTCAAATTGCCGTGCAGCTGCGCCTCTCGACCGTAGAAATCAAGCGCTGCTGCCCTGATCAATGCGCTGCTGCGCAAACATTTCCCTGAACCACTACTCTCACACCATTACACCTATAGCTCCTGCCATACTGCTCTGCAGGGGAAACAATATTGACCAACAGCTTTGCACTCTTAGACACTCGAACATTTCACTTCTAAAGATTACTTTCAAGTCCAATTCCTCCTCCATAAATTCCTATCTCACTAAAATCGTTGTCCACCACCACAAATTCGTTCACGCCCTTAATGCCGACATGAATCAACCTACACAAAAATGCACAAAAACATATTAAACTACAATTAAACTTGAGAACGCACAACGTTTTAAGTCCGAATCGAAGGCTTTTTAGTGGATATAAAATCCACTTATCAAACCCCCAAACTTAAACCGTTGCTTGTCCTCAAGCAATGCAAACTACTCTAAATGATGCATGAATGCAATTAAATAATAAAATGACATGCTAATGCACAATGACCTAATGCAATGACTCCAAACACAAGATATCGTAACCGACTCACAATTCAACGCCTCAAATTATGCAACAACGCCAAACAGAGCTCGACTAAGCCCCCGTATACCAACAATACATGCGCAGAAACGTGGTGTGTGCAATTCTCACTAGAAATACTCTCGACACTAGATCAAAGGCATAACCAATTCTTCGCCACGACAATCACATGTTTATAAACAGAATGAACTCTAGACACTCCATGACTCAAAAACACCGCCATCATCATTCAAGGTAGACACGAACTCATGCTATACTCTACAAAACACTACAAACACAAAAGCACACATGCTCATTGACCGTGCAATGGGTGAGACCCCTAAAGGCTTATACAATAGCACCCTTTTAGCGAGCGTTAGGTCAGCAATCCCAAACCACAAAGGGCTTTAGGTTACTAGGACTAAGTCCCCTCAGACTTACTTGCTCGAGTACTAAAGAGCCCACCCTAGCCAATTCACATACACACACTCTCACCGACGCTCATTTTTTATTCACACGACTCTTTTTTGATTCTTTTCTCTTTTTTTTCTTTTTTTTTTTTTCTTGACTCTTTTTTTTTTTTTTTCTTGCTTTTTGAAATTTTTTTTTTTTTTTTTTTTATATGCATGGGTACACTATCTCACCCCCTAGACTACTCATATCAAATATGAGCGGCTACTAGCCATTTGACGCCTAGCCATTATTACACTACGACACGACACTTAGCATGAACCCATGTTTTCCCCCAAACTTATACTTAAGTGCTTCTACGCCATCAAGGGAATAACGAACATTCTAGATATAAATAAGTGATTAAATCCTAACAACCAAACTAGGTATGACTCGATCTAGCCCAAGAGCAAACAGTGAGACCGTGAAAAGATTGTGTTCCCGACACACGCAAGTCAATTTCATAAGTACTTAAATCAACCCTCTATTCATTGTCATCACACTCAAATTAGCATCAACCTAATGAGCCAGAAACAAACACTCGTGTGGAATCATATGATATGCATGAATATGCATGAACAAAATGATATTACAATCCTAAATAATCTATATGGCATGGCATCCTAAATGCAAACTAAATGACATGGCAACACTAAATGCAAAATTACTAATATGAACTATCATGAATATGCAACTATATGCAATGCAATGACTCTAACACCCTAAAATCACCCCCAAACTTATTAAATTCAATGTCCTCATTGAAGGTAAATTAAAGGGTACAAGAAAAACTCCCCTACTCATCGGCATCGTCACCCTCTTCGGGTGGTGTGTCAGGTGGTGGATAGACGTGGTGGGCGCCAAAGGTGGGCCAAGTGACCTGGAATCCCTGCTGGCGATACACTCCATCCAACGACTGCGTCAGATCCGTGGCAAACCTGCTCATCATATCATGTGTCGTGTCATAGCGCCGCAGCATGCGCCTATACTGAGCATCACTGAAGACCACGGTGCCCTGACTCGGCTGGCTCGTCTGAGCGTGGGAAGGACCCGCTCCATCAGACCGACGAGGAACTCTCTGCACTAGCGGTGGGGCCTCCTCGCCCTCAACAACAACATATCCAAGTCCCCTAGGATGCGGAGTGCCGCCCGGCCACTCAGCCATCCTCTGAATAGCATGGTGATTAATAGAGCCCATCGGAAGATGCAAAGTCTCATCATTATACCAAGTCACACCAACATGAATACACAACTGTGCAATAATCGCAGCGTGAGGGATCCCTCCAGTAGTGCCGCCACCCAAGAACTTCATGATGTTTTGATTGATGAGATACCCAAGATCAATGTAATGTCCATTCAAGATGCCCCACAAAAGAATGGCCCGCTCCACAGTGACATCGGTAACATGGGTGGATGGCATGATGCTCGCACACATAAATAGAAACCAAGCTCGCGCATACCGTGACAAAGCGGCGGCAGGGAATGTGCGCTTCTCAATCGTACCAGACTTACACTTCCACATCGTGCCCGGAATGCACATCCCCGCAATGATAGCATCCAAATCCACATTATCCCGGGTTTTCTGCGCCCAATCCTCGACCCCTCTCGGCTTTGGCGGTTGGAAAATAACCCGCCTTATATAGCTAGGCTTATAAGCCACTGTCTGGCCCCGTACTGTAGCCTCACCATTTTTCTCCTCTTTAGCATTAGCATAGAATTCCCGTACTATGCTCAACGGGACACCCTCCGGTTTAGAACAAAATTGCCCCCATCCTCTCTCCGTAATCATCGCCAACAACTCTCCATCCTCTTCCGAGGGTTCAAGTCCCCTCTCCCGCACAACGGCTCGCGGCATCAATTTTAAAAACTCATCCTCGGCCTTTTTCGACACAAATTTGTCAACATCGTAGTCGGGTTCCACCTCCTCCTCCGAACTACTACTAGCCACAACACGGTTTCTTTTCGGAGCCATACCACCAAGAATAATTCAATACTTCCACAATTTCAACAATTAACCAACAACACCCCAAATAATATTCCACACAAAATATCCCAATTCCAAAAATCAATCTTAATTCAATAAAAAGAGTGGGAAAGAAATTTACCCAAGAATTGAAGATTAGAACCTTGAAAGCACTCCCCCAAACTTGAATTAGAGAATCCTTGAAGCTTTAATGGAGGTTGGATGATTTGGAACAAAGAGGGGATTTGTGTGTATAGGTGTATGTATATATGGGTGTATAGATGTGGAAGATGAAGTGGGTGTGTAGGATTTGGGTTTGGTGGGTGTTAGAATTTAGGAGAGATTTGATTTAGGATGGGGGAAAAGGAAGATAAGGGTTTGTGGGGGGATTTTGGTGGCCAAGAAATATGCAGGAGACTTATGGTGGCTGGTGAAACAAGCGGCCCCTTTATTAATTTTTTTTTTTTTTTTTTTTTTTTTTTTTTTTTTTTTTTAAAGAAAATACTACAACACACTAGAAAACCAACCTAATTCCATACCAATTACGTGGGTTGCCTCCCACGGAGCGCTTCTTTAACGTCACTAGCTTGACTTGAAGCCTGACTTTACGTTGAACCAAGAACCACCGTTCTTTTCTCGCGATCCACCATTCCACCAAAATAGTGTTTCAATCTCTGACCATTGACCTTAAAAGCTTGATCAGGTGATGACTCGAAAATCTCCACAGCACCATGCGGATACACCGTTTTAATGGTGAAAGGCCCTGACCAACGTGATTTAAGCTTTCCCGGAAAAAGCTTGAGCCGGGAGTTAAAAAGAAGCACCAATTGGCCTGGTTCAAAGGTTTTGGGCACCAATTTCCTGTCGTGCCACCTCTTCACTTTCTCCTTATACAACTTTGAGTTCTCATAAGCTTGCAGACGGAACTCATCAAGTTCATTCAACTGTAACATCCTTTTTTCACCAGCAGCTGTCATATCAAGATTCAACTTTTTCAATGCCCAATACGCCTTGTGCTCAAGTTCTGCAGGTAGATGACACGCTTTTCCATAGACCAGCTGAAACGGAGACATCCCCAAAGGAGTTTTATAGGCAGTCCTGTAAGCCCACACAGCTTCATCCAATTTCGAGGACCAATCCTTCCTCGAAGGATTCACTACCTTCTCCAAGATTCGCTTAATTTCCCGATTCGAGACTTCGGCTTGACCATTAGTCTGAGGATGATAGGCGGTTGCAACGCGGTGAGATACTCGATATTTGGCTAGTAAAGCCGTGAACTGGCGGTTGCAAAAGTGAGTGCCTTCATCACTGATTATAGCACGAGGAGTCCCAAAACGAGTGAAGATCTGTTTATGAAGAAAGTTAAGCACGACCTTAGCATCGTTCGTTGGCAAGGCCTTCACCTCTACCCATTTGGATACATAATCCACTGCCAACAGAATGTACTGATTGTTGAACGACGACACAAAGGGTCCCATGAAGTCAATACCCCACACATCAAAGATCTCCACTTCCAGCATGTTATTCAACGGCATCTCATTCCTCCGAGAAATATTGCCAACTCTTTGGCACCGATCACATCGCAGCACGAACTGATGCGCATCCTTAAATAGAGTAGGCCAGAAGAAACCTGCCTGAAGAACCCGAGCAGCAGTTTTATCACCCCCATAATGACCACCGTAGATGGTGTCATGGCAATCTCGTAGAATCCCCTCCGTCTCACTGTAAGGAATACACCGTCGGAGAAGCTGATCCGGCCCTTGCCTGAAAAGATAGGGCTCATCCCAACGGTACCATTTGACATCGTGGAGGAATTTCTTCTTCTGAGCATAAGAAAATTCAGCTGGGATGATGTTGCTCACCAGATAATTCACAAAATCAGCGAACCACGGAACTTCACCTTGCACCTGAAACAACTGCTCATCCGGGAAGTGCTCATTTATGAGAGTTGCATCCTTACTTCCATCTTCACCCTGCTCCAATCTCGAGAGATGATCAGCTACCTGATTTTCCGTTCCTTTCCTGTCCTTGATCTCAAGTTCAAACTCCTGAAGTAGAAGTACCCAACGAATCAGTCGGGGTTTAGCATCCTTTTTAGCAAGTAGAAACCTGATAGCTGCATGGTCTGTGTAGACCGTGACCTTCGCACCAAGCAAATAAGACCTGAACTTCTCGAATCCATAAACAACTGCAAGAAGCTCTTTTTCAGTGGTGGTGTAATTCAGCTGGGCATCATTGAGGGTCTTACTAGCATAGTAGACCACATGAAAAACATTGCTCTTCCTTTGCCCTAACACCACACCCACAGCAAAGTCACTTGCGTCACACATCATCTCGAACGGCTCATTCCAGTTGGGAGCTGTGATGATTGGAGTAGTGGTCAGCTTCTTCTTCAAGTGCTCAAATGCCTGGAGACACTCATCAGTGAATTTGAAAAGAGTATCTTTCTCTAATAAGCTGCAAAGAGGCTTTGTAATTTTAGAGAAATCTTTGATGAAACGCCTATAGAACCCGGCGTGTCCCAGAAAACTGCGAACTCCTTTGACTGAAATAGGGGGAGGGAGCTTCTCAATAGTCTCCAGCTTGGCCTTGTCCACTTCTAAACCCTTTCTAGACACCTTGTGACCTAGAATAATGCCTTCTTGTACCATGAAGTGGCACTTCTCCCAGTTGAGCACTAGATTCGTCTCCACACATCGCTTCAAAACCATACTCAGATTGTGTAAGCATTCGTCATACGATGACCCAAAGACAGAGAAGTCATCCATGAACACTTCCACATTAATGCCAATCATATCAGAGAAGATGGCCATCATGCATCTCTGGAATGTAGCTGGAGCACCACAAAGTCCGAAGGAAACACGTCGGAACGCAAAAGTCCCAAATGGACATGTGAAGGTAGTCTTCTCCTGATCTTCAGGAGCTATAGCAATCTGATTGTAGCCCGAATACCCATCCAACAAACAGTAGTACTCATGTCCAGCTAACCTGTCCAACATCTGGTCAATGAAGGGTAGAGGGAAGTGATCCTTCCTGGTGGCCTTGTTCAACTTTCTGTAGTCCATACAAACTCTCCAACCTGTGACTGTCCGCGTTGGAATGAGTTCATTCTTTTCGTTGGTCACCACTGTCATACCCCCTTTCTTTGGTACGCACTGAACGGGGCTCACCCACGAACTATCCGAGATTGGATAGATGATGCCTGCGTCCAGCCACTTTAGAATCTCCTTCTTGACAACCTCTTTCATGATGGGATTTAGCCTCCTCTGATGTTCCACTGAAGGTTTGCACCCTTCCTCCATTGGAATTTTGTGCATACAGTACGAGGGGCTGATGCCCTTGATGTCTGCAATCGTCCACCCTATCGCTGACTTGAACTCTCTCAAAATCCGCAAAAGTTTCTCTTCCTCGCTACCTGACAGGTTAGATGCAATAATCACAGGTAATGTAGATGCATCACCAAGAAAAGCATACCTTAGATGGTCCGGCAGTGGCTTGAGTTCAAGTTCAGGAGCTTCCTCAATAGATGGCTTAAGGCGGATTTGTGATTTCTGAAGCTCAGCTAAACCCAGTGATGTGGGTGGAGCAATGATTCTTCTCTGATAAGGGCTAGCATTCAACATTTGCATACATTCAGCATCCTCTTCATCTTCAGAGTCAGCATCCCCCTGTAATGTGCTGACTAAAGCATCCGTTTTCAACATCTGATTCATCTCCTTGTGTTGCAGCGACTTGACCACATCAAGTCTGAAGCAGTCTTCCTCTTCAGTAGGCAATTGCATGGCTTTAAACACATTGAACGTGATGTTTTGATCATGCACTCTCGTAGTCAATTCCCCTTTTTGAACATCAATTAACGTTTTGCCCGTGGCCAAGAATGGCCTTCCCAAGATAATGGGTATGTTCTTGTCCTCCTCGAAATCCAAGATGACAAAGTCAGCCGGAAAGATGAGTTTATCTACCTTGACTAGAACGTCTTCTACTATTCCACGAGGATATGTAACCGACCTGTCCGCAAGCTGCAATGAAATATTTGTTGGCTTAGGGTCTGGAAGTCCAAGTGTCAAGAAGACTGAGAGAGGCATCAGATTGATGCTTCCACCAAGATCACACAAGCATCGGTTGAAAGACACGTTCCCAATAGTGCAGGGAATGGTGAAGCTCCCTGGATCTTTAAGCTTTGGAGGAAGTTTCTGCTGCAGAATCGCGCTACATTGCTCCGTCAGTGCAACTGTCTCATAATCAGCCAGCTTTAATTTCTTTGAGAGAATACCCTTCATAAATTTGGCGTAGCTAGGCATTTGTTCCAAGGCTTCAGCAAATGGTATGTTGATATGTAGCTTTTTAAACACCTCCAGAAACTTACCAAATTGCTGATCCTTCTTCTCCTTCTGAATTCGCTGAGGAAAAGGTGGAGACGGATAGACTGGAGGCTTAACCTCTGAAGGGGCCGACTCCTTAATTGGTTGCTTTTCCTTGTCCTCAACATCCTCTAGCTCTGCTTGTTTTGAAGTCTGCTCAAAATCTGAACCCCCTGTAACCTTTCCTGATCGCAGAGTGATAGACTGTACCTGCTCCTTACCCTCTCTCTTTCCTGGATTCGGCTCTGTGTTGCTAGGCAGAGTTCCCTGCTGCCTATTAAGTAGGGCATTAGCAAGCTGGCCAATCTGATTTTCCAAAGTCTTAAGCGAAGAAGCTTGACTCTGGAGTGAAACTGCTTGGCTCTTGACCATGGCTCTCAACTCCTCAAGTTCAGATTTCTCATTATTCTGCTGCTGAAATCCTGGAGGCTGATACTGCTGCCTCGGCGCATATTGCTGCTGACTCCCTGAAGGGTTGAACTGTCTACCCCCAAACTGCTGGTTGGGAGGTGGAAAAGATTGCTGCTGTGCGATGTTCTGATTGTTACCCCAGCTGAAATTGGGGTGGTTCCTGTTATTCGGATGATAAGTGTTGGGCACTGGCTGCTGCGGCCTTTGGAAGTTGCTCACAAATTGTGCCGACTCAGTGGATATGGCACATTGACGAGTATCATGGCTACCAGCACATAGCTCGCAGATGCTAGCAACCTGTTGCATCCCAAGATTAGCCAATGAATCAACTTTCAAATTAAGAGCCTCCAACTGAGCTGAAAGTGCAGTAGCTGTGTCAACTTGAAGGACTCCTGCCACTTTGTTCTGCTGCAATCTCTGGGAAGGATTCTGATACTCATTTGCAGCCATCATTTCAATCAACTCGTAGGCTTCCTCGTAGCTCTTAGCCCACAATGCTCCTCCAGAAGCTGCATCGACCATAGGCCTAGATTGGCCTCCCAGACCATTGTAAAAGCAGTTTATGATCATCCAGTCTGGCATTCCATGATGGGGGCATTTCCTAAGCATCTCCTTGTAACGCTCCCAAGCTTCACATAGAGATTCCCCCTGAGTCTGAGTGAACTGAGTGATGGCATTCCGTATGGCTGCAGTCTTAGCCATAGGAAAGAATTTGGAGAGAAACTTCTGTGCAAGCTCTTCCCACGTAGTGATTGAACCAGCTGGTAAAGAATGTAACCAGCCCTTGGCTTTGTCCCTCAAAGAGAACGGGAAGAGTCTCAGCTTCACTGCATCATCAGAGACACCATTAAACTTGAAGGTGTCACAGATTTCGATGAAATTCCTGATGTGCATATTGGGGTCCTCAGTAGCACCACCCCCAAATTGCACTGTGTTTTGCACCATCTGGATAGTGCCCGGCTTGATCTCGAACGTATTCGCAGCAATGGCAGGCCTGATGATACTTGACTGAATATCATTAATTCTAGGCTGCGAATAGTCCATGAGAGCCCTTGGAACGTCCTGTGGATTAGGGTCTCCCATAGCAACAGAGTGTTCAACTTCAACCTCAACCTCAAGTTCAACTTCTTCTTCTTGTTTTCTTTCTTGTTCCGCCTTGGTTTGAGATCGTGTTCGCATGCACGATTAGTACCTGAAACACAAATAGGCAAGGCGACACAAGTTGGATAAGTAATCACAAATCAAGTCAGTAATCTATAACGACCACTGATGAAAAGCATATAACTACAATAACACCGCGTCCCCGGCAGCGGCGCCAAAAACTTGTTAGCTTCGCAAACACGCAAGTATACGTGGTCACAAAGTAGCAAGCGGTAAATAAGAGTTCGATCCTCAGGGACAAAATGTACTGTGAATTTATTGCCTATGCAACAGCGTATGATTACTTTTTACTGCCTGACAATTAACAATTTCAAATTGTTATTATCCTAAAATTATCAACTAAGCAAAACAGATCGGAAGGTGAATAAACAAGAATTTATCAATAGCAAGAAAGACATGGGATTCCAATTTCATCGACAATTTCACTATCGACTGACTCAATATATCGACTCGGGTGATAATTCAATAATTAATCAGATAACACGATGATAATACGAGCTACCTTTCAGTAAACTCGCATCAAACCCCTTAAATTCCACAAAAGATAGAATTTACGAAGACATCAAATTATATTCGGATTATATATGTCTATACAATCTGGAAACACAATTGATTTAAGCTTAAGTTATCAAAACGATTACATGGGACAACGTGAGATGGGTTAAATCACATTGCAAATCAAGATTAAATAATTAAATCAAGAACCCACGCTAATTTGGCGATATCTAAATCCTAGAATCCGCTTTCGCAATCAACTAGGATTAATTAAATAAGATGGTCGCGAATCATCTTTAAATTAATTCAACCAAATTAGATTATTGAAAATTAATCACCCGAAATCAATTATGAATCAAGCACGAACGTTACATCATCGAATCTACTGGAACCCCATGATAAGAATTTAGTTCATTATCAAATTAATTACTAACATGGAATTCATAAAAAGCATAGATCTAAAATTGCACATGAAATTAAACAATATAAGAATAATTAAAAATATAAGAACAAGAGATAGAAAATAAAACCCAATTGTTGAAGAAAATACTAAAAGCTGGAATTAATGTTTGCACTTGGCTCCTGGCTGCCACACAAGAACCCTTGGAATATTTTTTTTTTATTTGGTTACGAGATGAAAACTAATCTTAATCGTTCTCTAATTAAAATCCTATTATCATACGACACAGTTCTAAAATAGAATTAAACTGATACATAAGCCCAAATATTTAGGCCCAAAAAGTTGTGAACCAACCCAATATTAGCATTAAAACCACGGCTACAGAGAAACCGCGCAGGGGCGCCACACACGCGCAGGAGCGCACCAACCCGCGCCGTAGCGCATCGACTAGCGCTGTAGCGCCTCACGAACAGAAACCATTCCGCGCAGCTGCGCCTATGAACGCGCAGGAGCGCCTTTGCCTCCAGAAAATTTCGTGCGCAGCTACTCCAAAACAGCGCTCTAGCGCGCAGCACCAGTGGAAAACCCGCGCAGTTGCGCCCCAAACCCGCGCAATAGCGCCTCCAACAGAAGAAAAGCCGCGCTGTTGCTCAAATTGCTGTGCAGCTGCGCCTCTCGACCGTAGAAATCAAGCGCTGCTGCCCTGATCAATGCGCTGCTGCGCAAACATTTCCCTGAACCACTACTCTCACACCATTACACCTATAGCTCCTGCCATACTGCTCTGCAGGGGAAACAATATTGACCAACAGCTTTGCACTCTTAGACACTCGAACATTTCACTTCTAAAGATTACTTTCAAGTCCAATTCCTCCTCCATAAATTCCTATCTCACTAAAATCGTTGTCCACCACCACAAATTCGTTCACGCCCTTAATGCCGACATGAATCAACCTACACAAAAATGCACAAAAACATATTAAACTACAATTAAACTTGAGAACGCACAACGTTTTAAGTCCGAATCGAAGGCTTTTTAGTGGATATAAAATCCACTTATCAATTTGGAAAGGGCACTATTTGGGACAGACACTGGTGAGCTACACAAATTTCAAGAATTGGAATGTGCGTACCAAGAGGCTGATGACCATGGGAAAGATGCAGGTCTTCTACTTGTCTCAGAGTATAAAGATGGAGGTAGCGCATTAGAGCCAATGGAGGAAGTTCTCTTTGAGGAACCAAAGGCTTCAAAAACTTACATTTACCCTCCTCCATTATATTTAAGCGAAGCCCGCGAATGTGTGTTATTCTACAAATTGACAGATTTTGGGTCAACCGATGAAGGCATTGGAATAGGACATAGTTGTTATACGAATAGGCCAAACGAAGAGAAGGGGCAGAAAGTGTGCCGCCGTGATGATGATGAAGTCTCACGAAGAGATGACCAGGCCCACTATTATCATCCTTAATGGAGGCTTGGACGTAGTCAAGCTAATTGACTCTAAAAAAGCGCTTCGTGGGAGGCAACCCATGTGTTAGGTATGTAGTAGTATGTAGTAGTGTGTCATTTGTTCATGTAGGAAATCATATTTTGCATGTTAGTAGTAATTCATTCGTATTTTGTATGTATTGCATGTTTGTTTCATATAGGACATTCTGTTATTTTGTTATATTTACCATGTGAGTCCATTTATTTGCATTTGCATAGCATGCATATTCATGATCCCTTAGGATGAGCTGATTCTGATTGGTAGGTCGATTTCTTATTGAGTGTGGTAATGATGAGTAGAGGGTTGATTTATAGTTTCTAAGAAATTGACTTGCATGTTCAGAAACAAAATATTTACACAGTCTCATTAGTTTGCTTTTGAGCTAGGTTAGGGTCAGGCTTGTTTGGATGTTTTGAGATTTAATCACTTGATTATATTTAGAATTTTCGTTATTCCCTTGATGACATAGAAGCACTTAAGTCTAAGTTTGGGGGAAACTAGGGATTTCATGCTTATTTGTAAATAAGTGTCAATAATGGCTAGGCGTCAAATGGCTTGTAGCCGGCTCATATTTATATGAGTAGTCTAGGGTTGGAAATGAGAATTCTCATTTCAGAGGGCATATGAAAGAAAAAAAAGAAAAAAAAAGGAGTCATATGTAAATTGTTAATTGTTATATGCAAAATTAACCAGGGTGAGCTCTTTAATACTCGAGCAATTAAGTTCGCGGGGACTTTTATACCTAGTGACCTAAGGCTTTGATAGTCTGGGATCCACTAACCTAACGCTCTCTACATGGGTATTATTGTATAAGCCTTTTGGGGTCTCATCCATTGCACGGTTAAATAAGCATGCTTGTATATTATGTGTCATAGTTGTTAGTAATAAAGCATGAATTCCTAGCTAACTCAAGTGATGATGGAGGTGTTCCTAGGTTATGAAGTGTTTACCGTCTATTCTATTTATAAACCTGTGATTGTCTTGGCGAAGAATAGGTATGATTTTGATCTAGTTTTGGGATTATTTCTGATGATCATCGCACACACGCGCGTTTCTGTTCATGTATTGTTAGTATACGGGGATTTAGTCGAGCTCTATTTGGATTTAGTTGCATTCTTTGAGATATTTGCTTGCTAGTTGGTTTTTGTTAGTTTGAAGGGGATCGTTGCATTTTCATATTAATTGCATTGTTATTGTATTGTTTAGTTAGATGGATTTTGTGGGTACATTCACTATAGGCCCTCACGAGACCTCACTCGTCCACTAGGGCTGCCTAGGGGTTTAAAGGGTTTGTTGCATATGCCAAATGCAACCGTGATCACCTACGGAAGTGGTACTAGTTAGTTTGTTAGTGTTTAGTTGTTTATGCTTGAGGACAAGCATCGGTTTAAGTTTGGGGGTGTGATAAGTGGATTTTATATCCACTTGGAGCGTTCCATATCGGCTTAAATTGATTCACTTGGCCTCAAGTTTGTTGTAGTTTTGATGTGTTTTGTTTAAATGTGCAGGTTTACAGAAACATCGATTAGGGTTGAAGTTTTCGTCATTTTTGGAGTTGATTTGTGCAATGGAATGAAGAATGGAGTCTTGTACTGGGTTGCCATGAAGATTCCAAGCTAAGGAAATTGAAGACGGAAGCTTGTGCAAAAAAAGAACGGGAAGAAAAGGCGAAGAAATGGAGCAAAAAGAAGCAAACTGTTAGCAACTCAAGCGCAGGCAGCGCCCTTAGAGCGCTGGCAGCGCTCCAGAAGTCCAAGAAACAGAATTCCAAGCGCAGGAAGCGCAGGCAGCGCCCTGCCGACTAGAAAATGCTGAAGAATGACCGTTTTGCCCTAATTCGAGTCCTAATTGTATTTTTGGTATTTCCTTGTATCAAAACCAACTTCTAATTGTATGGTAGTGATATTTTTCTTGCTTGGCAAGATATCTAGGGCTATAAAAACACATCTTAGCATTGTAATTTGTATCGTTACATATCATAGCATAGATTTGCAAGGGAGAAAAGGGGAGAAAGATTCAACGCTCGTGACAAGCAACGGATCTAGATCTACTACATCTTTTGTATTCTTTTCTTAGGCGCTATTCTGGATTCTAGATTTGTTTTCTCGACTATTTGTTTTATTAATATTACTTCTTCTTTCTTTAATACTTTGTTTTATATCATGTTTTCATCAATTCCCATGGTGACGAGAGATTCAATTATGAACTAATCGTTGTCATGGAATTCTAATGGATTTATCTATGTAGCTTAGTAGTTTGATTGCTTTAAAGATTTATGTGTGGTGAATTCTTGATATCCTCGTATGGCTGTGATTCATGTATTTAGATGCGTAGCTAACATCTAATTTGTTAATCTTTTGTGAAACGAGAGTGGATCTTAAGATTTAGAACTTGTCATGCTAGCATAGGTTCATGATTGTTATCAACATGATTTGTAGTATAAGATGAGAATACTTATACTGTCCTATGTGATCTATATGGATGACTTGTGCTTAAACCGTTATGTTTTCAAATCTTATAGAGATATAGGGTCTAAACATAATTGGTGTCTATTCATCTTCCATCTCTTTTGTGGATGTATGATTAGTTTGGTGTTCGTATACCGAGAGGTAACCTATACTTGTTTTGTGTTGTATGATCAGATATCAAAACCATCACATGTATTGATTAAAGGCACCAACTCCAAGTGAAGTAGATAATGAAGTTAGAGTCCCATGTTTATTCTCATATAAGTAATTCAGTTTAATTCTCGTTAGTTGTTCATTCTTAGTTGATAATTTGCATCTTAGTTAGTTTAGTTAAATAAAACCCCAATTTGTTATTTGTCTTGGCAGTGAATTAAAACCATACATTGTTGAATAGGTGCATTAACTGAATAGAAACTTAACCAGATCTCTATGGAACGAACTTGAATTATATTACTTGTGACCACGTATACTTGCGTGATATTGTGTTAACAATGTCTTCATGTCATGTGTCAAGGCCTGGGCGCCAGAGACCTTGGTGAAAGAACTTGATTGTGTTAGTAAATTGTTCAGGGGAAGTGAAGATATCAAAGGTAAGGAGTTGCATAGAAGGGCTGACCTCTTATGAGTTTGAGGATGATGGAAGTCATTGCCATCGTTTAAATGGAAGTAATTGCCATTGTTTGTGAAGATGGAAGTCATTGCCATCATTTATATGGAAGATTCCACCAAATTCAGAAATTACTGGGAAGAAGATTCCACCAAATTCTGAAGTTATTGGGGAATGAAGAAGAAGCTAGAGCTAGGACCATGAGCCCAGAGCCGTGAGCCACGAGTCAGAGGCACGAGCCAGAGTCGCGAGCCACGAGTCAGAGCCACGCACTAGAGCTGCTAGCCAGAGACCATGAGCCCAGAGCCGCGAGCCACGGGTCAGAGCCACGAGCCGCGAGTCACGAGCCAGAGCCACGCACCAGAACCGCGAGCTAGAGCCAAGAGGTTTTAACTTCAAGCCAAGAGTGTCACTTTGTTCTCACCCATTGGCTTCAGGGGGAGTATTGAAGGGTAGTTTAAGTTTAGTAAGGGTAGTTTAGTAATTGTCCACTTGGCCCTATATAAAGCCACTTTTACTGTCATTATTGGCAAGATCAACACAATGTAGTCTTTTAATGTATATTCAACTTTTACCTATATTGTTTGTGCATATTTTATCTTTCTTGTTCATCTATTCATTCTACAATTATATATCTTTGATTATTCAACTTACAAAAGAGTTTCCTTAGATCAAGAAGCGTATATCATCTGAACCGAAAGACACGCATGTTGCCCCTATACATTTAGACAATAATACTTTCAAGTCTGAAAGGATAAACCCCACAATGAAGAGCCTCGTTAAAAAATCCCCCAAGAGTAAAATCCTATGAGAGACATTTAGACAATAATACCATCAAGTTTGAAATGATAAACCCCACAATGAAAAGCCTTGTTAAAAAAATCCCCCAAGAATAAAATCTTATGGAAAAAAATTTAAGAGGGAAAAAAAGTACCCACAAAGAAAAAAATACATCATTAAACAACTTGACTTCTAAATTGAAAATACTTCTCGTACAAAATATAAATCTTTTCCGGTAAAAATTGCCCAAAACAAGAGAATATATCTTAGACGGTTACTTGAATATATAACAAAATTAGAATACAAAAAGGTTCAACTTCAACATGCAGGGGATGACCAAAATTGGAAATTGAGCAAGTCACAATAGCAAGTTTTTGCATTTTGAGTGACTATAAGTTTCAGGCTTTTTTCAGTGAATGCAAAATGACGTTCAGCTTTTAGTAAGATTCCAAGGAACCAAGCAGAACACCAAATAAGAAAACGAGTTCACCAGAAAGCAAGCTGAGACTATTCACATATTGACTGTGTTATGCCCAAATCTGGCATAATGGATAAATTGATTTAATTAGCTAAATTGATGGTTCATAATCTATGATGGGCCTGGAAGATGAAGATTGGGTCACTAAAGCCCACTATTGGAATCAGCCCGGCATATCTTGGCAATAATACTTCTATTACAAGAGCACATCGCGATGCTGCGCCTCGCTGGCGATGCTTGCAGGAGGATCGCTTCGCTTTACACTACATATGTAACTCACAGCGAGATCATTATCTCCTCTTCTCTGGAAGGCTCATGGCCAGACTTAAGGTCGCATGAGTAGCTAGGCACAGGGATCGCTTCGCATGGCCAGGCCTCTCAAGGTCGCATGCAAGGGCCCTGATGGATCTTTCATTCCGAATCTATCCATTCGAGATTATGGGCTTCTACAGCTGGATCATGGATCATGGATAGATTTGATGACTTATTGCCACGTTAGCCCTAAACAAGTGGGCTTGGACTTTGGCTTATCTCATAAAACCCTAGCCCGCCTAGGTAACTCGTGGCCCAAGAACTACGTCAGGCTTGATCCCTATAAATAGGGTACGTAGGCACCTTGATACGGATGAGAAATAGTTTACCTGAAAAACACCTATCAAGCTCAGCCACATTCATACACACAAAACCCTAATCCTTCGTTCTTCTTT
Organism: Saposhnikovia divaricata; assembly: GCA_036435485.1. Lineage (NCBI taxonomy): Eukaryota > Viridiplantae > Streptophyta > Magnoliopsida > Apiales > Apiaceae > Saposhnikovia > Saposhnikovia divaricata. Next base: position 63,366,790 of record CM071594.1, read on the forward strand.
ATTAGCAAAATATCCGTATTTTGCTCCGATAATCCAGCAAACCTCCAAAATATTGTTATACAATATTCTCCCTATAACATTTGGCGCTAGAAGGAGGGAAAGTCATTGAATTGGGAGAACGATGACTAAATCACACAAAAAGAGGAACGATGGTGAGACCCCGGGGTCGCATAAGGTGAACAAGGACGATCCCCTGACGAGAGGCCCCACAGAGGACGAAGCGTCCAAGGACAACTCTAAGACTGGGGACAGGGAGGAACACACCCCCCCAGCACAGAAGGTGACATTGAACAGCGAGGTCATGTCTTTTCTAAAAGGCCTCGGTGAGCAGGTGACCGCGGTACATGAAAGGGTCGCAAAGGTGGAGAGGCGCTATAGTTCTAGAGGATCGAAGAGGAATGCAAGGACAGGCGGTAGAGTGCCAGTGGAAGGAAGCAAACTCCCCCCTAAGAAACTCGTTGATGACTTCGATGATGTCCTAACAGATCAAAGCAACCCTGACTGGAATGAGGGGGAGGACTCGCTCGGACAGAAAGGGGGATCGCATGACAAGGTCGCCTCATCTGAGGGGAGATCGGTCAGTGTTTTTGACCGTCTCGGAAAGAAGCTGACTGAGCATGACCTTCGTCTAAAATTGGAAAAGGTTAATGCGCCTCGTCATGAAGGATCTAAGAACAGAAGTAGGGGCACACATCGACAATTGTCTCCTCGAGATCGCGAGCGGTCATATCGTCGCGATGACAGACCCCCCTCTCTTCGTAGAGAGCGTGAGCGGTCCCATCGTCGCGATGACAGACCCCCATCTCATCGAGACCAGGAACGATCTCAATATCTTGAAGAGGATCGTAAAAAGAAGGATCGCAGGAATGACCAGGAGGAGTCCAGTGTCCTAAAAAAGACCCAGTCTCATCATGGAAGTACTGGAGGTAAAAAGGAGGCTGAAAAGGAGGTCAAGGTAGGAAACTATAAGCTGGAGGAGTTGAAGAAGGCCCTGGATGCGATGAACAGTGAGAAAGGGATCTTTAGCACTATGGGCTCGTCATCGCCCTTTACTCACGAAATTCGAACCGCTCCGCTTCCTGCAGTGTTTCGAGGCCATCAGCATGATATGACCTATAATGGCGACACTGATCCAGCGGAGTTCGTGATTCGGTTTAATAATGAGATGGATGTTTATCAGGTTTCATTACTAGCGAGGTGTAGACTATTTGCGGCCTCGCTGAGGGGAAGTGCTCAGCAGTGGTTTTCGAAGTTAGGGGCATTGATTGTCATTGAGTCTTAGGAGCAACTCGTGGACATCTTTATCAAACAGTTCCAGTCCTCGATGCTCTATGCACCCCCTGTATCCACCTTAGCAAACATAAAACAGAAGGAAGGCGAAACCCTTCATGATTACTTCAAGAGGTTCAATGCTGAGGTGCCTCGCGTGCGAGGTGCAAATGACGAAGCTGTGAAAAATTTCCTCATCGCTGGAGTAAGGGAAGGTACAGAATTTTGGAAGAAGCTACAAGAACAGACCCCTAGTACTCTCTCTGAATTGCACAAGATCGCTGAGCCTTTCAAGCGTGTTGAAAAGTCACTCGCAGATTTGAAGAAGAATAATGAAAGGAGTGGCAGTTGGAATAGGAATCGGGGGGGGGGGGTAAAAAGGAAGGACTCCAGGAGTCCAGGGCGAAGACGGGATCGAAGTCGAAGCCTCAGCCCAAAAAGGAGAGACCGCGATCCTTTAAGGCGATCCCCACCGAGATCTCGCCCCGCGAGGGATGGAGACAAGTATATCCCTCTGGTCGCCCCAATTGATCACATTTATGCAGTCAATGAAAACAAGGGGATATTCAGGAAGCCTACACCGATGGGTCTGAAGGGGACCGCAAACACTAGCAGGTATTGTGCCTTTCATGAACAAACAGGGCATGATACATCAACCTGCCGAGAGCTGAAGCAGCAAGTGGATCAGTTAATTCGTGATGGAAAGTTGACTGAGTGGGCGGTTCGCGAGGTGAAGAAGCATAATCCCAAGTCTGGCCTTGGGTATAATCAAGCCCCCCCACCTGAACAGAACCCAGTCATTAAGGAAAGGGAAGCGCGAGGCGGAAGTATTCATGTGATAATTGGGGGACCCCACATCGGGGGAGACAGCAATAAAGCCAGAGAAAGATATGCTCGCGAGGCCAGGGAGCGACCCCTCACTAATGTACATCACTTGCAAGAGCGACCCCCAAAGCTCTTCAAGGGGGAAGATACAAACATCATGTTCACTGAGGAGGATGCAAAGTGGGTTCACCACCCTCATTCTGATGCCCTCGTTGTTCGAATTCGCATTGGATCGCAGAATGTCTACAGAGTTCTGGTTAATAATGGGAGTGCTGTGAATCTCCTGACATACGAGGTCTACCAAAAGATGGGCTACGTGGATAAAGATCTCATCCCAACTGTGGGACACTTGTATGGTTTTACTGGAGCCTCAGTGAGTGTCAAGGGTCTCATACGACTTCCTGTGACTTTAGGAGACGAGCCCTGCATCACTACCAAGATCGCAGACTTCATGGTGGTGGATCAACCTTCAGCATACAATGCTATTGTAGGGAGGCCTATACTCAAGGAAATGAGGGTGGTCACTTCTATCTATCATCTTTCCATGAAGTTTCCTACCCCAAATGGAGTGGGATGTGTCAAGGGGGCGCAGCATGAATCACGAGAATGTTACAACAAGGCCCTTAAGTCTGCTGAAAAGGGTAGCATATCTATGATAGACAGGATGGAAAGCGAGGAGGAAGATAGGGCTCGCAAATCGGCCTCGCGACCCTCAAATGAATGCAACATCATATCAATCGAGGAACTCCCAGCTGGTTATTTTGATGATTTGGGAATTCAGGCAGAACCAGTACCAGGTGCTTTAATGATGGGAACCTCGCAGCCAGTAATGGTTCTCCAGGAAGGGATTGTTGAAGAGGCTACAGATAGTGATAGCGAGGAGAGCCCAGAGCAGGCCGCTGTGCGAGCCCGAAAGGGAAAATGGGTTCGCAAAGAAACATCTACACTGACAGAACTGCTAAATGGTATCACACAGACAACAACTGTTGTTAAGGAATATGGGCACGCAGGTGTCAACCCCTGCGAGGCAGAATCTAGTCAGGCTCGTGAATATGATCTAGACCTGGATCCTCGCATCCCAGAGCATGTTGAGCGAGCTGGGGCAGCTGAAGACACGATCCCTATTCTTGTTGATGTGCAGGACCCTTCAAAGGTGTTGAAAATAGGGTCGCAACTCAACCTTGATCTGAGAGAGAGATTGGTCACTTTTCTGAAGGCCAACCTTGACGTGTTCGCCTGGTCGCATGAAGACATGATTGGGATCGATCCTAATGTGATGTGTCATAGGCTCAACTTGGATCCAAGCAAAAAAGGTGTTAGACAGAAAAGGTGACCAATAAGTGGAGAGCGAGCCGAGGCTCTCAAAGAAGAGGTGGATAGACTGCTTAAGGTCGGGCTCGTTAGGGAATCATTCTACCTTGACTGGCTCGCGAACCCTGTCCTCGTAAAGAAGCCAAACGGAAAATGGAGAACATGTGTGGATTTCACTGATCTCAATAAGCATTGCCCAAAGGATAGTTTCCCATTGCCAAGGATTGATCAGCTAGTGGATGCAACAGCAGGGCATGCACTTCTCTCCTTCATGGATGCTTATTCTGGGTACAATCAGATACCCATGTACGGTCCTGATCAAGAGCACACCTCGTTTATCACGGATAGAGGTCTCTATTGCTACATAGGGATGCCCTTCGGTCTCCTTAATGCTGGGGCTACCTATCAACGGCTCGTTAATATGATGTTTGAGAAGCAGATTGGGAAGACAATGGAAGTTTATGTAGATGACATGCTGGTAAAATCCAAAGAGGCTGGGGATCACATCGCCCACCTCGCTGAAATGTTCGATATACTAAGGAAGTACAGAATGAAACTCAATCCACAGAAGTGTGTCTTTGGAGTTGAGTCTGGAAAGTTCTTGGGGTTCATTGTCAATCATAGGGGAATTGAAGCGAACCCTGCAAAAATAAAGGCCTTGATGGAAATGCGATCCCCAAGAAGTGTGAAGGAAGTTCAGAGTTTAACGGGACGGATCGCAGCCCTTAACCGGTTCGTCTCTAAATCATCAGATAAATGCCATGAGTTCTTCAAGGCGATTAAGAAGGTTGGAAAAAACTTTGAGTGGACCCCTCAATGCGAGGAGGCTTTCCAGAACATCAAGGAGCAACTTGGCTCGCCACCAGTATTATCTAAGCCCAAGAACGGGGAGACGCTCATTGTCTATCTCGCGGTGTCAGAACATGCGGTCAGTGCAGTGCTAGTTCGCGAGGAGGGGAAAGTTCAGTATCCTGTATACTATGTTAGCAAAAGGATGTTAGATGCTGAGACTCGCTACACCAACATGGAGAAGCTAGCCAATGCCCTGGTGCTGGCCTCGCGGAAATTGAGACCCTACTTTCAGGCCCATAGCATTGAGGTTCGCACAGCCTATCCATTGAGGCAGGTAATGCATAAGCCAGAATCCTCAGGAAGATTGTTGAAGTGGACAGTGGAGCTCAGCCAATTTGATATTGAGTTCAAGCCTCGTGGTCCCATTAAAGGTCAGGCACTTGAAGACTTCATTCTGGAATTCCCTCCTCAGTCTAAGGAAGATAAGTTGGCTATCATAGCGATCCCAGAGACCGCATCTAGCGAGGCTAAGAAAGAAAATTCCGCCTCGTGGTGGGAACTATATGTTGATGGAGCATCAAATAAAGAAGGAGCTGGGGCTGGCATCGAGTTGGTATCACCAGAGGGTCGCAGAATAAAAAGTGCAGTGCATTTTGCTTTCGAAGCCTCTAATAATGCAGCAGAGTACGAGGCCCTCATCATTGGTCTTAAACTTGCATTGGAGATGAAGGTGGAGAATCTAACTGCATACAACGATTCTATGTTGGTAGCATATCATCTATGGTGTGGATGGCAAGCTAGGGGTGAGCAGATTGAGCTATATCTGCGATGTGCACAAAGATTGGTTAAAAAATTCAACAATATCAAAGTGGTTCACATCAGGAGAGAAAAGAATCAGGGGGCTGATGCACTAGCAAAGTTGGGATCGCGTCGCGAGGCTACCTTACTTGGAATTATTCCACTGGAAATTCAAACAAAGCCCAGTGTGCCAGAGGAGTTTGTTATGGAGATAGCGACCCCAGGGTCGACCTGGACGACCCCTATATGGGAGTATGTGTAAAGTGGAGCCCTGCCTGAAGACAAAAAAGAGGCAAGAAAAATCAAATATCAGGCGGCTCGCTATGTCATTTATGACGAGGTCCTGTATAGAAGAGGGTTCAACACCCCGCTCCTAAGATGTGTGGATGGAAAAGAATGCAATTACATTCTCAGATAAGTTCATGAAGGAATATGTGGCAATCACTCGGGGGGTAGTTCTCTAGCCCAAAAGATCCTTCGCCAAGGGTACTACTGGCCTACTTTGAAAAGAGATGCTTTTGAGTTCGCTAGAAGGTGTGATAACTGCCAAAGGATCGCTAATTATAGCAACGCTCCTGTCTCGCACCTCACCTCGCTAACGAGCCCATGGCCCTTCGCTATGTGGGGCATTGACTTAATTGGGGAGCTACCTAAGGCCAAGGGAGGTGTCAAGTATGCAGTTGTGGCCGTTGATTATTTCACCAAATGGGCCGAGGCTGAGCCACTTGCCACTATTACTGCAAAGAAACTCAAGGACTTTGTGTACAGGGCAATTGTGTGTCGCTATGGGATTCCTTATCAGCTCATATCAGATAACGGAAAGCAATTTGATAGCAAAGACATGAAAGAGTTCTATGAGAACCTGGGGATCAAGAAGAGTTTTTCAGCTGTGAGTCACCCCCAGACAAATGGTCAAACTGAGGCCATCAACAAAATCATCAAACATACTTTGAAGGCCAAGTTAGAGGAGAGCAAAGGCAATTGGCCTGAAGAATTACCAAGGGTCTTGTGGTCATACAACACGACCCCAAGGACCACAACTGGAGAGACCCCCTTTTCCATAACATATGGCAGCGAGGCTATGGTCCCTGTTGAAGTGGGCTCCGGGTCGTTTAGAAGGGAACACTACGATCCCGATGCAAGCGAGGTGAATCATAGATTGTACCTAGACATGATAGAAGAAACAAGAAGCGAGGCTCAGCTTCGCCTCGTGGCTTACCAACAGAGGACAGCGAGGTACTATAATGGAAAGGTCAAAGCAAGTTCTTTAAAGACAGGTGACCTCGTGCGTAGGAGAGTCAGGCCTAACACTAAGGTCCCAGGCCATGGTGTCTTTGGTGCTAATTGGGAAGGGCCTTACAAAATCTATGCTACTCTCTCAGAGGGAACTTATTACCTCACAGACATGAAGGATAAGGTCATTCCGCGAGCTTGGAATGCGGAACATTTGCGCAAATACTATCAGTGAAGGCATCGCTCCTGGTAGTTTCTATCTATTTCACATGAATAAATTCATACAAAATACTGGGGGGTAATGGTCGTATTGACACCCTCCCTTTATGATGTAATGACATTGGGCCTCGCCCCACTTACCACTTTCTTGGGCCTCGCCCCACTTACCACTTTCTTGGGCCTCGCCCCATTTATCATTTATTGGGCCTCGCCCCAATCATCATTTATTAGGCCTCGCCCCATTTATCATTTATTGGGCCTCGCCCCGCTTGTCAACTTGTTTGGGCTTCGCCCCGTTTATCAATATAAAAGTTCAATTTCTTTATGAATTACTTTTTATTGTGTATTTTACTTGCCTGTTTGTTAACATTATGATAAGTGGATTTATATCCACTTGGAGCGTTCCATATCGGCTTAAATTGATTGTCTTGGGCTCAAGTTTATTGTAATTTTGATGTGTTTTGCTTAGTTGTGCAGATTTACAAGAATGTTGATTAAGGTGGATGCTTCTATCGTTTTTGGAGAATTAATTGATTGAAATTCGGATTTGTGAGACGGTTGCGCAGTCTACACTGTTTTGGACATATCTGGAGTTCTAGAAGTCCGTTTTCAGCGATCTTACTGCCCACGCGAAGCTTGGGAGGTTTTCTACAATATGGGACAGGTGTTGCACGGGCAGGTTGCGCGTGGTTGGCGCAGGCTGCGCGACAAACAGACTGCTGGGCGCAGGTTGCGCGCGGAAATTCTTGAAAATTACTGTTTTGGCCATATCTTGAGTTCTAGAAGTCCGTTTGAGGCCCGTAAGCAGTCCACGCGAAGATAACGAGATTCTCTATCATTCTAAGGTGGTCCAGAGGTCCAACTATGATTGGAACGTTCCAGAAATACTTAAGAAAAGTCAGCTACGAATTTTCCTTCAAAACCGAATCAGTTTAGGAAACGTATTATGTGCCGAGCTGCAGAAATTCAACTTTGACAAGGAAAGTGCTATAATTCCTACTTCTAATAAGTATGGTAATTTCTCTGGGTGGCTAGAACATTCCAGAATCAGATCTATATATGGAATTTGCAATTCTATTCTCATTCAAGAACGGAAATTGCCAATCTTCTATTCCAACTCTGAAACGGCAATTGCTTGGTGGGCAAGACTTCTAGAGCCTATATAAACACATCCAACCCTTGTAATTTGTATCATTAGGAGACACACCATTACATATCAATTACTTAGGATTATTTGTATCTTTTTATACTTTGTTTTTATCATGGTTTCATCAGATCCCATGATGACGAGAGGTTCAATTATGAACTAATCGTTGTCATGGGATTCTAACGGATTTATCTATGTAGCTTAGTAGTTTGATTGCTTTAAAGATTTGTGTGTAGTGAAATTTTGATATCCTCGTATGGTTGTGATTCATGTGTTTAGATGCGTCATGAACATCTAATTTGTTAATCTCTTGTGAAGCGAGAGTGGATCTTGAGATTTAGAACTTGCCATGCTAGCATAGGATAGGTTGATGTTTTAACATCATGATTTGTGGCGTAAATAGAGATATTATGCTGCCCTATGTGATCTTAATAGACAACTTGTTCTTCAACCGTTATGTTTTCAAATCTTATAGAGATATAGGGTCTAAACATAATTGGTGTCTATTCATCTTCTATCTCTTTAGTGGATGTATGTTTAGTTTGGTATTCGTATACCGAGAGGTAGCTTATACTTGTTTCGTGTTGTCTGATCAGATATTAACCATCATATGCATTGATTAAAGGCATCAACTCTAAGCGAAGTATTTAATGAAGTTAGGATCCCATGTTACTCTTGTAGACGTAATTCAATTTCAATTCTTGTTAGTTAGATAATTCTAGTTGTTAATTTACTTCTTAGTTAATTTAGTTAATTAAACCCAATTTGTTATTTGTCTTAGCAGTGAGTAATAACCATACATTGTTGCATAGGTACAATAACTGAATTAAAACCATAACAGATCTCTGTGGGAACGAACTTGACTTATTCATATATTACTTGTGACCACGTACGCTTGTGTGATTTAGTGCAAACAAGTTTTTGGCGCCGTTGCCGGGGATAATCGGTGTTTTATTTTTGGTTTATGTGCCTGTCAATAGTGGTCGTTAGAGTTCACTGACTCGGATTAGTTACTTATCTATTCTTGTTTAGATCGTTGTGTTTCAGGTACTTGAGTTTTTGAAGATGGCATGCGAGAAGTTGCCATGGTGGGCATATTCGAGGACATCCATGCCTTATCAATGTGAGCGGTGTTTTGGCGTTCATGATCCGTCACAATATTGTTACTACGAAGGAGTTGATCCATATGTCACTTATGAGGAACAACCATATTTTCCATACCATCCTCAACAGTACCAGCAAGATGTTCCAGACATGTCATATTTCTTTGGAAGTGAAGAGTTTCAACATCAGCAACCTACTCCTACTTTTCAGTCAGATGAGGTTGATGATTTGAAGGAGATTAGGAAGGAGATTAGGATTCTTGTAGAGGGTCATGAGAAGAATCTCAAATCTATGGAGACACTAGTTGCTCAAGTTTTGAGTGTCTTGGAACAAGAGAAACAGCAATCCATACGAGAGGCAATTCCAGAAAATAATGGTGACTTGGAGCAAGGTACTGCATGCTTAATCGAAGAAGACAAATTCCAAGGTGAGGTGAGCGTTCACAAGTCATGTGAGGAATTTGATCATGTTAGGATGGTGGATGATTTGGAAAGGGCACTATTTGGGACAGACACTGATGAGCTGCACAAATTTCAAGAATTGGTATGTGCGTACCAAGAGGCTGAAGAACATGGGACAGATGCAGGTCTTCTACTTGTTTCAAGGTGTGAAGCTGGAGGTAGCGCATTAGAGCCAATGGAGGAAGTTCTCTTTGAGAAACCAAAGGCTTCAGCAACTTACATTTATCCTCCTCCATTATATTCAAGCGAAGCCCGCGAGTGTGTGTTGTTCTACAAATTGACAGATTTTGGGTCAACAGAAGGAGGCATTAGGACAGGACATATTTGTTATACGAATAGGCCAAGCGAGGAGAAGGGGCACAAAGTGTGCCGCCGTGATGATGATGAAGTCTCACGAAGAGAGGACCAAGCAAACTATTATCATCCTTAATGGAGGCTTGGAAGTAACGTCAAGCTATTGACGTTAAAGAAGCGCTTCTTGGGAGGCAACCCAAGCATTGTTGTATACTGGTATGTTTTCTACTTATCCCTTGTATTTTGAATATTTTAAGTTTGGGGGTGGTTTGAGGGTTTAGTAGTTGTTATAATGTGTTCATGTAGGATTTCATGCTTTGCATATTAGTAGTAGTAAATTATGCATGTATGTTCGTGTTATTTACGTTTATTTCATATAGGATATTATGTTTTTATGTTCGTATATCATGTGAGTTCATAGTAGTTTGCATTTGCACCCATGCTTGATAGGAATTTTGTGTTGTTGACACTTTTGATTGAGAAGTGATATGCTTTGTTCTTGTGCACATACATACACTAGTAAGTTGAAGCTAGTAGACTTATTGAATGTTGTAAGTGATTAGAAGGACATGAATATGTGCAAGATGATTTAGTTTGCATGCTTTGAATACAAGTAGGTGCATTAGAGAGATTTTTGCTTGGGATTGAGTATGTTTTTCCACCAAGTGAGATTTTGAGCCATATTGCATTTGTTGCAATTTTATTCGTTTGCTTGAGTGTCCACGGATTGTTTGCATTGCTAGCAGTTGTTTGAGGTATTTCTTGAAACGCATGACATTATTTGACGATTAAAATGATAAAGGCATTAGGATTAACCGCATATTTTCCCATATTACCACACCATGTTTACATGATCGATTAGTTAACCCGTTGAGCTTAATCCTATTTTTTCGGTGACATACCACATTACTTGCCTAGACCTTTTTCTTGTATTGGCCTTACATTAATTTGAACCCACATTGTCAAAGGCTAGTAGAGTGCTTCAGGGAGTAATAAGGTGTGCAAGAAAGGGTTTATTGTTGGTCATAAGTTTGGGGGAAATATTGAAATTTGGAAATTGGGTTTGGTTGTTGCTTGATAGTCGGCGTATGTAATAAAATTGTGGGATCATTATTATTGTTTATATTATTGTTTGTGTTATATTTAGCTCTCGGGAAAAAAAAAGAAAAAAAAAGAAAAAAAAAGGAAAAAAGAAAAGAAAAAGAAAAAAAAGAAGAGAAAAAAAAATTATATTATGAGAGCATATTTGTGTTATTGTGATCCTACTTTAGTCGGCTAGTCGAGTGTTTTGTTGGAAGAAGAATAGTAAAATTATATGGGGGGAAAAATAGGTGGTTGTGTATGATCTATTATAAGTTCCTACTAGCTTTTGACACTTCACCTGTTTTGGCTTATTTGACATACCTTGTCCCTAGCCCCGTTACAACCCAAATAAAGACCTTTTGATTATCGTCATTGATGTATGTTGTGTTAAGAGTTAGATTGATACCAAATGTCAAGTATGTTTATGATTTTGTTGGAATTGAGTGATACACTTACCCTTGTTCTTGAGTGAATATTCTTTTATGAGTGGATTGTGAGTGTTTGCTTGTTTTTGCGTATGAGATTCCGAGTTTTGTCTCAAAGATGTGCTCTTGTAGGCTTAGCATGGTTACTAACTTATTCTTACACTTGACATGGACTTTTGAGAGCTTATGCATGTTCATTGAGTAGACTATGTGAATACTTGCACTTTCGACACCAAGACATTGCGTATTTACTTTGATTCTTAAGTTGATATGGCATGAGAGGATTTGAAGGTATGGTAGGATATTAGTACTAGATTATTTGCATTTTCATATTAGTTGCATTCATGCATTGCATTGCATTAGGTTAAATGGATTTTGTGGGTACATTCGCTATAGGCCCTCACAAGACCTTACTCGTCCACTAGGGCTGCCTAGGGGTTTAAAGGGCTTGTTGCATATACCAAATGCAACCGTGATCACCTACGGAAGTGGTACTAATTAGTTAGTTGTAATTGTTTATGCTTGAGGACAAGCATCGGTTTAAGTTTGGGGGTGTGATAAGTGGATTTATATCCACTTGGAGCGTTCCATATCGGCTTAAATTGATTGTCTTGGGCTCAAGTTTGTTGTAATTTTGATGTGTTTTGCTTAGTTGTGCAGATTTACAAGAATGTTGATTAAGGTGGATGCTTCTATCGTTTTTGGAGAATTAATTGATTGAAATTCGGATTTGTGAGACGGTTGCGCAGTCTACACTGTTTTGGACATATCTGGAGTTCTAGAAGTCCGTTTTCAGCGATCTTACTGCCCACGCGAAGCTTGGGAGGTTTTCTACAATATGGGACAGGTGTTACACGGGCAGGTTGCGCGTGGTTGGCGCAGGCTGCGCGACAAACAGACTGCTGGGCGCAGGTTGCGCGCGGAAATTCTTGAAAATTACTGTTTTGGCCATATCTTGAGTTCTAGAAGTCCGTTTGAGGCCCGTAAGCAGTCCACGCGAAGATAACGAGATTATCTATCATTCTAAGGTGGTCCAGAGGTCCAACTATGATTGGAACGTTCCAGAAATACTTAAGAAAAGTCAGCTACGAATTTTCCTTCAAAACCGAATCAGTTTAGGAAACGTATTATGTGCCGAGTTGCAGAAATTCAACTTTGACAAGGAAAGTGCTATAATTCCTACTTCTAATAAGTATGGTAATTTCTCTGGGCGGCTAGAACATTCCAGAATCAGATCTATATATGGAATTTGCAATTCTATTCTCATTCAAGAACGGAAATTGCCAATCTTCTATTCCAACTCTGAAACGGCAATTGCTTGGTGGGCAAGACTTCTAGAGCCTATATAAACACATCCAACCCTTGTAATTTGTATCATTAGGAGACACACCATTACATATCAATTACTTAGGATTATTTGTATCTTTTTATACTTTGTTTTTATCATGGTTTCATCAGATCCCATGATGACGAGAGGTTCAATTATGAACTAATCGTTGTCATGGGATTCTAACGGATTTATCTATGTAGCTTAGTAGTTTGATTGCTTTAAAGATTTGTGTGTAGTGAAATTTTGATATCCTCGTATGGTTGTGATTCATGTGTTTAGATGCGTCATGAACATCTAATTTGTTAATCTCTTGTGAAGCGAGAGTGGATCTTGAGATTTAGAACTTGCCATGCTAGCATAGGATAGGTTGATGTTTTAACATCATGATTTGTGGCGTAAATAGAGATATTATGCTGCCCTATGTGATCTTAATAGACAACTTGTTCTTCAACCGTTATGTTTTCAAATCTTATAGAGATATAGGGTCTAAACATAATTGGTGTCTATTCATCTTCTATCTCTTTAGTGGATGTATGTTTAGTTTGGTATTCGTATACCGAGAGGTAGCTTATACTTGTTTCGTGTTGTCTGATCAGATATTAACCATCATATGCATTGATTAAAGGCATCAACTCTAAGCGAAGTATTTAATGAAGTTAGGATCCCATGTTACTCTTGTAGACGTAATTCAATTTCAATTCTTGTTAGTTAGATAATTCTAGTTGTTAATTTACTTCTTAGTTAATTTAGTTAATTAAACCCAATTTGTTATTTGTCTTAGCAGTGAGTAATAACCATAAATTGTTGCATAGGTACAATAACTGAATTAAAACCATAACAGATCTCTGTGGGAACGAACTTGACTTATTCATATATTACTTGTGACCACGTACGCTTGCGTGATTTAGTGCAAACACATTAGCATACTAAGGTCCAAGCCATCTCAACGATGCAAGGATCGCATTTGAAGTTACTGCTATAACAATCTAAGGAATCTAAGCAAAGTCATGCAAATCTAGTACTATTCAAGACAATTCAACATGCAAAGATGAAAAGTAAAGATATAATTTCGAGGCCAAGGTACTAAGACAATTCAATATGTTATGTGCAAAAATAACGAGGCAATCTTGGATGGAAAAGTTAAAATGCACAAATTCATAAACAAAGGGTCGCCATGCGATCCCAGTTCAGTTGAGGGGTGATCAGAGTTAAATAAAACAATATTACAAATCGCGAAGCATTCTAAGGGTGCCCGCATCCCGAGTTCAAAAGACTACATCAAATATATAACAAATTTTAAGAAGTAGGTGGATCTTGATTGGCAGTAGAAGTTTCTTTCAACAGCCTCGCTTCTTCAGCCAGCCTCGCCTCTTCCTCTAGCCTCGCTTCCGCAGTGTCCTCCTCAGCGATCTCCTTTTTGAGTGATTCAGCATACTCAACATTACCTGGCCCCAGCTGATCCCAATCAAAGTCAGGGATCATTCTAATAAACCCCTTCATGAAGGAGACTTGACCCTGGGCCAGAAATGTGTCCTGAGCAGTGGCCAATTCCGCCTTAACAGCATTGAGGTCGCTTGCCAGCTTCGCGTTCTCATCAGCGCTCTTTTTAGCAGCCTCCGCGCTGGATTTCTGCAGATCTAGAAATGCTTTCTCAAAGTCATTTCTTTCCTTTCTGGCATTCTTGAGGTCGGTGCGAAGCGAGGCGGTTTCTTGGGACAGTTGCTTTTTGAATTCAGCCTGGAGGGATCGCTTGTCTTCTGTTTTCTGGAATTCAAGAACCTTGTTCTTTTTGTCCAACAGGAAGTAGTTTTTGGTATGAGCAGCCTGGCGGATGAATGCTTCAGCGAGGCATTTGGTCAGAGCGTTTGCATTTTCCTCGGGAGGCGCCTTCCACCAGCCGGATGCCTCAGCCTCCTCAGTGTATTTGCTTCCCAGCGAGGCAAAAAGATGCTGGGCCGCGGTAGCATTGACGGTTCGCGAGGATGGTTGGGACGATCCGTCAGGTTGCCCATCTTTCCTTAACCGCTTTAAAGGGCTCTGATTGGGTGAATTTGGAATTTGATCCCTAGCAGCATTTTGCTGGAGTGGAGGATCGTTGGAAGGCTTAGCCACAGGGGGCTTAAGAGGAGGAGAAGGAACCTTTGAGGCAGAGGTCGCCTTTGAAGACGCCCCTTTCTTGTTGGTTTGCAAAAATGGGGGAGGCTGACTCTTTCCACCTCGAGCAGACATATCTGTAGAAAAATGAAGAATAAGTTACAAGGCAGTTCAAATATAATTCGGCATAAAGTAAAAACAAGTTATGCATGTGAGGTAAAAGGGAATGCGATGCATGTTTCGATCCTAGGAGTACCCTCTTCATCTGTTATTGCAACATGAGAAGACGAGGCCTCTTCTCTTGCCTTTCTTTTCTTCGAGGCTCGCCTCGCATGAGAAGGCCCCACCTCGGGGGAAGCATCTATCCCTTCTTTGAGGAACCCACATTCTATTAGGTTCTCAATGGAAATTAGAGTCCTGATGTTCCTCTCCTCTGTGGTGGATTTTGTTAATACCTCGTCGGCTCGCTGTTTGTCAACACCTTTTAAGACGGTGCGAACTGGAGCGACTGCGATGCCAAAGGAGTTATCAGTTTTGAGAATAAAAGGTAAAAAGTATGATAAAGAACTATTGCCTTGGTAGCTTACCCGGGAGGTAGTTGAAGCTTGTTTTCACTCGAGGGACTTCGTGCACGTAGAGGAAAGGCTCCTTCCACGAGCCCGGATTACTTATCCCACCAGGGAGGAGGCTTTTCTTGTTGAATTCTGGCCATACCGAGAAGTAGACATAGCCGAAATCCTTGACCCCGCATCGCTTCAGCTGAAGGAAGTAGCCCATTGTCTTCGCATCTAAAGGAGGGTATCCAAGTTTGTGGTAGAGTACATACAAGGCGATCATGGATCGGTATCCATTGGTGCTGATTTGGATGGGGGCTAAATAGTATGTCTCGTAAACATCCCTAATGAATGGGTGGAGAGGAGAAGAGACACCTATCTTCATAAGAGGGACCGTCAGGACCATTCTGGGCACTCTGCCTCCGTTCTCGTCATGGTTAAAGCGATAGCATCGCATTTTCTTCTTGGGCAAAATGATCTTGCCTTCAGGGCGAAACCTCTTAACACCCTCCGTGATAGTCTTCACGGTCAGTGTTGAGGGCATATCGCGACATGCAAGTACGCGAGCTTTACCTGGATTAACTTTTGAGCCGGGCTCGATGTCATCGGGGTCAGGCCCGTCAACATAAATAACTCCCTCCAGCTCTGGTTGAGGGGTAGGGACATAAGGATCAGGTGAGGCTTCAGGAACATAGTCGTAGTCTCTGAAATTTACAACTCTGGCCACTTCGTCAAGGCCACCATCATCTGAGGAAGGCTCCTCGTAGTCATCATCATCAGAATTGGCTTCGTTATCAGCACCTCCCTCGATGTCATAATAGGCATCGCCTAATGAATCTGTTGGAGAATCACTTATGTGAATGGGCGACACGGTTTGTGATGGAGGCATGGTTCGTGATGGAGGCACTTTAGAGAGAATTTCCGCTGCCCTAGCGTTGAGTTCATCTCCTTTCCTTGTCAAGGTTTCGATGTCATGTTCGATGTCAGTCATGGTGCGTGGCTCATTCTCAGCTGGGAGTACATCCAGAGATTGGTCCCGCGAGCTTGAAGGGTGCTTTGTTCTCCACGAAATCAGAGGCACCTCACGGGTATATTCTTCGTTAGACCATAAAGGGTCGAAGTATAGCTTGAACGAGCTTTCGCTGGTGCTCGTTGCTTTTGCGATGTTGGCTGCGGCAGCATCGCTGATTTGTATATGAGGCATGGGAGAAGGTGTCCTTGAACTATCATCTTGAGACATCTGAAAAGGGTGAAATGATTAAGTGTGTGCCCTTACAGAAAACAAATGAAGGAGGAAAGAAATAAGCGAACAGAAAGGCTCTATGTGTTCTCGCATTGTTCACAGAGAATATGAGGGGTCGCAATCCTAAGGGGAAGGCTAACGTTCTTAACCAATGTTTCTATCTAAGTAATTACGGATCGCACTCCTACGATAGCGAGGACGGGTCGTGTCATAAAATTGGCATTTTAGGATCGCAGTTATTTCGGTTCGCATCGCATGCAATTTAAGCTATCTAATCATGCAATTACAATGAAGAACAGTAATTTAAATGGAAGAAAAGAAAAAAGACTTACTTTTTCTTGAAGAAGGTTGAAGAAATCGAAAGAAACTCGGGATCGCTGGTGTAAGAGCCTGAAAATTCTTTGCGTTTGATCTGGGAGCAAACTGACAGCACTTCGACAATGTGTTTGTGAGAATGAAAAAGGAAATGATAGTGACAGGGGTATATATAGCTATCAGGAGAGAGAAAGACATGGGACACGTGTTGAAATCACGTCCGTTGGACACACATCTCGAGACACAACAGCTGTCAAAACCTTTCAAATTCTTGGGGTCGCGACTACTCCAACGGTTATATATGTTCTTGGGCTCGCTTCGCGGTGACAACTCGTATTCTTTGAGTCCACATCGCATCTTCAATGGCAATATGGACTCGGGGGGTAGTTGTTATGCCCAAATCTGGCATAATGGATAAATTGATTTAATTAGCTAAATTGATGGTTCATAATCTATGATGGGCCTGAAAGATGAAGATTGGGTCACTAAAGCCCACTATTGGAATCAGCCCGGCATATCTTGGCAATAATACTTCTATTACAAGAGCACATCGCGATGCTGCGCCTCGCTGGCGATGCTTGCAGGAGGATCGCTTCGCTTTGCACTACATATGTAACTCACAGCGAGATCATTATCTCCTCTTCTCTGGAAGGCTCATGGCCAGACTTAAGGTCGCATGAGTAGCTAGGCACAGGGATCGCTTCGCATGGCCAGGCCTCTCAAGGTCGCATGCAAGGGCCCTGATGGATCTTTCATTCCGAATCTATCCATTCGAGATTATGGGCTTCTACAGCTGGATCATGGATCATGGATTAACTTTTGAGCCGGGCTCGATGTCATCGGGGTCAGGCCCGTCAACATAAATAACTCCCTCCAGCTCTAGTTGAGGGGTAGGGACATAAGGATCAGGTGAGGCTTCAGGAACATAGTCGTAGTCTCTGAAATTTACAACTCTGGCCACTTCGTCAAGGCCACCATCATCTGAGGAAGGCTCCTCGTAGTCATCATCATCAGAATTGGCTTCGTTATCAGCACCTCCCTCGATGTCATAATAGGCATCGCCTAATGAATCTGTTGGAGAATCACTTATGTGAATGGGCGACACGGTTTGTGATGGAGGCATGGTTCGTGATGGAGGCACTTTAGAGAGAATTTCCGCTGCCCTAGCGTTGAGTTCATCTCCTTTCCTTGTCAAGGTTTCGATGTCATGTTCGATGTCAGTCATGGTGCGTGGCTCATTCTCAGCTGGGAGTACATCCAGAGATTGGTCCCGCGAGCTTGAAGGGTGCTTTGTTCTCCACGAAATCAGAGGCACCTCACGGGTATATTCTTCGTTAGACCATAAAGGGTCGAAGTATAGCTTGAACGAGCTTTCGCTGGTGCTCGTTGCTTTTGCGATGTTGGCTGCGGCAGCATCGCTGATTTGTATATGAGGCATGGGAGAAGGTGTCCTTGAACTATCATCTTGAGACATCTGAAAAGGGTGAAATGATTAAGTGTGTGCCCTTACAGAAAACAAATGAAGGAGGAAAGAAATAAGCGAACAGAAAGGCTCTATGTGTTCTCGCATTGTTCACAGAGAATATGAGGGGTCGCAATCCTAAGGGGAAGGCTAACGTTCTTAACCAATGTTTCTATCTAAGTAATTACGGATCGCACTCCTACGATAGCGAGGACGGGTCGTGTCATAAAATTGGCATTTTAGGATCGCAGTTATTTCGGTTCGCATCGCATGCAATTTAAGCTATCTAATCATGCAATTACAATGAAGAACAGTAATTTAAATGGAAGAAAAGAAAAAAGACTTACTTTTTCTTGAAGAAGGTTGAAGAAATCGAAAGAAACTCGGGATCGCTGGTGTAAGAGCCTGAAAATTCTTTGCGTTTGATCTGGGAGCAAACTGACAGCACTTCGACAATGTGTTTGTGAGAATGAAAAAGGAAATGATAGTGACAGGGGTATATATAGCTATCAGGAGAGAGAAAGACATGGGACACGTGTTGAAATCACGTCCGTTGGACACACATCTCGAGACACAACAGCTGTCAAAACCTTTCAAATTCTTGGGGTCGCGACTACTCCAACGGTTATATATGTTCTTGGGCTCGCTTCGCGGTGACAACTCGTATTCTTTGAGTCCACATCGCATCTTCAATGGCAATATGGACTCGGGGGGTAGTTGTTATGCCCAAATCTGGCATAATGGATAAATTGATTTAATTAGCTAAATTGATGGTTCATAATCTATGATGGGCCTGGAAGATGAAGATTGGGTCACTAAAGCCCACTATTGGAATCAGCCCGGCATATCTTGGCAATAATACTTCTATTACAAGAGCACCTCGCGATGCTGCGCCTCGCTGGCGATGGTTGCAGGAGGATCGCTTCGCTTTGCACTACATATGTAACTCACAGCGAGATCATTATCTCCTCTTCTCTGGAAGGCTCATGGCCAGACTTAAGGTCGCATGAGTAGCTAGGCACAGGGATCGTTCCCATGGCCAGGCCTCTCAAGGTCGCATGCAAGGGCCCTGATGGATCTTTCATTCCGAATCTATCCATTCGAGATTATGGGCTTCTACAGCTGGATCATGGATAGATTTGATGACTTATTGCCACGTCAGCCCTAAACAAGTGGGCTTGGACTTTGGCTTATCTCATGAAACCCTAGCCCGCCTAGGTAACTCGTGGCCCAAGAACTACGTCAGGCTTGATCCCTATAAATAGGGTACGTAGGCACCTTGATACGGATGAGAAACAGTTTACCTGAAAAACACCTATCAAGCTCAGCCACATTCATACACACAAAACCCTAATCCTTCGTTCTTCTTTATTAGCAAAATATCCGTATTTTGCTCCGATAATCCAGCAAACCTCCAAAATATTGTTATACAATATTCTCCCTATAACAGACTGTATCAATTGTTGCGGATTCATATTCATAATAAAAGTATGAAAAGTTATACACCTGGAGCAGATTTATCTCTGGATTTTTTTTTATTTACATGTAAAATTACAATAATACATTTATAAATTTAAACTTTAGCTGTGTAATTATAAAACTATCTTCATATATTACATACCTAACATGAGGTACTATCTAAGGTCGGTCATTCTCAGGTTTCTAAAATCTTTAAAATCATTCCTGCTTCAAAAAATATATTGGTTCATAAAATTACAATTCTTTTTAAATACAATTAAGTAACAAATGGGTTGGGAATCCGTGACATGCTGTACAAGTCATATATACAAGAATAAACTTTTTCAAAAATAAATTGTGAGTCTGTTAAGTTTTTATTTGACAATGAAATGATTTTGTTGTTAATAATACGATTTATTCGAAATTGTAAAATAATGATTTAATAAAGTAAGGTAGACAATGTATTAGAACAGATACAAGAATTACAAGCAAAAAGTTTGGGCCAAAAAAAAAGTAAGGTAGACAATGGTAGAAAGGTTTATAAAGCCTAAATCTCGAAATCTGGTCCGATCTGATTCGCAAAAAAATTCAGTCCAAAAAAAACTCGGTTCAGTTCAGCCCGACCCATGAGCCTAAGATGGGCTTTCTATTTTTCATCAAGCTCGAAAAGCCCGGTTAAAAGCCTGAGTTCTTGAAAAGCCCGTATAAACCTGGCCTTTTAAAAAGCCCGGACAAAAGTCTGGTTCGGCCCGGATAAAAAACCCCGACTTTTTAAGAAATACGGATAAAAATCCGATTTTTTTATAGATTAAATCTAAAAATATTTAATATTTTTAATAAATTTCTAGAATATTAAACTTAGTAATATAGGGGATGTGAAGGATCACGAGCCTAAGAAGAATTAATAATATGCAGGACAAACCCTTCTTTCAAGAAGATTTATTGAATGTAGAGGATGTGCTTCTCGAAATTGTCATATACGAGAAGATTTATATGGCTTACAGTTGACTTAAGTCATAACACATATTATAAATAAAAAGTTCTTGAGTTGGATTGATATTTTATGATAAAACAAGTATTATGCTAGTAGTTTTTTAGTAGTAGGTTTCCTGATTTCTCTTCTTATGTATTATGGATTCTAGAAATTTAGGGGTGCATGATTTCAAAAAAAAAAAAAAAGAAATTTAGGGGTGCAGATCTTTAGAGGTTGTTTCTTTTGTAAAATGTTCTTTTTCGTATATTAATATATTAGTTTTGTAAAAAAGAGACAAAAATTATATATATGTAAATAAAAAATCTGAATAAAAATCCGGCTCATTTTAAGAGCTCCGTAGATTGGATGGGCTGAGAGCATTTCCTAGAGGCTCTCTACTTGAGCTCTTAACTCAAAAAATGAGGAGAGAGAATGAAAATGCTGCTCAAAGAGACACTTAGTGGCTCTTAAAAATACTAAGAGCCTCTTTTCTCTCCTCACTTCTAAGAGCCACTAGTAGCTCTTAATTTATATTTTAATAATAAACTATTCATGTTCATCAATTCTTGCACAACTTTTGGTTATATTGGGATTGATTTATGAATATATTATAAGTAAAGAGCTCATATAAAGAGGATTGTTAGAGTTTGACATATAAATCAATGTAATAACTTGCTAAAAACTATTTATTTATATTATTTTTAAGAATCAATATAGGAGTGTGTTGAAGATCCTTTGAAACCATTACTATCCAAAAGATCTTTTTCATTTAGGCTATGGCTTGCTAAGATATATGTGGCCGAAACCGCCTGAATAACCCCAATATATTCTCAACATCAAGCCCAAATTTGGATGTAAATTTCTAGTCTTATAACTTTAACAAATTAATTATAGGGCTTCTTTCAAAACTACCCATATTAACTATTGGGTTTTTAAAAATACGCAGCCCAACTTTGTAAAATTTGGGCGCTACTATCCGTAATTTCATTTATTTTAAAAATACGCTCTTTTCAATCTCAGCTGTTCACTATCGAGTTTAACTTCTGAGCTTCATCTCCTTCTGTTGAGTGGCCCCGCAGGGGCACAACGCCGTCACAATCGCCGGAGAAGACGAAGGTGCTCGCTCTCTTTCTCTCTCTCTCTCTCTCTCTCTCTCTCTCTCTCTCTCTCTCTCTCTCTCTCTCTCTCTCTCTCTCTCGTCTCTCTGTAGTATGTACTAATCTCCGACTAAGACTGAGATTTATAAGTATATTTATGTGTATTATGTATATATATATATATATGCGAGCTTCGAGGTTGAAGACATCTTCGTCGCCGGAGAAAGTAGAGGGGGTGGTGGAGAGAAAATGAAGATTAGAAGGAGGTGGTGGAGAGAAAATGAAGAGGTCTTATGGGCTTGCTGGTATGTTTAATTCTGTCAAGAGAATGTATGATCAAATGGGTGATTTGGGTACGCCGAGGAGTGCTGTTTCGTTTAATGCTTTGTTGTCTGCTTGTAATCATTCCAAGTTTTTTGATTAAGTGTGCCAACTGTTTGATGAAATGCAGGAGAGATATGGTTTTTACCGGATAAGGTTTCGGTTGTTAGTTAAGTCGTATTGCGATGATGGGAAACCTGAATTGGGGGTGGAGAAGTTGAAGGAAACCTGAATTGGGGGTGGGAATTCGTTTAGGTGCAATTTGATATGGTTTGGATTGTCGTAGTCTTGGTTCAGGATATGGATTTTGGGAGTGTAAATGTTGGCCCGGGCTATGATTTAAGTTGCTTGTCGTAGGATGGAGTGTCGAATTATTCTGCTGTTATTTTGAAGTTCCTAGACAGCTTTGTTTTGATGCCATTTTGTTGTTGCGAGGTGTGGTCTGCGAGTGGTGCTACTGAGTCTTTATTGGCAGGGGTTTTTTTGGTTATTAATTTGCGTAGAATGGTCCTGATATGGGGTTTTAAGCTGGTCTTTTGATGGCATCAGGAGGGTTTAAGTTGGTGTATTTTGTAATTATTAGAGGCGATTTTGTAGGCTTGTAATTGTGGCCCTTTTAACTGTTTATGCTGGTGTCTTTTGATGTGGTGGTGGATGGGTTGATGAGGGATGGGGATGTATAATGATGCGTTGAAGGTGTTGAGTGAATGCTTGAGGGAAATGGGAAGTGTTGGGTGGAAAGATTTGCAAGTTAATATGAATCATGGTTGCAACTACTCTAAAATAATTACTCAAATTTTATTCAAATCAACCATCACTGAATCTTCTCTCTTATATGTTACGGCCCTGCAGGGGCACATCTCCGTCTTCAAGCTTCGAGCTTCAAGGTTGCAGGCATCTCCGTCTTCAAGCTTCGAGTTTCGAAGATTATCATTATTGACTGTGGAGACTCTTTGCTTCAAGATGTTCTATTGTCTAGTCATCATGACACTATGTCGAACAGCACTGTACACAAGTGGATCCATTTGGAAAGACCAGGAGGGATGATTTAGTGAAGCACTTGCAGCTTATAAAACAGAAAGCTTAAGCAAGTTTGCTGGATATTTCTGAAACCAATGTTTCTTCCCGTGCTAATCGTACTAGAATCTGAGCTTAGTATAGCTATGGGATAGTGTAGGATGAAAGATCAATGAACTTGAGGTCTCTGTATTTCAGTAACTTAATTGTTTTACAGCTTACATGTGTTGTACAATGATGGCTTACTTCTTTGAAGGATCCTATTTCTGAGGATTTAGACGTAACTTGCAATATAGTTATTTGCGAAAAAGTTGATTAAGAAATTGGTATCTTCATAATATTAACTAGAGTTGTTTCAAATGTGGAGTTGGAATAATTTATTTATTTATTATTCTATGTATCAGTTGCAACCTTTGCAACCATGGTTGCATAAGTTGCAAACAAAGTTTCAGAAGTTTCAAACATGGTTGCAAAGGTTGTAACTGATATTGATAAGTTGCAAATAGTGTTGCAACTGGTATTGATAAGTTACAAATAGTGTTGCAACTGATATTGATAAGTTGCAAATACTTTTGTATAAGTTGCAAATGTTGTGACATAAGTCATAAAATTGTTTCAAACACGTTTGTAACTTTTACAATCATGATTGCAACCTTTATAACCATGGTTGCAGAAGTTGCAAACATGGTTGCAGAAGTTACAAACATGGTTGCAAATGTTGCAACTGATAAAAATAATTAACTCCGACTCTTGCGATGGATGCCCTTGCGGTGCATGTTCCACATCAAATCATATTGTCTTCATATTACCATCTGAGGATTATAGTTTGAATCATCGTATTATTTGTAGTGCTGGTTCGAGATTAGTTATGATCAGAATTTATGTATTTATACTCATATAACATATGGAATGATATATTAATTACTTTCCTATCAAATGGTGAAAATATAAAAGATAATGAAAGTTGCAACTAAACATTAACTTACAACCTTTTCAACCATGTTTGCAACTTCTGCAACCATGTTTCCAATTGTTGCAACCTTTTGCAACTTATGTTGCAACTTCTGCAACCATGGCTGCAATGGTTGCAAATGGTTGTAGCAGTTGCAACCAAGGTTGCAAAGTGTTTCAGAAGTTGCAACTGATGTTGCAAAAGTTACAACTGATAGAAATACTTGAATATGACCATTAAGATGGGTGCCCCTGCGGGGCCTGTTATAGCAAATGAGTAATTGATTGATCATAAAATGTCATCTCTACATACAAGTACCATACACACATTATACATTTGACTATCAGTTACAAAGTATGGTGAGATGTAACCGCGATCAAATTGCATTCATTCAACTATATGTAAACTGTTTTTCGCACTTTTTCCTTCTTCCAGGGTCACCACACCTTTTCGGCCCACTTAACTCATTACTTCTGCTATCATATTTCCTATTTCATAGTTGTTTCCGGCACTAACTATAGCTAAATATGTCAATTCACCGTATTAATCCTGAAACAAGAGAGTGCTATAAAAGTAATTATCAAAAGCTTTTTGACATCACAATGCCCTGGTAGACCTTTCGCCAATCA
Organism: Saposhnikovia divaricata; assembly: GCA_036435485.1. Taxonomy (NCBI): domain Eukaryota; kingdom Viridiplantae; phylum Streptophyta; class Magnoliopsida; order Apiales; family Apiaceae; genus Saposhnikovia; species Saposhnikovia divaricata. The sequence goes on from CM071594.1 coordinate 63,391,196, forward strand.
GGCTTTACGAAGTGAGACTTGACATGAGTACCCGTGAAAACATCGATGCCATGCTTTTCACAACTCACCGTCGCTGCTCAGATTGATAACATCTTAACATATAATGCAGGATAATCATGAGAAAACAAGAAGTCCAACCTTTTAGAGCTGCTCCCTCGATATGTTTCCTCATAGGGCATCCCAGATTTGTGCAGTTGTAGTAACTCCTGCACATAATGCACAACTCACATTATCAAAAATCTTCATATTCCCATACTTTGCATGCATATCTACGACAGCCGCAACAACATGAGGTCTACATCAATCAACAAACTTTGGGTAACTTTGAGATAAGTTTCAACTGATACAAATAAGTTGTAACTGATACAAATAAGTTGCAAACATGTTTGCAACTTCTTCAACTGTGGTTGCAGCCATGTTTGCAACCTTTGCAACCATGGTTACAGAAGTTGCAAATAAGGTTACAAAGGTTGCAACTGATAAAAATATGCATAGAAATAACATATGCATGTAAATTTAGAGAGGCAACATTGTCATCTTACACCAATATCATCCAATTGAACAGAACAAACAAGCAAATGCTACAGAGTATTATAGCATCAAGCTAGATACAATATATATTGGTTACATCAAATTCCCAACAGAATACTAATTAATTGACCATGGAATTCCATCTCTACATACAAGTACTATACACACATTATACATTTCATTATCAGTTACAAAGTATGGTGAGATGTAACCGCGATCAAATTGCATTTATTTAACTATATATAAACTGTTTTCCGCACTTTTTCCCTCTTCCAGGGTCACCACACCTTTTCGGCCAACTTTACTCATTGCTTCTGCTATCATATTTCATATTTCATAGTTGTTTCTGGCATTAACTGTAGCTAAATCAGCCAATTCACCGTCTTGATCTTGAAACAAGAGAGTGTTGTAAAGGTAATTATCAAAAGCTTTTCGACATCACAATGCCCTGGTAGAACTTTTGCCAATCAGGCTTGGTGAAGTGAGACTTGACATGAGTACCCGTGACAACATCGATGCCACGCTTTTCATAAATCACCCATTTCATGGAAAGCATTTAAAACTGCCCCTGCGGGGCGTGTCTAAGCAGACCGGAATGATATATCTTGGAGTGAATGGGAAAACCTTGAGCAGAACAAGAATGGAGGCTACTACAACATACTTGCCTCGTGGCACGTGTTTAGCAAAAAAGAACAGAAAAAAACTAGTGTTAGAGTGGGTCACTACCTCAATTGATCAACTAGAGCAGGTAACTTCATTGAGAATGTAAACTAGTGTTATGGTGGTCCAGAACAAAGATATAAGTAATTTAGAATAGGATCAACTCAGGACCCAGAAACTTATTTTTCATTACAAATAAACAGAAGTACAGAACCTAAGATTTGAGATTACTTGCCCAGCTCCAACGCGGAAGATATAAAGTTGACCTTTCTCTAAAGAACTGTAAATAAAATGAACATCAAATAAAAATCAATCTACATCTATTCGCATGGGTACAAACTAGAAGTTGAATGTGTGCTTGGGACCGTGGAACACACAGAGTGGCGGAAGCACTCAGAAGTAGTTTTACTTGTCGAATATCTAACTTGATGGAACCATTGCAATACAATTTGCAGCCACCTACAGTGAATCATAATGTGAAAACCAGAAAGAAAATCAAGAAGTTCAATAAAACTCGGACTAATAACATCTAAATGATTTGGATACATTAATCTTATATCATCATCAGTTTTTTGTTATTATTTTCATGCAGGATCTTTTTAGCTTATACAACATCACCATCCCCACGGGGCATGTATAAGTAACAACTAATTCACACTAATTCAGTATTCGACACTAATTCAGTATTCGAGACTAATTCACAAGATCCACACTAATTTTACCTAATATAATTCAAAAACAATATCAATTCGATACAATTCGATAATTACACTAACTTAAATCTACAATTAACACACAAACGACTTATACATACACAACCAAACATGCTAATAAGAAGAGGGAGATAGAGAGAGAGAGAGAGAGAGAGAGAGAGAGAGAGAGAGAGAGCATCTTCCATGAATTGGCAGCAAGAAAAGGATCCGTCGAAGAGGAAGCTCAGAGAGGCGGTGGTATGGCGGTGGTTATGGAGGTTGGAGTGAAGCTCGGAGAAGACGTCGGAAAGAAAAGGATTCGTCGGAGAAGACGTCGGCTTGGCCTGCGGCCCCGATCCAAGGAGGAGGAGGCGGTGGTGTGAAGACATGAGGAGCAGCCATGCTTGTCCAGATTTAAGGAGATGAAGCTCGTTCAGTCGCTCGTGAATGAAGAAGGCATCGAGATGAAGCGAGAAGAGAACAACTAATAACCCCCAAATATAAGGTCGTATTTTTAAAAAGAGATAAGCTTAAAATTGAAGCCCGCCGTAATTTTTTAAAAAAGGTAATATAGAATTGAAACATTATTTTAGTAACGGTAAATTTAAAAACAAAAGTTAAAAACATAGCTATTTTCGTAAATATCCCTTAATTATATTTCCAAGCCAATATAGAAATCTATACTCTTTATAAAAGCAAAAATTCCTTCTTAATGGTATGTCATGTATACCGTAATACTATATATATCGCGATATGCCACTAAATATAAAATAAATTAATTAATTAAAATTATAATATTATATAATAATTTAATTTAATAACGAAATTATATTGTCTATTAACTAAAAATTGAAATAAAAGTTGGGAATATACTATTACATTGAACATAGGGCTCCTTTAATTAATATTTAAAAATATCTATAATAGATTAATAATAAATACAATTAATAATATAACTACTCTTATATTACCAGAATGAAGTTATGTAAATTTAATTAATTAAAATATTAATATTAAATATTAATTTAATGATGAAGTTATATACTAGAAGTTTATTAACTAGCAATCGATTATAGTATTATATACAACTAGTGTTTCAAAATTTTATTTTATTTTAAAAATTAAAAATTAAAAATTTAATATAATTTATCACATCACACGAATTATCCGCTAGTAATTATAATTCCTTAAGTTTCAATTAATGGTTCCTATTATCGTTACCAGGATAATAGGAACCTGCTTAGGTTTTGAAGAGATTCAAAGGTTAACGGAACCACGCTCAATAGATTAGACCAGTTGTTTCTCAATCATAAGAGTATATATCATAGTAATTATTATGAAATTTAACTTTAAACGTGGAGCGAAGGAGGTGTTCTCCGGCTCCTCACATTTAAAAAGATAGTCAGGACACACACTAGACCCACCAACCACTTGGTCTCCGGCTCCTCACATTTAAAGAGATAGTCAGGACACAGACTAGACCCACCAACCACTTGGCACTGATGTGCTGTCTAATAATACTCCCATTTTATATGATCTTTATTCTCTTTTTGAACGTTTCAAAAAAATGAACCTATTATACTTTCTTATTTTTGAACATTAATTTTTACTATTACGTCTACCACTTCTCCATTTTATACTCTTTTTTATATTAAATAAACAGTATTACACCCACCATTTTCCTCCACTATCTCAACTCTATTATTAAATATTAACAGGTCCTACCACTTTACTCACTTTTCAACTAACCTTGCTTTTTTTAACTGCCTTTTTTTAATCTCCGTGAAAATCAAACAAGCTCATATAAAATGGGACGGAGGTAGTACTAATAATAGAAATGATTTGTTAATAGGGAAAAGAGTATCTAAAGCACACAATAGAGAAGTTTTCTATTAATGCGGCTTAAAATATGATAAATTAATTATTATTTGAACAATCCAACCGTACGGATGTTAAATTCATACAAAAGTACGTAAATGTACAAATTTTCGTGTAATTTAATTATTTGGAACTATAAATTTATAGCAATAAGATTATGATAAATATGTGTCGTTGAATATATATAGAAAATAATATTATTATAAAAGTGATGCTCCAATATTTCGAATATAATAAAAATTTGTATACAAAGTTATTTCAACATAAACTTTCCATCTTGGATTATGAAAAATAATAATAAAATATATGATTTAAGGTGCACTAATAGAGAACTTCTCTATTGTGTGCTTTAAAAACTCCATCCTATTATTAATATTATCAATTCTTATACTCATATACTGAAATCGAATCATCTTAATCCGCAGAGTCAGTTGTAGGGCCTTTGCCTTGCGATCACCACTCTCTTCTGGTGAGGAGTTTAATTGTTCACTCCAGTATGTAAATGCTGAGAGTGTTAGGAATCTACCCGATTCCCGGCAAATGCGGAAGCGATTTGGTAAATGTGTGTGCTTAGATCCCACAAATATACGTGATAGTAATGAAGCAACAAACCAACAATACAGTAAAAGAGACAAGAGATTTAACGTGGTTCGGCCCAGCCTACATCCACAAGAGCAACAACTTCACACTAGATAAAAGAGATTACAATATCCGGGTATCCGGCCCCTGTATTTTATACAAAAATTCAACCCTACGATACCTATTATGTATATCCCCAACTCACTGAAGTGTTTATCTCAAAACCTCCCCCTATCACTATTTCCCGACAACCTTTCCTTCTCTCCCTCTCCCAACCCGGACAGTGCCACACAACCTGATAGAAAGACCCCTGCAGCGGGACCACCTCCGCAGTCAGACCCAAGTACCCTAAGGAATAGTTTAGGCACGAGGACCTTCTATCCCGACATTTCCTGAAAGCGGGCTAAACCGGCTCCCCTACTAGACGGACTATCTAGCAGCTATATAGAGAGAGAAGAGAGAATTATTGTGTATTTGATAATGAAGGAGGAGAGGAGTATTTATAGAAGTATGTAGTAGGTGGTAGGTGAGGTTGGTAAGAATATGGCAAGGCTGCTGCCTAACAATCTCCCCCTCTTTCCAAACTCACAGCTCTTCACTTACACTCCATACCTGCGCCCTGTTGGCACAACTCCAACTTTTCTTTGATCCGTATCATTCCCTACGACAACACTCCCCCCGAGTCCAAGACTCCAAACTATACCCTAGTTTGCACATTCATTCTCGAATGCCCACTTTCTATACGCACAAGTGTACCATTGACCTTTATTTGTCCAACTACATACATGTGAAGCAATCTGTTGTATACACACATACTCACTTGATTCATGTCGGCCAATCCCATATGTAGTCCATCACACACTCAAGTGTGACCATCGATCTTTCGTTTACTCCCCAACTGCATATCAAATAAATCAATCTGTTGCATGGTTCACTGCTCACTTGATTCGTGTTGATCGATGCCCATATACAGCTGCAACACACCAACTACTCATTGATGTCGTGGAAGCCCTTCGACCAAGCATCCATCCCAACAGTCTTTGCACCATTGTCTAGACTAGAAGGCAATACAACCGCAGCAGTATCCTTCAAGTCAATCTTCCCTCGTGCACGAGATAACCAGATTTTTGAAGTTCCAGTACGTTCTGGCCACGTACTAATCAGACGATATATTCCTACAAGTAGCTCTCCCTTCATCCGAACCACACGGCCTCTTTTGATCTTCATAGCTCCTCCTACTACAGAGCATCTGTAGCCTTCTGAAGCTAACCGACCGATAGATATTAGATTCTTCCTCAGCTTAGGCACATATCTTACCCCGTTCAAGCTGCGAACTATTCCATCGAACATTTTGATTTTCACAATTCCAATCCCCTTGCACTACTAGAAATCTGTTAATAGACATCATGCCTTTAACATCGGTCAGTCTTGCCACCGATGTATTTGTGTTTTAAGACATCACTCGAAATAAAACTGATGTCTTTATGTTTCACGACATCGCTTTCAAAAAGAACCGATGTCTTAAGTAAGCTAAAAAAAATAAAAATTCCCGCGCGTACCCCAAATAATTTCCCCCTTATAATGTTTCCCCCAATTTTTTAAAATGTTTCCCCCCCTTAGGCAATTTTTTGTTCCCCCCAATTTATCAAACACACAGTACTAAAAAACACACAGAAAAAACATAAAAATATAAAAGGTAAAAACGTTAAACAGACCTAAATCTCAATCTCTCTCTCGTCACTCACCCCTCTCCTCTCACCGACCTCACGCTCACCGACCTCTCTCTCTCTCCCTAAATCTCACGCTCACCGACCTCTCTCTCTCTCCCTCTCTCTGTCTCCCTCCCCCCTCTCTCCCTCTCTCTCGACTGGAGACTTCTTCGAGTACTGAAGCTAATTCGACTGGAGACTTCTTCGAGTACTGAAGCGCTCTTGCATTAAACTCGATTTCTACAAAGCTCGATTTGGGTAAGCTTGCACTGAACTCGAATTAGCTTGCATTGAACTCGAATTATCTTAAATTGAACCATTTGTTCGATTCAGCACTAATTTGGGGATTTTTAAACTCGAAACCCTAATTTTTTTATTTGGGGATTTTTAATTGGTGATTGGATAAGTGTTTTTCTTTGTTTTAATTTGGGGATTTTTAAACTCGAAACCCTAATTTTAATTAGTTTCTTTTTTTATTGAATGTTTATTTGGTTTTAGTGAATTGAATGTTCATTTGTTCATTTTAATTGACTATCCTGCATGTGTTTATAGCTTAATTAATCGATTGCCCTGCATGTGTTTGTAGCTTAGTTAATTGACTGTCTGGCATGTTCGAATTAATATTGAATTTCGTTGCTTAATTGACTACGATGTGTTTGTAGCTTGACTGTCCTATGTTCATTCTAATTGATACTTTACTAATCGTTTTAGAATCAATTAAAATGTTAACAATTAAATAAGGTAGGTCATATACACATAAATTTCAATGTAATAATATTATCGATTAGATTTTGATATTTTTAGTGACATATCAGGTAGGTTGAAATGGATAAGTCATGGATTAGAGAAGATAGAGATTCTTTACAGTACGAAATAGGTGTCGAAAACTTCTTGATATTTGCTGAAGAAAATGCTAAAAATCCTAAGAAGATTCCTTGCCCATGTGCACGTTGCGTTAATTTTAAAAAGTTTTCGGTGAAAATAATTAGAGGGCATCTATATGAATCAGGTTTTAGTTTGGGGTATGTTGAGTGGATTTGGCACGGAGAACAGTCTTCTAGGAGTACTAAATCATCTGTTGGTAGTAGTACTCCTGTTTCGAAGCCGATACCTGCTTCGGAAACAGCTAATGTGTGTGAAGCAGCTTACAATAAGGGTGATTACGATGATGATTCACAAGAGTTTAAGAGGTTTGTAGCTGATGCAGAACAACCTCTGTTTGAGGGAAGTGAGTGCACTAAGCTAGAGGCCGTCTTAAAATTACACAATTGGAAATCTAGGTTTGGCGTTAGCGATACCGCATTTACTGATTTACTTGAAAGTGTAGGCTCTCTCCTTCCTAAAGATCATACGTTGCCACCGAGTTCATATGAAGCAAAGAAAACTTTATCTGATTTAGGACTTGAGTATATCAAATACCTTGCATGTCCGAATGATTGCATGTTATATAGAGGTATCCATAAGCAGGCTTTAGAGTGTCCTAAATGTCGTTTGTCGCGCTGGAAGGTTGGGAAGGATGGTAAAGAGAGGGTTAATATACCAGCTAAGGTCATGTGGTATTTTCCAATAATCCCCAGATTTAAACGAATGTTTAAATCTGCTTCTACCGCTGAGTTAATGACTTGGCATGCACATAATCAAAGTACAGATGGCCACATGCGTCATCCAACTGATTCACCTTCTTGGAAAAATATAGATTATAGATGGCCTGAGTTTGGTAGTGAAGCAAGAAATATCCGTTTAGCATTATCGGCCGATGGCATTAACCCGCACACCAATGGCCTAAGCAATAGGTACAGTTGTTGGCTGGTTGTATTAGTAACATATAATCTTCCTCCATGGTTATGCATGAAGAGGAAGTTTATGATGTTAACAACGTTAGTTTCTGGCCCGAATGAGCCTGGTAATAATATTGATGTTTATCTACAACCACTTATTGATGATTTGAAGAAATTATGGGAAGAAGGTGAACCAAATGTGTATGATGCACATACAAAGTCTTATTTTACTTTAAGGGCAGCTTTGATGTGGACAATAAATGACTTCCCTGCTTATGGGAATTTGTCAGGCTACATCAACAAGGGTTATAAGGGCTGTCCAATCTGCGGTGATGATACCGTAGCTAAATATTTAAGTCATAGTAGGAAAATGTGTTACCAAGGGCATCGTAGATATTTACATGAATATCATCCTTATAGGAGGCAAAAGGCAGCTTTTAATGGACAACAAGAGTTTGGGTGAGCGCCTGCACCGCTTAGTGGAGAAGAAGTGCTAAAGCAACAAAATGAACTTAAATTTAATTTCGGGAAGGGGGGGAAGTCAAAGAAAGTGGAATCTGCATGGAAGAAGAAATCAATTTTTTTTGAGTTAGAATATTGGAAGTTTCATTATGTTCGTCACTGTCTTGATGTTATGCATATCGAGAAGAACGTGTGCGATAGTTTGATTGGGACAGTACTTAATATGAAGTTTAAGACTAAAGACAGTTCTGCCTCTCGTCTTGATATGGTTGACATGAGTGTAAGGGTTAATTTAGCTCCTAAAGTAGGCGATAAGAAAACCTACTTACCTCCTGCAGCTTATACTTTGTCGAAGGCAGAAAAAAGAAAAATGTTGTTGTCATTGTCAAATATGAAACTTCCATATGGACATGCATCAAACATTAAAAACTGCGTATCAATGAGCGATATGAAGATGTATGGGTTGAAGTCCCATGATTGTCATATCCTCCTCCAACAATTACTTCCCGTGTCCATTCGTTCCGTGCTTCCAAAAAATATTAGGGTTAGTATAATAAGATTGTGCTTCTTCTTCAACTCTTTGTGTAAGAAAGTTGTAGATGTGTCGAAACTGAATAAACTGCAATCGGATGTGATTTTGACCTTATGTGAGTTGGAAAAAATATTTCCACCATCATTCTTCGATGTTATGCTCCATCTCACAGTCCACTTGGTTAGGGAATTACGTTTATGTGGACCGGTTTTTTATAGATGGATGTATCCATTTGAACGGTTCAATAAAGTGTTAAAAAGTTATGTACGAAACCGTTTTTATCCGGAAGGTTGTATAGCAGAAAGTTATCTCAAAGAAGAATCAATAGAATTCTGCACGGAATTTGTTAGTGACAGTGGCTCAACTGCTGGTCTTCGGAAGGATGATGGTAAGCTTTCCGGTCCATTATCTGTTGCGACAATGAAGGCAGTGGAAGAAAATGAACGAGATGAGGCTCATCTTCATGTTCTTCTTAACAACCCTGAAGTGGAACCATATGTTACGTAAGTAAAATGTAAAAGTGTCTTGATTCCTGCTCTAGTCATTCCATATGTAATTATTCTTATGTAATGTACTTGCTTTCAGGTTGCACAAGGAGTATCTGGAAGGAGTTTATCGAGGGAAAAAAAAGAGTGCTCAATGGCTGTTGGGAAAGCACAATCGACTCTTTGCTGATTGGTTTGAAAAAAAAGTTAGTTTACATTCTTCTCCTATTTTATTGTTGTTTTGTATTTTTTTTAAGTCTTTAATTAGAGTTTACTTTAATTGTGTTACAACTATGTGTGCAGGTAAGTATTGAATTGATGGAGAATCGTGGAGCTGTTTCCGAAACGATACGATGGTTGGCAGGCAAACCATCATTTTCAGTTTTGACATTTGAAAGTTATCTAGTTGATGGGGTTCGATACTACACCAACGAGCGAGATAATGCAAGGGTTGTTCAGAATAGTGGGGTGTCATTAGTTGCTAGGACAGTCCAAGTCTCTAGCGCCAAGGATTTAAATCCCGTGGAGAGTGACATGACATTTTATGGGATAATCGAAGAAATATGGGAGCTAGATTACCATGCTTTCAAGGCCCCTTTGTTTTTGTGTAAATGGGCAGCAAATGATAAGGTCAAGATTGATGAACTTGGTTTCACACTTGTTGACTTTAGTCGACAAGGCCATAAGAAGGACAAATACGTGTCTGTTGACCAAGTCAAACAAGTTTTTTACGTTGAAGATCCAGTTGATGCAAACTGGTTTGTTGTATTAACATCGACGATAAGAGAGAATAGTGAGGTGTATTACGATGATGATCTAGGAGACACCATCTCACATCCCCCCATTCTGCTCTGACATCCCTATATGTGATTCCACTAATGATGATGAAGCCGTTGTTAGCGACATAAGAGAAAATATTAAGGGGATATGGGTGAAAAATTGATAAATATGTTGTACAATACTACTATTCCCTAATTATATTAGTTAGAATTATGTTTGACTTTATTTTTCTAAGAGCCATGTTTCTGTATGAGAATATTAATGCCATTTTTAATTCAATTTGCAAATTTTATTGTGACTGGTTATTTAATTATCTTTATACTTTGTGTTTTGCAATTTTTTTGTTGAACTTTGCAGATTGAGGAAATACGAGAGAAATGGCAGCAAAGAAGCAAAAAAAAATCATCACCAAAAAAAGGTACTATCAGCTCTGGTGCAACCAAACCACTGCAGATAGAGGACAAAGCACATGTATCAGAAGCTCAAGGCTCAGACTCAGCACATGCAGTAGAAGCTCCAAAGTCAGACTCAGCTGGGCAACCCACATCTACTACTGACAGTTTACAAACAAAATCTGGAGGTAAGCGAGGTGTATGTGCCATGTACAAAGTGATTGTGAGGAAAGCACGTGGTAAGAAGTTTAAAGTTTCATGCAATGAGTTGGGAGCTCCTACTGGGAGTGCTAGGCCGAAATTGCAGTCATATGTTGGATACGCGGCTAGGTCAATGATCCCCATCGACATTCCAAGCTGGCCACATGTGGATCCTGAGTTAAAATCAAAACTTTGGCAAGATATTCAGGTAAACTTTGGCTAGTCTATAATTTTTGTAAATTTGTGTTGAGATAGTGTTTAATACATGGAAAGGCTATGCCGCCTGGATGCTTACGCGTCTCAGTTGACGGTTTAATCAAAGAAGAGGCATTAGTTCCGGTGCCAGTAGTTGGTGAAATCGAGACTGTCCTACAAGCTGTTGGGTCTCATGTAGCGTGGCCCGAGGAATTGATCAGCTACCCTGGTGTTGTGGTATGATTTACCATAAAAAATAATTACATTTCATTTTCCATGCATGCATGATCTATTGAACTAAAAATGCGCATAAATATATGTATATGGTTTTATTATTTGTAGATTAAGAAAAAGGAATCAGTACCAATTAAGAACAAGGGTGAGCTGCACAAGTTGAAGGCCCTCTTTACTGAAGCAAAGCCAACTCCAAAAGTACCGAAGGGATTTAATTTATTGTTTAAACATGCAACCTGCTGGATGAAACCCTATGGGATCTCATTACAATTATCATGTGATAAAGAGGTGTTTGGATGCGATAATAAAATCATTTATCTGTTACATGAGAATATTATAGCGTTATTGGAGTTAAAGATGATTGGCCAGGCTGCAATCTCAGCTTATATGCTGTAAGTTACATTTTTTTTTTTGTTATTTCTCTGATTATTGAAGGTTCCATATGCATTAATAATGTTAATGTTTTTTTTGTAGGAACTTGCATTTAAAGTTAAGTGGTACTTATGAATCAGACACTTTTGTTTTTGTTGACCCGGGAATGACATATAATCTCAATGATGAGTTTGAAAGTAACATTGTAAAACGACTCAAGGAGGGTAATGCTGATCGCATTTTCTTTTTGCCACATAATCACAAGTAAGTGCAATCTTTATTCTAGCAAATTGGAACAGTTAAATACCAGCAGTACTTGCATCTAATTTGTTTAATTAATTTGACTTTGGTATATTTTCTTAATTGAAAACAGTGTGCATTGGATTTTAGCTATACTTTGGCACGATGAAATTTACATACTTAATCCATTGCCGCATCCGACACAATTTCCAGCACTAGAAAAAGCTTTAAAAAGGTAACATTTAATTTACTGTTAGATCATTTTGATAAATGGTGAAGTATTCTTGGGTTTTGACATTGAGTACTTTTTTTTTGTGCAGTGCAGTGAGAAGTTTCAATTGTGAAACTGGTAGGGGCAACAAGATGCCGAAAGTAAAATTTCTCAGTGTAAGTATTTTTGCTTCTCATTGTAATACTGCATAATATATATAATAGTGGTTTATTTGCCATGTCCTGCCTCATGTGTATTTTTTTACTCAAATAGGGAAGTCCTAAACAACCAGGTGGTATTGAATGTGGCTACGTTGTTATGCGTTACATGAAAGAGATTATTGAGGACAAGGATTTGTCTTTTGCCACGAAGGTAAACTTTGATGTACCGTCTCTTTTTGCCATTGAAATGTCAGAATATTGTGTTTGCGTTAAATGATTAGTTTCGTTATTTGTTGCATGTTTTAGTGGCTGAATAAGACTCGAAGGTCTTACACTGAGGCCGAGCTAGATGAGGTGCGTATTGAGGCTCTTGAGTTCATCCAAGACAGTGTGTGACGTTGCTTTTGACTAGAATTTTATTGTCGGATAGTTTAAAATTTTCTAGGAATATGTTGGTTGTTTTTGTGGATAATATTGATGTAGTAATTAATCAGCTTTGGCTGTTTCGGATTAAGGTATTGTAGACAATATTGTTTGGTTTCGCTAGCTAGCTTTTGGTATGAATGTTTTGCAATAGTTTGGAGTATGGTTATTTGAGGTGTTTGGTATATATATGAATGGCTATTTATGTTTTTCTGGGCATCTATTGATCAGTTTTTAATTTCTTCTGTCTGTAACAATAGCAAAAAAACATCAATTTTACATGTAGAACATATATAAAAGCGATGTCTAACAGAAACACACATGTCACAAATGTTGCCAGAAACCGATGCCTAATAATAATTAGACAACATATATTTATCGAAAACAATACAGGATAAAATACAATACACATCGATAAAAAACGATGTTTATAACAAATATACACAACGGTTATCACAAATAAAACCGATGTCTAATATACTATTCCACATCAGTTACCACGAAGACAACCAATGTCTAAGGATATATTTAACATCGTCCAAAACCGATGTCTAATACCACTTTATACATCAGTTGCGATAGAAGAAACCGATGTCTAAAACAAACTTAGACATCATTTTAATTCTAAATAATGATGTATATGTCGATTTATGAGTTGTGTACAACATGTTTATTTGCATCTAGCACCTGTAATAGTATGGTAGAAATGTCAGGTTCATGCAATTTATGCAAAACTATTAGATATAAACATCATTTTTTTGGTTTAAAATCGATGTGTAATAGCTTCCTGGACATCAGTTAAAAACCGATGTCTATGACATGATACAATAGACATCACCGACAAAGACATCGGTATGATATTTTAATAGACATCGGCCAGAAACCGATGTCTATGAGCTTTTTTATAGTAGTGTTGATCTCACAAGTAGATCCATCAGCCAAAGAAACTGTTTCATTCTTTGTATCTTGGAATTTGTCAAAATGCTCCCTCTCGGAACATACATGGTAAGATGACCCTGAGTCTAATATCCATTCTCCTAGAGAACTAGTGCCTCGATTGAAGACGGTGCAAACATCTTCACAATCGAGAGTAACCACAGCCAATGATGCATATGGATCCTTCTTATTAAGTGGACAATTCGGCCTAATATGACCCCACTCTTTGCAACCAAAGCACTGCATGCCCTTTTCACTGTATCTGGATTTATCCCTGCTATTAATAGATCCTCTCACAGCACCCCTTCCTCTATTATTTTGACTACGCAAAGCCAACACTGTCATTCTGTCCTAGTCACCATCCTGGTTCTTCCTTCCAGCATTTGACAAAAGTGCTGACTGAACCTCCTCCATTTTTAACGTGTCCTTTCCGTACAAAATGGTTGTGCCCAAATGATCGAATGACTTCGGAAACGAAGTAAGAAGAATAAGGGTCTTATCTTCTTCCTCCAATTTTACATCAACCTTTTCAAGTTGATCAACAATACCATTAAATACATTCATGTGCTCCATAACATTGCCTTGAGCTGCCATCTTCAGCTTGTATAACTCGCGCTTCAGATTTAACTTTATAGTCAAGTTCTTCTAGAGATACAATGTCTCCAACTTTGACCATAATTCCTTCGGCGTGCTTTCGTCAACAACATTATTGATAATGTTATCAGCAATGCATAGTCTGATGGTACTCATGCATTGCGACTCAGCATCTTCCCAATCTTCATCGCTCATCTTTGTTGGCTTTCCCTCATTCCCCTTCAAAGCCCTTGCTAGCTTCTTTTGGGTTAGGATATCCTTTACCCTTCTCTGCCAAAGAGTAAAACTTTCTTTACCATCATATGGAGTCACCTTGAATCCTCCAATACTTGCCATGATCTCCGTTTGCACACACAAACCAATCCAAACAACTAAATCATTTGGCCAGGTAACTGTAAGAAACAATGGGAGCACTTCCGTCAAAATGGCGCCAAATTAGACAACCACTTTTCTTAACGACTTTCCTTCGGCACCAATAATTTAGACATAACTAGCTCTGATGCCAACTGTTAGGAATCTGCCCGATTCCTGGCAAATGCGGAAGCGATTTGATAAATATTTGTGCTTAGATCCCACAAATATACGTAATAGCAATGAAGCAACAAATTAACAATACAGTAAAAGAGACAAGAGATTTAACGTGGTTCGACCCAGCCTACATCCACAAGATCAACAACTTCATACTAGATAAAAGAGATTACAATATCCGGTCCCTAAATTTTATACACAAATTCAGCCCTACGATGCCTATTATGTATATCCCAACTCACTGAAGTGTTTATCTCAAAACCTCCCCATATCACTATTTTCCGACAACCTTTCCTTCTCTCCCTCTCCCAACCCGGACAGTGCCACATAACCTGATAGAAAGACCCCTGCAGCGGGACCATCTCCGATGGCTGCAGTCAGACCCAAATACCCTAAGGAATAGTTTAGGCACGAGGACCTACTATCCCGACACTTCCTGAAAGCGGGCTAAACCGGCTCCCCTACTAGACGGACTATCTAGCAGCTATGTAGAGAGAAAAGAGAGAATTATGGTGTATTTGATAATGAAGGAGGAGAGGAGTATTTATAGGAGTATGTAGTAGGTGGTAGGTGATGGTAGATGAGGTTGGTAAGAATATGGCAAGGCTGCTGCCTAAGTGAGAGTATATGTGACACCCATTTCTAGTTATTCAAATTAAATTAAAAAGGCTGAACATTCATTTTTGCACCGAAAGTGTTGAAATAATTCTTAAGTGAAGTGAAATTAAAGTGTGCTATCACAAGTTTCTAAATTTATCAGTAATACATCTGTGAATCAAGACTTGAGGATACAACATGAAGTTTAAAACCATGACCACAAATTCATAAAGAAATATGGCAAATAGGCCTATTTGTATGCAAGCCCATGCTTTATCACGATGCGTATACCAGTTGACGCTGCATTCTAATTTAACATTCCAACTTCCAAAATACCTACAGATATTTTTTGAACGAAAAATACTAAAGTTGCATCTACCATCGGTTGTAGTGTTCTTGCTGGTCTAGTCCGAGTCCAAATGGTCGCAATTACAGTTCTTCGTTAAGGAGATGACAATATTGAAGTATTTAGGTTTCTCCATGGAGAGATGCTCAGTAACGTGCATTGCGTACCTCTCGAATAGCTTGTCCATGAAAGTTTTTCCAAAGTGATTAGCAAACAATGGCTCCATTACAGCTCTTATTGTGTTGGCTATAAACTTGCCACTGCTATCCTCTGACTTTAATATTTCATTTTCATCGCGCATTTCCCAGTTAACTTCAAAGGTTTCGAATCTATCAATAGCAAATGAGCTCTCGGATTCAATTATTGCCTTCACTTCATCGGTGCATGGAGTATAAATTGGTAGATTGAATGAATTGATGTCTTCTTCATAAATTAAACCCTTGTAAAACAAATGAAAGTAATGTGTGTTTCAAGTTAGATCGAGTAAAATTTTGTTTACGAATGAATTAAATGCAAATCTATCACCTCTCACTCATACCTCGGCCACCATGTCGTGAAGTGACTTTGCTAGTAACGCATAAGCATGACAACAATCATTGTTGCTGGCGGGATCTGCAGTGCTCCTTCCAATCAGTGATAACACCATTCGGCCATTAGAAATCATTTCTTCGGATCTCATTTGTAGAAATGCTGTGAAGTCCCTTTTAAATTGATTAAAGTATGCTTCATAAACACCACGAGGACTCACTTTTGAAATGTAGATATTTCCTTTGTTATTATCCAGCAGTTTCTCTGGAACCTGTTAAATTTTGCAACTCTAACATATATAAGTATATCACAGATTTTGGTTTTATGCTATTTAAAATAATTACCTGAGAGAGCCAATGAACACTATACGAAGAATGAACAAAGTGAAGGCTTTTACTTGGAAAGAGTCTTTTATAGAAAGAACCTGGTACTCCACATATAAAACAGTTTTCGGACTTTTCAGGACCTATCTCATTTTCAAGGTCGGAATAGAACTGTGGTGTTATTTTGAAAACTGCGTTGAAATCATTATTTGGAAGATCATTTAAAAACACTTGAAATTCATCAGGTGCCTTCACATTTTTCTGCTGGCAAAATGCATGAACATTGTCAACTACATTTGCAACAAGAGAAAGGGTGTTAGGGCCAGTAGAGCAACCCAAATCAGCTAGCTTAAAGCATTTAGGGAACCCATGGCTGCCATAATCCTTGATAGTTTCTTCTAAAACTTTCCGCGCCTTCAATATCACAGTTTTCTGGAGATAAGAAATTAATATGGTTTAGCTCTCTTTTAGATATCATAAAATTGAGCAAGAAATAGAAAATAACAAGAAATATGATCATTTACCTGAAGGGTGGAGTTCTCTGCATAACTACACTTGCGATTGGCTGCATTCATGTGTAGAACATGTACTACATCCATCTTTTCCACTTCTTCCTTTACACTCTGTGGCTTACTTATTTTCTTTGTTTTGATTTTATGTTTAAAACAAGCCTACTCAATAGAGAGCATAGCCTGCTAGTTTTGATATGACTTGATTTTCACAAACATAGAACACAATGAATAGCTAGGAGGGTGTTTGGGATTGCTTAAAATAAGTTACTTTTGATTTAATGGGGTATTTTTAACTTAAAGGAGAAAGTAAAGTTGTTTAGTTTAAGTTGAATGAAAGTGTTTGGGTAATTTTACTTAAAGTTAAATGGGGGTTTAATAATTTTGGCTTAAAGTGAAATTTGACTTAAAAAAAAATTAAATTCATGATATTTAAGCTTTACAAGAATTGTGAAAAAAAATTTTTTAAAAAAAAATCCATAAGTCATAAGTCAAAAGTACCTAAATGGAACTTACGACTTAAAGCAGTTTTTTAACTTAAAGCTCCCGTTGCCAAACACCTCAAAAACGACTTAAAGCTAATTTTTGCTTTAAGCCCATGTACCCAAACGGGCACCTAGCGGAGTGTATAAAACCATATGCACATTTAATTTTAAACGTGTATAACAATCCCTTGCCCCCTAGGTTTTCATCAGCCGGTAGAAGGTTAGGTTTTTCACCCCATCAACCAGGGTTCGACATCCTCTGTTTTTTTTATTGTTTTCTGTTGTAAAAACAATAAACTAATATAATTCTTTTATATATGTAGGAGAGAGAGAGAGAGAGAGAGAGAGAGAGAGAGAGAGAGAGAGAGAGAGAGAGAGAGAAAGGTTATTACTGATATTATTGCATAGACCAGTACAAAGGAAAATACATGACGATCTATTTATAGCACAAGTTGTGCAATTAAGTCAATGTTAGTTCAGCTAATTGATTCCGCGTGGCTGGTGTGTTTGTTGGATTTGTAATCTTGCAAGTTGCTTTATGAGACTTTTATCACTTTGACAATCATACATCTCATTCATATTATAACACTCCCCCTTGATTGTCAAATGTGAGTTATTACAAAGATTGACTGCCTCGTTAAAACCTTGCAAGGAAAAACCCAGTGGGATAAAAACCTTGACAAAGGAAAAAGAGTACAGTCTCCCCCTGAATCAAATGTCTCACAATTTGACATCTTGTTGTAGCAGAGATCTTAATCTTCGCATCCCAATATTATTTCGCAGCTTTTCAAATGTTGAAGTGGGAAGAGACTTTGTAAGTAAATCTGCCAGATTATCACATGAGCGAACTTGTTGTACATCAATGTCACCATTCTCTTGTAGTTCATGAGTGTAGAAGAACTTTGGCAAGATAGGTTTTGTTCGATCCCCTTTGATATAGCCTTCTTTTAATTGTTTAATGCAAGCTGAGTTGTCTTCGAACATAACTGTAGGACTGTCCGAAATACCTGATAAACCACATGATTCTCGAATATGTTGAATGATAGATCGTAACCAAATACACTCTCTGCTTGCTTCATGAATTGCCAGTAACTCTGCATGATTTGATGAAGTTGCCACCATAGTCTGTTTTGTAGACTTCCAAGATATAGCAGTGCCACAATATGTAAATAGATAACCTGTCTGAGATCGCCCAAAATGAGGGTCTGGCATGTACCCCGCATCCGCATATCCAATTAGTTGCGATTTTGAACTGTTTGGGAAGAATAGTCCAAGATCAATTGTCCCACGAAGATATCTGAATATATGTTTGATCCCATCCCAATGCCTTTTAGTTGGATCAGAACTGAATCTTGCCAACAGGTTCACAGCAAATGCAATATCAGGTCGTGTGTTATTTGCAAGATACATAAGAGCTCCAATTGCACTAAGATATGGAACTTCAGGCCCAAGTGCATCTTCATCTTCTTTTCTAGGACGGAAAGGATCCTTCTCAACTTCTAGTAATCGAAGAATCATCGGTGTAGTTAGTGGATGAGCTTTGTCCATGTAGAATCGATCAAGAACCTTTTCTGTGTAGGTTGACTGATGAACAAATATGCCTGAAGATAAGTACTCCACCTGTATACCTAAATAAAATCTTGTCTTTCCAAGATCTTTCATTTCAAACTCATTTTTCAAATAGTTAGCAGCATTAGTAATATCTTCAGAAGTACCTACAATATTTAAATCATCCACATATACTGCAATAATAACATAACCGGATTGTGACCTTTTGATAAACACACATGGACACACTTGATTATTTATATACCCATCATTCAATAAATATTCACTAAGTCTGTTGTACCACATACGACCAGATTGTTTCAAGCCATATAATGATCGTTGTAGTTTAACTGAGTATAAATGTTGAGGCTTAGTTTCCTCTAACTTTAATCCTTCAGGGATTTTCATATAAATATCACTATCAAGTGATCCATAAAGGTAGGCTGTCACAACATCCATTAGACGTGTTTCCAATTTTTCCATACAAGCCATACCCATAAGAAAACGAACAGTAACTCCATCCATCACAGGAGAGTAAGTTTCCTGGTAATCAAATGCAGGCCTTTGAGAGAATCCCTGGGCTACCAACCGGGCCTTATATCTCACAATTTCATTTCTCTCATTTCGTTTTCGTACAAACACCCATCTATTCCCGATGGGGATTACACCAGCTGGTGTTTGGACTGCAGGCCCAAAAAAACATTTCTCTTGCGCAAGGATTGCAATTCTTCCCATATTGCAGTTTTCCATTTTGGCCAATCGTCTCTTTGTCGACATTCTTCCACACTTTGTGGTTCAGGATCGGAGTTCATAATAATATCACATGCCACGGAAAAAGCATATACATCATCAACCTCACTACTCCCACGATCCAATAATTTTCCGTTATGTACATAACTCATTGAGATCTCATAATTTTCAGGTACCTTTGCTTCTATGGAAGCATGTGCCACTTCAGGTGCAATATCCTCTTCTGGAGGTAATACCACTTCGGGTGGTTTTGTCACAGCCACTTCAGGGGCTTGAACCTCTTCAGGAGGTGATACTTCTGGGGTTTTTGATGTAGTTATTTCAGGAACATTTGCCACTTCAAGGGCAGGTCCATTCAATTTCCGTTTTCGTGGTACAACATCTTTCGCACCAATAGGTCTACCACGCTTCTGGCGTGGTTTTGAATCACCAACCAATTCTTCAGGAATTGAAATACAAGAAAGTGAATGTCATTAATTTAAATCATAATATGATTATTAATGTAGGTTTCTACACTGAATAGGATTTATGTAAAAATTCGTAATTATATTTAATCTTGAGATTCTGAGTGTTTTCATTTGGAGAATAATTGTTAAATCATTACTAAATTAAAGATAATTCTTTGAGCTTTGCGTGGATTGTAAAATCATTAAAATCTGATTTCTAGATCTCGAGATCGAGCACAAATAGTAAATGTGAACTTTTTTTAATATTAATAAATAAATAAAATTCAATTATAATACAACCTTTTTAATTATATCCTTTTCGGATTATATTTTTTTTTAAAATTCAATTCTAATACAACTTTTTTTTAATTATATCATTTTTAGATTATAGTTTTTTTTAATATGATATAATCTTGATCGTCTATATTTAAAGTTATTAGATTTGACGGTTGAGATTATTTTGGTAGTACAATGACAAAAATATGGATAAGATCCCTCTTACTCTTGTTATATATAAAGATGTAATAGATTTCTGCTTGATAGAATAATATAATTATAATTCTATCTATGATTGTATTAGGATTTTTTTTCCCAATTCATTCTAGAGATCTTTTTTATTTGTTTATTTATAATTAATTTTAGTTGTTTACACATATTTCACGGTAGTAGCTATACGTGGTTAGAGTTGAATATCAATATTAAGATATTAATAATTTTATATGAATTCAATTTGGATCTAATCTACGTACAGCATTGTTCTGTTTTGTTGTCTGAATCTGTATGCATCAATACTGAGCTATCTCTTTTTTACTTGCAAACCCCCACGGATTTTTTTAATATCAATTAAACATATTAATTTTTTATATTATATGTTATTACATATCAAATTGTTGTTAAAAATTGATACAGTATATATTATGTTTTACACGTTCAATCATGATTATATCCTTTTCATATTATAATTTTTTTTTTTAAATTCAATTCCAATACAATCTTTTAAATTATATCCTTTTTAGATTATAATTTTATTTTTAAATTGATATAATCTTGATCGTCTATTTTTAAAAATATTATATTCGACGGTTGAGATTATTTTGGTAGTATAGTGACCAAACCAAAATCATGGATAAGATCCATCTTACGCTTATTATATATAAGGATATAACTACCATATAACCCGTGCAAAAGCACGGGTTACTTTTAATTTTTTATAATTTGCTTATAGTGTAATATAATATTATAAATATTAATTTTAATATGTAGTTGGGAGGATTCGAACCTTGCATTTTTGTATATAATAATTTTAGTATTAAATAAAAATTAATATGTTGTTGGCGGGAATCGAGCCTTAGACCTATGTATATAATAACTTTTAGTATTGTTGTATCCAACGATCATGATTTATTTGAGTTGAAGATCTAACGGTTGTGAATGAGGGATAACCAAAACAAAAATTGAGGGGATAACCAAACTACAAATTATACCCCATTTTGATTATTATAATATAGTATAGTATAGATAATATAGATAGATAAGAATATAATAAGGATATAATAATATAATACAGATTTCCCTACAAAACATTTCTGCCTCCACGCATGCCAATGAAAATGGGCCGGGGGCCTTGGCATATTGGCTCTGATTAGCAATGTTCTAAAAATCGCTAGGAGGATCTAGGCGGTGAGCCTACCTTCTAGCGATTAATCGATTAGGCGGCAATTAATCAGAATGATTAATCGGAACATTAATCGGATGTATTAAAATATTAATTTTTATATAATTTAATTTTAATAGTTAAAAATATATTTTATATAAGTAAAAATATAAATATCTTCAACTTATTATTAAATATGATGAGTGAATTTACCCTTTCATGTGTAAAGTATATTTTTTATTTAAAAAATTTGTATTTTTAAAGTTTTATTCTTAATTTGACTATTTTTTTAAAATTTGACCGATCGCGCCTAATACCGCCTAGGGCCGATTAATCGCCGCCTAACTAATTAAACTACCTAATACCACCTAAACCCTCCTAGGCGCCGCCTAATCATAAAAATGCCTAATAATCGATTTTGGTAGAAATTAGGCGTTTTCTGGCCGCCTAGCGCCTAAGCGGCGATTAATCGTACCCCTAGGCCGATTTTTAGAACACTATTGATTAGTAATTTGGCAGGGGTCTGAGAAGTAATTAAGAACCCACATGGTTTTTTATCTTTTTTTTTTTTAACTTGACGACCACAGATGTCTTGTAACTTTGCAACTCATAGAATCATAGAATTGTAGTGGCAACTAACACTGGAAGTTGGGTTTGGAATTGTACAAGAGAGGGGAAAAATAGACACAAGAGAGATATAGCGAGAAAATTCGTTGGAATTTTCTGGTTGTACAAGCTGTCTTATTTTGTGATTCCCGGAGTTCTACCGGTCGGATCGTCCTGAATTTTGGGCAGCATCTTCCTTACACCGATATCTAAATTTTGAACAGTGGAGATCGGATTTGGAGAGCGCCTAAGCGGCGATTAATCGTACCCCTAGGCCGATTTTTAGAACACTATTGATTAGTAATTTGGCAGGGGTCTGAGAAGTAATTAAGAACCCACATGGTTTTTTATCTTTGTTTTTTTTGAACTTGACGACCACAGATGTCTTGTAACTTTACAACTCATAGAATCATAGAATTGTAGTGGCAACTAACACTGGAAGTTGGGTTTGGAATTGTACAAGAGAGGGGAAAAATAGACACAAGAGAGATATAGCGAGAAAATTCGTTGGAATTTTTCTGGTTGTACAAGCTGTCTTATTTTGTGATTCCCGGAGTTCTACCGGTCGGATCGTCCTGAATTTTGGGCAGCATCTTCCTTACACCGATATCTAAATTTTGAACAGTGGAGATCGGATTTGGAGGCCCAGCAGATCAGTAGTTAAGGGGCCGAACAGAAGCTATTTGCACCACGGTGATAGTTAATCTCCCTGCGGTGAGTTTCTCATTGTTGTCTTATTTAATTCCATACTTCTTGACGACTCATTCCAATAGTGTGAAGGTGATTGTATTTCTCTAGTTTAATCTCACTTGGTGTATTTTCATATAATTTGTGATAGTGAATTGTTTGGATGGACTACGGTCATTTTTACTCCTTATCTTTGAGGGTTATTCCATGTATAATCTTGTTTTTCCGTTTATTGTTACTTTATTTGTTTGTTTCATCGAAAGTTCATACGAATAGGGATAAGTATTGTCAACGAAGTTTAATTCCGCACTTAGTTTTTACCGTTGTGGTCACTTTTTCCCATCAAATTTGTATCAGCACTACGCCATAGTTTGCTTATTGTAACCCCAAAACTGTGTTACCATAGACCCCTTTTTGAAGTTGCCATAGGCCAAAATCGGGCTATGGTAACACTTCAGCCGTGTTAGATTCTCAGCAGTAACTATAGGTATCAAAGGTAACATCAAAAAGCAGGTTAAGGTAACATAGCAAATGTGGTTACAAAAAACCTCTATAGCAACATCTTAAACATTCTATAGCAACATAGTTTGTGTGTTACAAAAGATGATACAAATTTGCACATGGGCAACTGTGGGACCCACATCTAGGTGGGGTCCACAATCTATTGTAACACCCTCTTTTACTAATTGTAACACATTGTGTGTTACATAATTAAAATCATTTATAACTAATTTTAATAACAAAAAAATTATGACATTTAAATATTACATTTTCAAGTAAAAGAAATCAAGAACCAAATTAATAACATTTCAATAACATCATCCAACATCATTTCAATAACATCATCTAGTACAAAACCAACCAAATCATCCAAAAATATCTACCAACACTAGCTAATGAACAAAACTTAAAACATACAAGTACTAGAGCTAATAACATGGTAAATTACAAAAGACAACCAGTGTAAATTTTGGCAATGAAATATCCTCTACAAAGTGCTTATGAACTAAGCTCATGGCATATGATGAATTTCTTTCTGTGAGCTCAAATGCAACAATTCCACCGACATAGTATGTGTTCTGCTGCCCTTGTAGTTCAGTTTCCATTTTTTCATAGAAACCATCTTTCATATCTGCAACCAAGTTGAACTTGATTAGAATAGAAAGATTCTTCAAGTTATATACTATACTAATATGACCAAACATGTTAGCAGTACCTTGGCTATTTACATGAGGAAAATACTTAAATCTACGTTGTAATACTACTTTTTCAACTGTGCCTCCCATTCTGTTCACTGCACTGATTACCAGTTCTGTGACCTTTTCACCCATTATATCTGCTGTGTTTCCTTATGACTAGAAAAGGTATACATCTTGTTAAATATAATTGATGTGTTTTAATCAGTGTTTAAGTGTTACAGTGAATTATCAGAGTTTAGCTGGAAGCAGTCAGAGTTTAGTGTAAACTCTGACAGATGGAAGCTCGACAGAGTTTGTCAAACTCTGTCTGGAGGCAGCGTCTACTGGTCAATAGTGATTGAAGATTTATTATGGAAGCGATATCTTTGAAGATTGGATAGCTATCAAAGAGATCGAGTTGACTTAGGAGACGTGTGACAATCTGTAATTGATATCATTGTATAGCTGATTATTAGGAATATCAATTAGAGATTGTATCGTAGCTGTATGTTATATAAATACAGTTAGGTTAACCCTAGAAGGGTATCGTACAACGAATTATCTTTATTGTAACCTAGCAGCTCTTTGTGATATTTTACATCACGAAGAGGGTTCTTAATCCAAGAAGTTTTTAAGTGCATAAACGTTTTACTTGTTAAACTCTCATACAAAGTTGATTATTAATTGTGTATTCGGCCTAACAAGTGGTATCAGAGCCAATCTGTTACTTTATTACAGGTTAAAGATCCAAACACAACAATAATCATGTCAGCAATTCCTCCACCAACACCTACTGTTTCTGAAAAGGCTCCTACTACTGTGAGTCGTTATGAACCAATCAGGGTTCCTATTCTGAGGCCATTAGAGTATGCTATGTGGAAGGTGAAGATGACTATGTTTCTGGAGGCTACAGATCCAGAATATCTTGACAGGATTTATGAAGGCCCTCACAATTCTACAAAGCTATCTGTTGCAGCTGCTGGTGAAGAAGCTAAAATAGTTCCAAAGGAAAAGAAGGATATGACTCCTGAGGATCTATCATCAATTGCTAAGGATGCAAAGGTTAGGCATTTACTTCATAGTGCTTTAGACAATGTTATGTCTAACAAAGTCATTAACTGCACCACTGCAAAAGAGATATGGGATGCTCTTGAAGTCAGGTGTCAAGGAACTACGGCTATTAAGAAGAATAGGAGAAACATACTCACACAAGAGTATGAGCATTTTGAGGCTAAACCCGAAGAGACCATGACAGAAACATTTGATAGATTCTGTAAACTGCTCAATGATCTGTCATTGGTCAACAAAGAGTATGATCTAGAAGACTCAAATCTCAAGTTTCTTCTTTCTCTACCTGAAAAGTGGGATGTGAAAACAACCACTATTAGAGACAACTATGATCTTGCTGAAACAGAGATTGATGAAATCTATAGACTGCTCAAAACTCATGAATTGGAAATGGAGCAGAGAAACAGGAGATCAAGTAGGAAGGCAAAGTCTGTAGCTCTTAATGTTGAAGAGAAGCCTCAGAAGAAAGAGGCATCAAGAAGGAAAATGAAGGGAAAAGCTTTGATCATACATTCAGAAAGTGAATCATCAAACTCTGATTATGATTCAAACTCTTCTGAATCATCTGACTCTGAGGATGATGAAGAAGAAATGAGGAAAATGGCTGTGTTGATGGTGAAGACTTTCAAGAAAATGGGCTTCAAGAATTTCAAGAAAGGAAAAAGGTTTTCTAGAGATTCAAATGAAGACAGGAAAAGCTTCAGGAAGTCTGATAAGAGAGATTCTAAAGGGAAGAAGGATAAGTCTGAAATTCAATGCTACAAGTGTAAGGAGATGGGTCACTATGCTCCTGAGTGCAAAAAGGGTAAAACTGGAAAGGTACTCTACACTAAAGGCAGAGATTGGACAGATACTTCAGATTCTGATGAAGAAGTGAACTATGCTCTCATGGCTACTACTGAATCAGAAACTTCTGAAAAATCAGGTACCTCTAACTACCTATGCTTATAATATTGATGACATTGCTCAATTAAGAATTTATCTTAAGTCATTGCATATAAGTTATAGGGATCAGACTTTAGAAAATGAGAGGATAAAAGCTGAAAATTCTGAACTTAAGGTAAGAAATAAATTTGTTGAAGAAAAACTTGAAAACATGCAACAAGTTCAGAAAGAGAGAGATGATGCTGTTTGTATAGAACAGAATTTGCTTCAGAAATATAAACAACTAGAATCAGAGTTGGAGGAAGCAAATAAGAAAATTAGGACTTGGACTAATTCTGGAAAGGACACTCAACAGATTTTTCAAACAGACACTGTTGGTCTAGGTTATAATGAGGGAGATGAACTTAGATTTCAAAATCAAGTTAAAATCAGAACTCATTTTGTACATGGAACCAGTAAATTTTTGTCTGAAAATGAAAAAGAAGCTGTTAAAAGTGAACCAATAAAAACTAGTGTTAAACAGGTTAATATTGGTTCAATGACAGATAAACAACTCAAACATAAACTGAAGGAGTTAAAATCTGTTAAGAAACAGAGAGTGTCAAATAAAAACAGAAATGGAAAAGTAGGCATCACTTCAGGAAATAAACCAATGCTTGCTAGTTATGCTCCAAGAAAGACATGTCATAACTGTGGTAGTACTAAGCATCTTGCAAATTTCTGCAAGAAAAATAAAAATATAAATTCTTTACCTACAAAGTCTGAGGTAAAGAAGGATTTTGCTAGAACTAAGCCACAGACTTTATGCACACACTGTGGAAGCACTTGGCATTCCATTTATACTTGCAGAGAATATCATGCTATCTATCATAATTACTATGAACTGAAACCCAATCTGAAATGGGTTAAAGTTGATACTGCAAGTGTAAACACTGATACTGTTAGCTCAAACTCTGATAATGTTAATTCCGCTGCAAAAGCTAACAAAGTTAAGAATGCGAAAGGATCCAAGCAAGTCTGGATCCTTAAAACTAATCCTCAGTAATTGCTTATGATTGCAGGGCAACAGGGAGGCAACCCTAGTCGTGGACAGTGGATGTTCAGGACACATGACTGGAAATAAAGCCCTGCTATCAGACTATGAGGAGAAGACTGGCCCAAAAGTTTCCTATGGTGATGGCAATGTAGGAAGAACATTGGGATATGGCAATATTAATCTTGGAAATGTCATCATCAACAATGTAGCTCATGTCCCAGAACTCAAGCATGACTTGTTATCTGTGAGTCAAATCTGTGACAAGGGATATCATTTAGATTTTCAACCTGAATATTGTGAAGTTATCAGCAAATCTACAGGAAAGGTTGTTCTAGTTGGTCACAGGCAAAACAACATTTATGAAATCAAGCTTTTGATAGACTCTTTTGGAAAAGCTGTTTGCCTGTCTACAAGAATGTCTAGTGAAGAGAGTTGGAAGTGGCACAAGAAACTCTCACATTTGAACTTGAACAACATCAATGAATTGATCAGAAAGGGTCTTGTAAGAGGACTCCCAAAGGCTCTGTTAAATGTTGATGGCCTATGTGATTCATGTCAGAAGGCTAAACAAAGGAAGTCATCTTTCAAGAGCAAGACAGAATTTTCAATCACTGATCCCTATCATCTTCTGCATGTTGATCTCTTTGGTCCAGTAAATGTTATGTCTATTACAAGGAAGAAATATGTTTTAGTCATTGTTGATGAATACACTAGATTCACTTGGGTGTATTTTCTAGCAAAGAAGGATGAAACTGCATTAACTCTGATGGAGCATGTGAAACTTCTGGACAAAGGATCAAGTAACAAAGTCAGAATCATCAGAAGTGATAATGGAACTGAGTTCAGAAATGCAACAATGGAAGAATTCTGCAAGGACAATGGAGTGAAGCAAGAATTTTCAGCACCTGGTACACCACAACAAAATGGTGTAGTTGAAAGGAAAAATAGAACCTTGATTGAAGCTGCCAGAAATATGCTTGATGAAGCAAAATTGCCAACTTATTTCTGGGCAGAAGCTGTTCAAACTGCTTGTTTTACTCAAAATGCAACACTGATCAATAAGCATGGAAAGACACCATATGAGATGGTGAAGAAAAAGAAGCCTAACCTGAATTACTTTCATATTTTCGGGTGCAAATGTTTTGTTTTGAAGACTCATCCAGAACAGTTGACCAAGTTTGAGCTAAAGGCAGATGAAGGAATTTTTGTTGGCTATCCACTGTCAACAAAGGCATTCAGAGTTTACAATCTGAGAACTAAAGTGATCATGGAATCTATACATGTTTCTTTTGATGATAAGAAGATAACTGGACTTGAAGACAAAGATGAATATGATCAACTGGATTTTGAAAATGAAGATTTAAACTCTGATGAAGTAAACTCTGATGAAACAATTATGACAGACTCTGTTGTAACAAACTCTGAACCTCTACTGGTAAACACTGGAGAAACTTCTCAGCCACAACAAAGGGGAGAACCAGTTGAGGGGGAGCATGAACAAGATGAAGACTCAAACACTGATACTGAGTCAACTGAAAAATCTGGATCAAACTCTGACGATTCAAACTCTGAAAATTCAAATTCTGACTCTGGGCAGTCAAGTTCAGGGGGAGTCTCAGAAAACGAAGATAGATCACAACAAAATCAGGAGAGCATGGATCAAGGGGGAGGATCACATGCTGATAGAAGTCATTTGCCTTCTGCTAGGAAATGGACTAAATCACATACACCTGATTTGATAATTGGTGATCCAGATGCAAAAGTGAAAACAAGAAGTGCTACTGCAAGTGAATGTCTGTTTCATGCATTCTTGTCTAAAAATGAACCAAAGAAAGTGGAAGAAGCTCTTCAAGATGCTGACTGGATAACAGTAATGCAGGAAGAGTTGAATGAATTTGAAAGAAATGAAGTTTGGACCCTTGTACCAAGGCCAAAGAACAGATCTATTGTTGGTACTAAATGGGTTTTCAGAAACAAGACTGACAGTGAAGGTGTTATCACAAGGAACAAGGCTAGACTGGTAGCAAAAGGCTATTCACAACAGGAAGGAATAGACTATGATGAAACATTTGCTCCAGTTGCAAGATTGGAGGCAATCAGAATTTTTCTAGCAAATGCCTCTCACAAGAAATTCAAAGTGTTCCAGATGGATGTGAAAAGTGCTTTTCTGAATGGAAAGCTTGAAGAAGAAGTGTTTGTTGAATAACCACCAGGATTTGTGGACCCCAAATATCCAGATTATGTCTACAGGCTAGATAAGGCCTAACAATTGGTATGAGATAAGGCCTAACAATTGGTATGAGACACCAAGAGCATGGTATGAGACACTTGCTCAATTTCTTCTAGAAAGTGGATTCAACAGAGGAACAATTGACAAAACTCTGTTTTATTTCAATCAAGGAAGTGACCTCCTTTTAGTTCAGATTTATGTTGATGACATTATCTTTGGGTCTACTAATGATAAACTCTGTAAGAAGTTTGCCAAGCTCATGCAGTCCAGGTATCAAATGAGCATGATGGGAGAGCTTAGTTACTTTCTAGGCCTACAGTTAAGACAAACAGATGATGGTATTTTCATTAATCAAGAAAAATATACCAGAAATCTTCTCAAGAAATTTGGTATGCTTGACTGTTCATCTGCATCAACTCCCATGGCAACAGCAACTAAATTGGATAAAGACACAGGAGTTTCAGTGGATATGACAAACTACAGGGGCATGATAGGATCTCTTCTATACTTGACAGCTAGTAGGCCTGACATCATGTATGCAACCTGTCTTTGTGCAAGGTTTCAGGCAGATCCTAGAGAGCCACATCTAACAGCTGTGAAAAGAATCTTCAAGTATCTCAAGGGCACCATATCATTAGGTCTGTGGTACCCCAGAGAATCAGATTTCAAGTTACTTGGGTATTCTGATGCAGACTTTGCAGGTTGCAAGATAGACAGAAAGAGCACTAGTGGAAGTTGTCAATTTCTTGGTGACAGACTTGTCTCCTGGTACAGCAAGAAACAGAAATCAATCTCCACATCTACAGCAGAAGCAGAGTATATTGCAGCTGGTAGCTGTTGTGCACATATCTTGTGGATGAAGAATCAATTGTTGGATTATGGATTGAGGTACAGTAAAATTCCTATTTACTGTGATAATCAAAGTGCTATTGCTATGACAGGTAATCCAGTACAGCATTCAATGACCAAGCACATCAGCATAAGGTACCACTTCATCAGAGAACATGTAGAAGAAGGGAATATTGAACTACATTTTGTGTCTACAGAACAACAGCTTGCAGATATCTTCACTAAACCGTTGAGTGAAGCAACATTTACAAGACTGGTCAATGAACTAAGAATGGTCTCTGGTTCTGACTAGGAATGTTGGTTAGATTCAAATTTTACTTATGTATTGTATTACTCATATTTCCTGATTGGTTAAATGCTAAGTGAACTTTGCTGATTAAACTCTGTTATGCATACTCTGTTAAACTCTGTCAGCATGCCTGTATGTCATACACTGTTATTCAGTTTGATAAACTCTGCGAACTCTGAGTTGATTTTTGTCTGAATGAAAAACACCAATGAAGAAATATGTATGAAGCATGATTCTCAGCAATAAATCATGAATCTTTCTGAGTTATTGTGATCTAATCTTAGATTGTGCAGAAAGTTAACACAGCATAATACTGGTTCATATTTATAGCATCTCTTAGTTTATTTCATCCTAAACTCTGAGTCTATAAATACTGTGTGCATTACCTTACATGAAAAACTACTGATGTTGATGAACTCTAAACTCTGTTAGTTATACTCTGGTATAATAAAATGCTTACTGCAATACCCCAAAGAAAATGTATATAGGTTGTTATACTCCTTTGAGATTATGTTGGATACTAGGATGACCCAGGGACTTATTGGTATATAATATGTGCTAAAATTCTCTGATTTTTGGTGACTAGTTAAATACTAGGATGACCCAGGAACTTATCAAAATGATAAGGGCTAAAATTTTTGAATTTTTGGTGACTGGTTCCAACCTCTAATTACTGGAATGAATAAAATAAAAAAAAAATGTGTATATAGAGGGGGTATTAAATAAAACTTACTGTATATAGTTTGATTACTTCAGAGTTTAGCTTTCATCATACAGTCAGTGTTTACTATGACAGTTTGTGCATCCAGTGTTTATTGATTTACTTTATGGATTTTATGAAAAATTAGATGCTCTAAAAATTGATTTAGTAAACTCTGCTTCACACACACATACATTCACAACTGTGCAATTTATGAAAGGGTTTCGGTGATAAAGTTGGAGAATTGGCAAAAGCTGTTGATTCGTGATTTGTACTCTAAGGTAAATTTTCACTTGGATAATTTGAAAATTTTGGAGTAAATAGGGATTTTGACAACTGTTAATCAGTGTATTGTTGATGAATTTGTTCCTTATATGATTACTTTAATTAGTTTTCATATTCGCTTCTTTGATTTATTTCCTTGAAGAACAGTTCATCAAACATAAATAAAAATTGCAGAACACACTGAATAAGATTAGAGAAACATAATTTTTCATTGATAATAAGAAAGAGATTACAAGAAAGTATTACATCTTTTTGTTCTTTCTATCTGCTAATCTATTCAACAGGAAACTAAAAGGTCAAGTCCAAACCACTCCATTGTTAGCAAAAAATCCCAGATCCCATCTTTGCCACTTTATTTGGGTGGAAGTTGTTAGGTCCGATACGATTGTAGAAGGGGGGGTTGAATACAATCTATACCATTTTATCGAAATTTGTTCTTTAAATAAAATTTAACTTAAACAAATTTGAGCGGAATAATACAACACAAATTTCAAGTTGAATATAACAATATATTAACTTGATGGGTGTTACAAAATCAATCCAAATGATTATCAAGTAATTAATAACTAATTAGAAAATTCGACATGAACTTTTCTAATTTAGTTAATTAAAATCAAGATATCAAGTTGTGAACTAGGAAACTTAATTCGCTAGTATTACAAGAACCACACATAAACAAGTTCCAACGGATAGAATATTACAAAAGAGATGAACTTGAATTTCCAGAATTATGTTTGTAAGTGTTCTTGAGCTTGAGAGAGAGAGATATGAGCTGCTGGGATTTTTCAGAAGTTGTAAGTGAATTGTCTTCTGCCTCTTTGCTGCTTCTGATCTTTATATTCCGTCCATAGTCATATTGTGTTGTTTTAATTGATATAACAATCAATTAACACATATATAACATTCGGTATGACTATCCACTGAAAGAAATATGACTGTCCCATTAAATATAACTTTCGGTATGACTATCCATGACAGCCTGTTGAATTGGATAAGACTAACCATTCCAATATAACTTTCGGTATGACTATCCACTGAACTGAATATGACTGTCCAATAGCCACTTGACTTGAATATAACTTTCGGTATAACTATCTCCTTTTGAACTGAATATGACTGTCCAATAATCATTTCCTTTGTATATGACTTTCCTTTTGAACTATATATAACAATCGGTATAACTATCCTTAGATAGTTATATTGTTATATATTTTCAGATTATAATTAACTAAATGATTTATATAAATCACTTAATTAATTAATTCTTTTTCAGATTAATTCTTATTTAATTAATCTAATAATTACTTTAACAAATATATTAATTCTGATAGAATTAATTTATTTAATTAAATTAACTATTTGATTTAATTAATTAAAATAGAATTAATACAACTCCTTTTAATAGTCAAAACTTCACTGTGGACCACGTAATTATAATAACGAACATACACTGGATTTTTGTTGACGCTCGATGTACTGTCTGGTTCATGAACGACTAACTCCAATCTCTGTTCTTCATCTTGACATTAAACTGTGGTCTTTTTCTTTTCTTCACTCTCTCCGATCATTCTGAACTGATATTGTTTCTTATCACTTATAGAAACCTCTGTCCTTGAAATAAATCCATGTATTTCAATGCTACACTGACGCTTGATCAGGCAACTGAATCTTCTTCAGTGTGAAACATCAAAACTATAGATTGAATTGTTGATTTTTCTTCTGACAGTTGTCACCTTATGAGATTCCTGTGACAGTTGATATTATTTACTTATTACAAACCACTTTAATTGGATTAGGATCCTCTAACTACAAATAGGCTGAGTCATATGCCTTTCAATCTCCCCCTATTTGTTTGTTAGACAGTAACAAGCAAATACCTAGAGGATTCTTCAACTAATCCCAATTAAATAAGTAAAGAATAAAACTTTAAATGCTAAGTAAATAATGAAAAAGTTCTGGTTCATATATAACATTATCCAGATTCAAACAGAAAAGATAAATACAAGATAGATGATCCTCTAGACTGATCACATAGTATAATTATGCTATCTTGTTCTATCTAAGCTCTAAAAATATCACAAGTAGAGCGGTTCTTCAGTTTTCACTTCCTCCAGGTCTGAACTCTCCTTCTTCTTCTTCTTCTTCATTCAGGACTGGTAGGCTTTTATGTAGCTCAACATCAACTAAAATTTCTTTCCTTGATGATAGCCTTGTAGGAAGTACCAATGGAATTCCAAGTGATTTCCTCAACTCACCTTTGAATTTTACATAGTCTTTCACATTGGTTTGAGCATAAGATTTGATATGATCTGCAGTTTCCCGTTTAAGTTGAGAAGTAAATCCATGATTTCTAAGAATGTACTCCACAAATACCAAGTGTTTAGCAGAGTGCTCATACAAATCTTTCGTCTGAAGTTTGACTGTATGTATCACTTCACCCTTAAGAAACTTCACTTGCTTAGGCTCTTCTATCACTTCCGGTCCAGCTCTTTCAGCAAACTCTTTGAACTTTTCATGAAGTAGTATTCCCAACTCAGAGGATGTTCTTACTTTGGTCTAAGAGCCCAGAGTTCTGTCAAAGATCTGTCATAAAAGAATTGAAGGGACACTCTGAATGTTCCAACATTATGACATTCAACGAAAATTACTAACTCATCGGTTCTTGGTTCAAAAGCAGAAGATATCCTGACGACTTCTGTTTGTAAGGCTTTCACATACCCTTCATGTATTGGATTTGAATTCTTAAATTCATCAAGAATAGCACTTAGCCGACGATCATCATATTCAGACGTTTGTGGTGAGTCTATAGCTTTTTGAGCTCGTTCCCACTTGTCACCACTTTTTAATCTGATGTATGTTCTCCTAGCTTGTACCTTAAGTGCATGTTGGCGTTGCATTGCTGCAGCTTCCTCTTTTTGAAGTTTTTCTTTATGAGCAATCAAGTCCAATGTCTTTTTAAGCCTATCATCTCTCAATTTTAGTTGAGCTTCTTGTCTGTCAATTTCTGCTTCAGCTTCAAAATCTAGACGTATCTGTTCAGCTTCAGCTTCTGAGTCTATGGGCATTTCATCTTCCCAGTCCCTGAGATCTGGTTCAGGTAATACTTCTCCCACATCTGTGAACTTTAAATCAGCAAACATGTCAATACTATCTGGTTCACCTGTGTAGTAGTAACCTTCAATATCTTCAGGTTCTTCATGCATGTCAGAACTTCCAATTTCTTTCCTCTTCCCCTTATCTCTCCTATCACCTTGATCAGCTCCTTGATCAGATTTAGATTTACTTGAACTTCCTCCATGTCTTGACTTCTCCCCCTTAGTTGATGAATCCTCTACAGAGGGAACAAAATCAGCAGGCCTCGGGTCACGTTCATCACCATCACCTCCTCCATCTTGACCTTCAAAGAACTTTCTTTCTTCTTCTGTTGGAGTGATAGTTCTAGTAATGATGTTATACAAGTGAGTCAACCCTTTTGCTTGGAGTGCATTCTGCCTTTCAATCTGACTAAGTCGATGTTCAGTGGACAAGTGATGTTCATTCATGTTATTCTGAATATCTTCAATCTGATTTGACATTGAAGATATAATGAAATCTTGAGCCACTGTGACATCTCCAGAGTCTTCAATTGCTTGTTGTTGAGTTAGCTTGAGTGCACTGATCTTGTTGTTGAGGATAGTTCTCATGTTATCCATATCAAATCTTAAGTTCTTGTTATCCTCTTCAGCTTGAGCAAGATTTTCTTTCATTTGAGCAAGTTGTTCCATAAGAGACAGAGTGTTTGTGTCAGTGTGTGCTCTCACTTCAATAGCTCTCTGAGTATCACTCACCTCACGTGCTAGTGTTTCACTCAGATTTGAAGTAATTCTCACATCACTCCTCTCATAATCCATAGCTGCATCCATTGTACCTGCAGGAGAAATCACCCTAGCCTCCTCTTGGAAGGTCAGTGGTGGTGCAATGGGAGTTCGCAAATCCCTATCAACCTGTGAGAGTTCTTCTGCCGTAACAATGGCAGGCACTGTAACTTGGTCAACTTGCATGAGAGTGTTTTCAGCTTCATTTGAGAAAATGTCTTCCCCCATTGTAAGTAACAAGGGAGTGGTTGATGAAATGAAAGGGTTTACAGTTGACTCAGATGTAGTTTTACTTTTCTTTTGTAAAGGCAGAACTGTAGTTTCACTCAGAATATCACTACTCGGATTGTATCATTTGACTGACAATTTCTTTCTTTGATAGTGTTTGGAGAATTTGGATTTAGTATTTGGTGTATTGACCTGGGTTAGAGGTTGTGGTTGTACAGCCCCTTGGTCATTTCTCGCACTTGTTTGACTATCAGAAAGATATTGAGATTGAGTAGAAGTTGAGTCAAATACCTGATCATTTACATTTCCAACATCTTCAGTCTGAATGGGTTGATCCACTTGATAGTGAGGTTCAGGATCAATTAACGATTCAGGTTCTGGTTGATGTTCAGTAGCTGTGTGTTCTGCTTCAGGTTCTGGAGCTTGTTCAATTGCAAGTAGCTCAGCAACTGGTTGAGCCATAACATTTGGCAAATTTATGAATGTAGACATATATGGTGTTATGACTACTGGAACATGCGCCAGAGTACCAGAAGTATCCAACCTTGTGTAGAACTTCTTATTTGGTTTACCAGACCATTGAACTCGGTCATTTGGAAAAGGAGTAGGCTGATCCGTAGGCATAAGATGATTAAAAATTAATGTCAAAAATCGAGGATAATGACATTTAACCAGCTTACCTTTCCCAAAGTTCTTCCTAGCTTTCTTCACACGATTTATCAAAATAGGCCAGAGCAAGTTACCAAAATTGATTCTTCTGTTGTAAGCAATTGAGTAACCAATAGACTGCAACATTCCCGTGATGACAGTGTTGTTACTCTTGGTAGAATTAGCAAAGACCTTTGCAATGATTTCGAAGAATATGTTCCATTCTTGAACCAGGTTACTTTTCAGGGGACGCTTAAGATCCAATTGACCTTGATAATTCAGATGTGTGAAGAAATGTGTCAACTCATCAATTGAAGGAGGCTCATTAAATTGTTCAGTAGGCAGTCTCAGAGCAGCATTGAAGACAGATTCATCCACTGTATATGTCTTATCGCTGAAGTTGAAAGAAAATGATCTGTTGTCTGAGGCCACCATAGCTGTAGTACACATTAGTTTAAGCGGACCAAATTTCATGGGAACATTTGCAGTTATAGCATGACTACAGATATTATGATCGTTCAGAAAAGATATCCACGGTTTGAAACGATCCACCGAGCAATCCTCGGGATTAAAATATCCAATAAAGTTGTGATTAACAATCTCAAAATTATTATAAGTGTCAGCCATTCCAAATCAAATTTTAACCTTAGAGAATCTGCAAAATTCAGCAATTAAACTAATTAATACACAAAATTCGAATAAATAAATAAATAAAAATTCGAATAATCGAATTCTTCACCAAAAATTTTGAAAATTTGAGGCAATGATCTCCATAACATCACAAACACACGTCTATTTTTAGTTTTTGAAAAATCACAACCAATGTTCTTGAATTTCAAATCGAAAATCCGAAGTTTTTTAACAAAAAAATGTTCAAAACACAACCAAATCTTACATTTAAGCAACGGTTTTGAAGATAATTGAATGGGTAATCGAATTTTGTTCTTAGAACTGTGATTCGAGTGTGATTGAGACAGTAATTCGGCAGCAATTCGATAGTTATACACCGTGTATATGTATGTATCGTTCGAAATAGTGTCACAGGTGACTTAACACGCTGAAAAGATAATATAACTGAATATAACTATCAATATTACTAACGATTTATATATAATTCAGCTCAGATATGACTATCGGTTGATAGTCATACCGATAGTTATATTACGTGTTAAACAAAATATAACTATCCTATATTAATAGTTATATACTAGTTTAATTAACTTACATGACTATCTAACACACACAAGATATGACTATCGGTTGATAGTCATACCGATAGTTATATTACGTATAAACGTAATATGACTATCCTAATTACATAGTTATATAACAGTCTTATTAACAAGATAACACTAATATGACTATCGAAAAACAAAGAGTATGACAATGCAAAATTGAATTTTCGACAGTTATATTTCAAACAAAACAAAAATATAACTATATACTAATTAGAGTTATATTTACCCTAAAATACAAATATAACAATCAGATTAATTGTTATATCTATTGTAATATAAACAAAACAACAAATATAACTATCCTAAAATCTAAATATTAACAGGATATTTAGAACTAGCAAATTCTAAAAATGAAGCAATTTAATTTCTATCAAAAACCAAGCCAAAAATTAGTAAAATAACTTACACTAAAATCAGCAAACCTAATAAAAATTAAACAAACGATCATAGGTAGTCCTTTTTACGAGATCAAACATTAATAACAAAAGGACAAACACTACAAATCAAAATAAATAAAATATTGAATATATACAAAATTATTTCTGGTGAATTAATAAATATCAATTTTCTAATAAAATAATTTCCATATAGAAAATTATTCAAGAAAAAAAAAATATAATTTATTAAACATAAAAAATAATGAAACTGATTTTAAAATAATAACATTTTCAAGAAAAATAGATTTCTCATAAACTACAGCTAGTAAAATTCGAGAAAAATATTTTTTAAGGAAAATGAATCACTCTAAAATTACAAGAAGTATTTAGAGATGTATAACGAAGATAGTGATGAAACTTTAAGAAGAAACAAGCAACATTATAAGTTGATAAAATAATTATACAAGTGATTTCAAATAACAAATATTGTACACAATAATCACTTGAAAATTATTAAAGATCAAACCTCAGATATTAACTAGTTTAATTACTAGGACTATTTAACATACCCAATTCACCAACAAGTCTGGTGAATGTGGATTCGTCAAGAGACTTAGTAAAAATATCTGCTGTTTGTTCTTCCGTAGGTACAAAAAGTAACTCCACGGTACCATTCATGACATGCTCTCGAATAAAATGATACCTGATGTCAATATGCTTTGTCCTTGTGTGCTGCACAGGATTGTTAGAGATAGCTATGGCACTTGTATTGTCACATAAAATAGGAATTTTATCTAGTACAAAACCATAGTCTCTCAGCTGATTCCTGATCCACAAAATCTGTGCGCAACAGCTTCCAGCAGCTATATATTCAGCTTCAGCTGTTGAGTTGGAAACTGTTTGTTGTTTCTTGCTGTACCAGGAAACCAGTCTACCACCTAGGAATTGACAACTCCCAGAGGTGCTTTTTCTATCCACAACACTTCCTGCATAATCTGAATCTGTATATCCAACAAGATTAAAACCAGAATCTTTAGGGTACCAGATGCCTAAATTAGGCGTACCCTTAAGATATCTCAGGATTCGTTTAACAGCAATGAGATGAACATCTCTAGGATCCGATTGGAACCTTGCACACAAGCACGTAGCATGCATAATATCAGGTCTACTTGCAGTAAGGTAAAGTAATGAGCCTATCATACCTCTGTAGCTTGTGATATCTACCTTGATAGAATTTTCACATGCTCCAAATTTGACCGCTGTCGATGATGGTGTTCTTGCTGAAGATGAGTCCTCCATTTGATATTTCTTGAGAAGCTCTTTGACATACTTGGATTGACAGATAAATATTCCATCTGTCCTTTGACTTACTTGCAATCCAAGAAAGAACTTCAGCTCACCCATCATGCTCATTTCAAACTTACCCTGCATTAACTTAGCAAATTTCTTGCAAAGAATATCATTAGTAGACCCGAATATTATATCATCCACATAGATTTGGACTAATATTGTATCTTTTTTATGTTTCTTTGTGAAGAGAGTTTTGTCTATGACACCTCTTGTAAATTCATTTTCAAGTAGAAATTCAGAGAGTGTGTCATACCATTTTCTTGGTGCTTGCTTAAGACCATATATAGCTTTAAAGAGAAAGTAAACATACCCCAATAAATCTGGATCTTCAAAACCAGGTGGCTGTTCTACATATACCTCTTCATCCAGTTTTCCATTCAGAAAGGCACTCTTGACATCCATTTGATAAACATTAAAGTTTGAAAATGCTGCGAATGCCAAGAATATCCTTATGGCCTCAAGTCTAGCCACTAGAGCATAGGTTTCATCATAGTCAATGCCTTCAGATTGTGAGTAACCTTTTGCTACCAGTCTTGCTTTATTTCTTGTTACTGTTCCATCTTCATCAAGTTTGTTTCTGAATACCCACCTTGTACCAACCACTGTTTTATTTGTAGGTCTGGGCACCAGCTTCCACACTTCTTGTTGTTTAAATTGATTGAGTTCATCTTGCATAGCAATCACCCAATCAGGATCTGAAAGAGCTTCTTCAGTTTTCTTAGGTTCCATTTCAGATAGAAACCCTGAATAATTACATTGATTTTGAAAAGCTCTTCTAGTCTTTACACCAACATCTGGATCACCAACGATTAGCTCAAAAGGATGAGCTCTATTCCAGACAGTCTGTCTTGGAAGATTTAATCTTGATGATTCGCCTTGATCTTCATTATGATGTTGAATATGACTAGTAGATCCTTCATTAACTCCCTCTGAGTTGTTGCCAGGCTGATTAGACGATTGTTCAGAATTATTAGTGACACTTTCAACATTATCATGATTTTCATCACCATTATTCTGATTAGTCTCATCATTGACATTGTTGTCATTAGCATCAGCAAACACATCAGGTGGACTATCATCATCTGATTCTAGATCTGTCATATCTTCAAAAGACAGCTTTTCAGATGACTCTTCAGTTTGGATATTAGGAAGTTTTGTGTCATCAAATGTAACATTGACACTTTCCATTGTTTTCTGTTGATCAATTAGATACACCTTATATGCTCTTCTTGTATAACCCACAAAAATTGCTTCATGTGCTTTTTCTTCAAATTTACCACCTTGATCGTCTCCTTCTTTTAGCACAAAGCATTTTGTTCCAAATACATGAAAGTACTTGAGTGTTGGTTTCTTTTCTGTTAACGCTTCATAGGGTGTCTTCATTAAGTCTTTGTTGATCAGCGTTCGATTCTGGGTATAGCATGCAGTATTGACAGCTTCAGCCCAAAAGCTTAATGGAAGCCTTGATTCACTTAGCATAGTACGAGCAGCTTCAACCAAGGTTCTATTCTTTCTTTCAACTACCCCATTTTGCTGAGGAGTTCTTGGAGCCGAGAACTGTCTTGTTATACCTTTCTCAGTACAGAATTCATTTAGAACTGCATTCCTGAATTCAGTTCCATTATCTGACCTTATCGCTCTTACTGGATACATTGAATCAAGCTCAATCAACTTGATATGATCAATCACTAACTGTGGAGTTTCATCTTTGGAATGTAAGAACAAAACCCATGTGAATTTAGAGAAATCGTCAACAATCACTAGAGCATATCTTTTCTTTGACATTGACATCACATTAACTGGACCAAACAAATCCATATGAAGTAATTGTAATGGTTCAGTTATTGATGATGTATTAGTGCTCCTGTGAGTTGCCCTTTTTATCTTCCCTTTTTGGCATGCGTCACATAGTCCTTCTTGTGTAAATTCCATAGAAGGCAAACCTCTCACTAATTCTCTTTTAACAAGAGAGTTCATTGTTTTGAAATTCAGGTGAGAGAGTTTCTTGTGCCATAGCCAACTTTCATCTGTGGACGCTTTAGAATAGAAGCAATTGAATTCTTCAGTGCTTCCCGTATTCAAGTTAGCTACATACAAGTTTCCTTTTCTGACTCCAGTCAGCGATGGTTGTTCACTTCTTTTGTGAGAAATCAGACAATTCTTTTTGTTAAAATGGACATCAAATCCTTTGTCGCAGAATTGACTGATACTGAGCAAATTATGCTCAAGTCCTTTTACAAAGGACACTTCTTCTATGATAACATTTCCAGCTTCAAGTCTGCCATATCCATCAGTTCTACCTTTGTTGTTATCTCCAAAGGTAACTACTGGGCCGGCCTTTTCCACCACGTTTGTTAGCAGGGTTCTATCTCCAGTCATATGCCTTGAACATCCACTATCCAAGATCCAGGTTACACGTTCAACCTGCTCAACACCCTGCAATGACAAACGGATTAAACCTTCTTCGGAACCCAAATTTGATTGGGTCCTGCGGTTTTAAAATATTGGCCTTTATTAGGCAAAGCAACACTTTTAATTTTAACATCTTTAACCAATAAACATTTAACCTTATAAACAGATTTGAAAATCTTTTGTTTTATTTTAGGTATCCATGTTTCTTTAACAGCACGGACACTTGTGTCATTGACTGGACACTTGACCTGGTAAACATTCTTCGTAACCCTTTGTTTGTTCTTAGGTTCAAATGTCTCTCTCCTAACTTGAGAAGGAATAACAGTCTTTGACCGAACATTATTGTTCCTGTTCATATGCTGTCGCGGAGCAGTCTGTTTATCACATGCATAGCTACCATTAAAATATGCTCGCATACTATTAAAAGCACAAGTTATACAATTAATAATACCACATGATTTATGAGATGGATCATTAATAGGCATGGTGTGCATATCAGACATGGTATTTTTCTTTTTCAACTGCTCGTCACTTAAACTACTTTTAGACGAACTAGTTAACTCAACATGCTTAACTGGTTTCTTAGTAGTTTTGACATTTTCAAGAACAATGCCATTAGCACTGTCCTCATTTCTTATTTCTTCCTGGATGACCATAGAAAGAATATCTGGTGGTCCAGCATCAGATTTCTTAAAGAGGGGATCTTTAACTTTCTTAAGAACATGCGGTATCCCTCTTTCTTCAGCACTAACAAGGTTAGGGGAATTTATGCCCAACAATCCAACAGCTTCGTTGTAGCCATACCCTATCCCTACTGTTTGTTCAACAGCTTGTTTATTAAAGAACTCCTTGGAAATTTTAACAGAATTATAACAAGCCCTGACCTGCGTTTCAAGTTCAGTAATTCTAGCCATTTGTTTGACAACAACTTCTAGAATAGATTTCTCCTTGGTGAGAAGCATTGTTATTTCATCTCTTTGTTGATCTTGATTAATGTGAATCTTTTTCAATTCTGACACTTCATTTCCAAGTTTAGTGCTTAGTAGATCTAGTCTATTATATCCAGTTTGTGCATTACCTAAGGAATTATATAGACTACGAATTAATTCAGTGTCAGTAAGAGTTACCTGTCCGTTCTGATGATCAGATAATTCACCAATTGCCATTAGCGCAAGATTTCCATATTTTTCATCTTCGCTATTCGTGTCATCCCAACTCTTACCGGCTGCAACATAAGCTTTCCCAGGTTTCTTCTTCTCAGCAGCAAAGTCTCTTCTTTGAGTTTGCTTGGGTTTCTGGCATTCAGTGGCAAAGTGCCCCAATTCATTACAGTTGAAGCAACGAAATTTGCTTCTGTCAACAGATCCAGTTTTGTATCCTCCCCTGTTACTAGAGGAAGAAGAGCCTCCTCTCTGGAATCTGTTATTTGACTTGAACCTGTACTTTGGATTTCTTCTGAATCTAAAATTGCCAAATTGCCTTACCATTAATGCCATGGATTCATCTTCAAGTTGATCTAGCTCTTCAAGTGAGTAAAAGTCTCCACCATCCTGAATAGGTGGTGTTTGACCCTGTTCAACTTCAGTTTGTTCCTTGTCTGAGCTGTAAGGTAGAACAACCTTAGCTTCCACTTCCTTTGGTGCTTCAACTACAAGAGCTGTAGATGAACTTGGCACCCTTCCTTTTCCAGTGACCTCCCTCTGCTGTACTTGTTCCAGTTCATAGGTTTTCAGAACACCAAACAACCTTTCAAGAGTAATCTTATTCAGATCTCTCGATTCTCTGATGGCCGTTATCCTGTGTTCAAGATGAGTGGGCATTGTCAACAAAAACTTCATATTAATCTCCTTCTGTGTATATTGCTTGCCATGAACTTGCAAGTTGTTGATTATTTTGTTATACCTTTCGAACACTTCCTGAATGCCCTCATTAGGACCAGCTCTAAAATGTTCATATTCAGAAGTCAAAATTTGAAGTCTGTTCTCCCTAACCTCATCTGTCCC
Organism: Saposhnikovia divaricata; assembly: GCA_036435485.1. NCBI lineage: Eukaryota > Viridiplantae > Streptophyta > Magnoliopsida > Apiales > Apiaceae > Saposhnikovia > Saposhnikovia divaricata. Next base: position 63,434,878 of record CM071594.1, read on the forward strand.
TTCATTAATAGTCTCAATGGTTTCCCACATGTGCTTTGCAGTTTTACAATTCATGACATGACTGTACATAACAGCATCTAGGGATTCTATCAGAATAAGTCTCAAATTCTTATCTAGTCCAGCATCCTCCTTTTCATCCGGAGTAAAAGAAGAAGCAGGCTTTGGACTAGTTGATGCAGGTGTTACAACAACTCCTCCAACTATTGATTCAGTTGTATGTTGAATTGGAATTATAGGTCCATTCTGTAGGACACCCAAATATTTGGAATTTGCGACATCAAGGAACAACTCCATCTTATTTTTCCACATTGAATAATTGTCCTTATTAAACATAGGAATCTTAACAATACTTTTTGAAGACATGACGAATTTTTAAGAGAGTTAAAAATTCAAGATTGATTTTTGGCGGAATAAAATTAGGATCTTGATTTGTATATCAATCAATAAGCTCTGATACCAATTGTTAGGTCCGATACGATTGTAGAAGGGGGGGTTGAATACAATCTATACCATTTTATCGAAATTTGTTCTTTAAATAAAATTTAACTTAAACAAATTTGAGCGGAATAATACAACACAAATTTCAAGTTGAATATAACAATATATTAACTTGATGGGTGTTACAAAATCAATCCAAATGATTATCAAGTAATTAATAACTAATTAGAAAATTCGACATGAACTTTTCTAATTTAGTTAATTAAAATCAAGATATCAAGTTGTGAACTAGGAAACTTAATTCGCTAGTATTACAAGAACCACACATAAACAAGTTCCAACGGATAGAATATTACAAAAGAGATGAACTTGAATTTCCAGAATTATGTTTGTAAGTGTTCTTGAGCTTGAGAGAGAGAGATATGAGCTGCTGGGATTTTTCAGAAGTTGTAAGTGAATTGTCTTCTGCCTCTTTGCTGCTTCTGATCTTTATATTCCGTCCATAGTCATATTGTGTTGTTTTAATTGATATAACAATCAATTAACACATATATAACATTCGGTATGACTATCCACTGAAAGAAATATGACTGTCCCATTAAATATAACTTTCGGTATGACTATCCATGACAGCCTGTTGAATTGGATAAGACTAACCATTCCAATATAACTTTCGGTATGACTATCCACTGAACTGAATATGACTGTCCAATAGCCACTTGACTTGAATATAACTTTCGGTATAACTATCTCCTTTTGAACTGAATATGACTGTCCAATAATCATTTCCTTTGTATATGACTTTCCTTTTGAACTATATATAACAATCGGTATAACTATCCTTAGATAGTTATATTGTTATATATTTTCAGATTATAATTAACTAAATGATTTATATAAATCACTTAATTAATTAATTCTTTTTCAGATTAATTCTTATTTAATTAATCTAATAATTACTTTAACAAATATATTAATTCTGATAGAATTAATTTATTTAATTAAATTAACTATTTGATTTAATTAATTAAAATAGAATTAATACAACTCCTTTTAATAGTCAAAACTTCACTGTGGACCACGTAATTATAATAACGAACATACACTGGATTTTTGTTGACGCTCGATGTACTGTCTGGTTCATGAACGACTAACTCCAATCTCTGTTCTTCATCTTGACATTAAACTGTGGTCTTTTTCTTTTCTTCACTCTCTCCGATCATTCTGAACTGATATTGTTTCTTATCACTTATAGAAACCTCTGTCCTTGAAATAAATCCATGTATTTCAATGCTACACTGACGCTTGATCAGGCAACTGAATCTTCTTCAGTGTGAAACATCAAAACTATAGATTGAATTGTTGATTTTTCTTCTGACAGTTGTCACCTTATGAGATTCCTGTGACAGTTGATATTATTTACTTATTACAAACTACTTTAATTGGATTAGGATCCTCTAACTACAAATAGGCTGAGTCATATGCCTTTCAGAAGTTGAAGGGAGAAGGTTATTTTTGCTGACATATTCATTAACAATGGTTGGTGGTGTTGGATGAGGATGCCTTCGAGGAGAGCCATGCAAATGTTGCTTGGAGAGCAGCATCGATGTCGATCACCCTTGCAGGTTTCTCTCTCTCTATCTCTTCCAGACCGGCATCCATTTGCAGCCACAGAGTCTCAAGCTGTCTTTCCCAGTCAAACGCTTCAAACTCTTCACGCGTATAGCTGAAGATATCCCTATTCTCGACAAGATGGAGGTTCTTTTCTTTGATGGTAAGGTTTGCCATTGTTTTTCAGAGTGTTTTGTTTGAAGGGTTTGTGATTTTTCAGAGGAAAATGAAAGGTTAAAGGATTAATGAACTAATCTGAGCAAGTCTCTAGGCCTTAAATAGAGATGGGTAAGTAACGAAGTCCTAAAACGCTTCGTATTCTGGTTATTAATGGCTACAGGTAAACGCTTCATATTCTGGTTTTAATTGGGTCCAGATATTTTAAGAGAGTGTTATTTGATTTTTTTTTAAATCAAATATTTTATTATTTTAATTTGCAAAATACTCTTCTTAAAAATACGCGCACGTGACCCACTCACCCATTAATGTGTCCCACTCACCCATTATCGTGTCCCAATACACATTAATCTAGGAACTGATTGAGTGTTTGATTACATAAGAGATTGGGTTTTTAATTACTCTAATTACTTTTGTGTCCAAACGGTTGTGTTTTATTCTTACATCTCACAGTTCTCTCATTTTTCACTTGGGCATTCTCGCAAACACCTTTCCTACATACATTTCTCTTGGGAATTCTTGCAAATTTCTTAACTCAAATGGCTTCTAAACCATTCACTGCTCTTGGTTTACGGTTTGTTCCTAACAACTATGAAGCTCCACTCTATCATGAACGTGTTCCAGAACCGTTTCATCTAATGCAGAATTTCTTGAGAGATTCAGAGATTGGACAAGCTCTGGTTGGACCTGATACTCTCTCTGCATCTCAAATTGATACATTTTGGCAGAATTCAGTTTATGTGGATGGAGGAGAGAATGGGACTCCTAACATCATCTTCACTTATGAAGAACAAGATTTTGTGATTACTCCACAAACTGTAAGAGATACAATGGGGTTTGACACACATACATCTTATACTCTGGTTAATGAAACTCTTTTGAGAGAGATGCTACAAGAGATAGGTTACATGGAATCTCTTGACAAGCTTGGCGGTATAAAGAGACCTAATCTCAGGAAGGAATGGAACTTTTTCTTTGATTGCATAACAAGGACATTCCAGAAGAAAGTCACCAACTGGGATGCCATTCCGATAGACAGTCTCCAAATCGGGTATTCTCTACTCTATGGTAGTAATTTTGATTTTGGTAGATATGTTCTGATGAATTTAGGTGATAAACTGTCAGAGTCTACTACAGTTTACTATGCTCGTTTTTGTCAAATGTTGTTCAATGCTTGTGTACCTGGTCTAGAAATTGCTGATACTGATGAAATTGATCCTTTTAGAGTCAACAAGAGAATATTCTCTGATATGACTAATAAGGATGTTGGTAAGGAAAATCTCCCTGCTTTTGTCATGCCACTTGCTCTGCAAAATTTTCTCAATCAACCTCAAGATCAACCACAACCAGACCCACAACCAAACCAACAACCAGAACCACAACCAAACCAACAACCAGAACCATAAACAAACCAACAACCTGAACCACAACCTGAACCACTAAACATTGATCGTACTCAAACACCAAACACTGACTCACCTACATCACCTACTCACTCAGCATCTACAAATCAACCTTCACACACTCCATAAACAAACTCTGAATCATCACTATCTCCACCACAACCACAGCCTAAAACAAAAAGAGGTAGAGCAAAGCCAGCACTAAACACTGAACGACATGCAAGAGTTAAGAAGTCCATCGAGACAAAAATGAAAGCAAAACAGACATCTCCTGGAGCTGTTTATACTAGAAGAGTGAAAAGAATAAAACAAACGGCAAACATACCTAAGTCACTCTCAGTTGTAGAACAATCTCCACAATCTAGTGAAGAGGATTAAGATAACGTGCCTCTAGCGAAGAGAAGAAAACTGGTAATCTCTGATTCTGTGGATGAAGATATTGAAGCTCCAGAGGTAGTTTCACAGCAAACACCTCCTGTTGAGGTTGAGAAAGATGAAATACCTGCAGAGGATGAAATGCCTGCATAGGACAAAATGCCTGCAGAAGAGGATACTAGAGATGGCCTTTCTCCAATAAATGATATTCTTGATTCATTTATGCCATTCTCTGATCCTATCTCTGATACTGGTGCAGCTGATCAACCTACAGTTGTTCTTTCTGAAACTGTAGCATCACATACTGAGTTACTATCTGATGCTCATCAAACTGTTGAAGGAGGAGATGAGATTGATCAAGCAACCAAGGCTACTTCTCAGTCTATGCCTGTTGCTGACAAAGATGACAAGGCTGCAGAAGACATTGCTAAAACTATGGCTGAAGATGAACATGCTAAAGCTGCAAGTGTTGAATCTGAAGGTGAAAGTAGTGCAAACTCTGATTCTTCTCTGAGTGCACCTGTACAAACAGACAATAAACATACACCTTTTACTCAACCCTGTACGTCTCATGAAGTTGAGAGAGCACGATTTGCAAAGTTTGCTGCTGAATGGTACAAAGAGGATTGTATTTTTCCACGAGGGAGAGCAGCTGATTTTGTTAAGCACACTGCTGATACTATCTCCAATCCAGAGATTCTTTCTTGCTTAAAAGCAACTCTAGTTCAAGTCAAAACTCTGGATAGAAGATTTGATGACACTACAAAGGCAATCACTGATTTACGGACAGAGGTTGTCGCTAGAGAAATGAAAATGGAAAGAGAGTCAAAACTCATGAATACAAAATTTTCTACAGTTCAAGACAATCTCTTTGCCAGGCTGAGTAAAGTTGAAGAGAATCAGTCTGACTTATCTGTTAAAATTGATTCTATTGCTACCTCCTTGGAGTTAATTACATCTATTCTTATGCCTGACGATGTCAAAAAGGGGGAGAAAGTTGTCAGAAGGAATACTGCTGGAGATGGAGGAGCAAGTAGTAAAGGAAAGAACAAAACTGAAGAAGTTCAAACTTTGAGAACTAGCAAGTCATCTAAATCACAGTCTGTTGGGATAAATACTGATACTCAAGGTACTTCAAAGACCAAGAGTTTGCTGTTACCTTCTAATCCACAAACTGATGAAGAATTGGCTGCTAAGCTGTTTATTGAAGAGAATGAGGAAGGAGTTACAATTGAGGACATTGAAGCTGAAGAAAAGAGTTTACAAGAAGAACATCTCAAGTCTTTAAAGTCTGGTAAGATAAAAAGAGGAAAAGCTCCTAGGCCTGTTGTGAAAGGTGTTGTGATCAAGGAAAGGGCTGATGTTAGTCAAAGATCTCGGTTTTCAAAGGAAACAATGGCAGCAGAAGCTCAACTCAAGCTAAAAGGCATTGAAGGAGAAAGTTCACAGAAGAAAGTTACAACTTCTGTTGCATCACAAGTAATGATCACACCTTTACAATCTTCTCAGTTGAAATCGGTTTTTGGTAAAGGAACAATTCAAGATCCAAATATATTATCTGGAGTTTCTATGAATATTTCTGATGGAAGAGCCTTGTCTGGAAAAGTTGGAAATAATAAAGGTGGACTAGGTTCACACAGAGACAAAAGGCAATATACTGGTCCTAGAGATCCTTCTTCACTGGCTATTCCAGGTCGTGGTGTTCCTCAAGAGAGTTTGGATAGACTGGAATCAGTACAGTTAGTTCATCAGAAGAGTTTAAACAAGGACTTTCTCTTGTACTTCATGGCTGATGGGACAGTATTTAAAATTGCTGAGAATGATATTGGCTTGAAATGTTGGGAAGAACTAGAGTATGTTCTATATCTTTTCAAGGTGAATAGTCAAAGGACTCAATCAGTTGCTAATGTGCTCAGACAGAGAATGCTTCAGAATCTGGCAATCAGAGGAGAGAAGTATAATAGCAGATATGTTCCTAAGTACAGGGATTACAAAGGAAATCTCATTGAAATGAAGAAAGGTACTGCAAAGTTAAAGACTGATTTGGGAATCACAGTACTTGACTTTAATTCATAGTCAGAAGAAGTCCAATTTATCAGACTGGGAAATGAGATGAGAAGGAACAAAATCTATGATCTTAGGGCTGCTATCTACCAGACAGATGAGAGTGATCCTCAGCTCAGAGAAATTAAAGAAGCTATGAAGATTGAGCTTGAAAATGCAGAAAGAAGATTGCTCATAGATTATCTCAGAGCTATGCCAGATCTTGAAGTGATAAGAGATTAAGGTCTGTAAGGATTTTCTTATTCTCTGTAGTTTTTGTTAAGTAGAAGCTTAAACTCTGAATTTATATAAACACTGTATTTGTCTATTTGTTTTGACATCATCAATTATTGTCATTAACTTGTGCATTTTTGCTAATGAACAAGTTGGGGGAGATTGTTAAATATAATTGATGTGTTTTAATCAGTGTTTAAGTGTTACAGTGAATTATCAGAGTTTAGCTGGAAGCAGTCAGAGTTTAGTGTAAACTCTGACAGATGGAAGCTCGACAGAGTTTGTCAAACTCTGTCTGGAGGCAGCGTCTACTGGTCAACAGTGATTGAAGATTTATTATGGAAGCGATATCTTTGAAGATTGGATAGCTATCAAAGAGATCGAGTTGACTTAGGAGACGTGTGACAATCTGTAATTGATATCATTGTATAGCTGATTATTAGGAATATCAATTAGAGATTGTATCGTAGCTGTATGTTATATAAATACAGTTAGGTTAACCCTAGAAGGGTATCGTACAACGAATTATTTTTATTGTAACCTAGCAGCTCTTTGTGATATTTTACATCACGAAGAGGGTTCTTAATCCAAGAAGTTTTTAAGTGCATAAACGTTTTACTTGTTAAACTCTCATACAAAGTTGATTATTAATTGTGTATTCGGCCTAACACATCTGTATCTGCATAGAATCTCTGCATAGCAACTGAATTACCAATAGTAGAAGGATCATCCATGAATTCGCCGGAGTAATAAAACCCGACTGGCACATGTTCTAGACCGCTTATTTTTAGAACAGTCGTGTAGTAATCAATTGTCTGTACTTTACTAAACAAATCCCTCTCGAGCTCACTCAAATCCATTAAATCATGTTGAACTTTTGTAGTAAAGGGATCTCATATAAGCTATATTGGCATGAAAAAAAAGACACATACAGCGTAATATCATTCCATATTTGAAATACTAGTTTACTGACCTGTTGGTGTGTCATATGAAATACTAGCGTAATAAGTTTTTGTAATATTTAGAACTCTGGTTACTATGACTTAATGCATCGTCATACGCTGAAGAGCACTGATCGGAATGGACACATTGTTGTGGCTCGGGAGAGTTTTCAAGAGCCTGCAAAATATTACATATATAAATGCCATAAGTATATAAATTCCATAAGTATGTGTCTCATTTTATAAAAAGTTTTATAAAAAGGACATTTTATATGCACTTGGAAATGGATTCAGATCTCACTACTACCTAGAGATAGAGTATACGCATGTAGTACAAGCCGGAATACTTAAAGGTGGTGCATTTAGCAAATGGTTTGTTGACGATATATTTAGATTATATTTTGAACCACACTCTAATTATCCAGTACATATAGAATAAATAAAATCTGAAAAAAACAATCTGAGAAAGGGTTGACTAACCTGCAAAACAAGAACAGTTTCTAATATCTACTCAAAATCCTTTGTTTCTCCTGCACAAGTAGAAACACTTACAAGAAGGTAAATCATCACATTACACTGTAACAAAAAGGGAAATCAATACAAGATCCTCCCAAAAATCACTTACAAGAAGCTGCTTCGATCTTAAATTGGGCAAAAGCTGCACTACGCTCATCGCAACTGGTAGAGCATCTGTGCAGATATTTGCAATAGAATCAGACAACATTTGTGTTCCTTGGTCCTTAGCCCCAAGAGTAAGAATTAATTCATTTCGACAAGGCTACAATGGTAGGAGATTTAAAGTCATTTTTAGCACAAGTTAAGAGTCTAATGACTATGCAGAGTAGTCAGAACATGAAAGAGTTGAAGAACAGAAAAAGTGTCGTGATCCATAAATTAATAAAGTACAAGGTTAAGAAATGGTTGAAAACAGGGGATAGAATCTATCTCTGCATAGAATCAATTTTAAGACAAATAAATCCTCAGATCATATACTCATCAAATCATATTATTCAAATCCGATTAAGGAAGATTACATTTCCTTATATATGAGTAAAACCCTATTTAGGATAATAAGAAACTAATCCTAGTAAAGAACCCGACATCAACCTGAATTCAAAATCAAGAAAATATTTTTTCTTGATCCAGGACACGCATGGTTTGCAGCTCCATGTTTTGTACCTCTTATCTTGAAGAACTTTTTAAAATGCAAAAGCTTCACCGGTCTCTAAGCACTTTGCCTATAAAACATGTAAAATATCACACTTATTCAGCAAGTGCATACAGTATATGCCACTATATAAAATAATAATTACCACTCTTTTATCATCGCCTGTTGATACCAATTTGGATAAGAAACTATCTACAAACATGGAAAACTACTCCAAATGATCCTTGCCCTATGATGTAACTTATGGTCTGCATTATAGATTAATACATCACAATGCTATTCAATATTACTAGATCTGATATGAAAAATAAAAACTCTGTATGACAAAGTGTACCTGCTTTGGCTGGCCATTTCTACCACCGATAGTGGTCACAATAATAAGACCGGTCTCTGTCCCGTTACCATCAACAACCATTGCTTCCATCTCCTGGATAAAAGTGATAAGTGGATTTTATATCCACTTGGAGCGTTCCATATCGGCTTAAATTGATTGTCTTGGACTCAAGTTTGTTGTAGTTTTGATGTGTTTTGCTTAGTTGTGCAGACTTACAAGAATGTCGATTATGGTGGATGCTTCTATCGTGTTTGGAGGATTAACTGATTAAAATTCGGATTTTCCGGGAAGGTTGCGCAGTCTACACTGTTTTGGCCATATCTGGAGTTCTAGAAGTCCGTTTTCAGCGATCTTACAGCTCACGCGAAGCTTGAGAGATTTTCTACAACCTCGGATAGATAGAAAGTGCAAGGAGCGTGTAGTTAAAATTCGCGCACGTGTTCTTTGTGAAGCAAGGCTGAAAGATTACTGTTTTGCCCTTTTTCTAATTCTAATTGTATTTTGGGCAGGTTTTAGTACCTTAATCGAATTCTAATTGTAATAGAAGGTAATTTCCTGCTGGGCAAGAAATCTAGAGCCTATTTAAACACATCTTAGCATTGTAATTAGGGGAATGATTATTATTGTATCATAGCTTAGATCTGCAAGGGAGAAAAGGAGAGAAGGATTCAACGCTCGTGACAAGCAACGGATCTAGATCTACTTCATCTTTTGTGTTATTCTAGATTCTAGATTTGTTTTCTTAACTCTTTGTTTATTAATATAATTACTTCTTTTATTCATATCTTGTTTTATATCATGTTTTCATCAAATCCCATGACGATGAACGGTTCAATTATGAGCTAATCGTTGTCATGGGATTCTAACGGATTTATCTATGTAGCTTAGTAGTTTGTATGCTTTAAAGATTTATGTGTGGTGAATTCTTGATATCCTCGTATGGTTGTGTTTCATGTATTTAGATGCGTCGCGAACATTTAATTTGTTAATCTCTTGCTAAACGAGAGTGGATCTTGAGATTTAGAACTTGCCATGCTAGCATAGGATAGGTTGATGTTTTAACATCATGATTTGTGGCGTAAATAGAGATATTATGCTACCCTGTGTGATCTAAGTGGATAACTTGTGCTTAAACCTTTATGTTTTCAAATTCTATAGAGATATAGGGTCTAAACATATTTGGTGTCTACCCATCTTCTATCTCTTTTATGAATGCATGCGTAGTTTGGTATTAGTATACCGAGAGGTAGCTTTTACTTGTTTCGTGTTATCCGATCAGTTATCAAAACCATCACATGTATTGATTAAAGGCTGCGACTCTAAGTGAAGTAGATAATGAAGTTAGGATCCCATGTTTTTATTCTTATAAGTAATTCAGATTTAATTCTCATTAGTTAATTAGTTCTTACTTTGTATTTTAGTTTAATTTAGATAATTAAACCTCAATTTATTTATTATCTTAGCAGTGAATTAAGATCATACATTGTTGAATAGGCACATTAGCTTAAAAGAACTTAACCAGATCTCAGTGGAACGAACTTAATTGTATTACTTGTGACCACGTATACTTGCGTGATATTGTGTTAACAAGTTTTTGGCGCCGCTGCCGGGGATCATTGGTGTTTTGTTTAGTTTATGTGCTTGTCATCAGTGGTCGTTAGCGTTCACTGACTCGGATTTCTTACTTAGTTGTTTGTTTCGTGGTGTTTTCAGGTACTTGAACGTGTATGCGAACACGTTTGCAGGCTCGTAAGAAAAAACTGGCAGAAGAAGAACTTGAAACTACTGTAGAGATGGCAGATTTACCAGCAGCAGTCAAGGCTTTAAAGGACTATTCGCAGCCAAAGATCAATGGCATACAATATAGTATTGTCAGGCCAGCTATTGCAGCGAACAACTTTGAGATCAAGCCGAGCACAACTCAGATGGTGCAGAATTCAGTTCAGTTTGGGGGTGCTTCGACAGAGGATCCTAACATGCACATCCGGGACTTTATCGAGATCTGCGACACTTTCAAATTTAATGGTGTGTCGGAGGATGCTATCAAGTTGAGACTTTTCCCATTCTCTTTGAGTGATAAGGCTAAGGGCTGGTTACACTCTCTACCAGCTGGTTCCATTACTACATGGGAGGATCTTGCTCAGAAGTTTCTTACTAAATTCTTTCCTATGGCGAAAACTGCAGCAATACGGAACCAGTTAACCCAGTTTCAACAGCAATCTGGCGAGTCTTTGTGTGAGGCTTGGGAACGTTATAAGGAGATGCTTCGTAGGTGTCCACATCATGGCATGCCTGATTGGATGGTTATCAATGGTTTCCCCAATGGGTTGGGAGCACAGTCTAGACCTTTGCTAGATGCAGCATCAGGTGGAGCTCTGTGGGCTAAGAGCTACGAGGAAGCATATGATCTTATTGAGACGATGGCTGCTAATGAATATCAAAATCCAAACCAGAGGCTTTCTCAAGGCAAGGTAGCAGGTGTGCTTGATGTTAATGCAGTCTCAGCTTTAGCAGCTCAGCTAGAGGCAATGAATAGGAAAATAGATTCTTTGGCAAATCATGGGATTCAGCAGGTTACTAGTATTTGTGAGCTATGTGCGGGCGCACATGAAACGAATCAGTGTGCTATCTCTTCTGAATCAGCACAGTTTGTGAGTAATTTTCAGAGACCTGCTGCACCAGTTCCAGCTACTTATCATCCAAGCAACAGGAATCATCCCAATTTCAGCTGGAGCAACAATCAAGGTGCTCAACAACCTTATCAGCAACAGTTTCAGGGACAGCAAGCGAAGCCATTCAATCAAGGCTATCAACAGCCTTATGCTCCAAGGGCACCATATCAACCTCTTGGATTTCAGCAGCAACAGCCCCAGACTCATGCGGGGCAATCATCTAATGAAAAATCAGAAAGGGATGATTTGTGGATGATGGTGAAGAACCTGCAAGCTTCTCAAAAGGTCTTGGAAACCCAGGTGGGACAGATTACAAGTGCCTTACTTAGTATGCAACAAGGAACTCTTCCTAGTGATACGGAGGTTAATCCAGGCACAAGGGAAAGCAAAGAACAGGTCAATGCAGTTTCTTTGAGATCTGGAAAAGTCACGAGGGATCCTAAATCAGCAGCTAAGGAAGATGAAGATGTTCAGAATCCGCAGGTTGAAAAATCTGCAGTGCCAGAAATTGAGAAATCTGATTTAGTGGCTGATCAGCTTGATGGTGAGAAGAGCAAGAAACCTGTTGAAAAGACTACTCCGGAGCAATCTTCGAAGAATAATCAGATCTATCCTCCTCCTCCATATCCTGGACGCTTGCAGAAAAGTCAAGAGAAACAGTTTCAGAAGTTTATGGATGTCTTCAAGAAATTGTCCATTAACATTCCTTTTGTTGAAGCATTGGAGCAGATGCCGAGGTATGCAAAGTTCATGAAGGATATTTTGTCACGAAAGAGAAGGTTGGAAGAATTTGAAACAGTGGCATGATACGAAGGAGTGTAGTGCAGTTCTGCAGCAGAAGTTGCCACCCAAACTTAAAGATCCGGGAAGTTTCACCATCCCTTGCACTATTGGCAACCTTTCTTTTAGCAAGTGCTTGTGTGACTTGGGAGCTAGCATCAATCTCATGCCTTTATCTGTGTTCAAGCAACTTGGTCTGCCGGAGCCAAAGCCAACCAATATCTCTTTGCAGTTGGCTGATCGATCTATCACATATCCAAGGGGCATAGTGGAGGACGTTTTGGTGAAAGTTGATAAGCTTATCTTCCCAGCTGATTTTGTTATCTTGGATTTTGAAGAAGACAAGAGGACTTCCATAATCTTGGGAAGGCCTTTTCTAGCTACAGGCCATACTTTGATTGATGTGCAAAAAGGAGAGCTTACAATGAGGGTGCAAGATCAGAATGTCACCTTTAATGTTTTGAAGGCCATGAAATTTCCGATAGAGGAGGAAGAGTGTTGCAGTGTGGAATTAGTTGATACGGGTCAGAGAAAGAAGTTTGATCAGTTATTAAGCAAAAAGTCGGACACACATGTGCTACAGCATCACATCAGTGATTCCATTGACAGTTCTTCAATTCGAGATCTCTCGAATGTAAAGCTTGGGAAACTCCCACCACATTTGAGGTATGTCCTTTTGAATAATGAGCTAGTAATTTTTGAAGAGGGGCATGATAATGTGTTACGAAGGTGGAAAGCTGATGATAAGGAAGAAGAAAGTTTTGTTCAGCCATTCGAGTCGGAAAAGCACCGTAGAGGTGTGAAGAAGAAAAAGAAGAAGATTAAGCCGTTGGGTGGTAAAATTAGGTTGAAGTTTGACGGAAGAGAATTGTGGAAAGCCAGCAAACAAGAGGTCAACGTTCATATGAATGGTCTTTCTGTTGAGAACGGTTCAGTTATTCTTTTGAAACCGCCATGAGTTGAGGAAGTAACGTCAAGCTATTGACGTTAAAGGAGCGCTTCGTGGGAGGCAACCCACGCATTAGTGTAGGAAAAAAAAATGAGTGTTGAAAAAAAAAAATGGTGTTGTGAAAAAAAAAAAAATTTGTGTTGTATTCAAAAAAAAAAGTATACTGTACGCAGGCTGCGCCTGTGTAACGCAGGCTGCGCCTGCATTTCTGTTTCTCAGGCAGGCTGCGCCTGTGTAACGCAGGCTGCGCCTGCGTTTCTGTATTCCGCGTAGTCTGCGCACCTGTAACGCAGGCTGCGCCTGCGTTACTGACCCTCCAGAATTTTTTTTTCTTTTTCCCGAAATTCCTTCTTTTTCTCATAAAATCAACCCCAATTTTTATTCTACCTCAAATTTCTTTAATCCCTAATTCCTATGTCTATTCTAGAGCAATTCCATACCATCTTAATTCTCTTTTACACTCTAAATTTTTTTTACCAAACCTATCCATCTTCTTATATATATACACACCCATACATACAAATCCAATTCCTCTTCTATTTATTTAAATTCAATTCAAAAGAGGAATTAATTACAAGTTCACCTCTTTGATTCGTAATTGGTTTATCTCTTCTTTAATCTTATTTTTATTACGAATTTGTGTTCTTGTAAATTGGGGATTTTGTATTATTCTATGAATTTGGGTTATTTTTGGTGTGATATTGCTTGGAGATTATTAGTGGAGCTTCTTGTGAGTTGGGTATTGCTACAGCGAGGGGATTTTTGCCGAACAAGTATGTTGAGTTGCGATGGGGAAGGATATGTAAAGCGCCTTGTAGGTATGATTTCTGCTATCCCTCGTATTTACTTCCATTCAATGCGGACATTGAATATTTTAAGTTTGGGGGTGGTTTGAGGGATTAGTTGTTGTTGTTGTATTATGTGTTCATATAGATATCATGCTTTGCATATTAGTAGTAGTAAATCATGCATGTATGTTCGTAATAATTATGTTTGTTTCATATAGGACATTCTGTTTTTATTTTTCGTATATCATGTGAGTTCATATTAGTTGCATTTCATAGCATGCATATTTCATGATCCCTTAAGATGAGCTAATTCTGATTGGTAGGTAGGTGTCTAATTGAGTGTGGTAATGATGAGTAGAGGGTTGATTTATAGTTTCTATGAAATTGACTTATGTGTTTCAGAAACAAAACTTTTACACAGTCTCATTGGGTGCTTTTGGGCTAGGTTAGGGTCATGCTTGTTTGGATGTTTTGAGATTTAATCACTTGTTTATATTTAGAATTTTTGTTATTCCCTTGATAGCGTAGGAACACTTAAGTCTAAGTTTAGGGGAAAACAGGGATTTCATGCTAAATTATAAATAATTGTCAATAATTGCTAGATGTCAAATGGCTAGTAGCCGGCTCATATTTATATGAGTAGTCTAGGGTTGGAATTGAGAATTCTCATTTCAGATTACATAGGGAAAAAAAAAGAGAAAAAAAAAAAGTAGAAAAAAAAAAAAAAGAAAAGAAAAAAGAGTCAAAAGTGTCAATTATTTATATGCAAAATTAACCAGGGTGAGCTCTTTAATACTCGAGCTATTAAGTTCGCGGGGACTTTGTGCCTAGTGACCTAAGGTTTTTATAGTCTGGGATCCACTAACCTAACGCTCGCTACATGGGTATTATTGTATAAGCCTTCGGGGTCTCATCCATTGCACGGTTAAATAAGCATGATTGTATATATGTGTCGTAGTAGTTAGTAATAAAGCATGAATTTCTGTCTACCTTGGATAAGGATGGAGGTGTTCCTAAGTTATGAAGTGTTTACAGTCTATTCTATTTATAAACCTGTGATTGTCTTGACGAAGAGCATGTATGATCTTGATCTAGTGTTGGGAGTATTTCTGATGAGCATTGCACACACGCACGTTTCTGTTCATGTATTGTTAGTATACGGGAACTTGGTCGAGCTCTATTTGGATTTAGTTGCATTCTTTGAGATATTTGCTTGCTAGTTGGTTTTGGTTAGTTTGAAGGGGATCGTTGCAATTTCATTCTAGTTGCATTCATGCATTGCATTGCATTAGGTTAAATGGATTTTGTGGGTACATTCGATATAGGCCCTCACGAGACCTTACTCGTCCACTAGGGCTGCCTAGGGGTTTAAAGGGCTTGTTGCATATGCCAAATGCAACCGTGATCACCTACGGAAGTGGTACTAGTTAGTTAGTTAGTTAGTTGTAATTGTTTATGCTTGAGGACAAGCTTCGGTTTAAGTTTGGGGGTGTGATAAGTGGATTTTATATCCACTTGGAGCGTTCCATATCGGCTTAAATTGATTGTCTTGGACTCAAGTTTGTTGTAGTTTTGATGTGTTTTGCTTAGTTGTGCAGACTTACAAGAATGTCGATTATGGTGGATGCTTCTATCGTGTTTGGAGGATTAACTGATTAAAATTCGGATTTTCCGGGAAGGTTGCGCAGTCTACACTGTTTTGGCCATATCTGGAGTTCTAGAAGTCCGTTTTCATCGATCTTACAGCTCACGTGAAGCTTGGGAGATTTTCTACAACCTGGGATAGATAGCAGGTGCAGGGAGCGTGTAGTTAAAATTCGCGCACGTGTTCTTTTTGAAGCAAGGCTGAAAGATTACTGTTTTGCCCTTTTTCTAATTCTACTTGTATTTTGGGTAGGTTTTAGTACCTTAATCGAATTCTAATTGTAATAGAAGGTAATTTCCTGCTGGGCAAGAAATCTAGAGCTTATTTAAACACATCTTAGCATTGTAATTAGGGGAATTATTATTATTGTATCATAGCTTAGATCTGCAAGGGAGAAAAGGAGAGAAGAATTCAACGCTCGTGACAAGCAACGGATCTAGATCTACTTCATCTTTTGTGTTATTCTGGATTCTAGATTTGTTTTCTTAACTCTTTGTTTATTAATATAATTACTTCTTTTATTCATATCTTGTTTTATATCATGTTTTCATCAAATCCCATGACGATGAACGGTTCAATTATGAGCTAATCGTTGTCATGGGATTCTAACGGATTTATCTATGTAGCTTAGTAGTTTGTATGCTTTAAAGATTTATTTGTGGTGAATTCTCGATATCCTCGTATGGTTGTGTTTCATGTATTTAGATGCGTCGCGAACATTTAATTTGTTAATCTCTTGCTAAACGAGAGTGGATCTTGAGATTTAGAACTTGCCATGCTAGCATAGGATAGGTTGATGTTTTAACATCATGATTTGTGGCGTAAATAGAGATATTATGCTACCCTATGTGATCTAAGTGGATAACTTGTGCTTAAACCTTTATGTTTTCAAATTCTATAGAGATATAGGGTCTAAACATATTTGGTGTCTACCCATCTTCTATCTCTTTTGTGGATGCTTGCGTAGTTTGGTATTAGTATATCGAGAGGTAGCTTTTACTTGTTTCGTGTTATCCGATCAGTTATCAAAATCATCACATGTATTGATTAAAGGCTGCGACTCTAAGTGAAGTAGATAATGAAGTTAGGATCCCATGTTTTTATTCTTATAAGTAATTCAGATTTAATTCTCATTAGTTAATTAGTTCTTACTTTGTATTTTAGTTTAATTTAGATAATTAAACCTCAATTTATTTATTATCTTAGCAGTGAATTAAGATCATACATTGTTGAATAGGCACATTAGCTGAAAAGAACTTAACTAGATCTCAGTGGAACGAACTTAATTGTATTACTTGTGATCACGTATACTTGCGTGATATTGTGTTAACAAAAAACAGAGACAACAAATTCTAGTGAATCACTCGAGATAGTAAGGAAATAAAATGACAAAGAAGGACAAAATTCTAAGACTACACCAGATAACTTAAGTAATAGGGGCATTGGGTTTAAGACTACACATACTAAGACTTATAGAGGGCATTTATTACAAAAAGGATTTGTTATTTGACTGCAATTCATTATAGCACTGGTCTACGTTATGTGAATTCATAAATTGCAACACCTCAGCTCATGTAGCCAAGTCCTATAACTGGTCAGCCAGGGAAATTTCAGTTTGTACTCATGCTTCCACTCATTTTTCCAACATCGGTTGAAACTGCTTTTAAGTTTTTAGTCACTACTTGGATTACCCTGTCGCCCAAAATCTCTAATGAGACAGGCAACGTACTCCGAAGGAGTGATGCTTTCATTACAGTGTGCCTTAACAGAAGTCTTCAAAGTGCTTGTAATATCTAGCAGAGATTCAGCATCTGCCACTTGTTCTCGAGGTTTTTGTACTGATAAAATAAAATTGACAAAACACAAATTAATGAAAACGCATAGTAGTGAACAATATCTCAAAAAGAAACTGACACGATCCAGAATCATATAGAACAGGCAAACTAAAATCAAGTTAATAAACATCATTAGAACACAAATAATAACAAAACGAGAGAGAGAGAGAGAGAGAGAGAGAGAGAGAGAGAGAGAGAGAGAGAGAGAGAGAGAGAGAGAGTACCTAACTGGTGCAAAGACTCAACTTCATTGATGATGGAATTGAATTTGTCAGAATCAACCCTGGAGATATCATCTCTCTCATCTGTAACATCAACCAAAATAATTATAAACACACACACACATATGTATGTGTACAATTGGAGATATCGGGGGAGAGAGATAACAGTACCACTGATGAGATTCTTAACGGCGAGATAGCGACATCGAAGAAGTCTGCGTTTAACACCATCTTTACTAGAATCATCTGCGTTGAACCAAGTTTCGATTAACTGAGGTCGAATCCTAATTGAATTTGAACAAAGCTTCGAGTAGCCCTAATTCCGTGAGAGGGGCGAAAATTGAGAATTAATTGTATTTACCCCCAATTTTCCTTCAGACTTGTATTTGACCCTAATTCTAAATTTTTCATTTTCCCGCTTGTATTTTCTTTTTTTTTTTGCCAAGTTGCCGCTCGTGTGTTTTCAGTTACCGCTCTACAGTATAATATTTACTTTCTTTTTTTATTTTGTATTATTTTAATTTCTTGAAATTAAAATATAATTAATAAATCTATTATTTTCATGATTTTTTAATAATTCACAATTTATACATAACTTAGTTTTCTTTATTAAATTTTTAATTAATTTAGTTAAAATTTAATAATATTTGGATATTACTTTATTTTAAAACCTTTTTAATTGAAATTTATAAACAAAATTTAATATTTATGAAAAATCAATAATTTAATTATTTGATGGAATATTACGTTTTAAAATGTTTATTTCAATGATTTTGTTAAAATTAATTATTTTTAAAGTCAAATAATTATTAAATCATTAATTTTAATTAAATAAAAATTTTGTTAATGAATACTCTACGGTAACACACCTCATGGTATTAGCCCAATGTAACACCTTTTATAACTAAAGTAACATACTTTTGTACCTATGGTAACACCACAATCAAAAGGTTGCGACAGGTCAAAATTTTCATAGCTATGGTAACACCCATAGTGGTAACACCCATGCCAAAAGGTTGCTATAGGTCATCTATGATGTAGTGCAGAGTCTATGATTAAGGAGTTGATCCTGGGTAGGAATAAAGGTGAATTGCTTTAGTCTATCACTGCAAATGTTTGCTCTAATACCATGTTGACAGTGATAAAAATAAGCATAATATTGCAATAGCAGATAGAATATCTTTATATTATAAATTAGTGGATAGCCCATACCTAAGTTTTGGTATCCATATTTAGGTTTGGACATGATTTGGATAATCCATTTTTTGGTTTGGTATTTTGGGAAAGATCCAAATTTTTTTACAAATTTAAATACTATTAATATATTATTTTGATATTTATGGTAAGATTATTAATGAAAATTTGAATAAATCTTTTAATTTTAATAAGCTCATTAATAGTACATATTATCACATAACAGATATAGAAAATTTAAATAATTTTATCTTTGACTGCATTTATTATAATATATAAAAATTATATTTTATTAATTTTTTTTCCCAATATTAATTTAGTTGATCTTAAATATAAATTACTTTTTTATTTTACCATTATTATTATATATCATAATTATTATGAAATTGGCCTCACGGGGTATAATGTAGTGGAGCCAAGGAGGACCAATTATTTCTCGATCATAAGAGATATGTTCTCCAGCTCATCACCTTTAAACAGATAGACGGAGTCCGGACACAAATTAAAAATAAAGGGCTTGTCTAGTGTGTCCTAAAGGCACATGTTAAAAATCCGTATTTGATGAGTTAGAAAATTTTAATTGATGAAGATTTTTGTGCACCGAAGAAGTCCATCATTATTAATGAAAATTTTATCAACCAAAATTTAACAATTAAACGAGTACGGATTCTTAACATGTGCCCATGAACACACACCTAAACAACCGAAAAGAAAAAAGAAGCAAAGATATAACAGTTCTGAACAACCAACCAATTGACACATTTGGCATGACCGAAAAGAAAAAAGAAGCAAAGATAACAGTTCTGAACAACCAACCAATTGACACATTTGGCCAGCACATGCATGTTCGCTCACTCATGTGCTAGTAATACTAATAGAAATACTCATGTGCTGTCTAATAATACTAATAATAGAAATGATTTATTAATCTTATCAATTCAAATACTCATATACTGAATTCGAATAATCTTAATATAGATCCGCAGAGTCAGTTGTAGGGCCTTGGCCTTGCGATCATCACTCTTTTCTGGTAAGGAGTTGTTGGCTTGTCGTCTTTAGTGGATTTATTCCTGCTTCCACTTGTAGATGGGTGCTAGCTCGTGTCGACTTGGTAAAAAGCAGCTGGTATGGATGAATAATGCAGACATAATCATGTCCACACAATGTGCTTTTTCCTGAGCTATGTTTTTCTGGTTATTCAAAGTAAATTAAAAATGCCGAACATTAATCATTTTTGCACTGAAAGTGTTGAAATAAATATGAAGTGAAATGAAATTAAAGTGTCCTCCCTCTGTCTCTTAAAACTTTTCCTGTTTACCTTTATCACGTTTGCCAACGCACACTTTTGATCGTTAATATCTTTAATTTCGTATTAGTTTTAAATATAAAAACTTCACTGTATTAAAGTACTCATAAATACGAATCCAACAAGATCACTCATGACTATATTTGGACTTATAGATTAGACGTAAATTAGTAATTTGTCTCATGTCATGAACAGTCCCGACATATTAAACGAGAAAAGAATTGTGAGACGGAGGGAGTAACATTCTACATCAATTAGAATATGAGTGGGGTTGGATGTTACATAAAGTGTGCTAATACATCTGTGAACCAAGACTTGAGGATACAATGCAACATGAAGTTCAAAACCATGACCACAAATTCATAAAGAAATATTGCAAATAGGGCTAGGGCTGCACATGGGTTTCAAAAACTGACCAAACCGACCCAAACCGACCCTCTTTTTAACCGATCAAACCGAACCGTCCAAAATCGTGGGTTAAACGGGTTAATTTTTAAAAAACCCGAATTAATTGGGTTGGGTAAGGGTTTAACAAATTTTAACCCTTACCAACCCAACCCAACCCGTTTACATAAAATGCAGAATTTTTTTGCATATTTTCTAAATATTTTGTATATTTTCTGCATATATTTTTACAAATTTCTGCACTCTAAATTTTCTGCACTATATAAATTTTCTGCAACACTTTCTGCAACACTTTATGGCTTCTGCAACACTTTCTGCAATATTCTGCAACACTTTTTTTAACATTCTGCAACACTTTCTGCAACATTCTGCAACACTTTCGAGCTTCAGCAACATTTTCTGCAACATGTTCTACGAAGTGCAGAATTTTTTGTAAAGTTCTTCCGATTAGTAAATTTAACCCAATCCAACCCGAACCAAACCGAACTAATTGGATTGGGTCGGGGTTGGGTTACAAATTTTTTTTTCAGTTAATGGATTGATTTCTTATAAAACCGAATTAATTGGGTTTGGTCGGGGTTTGACGAAAACCCGACCCAACCCTACCCATGTGCAGCCCTAAATAGGGCCATTCGTATGCAAGCCCATGCTTTTTCACGATGCGTATACCAGTTGACGCTGCATTCTAATTTAACATTCCAACTTCCAAGATACCTACCCTCTGACAGATTGTATTTGAATGAAAAATAGTAAAGTTGCATCTACCATCAGTTGTAGTGTTCTTGCTGGTCTAGTCCGAGTCCAAATGGACACAAGCTCAATTACATTTCTTCGTTAACACTAATATTTCATCTATATTTGTTGATCCATCAGTTGTCATCTAAAAGTATCCACTTCACCTCCCGCTTATTACTTCCCACTATTCTTAACCCATTATAGGCACTGTTTACATCATTTTGATTTATCTATAAAAAAATTATATTTTGATGAGAAAATAATTTATATGTTATTTTTTGCTAACAAAATATGAAGTTTTTATTTTTAAAATATTTTTAAAAAAATAGGAATGAAATTAAATTTAAAAAAATGTACAATTTGTATTATATAATAAAATTATTTTAATTAATTAAATAACATATATCCTTGTATATACAAAACCTTTATTTGATTGAATTTGACAATAGTAAAATAACGTATTTTCAAATAATAAGATATTTAAATTAATTAAATAACATATATATTAATGTAAAAATTTTATTTGATTGAATTTAGAAAAAAATTATTTTTGAGTTTTATCCCGAATAAATAACTACTATTTGAAAATATAGTCGTTAGGATTTAAAAATAATAAAGTAATAGATTTTTAAATATAGCTAACGTTTTTAGCTAACACCACTGGAGGACATAAACTTACTGGTTAAGCAAATTTAACTTAATCATCTATTTTTCTGATTTTAGCTAATAGTTATAGCTATCTCCCTTGGAGATGCTCTTAGAGAGCCAATGAACACTATACGAAGAATGAACAAAGTGAAGGCTTTTACTTGGAAACAGTCTTTTATAGAAAGAACCTGGTACTCTGCATATAAAACAGTTTTTCGACTTCTCAGGACCTATCTCATTGACAAGGTCGGAATAGATTTGTGGTGTCATTTTGAAAACTGCGTTGAAATCAATATTTGGAAGATCATTTAGAAACACTTGAAATTCATCAGGTGCCTTCAATCTTTTCTGCTGGCAAAATGCATGAACATTGTCAACTACATTTGCCACAAGAGAAAGGGTGTTAGGGCCAGTAGAGCAACCCAAATCAGCTAGCTTAAAGCATTTAGGGAACCCATGGCTGCCATAATCCTTGATAGTTTCTTCTAAAACTTTCCGCGCCTTCAATATCACAGTTTTCTGGAGATAAAATTAACATGGTTTAGCTCTTTTAGATATCATAAAATTGAGCAAGAAATAGAATTGCCTATATATGTGCCCAATATTCTGTTTTTACATCCCTACTGTAGGTGAATTAGAAATTTATGTATGTGTGAGAGAAAAATATGTTTTAGCTCAACTACCTGCAGCATTCATGTAAGTGTTGAGAATAATTCAAAATTATTTGAATTGTTTTGAAATATTGTTAATTAGTTTGTTAGGTGTTTTTTAAATTACTAATAGATAAGATAGATGCTAGGTTTTAGGAGTTCAATTTGTTATTTTATGTTTAAAACCACACGTTGGTATGTTTTTCTCTCCTTTCACGTGAGAGCATTTGAGTTTTTCTCTCCTTTCTTGCAAAAGATTGTGTGAGTTTTTCTCTTGAGTTCAATTATGGACGACATAGTGATGCAGTTGGCTGAAATGGACATAGCAAATGAAGAAAATGAAGAATTAATCTTTGATGAAGGGGTGGAAGAAGAGGTTAATCGGTTTGAGTTATGTCTCGTGGGTCGTTTCTTTACGGAGAAGAACATCAATGTTCATGCAGTGAAATCGAAGATGGCGGATTTGTGGAAACCTGCTATGGGCATCAACATTAAGGATTTGAAGGCAGGCATGTTCTTGTTTCAGTTTTATCACAGGAAGGATATGAACTGGGTGATTTCGAATGGGCCGTGGACTTTTGATGGCGCATTACTGGTCATGAATGAAATTAAAACAGGGGAAGATCCCATCAAAGTGCCACTGGTGCAGGTTGATTTTTGGGTGCAAATTTATGATTTACCAGTGGGATATATGACTGAAGTGGTTGGAAAACAATTAGGTAATTTCTTTGGTCGTTTTTTGCAGTATGATACGAAGAACAACTCGAGCATTTGGAGGGAGTTCATGAGGTTGAGAATTAGAGTAGATGTTCGTAGACCCTTGAAAAGAAGAAAGAAAATCTGCAAGAAAGACAAGTCGGAAGTTATGGTGAATTGTAAGTATGAGAAGTTAGGGGACTTTTGCTTTGTCTGTGGTATGCTCTCACATACGGAGCGATTCTGTCAAAAGAAACTGGAAGTTGGTAGTGAGGAGGTTAGCAAGGAGTGGGGGCATTGGTTGCGTGCCCAACCTAGGAGGTCGACGGGAGGTGTTAAGAGTAAGTGGCTCAGGGACAACTGGGATGGCTATTGGGGACGACAGGGTGTGATGGATAACTCTACGGTGGGAAATCCGGGATTTCAAAAATCTGATCCCATGCGAGCTGGTTCTTCGCGAGATAATAGGGAGAAAATAAATGTTTTGTCTGATATCACGGGCAATTCAAATTTTGGAGATAATAAGTTTGTGCACAAGGAGGGAAATTTGAATGTTAATGGGCCTGAGGACTTGGACTCGGGGGAACAATATGGGCTTAATCTTGAAGATAGGAAAAGGCAAAGAAGCGAGGTGCGTGATAATATGGCCCAACAAAAAAATCAAAACATCGTGAACAAGGACTCCATTCTTTCTGATGTGGATTGTGTGGAGACCTCCCCTTCATTATTGGTTAAGCTTGCGAGGCAAGCTAGCCATTCGCAATGAGTTGCATAAGTTGGAACTGTCGAGGACTTAGGAATCCTCGCACAGTTCGCGCTCTTTATGATCTATTAAAAGATCGTAAACCCAGTTTCCTTTTCTTAATAGAGACTATTTCTTTTGCAAGTAGGATTGAAGAACTCAGAGTACGCTTTGGTTTTGATTACTGTTTTTCTGTTGATAGAGTAGGTCGTAGTGGAGGGTTAGCAGTTTTATGGAAACGTTCTATGCAATGTGAAATTTCTGGTTATTCTCAACATCATATTGATATGCTGTTTTTGGAAAATAATAATGATTCGTGGCGTTTGTCATGTTTTTATGGTTATCCAGAGAGGACGTGACGTAGAGAGTCTTGGAATTTAATTCACAGATTAGCTGGTATTTCTTCACTTCCCTGGCTTATATGGGGAGATTTTAATGATTTGTTAAATGCTTCGGATAAAAAAGGTTTGATTGCTCACCCTCAGTGCTTGATTGATGGTTTTCGTACTGTGGTGGAGGAGTGTCAACTCTCTGAACTTATTTTAAATGGAGGAAAGTACACGTGGGAGAAGAGCAGAGGGACTCAAACTTGGGTGAGGGAGAAACTTGACAGAGGTTTTGCAACAATGAACTGGTGGAGTAAATTTTCAATGCATAATTTGAAAGTGGTTCGTACTTCGGTTTCTGATCATTATGCTATATTGCTGGAGCTGTTTAAAGTGGATATTAGCAGGAAGACCTTCAGGTTTCGTTTCGAAAATGTGTGGTTGAAAGATCCGAATTTTACAAAGGAGGTGAGTGAGGTTTGGAAGGCAATCCCCGTGGCTCATCTGTTACCGAAATTGATTGAGGTTACGTCCTTTATGGCTCGTTGGGGGAGATCTTTTTGCCACAAATTCAGAGAAAAAGTAAAGGAGCATAAGGTGAACCTTGAGAGATTAGCTGACTGTTATGATGCTCAGAGTGTGCAGGCGTATATTGATGAGAAGGAGATATTGAATATTCTTTTGCAACAAGAGGAAACCTACTGGAAACAAAGAGCAAAATTATTTTGGCTACAAGAAGGTGATGAAAACGCTAAATTTTTTCACTCTTCAGCCTCTGCAAGGAAGAAGGCTAACAAGATCAATTTTCTCTTTGACAACGAAGGCAATAAAGTTGAAGATCATGATGGTATTAGTGAAGTGGTCAAGGATTATTTTACTACGCTATTTACTGTCAATGACAATGTGGGCGAGACACAGAGTTTGTGAGGGCATAGGGTTGTTTCAGAAGCTCAGAATAAAATGCTAACAGAGGATTTTTTTTCATTTGATGAATTTACGGAGGCTATAAAACAGATGCACCCTGATAAGGCTTCGGGTCCCAATGGACTTAATCCCGCTTTCTTCCAAAATTTCTGGTCGATTATGGGTCAGGAGGTGTTCAAATATTGCAAGGAGTGGTTGCATACAAAAAAGTTTCCATGTGATCTTAATTGCACAAATGTTGTCCTTATTCCGAAAAAAGAGAATGCTTCATGTTTGAAAGATCTTAGACCTATTGCTCTTTGCAACGTCCTTTATAAAATTGTTGTTAAAGTTCTTGCAAATAGAATGAAAACTGTTCTGCCATTTGTCATCTCGGAAATTCAATCTGCTTTTGTTAAAGATAGAACCATTACGGACAATGTCCTAGTGGCTTTTGAATTAATCCATCATATGAGCTTGAAAAAACATGGATCAGGAGGAGAAGTAGATCTAAAATTGGATATTAGCAAAGCATATGATAGAGTGAGTTGGTCTTTTCTCCGTCAAAGATTGATTATTATGGGCTTTTGTGATACCTGGATTGATTGGATGATGATGTATGTGAAGACAGTCACTTATAATTTTTGTTTCAATGAGTCAATTATTGGTCCAATCACGCCAAAGAAGGGACTAAGACAGGGGGATCCTCTCTCCCCTTATCTCTTTTTATTATGTGTTGAGGGTTTATCAAATGCTCTTGACGAAGCGACAGCTAATGGTGAAATTAATGGATGCAGAGTTTGTCCAGAAGCTCCAATGGTGTCACACCTTCTTTTTACTGATGATAACTTCCTTTTCTTCCAAGCAATAGTGAAGGAAGCTACGAATATTAAGCAACTACTGGTAAACTATGAATTTTGTTCAGGGCAGTCAGTCAACTTCCAGAAGTCGGGGGTGTTTTTCAGTGCAAACGTGAGACAAGATAAACAGGTGGAGATCTCAACAATCCTGGGGTTCATAATGATTTGGCAAATACCAAATATCTTGGCTTACCTTCACTAGTAGGCAGATCAAAGAAGAGAGTGTTCAGTTATTTAAAGGATAAGACTAGTAAGCGTATTCAGTCTTGGAAAGCAAAACCAATGTCACAAGCTGGCAAGACTGTTCTGATTCGAAATGTAGCCCAAGCTATACCAGCCTATAGCATGTCTTGCTTCTTAATTCCTAAGTCCATCTGTCAGGAATTGGAGCAAATGTCAATAACTATTGGTGGAGATCTGGTAAAGTGGGAAATCAGAAAGGATTGAATTGGCTTTCTTGGAAGAATATGAGTTATGCTAAGAGTAGAGGAGGGATGGGATTTAGGGATTTATATGGTTTTAACATTGCGTTGCTTGGCATACATGTTTGGTCTTTTCCACACAACATAAATTCTCTTGTGTCCAGATTGTTCAAAGCTCGTTATTTTCCAAATTCTACTGTCTTGAAGGCTGGTAAAGGTAGCAAACCTAGCTTTATATGGAGGGGTATTTGGACAGCAAAAGAGGAGTTGAGTGGAGGTTTCAGATGGGTGCTAGGCAATGGGAATGACATCAAAGCTACTAAGGATCCTTAGTTGCGAGCAAAGAAGAATTTTTGTGTTGAATCGAACCAGTTCTATGATAGCAGAAATGAGGCTGTTTTGAGTTTGTTTTGCACTAATGAGAAAAAGTGGAATCAAACATTGATCAGGGAACGGTTCTTGGAAGAAGATGCAGAGGCTATTATGGCCTTACATATACCTCAGAGAGATATTTCAGATAGGGTGGCTTGGATGGATTCTAACAATGGGTGTATAATGCAAAATCAGGATATCATCACTGGTTCAATAGGCATTTTGGGAATGATATTGTTGTTCAAAGTGTTAGGTGGAAGAGAGTTTGGCATTTGAAAGTTCCCCATAAAGTAAAGGTCTTTATTTGGCGATTTTGTCGTAATGTCATTCTGGTTAGAAGGAGATTGTGTGCTAGAGGAGTTAGAGTCCCTATTACATGTCCGATGTGCTTGAAGGATATAGAGCACATGGCACATTTGTTCTTTGACTGTGATTTTGCAGGTGAGTGTTGGCAACATGTGGGCTTACTGTATGACTGGAGTAATGTTGAACATGCTCATGATTGGCTGCCAGAGAAAATTAGTATTGCACCTGCAAACGAAGTGACTAAATTTGTGTAGTTTTGTGGGGAGTGTGGTCTTGGAGAAACAAGAAAGTCTAGGATGAAAAAGTTGTCACTGCTGCGTTTGCTATGGATAGCAGTTTTAAGATGCATTCAGAGTGGTTGGAGGTAAAGAAGAAACAGAAAAGTAACAACACTCAGTCAAGACCAGTAGTAGAGAGAAGTGAAAGCAGATGGCATCGACCAGATGTGGGTGATGTCAAAGTTAATGTAGATGCTTCCGTATTTCCAAATTCTCGAAATTGTTCGATAGGGATGGTGTTGAGGGATCGTCTAGGGTCTTTTATTGCAGAAAAAGTCATGTGTTTTCCTATGGTTGCGTCTGTTCTGGAGGCTGAGGTTATAGGTGTTAGGGAGGCTTTGTCATGGATCAAAGAAGAGAGAGTCAACAATGGCTTGGTTACTCTGGAATCAGGCTCATTGATTGGTGTCAAAGCGATAACAGAGGGTAAGAAGAATATGCTGGAAGTAGGTGACATTGTTGAGGATTGTAAGCAGGAGTTACAAAGTATGGTAGCGGTTTCAGTTCGTTTTATTTGGAAAGAAGCTAACAGGGTAGCTCATGTAATGGCTAGATTCCCTTGTTTAGCTAATTCCCATATTGTGTTCACGTCTCCTCCTACATGTTTGTTGGAGGCTCTATCGTTTGATTTGATTAGTTGATTGAAAGTTGTTTTGATTTCAAAAAAAAACCACACGTTGGTTATTTTGAATAATATATCAAGTATGCATCTTATTTTTATTCTCCATGTTCTCTATGTTTTTCTCTCTTCTTTAGTAGTCTAAAAACCTAACATTGGTATCAGAGCTTTAATGATCTAAATGGGCCTGTGTTAAATCTGAGTAAAAATATAACCATGCAACACATCAAACCTTTCTCTTCCAATTTTTAATGGTGTAAATTACCAAGTATATATGGGCTGTTAAGATGAAAGCTCATTTGAGAGGTTTGGGCTTATGGAAGTGGGTTGAAAATGAGACGGAGATAAAACCGCTTGCCAACAATCCAACACTAAATCAAATCAGGGCTCATGAAGATGAATTAAGCAAGGCTCCAAGGGCTTTATCACTAATTCATGCTGCTGTGTCAGAATCAATTTTCACAAGAATCATGACTTGTGAAACAGGAAAAGAGGCTTGGGATAAACTAAAAGATTTGTATGAAGGTAATGCAAGAGCAAAAAAGATGCAAGTCTTAAATCTCAAAAGGGATTTTGAGATTTTAACCATGAAAGAAAGAGACAATATACAAGATTATTATGATAAATTGATGGTTGTGGTGAACAAAATACGGCTAATGGGAGAGGATCTACCCGATAGCAAAGTTGTAGAGAAGCTGTTTGTGAGTTTGCCTGAAAGATTTGAGGCAAAACTTTCATCTCTTAAAGATTCAAAGGATATAAGTGAGTTAGGTTTATCCGAGCTGATTAGTTCTTTGCAAGCCCAGGAACAAAGAAGAGCAATGAGAAATAAGGAAACTGAAGATGCGGTTGAAGGAGCTTTTTTTTGCCAAAACTTCAAAAGAGAAAATTAGATTTACTACGTGTGGTCATTGCAAGAAGAATGGGCATGAAGAAAAGGATTGTTAGCATAAGGGGAAGCCTCAATGCTTTAAATGCAAAAGGTTTGGACATGTGCAAAAGTATTGTAGAAACAAAACAGAAGAAAGTGTCAACAAGACACAAGAAGTTGAGGAAGAATATTTGTTTTGATTTTGGAGAGTGTGCTCCAAATGTGTAAGTTGGTGAGATGTGCATCAACATGGAATTGGTGAGAAGTGCATCAAGACCATGGAATTGGTGAGAAGTGCACCTAGAAGAAATTGTGGAGAGAAGTGCTCCAACAAGGCGATGAAGGGAAGTACATCAATGGTTCAACAAATTTTAGAATTTTGAATTAAGAGGGAATGTTGAGAATAATTCAAAATTATTTGAATTGTTTTGAAATATTGTTAGGTATTTTTTAAATTACTAATAGATAAGTTAGATGCTAGGTTTTAGGAGTTCAGTTTGTTATTTTATGTTTAAAACCACACCTTAGTTATTTTGAATAATATATCAAGTATGCATCTTATTTTTATTCTCCCTGTTCTCTATGTTTTTCTCTCTTCTTTAGTAGTCTAAAAACCTAACAGTAAGAACATTTACGAAAATAACAAGAAATATGATCATTTACCTGAAGGGTGGAGTTTGTTAAAATATGATAGCATACAGAGAGAGAGAGTATTGACAGGAGAAGAAATATTGTATATATTTGATATGTTTTATTACAATCTAAAGGATCCTATATATAGGAGAAATGATACACAGAGTCAATACATTGGTGCTGAAATTCTATGGACGGTGCAGCCTTCTATGGACGGTGCAACCATTGTTGACACTCCCCCTCAAGTTGAGCAGTCGGTGCTTCAATGCCCAACTTGCGTAAAGTTTCATCGAAGGCTTTAGTATTGACTGCTTTTGTAAGGATATCAGCTAATTGATCCTTTGATCGAACAAACGGAAGTTTGATTGTCTTATCTTCCAATTTGTCCTTAATGAAATATCGATCTATCTCGACGTGTTTCGTTCTGTCATGCTGGACCGGATTTTCTGAGATACTTATAGCTGCCTTATTGTCACAAAATAGCTTACATGCTATCTTCTGTGGAAAACCAAATTCATTCATGAGTTTCCGAATCCATAGGATTTCAGTTATTCCTTTTGCAATTCCTCTGAATTCTGCCTCTGCAATTGATAAGGCCACCACCTTTTGTTTTTTACTTCTTCAGGTGACCAAGTTACCACCTACTAGAGTAAAGTACCCAGAAGTGGATTTCCTGCCGTCACGATCTCCTGCCCAGTCTGCATCTGTGTAGGCAATTAGATCCAGATGATCATTTTTGGCGAAGTAAATTCCTGTGCTACTTGTACCCTTTAAGTACCTCAAAATTCTCGTTACTGCTGTCATGTGTTGTACTTGTGGGAGATGCATGAACCTGCTTACCACTCCTACAGCATAAGCTATATCTGGTCTTGTGTGAGCTAAGTAAATGAGTTTTCCCACAATCTTCTGATATTGTTATCTTTTAGCCAGCTTTGCTCCTTCAAGAACTTGAAGACCATGATTAGCAATGATCGGTGTCTCAGCTGGTTTATAGTCTAGCATTCCTGTTTCTACCAGAAGATCAAGGATATACTTTCTCTGGTGAATGAAGATTCCTTGTTTCGATCTTAGAACTTCTATGCCAAGAAAATACTTGAGAGTCCCCAAATCTTTCATCTGAAATTCTTGAAATAGTTTTCCTTTTAAGTTAGTGATCTCTTTCTCATCATTTCCAGTGATAATCATATCATCTACAGAAATTATCAAGCAAGTGATTTTATCTCTAACCTTCTTCAAGAATAGGGTGTGATCTGAGTTGCTTTAATTGTACCCAAACTTCTTCATAGCTTTTGTGAATCTTCCGAACCATGCCCTAGGGGACTGTTTTAGCCCATAAAGTGCCTTCCTCAGTCTACATCCTTCTCCATCTCCAAATTACTGAGAATACCCTGGTGGTGCCTCCATATATACTTCTTCATCAATACTTCCGTGAAGAAAAGCATTTTTTACATCAAACTGGTATATGGGCCACTCCTTGTTTGCTGCTATTGAAAGCAAGACCCGTATTGTATCAATCTTGGCTACAGGAGAGAAGGTCTCAGAGTAGTCAATTCCATATGTCTGGGTATATCCTTTAGCCACCAGTCGTGCCTTGTATCTTTCAACAGTTCCATTTGCTCGGTATTTGATAGAGAATACCCATCTGCAACCTACCTTTTTTTTCCTTTCGGTAGGATGCATTTTTCCCATGTTTTGTTTCTCTGTAGATGTAACGCCCCCAAATCCCTTACAGGAATCCAGGTCATTACACCTCTTGCGGAAAATCGATCACCTACTCATAATATAATCTACAACAATATCCTTGACAACTCCATCTTTTATTCCACAGGTTATAGTCTTAGAACAAGCACTCAAAATATAAAAGTTATTACAATACAAACTCATCTCCCAGAATCTCTGAAGTATTATTACAACAGACCAAACACACAATAATAAAGCATTAACAATTCCGTTCCATCTTGCAACCTCCTTCGATACTATAAGGCTACTGGATTGAATTTAATAGCCCTTCCACTTCCCTTTGCCACGGTCAGCCATGCTAGATTCGTCTTTAGATGCCGCTGATCAGTAATATTTAAATAGCAAGAATGAGCCAAAGAATGCCCAGCAAGTATATACAGATATCATATAATACCCAACAACCCACTCAAAATATGATTTTACTACTCTATAAGAGTTAATAAATATAATTACCTTTGAAAAGAGATCAACTCAGAAATTCTTATAAATCTCGAAATACTACTCCAATATATCTCAGTAACTTCTCAAAATACTACTCGAAAATAAATCAATAACTTCTCAAAATACTACTCGAAAATAAATCAATAACTTCTCAAAACTACTCCATTGATAATATAATATAACAACTGCTCAGATCAACACCCTAGTTAACAGAACCACACAGGCATCGGTTAACCGATAGGATGTCAATGATTGGATTTCTGCTCATAACGCCTACTCAAGTAATGGATGATCAATCCATTATCACTACTCGTTTTCTATCGATAGAAGGATGAGCAGAAGTTTCGAACACACCCTAAATACTACTCAGTTGGGCCGGTGCGTTACTCCGGTCACTTTTGCCTTCGTAAGCAATAAACAATAGACACCAATAATATAGTTTCCATCTCGAATGAGTAGAGGAAATATTATGAAAAACTGTTCTGATTATGGAATCGAAATGAGGTGACCCATATCAGTATACATAACTTACTTTATATATATCCCCACTCTAAAATATAAACTCGAATGACGTATCTCAATAAACGTACCAACAAATATGGAACAACACATGAAATAAATTTGAACACCTCATTATATAATATGTCTGGATAACAGCTCAGCAATAATATATATGAATGTAAATTGCATGAATAAAAATCTGGTATAAATCACTCGAAAGAATACTTGATTATGTAAATCAAAAAGTTTAATCAGCATACTTAAAAATATAAATACCCCGAACAATGGAGTACGAATTAGTAAACTTGCCTGTGCTCTGCGGTACGATAATTCACCTGGCTCCACGTCTCTGATTCTCTATAACCAAATAAAAAAACTCACTTTATTAGACCTGACATTTCACCTTTTAAAACCTAGTTCAGCTGTTTCGTACTAATCCCAGTCTTTAATCTAATAATATAGTTCAATCTGATTAATTATAATAATCCAATAAATATTAGCCTCTAAAATAATACTGTATTTAATTCTATTTATTCCCAATAATCTCTGATTTTATCAACGAAATATTAAATCTTTACATCACGATCAGATAATCACTAATTATCTCTAACCGATTGCTAACACTTAATTAACCAAATTGTACTTCTAATTATCTCTTTTAAATTCGCAGAAAGATTCCTAATTTAATTAATATAAATCTCAAAACCAAAATTATTCAAGAATCTATTTTTATTTAATTTAAATCCATAAATATTAATAATAATCTCATTAACTAATTTTCATTTTAAATCTCGTAATTAAAATAATAATCCGTTTTTAGTCTCTAAATAAATCTGGTCTTATTCGATTAAAAATATAATTTGGAAATAAATAAATATAAAATCTAAAAAAATATATCGCTCTTTACTCCTATTTATTATCAATTAACCCTCTTTTTAATAATAAAACAATAAATCTCTAAATTATGGAAAATAATCACATAATATTTTTAAATCAAAATCTAACTATAAATAATTCCAAATTAATAATTTAAACCCCCCTTTTATTATCAAAACCATAATTCTTTAATTTATGGTACAAAATATTTTTATTAAAAATAATACACCAATCACTATTTTATTTAATATTCTAAATTTAATAACACTCCGATTAAATCCCTTTTTATTTCTCACCATTTTTAAAACAATTATTACAACTAAATTTTAAAATATACAACCTTTCATTATATTATTACTATAAATTACGATTAAAACATACAATCACCAGGTTTTTTATTGATTCGTTATTATTTTATTAATATATTTACACTGCAACAGTGGTGTGGGCCCCACCTGCACCACCACCACCGTGCACCACCCCCTCCCCCTGCGATTTCTTACCAGTCTCTCTCTCTCTCTCTCTCTCTCTCTCTTTCCCGTACCTATCTCTCTCTCTCTCTCTCCCGTACCACTCCCTCTCTCAATCTCTCCATCAATCTCAATCTCTCTTTCTCTGCTCCACCCTCCTCTCTCTAATCTCTCCACTCTCTCTCCGCAATCTCTCTCTGCCTCTCTCACAATCTCTCCGACTCCGTCTCTCTCCCTCTTTGCCTCTCCTCTCTTCCTCCGCCTCTCTATCTCTCTTTTCCCCTCTCTTTCTCAAACTCTCACTCAATCTCTCCGTTACCTCTCGACCAACACCAAAAATCGACACCACAATCGACCCACATCCACCCTTATCACTCCGATTCAACCACAACTTTTCCCTCTCCGCCTCAACATCTCCGACAAACATAACAAACACGGGTCAACAAACATCAACCATAGCCTCCCCTTAACTCCGACTACCCCTTCTCCGACAGCAACCAATTCGGAACACCAAATCGAATAATGCAAGTACTAAAGAAATAACGAATCGTAAAGAAATGAAAATCAACAACAGAAATTAAGAGATAACTGCCTGAAGCTTACCCTGTATGTATATAAATATATAATCCGAGATTTTGGTTAAAAGAAATAGAAGTCTGGTGTCTATTTTGATTCGTTCCCTATTTTGAAATAGATAAGGATAGGCCGGGTTCTTCTGTTTCGTATGTATATCTGTATATGGTTCGAGGTTTTGACTAAATAGAAAGAGACAGGAGCTGTGAATGGGGTGTTTCTGTTTTTGTAACAACTCCCTGTTGTATCTTGTGTATATAATTGATCGTTCCTATAAATTAGTGGATGGGTTTGTGTTTTAAATGGTAAAAAAAAAGACACAAACCGTGTAGTGCTCCATTAATATGTAAGTGGAAAATAATTAAAATGAATTATGGAAGACAAAATCATTGCTGAAATAATTAAAATAAAAATAATGATTATGCTTATATTTAATGAAATAATTGGTAAAAAGATCTCGTTTTCTCCCATTAAACGATACTAAATTTCGTTTTGCTAAATTAAATACGAAAATAAAATCCTAATTTTTCTCAAATTCTTTTAATAAACACTAATTAATTAAAAATAATTAAACATAATACGAATATATAATTTTAGAAAATTTTACAGGACGTACTAATTAAAAAGTATACTAGTGCATCGTTTCTTAAAAAAATTAAATAAATATCGAGTAGAAAGAAAAAATTTAATCGAAAAAATAAAAAAATTTACGGGTATTACAGTAGAGCTGAATACTCATCCTCCATAGCTTGTTTCAACTTTTCATTTCCAAGGGCTTCCTCGACTATTTTGGGAATGTCAGTGGAGTATACAGAGGCGGTAAAATCCATGCCTGAGCTGGACAAGTTCTCATTGTTGATTCTCTCTACAGGATATTTAGACCGTTGGGCCTCATACTCTGGATCATACCTTCTCGGTGGAACTCCTCTTGTACTTCTCGGGGGTAACTGATACCTGTTTGGAACATTATCACTAGGAAAAATATTAGTTTCAGTGATAGCATCAGTTCCAGAGTTCTCAGAATTAACCTCTGCTGAGGAGAGGTCATCAGAAGGATGCTCACTAGACGGAACTGGAGTGGACATAAGAGGAGATACTGATGGAGGAGGAGATACTGATGCTTCAGGAGCAACATCGGTGGTATTACCTACTTGTGTTGTAGGATCTGGATTCATCACTTCTGGATATGTTAACCAGCTAAGGTCATCAAGGTTGTTCAAAGAACTCACAGTCTAAAGTAGTGTAGATTTTGTCCTGGATAGGGTCATAACACCGATACCCCTTTTGATTAACCCCATACCCAAGAAAGACACATTTAACAGCCCTGGGTTCTAGTTTGGTGCGCACCCCTTTTTGAAGATGAACATAGACAATGCATCCAAAGACTCGAGGAGGTAAGGAATGTGAAGATGGAATTGAGACGTGTGACCCAAGAGTATTGAGGGGTGTGCCGTAATTGAGGGGTTTTGTGGGAAGGCGATTGGTGAGATAGGTAGCAGTAGCAATAGCTTCGGGCCAGAAGTGAACAGGAACGTGAGATTCGATCATAAGGGCTCGGGTAATTTCAAGAAGGGTTCTATTTTTTCGCTCGGCTACACCATTCTGTTGAGGTGTGTAAGAACATGTGGTTTGGTGGAGGAGGCCATGGTCAATAATGAACTGTTTCATGTTCAAGTTAACGTATTCCCCCCCCATTGTCCGATCGTAAAATTTTTGGTTGAGCTTTGAACTGAGTGCAAATCATGTGGTAGAATTTAACAAAGACATCAAACATTTCGGACTTGTGTTTTAAAAAATACACCCAGCTCATACGAGTACAATCATCCACAAATAAAACAAAATATGAAAAATTATGAAGGGTAAAATCTGGAACTGGTCCCCATACATCAGAATGAATCAAGGCAAATGGTTGAGTACTATGAGTCATACTAGGATAATATGAGTGCTTATGGATTTTAGCTAAAACACATGCTTCACAGTTCAAATCTACGGCAATGTTCTTTAAAGAGGGAAATAATCGTTTGAGATAACCTATGGAGGGGTGACCTAGCCGACGGTGCCACATCCAGAGTTGATGTTCTGGTGATCCATGAGCAAACAAAGCGTTACCGTTTTGAGTCATCTCATTAACATAGTATAATCCTCCTCGTTCAGTACCATGACCAATGATCCGTCCCTTCTGAGCATCCTGCACAACACAACCAGATGATCCGTTGACTTTGCTTTCACGGACTGTACCTGCTGTCTGATCAGTATATAGCGATGTTGTGAGGGGTTTGTCGCTGTTACCATCCAGACCACCTATAGCTAGGTTGGCCTTACCGTCGGTTCTGGAAATTATAGCTTTGGAGGCGGGCTTCCTCTGTTTCAGGTCATCCCACCATTCTGGATACCCGATGATTTTGAAACACCCCTCCTTGGTGTGTTTCGTACCACCACAATGGCTACACTTGAGCTGGGTTTTATCCTCTCGTTGGAATGACGAGGATTCCGACCGGTGTTTCACGAGGAGCCCACTACCAATCTCTGAAGGTTCTCGTCCCAATGATGAGCTGCTAGCCATTATGCCGCGACGGGCGATCTCCCGTCTTATGGCTGCGTCAATGGTGGGTAGTGGATCTTGATATAATATATCCCTCTTTTCTATGTCTAGAGTATCGCTTACTCCGGCCAGAAATTGGTACAATCTTTATCTTTGTATGAAGGAATTAAATAAAGTAATGTCCTCTGCACACTTCATGGGGTTGGGCATTCTCCTGTCTATTTCCTTCCACAGAGTGTTGAGTTTACTGAAATAAATTTCTATAGTGTCCCTTCCTTGTCTCATAGTTGCTGCCTTTGAACTTAGATCATAGATCTGGAGTTCGTCTCTCCCACTGCTAAGGAGAGTTTCAATTCCCTTCCATAGTTCCCGGGCAGTCTTGTAATCCAGAAATTGGTTCACAAGATCTCCATCAATATTCTAAATGATCCAAGACAAGACCATCGAGTCCTTTTGAGCCCACTGTTGGTACTCAGGATCATCTAGTGGAACGGGATTGGTTGTGATATGGTTGAGCCGGCCTCGACCACCAATAGCAATATGCATTAATTTACACCATTTGGTGTAATTAGTGAAATTTAGTTTTTCGGCAACACGCACCGTTTGTGATATTCCGGTTTCTGGGAGGTTTGGATTTTTTTGTAGTTTCTGAAATAATTGGAACATTTGTTCCATTTGTTCTATAGAGACTTTGTGTTGTGGTTTCTGGTTGTTCAGCCATTGTGTAATTTAGTGAACAGTGAACAGTGCCTTCGTCTCCGGCGATGAATAGTTCTTCGTCTCGTATGAACATTACTGTATGAACAGTACCGTATGTATGAACAGTACTGTATGAACAGTGCCGTGTGTATGAGCAGTGTCTTCAGTCACTATTCATCATCTTCTTGGTTGAAAACTTCCGGCAGCTCGTACGGCTTCGTCTGACGTCGGTTTTGAATTCGGAAGATACCTCTGGACTCATATCAGTGAGGCCAATCTAATGGTATGCTCAAAACTGAGTTTCGACCACCTTCAAAAAACTCAAAAATTTCACCTCCTTCTGGACTTGACAGTTTGTTCTTCTTCTGAAATGTGTTTCCCTAGGATAGAACATGCTCTGATACCATGTTAAAATATGATAGCATACAGAGAGAGTATTAACAGGAGAAGAAATATTGTATATATTTGTTATGTTTTATTACAATCTAAAGGATCCTATATATAGGAGAAATGATACACAGAGTCAATACATTGGTGTTGAAATTCTATGGACGGTGCAGCCTTCTATGGACGGTGCAGCCATTGTTGACAGAGTTCTCATTCATGTAGAATATGTACTACATCCATCTTTTCACTTCTTTGTTGTGATCTTCTGTTTAAAACAAAGCCTACTTAATAGAGAGCATAGCCTGCTAATTTTATATGACCTAATCTCATCAACATAGAACACAGTGAATAGCTAAAGGGGAGTGTAAGACCTTATGCACATAGAATTATAAATTTGTATATTACAGACAGGGCATGCCGAGGATGGGCAGGGGGGCCTATGCAGATTGGCTCTGATAACTATAGATAAACGCTGCATGATTAATAATTGGAAGGGGTCTGAGAATTAATTAAGAATCCACATGGTTTTCTTCCTTAGGTTTTATTAATTTGGCAGTCACAGATGTCTTGTAACTTGCAACTTATATAATCATACAATTGCAGTGGCAACTACACTGGACTTTGAGTTTGGAGCTGTACATACGGACACTATACACAGAATAGTTTAATGATGTTAAATACTTTGTCTATTGAATTTATACATAGAACCACAGATATACGTCATTGAACAAATATAAACAATTGTGAATTAACCATACAACTTCTAAGCAATCTACTGGCATTTGAATTTATATAAGAAGCTTCTGTAAAGTCCACATCAAATGTGAAGTAAGTAAATAATAGTTGCGCAAAGCACATTAGCCATTAGCAGTTTAGCACATTGTTGTTAAACTTATGTGGACTGCTAAATTTGGTAGGAATGCGGCTCCAGTCTGGATGTACAATGCAAAGAAATTATACAACAGGTCCCTGTAATATCACAAACATAATTTGAACTGGCTGAAGCATATAGAACTGCTTAGCAGATTTAAATAGCTCCATCTCCTCCGGTCCTCTTCTTCGTCTACAAGCGTGTAACAGGATAAGATAACACATTTCAAGCTATCATTTACACAACAACATTGTAACTTATTCTGGCTGTAATATATAGTAGATTCTATAGACTATAGAACAATGGCATATTAGCAGTTAATTAGGTTAGTAGAAACCTTCTATAAACTGCTGTAGGATTGTACAGGATTGATGTGGATTAGATAGTTTCATTTTGAGTGATATGAGAGCAATTTTTTCCAACACTCTACACATGCATTACTTTGAAGCAATTTGCTATGCGTTAAACTTGATGGTCTTCGAGCTGCATAAAGCTGAAAGATTGAAGCACGGTAATATTCCCAAATGTATAGAGCAGTTGGTATAGATCTTAACAGGATCTCAGTAATGGTGGCTGAATGCTGATTCACATTCCCTGATCCGCAAAATACCCAATTCCTGCATCCATTAGATGGACTACATATCCCTTATGGAATCAGAGTGCACATTCTGTTTGAGCATTAGTTTAACCAGCATGCTACTGACATTATAATTTGTAAGTCATCCTTTTTTGCAGCAGCCGTCCCATTTCTGTGCAGTCGCCTCTCTTTTAAAAATGGTCATATCTTTTTTACTGCTTGATTGTCTATCTTTATATGTGCCACAATAATCACTGGCTACCACATATGTGCTTATAGTTATCCTTTCAAGAAGTGATCTAGACTAGAGTTTTAACTAAAATACATATTAATCTTTTGACCCCCCTTCTCTATTAAACCTCCTCTTCATTTGATGATATTTAGAAGTACAAGTTACAATACATCACCTGATACTGTTGCATCTACTTCTTTTAGTAATGTTCTTGCGGAATAGCCCCAGTCAACAGTTACAATACTTTTTACATTTTCCTTGCCAAGGAGATGACAATATTGAAATAGTTGGTTTTCTGTATATATGGATAGATGATCAGTCACGTGCATTTCATACTTCTCAAAAAGCTTGTCCATGAAAGTATTTCCAAAGTGACTAGCAAGCAATGGCTCCAATACAGCTCTGATTGTCTTGGCTATAAACCTGCCACTGCTATCCTCAGACTTTAAAATTTCATCGCCATCGCGCGTGTCCCAACTAACTTCAAAGGTTTCTAATTTGTCAAGACTAAACGAGTCTTGAAGTGACTTTGCCAGTAGTCCGTAAATATAACAACAATCATTGCTGGTGGGATCTACAATTCTCCTGCGATCCTGCCTATGAGTGTTAAAACCATCCGACCATCAGGAATCATTTCTTCGGATCTCATGCGTAGAAATGTTGTAAAATCTCTTTTAAATTGATTTAAGTACGCTTTATAAACACCGCTAGGACTCCCTTTTGACATGTAGATGTTTCCTTTGTTAGTATCAAGCAGTTCAGCAGGAACCTGCTAAATTTTGTTGGTCTAAACAAAGTCAAAATATGTCATGTCCTACAGGCTAAAATCAGTAGCATAAATTGGTAATGAAAGATTAAAGTACTTTAATTTACATTACATCCTACATAGTATCATGCCCAAATCATCAGCTATCGGTACAATCTCGAGTATATGGACACATATTGTATTGATATTAATAGAGCTGCAGATTTACTGATTTGATCTCATCACAAGTAAGAATTGTGAACAATATTATTTCACCTCATCACGAGTAAGTACTAAGAATAATATGTAATCATTTAACTTGTAAACAATTTGTTTCTGATGAAAAATATAAAATAATATGCTTCTAAGAAGTCCAAAATAGACGACTATCCATTAATTGCATAAAGCGCATTAGCTATTACCACACTGTCAGTGCCTAGGCGAGCTTTAGTGTGAGCTAAAGATTATGTAGAGTGCAAAATTTGGTAGTCATGCAGCTCTGATCTGGATGACCAATGCAAACAGTACAGGCACCACAAAAATATCTTTAAATGGCATATGCTGAAATGTATTACAGGACCCTGAAATTTCTCAAACATGATCTTAAATCAATGAAACTTATAGAACTGCTCGGTAGATTCAACTTAGCTCCATCTCCTCCGGTCCTCTTCCTCATCTACAGGAGTGTACCAGGATGGTCGCTTCTTGGCATTGCTTAGCCTGTAATTCAATAGCACTTCCTCATCACTAAGGGCCCGAGTAGCTACAAGAACGAGAGTCTTCAGAACAGGATAAGATGATGCATTGCTGCCAGAACTTCCGGTTTTGAACCAAAAACTGCCAATTTTTTTCATCTTTACATCCTCACCTTGTCCAATTACTATATTTGGTATATACATTCTCATGTCTTTCTCAACCAGCGGAAAATCATATGAACAAACCATGACATTGGGGTCCATCCCCTTTGCCGGGTGGTTGGCAAAATGAGCAAAAGCTAGGGGGTTTCTTCGCTCTAGTATCTCTCCATAACCCCCCAGTTGTTTTCCTTCCAAAGGTTTACTGAGCATCTTCCACACACGGTCTGATCCCGTCTCAGCACCTTGTACAGCTTGTTTAATTTCAGGAACACTTGATCCGTCCCATAGTTCAAGTGTTTCGCCCCCAACACCCCAAGGCTGTGCATTTATAACAGTCCCATCATACCTTGTGATCAAGTAAGGATTTTGTGCATCAACCCTGGGATATCCAGGTATATAACGATAATATGCTGGAGAGTAGATTACACCAGGATAAAATGCTATAATGGAACCAACATCAGCTTCACCATCAATGAATAAACCTTGACCTGCCTCCTCGTGAGGAATTTGAGATGGTTTAAGCTGGAGGGTGTAGCCGCTCAGATCCTTAAACATCTCTGATACCTCGGAAAGCTTTAACGGCTTTGTCACAGGTACAACTGTGCTGAAAATTCACAATCATCAGATTCAAAGCT
Source organism: Saposhnikovia divaricata (assembly GCA_036435485.1). Lineage (NCBI taxonomy): Eukaryota > Viridiplantae > Streptophyta > Magnoliopsida > Apiales > Apiaceae > Saposhnikovia > Saposhnikovia divaricata. Next base: position 63,476,604 of record CM071594.1, read on the forward strand.
TTGATTGCCACAAAAGATCCTGCACCTCACTCAACAGCACATAAAAAAGAAATACTATCAGCAACTCACCAGGACTGGTCTTGGTTTGTGCACTCCTACCAACAGCAAGACTGAGGCCACTACGACGTGGACCATCTTTTTGTTCGGTGGATACAGACTCGCTTGTGCTCCTAAAATCAGTACGGAGAATGTCATCCATCGAAGTGCAGAAGGCTTTAATTTGAGCATAAATGTTCTCTTGCACCTGCTCCTGCTGATCAGCCAACGGAGCCTTACTTCCCATGTCTATGATCTCCTCTATTTCTGCATCACTTGCATCTCTTCCCACACGATTGTAGCTGAAGATCAAATATTGCAGGGAGTAATTAAGGATTGAGATAACATGTAAAAGAAGCTTTTCGTATTTACTTGATACTTTGGCAAATTTCAGCATTATTTGTTTATCAATTACTGCTTATTTGTTCTGCGTTAAAAGAAATTGTAATCACTGTGTTTCAAAGTTCCACCAATAGCCCACTAGGTAACTCTGAATCAACTTTAAAAAAACTAAATACCACAAAAGTTACCAACGAGTGTGCAAGTGAATGTATTACACGAGTATTTTTTTAAATAACTAAGCTAGGCTAACAGGCAAATGAAAGCTACCTATGTTACCGTGTGCAGGTTGTTAGAATTGGAAGGCAGACTTTATCAATCTGATCAATATTTAAAACTGTGTGGATAGATGGGACCTGCTACTTATGCTTCCCATTTCAGGATTAGACGTGCGGCGGCTAAAAAACACTTTTATCGTGACCGAACAGTTCAAAAAGTGTGGTTTGATACTTTTGACTTGTAAATGTGAACACCATAATAAATTGTGATTTATCTCCAAAAGAACAATAAAAGATGCCAGTCAGGATTGCTCTGCGGCCTCTTCCACCCTGAAAGACAGAGTACGAAAATCCCACTCTTTTGCCAACAAATTAAAGGTTGGCCTGACTTGAAGAAAAGCCATACAGATAGTTCAAATCCTTACTTCCCAACTCCCGTTTCCCCGCACACTTAAGACTCTAACTCAACAAAAAATATACAACAAACCAAAAAGGCCATCCAGAATGACAAAATTATATTCTTTTAGAATTTCTTTCTTTTCTTTTACCATCTGAATGTACATGGCTAGCAAACTATACGTCAAGTCTTTTAATTGTTATAATGATCAGTAAAAGTATAAACAATATTTTGAAAGAAAATGTAATCAGTAGATAGTTGCCAAATAAACCTTTTTTAAAGTATGAACGATGGGTTAAAGGAACATAATAATTTCTTTATGATTATGTCTATCAAGACTTACAAAGCTTGATCCAAGATAGATCAGTCCAAACCTAAACCTTGTACAGGAAGCTAGAAAACCATACAAATAATATCCTGCCTTGCATATTACAAAATCATTTGGGATTTCTCTGAGTAACAAGTGAAGAAATCTACTTCCAAGATTTAAACAGCACTGACCTGGTATAGAGGAAGAGACGATTTATATCCGCTTCAAATTGAAGGTGCCTCGGATCTTTAGCAAACGTAGGGCTTTTAGCTAGTGTTCTTACAGCCTAATCAACAAAATAAGTTTCACATAAACAACACAATAGGTCATTCCTTATTTTTCAATATACTAAATATATTTTAAGCCGAAAAATTAAACTGCAGAAACTGAATAGCATAAATACACCAAAGGTAGTAAAATTTTCACCTTTAAGCATAAATGCAATCCATTATCCAAACCATAAATATCTATAGCAATATATCAAAACTTACAAGTCAATCACCAAGAATTGCAGATGGGGTTGTAGCAGAAGCTAAAGGAACAATTTTTATGATTCTAACACATACCCAAATCATAATAACAAATATTAAATCATTTTGCTTCATATTAAAATCAAGAAATGACTAAATCAAGAAAATTAAAATTAAAAAACAGCAAAATTAAGCAATTGAATATGTAAAAGATAATGGGTTGCTGAGTACCTCTTGAAATTTCTGAAAGAGAAATGCCATTGAAGAAAAGCTGTGGAGTGTGAATCCAAGTGAATGATGAATGTATGTGTACAGTGTATTGTACTAAAATGAAAATTTTGATATTTGGGCCCAAAAATTTCGTAGTGGATCTGGGTTAAAGTTTTTAAATAGTCCAACAGGTAAGAAATGTTGATGGACTGGTTTTGGGCTTGTTAAACACGCGTTTGTGACTGCGGAGATTGCGGAGGTCATCTCGACAAGATAAAACTCAAAATCGACAATGGTCGTTATCGAGTTCAATTTGGTTCGGGTTTTTAATTTATTCAAAATTAAAATTAAATTTCAAACGACTTGATTAATTTCCTTTAAAAAAAAACATTGCTGTCAGAGAACTGATAAACCAAATGGATAAAAGGACGGTTGTTCTAGAAAACCTTGTCACACCTACTTTGTGCATAATTTAATGTTTATTATTATTATTGTGGTCCTATTAAAATTATTGAGCATATAAATATTTCTACTGCTGGTTGGCGGCTGATCAACCTAATTTAACAACGATGATGCGAGGTATTAATAACTTGATTTAGAGTTTATTAATCTTGATTTATTTTTAACTGCTCCGTTTTTATATATATTAAGCAAAATTTTAGTCTTAAATCTTGATATTTTCCGACTATTCAAGTACAGTTTCTCATGAAATTCAAACCCACCGCCACCGTTAATCCGTGATGATTTAACATATTTTATAGTTATCTCACATGTATTTTCGAAAAAAATAAATAAATTATCTCACATGTTCCACAGGAAAATTCATACTCTAAAGCTCTCTCTAAAATAGCTCTCTCTAAAACACTCTAAAGCTCCAACTAGCCGTTATCGGCCCTTGGTGCCGGGGTGGAGCGTGAGGTCTCTCTTTCGCCTGTGCTTTCTATCGATTCCTGTGAGCGCATCAGCAAGGATGAAGTCAAGGGTGCCCTGCAGAAGATAGCTAGAGGGAAGGCCCGATCGAGGTTCGGCTTTGTCTTGGTGAGGTTGGCATTCAATGGTTAGCAGATCTGTTCAATGTTCTACTCTTGGGTGCTAAGATGCCAGCTGAATGGAGGCGTAGTGTCGTGGTCCCTTTTTTCAAGAATAAAGGCGATGCTCAGAGTTGTAATAACTACCGGGGTATTAAATTACTCAGTCATACTATGAAACTTTGGGAGAGAGTGGTTGATAGTCGGATTAGAAGAGTAGTTGAAATCTCAGAGAATCAATTTGGATTTATGCCTGGGAGATCGACGACCGAGGCTATTCATCTCGTTAGACGCCTTATGGAGAAGTTCAGGGATCGTCGCAAAGACCTTCATATGGTGTTCATTGATCTTGAGAAGGCTTATGATAGCATACCCCGTGAAGCTATCTGGAAGAGCCTTCAGGAGAGGGGAGTGCCGTCGGCGTACGTTAGGGTGATACAAGACATGTACTCCCAAGCTAGCTCTTGCGTTCGGACCCCAATGGGGGACTCCCGTTTCTTCCCTGTTGAGATGGGGCTCCATCAGGGGTCGGCCCTTAGTCCTTTTCTTTTCGCCCTTATGCTTGATGTCATGTCGCGAGAGATTCAAGATGCTGTCCCTTGGTGCATGCTCTTTGCGGATGATATCGTGCTAGTGGCGGAATCGAGGGGGGAGGTGAACGAGAAATTGGAGCTTTGGAGATCTACCTTAGAGTCTCAAGGGTTACGTATGAGCCGTTCTAAAACCGAGTATCTCTGGTGTAACTTCAGTGGTGAGGCCAGCAAAGAAGGGGTGGAGGTTAAGATTGAAGACCAGATCGTCGCGCAGACGGACAAGTTCAAGTATTTAGGTTCGATCATCCAGAAGGAAGGTGAGATTGAAGCCGATGTCACGCATCGTATCAAGGTGGGGTGGTTAAGGTGGAGGGCAGCGTCAGGGGTGATGTGCGATAAGAAAGTCCCTTTAAAGTTGAAAGGGAAATTCTATAGAGCGGTCATCCGTCCTGCGATGTTATATGGTTCAGAGTGTTGGGCGGAGAAGAAGGCCCTCGTAAGCTATTTGGAAGCGGCGGAAATGAGGATGTTGCGGTGGTCTTGTGGGTGCACGATGTTGGACAGAATCCCTAATTCGGTGTTTAGGAGCGAACTTGAAGTGGCGCCTTTTTCTGCAAAACTTAGGGAAGGAAGGTTGAGATGGTTCGGCCATGTTCGTAGGAGACTGGTTGAAGCCCCAGTGAGGAGGGTCGAGAGTCTTTCGGTTGGTGGGGCGAGGAGGAGAGGCAGACCGAGGAGGTCGTGGGAAGAGCAGCTCAGGCTGGATTTGAAGGCTTTAGACTTAAATGAGACCATGTTAGCAGATAGGTCTGCTTGGAGGCGGCGTATCAGAGTGGTGGATTCTCTTTTAGGGTGCGGATTGGTTGTCGAGAACCTCAGAATTGGGTTGTCTCGGTTAGCGATTTTGTAGTAGTTCGGCTGTAGCTTTCTCACTTTGCATTTTTTAGTGTCTTCTGTTTTCTGGTTTTGCAGTCTCAGGGCTCCTGGCTCGGTGCTGTCTCTGTGCAGGATTCTCGTGTGCTTGGAGCGCTTCAAGTTATGAGTATCATATATTATCGCAGACAGGTATGCCCCATGTGGAGAACGCCATGGGCTCAGGTTTGGCTTTGATCATTTCCGTATCAGTTGGTTTCCTTTCTATTTCCCACACTCTTTGTTTGTCGGGCACTTAGCCGAGGGTCTACACGGAAACAGCCTCCCCGCTCTAAAAGTGGGGGTATGGTCTGCGTACATCCTACCCTCCCCAGACCCTGCTCTGAGCGGGATATACTGGGTATGTTTGGTTTGGTTTGGTTTTACATGTTCCACAGTGTATTCACGTGAACCATGTTCACCGGAAGCCTGCGATGGTTTAGAGCTAACAGATTATATAATTAACTAAACATTCTATGCCAAACCAACCTTTACTTTTTTTTTGAAGGTAACCAACCTGTACTTCTATATCCTCTGTTCAGGTTCTTTTAAAACTTGGATTAAATATATACTGCACGAATTTTTTATAGAATATCTTTACTAAAGATTATCAAAATAATTGTCAATCTTTATCACGTTATTATATATTATATTTTAATCTGTACTTTCATTCATCTCATTATTAGTAATATTTGTTCGAATCTACTCTAATGTTGATAAGTTGCCAAAATTTCGCAACTTGCTCATACAGTTAAAAACACATACAAATACCAAAAAAGCTTGTTGTAAAATACTAGCTATAATAATATGACAAGAATCATTACAACTTAAAGAGAGAATAACTATTTTTAGAACTGAGCTAATTATATCACAAGGCTTTGAGTTACTAATTAACATGGATGAAAGAAAGAGAGATGAAGAGCAATGGACTCAAGTCTTTAACATTGCCAAGGTTTGTTTAAATACAAGATTTCATGTCCTATTTATAGGAGAAATTTCTCACCTAATACAATTAAAATAAATACAAATAATCCACTACAAATTCAACCACCACACTACAAAATATAAAAACATTCCAACCACCCAATTACAAACATCACTCACATTTATAATTATTATTATTATTATTATAACACTCCCCCTTAATTGTCAATGTGAGTTATTACAGAGATTGACTGCCTCGTTAAAACCTTGCAAGGAAAAACTCAGTGCGATAAAAACCTTGACAAAGGAAAAAGAGTACAGTCTCCCCCTGAATAAAAAATCTCACAATTTGACATTATGATGTAGTAAGTTTCTCAATCTTCGCATACCAATATTGTTTCGCAGCTTTTCAAATGTTGATGTGGGTAATGACTTTGTAAGTAAATTCGCCAGATTATCACATGAGCGAACTTGTTGTACATCAATGTCACCATTCTCTTGGAGTTCATGAGTGTATAAGAATTTTGGTAAGATATGTTTTGTTCGATCCACTTTGATATAGCCTTCCTTAAGTTGTTTAATACAAGCTGAGTTATCTTCAAACATAACTGTAGGACTGTCTTAGATACCTGATAAACTACATGATTCTCGAATATGTTGAATGACGGATCGTAACCAAATACATTCTCTGCTTGCTTCATGGATTGCAAGTAACTCTGCGTGATTAGATGAAGTTGCCGCCATAGTTTGTTTTATAGACTTCGAAGAAATAGCAGTGCCACAATATGTAAATAGATAACCTGTTTGAGATCGCCCAAAATGAGGGTCTGACATGTACCCCGCATCTGCATATCCAATCAGCTGCGAATTTGAACTATTTGGAAAGAATAGCCCAAGATAAATTGTCCCACGAAGATATCTGAATATATGTTTGATCCCATCCCAATGTCTTTTAGTTGGATCAGAACTGAATCTCGCCAACAGGTTCACAGCAAATGCAATATCAGGTCGTATGTTATTTGCAAGATACATAAGAGCTCCAATTGCACTAAGATATGGAACTTCAGGCCCAAGTGCATCTTCATCTTCTTTTCTAGGACGGAATGGATCCTTCTCAACTTCGAGGGATCGAACGACCATTGGCGCAGTTAGTGAATGAGCTTTGTCCATGTAGAACCGATCAAGAACCTTTTCTGTATAGGTTGACTGATGAATGAATATGCCCGAAGATAAGTGCTCCACCTGTATACCTAGACAAAATCTTGTCTTTCCAAGATCTTTCATTTCAAACTTATTTTTCAAATAGTTAGCAGCATTAGTAATATCTTCATAAGTACCTACAATATTCAAATCATCCACACATACGGCAATACTAACAAAACCAGATGGTGACTGAAAGGCAGAGTGTATAAACTTGTAACACTATAACTAATGTAACTCAACTAAAGGAAAAGATACTTAACCAGAAGACAATCAAGAACAAGAAGTCACAAGAAATCAACACTAAATGAAGACAAGGTAATTGATACAATTCAACATGTTAACTATGATCAAGCCAAGAAGAAATCATTGAGAGAAGTTCAAGTCAAAGTTGTTCATGCCTCAGTGATTTGAAAAGCCAAGAATCAAGATCATAACTATCAGTATCAATAAGACCAATTGATTTCAAGTGAACAAGAAGGAAAGCAAATATTGGAAAGCCACATTACTAATTGGATATGGTAATTTGTTCAAGAAGCAAAAACCCTATCAAGACTAGTCACTTATGAACCAGACCAGTGCATCAAGTGTCAGGACATTGATAGCAAGTTTATGTCAGTAATAAAGATCCATATTCAAGAGCTTGGTGAAGAATAAAGAAGACATGAAGATATCACAAGTTCAAGATGTGCATTGAAGTTTCAAGTTGAAGACCAGAATATTTTCTAAGTACTAAATATTCTAGATGACCAAGTAGAAGTTTCTAAGTAGAAGTTCTACTTAGAAAATTCGAGATGGCTAAGTAGAAATTCTCAAGTAGAAGTTCTACTTAGAGTGCAGCTTCAACATGACACATGGCATCTTCTGAGTGGCAGATTTCCAAGCTTTCAAGATAAGGCAAGATTTATGTGGACATCATTGTGCCACGTACATCTTAGTCTTTGAAGACTACAGGACATAGATTACATGTAGTATAAATAGAAGTACTTGTGTAATGTTTTTTGAGAGAAACACAAGAAAAAAAGAGAGAGTGCATTCACAGAGCTTAGTATCCTTCACTTCTCTCTGAACTTCTATCATACTTTGTAATGAATGTTGTAGCAACCCTTTCAAGTTATATATAAGACATATATTCCTTGAATCTGTGTGTTAATTTATTGCATCGTATTTATTGCTTCTCATATTCGAAAAGTTGTATTCACCCCCCCTCTACAACACATTTGGACCTAACAGTGACCTTTTGATAAACACACATGGATACACATACACTTGATTATTTATATACCCATCATTCAATAAATACTCACTAAACTTGTTGTACCACATACGACCAGATTGTTTCAAACCATATAATGATCGTTGTAGTTTAACTGAATATAAATATCGAGGCTTAGTTTCCTCTAACTTTAATCCTTCAGGTATTTTCATATAAATATCACTATCAAGTGATCCATAAAGGTAGGCTGTCACAACGTCCATAAGTCGTGTTTCCAATCTTTCCATACAAGCCAACCCATAAGAAAACGAAAAGTGACTCCATCCATCACGGGAGAGTAAGTTTCCTGGTAATCGAATCCAGGCCTTTGAGAGAATCCCTGGGCTACCAGCCGGGCCTTATACCTCACAATTTCATTTCTCTCATTTCGTTTTCGTACAAATACCCATCTATTCCCAATGGAAGTCACACCAACTGGTGTTCGAACTGCGAGCCCAAATACATTTTTCTTGCGCAAGGATTGCAATTCTTCCTGGATTGCAATTTTCCATTTTGCCCAATCATCTCTTTGTCGACATTCTTCCACACTTTGTGGTTCAGGATCGGAGTTCATAATAATATCACATGCCACGGAAAAAGCATATACATCATCAACCTCGGTACTCCCACGATCCAGTAATTTCCCGTTATGTACATAACTCATTGAGATCTCATAATTTATAGGTACATTTGCTTCTATGGAAGCATGTGCCACTTCAGGGACAATATCCTTTTCCAGAGGTAATACCACTTCGGGTGGTTTTGTCACAGCCACTTCAGGGGCTTGAACCACTTCTGGGGTATTTGATGTTGTTACTTTAGGAACATTTGCCACTTCAGGGACAGGTCCATTCAATTTCCGTTTTCGTGGTACAACATCTTTCGCACCAATAGGTCTACCACGCTTCTGGCGTGGTTTTGATTCACCAATCAATTCTTCAGGAATTTATTTAAGAATAAGGATTTCAACCCTGGCCGGAGCATTAACAGCGGGTATATGCGATTTTATAATAAGTCTAGAATCAGTAAAAGCATCCGGCATTTGATTAGCAATATTTTGCATATGAATGATCCTTAAAACCTCAGATTCACATTGTTTAGTACGTGGATCAATAGCATTTAATCCTGATGCATTCCATGATAGTTCAGAATTTAATTTATACAAAACATTATCTCCCCCTAATGGAGGGAACACGGACTCCTTAAAATGACAATCAGCAAAACGAGCAGTAAACAAATTACAAGTTAACGGTTCAAGATATCTTATGATAGATGGTGAGTCAAAACCAACATATATGCCTACTCTTCTTTGTGGACCCATTTTGGATCTCTGTGGGGATGCAATGGGAACATATACGGTACAACCAAAAATCTTAAAGTGAAAAATATCAGGAACTTGACCAAGAACTAACTCATGAGGAGATTGTTTGTGGTAAGCAGATGGTCTTATCTTAATTATGTTTGATGCATGAAGTATTGCATGACCCCAAACGGATGTAGGCAATTTGGCTCTTAAAAGTAAGGGACGTGCAATGAGTTGGAGTCTTTTAATTAAAGATTCTGCTAAGCCATTTTATGTATGTACGTTAGCTACAGGGTGTTCAACTGAGATCCCTACTGACATACAATAATCATTGAAAGTTGCAGATGTAAATTCAACAGCATTATCTAGTCGAATTGATTTAATGGGATGGTCAGGAAATTGGGCTCGCAATTTGATCATTTGAGCAAGTAGTTTGGCAAAGGCTGTATTTCGTGTAGAGAGTAGACAAACATGAGACCATCTAGTTGATGCATCGATTAGAACCATGAAATATCTGAATGGACCGGATGACGGATGAATAGGACCACAAATGTCACCTTGGATTCTTTCTAAGAAATTTGGAGACTCGGTTTGAAGTTTAACTGGAGATGGTCGAACAATTAGTTTTCCTAATGAACATGCTGAGCAGGAAGTTCATTTTGAGGTATGACCTTTAGATTCTTAATAGGATGTCCTATAGAATTTTCTATTATACGACGCATCATATATACTCCTGGATGACCAAGTCTTTCATGCCAAAGGGTTAGTGATTGTGGGTCTATGATTTTTGGAATGACGATATTGTGAGACTCAATGACTCTAATATTTGTAGCATATAATCCCGAAGAGATTGATTATAATCTTTCTAAGATCTTCTTATGGTCTGAAGTAATTGAAGTGATAAGGAGATATTCTTTTTCATTCTCACTAGTAGTTTCTACGTGGATACCATTAAGACGAATGTCTTTAAAACTCAAAAGATTTCTAGTGGATTTACTAGAATATAGAGCATTATGTACTTGAATTTGTGTCTCATTTTGTTAGGTCCGATAAGATTGTAGAAGGGGGGGTTGAATACAATCTATACCATTTTCTCAAAATTTATTCGTTAAACAATTTTCACTTAAACGAATATTTTGTGCGGAATAATATAACACAAATTTCAAGTTGAATATAACAATATATTAACTTGATGGGTGTTACAAAATCAGTCCAAATGATTATCAAGTAATTAATAACTAATTAGAAAATTCAACATGAACTTTGCTAATTTAGTTAATAAAATCAAGATATCAATTTGTGAACTAGGAAACTTAATTCGCTAGTAGTACAAGAATCACAAGTAAACAAGTTCCAATGGATAGGATATTACAACTGAGATGAACTTGAATTTACAGAATTAAATTTGTAGGTGTTCTTGAGCTTGAGAGAGAGAGAGAGAATGGCTGCTGTGTATTTTTCTTGTGTTTAGTTAGACCGACTTTGATCTTCTACATTCAGCTTCCTTAAATACACAGCCATAGTCATATTACTTAGTTTAAACTGATCTGACAATCATTTTACATTAATATGACAATCGGTATGACTATCAATTGAATGTAATATGACTGTCCAGTTTAAATATGACTTTCGGTATAACAATCCAGCTCAATATGACATTCGGTATAACTTTCCATGTCAATATAACATTCGGTATAACTCTCCATTTGAATGAAATATGACTATCTCATTTGAACTGTATATGACTATCTCCTTTGAACTGAATATGACTATCTCCTTTATAAACTGAATATGACTATCGGTATAACTATCAGTTTGATAGTTATATCATCATATTTTTCAGTTTATAATTAATTAAATGACTTATTAAAAATCATTTAACTAATTATTCCTTTTTCATATTAATTCTTATTTAATTAATCTAATAATCACTTTAACAAATATATTAATTCTGATAGAATTAATTTATTTATTAACTTAATTACTTGACTTAATCAATTAAAATAGAATTAATATAAATTCTTTAATAGTCAATACTCTGCTGAAAACCACGTAATTATGATAAGGAACATAAACTGGAATGATGTTGACGCTCGATGTACTGTCTGGTTCATGAACGACTAACTCCAATCTCTGTTCTTCATCGTGACTTTTAACACTGTGGTCTTTTTATACTCTTCACTCTCATCAATCATTCGGTACTGAAATTGTTTCTTGTCACTAATAGAAATCTCTGTCTTCTTAAATGAATCCACTTGTTTCAATGCTACCTTGAGGCCTGATCAGATATCTGAATCTTCTTCCAGTGTAAAACATCAAAACTATAGATTGACTTGTTGATTTTTCTTCTGACGGTTATCATCTTTTGAGATTCCTGTGACAGTTGATATTATTTACTTATTACAATCTAGTTTAATTGGATTAGGATCCTCGAACTACAAATAGGCTGAGTCATATGCCTTTCACATTTAGTAGGATAAAACTGGCTTTCCCAAAACCCTCTATTATATCTGATGTACCCGAAATCGTCCAACCATGTGAGTTGGTTTTAGTTAACTGTGAGAAGTATTTCTGATTTTGTAGAATTGTGCGAGTGGTGGCTCAATCAAAAATGCATAAATCTCCCATATTTTATGATGTGCACATATATAAGTGAACAACAATTTTATTAAAGCAAACCAGGTACTTAAAGCAAGAACATAAAACAAGTATATAAAAACATGAAATTGAAGAAAATACATAAGGAACATGAATTCAAAGAGATACATATGAAAACTAGTCATCTAAGCCGTAGTAAAGATTAGCACCATCATTTAGTCCATTTGCAGTCCTGTTGATTGGTTCATCATTAAAACTAGCCAAATTTGTTTCCAACCTTTGCCCTTTCTGTTTTTTAGATGACTCGTAAAGATCTACAAGATGTCTAGGTGTGTGACAAGTATGAGTCCAATGCCCATGAGCCCCACATCTAAAACATATATCTCTAGTATCTCCTTCCTGTGGTGCCTTCATTTTATTTGACACCTCATTTTGCCCCTTCTGGTGAATAGAGTTGTTGTAGCTATCACGCTGCCACTTCAGGTGGCCAGAGTTATACTGATTTCGAAATCGACCACGAAAATTTTCACGGCCATGATTTTGTCCATAACCTCGTCCTCCTCTATGCCCTTTTCCACGCTCATTCTTCCGGAATGACGTGTTATGTACTTCAGGTAACTGGGCAGAGCCTGTGAGACGTATCTGATGATTTTTCAGCAGCAACTCATTATTTTTCTTAGCTACAAGGAGGAGAGATATCAACTCACTATATTTCTGGAAATTGCGTTCCCTGTATTGTTGTGCCAAGATCATAGTGTTGGGGTAAAAGGTTGAAAGGGTCTTTTCAATCATCTCAGCATCAGTAACTTTCTCACCACACAGGATTAGCTTTGAACTTATTTTGAACAAGGCAGAATTATATTCAGTAACAGATTTAAAATCTTGTAACCTTAAATTAATCCACTCATAACGGGCATGTGGCAGATGGACAAGTTTTTGGTGGTCAAATCTATCTTTGAGATTGGTCCAAAGGGTGAGTGGATTTTTGACTGTGAGGTATTCAGATTTTAAGTTTTCGTGAATGTGGTGCCTAAGGAAAATAATTGCTTTGGAATTTTGTTCAACAGTTGGGGTTTTTCCTGTTTCTACGGTATCCTTTAGCCCGTTGGCACTAAGGTGTAATTTCGCATCGAGTACCCAAGACAGATAATTATCCCCGGACACATCCAAAGCAACAAAGTCTAATTTTGTAAGATTCGCCATTCTGAACGTAAAATAAATATTTAAAACATGGTATAGCATTATGGCATATTAAGGCATGAACAATTAATCATGTATCATATAATAAAAATTGTAGCATAGAATAATAGGTAACGTGATATAAATATTAAAATTACATTAACATAATCAACTTATCGATCAAACAAAATTTGGACAGGATCTCAACTAAAATTGATTAAATTTGGATTGTACCTCCTTCATCGGATAAAGCTCGGGCAGAGACTCGTGCTGATAATGTGTTGTAAAATACTAGCTATAATAATATGACAAGAATCACTATAATTTAAAGAGAGATAAATAGCAAAGAATAACTATTTTTAGAACTGAGCTAATTATATCACAAGGCCTTGGGTTACTAATTAACAGGGATGAAAGAAAGAGAGATAGAGAACAATGGACTCAAGTCTTTAACATTGCCAAGGTGTGTTTAAATACAAGATTTCATGTCCTATTTATAAGAGAAATTTCTCACCTAATACAATTAAAATAAATACAAATAATCCACTACAAATTCAACCACCACGCTACAAAATATAAAAACATTCCAACCACCCAATTACAAACATCACTCACATTTATAATTATTATTATTATTACAACATAATTAACTCTATCCATTTTTATATCTCTTCTTTTACTATCATTTTTCTAAAATGTATATATGAGACCAAATTAGCAACTTTTAAAGTTACCATTGCAATAATTTTTTTTTTAACAAATATTATCAATAATGAGATGGATGAGAGAAGAGATTAGAATCTAATATATGTGATGATGTGGTAGAGGTTGGTAACTATTTTGGCAACCTATATTGAAGATGCTTTAATATGGTTTCATACATAAATTTAAGAAAAATAATAAGAATATGAAAGATATAAAAGTGGATAAAGTCAAATATACTTTTGAGTAGTTACCAACTTTTGACAACTTTGGAACTATACAACTACAATAGGTGGGCAATCAAGGATGTCATGGCAAATTTGGGAAGCTCTTGGCAACCCCTATTCGAGATACTCTTAAGAGCAAGTCCAATAAATCCCTTATATGACCTCCTAACTTAAATTATAAGGAATTAGGTCTAAAATAGTGCTCCAACAGCCTCTTAACTTTTCCTTAAAAAGTTAAGAGCATCATGTCATCCCTTATCTTTAAGGGCTTCCTTATTTTACTTTCATCAATAAAATATTATTTTCCCTCCTCTTTTCAATTGTTTCAATCTTTTTTTGTTCTTGCTTCCTTCTTTTATTTATTATTTAATAATTATAAGGATCAATTACAAGGAAGCTTGTTGGAGTTGTCATACCTTATGATATCTTAAATCATTAAGAGCCTAATATTTTATAATATTTATAAGGAAAACACAATGTGGCTGTTGGACTTGCTCTAATTATACTATATGATTTTATCTTTAATTTAAATTAATTTTTTTAAAGCAAAAATATTGTAGGCATAAGTTTTTGTGATTTGATAATAATTATATAAATACTACCCGCGATATTTCTAAAAAAGGAGGAATAAGCTAATTATTCGTAATTAAAATAAGCTAATTTGTGAATATTTTTGGTTCAAAAATATAGAAAATATGATACATTTTAGTTGAAAAGAGTAATAATCTAATTATTAGTAATTAAAATGTTAATATTTTAATTATTAAAGAAAATCGCCCATCATACAATTAAAAAAAAGAAATTTTAGTTAGAAAAAATAAAAAGATAACATATTTAACTAAAAACGGTAATTAATTAGTTAATAGTAATTATAATAGAAATATAATAAAGTAAGATAATAATATTATAATTACTATAAAAATTAGCTAATTATCTTTTAAGATAAAACATAATACGTTTTTTATATTTTTTAAATAAAATGAATTTTTTTCTAAAAATATCACGGGTAATATGTATATAAATATTATAATTATATTATATTATTTAAAAATTTATATTTGTAAAAATTTATATCTTAAATTTTTTAATAAACATTTAATAAAATTTATATAATTTTAAAAAATTTGTACATTTTAAGATAGTGTTGTGAAATAAAACTAGGGTTTGTGTGTGATTAATGCTAGGGTTGTTGAGTTTCGAGCTTTAATGGTTGTTTCCGTGTTTCGAGACTGATCGGTCCACACAGAGTGCCTACGTATCTCGTTATTGAGAATCAAGCCAAGACGTAGTTCTGAGAATGAGGGATCAGGCCCTTTATATAGGCTGAGAAGCCTTAGAATTATGGTGGGATTTGGATACTTGGTGGGCAAGCCACCGCCTTGAGGAATGTGCTAGACTCCTTCCTTGTAGGAGTCTGTTTCCTTATTGAATTAGGTGCCTTGGAGGCTAAGTTTGGTAGGAGTAATATCTTTATTTGACTCTTATTTGCTGAGCTGTTTATTACCCTTAATATTAATTATGAATTTAATATTGAAATTAGGGATTTGGGCCCTACTAATGGGACCCACGTTTGGACCATACCGGGTCTAATTAATGCCACATTAAATGTGTTTTCAGGGCTTACATTTAGCCCATATCATTTGCCCCACAACTTCTAGGAAAACTGATCAGGTTTTCCTTGAAGTTTTAATTGCCTTTTTCGAGACTTGGGTCGGGGTTTATCGTTGTACACTAGTGTTTCACGAGTATCTTCTTTTGATGTAAAGCGTGGAGCGACCGATGCGTTTACGATGACATTTTAAATGATGCTAACGGCACTAAACGACAATAAACGGTGCTAACCAGCCTTAAACGACGTCTAAACGGTGTTAAATGGCATAAGACGGCACTAAAGGGCGCTAACCAGCACTATAAGGTGCTAACTGGTGCTAATCGACACTAAACGGCGCTTGGCTTTGGATGCCGTTTTTTCAAAATAACGGTTAATCAAACATATTTCAAACATTTGACTTGATGTTCAAAGGTTGTTGAACACGTTTGAAAGTCGATGATCGCTCTGGAAAATCGAGAATCGCACTGAAATCACCAACCTGGCCAACCAACTGACAAGAGGTCGGCCGAAGCCTTCCCCTGCCAGCTGGTCGGCTGCCAGGAGGTCGGCCAGGCCTTCCCCTGGCGCCTACTCGGCTGCCAGAAGGTCGGTTGGGCCCTCCTCCGGCGCCTACTCGGCTGCATGGAGGTCGGCTGGGCCTTCCTCCGGCACCTGGTCGACTGCCAGGAGGTCGACTGGGCCTTCCTCCGGCGGCTGGTCGGCTTCCAGGAGGTTGGTTGGCCTTCCTCCGGTGCCTTATCGTGCCTCTCAGAGCTTCTTCGCGACATTTGAATCCCCGTTATCAACATTGAATCATGACCTTCATTCTTGATTGTTGGCTACCAACCTCCATCAATATTGAACCATGATCTATCAACCTTTCTCTATTTCAAGTATAATTAGTCTCTTTATTAGCACTGCTAATCTCTGATAATCTATCTTCCTTAAGCGTAATTAGTTCTTAAAGCTCAGTTAAGTGTTCTGGCGTAACTTGGCACTGTATATTCGTTTAAATCCTTCTTTTCCTCTTCGGAATCGTATGAATTTGTTACGATTCTTTTCATATATAATAGATGAATTTCATCTTTTTTCGTTCATAAATGATAGATGACCTAAAAATGCGAACCGAGCTGTGTTTCAACCTGGTATAGGAGGTCACCCATCTTCTATAAAAGAGTGGAAGGAGTCCTCATTTTCATTCATTTATCTTCTTTTCACTTCTTGTTTTGAAGCTCTCAAGTTATCAAGGTTTCAGGTTGAAGTTCAAGCTTCAAGCATGTCAGACAACAACCGTGCACCTGCTCCTCGAGTTTCCATGGCCGAGGCAATGGCCAAAAGAAGCAAGGCAAGATCTCTTAGAGGTAAAGCTAGACTGAGACCTCCTTCATACATTGATCGTCGTTTTGATTCTCTTTTAGACTTGCTAAGTACTATGAGGGAAGCATTCCCTAATAGCTCAGAACTTGAATCATATCATAGTTCGTGTAAGTTAAGTAAGCTTCAAGTTAAGCAAATTGCCAACACCTATAGCTTTCCAGATGCGATTAAGGTTTGTACTCCGGGCTTGGCCAACAGAACTTGTAATTGGCACCCGGAGAGGTTGTGCATCACTAAAGGTGCTCTCGATGCGGGTTTGAGGTTTCTTGTTGACCCGTTCATCATCAGGCTACTAGCTGACCTACAAGTTCACCCTTGCCAACTGTATCCAAATGCTTGGATATTTGTCATAATCTTCATCATAAGGTACCGGGATCTGGGCATTCCCTTGAGTACTACCATGTTTCGGAGTATATTTACAGTGAAGAATTCTCCTCACACTAAGAAAGGATGGATCAGCATTCAACATAGAACCAGAATTCCTCAGATAGTGAACACTCTTTCCGTCCCGGATTCTCATCACTTCTGGCCATGAGAGTTTGTGGTTCTCAAGTGGAAGGGGGGCGATTGGAGCCAATTCTTTGTGACAAAGTTCGGAGATGTGAAAGATTGTTAGGTCCAATATGTTTGTAGAAGGGGGGGTTGAATACAAACAGTACTGTTTAATCGAAATTTGTCCGGATAATTTAATTTATATTTTGACAAATTTGAGCAGAATTAAATGAAACAAAATTCAAGTTGAATATAAAATTATATTAACTTGAGGGGTTTGTTACAAATACAGTACAGAATTTATATCTAGTTAATAAAAACAAATTAGAAAATTCAACATGAATTTTTCTAGATTTGTTAATAAAAATCAAGATATAGATTAGGAGTAAAAACACGCTAATTAGTACAAGAGTATCAAGTAAACAAGTTCTATCGGATCAGATATTAAAAATAAGATGAACTTGATTTTCTATGAATTTTTCTGCTCCTGCAGGTTGTGTTCTTGATGAAAGAGAAGAGAGTAAACTGCCTTTGTTGAATGTAATATTCTTGTCTATCTTTCTTGTGTCGTCTGTGTCTTCATATATATTGTTTACTGCCTCTTTATCTTCAAATATAACTGTCAAGACAATAGGCAATACAATCTATTCTTCCAAGACAATCAATTTTGTACTGCCAAGACAATAGGCAATACAATCGGCAAGACAATCAGGTTCTCCCAAGACAATCGGCAAGACAATCAAATTCTGAGATCTTTGTCTTGCTTTTTCAATAATTATCATTCTGTCTGAAGCTTTTTCTGTTTGATCATTATCAAGACAATCTGATTTGAACTGTCAAGACAATCGTCAAGACAATCAAATCAGATTTTTATTCTTCTTTTTTAAAGCTGTTCAGAATTAATCATCACCAAGACAATCGGCAAGACAATCTGAGATTGTCTTGCTTTACTGACTTCTTCTTCAAGACAATCGGCAAGACAATCTCTGATTGTCTTGCTAGTTCATTTTTTTCAGTTTTAAATTAAACTGATTAAAAAAAATAATCATTTTAATTTAAACTTACTTAAATAATAATTATTCAGATTTAATTAATTTAATAATTAATTTAATTAATGAATTAATTTATTAATTAAATTGACTACTTGATTTAAATTAATTAAAGAAGAATAATTATATATCCTTGAATTGTCTTAATTCTTTTCTGAATCACTGAAAGTAATAAAGGAATACCACTGAATATTTTGTTGACGTTCCATGCACGGTCTGGTTCATGAACGACTAACTTCAATGATTGTCCTTTAATTTTCACATTAAAAATGTGATTCATTTTTCTTCTCATCTCTTTCTTCTTCTTGTACTCCACTGTATTATGTCTGAACCTGTCACTCTAGAAATCTCTGTCTTAGAAATAAATCCACTTCTTTGATGCTATAATGAGGCTTGATCAACAATCTGAGCTTCTTCCAGTGTAAAACATCAAAACTATAGATTGACTTTAGGGTTTTTCTTCTGACAGATAGTATCTTCTGAGATTCCTGTGACAATTAAAGTTATTTACTTATTACAATCTAAGCTTAAGTTGAGTTGAGTCCTCGAACTACAAATAGACTGTGTCATATGCCTTTCAAAGATAGTTCACACTTCATATGTGATCTAAATGAGGAAGAGCTCCTAAACCGAGATAGACTACTAGCAGACAATGGTCATACCCATTACAAAATTTTCTTGAATGAGAGAAAGCTTATTGAAGCTGGCCTCAGCTTTCTTTCAATTAAGGGTAATTTATCTTTGTTGTCCGTTATGAACTTTGTTTGTTCTTATTCCTATATTTTTTCATTTTTTGTTTTAGCTGCTGAAGAGATTGACAGCCGTCCTGAGAATCAGTCGATCCCTACTAAGAGGATGATTAAGAAGGCAGAAGCCTTGGCAAATCCTGTTGATGTACAAATTCCTCAGTTCTTGGCCGGATGTTTTTAGAAGAGGTCTAGGAATGCCGAAGTTTACATGAGATCGCCCTTCACCCCTACTTGGGGTATCTGCGAATAAGACTCTGTCTTGGGATGCCCTACTTTGGCCTTGGATTGGTCCCAATGCTCCATCACCCCTACTGACTTAGCAACGGTGTGTGCTGGGGACAAGACAAAAGAGTCTGAGCGCCTTGGGGCACAGGCTCTATATCAGGTATAACATTTGTATCCTCCAGCTTAATGTCTTTACTTATGTTGATGCTATAAATGCCTTATCAATTTTCTTGTTTCAGGCCAATGCCTATTTTCAATCTGCTACCCATCAGGGTCGAGCCTTCAGGGATGACAATATAGCCTTAAGACAAGAGAAATTGAGGTGGCAAGAGGAGAAGCTAGACTTGGAGTCTAAGGCCAACCGGGCTGAGGCAGCTGCTCAATCTTATCAGAAGTAGTACAACTCTCTGCACAGAAAGAAAACAGCCGAGTTCAATAAGGTAGTTGAAGCCTACCATCAATCAGAAGCATTTTTAAACTTCATTGACAATCATGATGATGAGGTGCGCCCCGTGAACATGTCCATTGGCTGGGACAAAGCTATCAAGGCTGTGGGGAGCAAGTATCCATCTATGATCGACCCGAGCAACTTCCCTTGCCCTAATTGGGCTGCTTCCGGCTCTGGGGTCCCAAATGTTTCTCAGACATCAGGCTCTGGTTCCAAGAAGGCTATTCCAGCTGCTAGCCGTGACTCAGCCTCCTCGGGCTCTCGTAGGAAGAAGCCCATGCCTGCGAGAAGAGATGGAATGATTCGACATCCGATCCATGGAAATAGGTTGATCCGGAACGAAGACAGCTCATCCTCTAGCTCATCTTCCGAGGAGAAAAAGATTGAGGTTATGGAGATTACGGCACAGCCTACGGTGGCGGCTGAATCAGGCAGTGGTTCCGATGAAGAAGATTAAGATGAAGAAGAGTCTAGAGAGGAAGAGAGTTCTGATGAAGCTCCACAGGAGTAGGTGGCCTTGCATGGCCTTGTTAGTCGCTCGTGGCTTTGTTTATTTTCATTCGGGATCCTTCATGGACTTAGACTTTTATTTGATAATGTCTGTAACTTAAACCTTGGCCCTCTGGGGCATCTTATCTATGCAATTGTTTTCTTTTACTCGTATGTTCTTTATTTTCGGTACTTGGTCATTCTAGACTTACACTCGACAGGTGCTTGGTACATAATTAAAATCACAGAATCATAGAATGAAAAACAAACTTGCATTAATAACTCGGAATGAGTTCAACCCTTACATAGATGGCTACTGTCCTACACGGGGCGATAAGCCCTAGGATGGTTTCATTGAACCTTATTTCTACTTTTCCAAGTAGATAGATAAAAAGCTAAGTCTTTACAAGAATGTCTTAAACATAATAAACCTTCAGGTTCGAAGCGTGCCAAGTGCGAGGCACCTCTTTTCAATCCAAGGTCTCCAGCTTATAGGATCCTCGTCCTAGTGTCTTCCTGACCCGATACGGCCCTTCCCAGTTTGGGGCTAGCTTTCCCTTCTGGCCAACTCCAGAGGCCTCTATCTTCCTTAGAACTAAATCACCTTGTCGAAAGAATCTCTCATTAACCCTTTGGTTGTAATGGAAAGATTCTTTTTTCTGATGCTCCGCATTCCTGGCATTTGCTTCATCCCTAACCTCATCAATTAGGTCGAGGGTGAGCCTCATGCCTTCTTCATTAGCCTCTGGTTCATATGCCTCAACTTGAGGTGATGAATGCATAATCTCCAAGGGCACAACTGCCTCGGCTCCGTAAGCCAGCAAGAATGGGGTTGCTCAAAGTGTAGGCAAAAACTCGTCTACCCAAGTGTTCCTAGAATGTTCGACCCTCTTCTTCAGTCCATCAAGGATAATTCGATTGGCTACCTCTGCCTGTCCATTAGCTTGTGGGTGTGCTACTGAAGTAAAGCGAAGCTCAATAGCATTTTCCTCGCAGTACTTCTTGAACTCTTCGTTGTTGAATTGTGTCCCGTTATCCGTCACAAGGATCCGTGGGATTCCATACCTGCAAATTATGTTCTCCCAAAAGAACTGGGTGACTTGTTTGGTGGTTATCTTGGCTAAAGGTGTAGCCTCAACCCACTTAGTGAAGTAGTCGATGGCCACTATCAGGAACTCCAAGTGGCATTAGATCCTTGGGGTTACCCTTGGGGGTTTCCACCCTTGTTGTTCTTCTTCCAATTGGGGCATCAGCCCTTTTCTGTCTCCTTGAAGACCTCTCCAAGTCGATAATGGGAATTCTCCCTGTGGTTGGAGGAGGCTGAGTTTGATTCAATCTAGCTTGTTCTCTCGCCATATCGTCCTTCAATTTTAAGATCTCGGCCTCATGAGCCTTGATCCTCTCAGTATTTGTCAAGGGGGGTCTATCATGGATACTTCGTGTCCTCCTTAGAGGTTCTCTGCTAGCACGTCACCTCCTCGGGGCTTCATCACGATAATCGTCCTCAGATGATGATGAATCGTCAGTATAAGGACCACAGTAGTCATCATACTCTCGATCTCGGATCTGTAAGGCATGACCGCTTGGTCCAAGTTCCCTTTATTGAGGGGGATAATTAGGCAGCCCATACATCGGGTTGGTATTCATGGGGAGATCCGTAGTGTGGATCTGTAATCTCGGTGGTAGCGGATGAGTAGGATTAACAAGAGGAGAGACCACCATCTGAAGAGGGTTGGTTTCTTGACCTGGATGGACGACCACAGGTAACGTACTCTCAGCATGGGGAATCGTCCCTATAGGTTTAGAAACTTGAGGTTGGGTGATCGCCCCTGTTGTTGGGGGCACTTGTTCAGTGACGGGCGGAGCAGAGCTGAGGAGTATGGCCTCGGTAGAGGTCGGTGCTGTTCTTCGTGTTTGAACCATGGTTGATGTTGTTGTCCCACAGACGGCGCCAAATGTTGTGAAATAAAACTAGGGTTTGTGTGTGATTAATGCTAGGGTTGTTGAGCTTTGAGCTTTAATGGTTGTTTCCGTGTTTCGAGACTGATCGGTCCTCACAGAGTGCCTACGTATCTCGTTATTGAGAATCAAGCCAAGACGTAGTTCTGAGAATTAGGGGCCAGGCCCTTTATATAGGCTGAGAAGCCTTAGAATTATGGTGGGATTTGGATACTTGGTGGGCAAGCCACCGCCTTGAGAAAGGTTCTAGACTCCTTCCTTGTAGGAGTCTCTTTCCTTATTGAATTAGGTGCCTTGGAGGTTAAGTTTGGTAGGAGTAATATCCTTATTTGACTCTTATTTGCTGAGCTGTTTATTACCCTTAATATTAATTACGAATTTAATATTGAAATTAGGGATTTGGGCCCTACTAATGGGCCCCACATTTGGACCGTACCGGGTCTAATTAATACCACATTAAATGTGTTTTTAGGATATAATTTTAGCCCATATCAGATAGTATCAATAAAGATTATAAATGTATAATTATTTAATGACGTCTAGACGAGTCTTATGTATGTTAGGGATGTGTGTTTATGACTGGTTAAATCCATTGTATTTAATTTAACTCGACTCGTATAAATTTAATTTTAATTTTAAAATTTTTCGCATCTAAAGTTACTAAATCTATACTATTATATAAATTCCGAAACATTGAAAGTTTTGGTACCTGTTTTTTGGTACTGAGTGAATTTACTTATATACCCTTCATTATAAAGAAACATAAATACACCTAAAATAAAGAATAACATAATATAATTAATGGTAATTAGTCGAGATAATACCATTCATAAACACCTAAAAACATAAATCGTATCATATCTTTCAATCATTAATATTTTCTTTCCAATTAAAGCACGTTATAATTAATGATAATTAGTCGATTAAGATAATAAAATTAAGGGTATTTACCAAAAATACTTGATTTGAAGTTTCTTTTTGCAAAAATACCATCTTCTTCAATTAATTACAATTTTACCAAACTAAGTTTCAAAATTGAAAAAATACCATCTTCTAGGTCAACCCCTCCTCCCTCCCCCTTTGACCAGCCCATATTTCCGGATGAACAGTAACCACGGCTACTGTTTATTGACTTTTTTTTTTAAGGTGGGGTGCTATTTTGGTTTCAACCACATTCAACTCTTTTTTAAGGTGGGATGCTTTTGGTGGATTTGGGTTGCAAGGCCCCGCAAGGGTCAATATTCAACCAAATGCAACCAAATTCAACTTTTTTTAAGATTAGGTGATTTTGGGGTTGCACGGCCCCGCCAGGGGCAATATTCAACCAAATCAGCAACTGAATGCAACCAAATGCAACTAAATTTTTGATTTCAAGTTCCTTTGTTCAGTTGTCATTTTCGACCACTTTTTTGAACTCTACTATATATATATATATATATATATATATTAGAGTCCAAAAAAGAGGTCGAAAATGAAAACTAAAAAATGGAACTTGAAATCAGTAATTTAGTTGAATGTGGTTGAATTTGGTTGAATGTGGTTGAATTTGGTTGAATATGCCCCTGCGGGGCCATGGAACCCAAAATCAACCCACCTTTAAAAAAGTTGCATGTGGTTGCATTCATTTGAATGTGGTTGCATTCATTTGAAGGTGGGTTGCTATTTTGGTTTCTACCACATTCAACTCTTTTTTAAGGTGGGATGTTTTTGGTGGATTTGGGTTGCAAGGCCCCGCAAGGGTCAATATTCAACCAAATGCAACCAAATTCAACTTTTTTTAAGATGAGGTGATTTTGGGGTTGCACGGCCCCGCCAGGGGCAATATTCAACCAAATCAGCAACTGAATGCAACCAAATGCAACTAAATTTTTGATTTCAAGTTCCTTTGTTCAG
The DNA here is from genome assembly GCA_036435485.1 of Saposhnikovia divaricata. NCBI lineage: Eukaryota > Viridiplantae > Streptophyta > Magnoliopsida > Apiales > Apiaceae > Saposhnikovia > Saposhnikovia divaricata. The sequence continues at coordinate 63,500,717 of CM071594.1, forward strand.
TTGTCATTTTCGACCACTTTTTTGAACTCTACTATATATATATATATATATATATATATATATATATATATATATATATTAGAGTCCAAAAAAGAGGTCGAAAATGAAAACTGAAAAATGGAACTTGAAATCAGTAATTTAGTTGAATGTGGTTGAATTTGGTTGAATGTGGTTGAATTTGGTTGAATATGCCCCTGCGGGGCCATGGAACCCAAAATCAACCCACCTTTAAAAAAGTTGCATGTGGTTGCATTCATTTGAATGTGGTTGCATTCATTTGAAGGTGGGTTGCTATTTTGGTTTCAACCACATTCAACTCTTTTTTAAGGTGGGATGTTTTTGGTGGATTTGGGTTGCAAGGCCCCGCCAGGGTCAATATTCAACCAAATGCAACCAAATTCAACTTTTTTTAAGATGAGGTGATTTTGGTGTTGCACGGCCCCGCCAGGGGCAATATTCAACCAAATCAGCAACTGAATGCAACCAAATGCAACTAAATTTCTGATTTCAAGTTCCTTTGTTCAGTTGTCATTTTCGATCACTTTTTTGAACTCTACTATATATATATATATATATATATATACATATATATATATATATTAGAGTCCAAAAAAGAGGTCGAAAATGAAAACTGAAAAATTGAACTTGAAATCAGTAATTTAGTTGAATGTGGTTGAATTTGGTTGAATGTGGTTGTATTCAATTTCTGATTTCAAGTTCCATTTTTCAATTATATATATATATATATATATATATATATATATATATATATATATAGAGTCCAAAAAAGAGGTCGAAAATGAGAATTGAAAAATGGAACTTGAAATCAGAAATTTAGTTGAATGTGGTTGCATGCAGTTGAATACGCCCCTGCGGGGCCTTGCAACCCAAATCCACCAAAATAGCACCCTACCTTTAAAAAAAAAAAACGATGAACAGTAGTCGTGGTTACTGTTCATCCGGAAATAGGGGAGGAAATTTGGTTTAAAAAGGAAAGAAGGTATTTTTGCAAATAAGATGGTATTTTTGCAAATAGCTTTTCTTAACAAAAGTAAAATTGCAAAAATTTACTTTTGACAATATATTTATGAAAAGAGCCCTAAAATTAATGGTAATTAGTCGATTGCCTTTTTCAAATTAATATAATAAAATTAATGGTAATTAGTGATTGCCTTTTTCACATTTACTTTTAGTTGAACATATTACCTTTTATAAACACCTAAAAACATCAATTTTATCATATCTTTCAATCATTAATATTATTATGTTACCTTTTTAATTTACAACAAATCTTACAATCATTAATATATACATGAAAATATCACATCATATTTCTCAATTATTAATAAAATATATTAAAAATCGTATACATTGTTTATAATAATGATACATGAAAATGTATCATCTTTGCTATTTTTTCTAAGGGGGCCGGTCTACAGCAAACGTATGCTGCAGCATACCGTACCGCAGAAAATTTCTGCGGTACGTGTACAGTAGGGTTTTTGGTGTGAAAACAGGGGGGTCATCTCTCTACGTACCGCAGAAAGTTTCTGCGGTACGGGTGTGCGGTACGGTATGCTGCAACATACGTATGCAGTTGACCGCCAGCCTTTTTCTAATTAAATTTCCTTTTTTTTTCTATAAATATCACGGGCAACATTAGTTTCTCATTTTCTAAAAACTATGAGCAATTTTATTTACTAAAATAATATAATTAAATTATAATTATTGTAACCTAATCAATTACCATTTTCACATTAAATCACGTCATTTTTTTAATTTTTCACATTACCTTTCTATTTTCTCTAACTAAAATCTCTCTTTTTCCAATTTATATCACAGACGGTTATATTTAATACAAATAACTAATAATATTATAATGTTAATATTATAACGTATTACCTTTTCTATATTTTCTAACTAAAATACGGTAGATAAAATCCATCCTACTAACTAACCAATTTCCTTTTTTCCGGTTAAACATATTATTTTTTCTATTTTTTAATAACTAAATAATTTTCTTTTTCAAGTAAAATACAATATCTTTTATATTTTATCTAACTAAAAATTTCTACTTTATTAATCAATTTCCTTTTTAAGGTTAAACATATTACCTTTTCTGTTTTTCAATAACTAAATAATTTCATGTTTTAGGTAAAATACAATATCTTTTACATTTTATCTAACTAAAATTTCTTTTTTCAAAAAAAACATACGAGCAATTTTGTTTAATAAAATAACATAATTATATTAGAATTACTATTAATTAATCAATTACCTTTTCAGGCAAAACACGTTACCATTTCTCTTTTCTCTAACAAAAGTCTTTCTTTTTCCAAATATATCATGGATGGTTACCTTTTTCAGTCAAAACACGTTACCTTTTTTATTTTATCTTACTAAAACCTCTTTTTTCCAATTATATTACGGGCGTTTCTATTTAATAAAAATAAAATTATAATATTAATAATTAACCGATTACCTTTTCAGCTAAAATGTATCATCTTTTCTATTTTTTCTAATTAAATTCTTTTTTTTTAGAAATATTACGAGCACCATTAATTTCTCATTTCTAAAAATTATGAGCAATTTTATTTAGTAAAATAACATAATTAAATTATAATTACTATAAACTTATCAATTACCATTTTCACATAAATCATGTCATCTTTTTAATTTTCACATTACCTTTCTATTTTCTCTAACTAAAATATCTGTTGAGTATTGAATACAGTAAAAGAATACAGAGGTGGGGGGTGAATGGATTCTTGAGTTTTTCTTCGGTTTTGAATCTTTGCAGCAAGATAAGTGATGAGTGTGTGAGATATGAAGATGCGGAAAATTAAACACAAACACAACACAATATCACTTTAATCTAATATTTTATTAGATAAAGATCTTGCTACAATCTGTGAATACAAATGATAGTATTCTCAGCTTCGTTTTTCTCAGAGAGATATTTTCTGTGTATTTTTGAGAAACTTCAAAACCTTAACAGCTAAGGAAGTGAGGCTGTATCCTTATAGACATGGATACACCCACTTGCTACAAATGAGGTAGGTAAACAAAAGCACTTTCCAGTCTGTCTATCTCATTTTAGTAAGAGTCCAAACGGCTACAGATTTGACTTTGAAAAGCCTGTTTAGATCCACTTCTTCAGCTCCTTGTCCCTTGTCTTATCTCTCCAAGCTTCTTTGTAGGCTTTCCAGCATGCTTTATAGGACGGAGTCAAATAAAGTGTGCTGGCTTGTTGCAGGTTTCTGACTTGTACAATTCTTCAGTATTTTGTCCTCAAGAATGTATTCGAGAAGTGACTAAGTGAGTGATTCGAGAACTGGAGTTGACTTGATTGATAACTCTGAGTTCTCGAATAGTGTTATCTTGACATATCGAATCACTTCTCGAATAGCTCTTTTCTCTGGAACTCCTTGAGATATCGAATAGAGCATTTTGACATATCGAATCCCTGAGATATCGAATAGAGCATTTTGACATATCGAATCCCTGAGATATCGAATAGAGCATTTTGACATATCGAATCCCTGAGATATCGAACTCCAGACTTCTCGAATGCTAGACTTCTCGAATAGACAAATGTACTTCTCGAATTGGTACTTAGGCAAATTCTTCATTTCTTCAAATCCCAACTGTGATTATTTGGCAGTCTGTATCTCCTTGCTTGAGGCATGAACCTTGGAACTTCTTTCAAGCATTATTCTTGACTTTATAATTACAGTAACACAACTAGAATTTGATGCCTATTACAAGTACAGAACAAATAGAAACTCTACAACTAGAGGTTCCCTCAGTTAAGAGGTCATGTAGGTAATGCATAGCATTACACATACTTAGGCTTGTTATTAGATGTATTCAGGCATGCCTCTGTGACTAACAATCTCCCCCAAATTGTGAGTAAGACCCTTAGTCACAATTTCATGTCTGATAACAAGCCTATCATACATAAAGATAAAACTTGACAGTACAGGTATGAATTTCCATTAGCAATTTGGATAGAACTACAGAGTGAGTAATCTTACAGCCTATGATGAAGAACTAGCCATTGTCTTTTGATTTCCTTTCCATAGCTTTGGCTTGAAATTCATCATATTCTTTCTCTCTTCTTTCTTTCTCCTTTCTTGTATTCTCATCCATAGCTTTTATTATTTCTGCCATAGCATCCAATTCTTCAAGCAAAATTGAGTCTTTGAAATCTTCAAGTACTGGTTCCAGAATATTTGCAGGATAGTGGTTGAGTAGATTCATTCTGATGTTGACTTGATTTCCATTCCTCCTCCTATACTTTACCATGTAGGGGTTGAACTGAACTCTACACAAACCCTTTTTCCTCAGCTTTTCTGCTTCACTTTCCAGTCTCTCAATTTCTTTCTCCCTTGCCAGCCATTTCTCAAAACACTCTTTTCTGACTTTTTCTTCATGATCTCTCTTCATTTTCACAAAATCAATTAGCTCCAGTTTCCATACTCTCTCCACTTTATCTTCTGAGCTCAACAGTGCAATGATTCTCTCTATGTCATATAGCTTGCCCCAGTGTTGACATCCTCCTTGTTTGAATTTCTCCTCCCTTCCATCAGAATATTTAATCTCAAGGCAATTATCAACAATGGCAACATGATAGATTCTTTGAGCTTGCAAAAATTGCAGTTGGTCTACATCATAATCTTCATCTAGTGGTTGGAGTTTTAGGCCTGGATAGATTGTCAGGGTTTTTGATGTGGTTGGCTTTGATTTCTTTGCAGCTTGCTTGAACTTGATTCTTTTTACATGATTACTTGGCAGCAGTATGTGACCTTTGTTTGTAGACCATTGTAGTATTCCATTAGCAGTTTGCTTTTTGAAACATACAGATGGTTTCTTGACTTGAATCTTCTTCTCTTCTTGAGGTGGCAAGACAGTTGCAGAAGCCATAGATGCAAATTTTGAAAGGTCACTACTGGCAGCATTCACCCTAGACTTAGAGTCTTGTGTTGTGGTGAGGTTACTGTCAGCACTGCCTGAGGCTTGCTGTCTTCCACTTTTCCTCTCAGAGCCTTTACCTTGATCATCATCATTCTTCCTCTTCTCATCATCCTTCTTCTTCTTCTTGTCTTCATCACCCTTATTACTCCTGTGATGTCTTCTCCTTCCATCACTTTTATCTTCATCCTTGTCTTGATCTTTGCTTGGGTTGAACTTAGCAGTCTCAGATACAATGCCAGTTGCAATATATGACCTGAGATAAGATATAGCTTCTAATTCTTCTGCTGTTCTTAATCCCTTCTTCTTGATCAGTTTCTCAATGATGGCTATGATGAGATTTTTATTTTGAGGAGTTAGATGCTTAGGAATGACCAGCTGCTTGATATCTTCAATTCTTGTTCCAGCCTGGTAGATAATAGTTCTAGGATCTGTGAAAACTTCAGGTAGCCTTGAAGGTTGACCATTCCTCAATTCATCATGAAGACTCTTGTTGTTCTCATTTCCCTTCTCAATTAGTCCAAGGAGCACATTCACTTCTGAGTGCTTTAGACTCTGTAGAGTATTGATGGTTAAGTGCCATATCTTGTTCTTTCCTACCATCAATATCTCCTTGAGCCATAGATCATTAAGCCTCCTTGGTACTACAGTGAGACAGTCAATCTGACTCTTCAAACTCTCATGATATAGCAGAGCATCACCAGCCTGTTCTCTAGAGACTTTCAGAAACTCCAAGAATGCATCATCATGATAGACATTTGAGTTTGCAATTTCTTGTAGCTTGGCCTCAGTGACCACCTTCACTTCTACTGGCTTGGCACTCTTAGATATTGAGATTCGAGGCTTGTCAGATGGCATACTCCCAGCAACCACTGTGGTTGTGATAGACTGCCTTTGACCATCAGGAGTAGTGATGTGCACAGTTGGTAGAGTGACAACTGGCAGAGAAGTGGGAGGCTCATCAACTTTGTCCTTTCCTTTTCCAGGCACATGTGTAGTAGATTTCAAAGTTCTCTGATGGCCACCCTCAGTGATCTTGATGCCCTTTTCTAGTGGTCTCTCCCCCTTTGGATTTGAGTTCTTTGATATCCTCTTCTCCCCCTTAGGCTTGTTGACAGACACAGGGACTGTAGGATTCACCTTTGGAGTTGAAGATTCATCAGGTAGAGGGAGACCCATGTGCTTCATCATTGCAGACAACATTGATTGTTGATGCAGAAGAACATCAGCTGTGGTGGTGGCTTGAGTGTTCAACTGCTCAGTCAGAGTTGTCACAGTGTCTGTAAGATGAGCATTGGACTTGTGGAGAGAGACTACCTCCTTTTCAAGAGTATCCACTTTAATGAAGAGTTCATTGGCCTTAAAACCAGATAGGGATTGATCCTTTAGTCTCTGCACTTCGAACCTTGACATCTCATGCACAGGAACCTCAGTGACCAGCTTGTCTCCATATTGATTTGCAAAGAGGGTCCTGAGCATGGCATTGGCATCAGTTGTCTGATCTGATAAGGATTGAAATTTGTGCCCCAGACCTGTGACAGCATCCTTGAGAATAGCCAAACCATTGTCCATCCTGGTGCAAGTAGCATTGCAGGTTCGAATGTCCTTGAGAACAGTCTCCAATTGAGGGAATTTAGCATCAAAAGTCCTCTTGATCTCATGCACCTCCTTGGTTGTAGCTGAACACACTTCATTAATTTCTGTCTTTAAGCCTTTACCAAGATAGTGTGCAGCCTTGAGAATGCCTTTATAGCTATCATTCACTACTTCAAACACATCAGTAGGGTTGAGAGATTTGGCATTGGACCCTAGTGAAGTGATGTACTCTTCTCTGAGATACTGGAGACCTTCTGAGCGAGGGATTGAATTGGTTCCTTGCAGCCAAGCATCGATATTCCCATCTCTCTCAGTTTCATCTATGATCTTCTCCTTCTGTAGCTCTACATCCTCTTTGTGACATAGGAGAATAGCTTCATAGTCTGGATTGGGCATGTTTGCAGTGAGAAGGTGCTGAGCAATTTTTGTGAACTCAGGGATCTGATCCACAACTAAGCTTTGAAGTGCTTCAACCGTCAATTGTGGTGGAACAGACCCTGATCCTGAAGCACTGTCATGTTGCACAGGCTTCAGCCATTGAGACAAAAAGTTAGAGCTAGAGCTAGGCTTGCTAGGCTCCTCAGTTACAGATGCAACTTCTGTAACCGGATGAACAGACTCTACTACTGTTGTCTCCACAGAAGTGGGATGAGTTACAACAGTAGTTGACACAGGCACAGAGTCTCTAGTAAGAACTAGTGAATCCTCTGTGTTTGTGATGGTGTCATTAGGATATGCCCCAGCATGCATTCCCTGACCATCCAAATGTGGTACCTGGGTGGTGAGCAAGGTGTCATGCACCAAGTCACTTGAATTCATTGGCTCATCAAAGGAAAAGAATTCTTGATGATCAATGCCTTGCTCCTCAATTGCTTGAGTTGCAGGCTTCAAAGAAATATGAGTGGTAGATTCTGAAAGAGAAGTGTGTTGTAGACAAGATTTTGGCAACTCCCCCTGAGAAATAGAGGGAGTTTCAGTTATGATGTGCTCTCCACTCAGTGTTGTGCCAGCCTTATCACTCCCTTGTGCTGACTCTTTACAGATAGGTGCATTGGGGAGGATGCTTGATTCTATAGATGCATCCTGTTGAGAGGATACATCTAGTGAGCTGTGTGCCCCTGATTTTACAACTTCAGCCATTTGAGTGACTGAAGAGGTGGTTTTAGACTTCTTCTTCTTCTTTAGGCTTATGATAGGTAACTCAGGTTTCTCACTTTCTAACCCTAGTTCTACAGCCAAGGCTGCTTCAGTTAAGATTTCTAAGGGTTCAGAAGCAACCTGTTTTCTCTTCTTTTTACTAACATCACCCTTTTGAGAGGATGATGCAGTTGGCTCTTTGCTGGATAGAGTGTTTGGCTGAGGGGGTTGGTTAGCAGGCCTTGGGTTAGCACTTTGTTCTCCTTGCTTAGGCTGTGCTAGCTGTGATTTTGAATCAAATATTGGCATGTTGTGGGGGTAAGACCTAAACAGACCCTCCATGTGGGGAGTTATGCTAAGTCTTACATCCACATCATTCCTAGTCTCCAAATTACCAAAGATGAGTTTGGTCATGGACCTAGGATAGCCTATTTTACTCTTATCTACTCCAGGCAATTCAATCAATGAAGCATTTTTAAAGTTAAGTGCTGATTGAATAAAGCGAGGAAAGAAAATTTCATTACCTCTCTTGGCTGTGGTCTGACCAAGTCTCCCATAGAGTTCCTGTAGGATGAGAAGTCCAACATCTATCTTTCTCCCATGAGCCAAGGCATAGGCAAGCTGCTGCACGGGTGTACTAATCTGATCAAAGCTTGATTTCCGTGCAGTGAATACATGAAGGAGTGTAGCAAATACAAAGCTCCATTCTTTCCTTAAGAACTTCCTATTCAACTTTCCCAGCTTGATAGTATCAGAGTAGTTGATGAAGTCAAAGAATTCTTCCAACTCATCATTGGAGGCCAGAGCATCATACGTCTCTTGCTGCATATCCAAGGCTTGATTCATGTCTGCAGTGGTGATAGTGATATCCTCTCCTTGAATCTTGCAGTGAACAATATAAGAAGTGATAGCATTATCAAGAGCGATGACCTCCACAGTAGCAGTCCTCCAGAATTGTTCCAATAGATCTATGTACAGAGTTGGGTTGGCTGAGAGCGCACTCTTGATGTATGATTCAGACAACCACCGAACAAAGCACTTGAAATTGGCATTCGGTGCTTCCACATCACTGGAGATTGCGATGAAATTAGTTTGGGATGGTATGGTGAGTTGAGTGTTTGCCATTTGGGTAGAGAAGAAAAGAGAATTAGGATTGAAGAAGAAATTCGCAGTTAGGGTTTTTCAGAGGTTTCAGGAGTTGAGGTGCTTGAGAAATCGAACGAAATGAATTGAATAGTTGTGAAGTTGTATGTATATATGAATGTCTTGAGTTGTCGATAGATAAGTGTTCTGTAGCGACAAGTCATTCGAGAAGTATGAAACAACTATTCGAGAAGTCAAGAAAGGCTTATTCGATATCTCAGGCAGTTTTTAACTCACAGCTGGCAGTGATTTAACTCAGAAAATAATTCAAAGTTAAGAATATATTTTTATGAGTGAAATGAAGGTTTGAATATAAATCCAAAAAGCGATTAAGTGTCAGCGAAAAATCAGCCTTTTCAAATGATTCGATAACTCAAATACAGTATTCGAGAACTCCATCATTAGAGAACTAAAATACTCTATTCGAGAACTCAAAGTGTGATATTCGATTTCTCAAAAGACACTATTCGAGAACTCAGGAGGGTTCTTGATAGGCCTATTCGAGAACTCGAGCCATGACAAAACAATGAACCATTCGAGAAGTCTGACTTATCGAACTATACTTTTCACTCATAAAATTCAATTTTCACTATCTTTTAAAATTTACCAGAATTATTCACTGAAGAATATTCTACTAAATTAAATAGTGATTCTCTCAAAATTTCACAGAAATTTCAAGCTAAAGATGTATGATTTTCAACATATGCAGCATTGTGGAATATTTATAAATCATAATCCAGCCAATACTTACTTTAAAAATATTGAGCATTTGATAAGGTAAGTATTTACTGCTGCAACAATCTAGTTGATATATTCACTTAGCCAGAATTTGAAGAATTCAGCATTCCAATCTCACTAACCAACCTTGTGAAGGTGGCTTCATCTAGTGGCTTAGTGAATATGTCAGCTAGTTGTTTCTCTGTGGGAACATAATGTAACTCAATGGTTCCATTAGTTGCATGCTCCCTTATGAAGTGATATCTGATGTCAATGTGCTTTGTCCTAGAATGATTGACAGGATTGGCAACTATAGAGATTGCACTTGTGTTGTCACACATGATAGGAATTCTTTCCAACACAAGTCCATAATCTCTAAGTTGGTTTCTAATCCAAAGCACTTGAGCACAGCAACTTCCAGCAGCTATGTATTCAGCTTCAGCTGTGGATGTTGACACAGATTGTTGTTTCTTGCTGTACCAAGAGACTAACCTTTGTCCAAGAAACTGGCAGCTACCTGATGTGCTTTTCCTATCCACTCTGCATCCAGCATAATCAGCATCAGAATAACCAACCAGATTGAACCCTGTGTCCTTAGGATACCATAACCCCAAGTTTGGTGTGCCTTTCAGATATTTGAAGATCCTTTTTATTGCTATCATGTGTGATTCCTTTGGGTTTGATTGAAACCTTGCACATAAGCATGTAGCAAACATGATATCTGGCCTACTAGCAGTGAGGTAGAGTAGAGAACCAACCATGCCTCTGTAGATTGAGATATCTACCTTTTTGCCCTTAGCATCATCATCTAACTTGGTGGCAGTGGCCATGGGTGTCTTTGCAGGTGAACATTCTTCCAAATCAAATTTCTTCAGTAAATCTTTAATGTATTTGGTTTGGCTTATAAAAATGCCATCCTTCCTTTGACTAACTTGCAGTCCAAGAAAGAATGTTAATTCTCCCATCATACTCATCTCATATCTGCTTTGCATGAGTTTAGAGAATTTTTCACACAGCTTCTCATTTGTAGAGCCAAATATGATATCATCCACATAGATTTGAACTAGGATAATATCATCACCATGTTTCTTGTAGAACAGTGTCTTGTCCAGTGTGCCTCTAGTGAATTGATTCTCCAGTAGAAATTGTGATAGTGTGTCATACCATGCCCTAGGAGCTTGCTTGAGTCCATACAATGCTTTAAGCAATCTGTAGACAAAGTGGGGAAACTGTGGATCCTCAAAGCCAGGAGGTTGTTGCACATATACTTCTTCTTCCAACTCCCCATTCAGGAATGCACTCTTGACATCCATTTGATAGACCTTGAAATTAGAATGTGCAGCAAATGCCAAGAAAATTCTGATGGCTTCTAGTCTAGCAACAGGGGCAAAGGTCTCATCATAGTCAATACCTTCCTGTTGAGAGTATCCTTTTGCAACCAACCTTGCTTTGTTTCTTATGACTACACCATTTTCATCCATCTTATTCCTTAGAACCCATTTAGTTCCAACAACGGTTCTATCCTTTGGTGCAGGCACTAGTTCCCATACTTTGCTCCTTTCAAATTGATTTAGCTCCTCTTGCATAGCAATTATCCAGTCAGGATCCAACAATGCATCATCAAGTTTCTTGGGCTCAACCTGGGATAGAAAGCAACCATAGAGACATTCATTTATAGTTGTTCTCCTTGTCCTTACTCCTGCATTTGGATTTCCAATTATCTGATCTGCAGTGTGTGATCTATCCCACTTCCTTGTATGTTCAGATTGATTTCTCATCCTTGATGTTGCTTCATCATTTAGATCATGATCATCTACATTTCCTCCCCCTGTGAAGTTGTCACTCCTCACAGGTGTATCTTGGATGCTTGTTTCTTCATTGTTGGTTGACACAGGTTCTTCATTCACTTGAGTTTGTTGGATTATGAGTTCAGATTCACTTTCAATCTCCTCATCAGAATCATCTAGATTGTCAAACTTCAAGGGATCTTTATCTTCATCATTGGCTTCTTCTAATCCAGGCAGTTTGCTGTCATCAAATGTTACATCTGTGCTCTCCATTACTTTCTTTTGACAAATGACATAAACTTTGTATGCAATTCTTTCCATAGAATAGCCAAGAAAGATTCCTTCAAATGCCTTTGCATCAAACTTTCCAACATATTCTGAATTATCTTTTAGCACAAAGCACTTGCTTCCAAAAGTATGAACATACTTTAGAGTAGGCTTCTTTCCAGTCATCAAGTTGTAAGGTGTCTTTCCAGTGTTTTTGTTGATGAGGGTTCTGTTTTGGATGTAGCATGCAGTGCTCACAGCCTCAGCCCAAAAACATGTAGGCATCTTTGCATCAAGTAGCATTGTTCTAGCAGCCTCTATCAGAGTCCTATTCTTTCTCTCAACAACTCCATTTTGTTGTGGAGTCCTTGGAGCTGAGAATTGTTGAGAAATACCATTTTCTTTGCAGAATGCTCCAAGCATGGCATTTCTGAATTCTGTCCCATTATCACTTCTTAATGCAATCACACTTGCATTTATGGCCTTTGCTTCTTTGTCAACTTTCTTTATGTGCTCAATGATTACTTGTGGAGCCTCATCCTTTGATGCCAGAAATTCTACCCATGTATACCTTGTAAAATCATCAACCATCACTAGAGCATACTTCTTCCTTCCTAGTGACATAATATTGACAGGCCCAAACAAATCCATATGAATCAGTTGCAGGGGCTTGGTTATAGATGTCACTGTCTTTGACTTGTGGCTTGATCTTTTCATTTTTCCCTTTTGACATGCCTCACACACTCCTTCTTGACAGAATTCAAGTGTGGGCATGCCTCTCACTAACTCCCTTTTGACTAGGGAATTAATGGCTTTGAAGTTCAGGTGTGATAGCTTCTTGTGCCACAGCCAACTGTCTTCATTTGATGCTTTTGAGTAAAAGCAACAAATCGTGTCCTTGCTTGCAGAGTCCATATTGGCTACAAACAGGCTTCCCTTCCTTACTCCAGACAGAGCAAAATCACCAGTCTTCTTGTGGGTGATCAAACATTCATCTTTGTCAAAGTTCACTTTGAAGCCTCTGTCAGTGAATTGACCAACACTCAGTAGATTATGCTTGAGCCCCTTGACCAGTGCTACATTCTCAATGATGACATTTCCAATTTCCAACTTGCCATATCCCAGTGTGTTGCCAATGCTGTCATCTCCAAAAGCAACCATTGGGCCAGCCTTTTCCTCATACTGTGATAGCAGGGCCATATCACCAGTCATATGATTTGAGCATCCACTGTCCAAAATCCACATGACCTTCTTTTTACTTTCTTTGCCCTGCAAACACAAAAGTATTACTTCTTCTTTGGTACCCAAACGAGTTTGGGTCCATGTGACTTAGTGACAGTTTTATCAAAATCAGCATGCTTATCAGTTTTCTTGATGTTGGTCTTCTTGTCACTGTTGGGAGTCTTAGAATCAGGGTTCTTAGACTTAGGTGACAGAGGTACCTTCCTAACTTTAGGAGGACTTGAAGACTTTGTCCTTGTGTAGTGTGTGTGAACATTATGATTGATACAGCCCTCCATGAATTGTCTTCTCAAATTAAAACAACTAGTCATCACATTCATGTTACATGGCATACAATCAAGTTTATCACAGAAAGGAGAGTCTCTATGTCTTAAAGGCACAGAGCAATCATAGAATGGTTTAGCAACACTACCAGATGGTTTCTTGCAAGCATGAGTCAAATGATTAGAGCTAAAACAGTTTTGACAAACTTTCCTAGGGGCATTTGGCACATAAGCATAGTTGTTATCTTTGTTAATCCCTAATTTGCCATTCCTGTTTGGTCTCTTATTAGTCACTTTCTTCTTAGTCTCATAATTTCCAGCTGAAACAAAATTTACAGATTTCAAAAGTCTAGGTCTACCTCCTACTGGCTCCTTGGCTTTGGTTTTAACATTCTTACTCTCAGAGGATGCTTGTTGTTCATTTGATTGTGCCTCATCTTCATCCTCCAACATTTGCTTGATGAGTAAGGCATCCTCATCAATCTCAAGTGTTGGTGTTTTAAATATTGGATTCTCAGTCTTTTTCAAAACCTGAGGCACCTCCTCTTGAACAACAATGTCATCTTCAATGACTGCATAGCCTTTCCTCTGTTTAAGAGTGTCATAATCAAGTCCAATGGCAGCCTTAGGTCTAGCTAGATTTTTCTCATGATAAGACTGCAATAGACTAGAGGAATTCTTAAATGTTTTCAACTTAAATTCATTTTCAGCTAATTCATCCCTAAGAGCTTTCTCAACTTGACTAGCACATAGAACTTTGTTCTTTAGATACTCAATCTCTTGTTTAAGATTTTCTATTTGCACAGTAGTTAGCTCTAGTTCCTCATTTCTCTTATTTAACAGTTCATTTCTAGTAGACAGTTTAGCAATCTCTTCATTAGCAGCAGTCATACTAGTATGAATGTTAAACATCTCAACGGATAGTTGTTCAACCAAAGATTTATATTCAGAAACAGACATGTCTATGGTAGTGAGAGATGGTACCTGTGAGTCTGATGTAGATGGTTCTTCCTTGGAATTGGCCATCAAGGCATAGTTGCAGAATTCTTGTTCTTCCCCATCACTGTCAGAATCATCCCAACACTTCCCTTCAGCTATGTAAGCCTTACCTGGTGTCTGCTTCTTTAGAAGGGCCTCATACTTAGCTTCAAGCTCAAGAAACTCCTTATCCTTCTTTTTAGGCTTCTTGCATTCACTGGCAAAATGCCCTAGGTCATTGCATCTGTAACATCTTACAGACGACCTATCCACATAGCTGGTTTTGAATCTGTTCTTGTTTGTTTTCATAGGTGCCTTGCTCTTGTTGAATGAATGATTTTGAGGTCTGGGCTTGAAGGGCTGATTCCTCTTGAATCTGATGTTTGGGAATTTTCTAGCCATGAAAGCATATGATGTATTTTCCATGCCATCCAGCTCTTCAAGAGTGTAGAACTCATCTTCTTCCTTGTCATCAGCAGGTTCAGTCACTACTTCCTCAGTTTCTTCATCATCTACTATCTCTTCTATTCTCAGCTGACTTGCAGATGCTTCCAGGTCTTGAATAGATTTGTTGACAATCAAGGCACAGGATGTGTTTATCATTCTGCCTTGGTTAGCTTGGATAGCCCTCTTTTGAAGCAACTCAAGCTCGTGTGTCTTTAAAACCCCATAGAGCACATCATACGTGACTTTGTTCAAATCTCTTTCTCTTAGAGATATAACCCTTTGCTCTAGATGGTTTGGTGACGATAGTAGAAACTTCATATTTAATTCCTTAGTGCTGTAAACCTTCCCATTCATTTGGAGCTCAGTCACCAGCTTGTGAAATCTTTCAAACATATCAGTGATACTTTCCTTGGGCTGTGCCATGAACGCCTCATACTGTGTGACCAGTATCTGTTTCTTATTTTCTCTTACCTCCTCTGTCCCTTCACATAACACCTCGATGTGATTCCACATGTCCTTGGCTGATCTGCATGATGCTACGTTGGCAAACATCGACATATCCAAGGAGTCTATGATTAACAACATGAGGTGGCTGTCTAGGGCAATCTTTTCCTTCTCTGAGTCCGTCCATTTGGATGGCTCTTTTGGAACGTATGATCTAGGAATGACTACTGCGCCCACTGTGGATTCAGCAACTTCTTGTTGTGGTATGAATGGACCATTCTTGAGAATGTCAGGGTAGAGAGGATTGGCAGCTTTGATGAACAACAGCATTTTTATTTTCCAGAGGTTGTAATTCTCTTTGTCGAACTTAGGGACCTTTACCGTACCTGTAGTCTTTGGTGTATTCGAACTCATGATCGTTTTCTGTTTAGATTAAACAGCCTGCTTTGATACCACTTGTTGAGTATTGAATACAGTAAAAGAATACAGAGGGGGGGGTGAATGGATTCTTGAGTTTTTCTTCGGTTTTGAATCTTTGCAGCAAGATAAGTGATGAGTGTGTGAGATATGAAGATGCGGAAAATTAAACACAAACACAACACAATATCACTTTAATCTAATATTTTATTAGATAAAGATCTTGCTACAATCTGTGAATACAAATGATAGTATTCTCAGCTTCGTTTTTCTCAGAGAGATATTTTCTGTGTATTTTTGAGAAACTTCAAAACCTTAACAGCTAAGGAAGTGAGGCTGTATCCTTATAGACATGGATACACCCACTTGCTACAAATGAGGTAGGTAAACAAAAGCACTTTCCAGTCTGTCTATCTCATTTTAGTAAGAGTCCAAACGGCTACAGATTTGACTTTGAAAAGCCTGTTTAGATCCACTTCTTCAGCTCCTTGTCCCTTGTCTTATCTCTCCAAGCTTCTTTGTAGGCTTTCCAGCATGCTTTATAGGACGGAGTCAAATAAAGTGTGCTGGCTTGTTGCAGGTTTCTGACTTGTACAATTCTTCAGTATTTTGTCCTCAAGAATGTATTCGAGAAGTGACTAAGTGAGTGATTCGAGAACTGGAGTTGACTTGATCGATAACTCTGAGTTCTCGAATAGTGTTATCTTGACATATCGAATCACTTCTCGAATAGCTCTTTTCTCTGGAACTCCTTGAGATATCGAATAGAGCATTTTGACATATCGAATCCCTGAGATATCGAATAGAGCATTTTGACATATCGAATCCCTGAGATATCGAATAGAGCATTTTGACATATCGAATCCCTGAGATATCGAACTCCAGACTTCTCGAATGCTAGACTTCTCGAATAGACAAATGTACTTCTCGAATTGGTACTTAGGCAAATTCTTCATTTCTTCAAATCCCAACTGTGATTATTTGGCAGTCTGTATCTCCTTGCTTGAGGCATGAACCTTGGAACTTCTTTCAAGCATTATTCTTGACTTTATAATTACAGTAACACAACTAGAATTTGATGCCTATTACAAGTACAGAACAAATAGAAACTCTACAACTAGAGGTTCCCTCAGTTAAGAGGTCATGTAGGTAATGCATAGCATTACACATACTTAGGCTTGTTATTAGATGTATTCAGGCATGCCTCTGTGACTAACAATATCTCTTTTTCCAATTGTATCACGGGCGGTTCTGTTTAATACAATAAATTAATAATATTATAATATTAATAATTAACCGATTATCTTTTTTCAGCTAAAACGTATCATCTTTTCTATATTTTCTAACTAAAATCCCTCTTTTAATAGAAATATCACGGATAATATTAATTTCTCCTTTTCTAAAAACATTGTATTTAGTAAAAAACATAATTAAATTATAATTACTATAAACTAATCAATTACCTTTTCACCTAGAACATGTTACCTTTTTAATTTTCTCTAACTAAATCCTCTCTTTTTCTAATCATATCATGGACATTCTATTTAATAAAATAAAATAATAATTTTATAATCATTAATAATTAACCGATTACCTTTTTCAACTAAAATCTATCATCTTTTCTATATTTTCTAACTAAAATCCCTCATTTTCTAGAAATATCACGGATAACATTTATATAATTATTATCAAATCATCTCATATAAAAATTAAACCCTCCAAAATTCATGTTTAAAAAAAATAATTTAAAATAATGAAAAAGTTTCATATAATATTAAAAAAAATCCGTGCATCGCACGGGTTTTAAGCTAGTAGTTATAGATTTTATAATGTAGATAACTTTAATTTTAACTATAAGTAGTATTTGTAGTATTCATTCCGTTCTAAAATATATATATATATATTTAATTTTTGAATATTGATTAAATTGATCAAATTTTGATTAAAAATTATATATATTATATAATTAAAAATATAGAAAAACATTTTTAAAAATTATATATTATTTATGTTATAATGCAATTTTTAATTTTTATAAAAAATAATTATATAATTTTAAATATTTAATCAAAAAATGATCAATTTGATACTTAAAAAATCAAAAAGTAGGCGACGGAGAGAGTAATTAACAAGTTCCATCGTGCCCGGATTTCTATATTAACTGGGCCCTATTTTATTACAGCTCCACGTATGTCTACGTATTTGTGCTTTAACAAAAACAATTCCGACAGAGGAAAAAAACCGAACTCCATCATCAATTCATTCATCTCCCATTCTCCCTCCATCCAGTCTCCCTGTCTTAATCTTTCCAGTCATCAAAGCCTCTCTCTCTCTCTCTCTCTCTCTCTCTCTCTCTCTCATATTGTTAGATGATACACACACAGATGCATACTCATCCAAAACATACATACAGTACTTTACAAATCCAACAAACACATATTATCTTACATTGACTAACTGACTTCAACTCTTGAACAGTTCAAAGTACAACCCTAATTGTCTTCTCAGCTCCAACAACTCATCAATGGGAGGAGCTGAGAAGAAATGGCTCTTCTCTCTCTTCTCTTTAGCCTTCCTCTCTCTCCTCATCTTTCTCTCCTCTCTCTCCAACTTCTCCTCCACCTCTCCCCACAAACTCTTCTCCTCAACTCCTCTCCACACCCTCACTTCCCCTCCCTCTTTCGCTTACTACATCTCGGGCTCTCGCGGAGACGTTGATCGTATTTTTCGATTACTTTTAGCTGTTTATCATCCGAGAAATGTGTATTTGTTGCACATTAATGCTGGTGGATCAGATGAGGAGAGGAGGAAATTAAGTGTTTTGGTTAGAAGTGTGAGTGTGATGAGGGCTTTTGGGAATGTTGAGGTTGTAGGGAAAGCGGATGCGAATACGTATATGGGAGCTTCGAATATTGCTGCGATTTTGAGAGGAGGGGCTATTTTGTTGAAGATGGATAGAGGGTGGGATTGGTTTGTTACTTTGAGTGCTTTGGATTATCCTTTGATTACTCAAGATGGTATGATCATTGATCCCCTCCCTCTTTTCTTGCTCTTAGGATTGTGTTTTATATATATATCTCTGTGTGTGTGTGTGTTAAATTGTTAAAGATTCTTGTTTTGTTGAAATTCAGGGGTTTGTTGTACTGCCGAATTTGTTAGATTTGGTTGAATCTCAAATCTGGTGGTTGTTAAATCAGGTGGTTTAGTGGTTAAATTAAGTGATCTCTTTGGAATGATGGAGATCAATATTAAAGTCGAGATCTTTACGAAATTTAGGAGCCCGGTACACGACCAGACCGAACAATTTATTCGTGATGCTGAATTTTGACTTCATTTCGAGATTTGCTAAGTTGTGAATTAATATCTAGAGGTGTATGGATAGATCTAGCAAAGTAATGAAACAAACAAGCCATAAATTTTATGCATTCCTTTGGTGATTATACTTCTTCTTTTTTTTTTTCCCTGAGTTTATGTTTGGTATGTATCTTATATGAATTGTTATACCTACTCTACATACACTTCTCTCACTATCGTTGTAAACAATATTACGTGGGAAAACATTTTTTAAGGGTACATTAACAGGTGATACAATTTTCTTATGAAATGCTTTTGTTTACTAGTACATTTTGACCGTTCAAAACTTTTAGCCACTTAGTAGTGTTATCAGGCGTTGTTGCTTAAACATTAATCAGTTGCGCTGAGTCTATGAAGTCAGTTTACAAACGACTATGCTGCAACTAGAATATGACCGTGGCCAGAAATTTGTTATATATTCAGAAGCTTGAATAAAAAAAGAAACTAAAACTGACCTTCTTTTATGCTTACTTTTTAGATATTGGGAATAGAAAATTTAGGCTTGCACCTCATATTGAATTAGCCATAGAATAAAGGCTATTTTACCGGTACCTGAACAGCTGGTTAGTGTGTAAAAGTATGAATTCTGTGTGTCTCCACTCTTATTTCACTGCTCTCCTCTTTTAGCATATAAGGGATTTTCTGATACACTCGAACCTTTTGTAGATTCAATTTTAAACGAGACATGTATCTTTACCATGCAGCATGTTTAAATAGTGTAGTTGTGTACTTCTAGCAGAGAAGAAAGGGATCACACTGCCCATTTTTTTTGTAACATATGGGCTGTGCAACTTGTTGCAACATGCTACAGTTTGCACACTGTTCAGTGCCATGATTAACTATTGTTCTTCCTTCACTTGCAGTTTAGGGGGGTCATGTGTTTTCTCTGATTACAGTTTAGATGTATACTTCTTAATGGAATAGAATTTACCAAGCATATATATTGTAGTTCTTTCATACACGCAAATGGTATAAATATATAAAGAATTTAATTCTTTAGATAGATTTTTCTTGAGTTAATACTATTACAAAATTCCATTTAAGGGCTTGTCGTAATGAAAGGAAAAACAAATTAAGAAGGATCTTTCTGCACCGTTGGTCTGTTCCTGCAATATATCCCTAATTGGTCTTCTTGGAAGGAGAAACAATTGTTAACTAATGCATAAGTATTATAAAGGACATGCAAATCTAATTGAAGCCCTTGTTTATAGGAGAGCTACTTCGTTGCATATATGGAAATTCAAGTTCTGGACTATGCCAGTCCAAATATATGGCACATACTTATTGCAATACTTTGACTCTAAATTGTTTTTGTAAGAGTTAAATTTTACCTTAAAGGTTATAAATATAACTCGACTATGAGATTGGATCACACAGTTAATAGTTCCTAATCTTATACACAGATGTAACAACAAACTGTTGGGTAAGTTGGGTTGAAATTATGGGATCTGGATGGTTTAGAGGCCTAAACGGTTAATAGTGGCGCCCAGCCCTTTTTGGTGGTTTCAGTGATGTGTTTTTCTTGATAATATTAAGGGGTCTTGTAGCTTTGTCATTCGCTATAGTGTTCCCCTGCTATAGTACTTCTGGCCTTAGGCAATACGCATATGACTTGATTGTGCATGGTAATATTAGGTAATGTGGGAATTATATGTCATGACTATGTTTGGTTTTTTGTGAGGGTTATTACCTTGATAATTAAATGCATGGATCAAAGTTTAGGGATTCTGTCACGATAAATCTCGAGGATGACATGAGGTCGACATGACTAAGGTCATTTACTATTTGCTGTTGCACTCTGACGCCTTGAGTTGAGCTGCTTCTTTTCTTTAACATTTTGCTTTCTCTTTTCAGACCTATCCCATGTGTTCTCCTCTGTTAGTAGAGATCTCAATTTTATTGATCATACCAGTGATCTTGGATGGAAAGAGTAAGCACACCATCCATTTGTTCCTTTTTCATGCTTTGTGTACACAACCCAGCCTAGGCTGAATACGTTTTTTTATTATATTGTTGTAGAGGGGCAAGGGTCCTTCCGGTTGTGGTTGATCCAGGCATTTACTTAGCTAGGAGAGCTCAAATCTTTCATGCCACAGAAAAGAGAAAACTACCAGATGCTTTCAAAGTTTTTACAGGCAAGAGCCTTCCCATGTTTATTAGGTTGATTTTTCATCAATTATTGTGGTAATCGTCGCGCATATTCTAAGGTTTTGCCTTATATATTTTTTCTTCCCAGGTTCTCCATGGGTCACCTTGAGCAGATCTTTTCTTGAATTTTGTGTTCTCGGCTGGGATAACCTTCCACGAACCCTTTTAATGTACAGTACAAATGTAGTTTTGGCCCAAGAAGTGTATTTCCACTCGGTTATTTGCAATTCACCACAATTTAAAAATAGAACTGTCAATAGTGATTTAAGATATATGGTGTGGGATGATCCCCCGAAAATGGAACCCCGTTTCCTCAAAACCTCGGATTATGAAGGGATGGTTCAGAGTGGAGCTGCATTTGCAAGACTGTTCCAAAAGGATGAGGCAGTACTAGACATGGTTGACGAGAAGATTCTCAAGCGTGGTAGGAATAAAGCTGTACCAGGAGCATGGTGCAATGGCCGGAAAAGCTGGTTTACGGATCCATGCTCACAATGGGGTGATGTTAATGTTTTGAAGCCAGGGCGCCATGCAAAGAAGATTGAAGACACTATAAACAACCTACTAGTAGACTCAAAATCACAGTCCAACCAGTGCTTATGAGGACAGAGTAATCAGGGAACAGTATTGGTTTCCCTGCCTGTTCTACCCATCTTGTTGTTACAAATTAGGAGTACATGATTACAATGCATTCTTTGGTCTTCAGCCCCATTTTTGTTTGAGGTGCTATTTTTGCGACAGATCAATGTTTATATTGACAGCTTTATATGGTGGAGCAATGTAGAATGGTTAGGACATATTTTCCCTGTATTATGACTTGGGATTGGATTATTTACGGCAAAGGCTTCGCCAAAATTCTTACACTGTTGTATACATATTTTATCAGTCCTCTGCAATACAAAGTTTCCTCAGCTTTGTAGTATGAGTGGATCTTTTTCAGTTTCAGAATTGTGCTGTTATATTAATGCTTGTTTTGTCGATCATCCTTGTCACTCAGTTTCCGTGAGGTGGACGGCTGGCTTGCCTTGACAGAACGGATGTACTAAGTGACAGGGTGTTGCATAACTATTAAAACTACACTTAACTTTGGTCTAGTTTAACTGTCATTTTCACGAAATCAAGATCGGAGACTAAAAATTTAAAATGCATGACTATTAAAAATACACTTAACTTTTGAAAAGGATATGTATTAGCAAAATTTGATTAACTTTTTGTTACGAGATGAGCCGAACCTAAGCCTACCCTGCTCTCTGAGATGAGTTTGCCGAGAGTGCTCGACTTCTATTACATTTTTTAACCAGAATAAACAATACGGGGCCACGTTTTGTGGTTGTGCATTGGGTAGCTAAGCTAAGCTAAACCATGCCGACGAGATTAGATCAATAGACAGGAGACTGCGTACACGGAAAATGTTTATTTTATGGACCACAAGCAAGACAACCGACGTCAAGCCCATTAGCTTCTTTTAAGTTTACTTACCTACTAAGCAAAATAACGTCAAAAAGAACCTAGGAAAAGGCCCAAAATAGCACACGGTCTATTTTCACACATTTCCCACTTTGTTACATGTGAAACACGTGTTGTATATTGGAGACATAACTAATTAAAAGAAATTGGATTTGGCTGTAAAATTTTCATTTGTAATAATTACACAGAAGACATAAAATGCATCTCTGTAAATAAACAAAAATTTCCAATTTTCACTAAATAAATTAAAATGTGTATTTTCTGAAAGGAATCTTAAAATTTTTTAACTACAAAAATCTTGAATTGATATGATAATTGATATTTGTTTTAGGAAGATGATATATGCATACCCTCGTTTCATAGGTGTACAGCCTTTATTAACAAACAAAGTGATCAAACTATCCTTCCTTTTCGGTTAAGATTTTTGATAAAACGATTTTTTATAATTTAAATTTAACTTAATTTAACAAATTAAGTTGAATCTTCTTACATACATCAATGACCAATGATTACTAATATATACTAACATTTGTTTTGGAAACAATTCATAAATCTTATTTAATATATCTTCAAGTACAAAGCTAACTTTTTATATATTTAAATAGAATATGACACATAAATTGTAACTAAATAAAAAAAACACATATTTATATTTTAGTAATTAAATATGTATTTTTTTACACTTCCCCATATGAGAGCTCCTTTAAAGCCTCCCAGTTCCTTATTGCATCCCTCGTGCAGCATCCAACATGCAAGTATCCTCTCACTCCCAAACAAAAACCACGACGCGGCTAATCCTCCAACACGGTCTATTTCTAACATATCACTCATACTCTTCTATAAATACATGTCTCATTCCCATTTTTGTTCAACATGTTCCTGATCTTCACAAAGACACCAATTTTCCTACCATGCATTCATCTTATCTCCGTCCCTTGTTACCTTCAACTACATTTTTGCGCAATCTGTCTAGCCAAAAAATAAATTTAAATCCAAGATCAAGGCCTTCAAACTTGTTTATGACCTCAGCTTCTGACAAGAATCAAAATGGGAGGGTGGTGGACGAAAACATGATTGTTCTTCGAATGCGAATTCGTGATTTAAAGATGGCTGAGTCCAACGATGATCTGCACGTCCCCGAAAATTGGATGCAGTGGGAGAAAACATATTATCAGCAGAGCTATGGTTCTGATATTACAAAGGGAATTGGAATATTGCAGCAAATGCTAATGGAGACTAGACCGAGCTTGGCTTTGGGAATGCTTGCATTTGTCTTAATAAGTCTCTCATTTTCCATGGTCGTGGCTGTTTGCATGTTGATGGACATGGCTAAGTTTGTTTTTCATTTCATTATCCAGTGAGATTCGCATGCATGCTTGTAGCAGTTTATATTTTTCGTAAATGTTTTATATAATTTCTCAGTTCAAAGGATGCACATCGAATTTATGTCCTTAAAACTTTTGGAGTATTTTTTTTCCAATTAATTTTCGCCTCACTTTCATATTAATATGCATTTATGTTTCGTTTTTGTCAAAGTACATAACGTACATTGAACATCTGAGAGAGCAAGTGATCCTTGTAAATTTGGCGACGAAGATTAGACCAACTGACAACAAATAACTCCGTACACGAAAAATGTTTATAGGAAAAGTACTGCAAGAAAAACGACCGTGTCAACTCAGTGGCTCATTTTGAGATTATTTTATGATATGGGATTGTTACTTGAAATACTTCAGTGTTCAAAAAATCGTTTGATTTTTCAAAAATTGCCGATAAATCATTAATTTATTGTTAAAAAATGTTTGATTGATTTAATTTTTAAAATTCGATTTCGCTATATAAAATATTTTTTAATGGTATATTATATTATATTATAATTTAGATTAATACATTAAATAATATTAAAATATTAATATTTTTTTCAATTTTTGTTCGGATTAATCAATAGATCGCTATTAAATATCTAAACTGATTTATTTCGATTTTTGAAATCTTTTGCTTGAAATAGTAAAATAGTGGGCCGAAATTTCATTTTCGTACTTTTTATAACAAAACACTTTTGTTAGATGTGAATGTTACTATAAATATGCACGTGCTGAATTTATTTATAAACATAGATGTTAAATTTTGTACGCATTTGGTTTAGTAGTTAATTTTTTAGGATATTTTATTACCGTGTCAAATAGAAAAAGTTACAATATACTGTTTTTTTTAAAAAAAAATTACAATATGCTGTTATATAACCTCTTAGGCTATTACATATTTACATTATTGGTACATATTTCAAACACATTTCAAAAATATCAAATTATTTTCATTATTTTAGCTCAAATGAGAACCATTTTCAATCTAAAAACATGAAAATTGTTGTAAAAAAGATTTAAAAACAGTTTTGTTCAATCGAAACTTGTGTTTCACCATAGAATGGTTTAAAACTAGAGTTCTTAGAGCATCTCCAAGAGACTCTTTATATGAGCTTTTAAATGAAAAAATAGAGTCTTGGAAAAATTAGACCTCCAAGAGATTATTAGTTGTTCTATAAAAATTTAAGAGCTCATTCTCTCTCCTCAATTTTAAGAGCCACTAGTTGGCTCTTAACTTATTTTTACCAATAAAATATTACTTCCCTCCAATTCTTTCTTTACTTGAATTCAAATTTTCATTGTAGTGGAGTTGAAATATAAATAAAATATAAATTAAGAGCAACTATAAAGAGTATTGTTGGAATTGACACTATAACCCCTGTAATAACTTACTAAGAGCATAATTGTTTATAATATTTTTAGGAGCGAACTAAGAGACTTTGGAGATGCTCTTACGTTCTTACTATAGTTCAATTATTTCATTATAGAATGCAATAAAATAGCTCGTGATATTGGCTAAAAATAAGCCCTAAAGACACAATTAATGTGACATTAATTAAATCCAATATGAGGCCCACCAACAAGGCCCAAACCCTGTGTTAAATATTAATTTCGTAATTAATATTAAGGGTAATAAACAGGTCAGCAAATAAGATTCAAATAAGAATACTACTCCTGCTAGACTTAGCCTCCAAGGCATCCAATTCGATATGGAAACAGACTACCACAAGGAAGGAGTCTAGAACCTTCCTCAAAGCGGTGGCTTGCCCACCAAGTCTCCAAATCCTACCATAATTCTAAGGCTTCTCAGCCTATATAAAGGGACTGACCCCTCATTCTCAGAACTACGTTTTTGGGCAGAGCTCAATACGTCGCTGACGTTTTAGGCTTAATCCTCGAATAAGAACATACAAGCCACTACGTCCTTGGTGTGCTCTAGCCGCCATAGCCCCGAGGGCATCACCAAAAACTACCTTTTTGGCTTGATTCTTGATATTCATCAGGGTACGTAGGCATCTTGTGAAGGGAGATTCAATCACGAACACGAGAGTAATCATTAAAGTACGAAACTCACGAACCCCATCATTAAATACAAGTAAACCCTAGCAGCAAATTCAATAACCTAGCTTTTATTCCACAACAGAAATAAATTACCTCTTTTTGTCCCAAAATTTAGCTGGTTTTCCAATCTTGTTCACAACAAAATTTGTTAATATAAGTTTAATGAATTTAAAGATAGATTATTTTAATATAAATTTTTCTAAAATGGATTTAGAAAAATATTAGAACTATCAAATTGGGTACAAAATTTTTTACAAAATGACATGTGTTAATTATAACTTAATTAAATATAATAGATCCCCCACATTCACATACAGTCATGTTACGTCATTTTGTAACTATTTTTGTAAACAATTTTGTAAACAATTTTGTACCCATATCATTTTATAACTATTTTTATATACAATTTTGTATCCAAAATTGTTCCCGTTTGAGGTTTTGGGATTTTACCTTCGCACCCCTTGTAGCTTAAACTTCTCCAAGCCGACAAAAACAACGCGGCTTATCCAACACGGTCCATTCCTCAAATATCTTTCATATACTTTCATAATATCTCATAGCATTTAATTTATCAATGGTTTAACTTTTTTTTTTTAACTGAAAAAAAATTAGTTAAGATGCTAGTTTTCATACCATTACGACAATTCGATCAGATTGCCTTCATCCCCAATTAAGACGCTAGTTTTCATACCATTAAATATGGATTAAGATCAGAAAAACAAAAGCAACTCTACATCTGGATATGAGTCTTGAGTCTCTTGACACAAAGTGACAAAGATATCCTGATGGAAACAAATGGGAGTAATCAATAGCATGAATTTTTTTACTTGCCCATAGGAACAGAATTGTAGGATAGGGTCGTAGTTGAAATTTTAAAAAATGAAAATTTGTATATAAATTTTTTTATTAAAATATTTATAGTGGAAAAAATCAATTTTGACCCCATTAAAAAATTACTTTTTTGGTAATAAATATAAATTTAATCCAATCAGATTGTGTAGATAGTTAATTATGTTCTTGATAATTCAAATTTTAAATTAATATATTTATCCTCATAAAGTTTTGCATTTGTTATTGAGTTAAAAAAAAAAAAAATTGATTCGGGCTACGCCATTGTGCAGGAGTATCATTTATCAAAAATGTTAACGTACTACAAGCAAAAGAAATTGATTTAGCAAAAGAAAAAAAAAATTGGCAAAATGCACGTGACTGCAGGAATACAAATTTAATTATTTTACCACGAAATTTCTAAACCTTGTCAACATATCGCCGATATCTTTTCTAAGAAATAAGTACGAAACAATGGAAGAAAAACTTGTTTGCTTCTTATTTTTCTAAGAAACATGAATTAATTCTACTCAAGTCCTACCCTTCTGTTTCAAAAAAAAAAAAAAAAAAATGTCCTGCCCTTCAAGATCTGACTCTTACCTTTTAACCAAAGTCTAGTGCCTATATATAACAAATCCATTGTCAAAATTTATTGTTGGATTAGTTTTTATGAATTCTTTATGTTAATTATTAAATTTATATAATTAGGTAAAATATAGTACGTGGACTTTAAAGCGTTTGATACCAATATAATGCTAATATTCATAGTTCTGAATATTGATTAAGGGGGTCTTTTGATAAATTTGAATTATTATTTTTGGATGATTAATATTTCTAAATACTTAAGAATATAAATATAAAATGAATAAGATTATTTGATAGCTAATTTATTTCAACTATCTAATGAGTATATATCAATTGTACGTAAAATAGAAAATAACATTTTAAAGTTATCAAATGTTACAAAAACAATTTAAACCAATAAGTTAAGAATAAGGCACAATAATAATATGAAAAACAAATTATAGCTATAATTTTTTTTTTCTTTTGGTGCTAATTTATAGGTATAATTTTATGAATATATTATCCTTTTTTTTAGTAAGTTAATGAATATATAAGACTTAATTGCACTTTGCACCCCTGTACTTTGGCCAAAATACACTTTGCATTTTACTATTCAAACAATTGTAATTTGCATCCCGATTGTTTCAATCTCGCTACAGTTTGCACCCATTTAACGATTTCAAGCTAATTTTGACAGTTACCGTTAATCAAAGTAAAAGTATTTCAATCATTAGTTATTATATTTAATAACTTATTTTCAAAAAAAAAGTAAGAAACAAAGTTTAAAAATTGATTTTTTTCAAAAAATTTGATAAAAAACACAAAATCTTAAATTTATAATATTTATTTTATGGATAATATTTTGAAAATTATAACAAATGTAGTTTATATTTAAATAATATTTTACGAGAATTTAGTAATGTAAATATTTTAAAAAAATATGAATTATAAATTATATTTTAAAAAATCTATGAATTGTAGACAAAACGTTGGTAAATCTAAAAACCTAAAAATTATAACAGTAATTGAAATAATTTAATTTTAAAAATTATTATAGAGTATAATGACCGAAATACCCTCATTTTAACTAACGGTAACGGTCAAAATTAGATTTAAATCGTTAAAGGGATGCAAACTGTAGCGGGATTGAAACAATTGGGATGCAAATTGCAATTATTTGAATAGTAATATGCAAAGTGAATTTCGACCAAAATACAGGAATACAAACTGCAATTAAGTCTAATAAGAAAAAATGTTCCATGCAAGATACATTAGACGAGAGAGATATTTGGGACTTGGAAGACAGTGCATGTGCATTGCTTGCAATCTTAACGCTTCAGCTACAAATTTGGATCTCAATAATTAAGAAGAAAGTTAACGATTAAGAAAACAATAAACAAGCTCCAAATAATCTTAATAAACTTAATGAATGACATAAATTTATTATGAAGAATTAAGAAGAAAACAAACGATTCTTAAATATATTTTGCATACTAGTATACTCACTGTCCACGCTCCTCCAAAAAGAATATCACTTTCCCGGTTGTTTGGGGGACTTTTTTTCAAAATAAGTCAACTTAGGATCATGTCCGTCAGGGTTGTGGTGGGGGAAGGTGGTGAACGTGGTGTGTGCTTATGCACCCCAAGTCGGTTTGAGCGATTCTGAGAAGGAGGCGTTCTGGGTCTGCTTAGATGAGTTGGTTGGCAGTATTCCTGACGACCAATTCTTAGTGCTGGGTGGCGATTTCAATGGTCACATTGGTGAGAGGGCAGATGGCTACACCAGCGCTCATGGCGGTTTTGGCTTCGGAACCAGGAATGTGGGTGGGTCAGCCTTGTTGGACTTTGCTACTGCCCAGGAGTTGGTTATCGTGAATTCTGTTTTTCAGAAGAGGGAGGAGCACCTCATCACCTTTAGTAGCGGGGGAAACTCCACTCAGATTGACTACCTACTTTTGCGCGGTCGGGATGTCAGGGCGTGCTTGGATTGCAAGGTGTTCCGGGGTGAGGCGTGTGCTTCCCAGCACCGGCTGTTGGCCATGGATCTGACCATGGGGGGTCGAGTTATTCATAGGTCGAGAGAGTGCAGACCGAGAATCCTGTGGAAAGATCTGAAGGGCGAGAAGGCGGTCGAATTCAGGGAGTCTCTGGTCATCGAAGGTAGTTTTGATCGTGATGGAGATGCTAACTGTAGGTGGACCGAAATGGCGAAGGACATTCGGTATGTGGCCGAGAAAGTGGTTGGGTTTTCCTCGGGTAGGTGCAGGAGCCGTAAGGAATCATGGTGGTGGAACGTGGAGGTTCAAACGAAAGTTAAGGCTAAACGTGCGCTCTTTAAAGAGCTTTTATCTTTGAGTGCAGGGGCGGAGAAGAGTCGGAAGATGGAAGCGTACAAGGTGGCGAGACGGGAGGCTAAGAAAGCCGTGGCGAAAGCCAAGGGGGAAGCATATGAGGGGTTGTACAAGCGCCTAGACTCCAAGGAAGGAACGAATGCTATCTTTAAACTAGTTAAAGCTAGGGAGAGAGGGCGGCGCGACCTGGGTGCTGTCAAGTTTATAAAGGATGATTCAGACCGAGTGTTACTTAATGAAGACGCTATTAAGGAGAGGTGGAGTTCGTACTTCCATAACCTGTTCAATGAGAATAGGAGGAGTTGGGCCGGTGGGGAACTACAGTTCCCCCCCGCGTCTCCTTGTGAGCGTATAAGCGAGGACGAGGTCAAGGGGGCCATACGTAAGATGGCGAAAGGGAAGGCGGTGGGACCGGATCAGATCCCAATCGAGGTGTGGATTTGCCTTGGCGAAGTTGGCGTTAAATGGCTAGTTAATCTGTTCAATGATCTACTCTTGGGTGCTAAGATGCCAGCAGAATGGAGGCGTAGTGTTGTAGTTCCTTTTTTCAAGAACAAAGGAGATGCTCAGAGTTGTAGTAACTATCGGGGTATTAAGTTACTCAGTCATACTATGAAACTCTGGGAGAGAGTGGTAGAAGACCGGATTAGAAGAGTATTTGTTATCTCAGAGAATCAATTTGGTTTCATGCCGGGAAGATCGACGATCGAGGCCATTCATCTTGTCAGACGCCTTATGGAGAAGTTCAGGGAGCGCCGCAAAGACCTTCATATGGTGTTTATTGATCTCGAGAAGGCTTATGACAGTATCCCCCGGGAAGCGATATGGAAGACCCTCGTAGAGCGGAGTGTACCGTCGGCGTACGTAAGAGTGATTCAAGACATGTACTCCCAAGCTAGTTCTTGCGTCAGGACCCCAGTGGGTTACTCACGTTTCTTCCCAGTGGAGCTTGGGCTTCATCAGGGATCGGCCCTTAGTCCTCTCCTTTTCGCACTTATCCTGGATGGCATGTCGCGCGGGATCCAAGACGCCGTCTCGTGGTGCATGCTCTTCGCGGACGATATTGTGCTTGTGGCGGAGTCTAGGGGGGAGGTCAACGAGAAGTTGGAACTATGGAGATCAACTTTGGAGTCACAAGGCTTGCGGGTGAGTAAAACTAAAACCGAGTATCTCTGGTGCAACTTCAGTGGCGAGGCCATCGAAGAAGGGGTGGAGGTTAAGATCCAAGATCAGATCGTCCCACGTACGGATAAGTTCAAGTATCTGGGGTCGATCATCCAAAAGGAAGGTGAGGTTGAAGACGATGTCAAGCATCGTATTAATGCTGGGTGGCTAAGGTGGAGGGCAGCGTTAGGGGTGATGTGCGACAAGAAGGTTCCTTTAAAGTTGAAAGGGAGATTCTATAGAGCGGCTATCCGGCCTGCGATGTTATATGGTTCGGAGTGCTGGGCGGCGAAGAAGAACCACGAAAGCAAGTTGGAAGCAGCTGAAATGAGGATGTTGCGGTGGTCGTGTGGCCGCACGATGCTAGATAGAATCCCTAATAGGGTGTTCAGGACCGAGCTCGAAGTGGCGCCTCTTTCTGCGAAAGTTAGGGAAGGGAGGTTGAGATGGTTCGTCCACGTCCGTAGGAGGCGGCCGGAAGCCCCAGTGCGAAGGGTCGAGAGTCTTTCGGTTGTTGGGGTGAGGAGGAGAGGCAGACCGAGGAGGTCTTGGGAAGAACAGCTTAAGTTGGATTTGAAGGCTATGAACCTAAGTGAGACCATGACCGCTGACAGGTGTTCGTGGAGGCGCCAAATCAGAGTGGTGGACTCTCTTCTAGGGGACGGCTCTGTAGTGGAGTACCTCAGAGTTGGGTTGTCACGGATGACCATTTCATAGGAGTCTGGCTTTTTCCGATATCTTGTCCATTTTCTTTTATTATTTTCATTATCATATGTTTCCCGGTTGTACAGGTGCAGGTGCAGGGAGCTTCGCTTGGTGGTATCTAGGAGCTTGGTAGGTAAGTCCCGTGTGGAGAAAGCCATGGGCTCAGGTATTGCTATGAACGTTATCGCAGGTCCTTTAGATTCCTTTGTTTATTTCACACACCATATATGCAATGCACATAGCCGAGGGTCTTCACGGAAACAGCCTCCCTACCCTAAAAAGTGGGGGCATGGTCTGCGTACAACCTACCCTCCCCAGACCCTGCTCTGAGTGGGATATACTGGGTATGTTTGGTTTGGTTTTATTTTAAGACAAATAGATATTCCTAACTTTTTTCTGAAAAAATTTACCTTTTTTTTTTGCAACTTATAGAATTTCAAACATACATTAAATCTATACTATTATATAAAAGCCGAAACATTAAAAGTTTGGTCGGTCGGTCGGTTGGTCGGTACGGTACCTTTTGATTTTACTTATTTACCCTTACTTAATTACAGATTTACTAACTAATCAATTTCATTCTTAATATTAAACATATTATCTTTTCTATTTTTCAAGAACTAAATAATTTCCTTTTTCAGGTAAAATACAATATCCTTTTATATTTTATCTAACTAAAATTTCTCCTTTATTAATCAATTTCCTTTTTCAAGTTAAACATATTACCTTTTCTATTTTTCAATAACTAAATTATTTCCTTTTTTAGGTAAAACAGAATATCTTTTACATTTTATTTAACTAAAATTTCTCTTTTTTTAAAAATAGTACGAGCAATTTTGTTTAATAAAATAACATAATTGTTTTATAATTACTATTAACTAATTAATTACTATTTTCACCCAAAACACGTTACCTTTTCTCTTTTCTCTAACTAACATCTCTCTTTTTACAATCTATCTATACTATATTATAAAAGAAGAAACATTAAAAGTTTTGGTACAGTACGATACAGTACTTACCATATTTAATTGTTCTACTTTATTATCCTTAATTATTTTACTTAATTATAAAAACAAAATACAATCTTTTCTCAAAATATTACACGCAACACTTCTTCTAAATAATAACTAACTAATCACCTTTTCAGTTATTTCATTTTCTAATTTTTCTAACTTAAATCTCTTCTTTTAAAATATTGTCATTCTAATTAATGAAATGAACTTATAATATTAAAATTACTAATAACCATTTGATTACCTTTATCATCTAATACATTTTTTATATTTTCTACCTAAAACCATTTACCTTTTTCAGCTATTACCTTTTCTAACTTTTCTAGATAAAATATCTTCTTTCCAAAAATATTATCGTTTTAATTAATGAAATAAATTAACAATACTATAATTACTAATAACTAAAAACACAAAACACAATCTTTTCTCAAAATATTATACGCACCTCTTCCAAACACTTCTCTTAAATAATAACTAATCAATTTTCAGTTATTACTTTTCTAACTTTTCTAACTAAAATATTTTTCTCCTAAAAACATTGTCGTTCTAATTAATAAAATAAACTAATAATATTATAATTACTAATAAATAACTGATTACTTTTTCAACTAAAAGGTAATATTTTTTCTGTATTTTCTAATGAAAATATCTCATTTTTAAACTTGATTTTGTTTACTTACTTATTCTTACTTAAATATTTATTATTGGTAAAAACATGTAGATTCTATTTTATAAAATAAAATAATGATATTATATTTTCTAATAACTAACCAATTAGCTTTTTCAGCAAAACACATTATCTATTCTAACTTCTCTGACTAAACATCTCCTTTCCAAAAATATCACGGGTCTTCTATTTAATAAAATAAACTAATAAAATTATCATTACTAATAATTAATCGATTACCTTTTTCAGTGAAAACGTAATATCTTTTCTATATTTTCTAACTAAAATATGTCATTTTCAAACTTTATTTCTTACTTAATTACCCTTACTTAAAATATTTATTACTCGTAAAAATATGTTATCTTTTTCTATTTTTTTAATAACTAATTAATTTCATTTTTATGTAAAACATACTATCTTTTATATTTTAAAAAGACTATGGAAAGTACATTCAATAAAATAATATTATTATGATTACCAATAACTAACAAATTGCATTTTCAGCTAAAATATGTTACCATTTATATTTTCTTTTACTAAAACCTCTTCTTTTCTATTAGTATCACTGATAATTCTATTCAATACAATAATACCATGATAATTAATAATTGACTAATTATTGTTTTCAGCTAAATCGTATCATTTATCTATATCTTATAACTAAATTTTTCCTTTTTTAAAAATAATTGGCATATATATATATATGTGTGTGTGTGGGTGGGTTTGTAATTATTATCAAATCATATCATTTATAAATCTAACTTACAAAATTCATAGCATAAAAAATTAATTTAAATTATTGAAAAAGATCAAATAATATTAAAATAAACCGTGCATTGCACGGGTTTTAAGTTAGTACTTGTATAAAAAGAAATTATCAAAATATGAAATTTTTATCCAAAAATAAGTTCATAAGAACTTAATTTAAGTCCAATCAAACAGACCCATTAATAGTAGGCCCTCTTTATTCAAACGTTGCTTTCAATGGAGAAAGGAAAAAGAAAAAATAGGCCCTCTTTAAATAAAATGATCTCGCAAAACCAACAAATTTATGTTGCCCAACTAGCCGCTGCCGCATTCCTATCCCCCAGGGTTGCTTCTGTAACTTGCTTACGCCTAGTAGATTCTTTTAAGAAAACGGTACAAATTTTTATACTTTTTTCCCAGAACGGTACACCTATCTTAATATAATACCATTATATTTTAAGGAATATTGCAAGTCCAATGAATCTCGAATAATAATGCACCGTCCCCTGATTAAATTATAAAAGTCAAGCGAGTTATTATCGCACGTCTGCAACTTTAGCATCTAGATTTGTGTTAGGCACTGAGAGCATTTCGTCTCTTAACTCACTCTTAAATATAATATAAAATATTGATTTTTAGTAACTTAATGTTCATTCATTTTCAAAAATATTCTTTATACTCACTCCTTATTTAGTTATATATTATTAAAAGTAAGTAAAATTCATAAAATGACAAAAGAAAAGTGGGGAAGAGAGAGAATGTATGTTATAAATTTAGTATAAAATATTAGTTAGAGCATCTCCAAGAGGCTCTCTATTCAAGCTCTTAACTCAAAAAATGAGGAGAGAGAATAAAAATGTTGCTCCAAAAGACTCTTAGTGGCTCTTAAAAATACTAATAGCCTCTTCTCTCTCCTCATTTCTAAGAGTCTCTAGTAGCTCTTAAGTTGTATTTTAATAATAAAATATACATGTCCACCAATTCTTGCACAACTTTTGGTTATAGTGAGGTCAATTTATGAATAAATTATAAATAAAGAGCTAATATAAAAAGGATTGTTGGAGTTTGACACATAAACCTATGTAATAACTTGCTAAGAGCCACTTATTTATATTATTTTGAAGAATGAATTTAGGAGTCTCTTGGAGATGCTCTTAGGAGTGGATAGGAGGTCTTACAATTGAGGAGAGAGATTACATTTTTAATGAATTTAGGAGTGATTAAGAGTCTGTTGGAACACATTTTTTTCTTCTTCCTCCTCAAATCTCACTTAAGAGCCAAAATGAAGGGATTCTTGGAGATGCTCTAATGACCTCGTTTGACAATCATTTCTTAGATCTACAATGAGTTAACATGAAGTTTGATAATTGCCATGTTAGATGACATGATACTATAGTTTTGGTTGAAAGTTAAATTTTAATTCGAATATTGAAAATAAAATAAAATTTCAGCATTTTCTTTATTACTAACGTTAGTTTCATTCTCACGATTCGGTTAAAAGTTCATTTTCAAATCAAGTAACGTAGACAATGATAAAATAAATTTACATCGTTTTTGGATCGAGTTAAAATATCTTCGTCCTGTTTGACAATTAGCAATTAGTTGAAGCGGATTGAATTAACTGTTTTGATTAATTGATTTGAATAACTATTTTGATTAAAGGATTAAATTAGCTAGTTTCAAAAAAGTGATTTGATAACAAACTGTTTGTATTTAAACTAGATACATGACAAACCTCTAAATCTCAATAAACTATTTCAAATAGCTAACTACCAAACATACATATTAGAGATTTCACTTAATCAAATCTCTAACTTAACTCAATCATCTATTTTTTACTCAAATCTCTAATTTCCAAACATCATCCTTCATTCCTATAACACCTGTATCCATACATAGATATCCGTTATCTCTAACTTCCAAACATCATCCTTCATTCCTATAACACCTGTATCCATACATAGATATCCGTTATCTCTAACTTCCAAACATCATCTTCATTCCTATAACACCCGTATCCATACATAGATATCGGTTACGTAATAATATAATTTAATATTTAAAAATAAGTAATTTATAAATGTAGTAAAATATAATTTATAGACGCGCAAAGGTAGCCGTTAACACGGTTCCCCCAAACTCCAAAACAAGTCGGTCAGCACATGACATGGGCCCACCCACCCAAATGTGTGTTTTTTTTTTTTTGAGACCAACCAAAGGCTTATATAAATCAACTTTACAACGTTACAACAATCAATTTATTCCCAATCCTATTACAATTCCCTCCAAGTCAAAAAACAATGGCATTATCATCCTCAACTTCAACATACTCTTCAGTTCATTTATCTGCCCCTTCTCTAAATTCTACAAAAAAATCAAGAAATCCTACACATATTTCTTGCTTAAAACGATCATCGTCAGGAGTGAACGAAAATCGAAGCTCCAAAAGTCACCTAATGGTAGACGAGAATTTGATTGTTTTGCGAAAGCGAATACATGAAATGAAGATCATAGAGAGAAACTACGAGCCACCAGCTGAATGGATGGATTGGGAAAAAAGATATTATGCAAGTTATGATACGTATATATGTGAAGCAATGGGGTTCTTGCAATCTCATCTGATGAATACAAGACCGAGTTTGGCTATTGGGATGATGGCTTTGGTTGCTCTTAGTGTCCCCACATCTACAGTCGTCGTTATGTCTCATTTTTTCGATATTATCAATGCAGGAGTAGCTGGAATTTCAAGTCATGTGTGATGGATTTTAGACACAGTTCTTCCATTTGTTCGATCGGATGTAAATTTATATACTCGCACATTAATGTCTCTATCGAGCTCTCAAAATTTAAACTCTGGCTTCCAAAATTTTAAAAGATGGAAGTGGTAGAGTGTTTGTTTCTGTACTCAACTTTTATGTATATGAATGATAGATCGGATATATAGAGGCAATAGTTTATGACTGTTTTAATTTCTTGTAAATGTGATTTGAGGAAAAAAAAAAAGTTATGCAAGTGTATGGGACCTTTGACATATTTGCAAAAAACACACATATTAAGAAAGTTTTAATGATATAATTTGTTTACATGTTTGCCCTTAATCTTAACGTTAAATGATGAGTTATGATTATGTATATTAAATATAAAGTCAAACATTGGTATTAAAAATAAAGGGGTATATATGGAAAAATTGGTAAAAATGTGTATTGGAATAAGGTATGTGACAATTATTTAGGAACAAATTTTTTTTGCAAATGTGCCAACTAAAAAGGGACGGAGGGAGTAATTTATATATGACTCTCGACACAGAAACATCATGAAAGTAACAATAATGTTATAAGAATGAAGTTTCATTATTTTTCTCTCGCAAGATCAATGTTAGAAGTGTATAAATAAATTCCAAACGTATTTACTTAAATAAGAGTGATCTTTAGTTTAGATTTAAAAAATAGCTGAAATTAGATATTAGAATGAACTTAAAATAATTGTTAGTGATCGAAGAAGAAAGAAAGGATATTAATGACAATACCGAAAAATATTTTGAACGATCGAAGGAGTTAGGAACCTTGAACAAAGCCATTTGCAACTATTTTTCATAATGAAGTTATTAATTTGAACTAAGATCTGAAATTTATGTGTTATAATTAAAGTACTTTTTTTTAAACTTAAAATACTTTCTTAAAAATTCAATCTCTGTTTTGCCGACTTATCGTTGCCGGATTGCATTTGCTTCTGTAACTTTGATTACTCCAGCATTTTGCTCAAGGAGTAGGATTGCATTTGCTTCTGTAACTTTGATTACTACAGCCTTTTGCTAAAGAAGTAGGGCTGAGCAGAAAAATCGAAATGAAATCGAACTGAAATCGATAAAAACCGAATTGATTAAAATTGAAAAACTGAACCGATACTAATGGTCCAGTTTCGGTTTTGGAGGAAATCGAACCGAAAAAACCGAAACCGAACCGATTATTATGATATATATTTATATAATTATATATATTATATAATATATAAAATTTTATTTTAAAAATTATACATATATGTTTTAAGAATTACAGAATGCTTAAAATTTAATTAAATGGGTGATGGGTCTGTCCAAAATCTTCAATCTCATCCCAATCCATACTCCACTGCCCAGCCCACTGTCCAAAATTTTCATGTTATGTTCAGAGGGAAATGTTTATCAAGATATGCATAATACCAGGTACTAACTGAACTGCTACCAGCTCCAATGTTCTGACTCCTTCCCCGTTCCTGCATATCTATGCTCAGTAATATGCTCAAATTTTTATTTAAGTAAAGTAACTACCTAAATCCTTTTAGGAATTCTAAAGAAGAAGTTCATAGTAAGGCTAAAGAGAGTTTCTACACTAAGATACTGTTGGCTCATTAGCCATTGGGTGTCTCTTGTTAAAGCAATGGTCTTTAAATTGTTGAAAATAACAAGGCTTGGTAAAATTTTGCAAGACATTGACTTGAGCAAAAATTGCACAGTATTGACATGACTTGAAGTTTGGAAATATTACCTGCTTAATACTATAGTAGTTACAGAATTAGCCATTACGAATACAGGATCAGGACATATAATTTATGTATTGCTCCTGCTTTCTGAATCCATGAGCTAGACGTATTAATTTAGTGGCCTTTTTGTTGGCATATGGACAATGTTTATTTTGAATTTTGCTACTATTTTTATTGATTTGTGTAAACTCTAATGATATCGTCGACTTTTTTATATATGCTAGCTTTATTTATCCAAGTTGTAATATTTTTTATTTTTGATTTTAAAACCGAAACCGATCCGATTACAACCGAACCGAGGTTTTTGAGACCGAAACCGATGGTTCGGTTGCGGTTTTCATTTTCTAAAACCGAAATTTTCGGTTTCTATTTTATCCAAAAACCGAACCAAACCGAACAGTGCTCTCCCCTATCAAAGAGTAGGAGTTATATATATATATATATATATATATATAGGGTCTTGTTCTAATAGAAACTAACTTAGAATGGAAACTAGAAACTAAACCTAAATTAAATATTTCAAGCTAATCTAATGACCAAATTAGGGGTACTCCAATACAAAAAACGTTTAAAATTACTGTCTCTATTCAACAAAAATATAAAAATTTAAAAAAAAAATTTTAAAAAAGTACTGTTCACGTGATGACGTGGCACGTGAACAGTAACTTTTTTTAAAATTTTTTATTATTTTTTTTATATTTTTGTTGAATAGAGCCAAGAATTTTAAACGTTTTTTGTGAAGGTGCCCCTAGCGGGGCCATTAAAATAAATGAAATATAATTTATTTAGTGTAGGTTTCTAGTTTCTATTCTAAGATTGGTTTCTATTTGAACGCTGGCCTATATATATATATATATATATAGTCCTACTCTACTACAAACTAAAATTAACTACAAACTGCAAACTAAACATTAATTCAATATTTCATGCTAATATAATGATCAAACTAGGGGTACCCCAATACAAAAAGTGTTTAAAATAATTGGCTCCATTCAGCAAAAAAATAAAAAAAATAAAAAAAATTCACTGTTCACGTGATGACGTGGCAGTGGATTTCACTGGTTAACGGTGCTTCGCACCTTCTTGTACGGCGCTTCGCGCCTTTATCATTCTAAAGTTGTAAGGAATGGCAATCAATGGTAAAGGCAATAGACGATTGACGGGTGTGTCGAGGGCCTGCGGCCCTCATGACTACCTAACTCATCCATTTACTGTCTTAAATGCTTCGCATTTCCATGGCAAGTTTTTTTTTTTTTTGGTGGATAGAGCCAATTATTTTAAGCATTTTTTGTGAAGGTACCCTTGGCGGGAACCTTAGAATAAATGAAATATAATTAATCTAGTGTTAGTTTGTAGTTTGTATTTAAGGATTTGAGCAAAAGCCTATATATATAGGCTTTTGCTCAAATACAAACAAATCCTTAAATACAAACTACAAACTAACACTAGATTAATTATATTTCATTTATTTTAAGGTTCCCGCCAAGGGTACCTTCACAAAAAATGCTTAAAATAACTGGCTCTATCCACCAAAAAAAAAAAAAAAAACTTGCCGTGGAAATTCGAAGCATTTAAGACAGTAAACGGATGAGTTAGGTAGTCATGAGGGCCGCAGGCCCTCGACACACCCGTCAATCGTCTATTGCCTTTACCATTGATTGTCATTCCTTACAACTTTAGAATGATAAAGGCGCGAAGCGCCGTACAAGAAGGTGCGAAGCATCGTTAACCAGTGAAATCCACTGCCACGTCATCACGTGAACAGTGAAATTTTTTTAATTTTTTTTATTTTTTTGCTGAATGGAGCCAATTATTTTAAACACTTTTTGTATTGGGGTACCCCTAGTTTGATTATTAGATTATCATGAAATATTGAATTAGTGTTTAGTTTGTAGTTTGTAGTTAATTTTAGTTTGTAGTAGAGTAGGACTATATATATATATATATTCTAATTTCATAATTTCATAGTACTATTAGAAATCTATCGGATCTGAAATAATAATGGACCCTCCCCGGTAAAATTTCAAAAGTCATCACAGCATCCACATTCGAACTCTGCCTTAATCACCTGCTTTAACAATGAGTTAATTAACTAGCACGATACATGATCATTTCTTAATCGATGGTGGAAAATCCTTAAGGCTTATTAGAGCATCTCCAATGCTTTGCATCTGTTAGCTATAAAGTTCAGCTGGCGTTCATACACTAGCATATATACAGATTGGGTAAAAAAAGGAGGACTCCAAAGGAAAGCTCCTATTAACTATATTTTTAGATATCAGAAATTTGTTTTCTATATTTGTTGAAGTACTGTCCATTCTCTAAACACTCCACCTCATTTTCCGCCTCATCTCCCGCTTTCTCCCCACTGTATCTCTCCCATCTCTCCCGCCACTTCATTATCTGCAAAGGTAAATAATTATTTCATCTCTATTTCATTTCAAATGCATCTCTTAATTTGCTTGTAGTAGTTTGATTTATTTAGGTGAACTTAATGATATTTTATTGTGAACTCGTTTACTTACTTTGGAGAACTTGTACCAAATTTTTACCTGTAATGAACTCTATTGTTTGTACTGATGAACACCATCTTTTCTTGAAGTGAAATAGCTCATTGATTGTCGTAAACTGTCCATTGAACTAGTGATGATTATATTTCTAGATGTTTTATATAATTTCTAGAGCATCCTAATTATTCCCCTTTTTGTATTTTTATGCAAGTATTGGTCAGTTTCAACATAGTACTCTGTAGCTTGCTTACATACACTAGTGCATATACAGCTTGTTGTTCTATAGCAGGTTTTAAATTAGCAGTTCAGCTAATATCCTTTTTTTGTTGTGCAGGTCGACGAAGCAATAAAGATGTATGAGCAGAATATCAAAGAGAAATTTATGTTCATATATCACTGGAATGCATTGCGATTTTCACCAAAATATCAATTTTGTATGGCCAAAAAAAATAAAAACAAGTCAGCTAAGGATAAAGATGCATCTTCACAATACAACTGTTAGAAAATAACCGTTTGAATTTCAAAATAATAATAAAATACTGTTTTTGAATTATAGCTAACACCATTGGAGTACAATCTCCTACACGTTCAGCAAATTTTATATTATTTTAGTTAACTATTTTAACTATCTCCGCTGGAGATACTCTTAAAACCAAACATTGCTCTTAAAACCAAACATTGAGAAATCCTACTAGACGATTAAAATCTCTCAAAATTCACATCACATGATGTAAATTGTAATATCGTAATATGGTACCGATCGGAACATACGATGCAGCCCCATTTATGAGGATAATAATAAATTTTTTGAAATTTTTTTATTACAACTATATTCAAAATTTTAAATTCATTTAGTGGAAACAAAAATAAAATTTCATATATTTTTATTAAAGTCTTTATCTCATTTTCATTAATTGAATTAAAATTTGATGATCGAGAAAACCTCATATTATGGGATGATGGCTTTGGTTGCTCTCACAGTGTTCCCACATCTACTGTGTCTCATTTTTTCGACATTATTAATGTAGGTGTAGCTGGAATTTCTAAGTCATATGTGATGGAATATGGATTGTAACCATATTTATTTATTCCGTTTCTTCAATTCGATAAAAATTTAAATACTCACACGTTAGTCTCTATACTCGAACTCTCAATCTCTGGTGGTTAACAGAACTTAAAAAGATCGAAGAGTTAGATATTCTTTTGTTTGTTTTAGTACTCAACTTGTATTACTCCAATACATGCTATGTGTTAATTTCTTGTAAATATAATTTGAGAATAAAAAATTCATGCAAGTATACAGGACATGGGAGTCTTTTTAATAATCTATGACATGTCTGGACACACACATAGCATGAAGGTAACAATAATGTTACATTAGTATGAACTTTTATTATTTATCTCCAAGCAAAATACTAATATTAAATGGCAACTAGTATGGATTTTCATCATTTATTTCTTAGCCAAAAAAGTAATGTTAGAAGTCACCTCAGAAAGAATGTTTAGAAATTTTTATATGAAAAATAATACTTATTTGAAAATTGAAAAGTTTAAAATTAAAATTAGATATTAGAATAAACTTAAAACATTTTGGTTTAAAACATTTTGGATATGTTTGGATTGAGATTTAGGAAGGGATGGCGGAGGTGGAGAGTAGTCAAAAAATTAGAAATCATGTTGGGGCTTTGGTCGTGAGTTTTCGAACATCCCAAGTCGCGATGTTGTGTGGTGTGCTTTTATATTTTTATATTTATAAATCGACGTGGATCATGTAGTTTGATTTTTTTTTTAAAATTAATTAAGCTTATGTATCTTACATATTTATT
Source organism: Saposhnikovia divaricata (assembly GCA_036435485.1). Classification (NCBI taxonomy): domain Eukaryota; kingdom Viridiplantae; phylum Streptophyta; class Magnoliopsida; order Apiales; family Apiaceae; genus Saposhnikovia; species Saposhnikovia divaricata. Next base: position 63,543,416 of record CM071594.1, read on the forward strand.
CTAACAAATTTTGGGATTAACGAGAATGAACCAGGATGATAATAAATAAGTTTTAATCACTTCAGTATTTCATTTGATTTTTATTCATTGTTTTTAATTTCCCTTAAAAATAAAGTCAATATATAATTTTTAAGCTGATTGTTATTTTAACTTCCCTAGTATTATAATAAAATGCTTTCAAAATTTTTAGTAAGTTGTATGAAAAATTAGTAGACAACGTCTCGTGGTTTCACTTTAGCTACGCGGGTGCTCGTGTAAGATCTGTTTCCAATATTTGTGTTGTGTAATAAAAATTAGGTTACGATTTGTAATTAATGCTAGGGTGGTTGAGCTTCGAGCTTTAATGGCTGTTTCTGCGTTCGAGACTTAATCGGTCCTCACAGAGTGCCTACGTATCTCGTATTGAGAATCAAGCCAACGTAGTTCTAGGGGTGAAGGAGCAGGTCCTTATATAGGCTGAGAAGCCTAAGAATTACGGTAGAAATAGGAGACTTGGTGGGTAAGCCACCTCCTCAAGGAAGGTTCTGTACTCATTCCTTTCAAGAATCAGTTTCCATGTTGAGATATGTATCTTGGAGGCTAAGTCAGGCAAAAGGCACATTCTTGTTTGACTCTGATTTGCTGAGCTGTTTTATTACCCCTAATATTAATTACGAAATTAATATTATAATTAGGGTTTGGGCCCATCTGGTGGGTCCCACGTTTGGACCATTCTAGGCTTAATTAATGCCACATTAAATGTGTCTTTAGGGCTTATTTTCAACCCATATCATTTGCCCCCCAACTTTTAGGAAAACTGATCAGGTTTTCCTTGAATTTATAACGGCCTTATTCGAGACTTGGGTCAGGATCTATTGCTCTCGCATGAGCATTTTCAATAACATCATCTCAATGTAAAGCGCGGAGCGACCGACGCGTTTACAACGATGTTAGACGATGCCAACAGCATCAAACGGTGCTAGATTACACTAAACGGCACTAAACGGCGCTATACGGCACTAAACGGCGCAAAACGGCCTTAAACGATGTTAAACGACGATAAACGGCGTTAAACGGCACTAAACGGTGCTAAACGGCCTTAAACGACGTTTAAACGATGTTAAACGACGATAAACGGCGTTAAACGGCACTAAACGGCACTAAACGACGTTTAAACGATGTTAAACGACGATAAAAGGCGTTAAACGGCACTAAACGGTGCTAAACGGAGGAGATTCGGGACAATTGTAACCTCTCCCGGGCAGCGAGTCAGCCGACAAGGGTCCTGGCCAGCTGCCAGGTGCTCCTGGTTGGCTGCCATGAGATCCTGGTCGGCTGCCAGGAGATCCTGGTCGGCCAGATCCCCTCTGTGGCACCTGGTCGGCTGCCAGGAAATCCTGGTTGCCTGCCAGGTGCTTCTGGTTGCCTTCTAGGTGCTTCTTGATCGACGGCAGATTGACGGGAGATCCAGGTTGACTTTAATGATGTCACACGATGCTTAAACGACGTTTCAATGTTTGTGTAAACGACGTTAAATGGCATAAAACGGCACTATATGGTGCTAATTCGAAGGTCGATGTTTATCACGGAAAGTGAGAAACCTTCAACAGAACCATCAAACGATCCAATCAAACGATGGGGGGTGCCAAGATGGGTACCGGGAAGTCAGCTGGAGCCTCTCCGTGGCTCCTGGTCGGCTGCCAGGTGCTCCTGGTCGGCCGCCAGGAGATCCTGGTCGGCTGCCAGGAGATCCTGGTCGGCTGCCAGGAGATCCTGGTCGGCCAGACCCTCTCTGTGGCACCTGGTCGGCTGCCAGGAGATCCTGGTTGCCTGCCAGGTGCTCCTTGTTCGCTTGCCAGGTGCTCCAAGTTGCCTGGAAGTGTTTAAACGACGTTTCAATCTATGTTAAATGACGTTGAATGGCATTTGACGGCACTACACGGTGCTAATCGATGCTTGAACGATGTCTAGTTGGAGGTCGATGTTCGTTTCAGAAAGTATGAAACCTTCGACAGAACCATCAAACGATCCGACCAACTGACGGGAGGTGCCAGGAGGTCGGTTGCCAGGTGATCCTGGTCGGCCAGACCCTCTCCATGGCACCTGGTCGGCTGCCAGGAGATCCTGGTCGGCCAGAGCTTCTTCATGGCACCTGGTCGGCTGCCAGGAGATCCTGGTTGCCTGACAGGTGCTCCATGGTTGCTTTGTCGTGCCTCTCGGAGCTTTTCGCAATGCCTGAAGTCTCGTTCTTGAATCACGTCCTTGACATTTGGATGTTGTATACCTCCTTTCAGAGCATAATCAGTCTCTTTATTAGCAAAGACTAATTGATAGTGTTTTATTTTCCTTAAACGTAATTAGCTCCTTAAGCTTAGATGAGTGCCTTGGCACAGCTTATTACTATATCTTCACGTAAATCCTTCTTTTCTTTCCCGGAATCATACATACCGGTATAATTATTGCCGGATATAGCAGATGAACTCCATTTTTTTTGTATATGAACGATAGATGACCTGCAAACACGAACCAGGCTGTGTTTCAACCTGATATAGGAGGTCATCCATCTTCTATAAAAGAGTGGGAGGAGCCTTCATTTTCATTCACTTCACTTCTTCTTACCTCTAAAATTCTCTCCAAAGCTCTCAAGCTCTAAGACTCTCAAGTTCTAGCTTCAAGTTCGAGCCCAAGATGGCAGATGGCGACCGCGCTCCAGCTTCGTCATTCTCTATGTCCGAGGCGATGGCCAAGAGAACTTTGGCCAAACATTGCGAGGTAATCTTCGACTGAATCCCTCTAAATATATTGATCGTCGATTTGATTCTTTAATTGACTTGTTGAGTACCATGAGGGATGCATTTCCCAACAACTCTGAATCAGCTGCGTATCATAGTCCGTGCAAGTTCGACAAGGAAGATGTCGAAAAGATTAAGGAGTTATATGGCTTCCCGGACGCGATCAAGGTTCGCCTTCCTGGCTTAGCTGATAGAACCTGTAATTAGCACCCAGTGAGGCTATGTGTCTACAAGGGCGCCCTTGAAGCAGGCCTGAGATTCCCGGTAGATCAGTTCATCATAAGGCTCCTAGCAGAGCTTCAGGTTCACCCCTGCCAATTGTATCCCAATGCATGGCGGGCGATCATCATCTTCATGCTGAGATGCCGGGATCTAGGTATCGAACCAACTACTACAATGTTCCGAAGTATATTCGCCACCAAGAATTCTTCTGAGATTCAGAAGGGATGGGTCATTATTCCGCATAGAACCAATGTTCCACATATTGTGAATGCCTTTTCATTCCCAGATTCCCATCACTACTGGGACAGAGAGTTCGTGATTCTGGTATAGCGTGGTGGCGACTGGGGCCAATTCTTTATGTCTAAGTTTGGGGAAGTGCATGATGCTACGCACTTTGTATGTGATCTTGACGAGAAGGAGCTTCTTGATCGTGATAGATTACTTGCTGACGACGGCCGTACTCACTACAAAGTTTTCTTAACCGAGAAGAGACTTGTAGAAGCTGGCCTTAGCTTACTTTCTGCTGAGGGTAATTTTTTATCTACATATTATGAACTCTGTTTGTTCTTATTCCGATATCTTTTCTGTTGTCATTTCAGTTGCTGAGGAGATAGACAGTCGGCCCGAGAACCAGCCGAAAGTTACTAGAAGGATGATCAAGAAAGCCGAGGCGGCTTGCGTTCAACCTGGGCCGAAGATCCCTCAGTTCCTGTCGGGATGCTCTTCAAAGAGATCGCGGAATGCTGACGGGAGAGTCAAGACCCCCTTCATCCCTGGTTGGGGAATTTGTGAGCAAGATTCTGTCTTGGGATGCCCAGAGTCAGCCTTGAATTGGTCCAAGTTCAGCATCACTCCCCCCGACCTTTTGACAGTAACTGCCGGGGACAAATTTGATGAAGCGGAGAAACTCGGAGCTCAAGCCCTATATCAGGTTTCCAACCTTTCATCCTAGACGTAGTGTTTTCACGTAACTTGTGATTATTATTGTCTCATTGATTCTTTGTTCCAGGCAAATGCCCAGTTCCAGGCTAGCACTCGGCTAGGTCGTACATACCGAGATGAAAATGTGGCCTTGAAGAAGGAGAAAGCAACTTTTGATGAGAAATGCCAAGACTTGGAGTCCAGGGCCATCCGGGCTGAAGCTGATGCTCATTCTCTCTAGAGACAGTATGACTCCTTGTATAACAAAAAGGCAGCAGACTGCAAGCTAGTGGTGAAAGCTTACCAGGAGTCTGAGGATTTCTTTCAGCTTATAGATAAGCATGACGATGAAGTACGCCCGGGTATCATGTCTGTTGGTTGGGATCGAGCCATCAATGCTGTGAGTAAGAGGCACCCTACTGTGGTTTTCCCGAGGGACTTTCCAAGTCCTTACTGTCAAGTTGCTTCGGGCGCAGGGGCCAACCCAGTAGCTCAGGCTTCGGGCTCCGGCTCTAGGGGAAGTCATCGCCGTTCCGGCTCCGGTTCGAGGGTTGTCCGAGCAACTATGGATGACTCAGTTTCCTCGGATCCTCGAGGGAAACGGCCTATGACCGTGCAGAAGGGGAGAGTAGTTCGCCAAGCAGTCCCCTCAAACAGGGTAGTTGAAGATAGCTCATCTTCCGAGGAGGAAGAGGTTGAGGCGATGGAAGTGACAGCTCCACCAGTGGCGGCAGCCGAACCGGGTAAGGGCCATGCTGAGGAAAGCTCTGAGGAAGAGAGCGACGAGGAGGAGAGTAGCGAGGAAGAGACTGATGAAGAGGAGAACGGCGGGGAGGAGTCCTCGGATGAGTAGATGGTGTTAGGTCCAAATGTGTTGTAGAGGGGGGGTGAATACAACTTTTCGAATTTGATAAGCAATAAATACGATGCAATAAATGAACACACAGATTCAAGGAATATATGTCTTATATATAACTTGAAGTGGTTGCTACAACATTCATTACAAAGTATAACAGAAGTTCAGTGAGTAGTGAATGATACTAAGCTCTGTGAATACACTCTCTCTCTTTTACATGTGTTTCTCTCAAGAATTGCTCACACTAAAAAAACATTACACAAGTACTTCTATTTATACTACATGTAATCTATGTCCTGTAGTCTTCAAAGACTAAGATATACGTGGCCCAATGATGTCCACATAAATCTTGCCTTATCTTGAAAGCTTGGAAATCTGCCAATCAGAAGATGCCATGTGTCATGTTGAAACTGCACTCTAAGTAGAACTTCTACTTGAGAATTTCTACTTAGCCATCTCGAATTTCTAAGTAGAACTTCTACTTAGAAATATTCTACTTGGTCATCTAGAATATTTAGTACTTAGAAAATATTTTGGTTTTCAACTCGAAACTTCAATGCACATCTTGAACTTGTGATATCTTCATGTCTTCTTTATTCTTCATCAAGCTCTTGAACATGGATCTTTATTACTGACATAAACTTGCTATCAATGTCCTGACACTTGATGCACTGGTCTGGTTCATAAGTGACTAGTCTTGATAGTGTTTTTGCTTCTTGAATAAATTACCATATTCAATTAGTAATGAGGCTTTCCAATGTTAGCTGTCCTTCTTGTTCACTTGAAATCAATTTGTCTTATTGATACTGATAGTTATGATCTTGATTCTTGGCTTTTCAAATCACTGAGGCATGAACAACTTTGACTTGAACTTCTCTCAATGATTTCTTCTTGGCTTGATCATAGTTAACATGTTGAATTGTATCAATTACCTTGTCTTCATTTAGTGTTGATTTCTTTGTGGCTTCTTATTCTTGATTGTCTTCTGGTTAAGTATCTTTTCCTTTAGCTGAGTTACATTAGTTATAGTGTTACAAGTTTACACACTCTGCCTTTCAATCTCCCCCTATTTGACTGTCTAACAATGACATTCAAATTAATAAAGGATAACTCAACTAAACAATGAGACGAGAAAAGATAACTAACATTAAAGTCTTGAATAATTTACAATTGAAATGTACTTGGAAAACAATACAAAGAACTTAAACTAGAAACAGAATTCGAACTTCGAATTAAGGATCATTTGAGTAATTCCTATCACCTGGATTATTTCATACCTTTTAGTCAAACTTATATCACCTTATTGGATCCACTCTGAGGTGAATTTTCCTCAAGTGAGTTAAAGCAACCGAAAGACATGAAGTTTTTCCAACTTCAAGTTCACACCACTCTGACCTTTAATCCTAATTCCGTTTCCTCTTCCTAGCTTCAGCAGCTTGGCGCTTCTCCTCTTTCTGCTCTCTGCGCTTCTCTTTCTGCCGCTGTTCTTTCTTATATACTGGATCATGAAGCTGCTTCCACCTAGCATTCAATAAACTTACTGCTTCCATTTCTAGAGGATTCGTTGGCTCTGGATAAGGATGTTTGAAAAGCCTTCTGAGTTTGTCCACTTCCTGAGTAGTCCTGATCTTTGGAATGTCCTCAAAGTTCTTCATTATGAGCTGAGATTTCCAATGTGCTTTATCAGCTTTAAACTGACAATAGATCATCTTGGGGTAGCCCTTGACACGGTTAGTATTGTGAACACTAGCCGCATCTCGCTCCATCCGCTTCTTTTCCACCACTACCTCAGACAAGTAACTCATGAGTCTCTGCTTTTCTTCCACATACTTATTCTCCACTTCGCTCCATTTGAACACATATAAAACTCTCTCCAGAAATGCAGCATCTTGAGTCTGTAACAGTCATGTTCTACTCATATGCAAGAGTGTTTGATTCTGGTCTGCGTCTATGAATGCCAAGGCATCAGCTGTGTCATCGACATATGCGTGTATCCAGTATACACTATCTCTTCCCGGAACACCAACTGCCTCCCTTATCTCTCCTTGTTCCAGTGATCCAGACGGAAGAGTCAGAGCTTCATCTACATTTTTCATTGCTTGAAGAATATTCCATTTCTTCTCCATTAGCTCCGGCTCAACCTTCACATTATCTAGAGGGTTTGGAGCAATAATATCACACTTCCATATTTCATTGCTCTTCTTGAATATGATTATTTCAATGTCCTTCACATATTTTTCTTTAATTTCAGAGTAAAACCCCTTACTCATCATTTGTCTACAGACAGCTTTGAGAGATTCCACTGAAAGATCCATTAAATCATTTTCTTCCATACTTACCCTCTTCATCTTCCCATCTACTACCATTCGGACAACATCAGGATATGCTGAGAATTCTGGACCCTTGTCCTCTGCTAGCTGCATTAACTGATCTCTATACAGAATGCTGAGCTCCTCAGATTGAGAGTATTGAATTTTTGTTGCTAGCAAGAACAACTCTGACGCAGATCTTCTCGCGATGAATTGATCATCCACATACAGGAAAGACGTCGGGATTCCTTCTACTAGAGACAAGATAACCTGCCACTCCTTAAGCATCGCATTGTATCCAACCCTGACTTTCGAAATTATGCTCTTCAACGCACTTATGTAGTTCACAGTCAGTGGATTCTGCATGTTCAAGTTATAGAACAAGTCATCTGCCTCCTTGTTGTTAACTCCTTTCGCACAAGGTCCCCTCAAAATCTTCCTTGCATCATCCCACTTTTGTCCAATCCTTCTCTTGTCCAAATCAACTTGAGGATCAGCTAGCCTTGCAAGATCATGATCATACTGCTTCCCTTGGAGCTCTACTTTCTTTTCAAGGAACGCAGCATGTTCTTGCATCATCTTCATTTTATGGAACTGAGCTTGTTCCAAGGCTAACTGTTGAGATTTGAGAGTCTCCTCATCAATAGGAATTTCTTCAGGCTTTCCGGAAGACATCCCAGCACCTCCACCTTGTTCCTTCAAAGATCTATTTATTGCATGTGCTAAAGGTACGTCCTCCATGTCAGAGTCTGAATCAAGTACCTCCTGTACTTTTTCTTGATGATGACTCAGGTCAATGAATGGTTCATCTTGCTCAACCATCGTCTCCTTACCCTTTCTCTTCCTCAAAGCCTCTTCATGAGCAACCGGCTCACTTTCTATTTCTTTGAGAAGATCAGCATGTTCTTCAATTTCTTCGATTTGAACTCCCTGCTGTCTCGTCTCCTTTCCACTCTCCCCCTTAGGTGAGTTATCCTGAACACCACCTTGCTCTCCAAAGCCACCAGCAGCATAGAAACCACCAAAACCAGAACCAGAGGCTCCAGCTCCACTAGCACCACCAGCATCATCATCGGGGGGAGGTTGATTGTATTGCGACTCGAAACACTCTGGGGGCACAAAACTCCTGACTGCAAACATCATTTTACTGATCTCCACCGCCATTGTATGCATTGTAGATTCCATTGTTCCCATTCTTTCATTCAGAGTGCTTCCCAAGACACCGCCAGCATGGCCCAAGTCATTGACCTTGTTTGTCAATACATCGAATGCTGTAGCTTGACTTGCCATTCGTGGTGCGTAGTCATCAAGAGCCCTTTGAGTATTTCCAACATTGATCCCTAACTACCCCATCGATTGCCCGAACTGCCTCATTTGATCTTCCATTGATGTCATACGTGTTTCAAGATTTTGAATATTAAGGGACGGTGTTTGGCTTAGGTGACCTCGCTTTAATACTGGTTCTGATAGTATTTGGCGCTCATTTTCGGGCCTTAAAAATGAAGGTCCCTATCTCCCTAAACGCTCACACACACTCCCTGTCTCACACTCGTGTATGTCTTCAATAATAGATCCAAAATAAGAAGCAGTACCTGCAAAAACTGGATAAGAAAAATAATTTGCAGTTATGGGATCTGTTCCTGTTGTTTCCTGAGTTGGAATCTCAGGCTGAGAGGCTGCAAAGTGTTCTTGTACAATATCAGAACCGATCATCTTTGCAGCATCAGTACGTACCGGTGAAGGTACTTCTGAAGTTCGTAAAGCTTCATGTCCTTTTGAAGCAACAGTATCTTCAAAAGGTACAAATTCCTCACCAAAATCCCTATGTGCAGACTGTGCAAGGGGAGAATCACTCACGTGAGTTGGAGTGATTGAGTGCGACACACTAGGTTTGGACTGGGCTGTTGAAGTGGGAGCATGAAAAGTTTTGGCTTTCTTTCGAATAAGTGGCTGCTCTTTAGGGTCACTCTCAAAATCATTTCCTAAATCTATAGGTGCTGGCCTTTTAGCTTCCGTCAACAGAGATGAAAGAGAATAAAAATGTGTGTCAGACTCAGAAATATAGCTCTCACCCTGGGATAGATCCTGCGGGCATATGACGATACTTGCGATGATTCCGCCAAAGTAGTAACTCCTGCATCATACGTAAGCCACAGTTGAATGTTTTCAGGAATTGACATCGGTTTACCTTGATGGTAATCCTGATTGGCAATTGTAGTAAGTGACTTAGTGCCCATCCCTAGCGGTGCAGATGTTGGACTTCTGGAAAATCCCTGTCGAACAGCAAGAGCATCCCTCGGTACTAAATGATTAATAAGCATTTGTAAGAAACAAGGATACCAGCATACAACATCAGTTGTAGTAAGGTCTCTGCTTACAGGAGATCCCATTGAAGCCACTATCTCGGAGAGAACTATGCGTCCATAATTGATATCCAGTTCTCGTGCTAGGGCTACTCCAAAGATCTGCATGGGAATTGGAATCTGATGAAAATCTTTTTCGCGTGCCCGAAAACATCTTGTGATGGCCTCGAAAAAGTAATTCCATTCCACATGAAAGAATTGTTTCTGGATGTTTCCAGTGATCCGGCCAGTCGGAGGATAACATCCTATTTCTTCAAAGAATGTGAGACGTTCTGCCGCTGTAGGTTCGGGATCATAAACAGCTTTGACCGGGAATTCCAGAACCTTGTGTTAAGCATTCCCAATTCACCAACCAATCTATTGAATGTTACTTCATCAAGAGGTTTGGTGAATATATCTGCAATTTGTTGCATTGTGGGCACAAAATGTAGCTCCACATTCCCCTCCTCGGCATATTCTCTTATGAAGTGATACCTGATGTCGATGTGCTTGGTTCTTGAGTGATCTACAGGATTGTTGGTTATGGCAATAGCACTTGTGTTGTCACACATAATTGGAACTTTCTTGTGCTCCATGCCATAATCCTTCAATTGGTTCCTCATCCACAGTATTTGAGCTACACAGCTTCCAGCAGCAATGTACTCAGCTTCAGCAGTAGAAGTAGATACTGTATGTTGCTTTTTACTTTGCCAGGACACCAATCTTCTGCCAAGAAATTGACAAGCACCAGATGTGCTCTTCCTATCAATCCTGCAACCCGCATAGTCTGAATCCGAATAGCCAATTAGATTAAAACCTGTATATAACGCCCTAGAAAATATCGTAATTATTATTATTATTATTATTATTATTATTACTATTATTTTTATTTAATGATTTAATATTAAATGTGGATTATAGGGTGTGAAATTTTTTTTTTAAGATAAAATATATGTGATATCGTGATTGCATGCTTATATGATGATGTATATGTGAAATGTGAATCCGTGTATTTTTATTTGAATTTTTATGATTTAAAATCTATTTAAACTATGCATTATTCATCTTCTGAGAATTTTATAAAATCATCGGAGTTATTAAAAATCACGAATTTTTTTTTGTTATTATCCTTATGATATTATTTAGTTTTTAAAATTATTGGGTGAATTATTTTGGATGGTTAAGTATTTTAAAATGATTTTAAGATTTTTATGGCATTTAAGGGATCTTTATTTGTAAAATTCATATTAAATTCATTTTTGATCCTAAAAATATTTTAAAAAATATAGGGGTGCTTTTAATTTCATATTCTTAATTTTAAATTTTAAATTTAGTTTTTTCATCCATTCTTCATTTAATTTTTATTTTAAAACGCTTATTAATTGGTTTTTAAATTGTTTTCAGCATACAGAAATTATGAAAATGCTCTTGGGCATTTTAACCCCCAATTACTTCCAGCCTTCTTCAGACTTCTCGATACTTCTCCATTTCTCTTCACCCCGACCTTTCTCTCCCAAATTTCTCTAATCTTATCTCTCAATCTCTCTTACTCAATCTCTCCCTCTTTCTCTCGAAATTCTCCCTCTTGAAAATCGTGCACTGCTCTCTTCTCCCTCTGCGTTTCCCGATCAAACCCCCCCTCAAATCTCAGTTTTTTTTTCAATGGAAATCCGCATCTCTTCACTATATAAGCTTCAATTCGTAGTGGGTAAAAGTTTTGTTCAGTTTTCTTTTCAAATTCGAGCTGGGGTTTTGAATTAGGGCTTCGGTTTTGGCGTTTTGGGTCGATTTGGGGATGATTAGTGGTTGGATGGTGTTGATTTAGAGTGTATGGGTGGCAAGTGCTTGTGGTTTGTTGTATTCTGTCCTACGTTAAAACTAATACATGATGCCTGCTTGTTGTGCCTCATGGTTGTTTTCTTGATTACAATTCCGGCAGAGGATGATTTTTGGTTTGGGAATTTTTTTCCCCCTGCTCGATTGAGGGTGTCGGGATTGAATTGGAGTTGTTTTACATGCTGAGGGTTCAACTGATGTATACACGTAATTGTTGCTGCATTTCTTCTAATTTGTAGATATTAATTTCCGATTTAAGATATTTGGTTTTCGGTATTTTGTTAGTATAATGATGTGTTTTGGGTTTGGCAGTTAAACTGATTTTTGGGTGTTAGCATTGAATTTTTGGTCAATTCCGGATAATTTTTGTTTTGTTTATCAGCTTGGTTGATCTGGGGTTATTGATGATTTGGCTAGCTAGTAAACGGACAAGTAATGGCGAAATTTTGATAAAACTTGTGCCGGATATGGTTATGATTGTTTATACGGTTAATTGTAATTTTTGTGACTAAAATGTATTTACCTGTGTGATTGAATGTTTGATTGTTAAGGTTAGGTAGTATAGATTGATTCATGTTTTAATTTTTTTAAAAATTTAGTTGAAATGTAGTCACTTGAAAGGATGCAGACTCTCTTATATGGTGTCAAGAGTTTTAAAAACCTTATCGGTGATCAAAAAAAAACCTTATTTGGTTACTATTGTCACAAATGAATATCTTAGATTTATTTCAATTTTACTTTAGTTTATAATTACTTAATTTAATAATTCAATTAGTGTAATTGATTTATTTTATTAATTACTTATAAAATTAATTAAGTGGATGTAAATTAAATTTATTCATTTAATTATTTATTCGAAATATTTTCCAAAAATATTTTGATAATTAATATTTTGTACCAGCAAGTTAATACGTTTAATCGATATATGCAATATTTATTACATGTTTAAATTTCTGCGAGTATACTTAAGTGTCATGTAAATCAATGCGAATAATTATTTAAATAAATCACTTTAAGATGTTTGTCCTAGATGACTAGAGATAGGATTACGTGTTAAATGTTATCTGATTTCATTCCGTAAATAGTGATTCATAGTCTGTTTTGTAAATAGCGGCTCAAATATTTTTCCAGAATATGATATGTGTGAACTATATGTATTAATTGTAAAGCGTATTAAGACGCGTTTGGGTAGAATATAATTAGACGGTTAAGGTTATACGCGTACTGAAATAGTATTTTACCTGTATATAGGTAAGCATAGGAGGTCAGTTAAGAGCCAGCGTATGTGTAGATGGAATGTAGAGGAAGGAGATACTTATCGGGACTGACAAGTGATAAAGGAAAAATGGATGTATAATCGAAGAAAGGTCAAGTAGAGACGAATGTAAAGTGATAAGGAGTTAAAGTATTGGAAATGGAAAACCTGTGTATTGAGGCAAGTTTACTATCCCTCACTTATTGTTCAAGTGATGTGAAACCTTTTGTATTATTTATTTGATCTTTCGAAATCCCTTCTTGCAAATAATCATATTCTTTATATTTCTTCTGAATAATTGCGAACCTGTTCTGTTAAATATACAACGTTCCTTTCAGATCTTTTTGCTAGTGCCTATACCTTTCATTTTTATTTTTAGTGACATTTTTCTTCTATTAATTTACAAACACTCATTCTCAAATTATTCTGTCATTGTTTATTTTCCTCACCTATTGTTCAGGTGTTGAATTCTTTTAAAATTAATTTAATTTAATATTTTTCATCTTTATTAATATTTTTTCAAAGAGCAGTTTTCTTCAAATTATTGTAAACTAATTCGTGGTTTATACTGTTGTTGAGGCATGTGTTGCTCAGTGACGGTTAAAACCGAGAATGAATTGAGATCTTCTTAATTATTCAAACTCATTATTGTCATGCCGGCTTTGGCAGCGAAAGACTATGAGTGCTTAGCCGACAAGAGTGAGACGTTGAGTAATTGAGAATTTCTTAAATCTTCGTTTTAACTATTCCAAATCTTTTATGTTAGTTCAAACTTTGCAATTGTATTTATCAGTTGGTAATATTTGAAATAAGTGGTTATAGCCAGTGTAGTAACTTAAATCTTCTGATGAACTTCAAATTTTTTTTATTCCCTGATTTTCCTATAATTGCTGTTCAATGTCTCGAATCTCAATAATTGCTTCGTTATTTAATTGATTTATATTTCCTTGTTGATATACGATTCTGTCTTGCTGAACCCTACCATGTTTAGTTTAATCTTATTGCTTTATTGTTATAATTCTTTATATCAACTGCTTCTCTGTCCATTAATCTTTTAATGCTGCTCCCTAAAATGAGTTAATTAATTAAAAATGTTTTTTTAAATTCCTTATACTGGGCTGATCTGTTATCAGTGAGTTTAAGGACTGAAAAGTGGAATGTTTTAAATTAATAATAATAAATTTTTGAATAAATTGAAAAAGCGTAAGAGGCTAGGGTGGTCCTAGTCCAGCACTTTTATATAGCGTAAGAGGCTAGGGTGGTCCTAGTCCAGCATTAAAGGCCAATGTGTTGCCTAATTGGGAACCCAATTTCAAAGGAATGGGGACTTTACGTGGCTGATCACCCGTATTGTCCGTAATCAGGAGAATAATAAAAATCAACTTAAATGTTTTTAAAATGTTTTACGAAAAGTATGTTTTAAAGATGAAAAGGGTTTTAAAGGAAGGAATGTTTTGATAAGATAAATATGTTTCAAGGTAAATGGTGATTAATTTCGAAATTGTGGATATTAGAGTTAGTTGCTTTCTATCTTGATCAAAATTGGAAACTCAGTAAAACAATGAGATTAAGGATGGATATAAGTTTCCCAGTTATTCCCTTCGCGAGTAACATTGCACGTTGAAAGTGGAGTAAGAATGATTGGGGGATTTCTTGATATTCTTTTTCTCAAAAATTTTATCTGAGGCAGTGATGGTTCGTAGTAAATGGAAAATTTTTACTCTATGATGGAAATTGATTGATCTTTTGAGATAAAATATTCATTGATATTGTTCATCAATGAATTATCGTAATATCGTTGTTTCACTATATTATTAACTTGCTGAGCGTTCTTTGGCTCACTCTTTCTTTGTTTTACCTAACCCTTTGCAGTTAGGTTTAAGGACGATCTACTTGTATTTTCAAATACGAATGAGAGCGAGGAGGATCCTATCCAGAAGAGATTTCAGAGCTAACGCGGGCGAGCACGGTTTTGGATTAAGCTACAGATTAGACGGTATAGTGATTTGTAGTTAGAGTTAAGATAGAAGTTGTAATAATTTGTATAGTATAGATTCTTGTTTCATACCATAACCTGGAATCGATCCTCGGTGAGGAATCGTTAGTGTATTAAGTTTTATTTGTATTTGTTAAATTGGAATTTGGTTTGGGTTGAATTACAGGTGGATAATCCGTTTTACGAATACTTCATGCCGAATTTTTATAAAATTCCCCTGTATCAAAGTCTATTTTATTATAAAAAGTATATTTTCAGTATTGTGAAGTTGGGGCGTTACAGGTTGGTATCAGAGCGATAGGTTATGGTCACTGAAACAAGTTAGGATGATTAGGTATAAGTATTTAGGTGAGACGTTGGCGGGACGATTTAGGACAAGGTCCGCTTTATGTTATTAGGACGATGGTTGCGACATTATTTGGTATCCCGACATATCGTGCAAACGGGAGTTCGATTCATCTGATGATTCGGTCTTGGAAGAAGCAGTAAATTCGGAACCGCGTGAGTTAATTAGACGACTGGAGCTACCAGCAGGGAAGACACTACGTGTAGACCTTCGTGTACCTTTTAGAATCTCTTTTGCGATTTTAGTCACCCCGCAAACGATATAGAAAGTGCGAAAAAGACTGAAAACAAGGTGTGAAATGCGATTACTGGCATGTGTTGGAGGAATGGCGTGGTTACTCACTACTAGCTGATGATTTCATTTAATTTATCCACTAAGGAGATTTAACCTTCATTTCTGTTCCTTCTTATTTTGTCAGTACCCTATCACATTTGATAATCAATTATACTTCATTTGATGATGAACTTCGTATGTCAGATTCGATTACACACATTTCTATTATTTCAGAGATACCTCTATTTTCCAGGGGATCACTTGATTCAACATGGTGTATGTAAATTATTGAGACTCTTGAATTCTTTCTATTTTCCCCTGAATATTTGCTATTCATTATTCAACATTTTATATATATAAACGTTTGAAACTTTTGAATTCTTTTTGTTTCTCCCTGAATACTTAACCTTCTTTATTCTAACTGGAATGAACAACTCTATGTATGTATGGGATTCAGGGACATCTTATCTATGTGATAGGAGTCTGGTGGGACGCCACTGATTGTGTTTGTCATGAAAGTACTGAAGGCTGGCCACCTTTTTGTACTATGGCGTGGGACCTAAGTGACAAATGCAACCTGAAAATAGTTCAATGATCATATTGATCTCTCAGTTAAATTCTTTTACAAAATTCTTAGCAAATAAAATTCAACCTATCTTCATAAATTCTAACACCTATCTATTTTATTGATTCCTTTTGCTATAAACCCTTATGATTCCTAAAAGTTATCAATGACTGAATGCAGTAAAGATAGAGAGGACGACATGCTAAGTGGTTTAAGCTACATTTACGTTGACTGAGAATTTGTTGAGCAAGTGTGAGAATTAATGTTAAAGTAGGGATTGAATAACAAGTTAGATTACGCATTGGATTGACAACAGATGTACGAGATTCGATAATACGGAGAATTTAATACGGATAAAGAGTAGATGACAAGGACACGAGACTACTAATTTTGTTAAGTTGAAAATATAACGATAGTGGATGTATTTGGTAGGTGATAATTATGGATGGTAGATTGTTGATGAACCCTTGTTTAATACATATTTCACTGTGGACGTAGTAGATGGAATAGTACAAGATTTTGGATATTTTGAGATCGATTGTTGGATATAGGAATTTTAGAATCGAAGCGGGAAAATTTTAGTGAAGCAGAGTAGAGCTGGACAGTTTGTTCTAAGAGATTTCAACAGGTATTGGAGTTTTGGATAAAGAAGATAAGGGATTGTGTCGGATTTAACAACTTATGTGGATATAGTTAGAAGAATCATGAATATTAAAATAAAAGAGATTGGACCCAGACGGAATAAGACGATAGGAAAAAGAACACAGTGAACCAGGAAATTTTCGGAATTGGTTAACAGAAAACATGAGGATTAGTGGACAACTGTACAGGACCTAGGAGACTTAAAACAAGGAACACGGGACAAGATAGTCACCGAAAGAATATGAATTAGTAATTGAAGTACTTTCATACAGGCAATAGTCTATTATGCGAATAGGTCATGTCCGATTTTCGGTAGAAAGGATCGTCACGTACGAGTGATAAGTATCTAGAAGTAACGAGACAGGCAAACCAAAGGATTAAGTTATGTTTGAAATTCGAAGGGCCTACAGGGTGAGCCTATCCATATGTGAATTGATATACAGGAATTGCTAGTGTGGAAGAAATAACATGGAGATTGAAAGAGGAATGGTTGAGTAATACCGTCATTTCGTTTTCTTAATATTGATTCTGAGGACAGAATCCTATTAAGGGGGGAAGGATATAACGCCCTAGAAAATATCGTAATTATTATTATTATTATTATTATTACTATTATTTTTATTTAATGATTTAATATTAAATGTGGATTATAGGGTGTGAAATTTTTTTTTTAAGATAAAATATATGTGATATCGTGATTGCATGCTTATATGATGATGTATATGTGAAATGTGAATCCGTGTATTTTTATTTGAATTTTTATGATTTAAAATCTATTTAAACTATGCATTATTCATCTTCTGAGAATTTTATAAAATCATCGGAGTTATTAAAAATCACGAATTTTTTTTTGTTATTATCCTTATGATATTATTTAGTTTTTAAAATTATTGGGTGAATTATTTTGGATGGTTAAGTATTTTAAAATGATTTTAAGATTTTTATGGCATTTAAGGGATCTTTATTTGTAAAATTCATATTAAATTCATTTTTGATCCTAAAAATATTTTAAAAAATATAGGGGTGCTTTTAATTTCATATTCTTAATTTTAAATTTTAAATTTAGTTTTTTCATCCATTCTTCATTTAATTTTTATTTTAAAACGCTTATTAATTGGTTTTTAAATTGTTTTCAGCATACAGAAATTATGAAAATGCTCTTGGGCATTTTAACCCCCAATTACTTCCAGCCTTCTTCAGACTTCTCGATACTTCTCCATTTCTCTTCACCCCGACCTTTCTCTCCCAAATTTCTCTAATCTTATCTCTCAATCTCTCTTACTCAATCTCTCCCTCTTTCTCTCGAAATTCTCCCTCTTGAAAATCGTGCACTGCTCTCTTCTCCCTCTGCGTTTCCCGATCAAACCCCCCCTCAAATCTCAGTTTTTTTTTCAATGGAAATCCGCATCTCTTCACTATATAAGCTTCAATTCGTAGTGGGTAAAAGTTTTGTTCAGTTTTCTTTTCAAATTCGAGCTGGGGTTTTGAATTAGGGCTTCGGTTTTGGCGTTTTGGGTCGATTTGGGGATGATTAGTGGTTGGATGGTGTTGATTTAGAGTGTATGGGTGGCAAGTGCTTGTGGTTTGTTGTATTCTGTCCTACGTTAAAACTAATACATGATGCCTGCTTGTTGTGCCTCATGGTTGTTTTCTTGATTACAATTCCGGCAGAGGATGATTTTTGGTTTGGGAATTTTTTTCCCCCTGCTCGATTGAGGGTGTCGGGATTGAATTGGAGTTGTTTTACATGCTGAGGGTTCAACTGATGTATACACGTAATTGTTGCTGCATTTCTTCTAATTTGTAGATATTAATTTCCGATTTAAGATATTTGGTTTTCGGTATTTTGTTAGTATAATGATGTGTTTTGGGTTTGGCAGTTAAACTGATTTTTGGGTGTTAGCATTGAATTTTTGGTCAATTCCGGATAATTTTTGTTTTGTTTATCAGCTTGGTTGATCTGGGGTTATTGATGATTTGGCTAGCTAGTAAACGGACAAGTAATGGCGAAATTTTGATAAAACTTGTGCCGGATATGGTTATGATTGTTTATACGGTTAATTGTAATTTTTGTGACTAAAATGTATTTACCTGTGTGATTGAATGTTTGATTGTTAAGGTTAGGTAGTATAGATTGATTCATGTTTTAATTTTTTTAAAAATTTAGTTGAAATGTAGTCACTTGAAAGGATGCAGACTCTCTTATATGGTGTCAAGAGTTTTAAAAACCTTATCGGTGATCAAAAAAAAACCTTATTTGGTTACTATTGTCACAAATGAATATCTTAGATTTATTTCAATTTTACTTTAGTTTATAATTACTTAATTTAATAATTCAATTAGTGTAATTGATTTATTTTATTAATTACTTATAAAATTAATTAAGTGGATGTAAATTAAATTTATTCATTTAATTATTTATTCGAAATATTTTCCAAAAATATTTTGATAATTAATATTTTGTACCAGCAAGTTAATACGTTTAATCGATATATGCAATATTTATTACATGTTTAAATTTCTGCGAGTATACTTAAGTGTCATGTAAATCAATGCGAATAATTATTTAAATAAATCACTTTAAGATGTTTGTCCTAGATGACTAGAGATAGGATTACGTGTTAAATGTTATCTGATTTCATTCCGTAAATAGTGATTCATAGTCTGTTTTGTAAATAGCGGCTCAAATATTTTTCCAGAATATGATATGTGTGAACTATATGTATTAATTGTAAAGCGTATTAAGACGCGTTTGGGTAGAATATAATTAGACGGTTAAGGTTATACGCGTACTGAAATAGTATTTTACCTGTATATAGGTAAGCATAGGAGGTCAGTTAAGAGCCAGCGTATGTGTAGATGGAATGTAGAGGAAGGAGATACTTATCGGGACTGACAAGTGATAAAGGAAAAATGGATGTATAATCGAAGAAAGGTCAAGTAGAGACGAATGTAAAGTGATAAGGAGTTAAAGTATTGGAAATGGAAAACCTGTGTATTGAGGCAAGTTTACTATCCCTCACTTATTGTTCAAGTGATGTGAAACCTTTTGTATTATTTATTTGATCTTTCGAAATCCCTTCTTGCAAATAATCATATTCTTTATATTTCTTCTGAATAATTGCGAACCTGTTCTGTTAAATATACAACGTTCCTTTCAGATCTTTTTGCTAGTGCCTATACCTTTCATTTTTATTTTTAGTGACATTTTTCTTCTATTAATTTACAAACACTCATTCTCAAATTATTCTGTCATTGTTTATTTTCCTCACCTATTGTTCAGGTGTTGAATTCTTTTAAAATTAATTTAATTTAATATTTTTCATCTTTATTAATATTTTTTCAAAGAGCAGTTTTCTTCAAATTATTGTAAACTAATTCGTGGTTTATACTGTTGTTGAGGCATGTGTTGCTCAGTGACGGTTAAAACCGAGAATGAATTGAGATCTTCTTAATTATTCAAACTCATTATTGTCATGCCGGCTTTGGCAGCGAAAGACTATGAGTGCTTAGCCGACAAGAGTGAGACGTTGAGTAATTGAGAATTTCTTAAATCTTCGTTTTAACTATTCCAAATCTTTTATGTTAGTTCAAACTTTGCAATTGTATTTATCAGTTGGTAATATTTGAAATAAGTGGTTATAGCCAGTGTAGTAACTTAAATCTTCTGATGAACTTCAAATTTTTTTTATTCCCTGATTTTCCTATAATTGCTGTTCAATGTCTCGAATCTCAATAATTGCTTCGTTATTTAATTGATTTATATTTCCTTGTTGATATACGATTCTGTCTTGCTGAACCCTACCATGTTTAGTTTAATCTTATTGCTTTATTGTTATAATTCTTTATATCAACTGCTTCTCTGTCCATTAATCTTTTAATGCTGCTCCCTAAAATGAGTTAATTAATTAAAAATGTTTTTTTAAATTCCTTATACTGGGCTGATCTGTTATCAGTGAGTTTAAGGACTGAAAAGTGGAATGTTTTAAATTAATAATAATAAATTTTTGAATAAATTGAAAAAGCGTAAGAGGCTAGGGTGGTCCTAGTCCAGCACTTTTATATAGCGTAAGAGGCTAGGGTGGTCCTAGTCCAGCATTAAAGGCCAATGTGTTGCCTAATTGGGAACCCAATTTCAAAGGAATGGGGACTTTACGTGGCTGATCACCCGTATTGTCCGTAATCAGGAGAATAATAAAAATCAACTTAAATGTTTTTAAAATGTTTTACGAAAAGTATGTTTTAAAGATGAAAAGGGTTTTAAAGGAAGGAATGTTTTGATAAGATAAATATGTTTCAAGGTAAATGGTGATTAATTTCGAAATTGTGGATATTAGAGTTAGTTGCTTTCTATCTTGATCAAAATTGGAAACTCAGTAAAACAATGAGATTAAGGATGGATATAAGTTTCCCAGTTATTCCCTTCGCGAGTAACATTGCACGTTGAAAGTGGAGTAAGAATGATTGGGGGATTTCTTGATATTCTTTTTCTCAAAAATTTTATCTGAGGCAGTGATGGTTCGTAGTAAATGGAAAATTTTTACTCTATGATGGAAATTGATTGATCTTTTGAGATAAAATATTCATTGATATTGTTCATCAATGAATTATCGTAATATCGTTGTTTCACTATATTATTAACTTGCTGAGCGTTCTTTGGCTCACTCTTTCTTTGTTTTACCTAACCCTTTGCAGTTAGGTTTAAGGACGATCTACTTGTATTTTCAAATACGAATGAGAGCGAGGAGGATCCTATCCAGAAGAGATTTCAGAGCTAACGCGGGCGAGCACGGTTTTGGATTAAGCTACAGATTAGACGGTATAGTGATTTGTAGTTAGAGTTAAGATAGAAGTTGTAATAATTTGTATAGTATAGATTCTTGTTTCATACCATAACCTGGAATCGATCCTCGGTGAGGAATCGTTAGTGTATTAAGTTTTATTTGTATTTGTTAAATTGGAATTTGGTTTGGGTTGAATTACAGGTGGATAATCCGTTTTACGAATACTTCATGCCGAATTTTTATAAAATTCCCCTGTATCAAAGTCTATTTTATTATAAAAAGTATATTTTCAGTATTGTGAAGTTGGGGCGTTACACTGTATCTCTTGGGTACCAAATCCCTAGATTTGGTGTGCCCTTGAGATACATAAAAATTCTTTTGACGGCTACGAGATGTGATTCTCTAGGATCCGCTTGGAACCTTGCACATAAACAAGTTGCGAACATTATATCGGGTCTACTTGCAGTTAAATAGAGAAGGGAGCCAATCATACCTCGATAGCTTGTGATGTCAACTGATTTACCTGATTTGTCTTCATCAAGCTTCGTGGCTGTTGCCATGGGAGTCGTAGCTGCTGATGCATCTTCTAGATTGTACTTCTTGAGTAAATCTCTGACGTACTTGGATTGACAGATAAAGATACCATCTTTTCTCTGACTGATCTGTAATCCAAGGAAGAAGGACAGCTCTCCCATCATGCTCATCTCATATTTTTCCTGCATTAGCTTAGCAAATTTCTCGCACAAGCGCTCATTAGATGACCCAAAAATAATATCGTCCACATAGACTTGAACAAGTATTAGATCATTCCTTACATTTTTATAGAACAATGTTTTATCAATTACTCCCCTAGTAAAACCATTTTCAATTAAGAATAAGGATAGGGTTTCATACCATCGCCTTGGGGATTGCTTGAGGCCATAGACAGATTTGAAGAGAAGATACACAAAATCTACAAGTTCTGGATCGATGAATCCAGGCGGCTGTTCCAGATACACTTCTTCTTCTAACTCTCCGTCCAGGAAGGCACTTTTCACATCCATCTGAAAAACCTTGAAGTTTTTATGTGCTGCAAATGCCAAGAACATCCTGACTGCCTCAAGTCTTGCAACCGGTGCATAGGTCTCATCATAATCAATTCCTTCTCGCTGAGAATAACCTTTTGCAACCAAACGAGCCTTGTTTCGTGTTACAAGTCCGTTTTCATCCAGTTTATTTCTGAATACCCACCTAGCTCCAATTACTGATGTGTTCTTTGGTCGGGGTACCAGTTTCCAAACTTTCTGCCTTTCAAACTGATTGAGTTCCTCTTGCATTACACTCACCCAATCAGCATCACCAAGAGCTTCTTCTATTTCTTTAGGTTCAAGCTTGGATAAGAACCCAGAATATAAGCAAATATTAGCCAGGTCAGCTCTTGCAGTTCTTCTAGTAGTCACACCAACATCTGGATCACCAATAATTAATTCAAACGGATGATCTCTATTCCATACCCGTTCTCGTGGAAATTGTCTTGATGATTCAGCTTGACTTTCTGAGTTGTGGTGTTGACTACTTTGATTATTTTCACTAACTCCCCCTGAGTTAGTGCCAGCTCCTACAGAACTAGTGTCAACTCGTCTCGAGCCTTGAACAGTTGTCCTCGAGCTGCTATTTACTCCCCCTGAGTTGTTGCCGGTTCGTACTGAAGAAGTCTCTTCTGATCTTGTAGAACTAGATCGTTCACTAGACTCAGGTTCTTCACATACACTTGAGACATTTAATGGGACAACTAACTCGGGTTCATCTTCAAGTTCATCTAAGTCCAGATTCTGAAATTTTAGGGACTCAGGTTCACTAGAATCTCTAGAAATTGATGGGAGTTTGGTATTGTCGAATCTGACGTTGTAGCTTTCAGTCACTTTTCGATCATTCACTAAGAACACCCTATAAGCTGCCACCACATCTGTGGAGTAGCCAACAAAGATTCCTTCACGAGCTTTTGCTGCAAACTTGCCTAGATTTTCATCATCTATAAGTACATAGCATTTTGATCCAAAGACATGAAAGTATTTGATTTTTGGTCTTCTGTTGTTCATTAGCTCACATGGTGTCTTTTCTTTATCTTTTATGATCAAGGTTCTATTTTGAATGTAACACGCGGTACTCACTGCTTCGGCCCAGAAGTACAGAGGAAGTTTCGAATCATACAACAAAGTTCTTGCTGCTTCAACCAAAGTTCTATTCTTCCTTTCAACTACTCCATTTTGCTGTGGAGTTCTCGGGGCTGAATACTGATGACGTATTCCATTAGATACACAGAAGTCATTCAGCACTGCGTTTTTGAATTCAGTGCCTTTGTCTGATCTAATCGTCTTCACAGTAAGTGTTGAAACATTCTCAATTTGAGTGATGTGATCAATGATTAGGAAAGGTACTTCGTCTTTCGTCATTGCGAACAATACCCATGTATACTTGGAGAAGTCATCCACGATTACCAATGCATATCTTTTCCTAGACAAAGATAGGACATTCACTGGGCCAAACAAATCCATATGAAGAAGTTGCAGAGGCTCAGTAATACTAGAAATTTCTTTGCTTTTATACGATGCTCGCTTCGACTTTCCCATTTCACAAGCTTCACAGAGTCCTTTCGGAGCGAATTCCATTTGAGGTAGATCTCTCACCAATTCTCATCTCGCGAGAGCATTCATCGTTTTGAAGTTTAAGTGAGATAGCTTTTTGTGCCATAACCAGCTTTCATCATCCGAAGCTTTGCTGTAGAAACAGGTGACCTCATTCTGATTTGCTGAATCCATGTCCGCCACAAAAAGATCTGCCTTTCAAACTCCTCTCAAAGCCAATGAGTCTTCCTTGATGTGAGTAATTGATACACCTTTCTTGTTGAAGACAATTTCGTAACCTTTGTCACAGAATTGACTGATACTCAACAGATTGTGCTTCAGTCCCTCAACATAGGAAATATCTTCAATGATGACATTACCCGTCATCAGTTTGCCATATCCCTTTGTCACACCTATGCTGTCATCTCCAAAGGTAACATAAGGGCCAGCCTTCATAACCAACTCTGTAAGCAGGGACTTGTTTCCAGTCATATGCCTCGATGCTCCACTGTCTAGCACCCATATAACTTTACTTCTGTTCTGCTTAATGCCCTGCATTGACAGATTGATTAAACGTTCTTCGGAACCCAACTTTGATTGGGCCCGGTTTTTCTATACGATCGAGAATCAACAGATTTAACAACAGGAGATGCACTTTTCTTTACATTACTAGAGCTTTCGACTTTCTCCTTTCCTTTCTCAAACTTGACAGATTTGTCAGTCTTAGGAGAAGGTTTGTCACTCCTAACTTTAGGAGGACTAACAGTCTTGGCTCTCACATGCTTCTTTTTGATGTTTGAACTAGCAGCAGTATTTGAGCATGACTGGCTTGATGCATTCATTAAATTCACAAAAGTTTGCATGATGTTAAAAGTGCATGGCATACAATTAGGTTAACCACACTGTGCATGATTCTGATGCAGATTATTCATTGTATATGTGGCAGGCATGGCATGTGCAGCAGGAACATTTATGTTAGCTTTACATGCATAAGAAAGATGTTCAGTAGATTTACAGTGATAACATGCTTTCTTTATTCGTTCAGCCTTAACCTCTTTTATGCCTTTTTCTTTCTTACCTTGTTGTTTAACAGCCTTAGCTCCTAATTATGCTCTAGATTCATCTCTAGGGCAATTGATTTTAACTTGTTTGATAGGAGTTATAGGTTGTGCTTTCTGGCGATCTTCCATCTCAATCTCATATCTAGCTATTAATTCAGTCTCTTCTTCTAATCGAGGAACAAGGTGTTTGAAGATAGGTTTGACAACTGATTTAAGAAGGCTAGGAATTTCCTTTTTAAGGTCACTGGAACTAGTGTCGATAGGTCTCTTTCCTTCTTTCTTAGGAAGGTTAGAATAGTCAAGTCCTATACCTATTCCAGTTATTTATTTAAATGTGTCGTTATCTACATACAGTTTACTAGCAGCTAGTTTGTAAGCTTCACATTTAGTTTCTAACTCAGCTAGGTCATTCCTAAGACATGCTTCTATTTCTTCCTTAAGGATGAGCTTGTGTTCCAAAGATTTAATAAAGTCTCTTAGGGAAGTATCTACAGTGCAAGCAGCCTCTAACTCTTCCACTTTTGCCTCAAGCATTCTGCTTTTGGCGACAAGTGTTTTCTGTTCCTTCTGAGAAGTGTCTAGGCTTTTGCACAACATGAGTAACATCTTCCTCATCTGAATCATCCCAAGCTCTTCCTTCTGTTACTAATAAAGCTCTTTTTCCATGTCTTTCCTTCACCAACGATTCATACTTGCTTTTGAGGGCTTCATATGTCTCTTTTGGATAAGTCTGTTTAGGCTTTTTGCAGTCTGTAGCAAAATGTCCAGCTTCACCACAGTTATAGCATTTGAACTTCATTTTGAAATCCAAAGGAGATTTGTAGCTGGTACTCTTGCCTTTACCTTTGTAGCTTGACGAACTACCACCACCACTAGCAACCCGATAGTAAGATGAAGAATTTCTCTAAGGTCGGTTGCTCTTTCTGAATCTCATGTTGCTGAACTTCCTTGCCATGTATGCCATGACACTATCGTCCATGTTGTCCAGCTCCTCTTGGGTGAAGTAGTCATCATCACTGTTAGATGTGCACTCGTCATCATTATTAACTTTATGTGGTGCAGGTGATGATTTAGACTTTTCTGCAACTATTGCCTTCTTAGACTCTTCCTCATCAGCAACTAATCCTGATGCAGTTTCTTTTCCTTTTGAATCATTGTCCCATGCTTGATCTTAAAGTGTCTCCAGCTCATAGGTCTTTAGTATTCCATAATACTCTTCCAGAGAAGTTGTATGCAAATCTATGGTTTCTCTTACAGCGTAGACCCTATGTTCAATGCTCTTTGGCTGGTTCCTCAGATATCTCGTATTGGTCTCAACCATGGGGAGAGTTATACCTCTCATATTCAAATCCAATACCAACTGACTGAATCTTAGATAGACGTCTGTTATGCCTTCTCCTTTTCTTATTCTGAAGGTGTCATACTCCATCTTGAGTATGAGTGTCTTGTTGCTTCTAACCTCTGCAGATCCTTCCATGACAACTTCTATCTTGTCCCAAATCTTCTTTGCTGTATTCAGACCTTTGACTATGTTGAACATTTCATGATCAAGGGATTCCATCAAGGTTTGTCGTACGGAAGTATCATAAGCTATTTGCTCCTTGTCAACATCTGAAAACTCCGATGCCTTTTTAGGCTCAGACCGAGGTGGTATAACCTCCTTTCCTTCTGTATGCTCAGGAATAATCACCATTGGAACAAATTTACCCTTGTCATGGACTTCCAGATATTCAGGGTTAACTGTCTCTAAGTAGAGTCTCATTCTGAAGACCCATTCTTCATAGTGATCTCGGTTGAACATTGGGATCTTGAATGCATTTTTAGGAGCCATTTCAATTCTGGTCACCAAAAGTTTCTAAGTACCCAAGACTCGGCTATGTAGAATATATATGTAGAACTTCTGCCTAAGTCGAAATTTCTCTAAGTAGAAATTTTTGTTCAAGTCGAACTTCACCAAGTAGAAATTATCCAAGTCGAATTTCTATGTAGAAAATCTCAAGTAGAAACTCTATGTAGAACTTTTGTCCTTGGAATAAATTTGCTGCAGATTACTTTAATATTGAATAAACAATATTATCTCTTTAAACCTTTTTGACTTTTGAGGCTTTAATCACCTAAATTACCTAACCCACATGCTAGGTACTGAGTATGTTCTGCTATGCTTTCTGCCGTGAATAACGCACATCAAAAGTCCAAAAACAGCTTTTTTTTGTTTTTACTTTTTATCTTTTTGAGAAGGAAATCAAAAAGTTGTTGGGTTGTCTTCTTTAATAAGAACAAATGATGAACACTCAAGAACACCAAATATCAAAGTACCCAGATTAATTCATAAAAATTAATTAAAATACATCCAAGCTAAATAATAACAATAATAACACCTGGAGTATTTAAATAATTTTCTTTGGATGAGTTTTCACTACAAACGAATTAAAGCTCACCTTTCTAGAATTTTAGAAAAGTAGATCTAGAAAATGAAAACTCACGATTCTTCTACCAAACACAAGGATCTATGTTTTGTGTGTTAAACATATAGCTCTGATACCAATTGTTAGGTCCAAATGTGTTGTAGAGGGGGGGTGAATACAACTTTTCGAATTTGATAAGCAATAAATACGATGCAATAAATGAACACACAGATTCAAGGAATATATGTCTTATATATAACTTGAAGTGGTTGCTACAACATTCATTACAAAGTATAACAGAAGTTCAGTCAGTAGTGAATGATACTAAGCTCTGTGAATACACTCTCTCTCTTTTACATGTGTTTCTCTCAAGAATTGCTCACACTAAAAAAACATTACACAAGTACTTCTATTTATACTACATGTAATCTATGTCCTGTAGTCTTCAAAGACTAAGATATACGTGGCCCAATGATGTCCACATAAATCTTGCCTTATCTTGAAAGCTTGGAAATCTGCCAATCAGAAGATGCCATGTGTCATGTTGAAACTGCACTCTAAGTAGAATTTCTACTTAGCCATCTCGAATTTCTAAGTAGAACTTCTACTTAGAAATATTCTACTTGGTCATCTAGAATATTTAGTACTTAGAAAATATTTTGGTTTTCAACTTGAAACTTCAATGCACATCTTGAACTTGTGATATCTTCATGTCTTCTTTATTCTTCACCAAACTTTTGAACATGGATCTTTATTACTGACATAAACTTGCTATCAATGTCCTGACACTTGATGCACTGGTCTGGTTCATAAGTGACTAGTCTTGATAGTGTTTTTACTTCTTGAATAAATTACCATATTCAATTAGTAATGAGGCTTTCCAATGTTAGCTTTCCTTCTTGTTCACTTGAAATCAATTTGTCTTATTGATACTGATAGTTATGATTTTGATTCTTGGCTTTTCAAATCACTGAGGCATGAACAACTTTGACTTGAACTTCTCTCAATGATTTCTTCTTGGCTTGATCATAGTTACCATGTTGAATTGTATCAATTACCTTGTCTTCATTTAGTGTTGATTTCTTTGTGGCTTCTTGTTCTTGATTGTCTTCTGGTTAAGTATCTTTTCCTTTAGTTGAGTTACATTAG
Organism: Saposhnikovia divaricata; assembly: GCA_036435485.1. Taxonomy (NCBI): domain Eukaryota; kingdom Viridiplantae; phylum Streptophyta; class Magnoliopsida; order Apiales; family Apiaceae; genus Saposhnikovia; species Saposhnikovia divaricata. Next base: position 63,571,752 of record CM071594.1, read on the forward strand.
TTATAGTGTTACAAGTTTACACACTCTGCCTTTCAGCTGGGATCGCTTCGGGCCTTGCATGGCATAGCTTAGCCGTATGTGGCTTTTATTTCTAGTCTTTCAATCACGGTCCTTCGTGATTAAACTTTTATTTGGCTTAAATGATGTAACCCTAACTGTTGGCCCTTCGGGGTCTTTATTTATGCACTTGTTTGTTTTATTCGTATGTTCATTTATTTTCGGTACTTGGTCTTCCTAGACTCACACTCAATAGGTGCTTGGTACATAAACAAAATATAGAATCATAAAATGGAAAACAAGTTTGCATTAATAACTCAAAAAGGGTTCAACCCTTACACAGCTCATTATTGTCCTACTCGGGGCATCAAACCCTGGGATGGTTTCATCGAACCTTATTTCTACTTCTCCTACTAGATAAATAAAAAACTACATCCTTGCAAAGGCAGCTTAGACAAAATAAATCTTGAGGTTCAAGGCATGCCAAGTACGGGGCACCTCAACCCCGTCCAAGGTCTCCAACTTATATGATCCTCGTCCCAACGTCTTCCTAACTCGATACGGCCCTTCCCAGTTTGGGGCTAGTTTTCCTTTCTGGCCAACTCCAGAAGCCTCGATCTTCCTCAGAACCAAGTCACCTTGCTGAAAGAACCTCTCCTTAACCCTGTGGTTGTAATAGAAGGATGCTTTCTTTTGATGCTCCGCATTTCTGGCGTTTGCCTCGTCCCTGACTTCATCAATCAGATCTAGGGCGAGCCTCATACCTTCTTCATTTGTCTCAGGTTCAAATGCCTCAACTCGAGGTGATGCATGCATGATCTCCAGTGGCACAACTGCCTCAGCTCCATAAGCTAGCAGAAACGGGGTTGCTCCTGTGGTCACCTTGCAAGTAGTGCGATAAGCCCAGAGTATAGGCAGTAACTCGTCCACCCAAGTGCTCCTTGAGCGTTCAACCCTTTTCTTAAGTCCATCAAGGATGATCCGGTTGGCCACCTCAGCCTGTCCATTTGCTTGCGGATGTGCTACTGAGGTAAAACGAAGCTCAATAGCATTCTCCTCACAGTACTTCTTAAATTCTTCATTATTGAACTGTGTCCCATTATCCGTCATAAGGATTCGTGGGATGCCATATCTGCAGATTATGTTCTCCCAAAAGAACTGGGAAACTTGCTTGGTGGTTATTTTGGTTAAAGGCTTAGCCTCAATCCACTTGGTGAAGTAGTCAATGGCGACAATCAAAAACTTCCTCTCTGCTGATGCCATAGGGAAAGGACCAACAATGTCCATCCCCCACATTGAAAACGGAATGGGGGAACTGACTGACGTTAACATCTCAGGCGGTTGCCTGACAATTGGAGCATGTTTCTGGCATCTCTCACATCTCTTGACATAGTTTTGTGCATCAGCCAACATCTCCGGCCAATAGAACCCTAAACGAATTATCTTGTGAGCTAGGGCTCTGCCCCCCAAGTGTTGCCCATAGATCCCTTCATGAACTTCCTCCAATGCTTCCCTTGCCTCTTGAGGCCTTAGACACTTCAAGTATGGGATGACGAACGACCTCTTGTACAGAATGCCCTCAATCAAAGTGTATCTCAATGCTCTTACTGAAAGTTTTCGTGCCTCCAAGGCATTGTCTGGGAGCCACCCGGTCTCAAGGTGTGCCTTGATAGGATCTATCCAAGAGCTTCCCACATCAATTGGTGCCACTAATTTCGAGTCGATAGTCGGGGCCTTCAAGACCTGGAAGTAAACACTCCCTGCATAGTTTTCTATCTCGGAAGAAGCGAACTTAGATAAGGCATCGGCCTTAACGTTCTCTTCTCTCGGGATGTGTTCTACATAACACTCGTCAAATTGAGTCATGACAGCTTTCACAACTCGCAGATACTTTGCCATAGTTTCATCCTTGGCCTCAAATTCACCATTTACTTGAGAGACTACTATTCTTGAATCTCCACAAACTTTGAGATTCTTGACTCTCATGATTCTGGCCAAGCCTAAACCAGCTATCAAGGCCTCATAGTCAGCTTCATTGTTGGTTGTCTGGAAATCCAACTTCAAAGCATATTCAACTGTGAACCCATCGGGGTTTTGCAATACTAAGCCTGCGCCACTAGATTTTGTTTTTGATGCTCCATCAAAATAGAGCACCCAATATTCCTTCTGATCAGGTTCAAGTTCTTCATCTTTATCTTGCTTCTCAGGGGTTGTTATCATCGCCTGCCCCCCGACTTCTTGGTTGCTAATGGTGCATTCAACCACGAAGTCAGCCAATGCCTGAGCCTTAATGGCTGTTTGAGGCTTATAAGTGATGTCAAATTCTCCAAGTTCAATCGCCCACTTGATTAGCCTTCCACTAGCCTTTGGGCTATGCAAAATGTTTCTCAACTGTTGGTCCGCCAGGACTTCAATCTTATGTGCCTGGAAGTACGGGCGTAACTTCCTCGAGGCTGTTATCAATGCCAAGGCGAACTTCTCAATGGGAGAGTAATTCAGCTCAACCCCGTGCAACACCTTGCTCACATAATAGATAGGTTTCTGGACCTTCTTCTCTTCTCGAATGAGAACGACGCTCAACGCTTGCTCAGATACCGCCAGGTATAGATAAAGAGTCTCCCCGGGACTAGGTTTGGCCAGCAACGGGGCTTCAACCATGTACTTCTTCAGTTGTTCAAAGGCCTCTTGGCTCTCAGGGGTCCACTCAAAATTTTTCACCTTCTTCAATGCTTGAAAGAAAGGCAAACATTTGTCACCAGACTTGGAGATGAATCTTCCTAAAGCCGCTACCCGGCCTGTCAACTTCTGCACATCTCTTATAGAGCGTGGTGGCTCCATGTCTAAGACCGCCTTGATCTTGTCAGGGTTGGCCTCTATTCCTCTCTTTGAAACCATCAGACCCAAAAATTTGCCTGATCCAACGCCAAAGGCACACTTGGCTGGATTCAACATCATTTTGTGGTGCCTCAGCACTTCGAATGCCTCTCTGAGGTGCTTAATGTGGTCTGCCTTGAACAGGCACTTGACTAGCATGTCATCAACATAGACCTCCATGGTTTTTCCAATTAGATGGGCGAATATCTTATTCACCAGTCGTTGGTAAGTAGCTCCTGCATTTTTTAGACCGAAAGCCATAACAAGATAGCAGAAAACACCGAAGTCAGTTATGAAAGATACCTTAGGGACGTCATCCTTGTGCATCTTAATCTGATTGTAGCCGCTGAAACCATCCATGAAGCTCAGCATCTCATGTCCAACTGTGGCATCTATTAACATGTCTATCCTTGGTAAAGGGAAGCAATCCTTAGGTCATGCGTCATTCAAGTCGGTGAAGTCTATACACATCCTCCACTTACCGTTGGCTTTCTTGACCATCACAGGGTTAGCCAACCATTCAGGAAACTGAATCTCTTCAATAAATCCAGCTTCTAAGAGCTTTTCCACTTCTTGCTTTATGGCCTCTTACCTTTCAGGTGCAAAGTTCCTCTTCTTCTGCTGTATTATCTTCTGATTAGGATCGACATTCAATCTGTGAGTTATGAGTTGGGGATCATTCCCTGGCATATCAGCTGCTGTCCAAGCAAACACATCGCTATTTTCTTGCAAGAATGCTATCAACTTGCCCTTCAGGGGTTCCTTCAAAGAGGCTCCTATATAAGTCACCTTCTTAGGGTCACCTAGCTCCAGAGGAATAGGTATTAAGTCCTCTGCTGGCTTTCCTCGGTGTTCATCATCACCACGGACATCCATGTCTTCGATCGGAAGTACCTGCCCCCCGATTCCATCAGCTCTTAACGCGGATACATAACAACTTCTTGCCATCTTCTGATCACCCTTTTGTTCTCCAACACCATTCCTGGTTGGAAACTTAATCTTCATATGATATGTGGAGGCCACAGCCTTGAATGCATGAAGTCCAGTCCTTCCTAGGATTGCGTTATAAGTCGAGGATGCCTTGATCACAAGGAAATTCAGCATCTGAGTAGCCTCTCTAGGTTCCTGTCCAATTGTCATGGGTAACTGAATAGTCCCTTCAACCTTGGACTCAACTCCATTAAATCCGTAGATTGGCATGTTGGTGGGGGTCAACTGAGAATCGGTGTACCCCATTTTCACAAACGCATCGTGAAACAAGATATCAACAGAAGCTCCATTGTCTATCAAGACTCGTTTCACCTCCGAGTTTCCAATCACAGGAGTTATGACCAACGGGTCGTCATGGGGGAACTTTACCCCTTCGAGATCTGAATCATCAAACCCAATAACTATTTCAGTCCTAGCACGTTTTGGGGCTTCTCCCACAATGTGCATTACTTCTCTGGCATACGCTTTTCGAGAGTTTCGAGTCGTGCCGGCCGCTGTCGGGCCTCCCCAAATCATATTAACAACTGGCCCTCGGGGCTGTGGGTTACGATCACGATCACGATCGTTATCTCTTCTATCATTGTCTCTCCTGTCATAGTCCCTTCTTTGGGTTCCACGATCATCATTCTTCGTGAACTTGCTTAGCTTTCCTTTTCAGATCAAGAACTCAATCTCATCTTTCAACTGTCTACAATCATCTGTATCATGACCCACATCACGGTGGTACCTACAGTATTGATCCTTGTTTCTTTTCGTGGGATCACCCCTAAGTGGCTTCGGCCATCGGAAGTCTTTATCCTTCTCAATATCTAGCAAGATCTGACTCCTATGAGCGTTCAGCCTTGCATAATCAGAAAACCTCGGTCCCAAACCCTTCTTTGGTGGTGACTCGGAATCCTTGCTAGTCCGGGGATACTTGTCCCTAGCATCGTATTCTTGCTCTTGCTTTCGTTTCTTCGAATCATTAGAACCCTTGTCATTGCCTCCTGTGGTTTCCTTCTTCATGTTGTCCTCAGCCTTGATATATTTGTCGGCCCTCCGTTGGAGCTCGGCCATATTTTCAGGAGGATGTTTTGCCAAAGACCTTTTAAAGAAGAGATCAGTGGTTCCGTGTTCCAGGGCTACCATGGCCACCTTATTTTCCAAATCAGTGATGTTCAGCGTCTCCTTGGTGAACCGCTTGAGGTAATCCCTCAGATTCTCGTTCTTCCCCTGCACCACATACATAAGGGATGCAGAACGTTTTTCATGAACTCTCCCACTAATGAACTGGCTGACAAAGGCGGCACTCAGCTCTTTGAATGAGCCAATTGAGTTTGCAGGTAAGCGGCTATACCACCTTTGAGCCATGCCAGACAGGGTTTGAGGGAACGCCCTACACTTTAAGGCGTCGCTCGCAGGCTGCAACAGCAGTGCATTTGAGAATGTCCTAACATGGTTTGCGGGATCGCCCGTTCCATCATAGGCCTTAATCGTCGGCATCTTGAACTTCCTTGAGATGCGAGCATTCATTACCTCTTCAGTGAACGGAGGTGTAGGATCATCAGGATCCCCAAGGGGCATCAGATCCCTAGGGTTACTTTTGGGGGTCTCCACCCTTGTCGATTTTTCAGTTGGGGCTTCGTCCCTTCGTTGTCTCCTTGAGGGCCTCTCCAGATTTATAATGGGAATCCTCCCTGTAACTGGAGGAGGTTGAATCAGACTTCGCCTTGCTTGCTCTCTAGCAATATCATCCTTCAACCTTTGGATCTCAACTTCATGAGCCTTAATCCTTTCCTCAGCCGTTTGTGGAGGTCCATCATGGATTCTTTGGGACCTCCTTCGAGGTTATTTACTAGCACGTCGCCTCCTCGGGGCTTCACCACGATCATCGTTGTCATCCTCAGACGTTGAATCATCAGTATAGGGACCAGAGTAATCATGGTACTCTCGATCTCGGATCTGTATGGCATGACCGCTCGGTCCAGGTTCCTTGTGTTGAGGGGGATAGTTAGGCAGCCCATACATCGGGTTGGTATTCAAAGGGAGATCCGTGGTGTGGATCTGTACCCCCGGAGGCAGCGTACGACCAACGCTATCAAGAGGAGAAACCACCATCTGAAGAGGGTTAGTTTCTTGGCTTTGAGGGATAGTCACGGGTAAAGTTCCCTCAACATGGGGAATCGTCCCTGAGGGTTGAGAGGTTAGAGGTTGAATGACCGTCCCTGTTGGTGGGGGTAATTGTCCTTCTTCAGCGGTGATGAGCGGATCAGAGATGGCAGGTGGAGCAGAGCTAAGGGGTATGGCCTCAGTCGATGTTGTTCTTCGTGTTTGAACCATGGTTGATGTTTTCGTCCCACAGACGGCGCCAAATGTTGTGGAATAAAAACTAGGTTACGATTTGTAATTAATGCTAGGGTGGTTGAGCTTCGAGCTTTAATGGTTGTTTCTGCGTTCGAGACTTAATCGGTCCTCACAGAGTTCCTACGTATCTCGTATTGAGAATCAAGCCAACGTAGTTCTAGGGGTGAAGGAGCAGGTCCTTATATAGGCTTAGAAGCCTTAGAATTATGGTAGGAATAGGAGACTTGGTGGGTAAGCCACCTCCTCAAGGAAGGTTCTGTACTCATTCCTTTCAAGAATCAGTTTCCATGTTGAGATATGTATCTTGGAGAGGCAAGAGGCACATTCTTGTTTGACTCTGATTTGCTGAGCTGTTTTATTACCCCTAATATTAATTACGAAATTAATATTATAATTAGGGTTTGGGCCCATCTGGTGGGTCCCACGTTTGGACCATTCTAGGCTTAATTAATGCCACATTAAATGTGTCTTTAGGCTTATTTTCAACCCATATCAATTTGTTTATCTGTGTGTTTAGACAGTAATTCAGTAAAATAGATGTTAGACTACATTTTGTTTATATCTGTACATTTTGTTTATATCTGTATTTTGTTTATCTGTGTGTTTAGACTACATTTTGTTGATATCTGTAAATTTGGAGTCTCCCGAAAAACGTACCTTTTTTTCACAATATTCTCTCGTGTACTGATACAACCTAGTCTAGCCTACAGAGCACAAACTTGTGTATGCTATGGGCCAGCCTTGTCCAGCAATGTGAAGGGCCTCAAGTCACAATCATGGGCCGTCTAGTACTTTGTTTGTAAATGTAAACTTCTGTTAATTGTAATTTGTTAATCCTGTTCCCTTCTCTTGATAGGTAGAAATGAATATTTTTTTAAAAAAATTGACCATCATAAAATAATTGTTAGCAGATGAGTTGATGACCTACTGAATATAGATAATGCTATTTTAGTTTGGTTGTTCCTTACCTTACCAAAATTTAACAAATATACGAAGTTAAAAGTAACCACGACGACATGCTTCGGTAATGTTAGTTAGCACCTAAAACTAAAATTAATACTCGTCCATTCTTTCACACACGTTTTGTGATGAAAACCTAATTATTATCTTCGTTAAGGGATTATTTTTTACGATCTTTTTGAATTTGATTCTTGAATATTTTTTATATGAGAATTAATTCATTAATAAAAAATCATACGACATCTACAAAAATAATCAATCGAATAAACATTAAACAAAATTAATCGCTAACTAATTCATTATATTTATTAAACATATATTTAAGTAATTATTAAAAGAAATCATTTTATTGGTGGCAACCTAATATTTAACAAAGAAGAATGCATTTATTTTGTGACATATATCTTGAAATAATAATATCATAATGATATAATATTCACCGAAGAAAATCTCCGTTTTAATTACCACTTTACACAAATATTCTTTCGCACCTATACTTGATGGAGAAAAATATATTATTAGGCTACAATTTTTTTGTAGTAGTACTTTGAAATAATATTTTAAAAGTAAATTCTTAATGTTATGCTGGGCTCTTTGGAAAGGTCGAAATGATATAGTATGGAATCAATGAAGCATGCAGGTTAAAGATGTAGTGGTGTTAGCATCTTATGACCCAAGAAGATGGAAAGGAGCACTAGATCGTCCCAGGAGTTAATAAGATTAAGATCAACACTGACGCTGCTATTTTCGAGACTTCGCAATGTTACAGTTATTCTATGGTTGCAAGGAATCATGATGAGAACCTGGTGGAGGCTTTCTCTAAATGCATTCAAGGAAGGATTAACCGAGAAACGGCTGAGGCAATAGGGGTGGGAGAAGCATTGAGTTGGATCAAGAAGAAGAACTGGTGTAATGTTGAGGTGGAAACGGATAGTCTTCTTTCAGTTCAAGCAATTCGAAGCAAGTACTTGGAATACTACCCACTCTGAATTTCTGAATGTAATGTTGAAGGATTTGAAGTTTTAATGGAAGCTTTATTTTGTGAAAAAAAAAAAAGAGCCAACAACACTTGGTTTAGAGGGTGTTTGAGATTGCTTAAAATAAGTTACTTTTGACTTAATGGGGGTATTTTTAACTTAAATGAGAAAGTAAAGTTGTTTACTTTAAGTTGAATGAAAGTGTTTGGTAATTTTACTTAAAGTTAAATGGGGGTTAAATAATTTTGGCTTAAAGTGAAATTTGACTTTAAAAAAATTTAAATTCATGATATTTAAGCTTTACAAGAACTAGTCGATAAAGCCGCGCTTCGCGGCGGCGTAACAATTTTTTTTGAAAAATTCAATACATATTTACGTTATAATATATTATCAATATTAAATTTTAGTTGTTACATAATATTCTATAATGAACCGATTTCTTATTAAACACGATTCTTTTGATTAAGTCGCTCTCTCGTTAAAACTGAAATCCCAACTTTAACATATATTATAAAGACTTATATAATAATTTTTATTCATAAAAATCAAACCCTAAAAATTTAAAAAAATATATGACATAAATATCAAATTTTAATAGCTAATGCAACCCTTTCTAGTGAGACGTCATCCCGTTAAACATGTTTCGAGTCGTTCTTATTTGAAATTGAAATTCTAACTTCATTACATATATTATTGATAACACTTATCTTGTAAAATAATTTTTTTTTAAATTAAAACCTTAAAAAAGAGTAAATTCCAATTTTTACATTTTTTAAACTTTCTAATATTTTGATTGAGTCGCTCTCTCGTTAAAATTGAAATCCCAATTTTAACAAATATTATAAAGACTTATATATTAATTTTATCCATAAAAATTGAACACTAAAAATTAAAAAAAAATGACATCAGTATCAAATTTTAATAGCTAATACAATCTTTTCTAGTGAGTCGTCTTCCCGTTAAACACGTTTGAGTCGCTCTTATTTGAAATTGAAATTCTAACTTCATCACATATTATTGATAACACCTATCTTATAAAACAACTTTTTTCTTAAAAATTAAAACAACTTTTCAATAAATTTGAACACATATATTACTTTTAATAAAAAATTTAATTATATGTGTTATTTATAAATCTGAACTCTTTTATAAATTCGAACACCTATTCAATTTCTATTAAAACTTTTAATAATATGTCTTTCTTGTAAATTCGAACTCTTCTTCTCTCTAACACATGTTCTAATTCTAATATGTTAAAAGATATTTTTTTATTTATTATATTTTAAAATTCTAAAATTTTAAAAAATTAGATAAATAAATTGAAACAATATTAGACGCACAGTCTATTAAGATCTTAGATCTTAGACGATCTAAGTCGACCAAGCCGCGCTTCGTTGTGACGTTATTATAAATTTTTATTTTTTTTAAAAAATAGCTATATATTACTTTAATAATATAAAATTATAACATGATCCTCTCTAATGAGTCGCCCTTTCGTTAAACGCATTTTTGTCTAATATGACACTCCTTTTTTATCCCGAAACCGCGACTTTAACATATATTATAAGTCTTGTATAATAATATTCATTCCAAAAATCAAAATCTAAAAAAAGAGTATCATTGATTTTTTATTAAATATTATTGATACTTGTATAATAACTTACTCTCTAGTGAACCAAACTCTTGCTGAACAATTTTTTTTTTTTTTTGACTATTTAGGCTTATATGCCTTACAACTTAGTATCTGGGACGACAGAGAATGCATCGTTTATCACTTGGACTATCCAATCGCGTTCAACAATTTTTTTTTAATAAGCCTGGGATATAATGAATTTTCAATTTTACTATATATCATTGATACTTACATAATAATTTTTACTCCATTCTTTTACTGTATATATCCGTAACATGCGAAGATGAAACGCCTTATAATATGTAAAATAACAAAAGTATTCATGTATTAATTTCATAATTCATGATTTCCAAAAATAGGATGATCGTCATAATATAGGCATGCAAGATTGCAAGATTGCTTTCAAATAATTGTATCATCTAGATAAAATTTAAATTTTAAGATAAAATAAGACCAATCAAACATCGAGTAAGTAAATTTATGAACAAAAATTGTTAACATTAATAATATACTTGATAGCACTTGTGCAAAAGATCACATGAAATTCTTAATCTGCGCTCTATCACCAACGAATTGAAACAATCCTTTCTGATGAGCTATAAAAAAGTAATAAATTAAATCATGAAGATAAATTAACTAAATATTTTAAATAACTTGTGCAAAAGATCACATGAATTTCTTAATCTGCGCTCTATCACCAACGAATTGAAACAATCCTTTCTGATGAGCTATAAAAAAGTAATAAATTAAATCATCAAGATAAATTAGTTAAATATTTTAAATAACTCGTCAAGATAAGTTGAGTATGTACCTTTACCTGCCATTATCCTAAAACACAATACGAGCATAAATTATAAATTATAACATCTCGATTTTTTTACCAATCACCTGAAAACTTGAGAAAGAAGAAATCGTCAGCATGCCAAGGTAATAAGAGGCCACGGTTTGAGAAAATTATTTTTCATAGGGTTTGGGTTAAAAAATAAACACTAGTTGAATTGAGAGATGAAGATTGCTTTTATATAAATTTATTTATTCCGGAAGTCATATCAAAAGTTTCCTCTAGTTCTATTAACAACGGGATTTTAGCAACGTGTTCTACAATACTATTGCATTAGAATGTGTTTTTTAGTTGATATTGAACTGAATGTGTTAGAATGTGTCTTCTAACTGATATTGGAATGAATATTTTGGTCTTTTTATTATCTTTGGATTCTAATTCTAATTTTAGTGGCTGTATTATGATTTGAATGATTTTAATCATAAAAATCTCAAAAAATAGAAAAATTAGATTGGAAGATTGTGAGAGACGCCACATAAGCTCCCGCGTATCCTCCTTTAAATAGATTAATGTTTAAATTCTAAAATTCTAGAAAATTAGAAAAATAGATTGAGACGATCTTAGAGCGCCACATAAACTCCTGCGTATCCTCCTTTATATATATATATTGATTGTGAAAAAAAATAAAAAATAAAAAAAATCCATAAGTCATAAGTCAAAAGTACCTAAATGGAACTTATGGCTTAAAGCAGTTTTTTAACTTAAACCCGTCTTAAAACTCCCGTTACCAAACATCTCAAAAACGACTTAAAACTAATTTTTGCTTTAAGCCCATATACCCAAACGGCTCTTATTCTGCTAGCAGAAGTCTGTATGCGTATTAGAGCATCTCCAAGAGTCTCTTAAATCACTCTTAAATATATTATAGAATAATAGCTCTTAGTGATTTAATGTGCATTCATCTCCAACAATGCTTCTTATATTGACTCCTTATTTCATTTTATATTATTAAAAGTAAGCTACATCCATAAAAGTATAAAAGCAAGTGGATAGAAAGAGAACGTTATCTTATAAATTTATAATATAATATTAGTTAAGAGTTGCTAGTAGCTCTTAAAATTGAGGAGAGAGAATGAAATTTTAGTGAATTTAAGAGTCACTAAGAGTCTCTTGGAGTGGAAAAATTTCATCTCTCTCCTCAAATCTCAAGTTAAGAGTCATTTTAAGAGTCTCTTGGAGATGCTCTTAGTACAAGTTTACAGCATGTAACATGCATGACTTTTTCTTTTGTACCTTTTCTTTGGATTACTCGACTAATGGAAAACAGATTAGCAGTATAATACTAAGCTCTCTTTTCAAATAACGTTAACTAAATCAGAGCACGCCATTAAAGGGAAAGATTGCGATCTTTTTTATTCTTGATTTTGGGTTAGAAAGTCTGCTTATGATCGATTACTTTGTTTAATTTGTTGATATTAAATTTAATCTATAATGAACTTTCAGCCATTAATTGACTAATCGCCATACTTTTAATCTCCAATCGCCACCCAAATATAGTTAAAGCATGATCGTACAACTAAACTAAACAGGGACATGAAAATATTTAAAATTATTGAAAATGTAGGTACAGTGTGTCCCATTGAGCATGTTATTGTAGCAAGTGACCAACTCGAGATTCCATTTCATCACATCACATAATATTAGAGCAACTCCAACCCTCATGACCCATTATGTAAAATTGACGTGGCAGGCCCAAAATAGAAAACCAAAACAAAAAAAACGACTCCAACGCAGTTCACTCCTTCGGTAAAAGTTTAGAGTTCTGTATATGAATTTTCCATATCTACTAGTCTCTCCCATTCTCTAAAACAACTTTCCACCTAGATTCGCGCTATTCTCAAACTCCCGCTCTCAATTTTCTTCCATTCCCGCTATTTCTTGAGTGCATATCTTGATTACTTGCAAACCTTTTGCAATTTACTCTCAATTTTTCTTTGGTTCAAGAAATCAACATCTAGGTATGTGAGTTACATATTTGATTCCATGTTTATTCCACTTTGTATTTTATCATTATTTTGCCTATTTTTAGACTTTGAGATTGATATCAAAGTGCATAGAACACAAATATAATGCTCTAAATGTTCCTGGTTAGAAAAAATTTTCTGATTAGTGACTCTATCTTAGCATTTAGTAGTTTACATGTTTGTTGAATTTTTATTGTATTATGTATCTTGATTTTTTTGTAGAAAATGGATACATTTTTCACTCAATTGCTAAATGACGGTGTATATAACGGTACTGAAGAACTGAGTTCGCAACCACCTCCACCATCACAAACAGAAGACTTAACGAGCAAATCAAAAAAGGGTAGATCGAAAAATTTTACAATCCAAGAAGATATGCTACTTATATCCGCTTGGAAAAATGTGAGTATGGACCCGATTCAAGGGAACAATCAAACACAACAAACATATTGGTCTAGAATTGCAAGCTACTACAATGAGTATAAAACATTCCCAACTGAACGAACTTCAAGCTCCTTATGTAACCGATGGTCATCGATTCAACTTTGTGTGAGTAAGTTTCAAGGCTTTTATAATAAAATAGAAGAACGAAATCAAAGTGGAATGAGTGGAGAAGACAAGGTACTTATATTTATATTAGTTTCATAGTTTAATTATTTGGTATGGAGTTTTGTGCTCTTTGTTATAGACTTAGGCAGCAGATTTATGTAGCAGAATTTGCATTTTTTTGGAGTTTTCTAGTAGCAGTTTTCTGCAAATTTCTGCAGATTTTTTTCAGCAGAATTTTGCAGTCTTTTGATGCAGTTTTCTGCAATTTTTTCAGAGCAGTTTTTGCATTTTTCTTGCAGTTTTCATGTTGCAGTTTTTGCAGTTTTCTGCAAATTTCTTCAGATTTTTTTCAGCAGAATTTTGCAGTCTTTTGATGCAATTTTCTGCAATTTTTCCAGAGCAGGTTTTGCATTTTTCTTACAGTTTTCATGTAGCAGTTTTTGCAATTCTCTGCAGATTTTTTTCATCAGAATTTTGCAGTCTTTTGATGCAGTTTTCTGCAATTTTTCCAGAGCAGTTTTTGCATTTTTCTTACAGTTTTCATGTAGCAGTTTTTGCAATTCTCTGCAGATTTTTTTCAGCAGAATTTTACAGTCTTTTGATGCAATTTTCTGCAAATTTTTTGCAGTAGTTTTTTCCCCACATTTCTGCGTATTAACTTCTATCTCTTGTTGATGTACTTATTCAGGTTCGTGAAGCATGTGCAATGTATCAAACTATTCAAAAAAATGCATTTCCATATATGCATTGTTGGACAGAGTTACGATATTCGCCAAAGTTTGCATCAAATTTGTCTAAATCAAAAAAAAACAAGACTTCTCCAAATGATAAGTCATCTCCCACACCATCTACTGGAAGTCCAGTGAGTGTTAGTCTTGAAGTAGAAAGTGATGAAATGATGGAAAGACCTATTGGAAGAAAGGCAGCTAAAAGACTGAAAAATCTGAACTTTGAAGCCAAAGAAGATCAATTCAAATCGATACTTAATGAAATGAAAGAGAATTTGACGGTTACCGCACAACAAAGAAACGAGGCATTTGACAAGGTAGTCAAGATGGAGGAAGAAAGACATGAGTGGAAGAGAGCAAAGGAAGAACGAGAAAGACAATTGTACGAGACCTCTATAATGGAAAAAGATACTAGTACCATGGAGCCTCATCTTGCTAGTTACTATAATTCTCTCAAAGCAAATATCTTGAAAAAAATGTCCTAGTTTAACTGTTATGTTATGATCTTGTAGCCTTGTATGTTGACAATTAAGAAAGAAATATGTTTCTTTAAAATGTTCTCAAATCAAATTATTGTTATTCATTCAAAACAAGTACCACAAAAAAAAAATACAACAAAAGAAAAATGCAATAGGAATACAACATTATTACATATCACCGCCATGGATTTGCCAAAGATGCTCGATAAGATCATTCTGCAACTGGATATGAGCTTGCTTGTCTCGAATTTCTAGATGTGTTTGAATAAATTCTTTGATGTCCCTCCGACGACCAATATTCATTGAAATAGTTGGTGTGTCAGCATCCATGTCATAATTATAATCTGAAATATGTAAGTCCCTTTCGTCTTCAACAATCATGTTATGCAAAATTATACAAGATGTCATTATATATTTCATTGTGTCGACATCCCAAAATCGTGAAGGTCCACGTATTATTGCAAATCGAGATTGTAACACTCCAAATGCTCGCTCAACATCTTTCCTAGCCGCTTCTTGTGCAGCAGCAAAATGCTTTCTTTTGTTGCCTTGAGGAGCTGAAATTGTTTTAACAAAGGTTGGCCAAGAAGGATATATACCATCAGCGAGATAGTATCCCATCTTATATTCATGCCCATTGATACTAAAATTAACTTCAGGTCCACGACCTTCTGCTAATTCATTAAAAAGGTTAGATCTATCTAACACATTGATATCATTTAGAGATCCAGGTAATCCAAAAAAAGAGTGCCAAATCCAAAGATCATATGAAGCTATTGCTTCTAGAATAATAGTAGGTTCATGAACATGACCTGTATAAGTTCCTTGCCATGCCGTTGGACAATTTTTCCACTTCCAATGCATACAATCGATGCTTCCTAACATACCTGGAAAGCCGCGTTGTTCCGCAACAGCTAACAATCTCGCCGTATCTTCCAGATTTGGTCGTCTCAAATATTCAGGACCATATACTTCAACAACTGCTTTCACAAATCTTTTAAGACTCTCGATAGCTGTACTTTCACCAATCCTAATGTATTCATCAACAGAATCTGCAGCCGTCCCATAAGCAAGCATTCGAAGTGCAGCTGTTATTTTCTGGAGGGAAGATAATCCAAGAACTCCCACGGCATCAATTTTTTGAGTAAAATAATTATCATGAGCTGTAATTGCTGCTTCAATCCTCAAGAATAGTGAGCGACGCATTCTAAATCTTCTACGAAACATTGTTTCTGGATATACGGGGGTTTCAGAAAAATAGTCACGATAAAGTCGAGCATGACCTTCTTCTCTGTTGCGATTGATAACACGATGATTCAATGTAGATCCACCATGTTGTGAAGCTAAATTTTCATTCTGTAGTTGTCGATATTGTTGAACAGCAGTAGTCATTGTTAACATTGCTTCAGCTTCTTCTTCTTCCGCCCTCATCATTTCCTGCATTAATCGGATAATATTTGACATAGTGATATAAGAATTATAATTTTTGAATGAATCTTGTCTTCAAATTTTACAAATTGTGGCATCTATATATAGGATATGAAAATAGAGCTGTTGGAATGTCACATTGAAATGCGTGCCTTATCATATTGATAAGTGTTGTATTGACATGCGTGCCAGTTTATCTTTTTATAGCTGTTGAAAATATATCCGTTAAATATAACCGTTAAAAATGTAGCCGTTGTAAATATAGCATGTTAAAATTTGAATAATTATAAAATATTGATTTAAAATTATAGATAACCAATATAGAGAATGCCATTGGAACAAAACACCTTTTTGATTCTTTATAATTTAGAGAATCATTATTATACATTATTTTAGCTATTCATTATAAAGAATGTGGTTGGACATGCTCTTACTAACCTCCAAACAAACTCCTCCCAAATCACAATCACCATTTAGCAATGCCATAACTAACGACATTTCATGCTCATCTGATTTGTGACGGGGAATATATCTATCTACCCTCTCCTCGACACTATCATGTATCCGGGACTGTCTATACAGAAAACACTTTTTGCATAATGCTTTCAAATTATAAAAACCCTTAAATAGAAAAAAAAAATCTTCATATATATGTTATATTTATGAAATTAATACTTTCTTATATAGTCTATTTTCATTGATTTAGACATTCAAAATTAATTAATAGTTACTTCAATTTTAATAAATTTATTTAAAAAGTTTGAGACGGAACTGCATGTACTCCATTATGAGAAGGATATGATATTGTACCTTAGAATCCACAAATTGTACAATTTGATTTGGTTCGATTTTTTTAAATTTGACCCACGAAATAGAAACTCAATTCTTGTTCTGTTTATTCCCAAAAAAGATTAACTCATCTTTAGCATATATCAGATATTTTTATAATTATTTTATGACATATTATATCATTGATATACTTCTATTATATTTTGATACTCGTTCTCGATTTTATTCATTACAATTAAAATTATTAAATTCATTATGGTTCTGTTTAAGACTGCTTGTTAAAAATTGTGTATTGTTGAAATTGTTGCGAAAATCAGATGACTGTTTGGTAATATTTTTGATATATGTATTATTTTTTAAAAAATAATGTTTTTAGTGAGTTTTGATGTTGATATCAATAACTGTTTTATGCAAAAATTAAAAAACAATTTTTTTTTCAAAAGCATGGGGACATGTTTTCTCTAAAAACAACTTTTTAGCCAAAATCACTTTTCAAAAAAGCTATTCATTTTATCCGTTCTTCAGAAGAAAAAAAATTACTATTGCGCTCTACAATAGCAATACCAAACGAGACCTATGTTTACCGTTTTCAAAAAATACGGCTAAGTTCTTATAATTAAAATTTCACTTAAATTCTAATCCAAGCCTACCTTGGAGTTTTATACAAATTTAACAATGATCAAATAGGTGCATTACATGTACTTCAACCATACACGCAAACCAAAATTTAATTACTAGACACTAATTAAATACTCTATTTTTTGGTGCTAATTAATTAAACACTGTATAACTTAATCAAACTTTTGGAGAACTAAACAAATAGTAGTACAACAACAATAGCCACCAAAGCACCACAATTAACTTAATCAAATGACCAAAAAACTTTAGATAAATCACTCATACCATTATTTTCCACTAAGATTAGATACCTACATTTTGTCCCATTTTCCCCAAACTTCACCATCCCATAACTACCCAAAAACTCAACAAACCCTAACACATTTTACAACCAAAACAAGGGCAATTTTGTCCAAATAAATCACACACATTGACTCCACTTTTTGACCCACAAACTAAACTAGTACTAGAAACTAGAAAGAGTCTAAGAGGCTGTTTGGTTATACTTATTTTAAGGACTTATTGTCTTATTTTCGGGTAAAAAATTTATATTTTGATAATTTTTTTTATACAAATATTGAATGTATGTTTGAGATTCAATAAGTTGTAAAAATAAGTTGAAAAATAAGTTGGAAAGTTAGGAATCTCTAACTTTTTTTTAAAATAAGTTGACTTATTCTGAAAAAAAGTTCCCCAAACACCCCTAAATTACATACAGATTCTGTATGTATACACGACTGTTGAAGCTAGCTTTAGTTACATTAATTTCCCTCACACTCACAATCTCGTTAGTCATTCTTACCCGCTCTTTCTCTTCTCCCCCATGTGACACTCTAGTCTATATATGTATGTATATGTGTATATACAGCTATCAGATCTTTCTCTCTTTATTATAAAGTAAAGAGAAGAGATTGTGAGTACACAATGTTGTAGTGAGAAATGGTGGTACAGATGAAGAAGATTAAGATTAGTCCCTTCTTTATCAATCATTGGACTCTGTTTTTGGTTCTTTTCTTAGCTTCACTTAGCTTAAGTTCTGCACTTGGTTTGCAAAGTAATCAAGAATCTCTCAAGATTGTTACAGGTTTGTCACATTGATCTTTTTTGGGTTTTGGTTAATGGGTTTTATTTGAAACTCTCTCTCTCTCTCTCTCTCTCTCTCTCTCTCTCTCTCTCTCTCTCTCTCTCTCTCTCTCTCTCACACACACACACACACACACACACACACACACTCTCACACTTGGTTTTCTTGATTCAAGATTTAGCAAGTATGATCATTTGAGCAGTGAATGTTTTTCTTGATTTATCTTTAGCTGGAACTGTTCTTGATTGGTTGAGAATGTTATTTTGTTATCTTAATTTACTTGTGAATTTGTTAAACAAATGGTTACTAAATACGCTTTTATGGTTGTAACTTGTAAGTGTCATTGTATCTTGATTCTTGATTAATGGTAGTCAAAATTTGATTTTTTGTTGGCAACAGTGATAGGGTTTCTTGTAATTGTTTATTCTTGATTTGAGTTTGTTGTTTTAAACGAGTTGGCTTTGGAATTGGTGTAGGAGATGCTAGTTTAGGGAGGTGGAGAAATGGCATCTTGAGTGCAGGTGCAGAGGCCCCGGGGCCAGGGACTGAGGCAACCAAGAGCACTATTGTTTTGGCAGAAAAAAGGACCAATAGGCCCGACATACTTTCAAACTTTAGACGTTATCGAGGTGGATGGGACATTGCGAATAAGCATTACTGGGCTGTAAGTTCTACATACCTGGTACTTGAGTCTGTCCTGTTGTAAATGCTAGTGATCCGTTTGTAATTTATTCTTATATTTGCCATCTACTCACGGTGAGATGTCCAAATTTTATCTATGGTTGATCTTAGATCAGGTTGGGTTCAGATTGGATACTTGTATTTATACTATCCTTTTTATACCAAATGTGATTCGTTATGGTTCAATTGTTTAGAACAAGCTTACGTTGCTACTACTATGTGGCATGGCGTACATAACTTCTGGTTGGGTATCTGGTTTGTCTTAATAAAACCAATTATTATACAAAACTGTAAATTGATTATTTCATTAATCATTGATTTTGTGACTGTACATTTGTAAACTTGTAAGTTTTAAGCATGATGTCGCAATTGTGGTTTGTTTGCTATGGACATTGGACTAGCCATTTCAAAGATTCATTTTTTTAACGAAATATATTTAGTGGAAGGTAGGAGAGTTTTATTTGCTTTAGTTCACAGGATCGTCTACATTTGTCCTAAACATCCAAGGTCCAAGGATTAGATACAGTAAGATGAGTCTTTAACCCTCGTCCAAGACTTGAGTGGGTGAATGGAATGTCTATTTCCCTAGTACATCATATAAGAACAAACATTACATTGCTGCTGTTTTTTTTTTGAATTGAATTGTCTAGCTAAATAATTCGGAAGTTGCTAACACTGGAAACAGTTATTTATTTATTTAATATATATGGTTTCAGTATTTTGACTAATATGTATGCAGTCTGTTGGATATACAGGTGCTGCTGGCTTCATTCTTGCTGTCATATGGTTTGCCTTCTTTGGTGTTGCACTAGCGGTACATCATTGCTCTGGGCTGTTCATAAAAATCACAAGCAATGATACATGGTGGTCACAAAGAATATGCTTGATAATGATTATTGTCTTCACAGTTGCTGCAACGTAATAATCTGAACTTTTAATCTCTGACCTTTTAGTAGCTT
Source organism: Saposhnikovia divaricata (assembly GCA_036435485.1). NCBI lineage: Eukaryota > Viridiplantae > Streptophyta > Magnoliopsida > Apiales > Apiaceae > Saposhnikovia > Saposhnikovia divaricata. The sequence goes on from CM071594.1 coordinate 63,591,646, forward strand.
ATCTTGTGAACTTTTTTTTAAAAGTTTTACAGCTGTTGATAGGCGCCTTCGTAAAACTAGTTTTTATAAACTGTGGATTAAGTGACTTAGATTGAAATAGATTTTAACTTGTTGATTAAGTGAATTAAACTGAAATAGATTTTGTATATAAAGTCCACAAAAAAATGGTGAAAGTTGAGCTTTCAAATTTGTATCTTTCAAGTGGGAGTTGGAGTAATTGTTTGCAAAACTAATTTATTTTAGTCCACAAGGGATTAGATTGAGAAATATTTAATATCTTTGTTAAACCAGTTTAAGTAAGAGATTGTCAGTCATCTGTTTACTTTTGACCCGGTCTTGACACATATAAACTTTGCTGCACGATTTTATGCTTATTGACACAGTTCCAAACTTAAACGAATTCCAATTACTTTGTGATTGTAAGAAAGATTTTCAGCATGCCCACCAATATTCATTATAAGGCTGGTGAAGTTTAACTTACATAACAAATGTCCTAGGGGTGTTCTAAAATTGAGACACTTTGAATTGATTATTTAGAATTGATCTTTTCAGCTTTCAGGTTTATTTTCCATGCATTAGTACAGCTTGTGTTGTTGGATTGGATCTTATTTTCTATATATGCCCCCTCCCCCCACTGTGTTAACTTCCATTGTAATCTCTAATAATGGCCGATTGTTTTGTCACTCAGAATCGGATGCATCCTCCTTTTGGTTGGACAGGATGAATTTCATGGTGAAGCACTAAGTACTTTGAATTATGTTGTGAGCCAGTCAGACTACACCGTACAGATACTAAGAAATGTTACAGGGTTTCTGTCACTTGCAAAGACAGTAAATGTTGCCCAAATAGTCCTTCCTTCAGATGTGAAAGATGACATCGACAAATTGAACACAGATCTAGATACAGCAGCAGAAACACTTTCGGAGAAAACAAATGAAAATTCACACAAAATAAAAAGAGTCTTCGATGCCGTGTACGACCTTGTTCACCTTTGTGCTAGCTTTTCTTTAAATTGAAATATGCATTAAACTCTCAATCTAATTGTGTATGTTGCAGGCGATCAGTGTTGATAACTGTTGCTGCTGTGATGCTGCTTGTATCTATTCTGGGCCTCTGTATGCATCTTAGAATCCATGAACTACTTTTATTATTATTATTATTTTAAATATGAACTATTATTACTATGGTCACTCACTTTTGCCATGTTTTTGCTAGCTTACTGATTTAGTTTGCTGTATATTTGGCAGTCCTATCGCTTCTTGGTCATCGACATGCAATTCACATGTAATATCTTCGTAGGCTTGTTTAGTTTCAGTTTTCCTTCACAAAGAAATCACTGTATGGCTGTATGCTCTTAAATAATCTTGCTGATCTATGATATTGTTGCAGATTCGTTGTCAGCGGATGGTTACTTGTCACAGTAACATTCATACTTTGTGGAATTTTTGTGATAATTGACAAGTGAGTTACAAGAAGTTTATATGATACAATTTTGTTTTTTTGCATCTATTCCATATATGTATCTGAGCATTTGTTTTTCTTCTCCAGTTGACTGTTTATGATGCTGTTTTTTTCATTTTTGAAAGATCACGCTGTATTGTTAAGGAAGTTCTAATCTTTACTTTGTGAGAAAAATGCATGTCCGACCGTGCTAGTGTCTTCCATGCAAAAGCTATGTTACCACCCATCATATTCTGCCACTAAACACTGTGAATTGATGAATGTGCCTTGTTTATTTAGCATCGGTTGACAGTTTTAATAATCTCATAGAAATCCGCATACTGACAAAAAAAATTAACAATTGTGCTCCAGTGCAATTTCTGATACCTGCATGGCCATGGGAGATTGGGTTGATCATCCTCACGCAGAAACTGCTCTTAGCAACATCCTCCCTTGTGTTGACCAGAGAACTACAAACAAGACACTGATCAAAAGCAAACAAGTTGTTAATGATCTCGCCGATATTGTAAATGGATTTATAGACACCTACGCTAACCCAGATCCACCTCGTCAGGACAACCCCTATTATTTTAACCAATCGGGGCCCCCGGTGCCACATCTGTGTTATCCATATGATTCCAATCAGCTTCAAGATCGCCAATGTGCACCTCAAGAGGTTTCAATGGCAAATGCTTCCTTGGTATGTAATCACTGAGAAATTCAATCAGAAAGCTTCTTCTAAAATATAAGAAATAAAATTATATAAAATTGGAGAAAAGTAAATGTGGCTTTATTATCTGATTTGATATTCTGAAGTCTGAACACTATAGAAGTCTTGTTGGTGCGACTTTATAGTCATTGAGACGCTTTTTAAGAAAAAGAAAACTCTTGTCTCGATATTGTAGTGGCACCTAATAGTATACTGTAATATATTTTCTTATTATTTACCAAACTATTATTCTTTTGGTACTTTGGGTATTAAAATTGAAAATGTACTTCCACCAAAGGGATAGGAATAGTATCACAGGGTTGTAGTTATTCGTAGACTGTATCTGTATGTCCTGTTCACCCTTCTTTGGTTTTTAAATTTACAGGTTTGGCAGAATTACACTTGTGCGGTGTCAGGATCTGGACTCTGCAGCAGTGTTGGGAGGTTGACTCCCGATATGTATGCCCAATTGGTTGGAACAGTCAACATAAGCTATGGCCTTGAACACTATGCACCGTTAATGCTTAATCTACAAAACTGTGATTTTGTGCGAGCTACATTCCGAAAAATCACCACAGATTATTGCTCTCCATTGGAGAACCATCTCCAAACTATAAATGCTGGTCTGGCCATGATCTCCACAGGCGTCTTGCTCAGTCTTGTGCTTTGGATAATATACGCAAATCGCCCCAGGAGGGAGGAAATATTCGGGAGCTTTTCTTTTGGAATTAGAGGTAGATGTGGTAATAAAAGCTGTGAAGATGTCAACAAAGATGATGTGGCATCAAGAACTAGCAATGGAAGGAGTGAAGTGTAGGAAAAATTTAGAATTAGACGTAGAAATATGTTGGTAATAAATCATGTGTGGTTCTTTTTTAGCCCATCTAAATCTGGCGCGAAGCACCATTTCGAGATTGTGGTTAGGAGTTTTCCTTTGTATATTAGGATACATGTGTTGAGATTGAAGTTGTACAACCCTACAAGTTCTTGCTATATATTTGCCAGTCAATTATCCTGGTTATGAATACAAATTTTCATGGTTATATGCGTCTTGCAATAATTTTGTCTCAATTATTGTTGTACCGATAGTTCTATACCATGATTACAAACTTCATATCGAAAATATGAATTTTTTGTCTCAATTTACAATTTTTTCTATAAAAAAAATGTTTAATTACTACATCTAGTAAAATCTAGACAAATTATCAAAAATACTTTTTGTAAAAACTTATTTGTGGTTCGACTATCTTTTTAAAATAAAATAACGGTTGCAACCAAAAGTAATCAAATGGATTTTCCTTTTAAGATTTGCAAGCAAAAGCAACAAGATTCAAATTTTATTTACATTTTTATAAAAAGTAATTGAAATTAATTTCAGTTGCATTTCAGATTGCATCTAGTTACATTTGGTTGTATTACAAAAAAAAAAAAATATATTAAAAATCATATTTCACAAAAAAAATCATATATTTCAAAAACCCTCATTCATCTGACATTGTTAAACAAAATTAATCAAATTACACATTATCCCTAATAACAGGTAGGGGTGAGTATTCAGTTTAAACCGAACCGAACCGAATTTTAATTCGGTTAACCGAAACCGAAATTCTAGAAAAATCAAAACCGAAAACCGAACCGAATTAAATTCGGTTTTTAACCGAACCGAATTAAATTCGGTTTTTAACCGAACCGAAATTTTTATTTCGGTTATTACCGAAAACCGAAATATAAAACCGAAATTTTAAAATAGTGCAAAAAAAAATGAATAAATGTCTTACAAATTAAAATTTATCCAACATCCAAGTTCAATTAAAATTAAAATTACAAATTTAAGCTTAAAAGTAGTCAAAGAAAGTACATTTCAAGTGAAAACAATCATCGTATCTCATGCTGCATTAGAAACCACAAGTAATATATAGTAATATATTAATAAATAATATTTTATTATTATATAAAAAAAATTCGGTTATTTATTTCGGTTATTCGGTTAACCGCGGTTAAAAACCGAACCGAACCGAAAATCGAAATTTCAGAAAAAGGAGAACCGAAAACCGAACCGAAATATTAATTTCGGTTAACCGAACCGAAATTATTTCGGTTATTCGGTTCGGTTTTCGGTTAACCGAACCGTATACTCACCCCTAATAACAGGTCAAGTTAGAGTTCCCAAAATCGTTCTCGAAACGATTCCAAAATGCTGAATTATTAGAATATTATTAACCATTTTCTCATAAGAATCCCTTGTATATATACATATATGAATTCCATGAATAAAATTAGTTATATGTCACTCAAAAATATCATATAAATAAAACAAACAATATTACTTTTTTCCAAACAAAATCCAAAATATCACCTGGACATTAATAAACACCCATTAAATCGCATTTGAGGTATAAAGATTTCCTCAGCAAGACGCTTTTAGAGCAAGTCCAACAATGTCTTAGTTGGTGCCCTGTAAATATAGTATTCTAATGATTTAAATCACGATTTTTGTATATCAATTCCAACAATATACCTTATACTTGTGCCTTATAAATTAAAATAATAATATATTTGAATTAGAATTGGAGGAAAGGGAAAAAAGAGAGGAGAGAGAAGTGTAGAATAGGAGGGAAGTTAATTTTTTATTGATAAAAATGATTTAGAACAAGTATAGATGTGCCTTAAAAGTAGGGCATGAGATGAATGTCCTAATGTTTTAAGACACCACTAGGACATTGTTGGAGCACAAAAAATGGCTAAATGTCCTAAATATTGATTTAGGACAATATTTAGGACATTGTTGGAATTGCTCTTGTAGTGGGTGTTGTCCCCCTATATTACAATTTTAAATGAAATGGTCCCAAATGTTACAAGCTAGAAAGTTGGTCCCAAATATCACTCTATAACACAATGGCGTGTAGCGTTTTATTTTATTTTTTAGTATAAACGGTACTTCGTGTAGCGTTTCCTTTTTTTTTTTTGCAAAACGCTAATTGAAAGAGTGTTTATATGACTGTTACTGTGAAAACGCTATGCTAACCTTTGTTTTGGTCTAAAACGCCTAATGAAGTGGTATTTTGTGGGGAAACACCATTTCATGTGGCGTTTGGTTTTTTTTTTTCCTAAATATATACGGTTTATACATCGTTCCGAATATTTCTAAACTCAAAATGGAACTATTGAACCCCAAAGATTAACTAAAAATTTAAATTAAAAAATTTAAATTAAAAATTTGAATCCGGCGGCCTGATTTTTAAACGCCAACGCGTTTAAAAATCAGTATAAGTTAGGGTTTAGGGTCTAGGATTTAAGGTTGTAAACAATCCTAAACCCCAAACCCTAAACCCTAAATTCGTATATGGTTTATTCGTCATTTTGAATATTTCTAAAATCCAAAATGGAAACGTTGAACCCTTAAAGTTAATTGTTCAACACCTAAATTTAATTAAAATTATATTTTTCAAGTTTAAAATTTTTAATTACAAAATTGAATCTGGCGGCCTGATTTTTAAATGCGTTATTTTTAAACGCTAACGCGTTTAAAAATCAGGATAAGTTAGGGTTTAGGATTTAGGGTTGTAAACAACCCTAAACCCTAAGTTCGCATACGTTTATTCGTCGTTCCGAATATTTCTAAAATCCAAAATGGAAACGTTGAACCCCAAAGGTTAATTATTGAACCCCTAAGATTAATTAAAATTGCATTTTTAAATTAAAAAATACAATTTTGATTGACCATTTATTTATAAATTTTAAATATTATTTACAAATATATATTTAGAAGAAAACCAAAAAAAGAAAAAAAATAAAAACCCAACCCAACCCCAAACGCCAGATGATCTTTGGTTTATTGGAAACGTTAGTTAAGAAGTTGATTTCAATGTTGAAAACGCTATATAATGTAGCGTTAATAAAAAAAGAAAAAATTGTCTCAAAACGCTAAGTGATCCCGCATTTAAAAAAAAACAAAACACTATACTAAAATTTTTTTTAAAATAATATTTGAGATCAATATTTTAAATTAGGATATTTGAGACTGTTTACTATAAAATTGTGATATTGAAATCCTTTTCTCTTTTTTTTTTTATAGTCTATCCCCTTTTAGTACAAAACCCTCCACGTCCCACACTCAAATCTAGCGTGTATATAAATTCTATTTATTCGCATATACACACAAAAATAAAATAAAATAAAATACTCACAACTCAAAATCTCGATCTCTTTCTCTCCCAAACCCAAAACAAACCCCAAAATCTCAATTTCACACAACACAAACGCATTTCTATACATACAGACGCTCTCTGTATGTATATGAATCGATCTTTTTCGATGTTTAAGTTACTTATTCTTGTAATTTTATTACTTATAAGCTGCTTAAAAGCTTCATGTTCAGTCTCAGTTGGATCTCGATCACTTCTTCGAGATATTAACACTAATAATAATTTAGATCAAATTAATTTTGCGGTTGATTTAAATTCAACCAATTTTGATGCGGTTCTTAAAGACACGCCTGCTACTTTCTCCATTGTTGAATTCTTTGCTCACTGGTAAATTTCTGTGTATTGTTATGTTTTAATGCTTGTTTGTTGTTTCGGTTTAGTTAAATCTCGATAAATGAATATCCTTGGGACCGGAAAATTTTGTTAATTTATCGGAGTTTAAAAATGCATTGTGTACTATTATTATATTTTTTTGCTTGTTTTAGTTAAATCTCGATAAATGAATATTATTAGGACCGGAGAATTATATTTAGTTATCGAGTTTAAAAATGCGGTGTACCCTGTTTTTATATCGTTTGGCTTGTTTTAGTTGAATCTCGATAAATATTATTAGGACCGGGGAATTATATATGTTTATTGAGTTTAGAAATGCAATGTGTCTGTTATGTTAGGATCGAAGGAAATTATTTGTTTTACGAGGTTATTTATTTATCGAGGTTTTGTTGTGTTTAGGTTTAGTTAGGTTAGGTTTGTAGTGGTTGGAGATCTTGTTAGTTGGTTTAATTTGTAAGTGTGTATTTGTTTTTAGGATATGAACTGTGTGTATAGTAGGTTTGGTTTGGTGTGTAAAAATGGGATCTTTTGCGGAAGAATGAAGGTGTTTGTTAGAAAGAATAGTTTTTTAAGAGAAAGAATGATTGGAACGAGAATTTTCATAGCAAATGTTGTGGGACGTAACATAGAGAGTGGTGTGGATATTAATGACGTAGAGAGTGGTGTGGATATAAATAACAGTTATCAACTTTTGCCTATGTATCTGTGTTAGGTTATATGTGTTTAGGAGGAATTATATATGTAGGAAGTTTTGTTGTGAAATGGAGAGAATAGTTTTTATGCACAAATGGAATTTATGCAGAAAATATGAAGGTGTTTCTCGGAAATAATGTTTTTTACAAGAAAATGTGATTGGGATGAAAATTTTTAATAGAAAATGTTGCGGGACGTAACATAGAACGTGGTGAAGTTGGTTCATGGTTCATTAAATAATAAAAGTTCTCAAATTGCGTAGGTATGTGTGGGATATATTGAATAGTTTATTTGAGTCTTTTTTGAACTTTTTTCTTGATATATGGGTACATGTATCTTGAATGATAGAGGAAGGGAATAGCAAATTCCGGTGCTAGGACTTTTTGCTTATCGCTGTCTTTATGTTAGTTTGAGTGTTTGACAACTCAAACTCGTATAATATTTGAATTTTGATCAAAATGTATAAATATTTGTGGTTTTTTGATTTGATAAAATGGAGTGTATAATTTGAATTATAAATCAAAGATGATGGCTTTTAAATTGTTTCAGAAAAAGTTGCTCCAGTAGTTTGAGTCTAATCAAAGGAATTGTTTCAGCTACTAGACATACTTTGTACCTAATGGAGTGGTTAGAAGCAATCTAGGAAATTATTGAATGGAAACTTTGCAATTTTGTTATTAGAATCTACATTTTGTTGTAACTGTAGGCTGTAGCTGACCTTCTTGGACATGAATCTTCAAGAAGGTCCTTTCTATGATTTTTTTTTTCTCATGGTATCATTGGTCTTGCAGGTGTCCAGCTTGCAGGAACTATAAAGTATGTATAAGTGCATTTCTCAAACTGATGCCTTGCAATCAAGTTTGTCTCTTCTGACTGTCCTAATTAAAATTTTGCAGCCCCAATATGAAAAAGTTGCCAAGCTTTTTAATGGAGCGAATGCAGTTCATCCGGGGCTAATTTTGATGGCCAGGGTTGACTGTGCAGAAAAGGTATTGCTGCTATTCTTTATTGATCCTTTCTTCTCTAGTGAAAGCCAGCATGCTTATTTTAATATCACTTTTGATTTCTACCGAAAACTGGCGATCCCGTGTGATTTTAATAAGTGGTGAAGATGGATGAATAATAAAACCACTAGGGACATTTCTTATTTGGATACAAATGGTGTATATTTATTCCGTGATGGTACAATTTTGAAAATTAGATGTACGAAACAACATAACGTATGCCATTTTCTAAGCTATCTTCTTCTTTTTTCAATTTTAGATCTTGCTGAATTTTATTGAGATGCTCACCGAGTTAGTAAATTAGAGCATCTCCATTGGTGTTGGCTAAAATATTATAAAATAATGATTATGTAAAATTTGTTGAATCTGTTAGAAATTGTACTTCAATGGAGTTGGCTATAATGATTGGTTATATTCTAAAAATAGCATGTTATTATTATTTCAAGTTATTAAAAATAGAATATAATATTTAAATATGGTAGTAGATGATGTGGAGTTTACTTACAGGTCTCTAGCGGTTTGACAAATGTAGCTAATATGAAGGGGTTGACTATAATTTTAGACAACAGGAATGTCCCGTTGGAGATAAAATTATTTTACATATTCTCTAAAATCTTTATTTATGGCATGTAATACGTACTTTTAGCTAAGGGTTTTTAAGCGTTGGAGATGCTCTTACTGCTCATTGGTGAAATACAGTTTTTTAAGTCTTTGAATTAAGAATATGACTATATTCTATTTTGCCATTTATATGAACTGACTGATTTTTTAAAAAACTTTTGAACAACTCAACATGTTATTGATTTCGACTGCAGTTGAACTGCTTAGATCATAATGGTGTTAACAGTCACAAGATTTCTTTTTGAGTTGAGGTGCTGCTTTAGGGGTTTGAACAGTTTAAACTTTGAAGTATAGTTCCACACTCATTATAATTTCAAGTAATTTTTCACAATCATTCTCTTTCCCTGACCCATAAACTTAACAAGAAATGGAGAGTGGAATTCTCCCTTCTATACATCACACCTGAAGTTCTAAACATGCTCACTGTCACTGGGTTTCGATTAGTGTATCTTTTGGTTTCTCACTTCTAATATCTGTAATCTTCTAAGTTCTATTAATCCTCTTCATTATCTAGCTTAGTGATCAGTCCTCCCTGTTCCACATGTTTGGCAGCACAGATAAATAATAATCTTTGCGATAAATTCTCTGTTGATCATTACCCATTGCTTCTATGGGGTCCACCTTCTCAATTTGTCTCTGGAAGTTGGGAACCAAAGAAGGAGAATAGTAAAATAATCCCAATTGATGATGGAAGGACGGCTGATAGATTGCTGAAATGGATTAACAAGCAAATGGGCAGGTAAGAAAATATTTTATATCCTCCAGCAAGTTTTCTGCATCTTTTTTCATCGTGTGAGTTGGATCGAATCATCGAAATATGAGATTCTTGATTGTGCAGGGAAAAGATTTTTTATTACTTGCAGGGAAAAGATATTTTAGTACTTGTGTAACTGTATATATTAAATCCTTGAAGCAAAGCATTTCTCATTTGGGTTGCAGGCAGATAAAAAGAGTTGTTGCTTTACTACTTGATTAAATGCATAACAGATGATGAATTAATAGAAATTTAAAGTTTAAACTATTTAGTTTATGCCTTGATCTAACTACTTTAGAGAGGGAGGGGAGAGGGAGAGAGTATATAATTTAGAAAAGTTGGAGAGCGTGTTAAATGATAGTGTTCTAAAAGTTGGCCGACTCGGACTCGGTCAAAGTTGGTCTTACATATCGTTTTATGAGTTTTCAATTAAGAAGTTCTGGAATTTAATTATTGTATATGATGAAATTCATGTACAACATACTATCACATTATATGATATAATTTATTAGGTGGACTGGTGGAGAATATATTTAATTATTTAATTCGATTTACACTATAATTATTATTTGTATACATTTTTTTTAAAATTTTGAACCGGGTATTCATTCTTGATTAATCCAAGTACTCATTATTCGGTCGCTGAACCGAGTCGAACCTATTTCAGAAGTTTTAGAACACTGGTTATTATCTAGAAGGAAAATGCAAACTTTTAAACTTTATATTTTTTAGGAAGTTAGGGTTGTAAAATTCGAACTATCAGCACAATCAGATACTCCCTCTGTCCCGTCCGGTTCTTCACATTTCGGAGAGGGTGTCTGGCACGCATTTTAAGGTGCATTTTAAGGATGGTTCCATAACTTATTTTTCAAATTTTTTTTGTATAAAAATAGGATTGTTCTATTTTTATACAAAAAAAGAAAATTGTAAAAAGAAGTTGTGGAACTATACTTTATATGTATCTTAAAATGCGTGCGAGACAATCTCTCCGAAAGGTAAAGAAATGGTTGGGACAGAGGGAGTAGTAAACTACTGTCTACTGCCATTGTGTTAATCATGCAAGGGTGGAATGACACTATCAAACTTTCTTACATTGGCTTTTTTTTTCTAAAGCTATTTTCATCGTTCTGGCAGGTTACATATTTTTCGTAGTATTGTTAACTTATTATTGGTTTTTTTATAATACTGAAGAGAAGGATGTTAGTTTATATAATTTCTTTACGTGTGAGGATCTCCATATTTATCTATACTAGCTTATAGCCCGTGTGCAACGCACGACTACTTTTTTAATATCTATAATTGTATTAATTGTTATAATATTTATATGTTATTAATTTACATATCAAATTGTTGTTAAAAAATTGATATATATAAGATTTTACATGTTCAATTTAATATTGTGCTCTTTCTTGAATTCTTAAAATTTTAATTTGACAATTTTACAGCTCACTTGAAATTAACAAAATAATCTTTAATTTAGTGATTATTTAACAATTATTTTCCAATTAAAACTGCGCAAAAACAAAAGAGAGAAGTTAAAACTAAGCAGAAACAAAAGAAAGAAGAAATTGACGATTTTTTACGTTGAAAATTCCATTCGATTTATGAAATCTACTTATATATCGTTTTAATTATTAAAATACCTTTCTTATTATTTGAGGATAGTTCTACTAACAACCAAATATAGTTTTAATAATAAGTGTAAGGGTGATTTTGTCCGAAACTTTGACAGTCGATAGTTTGGTCTTCAGTACGACAAAATAAATAAGAACTGTTACATCATAAAATAAATAGATGAAAAACTATGGATCTAGCTTAAAAATATTTTATTTTTAAACATGTAAACTAAAAAATGTATCTATAATGAAATTCGAAAAATTGTATTTTAATGATTTAAATTATATAATTTGGTTTTCTACATTGAATTGGATTATCAATGTAGGTCTTCTACACTGAATAGAATTAATGTAAAAATTTGTAATTATGTTTTCTCTTGAGAGTGTTTCCATTACGATATTAATTGTTAAATTGTCACTAAATTAAAGATAATTTTGTGAGTCTCGCGTGGGCTGTAAAATCATCCAAATCTGATTTCTAGATATCGAGATAGACCCCAGATAGTAAATATGAACTTTTTTAATATTAATAAAAAAATTGAATTGTATCCTTTTTAATTAAATTCTTTTCATATTATAATTTTATTTTCAAAATTCAATTCTAATACAACCTCGTTTAATTATATCTTTTTTATATTATAATAATTTTCTTTTTAATATGATATAATCTTGATCGTCTATTTTTAAAAATATTAGATTCAACGGTTGAGATTATTTTGGCAGTACAGTGACCAAACCAAAATTATGGATAAGATCTATCTTACGCTTATTATATGTAAGGATATAATTGTATATTGCATGGTTATACATGTATGTGATGCACATTAGCTTAGTTTATGTGCTCTAAAGTGTTTTATGTTATGTCTCTTAATGACAGCTCATACAGCTTAGATGATGAGAGATATGAGAATGAGCATGTTCAATCAAATAACTCTGATCCTGGACAGGTCCTTAACATTTTTATAGACTTGCTTCATAGTTTTACCACATTTGATTACCCTTTTTTATCTGGTATTAAATTTTTCTAACACGTTCCTTGGAAAAGATTGCACGTGCTGTATACGATATTGAGGAAGCAACATCAATGGCTTTTGACTTGATCTTAAAACACAAGGTGTGCATCTGTTGCTGATTCCTTGTCTTAGTGTATGATATATATGACTAACTATACATATGCACTTGTGCAGATGATAAAATCTAAGACTCGAGCATCTTTTATAGAATTTCTTCAACTTATTGTGGCACATCACCCTTCTAGGAGGTCAGTACAACCCTTTTTGTGTCCATAACTGGTGTACAACATATTGCAATTTCCTTCACCGTTTACCTCTGGATTTTTTGTCTCAGGTGCCGGAAAGGAAGTGCAGATATACTAGTAAACTTCGATGATTTGTGCCCGTCAGATATCTTGTCAGGCAAGAAAAAAGAATGTATGGCTACTAGTGGAACGAGCACCTTGAGTAATTTTCATATTTGTGGCAGTGAAGTTCCCCGTGGATATTATGTGAGTTTAAGTATAGTGTTCTGAAATATAATTATGCTTTGTACAATATTTCTGAAAATGATTCAAGTGTTTTTCCTTTAATGTATTCTGGGATTTTTCCTCGAATAATTGTTTAAATGTATAATTCCATTTTTGTCATTGTAACTTTTCTAGTATGGTCTTGCAATCATGAGATAAATATTATGGATATTGCAATTAAACTATAACAAATTAACAGTATTATTTTCATCTGAAAATTTAAGGAGCAAATATTTAAGTTAGCCGTCACAACCTTTTTAGGTTTTAAGGCTTTATTTATTGAGTTTACAATGTAAGCAAGTAAGCAATCATGTTCACTGTACTTCACTGCTTCCATACCATCCAATCTCCAATGCAGTAAACTCCAATGGTTAATCAGTAGACTGAACTTTCATTTTTGCTCTTGATTTACAAATTGCAACATTTTTATCTGCTGTAAATTATCAATAAGTTTACTTTGTATATGATTGTTATGAAATAATTTAAATTTGCTGTGGATTTCTATTGCAGATGTTTTGTCGTGGTAGCAATAACGAAACGAGAGGCTTTAGGTAAACCTAAGATTAGTTTTTATGCTTTATATATTGTTTTGTTTTTGTATATGATTGTATGTCTTCTTATTTAAAAGTGTGGGGATGTTTTTTCTTTAAAAAACAAGTATATATATTTTTAATATAAATTTGAATTTGAAATATATCTATATATTATCAAATGTGAGAGCTAAACTAAATGTTGAGATGTAAGAAGAAAAAATGGAAGGAAAGAGGGCATAAGATATGTCACATATAGCTATTTATATATTAATTACTTTTACATACATGTGTTTCTAATTTTATAATATAAAGTTTTTATGATTGGTTTATATAATGCAAGAAACAAGAAGTTAATAGCTTTTGGTTCCTTTCTGTAGAAATTTGAGTTAATGTTTAATAAACAAGGAAGAATCTTACTAGAGCAATCTTCATTTTAATTTTCTTTATGAAATATAATTTGGTAGACTTTTGTGGTTTAATAGGAATGATGAATAATTTTGTTCACATTAGAAAAAGTTAGAAAATTATAATCATTTTAGATCAAGTTATTAACTTATAATCATTACCAAGATAAACAAAGATTATTAAGAGCTTAGAAGAACAATTATAGTTGCATTAAAATTAGGTTTCGGGAGAATTTTAAGTAGGCTTCAGTAGCTGGCCATGAATAAAATTATAGGGTAAAGAATGGATTCACAATGGAAAAAATTAAGAAATTATTATATTTAAAGTATAATAAATGTGGAGTTGTATACTTGTATTGGTTTAGAATTATACTATGGAACCAAAAAATGTTGTTTGATTTTTTGTATATTAAGTATTTTAAAATCTCAATAATTGCATATTAGAAACACATTGTATCTTAACAACATGTGAACTTTAACTCTTGGAATAGCCTATATGAACTGTTCATGCATTAGCGTTAATGTAAGTTGGTCATCACCAACGTCCAACGAGTTCTAGTTCTAGTGCACAGTACCTATCAACCAATATTTCTGGTTAAATGTCTGCAATATTTACGTATAAAAGTTGTCTTGGCATCATTTGATAATCCCCAATGCCTTTTTCTTTCTGTAGTTGTGGATTGTGGGTTTTACTACATTCACTTTCTGTGAGAATTGAAGATGGAGAGAGCCAGATGGCATTTACAGCTACATGCAAGTTTATTCATAATTTCTTTATCTGCGAGGAGTGTCGCCAACATTTCCATGAAATGTGCTCAAGGTAGTTTAGCAAGTGCAACGTTTTTAGTAAATTTCTAAGTTCGTTGGCCTGACTGTTGTAATCTATTGCAGTGTCTCTAGTCCTTTTAACAGAACCCGTGATTATGCCCTCTGGCTGTGGACTGCGCATAACAATGTTAACAGAAGAGTAATGAAAGTAGAAGCCTCTCAAGGTACTGGTGATCCTAAATTCCCAAAGACGATTTGGCCTCCAAAACAACTTTGTCCTTCTTGCTATCTTGCTCGGAGCCCCAAGAGTGGTGTAAACAGTCAGTTTGATTGGGACCAGAATGAGGTTTTTAAATTCTTGGCTAGCTATTACGGGAATACACTCATGAGTCTGTACAAAGACAAGGAGCTTCTTGGGGATGCTGAAAACAACAAGGCAGTTATTGATGAATTAGCAACTTCAACACATGCACTTGTTCCTTTGGGGGCAGCACTTGCAATTGCTTTAGCAAGTTGCGCATTTGGAGCACTGGCCTGCTTCTGGCGTTCAAAACAGAAGAACCGGAAGTACTTACACCTTCACTCTTTAAAGAGCATATAACTGTTAAAAGTCATAATCTCTTTCAGAATAGAGTAGAAGTGTAGAACACGAAAACAATTTTTTAAACATTTCATTAAAAGGAAAAAAAAAGATTGAAAAACATGGTGGAAGTGAAGCTACTGAAGATAGAATTTTAGAGGAAGGGAGTTGGAGTTTTGGTAGAAGGTGGTACAATAGCATTCTTATATGTTTTTCTTCCACAAACATTTCAGGCCAAGGAGGAGCTGGAGTTGAGATATTTAAAAGGAAACATCTTATATATGGCAATGATTTAAGGTGGAAAAGCAAGTGAAACCTGGTCCCTGTATTCAACCTTATGGCAGCATTTTTCGTGTGACCAGTTTGAGGTCCCTTCTGTACTATTTATAGCCTTAACGTTATTATACAAAATGGAGTGTACAGGTTTATATGCTGATGTAAAGTTTGGATAGGATTTCATTCTTCTTTATACATGTTTGTCTTCTAATATTGTGTACTGCCTCGTGTCTAGCATTCCTAATAGCAAATGAAACGAACTTTACAGTTGGAGTAGAATTGGGCGCAAGCTACTTTTAAGTAGCAAATTAAATTTCGGTTGTGGTTTATTCTCTGTGCTTGATTGCTTGATACACGTTACAATCCTGATATGCTATGTTACTAGGCGTTTGGCACTTGGTTTGCAGATCATCAGGCCTGATATGTAATTTTTGTTAAAGGTTTCCTTCAACCCATGTTTTTGAAGTTTTTTTTTATGAAAAGTGTATTGTACAAGCTATTAAGCTAATTTGTTTCAGTCTGATATTGTGCTGTGTAAGGATAGCATCCTTGTACAAAGACATTGGGGATTAGGGTGAAGCCCATTATTGATTACTAATTACCACTGGTGATACTCTGTTATCTGACCACGAGTACATTAGTAAATCTGTTGTAGTTTACAAATAAAAATAGATGCATACATCTGTACATGCTCGCAGCTTTTGAAGAAAAGGTTAGAGCTGCGTAGACATAAATTTTAAGGGCAAGCTGGAGGGGTGCTTATTGCCTGACTATTATAAGAATGTCTGATATAGGGCGTGACAAGTCGTCTGATCAAACACCACCTTCCAGTTGTAGCACCACTTTCATAAACCTATCCAATTATAAGCCAAATTTCCAGAATTCACCAACTGACAAGTCCATCAGCGAAGGTTACTGGCATTATTACCTGCCTGTTAAAATATCGCCTTCTTCACGATTTAGAATAGAGATCCATTTGTACTTGCCAATAATTAAAAGAAATTTGACCAAGATACCACTATAGGAAAGGAATATAGAGCACTTCATAACATCTTAAATACACATTTAAGAATATGTACAAGAAAAAAGGCGATAGAATAGCTGCGAACTGTATTGGCTAATGCACACAGCTATTGTTATACATGTCTGCGCTATATTATTGTGTATGGCTGCGACATGTGCGCGAGCATTAACTGATACATGTCACATGGAAAACAAAATTAAATTACGGCAAAAAGGTCGTTGCCAAACCTCAAGTGTTGAAGGCAAGGTGCTTCACTGATATGAAGTCTAGCCTACCTTAATCTTGTTATTGTTATAAAGGGAGTCTACAAATGTAACATATGAAACAATTAGGATGTTACCTGTCATTAGCAGCGATGGCGTATGGCGCCAACTGTTCTCAGAATAATATAGGCTGGAAGAATGATTCCTGAAGTGCGTAGGAGGAAAAACTGAAATCACAAAATTGAGAAACTGTAAATTTCCTGAAGTGTAGCACTTTAGTTTTTACAACTCAATTGTAGGCTGGTTATCTCACCAGGAGCAACGGGAAAGAATAATCATCTGATCCGCCAATAATGAGGGGAAGAGTATGCCTTAACATCAGTAAAACCATGAACTGCACAGCCAGCACACACACACAAACTTAGAGTATATCTATATCTTTAATGCTAGCCATGGATGCTGCATCTGTTATTGTTATGATCTTATAGCTTTGTTTTCGTTTCCTTCCGACAAAATCATTTAGGAACAAGTTGTAGGAAAAAAATTATTTCTCCTTTTATTTCATATATTAGTTTCTGGAACATGAACACAGTATGAGCGTTACCAAAGGTAATATTAAGAATTTTTCTTAAAAGAGCAGACATACGAAAACAGCCTCCCCATTTTTAGGAGAATAGGATAAGGTTCGTGTACATTTAACCCTCCACGCCCTACTTACTAGTGGGATTTACACATGTTTGGTTTGGGTGGTTTGTCAAACTCAAACATGAATATTTAGGGCTTTCTTGACCGAAAAGTGAGAACTTACAATTCCAGCTACTGAAAGATAGCGCATCAAGCTTCTTGAAGCAGAACCTGCATATTCATCATCCATAGGATCCAGAAAATTACGATCAGCTGGAACCATTGCTATTGAGTGAGAGTCAACTATGTTAAGTCTGCCGATAGCCCTGACATGAGACTCTTGGTTAAAACAAGTGTTACAAATGATCACACTTCACAGGGAGGTGCTCGAATGGAGAAAGAATACACAACTACCTCAAGTTCAGTGGTATACTACCAAGTCGAAACACGGGTGGTGGAGCTGTGTAATTCGGCCTAAATTGCTGTAGAATATACATTCAGAGTCAAATCGAGAAATCTCCTTACAACCATAAATCCGTAATCACCTGGGAACAAAAAACTTGAAAATGTAACAGCAACAGAAAGAACTAGAACCTGGTGGCATATCTCACACGTAGTATTGCCCTTCACTCTGCACCACCTCTGTACACATCTGCGATGAGCGTACTGCCCAACAAAAGAAAGAATTATAGAATCGAGCACAGGCAAATCAGTTGGTAAAAAAAAAAAAAAAAAAAAAACCACAGGCAAGTCACGAGACAATATAGATGTGGAACCAACCTTTAAACTGCCGCGGCATAGGCAAGGTGCCTCCAATAGTGATTCCAAATCTTCGTCCTGACATATCCTACATTCAACCATTTTTCTAGGAGACGGATCAGTTCCAGAATCCCGGTGGGAAGCGCAATCAACGACTGTGTCATTGTTTTCTGGGGTGACCAACTGTTTCAGTAAGTGCCTGCTTTCAATTGCAGCCTCCAAGGTGGATTCAGTAAGCAACCGATCAACTAACAACACAAAGTGATCTCCCATGTTTAGATAATTACACCTCTAATAGACAAGTTATAAAATACTTCAAAGAGCCTGCAGCTGTAAATCTTGGAATAGCCTACTTCTACGTCCAAGAATCTTTCAGAAACTCGTAAAAGAAATGATTTCGTAGAGTGAAAAATAGGGACAAGAACTCGAATGTGGAACGTGGAGTTTTTATTAACTTAGAGAGAATATTCTTAAAGTCTGAACACAAAAAGGAGAGAATTTAAAAGAGATACTTGACTTAAGAAAGCAGGAGATCAAGAAACTAACTGAGAAAGTCTTGCAGAAAGGAGAATCAATTATGTTCAAGCCAAGAAAAGTTCCTCTATGTATACACTTAAATGTATAAATGTACATGTACTTCTTCTCTGTTTATCCTTGGTAGATTTATGTGTTTTGAATGAAGCAAGAGTTTAGAGTGTTGTTATTGTCAGCACGCAATTTTGCTTGCTTACAAACCCCTTTAAAGTAAACAAAACGTACCCACAACTATCAGATATTTCACTCTTTAATCTGCTTATATCCCAAAATTCCCTTTATTTACAAACTTAAAAGTTACCCTTCAAATGGTTTGATCTTCCAATTAATTCAGCAAAAAACAGCTGCATTAGTGTATAATCAATACCCAAGTCGTGGTCACTTAAGAAGTCTATCTCTTCATGATTCTAAGCATATTCATCATGATTTATTGTTAAGTTTCCATAAGTTGAAAGCATGAGGTGACTTTTGGGTTTGTAAAATTGGTAGCTTGAACGTAGCAACATGTAATGCATATATGATATACACACCCTGACAGCCACACTTGAATCCACAACAGAACAATGAGTTGCCAAACTTGTTCACTCTCAAATGAGTCTTGGTTGAACCGAGCATGCCATTGCTCCAAATCTAGGGATATTACATATTTCTTTTCGCTGACAAAAATTAATAAGAGCTATTTATATTTTTAACACAGAAACTAATTAACTAAGTGAAAAGAAAGCTAATTTATTGTTCTCATTTTACATTTCTTTGTTGATGTTAAGTACCCCGAATTGGTACCCAAAAATTGCTCCCAAATAACGTGGAATGGATTAAGCATAATGGAAAATTTTTACTAGAGTAGTTGGTGTGAATGAGGGGGTCCACATTATTATAATCAATTAAATTCATACACTTGACATTTGGGAAAGTTTTTGGGAACCAATTCAGAATATCTAACATTTTCCTTAAAAAAATTTAAAAAATAATACACAGAACTATGTTATTAATTAATAGTTAACCTTAATAGTTGCTATTGTGCATATAATCAGTTTGGCTCACCTTTTTTTAAGTTCTTATGAACTTATTTTCGGGTAAAAAATTTAATATTTTGATAATTTTTTTATACAAGTATTTAATGTATATTTCAGATTCTATAAGTTCCAAAGAAAAGGTTAACTATTTTCAGAATAAAGTTAGGAATCTCTAATTTTATCTTAAAATAAGTTGATTTATTCTGAAAAAAAGTTCCCCAAACACCCTGCTCGTAAACATGATACTTAAGCCAGGACAAATAAATGAACATTATTCCATTATGTATGTCCTTACTTTCGTGATATAAAAATAAAACAAGTTTATCGTCTACATGTATTTTAGTGTAATATCGGAAAAATTATTATAAGATTAACCTTAATATCCTTATTCTTCTATATAATTGAGATATATAAAAAAATTGTGTCTTTAAAAAAATATATTTAATATATTTTAAAATATAATTTTTAGTTTTATAAATATTAATTAAATAATTTTAATATTTAGTCAAAAATTGATCAATTTAACCCTAAAAAGTCAAAAGGACGTGTAAAATGGGACGGAATATTCCGTAAATTATTGTATTATTTAAAAATTCAAATATTAATGAAATTCTAATTTCTAAATCAACACAATCATCGTTTAAACCGGTATTATTTATACATCTTATTTTGATAAATTATTTTATAGTTTAAATGTTATAGAAATCCACGGCAATCAAAAATGATTATTTTTTGTGCAATTAGCAATGTACTGGATGACCAGGAGCCAGGAGGAATGGGTAGGTGAGTTACATACAATATTGACAGCATGACTTGTGCTAATAATGGGGTTTTGGTTTGACTTTTTATATCATTGCAGTTCACCAAGTTTGACGAATTATCTACCGTCATTAATATAATTAACACACCTTTTTCTTGTCACCAAGTTTGACGAATTATCTACCGTCATTAATATAATTAACACACCTTTTTCTTGACAAAATATATACTCCAATTAACACACACAAATATGTTTTTCATAATATAAAATAATAATTAAATATTAATATACATATATGATTTATTTTTTTTTGAAAAGAGGTGGTAATTCAATACATAAAAGCCATACGGCATCTACAAGAATGATCGAAACGATCAAACATAGAACAGGATACTCGTCTTCATAATCAAAATGAGACAAATAAGCATATGTCTGAATAAAATGATATATCTATAAATACTTGCTCTGCGTTCAATATCTTCTCCAAAATCCGTTTGAGCTAACGACCACAAATGAAGTTCCGCACAAGCTCTTATCGTTGAATCGAACCAACTCTCACAAAAGGAGAGAAAATCACACCTCTCACCAAGGAGAGAACAACAAAACTCTCACCAAGGAGAGAAATCAAACCGAACTTACAAAAATTGAAATTACACAACAAATCAAACTAAAACAAATCTTAGATCTAGAAAACAGATCCTCAAAAACTAGAGAAACCAGACCCCTCTTGAGACCGAAGATCCACCAAGAATCTGCGAAGAAACCGAGGATCCACCACAAATCGGAGAAGAAAAATTCTGGAACTCCGAGGAATCAGATCTAAGCACAAAAAGAACTAATTATTGAAGAAAACAAGAACAAAAAGCAAGGAAATTGGGCCTCCGGTCGGTGGAGGAGCCACCGCCGGAGGAAGAAGGAGACAGAGCCGGTTGTTTTAGAGGAGAGAGAAGAGAGAGAGTTAGTGCCAACAACATGTTGGTGCAGTGGTTGAGTCACTGGTCTCCTTTGAAGGAGGTCAGGGGTTCGACTCCTGCGTGTGCGTGAGTTTCTTATTTTGTATTAGGTTTCTTTTCTGTATTTGTATTTTTGTATTTGTAATGGCCGGGGGTCCTTCGGAAACAGCCTCCCTATTGTATAGGGGTATGGTCTGCGTACAGCTACCCTCCTCAGACACCACTTTGAGTGGTATTATAACTGAGTAAGCTAAGTTTTAAGTTTAGAAGAGAGAGAGTTAGTAAAGGCAAATATGGACACATTTAGCCATATACATATATGATTTATAATTCTTTTCTGCACCAAAGTATTTGGCATTATTTATTGGTGTCTCTTAATTTTATTAAGGAAATAGTTGTTTTTTTAAGAAATAATGACAAAAATAACTCCTTTTTATTACTCCCTTCTTAACCGGAATAGCAGCTTTCGAACTTCTTTGCGGTGGGAATGGTCCTTAGAGATCACCATGGTCAAGTTTATTGCAGGGAAAACTTTGAAGTTTGCAGGAGGTGTTTCAGTAATGGAGGCCGAGTCTACTGGCATATTAAAGGCGTTTTTATGGGCTCAGGAGTTGACAGAGGACATCATCTTGATTGAAAGTGACTCTATGCTTAGTGTTAATGCAATTAAGCAGAATCATAGTAACTTGCTAGAGCTTAGCGATTTGTTGCAGCATTGTGGAGAGTTGTTAAGGTGCAATCCCAGAATTAGTCTTAGTCATGTTAAAAAGCAGGCGAACAAGGTAGCTCATAATTTAGCTAGAATTCCTTGTGAGCTTAACAGCTTTATTGATTTCTCGTCTCCTCCATCTGTTTTGTTAGAGACACTTGTGTCTGATGATTTGTTGAATTAGTGAAATTCCTTTTGTTCAAAAAAAAAAAAAAAGTGTACACGTTTTCCAAGTTGTTTGAAATTTGAACACGTATATTTCCATTAGTGACCACATGCTGGTACGGTATTACAAATACGCATTTACTAAATGCTTTTCCTTACTATTTATTCTGACTAGTTGATAAAGCCGCGCTTCGTGGCGGCGTTACAATTTTTATTTTTAAAAAAATTCAATACATTTACGTTATATTATAATATTAATATTAAATTTTAATAATTAAATAATCTTCTCTAGTGAACCAATTTCTTGTTAAATACCATTCTGTCGATTGAGCCGCTCTCTCGTTAAAACCGAAATCCCAACTTTTTAACATATATTATAAAGACTTATATAATATTTTTTTATCCATAAAATCGAACCGTAAAAATAAAAAAAATTATGACTACGGTATCAAATTCTAATAGCTAATACAATCTTTTCTAGCGAGCCCTCTTCCCGTTAAATACATTTCGAGCCGCTCTTATTTGAAACCGAAATTCTAACTTCACTATATAAAGAGAGTAAATTCCATTTTTTTTATTCTTTAAACTTTCTAATATTTATAGAGTTTTAAAAGATGAAAATATATCTTATATTTTCTGTATATTATAGATAAACTTGTATAAAAAAGTTAAAATAAAGGATTTTTTGGAAAAAAGATGTATAGTTTTAAAAAAATCGTATATAACGTCTCCACCGTCCTCGTATTCTACTTCCAATAAAACATTTTATTTTATGTATTATATATTTAAACACTTTTTATACGGTCTTATTTAATGAACCGCTTTCTTGTTAAACACGGTTATTACTATTGATCCGCTCTCTCGTTAAGACCAAAAACCTAACTTTTACATATATTACTTGTATGATAATGTTTATCCATAAAAATTAAATCCTAAAAATAAAATAAAATTTATAACATCAATATGGTATTTTAATAGCTAGTACAATTTTTTATAGTGAGCCGTCTTCCCTTTAAACATGTTTCGAGCCGCTCTCGTTTGGGATCGAAATTCCAACTTCATTACATATTATTGATGATACTTATCTTACACAACAATTTTTTTCCTTAAAATCAAAACCTAAAAAATAGAGTGAATTCCAATTTATACTTTCTCTAGACTTTCTAAAATTTTTGGAGTTTTAGAAAATGAAAACACATCTTATTTTCTCTTTATATTATAGATACTCCTCTATTTATTTAGGATTCTTGCATGAGATTGTTCTTTTATTATGTTAACACATCAATTCTTTTCTTTTTAAATACGGTGAATTATGTTAACACGTCAATTCTTTTTTTTTTTTTTAAATACGGTGACTTTTTTTATGACAATAGTATTGGATTTATGAATAAATTTTCATAATATAAATATAATTAACTTATATAAAAAATATATAATTTAAGAAGATCGTACTTTCTATAAAATATTTAATTAAATTTCTGCTCTATATATTCAAACGCCTATTCTACTTCTAGTAGAACATTTATTTATATATTTTTTCGATAAATTCGAACTCTTATTCTTTATAAATTCGAACTCCTATTCTACTTCCAATAGAACTTTTAATCGTATGCCTTATAAATACTTATTATACTTACAATAGACCTTCTAATCATATGTCTTCCCTATAAATTCGAACTCTTGTCCTTTATAAATTCGAACACCTATTCTACTTCTAATATGTTAATTGATATTTTTGTATTTATTAGTGTTTAAAATTCTAAAATTCTAGAAAATTAGAAAAATAGATTGAGACGATCTTAGAGCGCCACCTAAACTCCCGGTAATTAACTTATATAAAAAATATATAATTTAAGAAGATCGTACTTTCTATAAAATATTTAATTATATTTCTGCTCTATATATTCAAACACCTATTCTACTTCTAGTAGAACATTTATTTATATATTTTTTTGATAAATTCGAACTCTTATTCTTTATAAATTCGAACTCCTATTCCACTTCCAATAGAACTTTTAATCGTATGCCTTATAAATACTTATTATACTTACAATAGAACTTCTAATCATATGTCTTCCCTATAAATTCGAACTCTTGTCCTTTATAAATTCGAACACCTATTCTACTTCTAATATGTTAATTGATATTTTTGTATTTATTAGTGTTTAAAATTCTAAAATTCTAGAAAATTAGAAAAATAGATTGAAACGATCTTAGAGCGCCACCTAAACTCCCGGTATCCTCCTTTATATATATATATATATATATATATATATATATATATTGATTACTCCAATATTAAATGTGTATTTTAATTTAAAAAATAAATAAATATTGAATAAGTCATTACAAAATGCGTATTTTATATATAATAAGTCACCATCAAATGCGTATCTTTTAATTATAATTGGCCAAAAAATCAAAATAGATTACTTTTGTTAATTTTGCATAAAAAATTGGGTTAAAAGCTGTCCCTCGCCCGTTTTTATTTGAGATTCAACGGGTTCCATTTGAGATTTAGAAATATTTAATTTTTAATTAAAATTTTTAATTTTATCTGTATTTCTTTAGGGGTTCAACAATTAATTTTGGGGGTTTAATGTTTCCATATTTGATTTTAAAAATATTCAGAATGACGAATAAATCGTATACGGATTTAAAATTTAGGGTTGCCCTAGATCCAAAATCGTAATTTATCCTAATTTTAGAAAAATCGGGCTGATTTAAAATTACATATATAGAGATCTACAAGAATCAATTGGGAGGGAGTTGATAGGTATGTGTACATATATCCAGGATACGAAGTGGAAGTGGTGCAACCATATTAAAAATAGAGAATGATATGGATTACACCATTGCACAATGCGTATTAAGCGCTTTACCATCAGCTATATTTGGCCAAAAAAGCAAAAAGAAGCAAAACGGGTTATTTATGTTAATATAATAATATTGCACGCAAAATCGGTCAATCTTTGTCTTTCATCCTTTTTTTTAATACTAGCTTATAACCCGTGTTTCTTTTGATAGGTTATAAAATTTATTTAACATTATAATTATGTTTTTATATAATCCTTATTTTTAAGAATTTTTTAATTTTAATTTAATATAAATTTATATAATGAAATGCATGGTTTAAATTTTATTTTGTAAAATTCTAAATTAAAAATGTCGTTGACGGGTTCTAACTTTGAATTTTTAGTAAATTAATTTAATCATATAATATATCTTATTATTAGATCTAACGATTGTTATTCATTAATAAAAATAATGATTTGTATATATGGTGAGATATTTTTGGGTGTATATTAGTGATCGCAAGATTAATTTTAAATTAAAAAGTACTCCATGTTTTAATTACAAAAATTACTACTAAAAATAATTACGGAAAGATATGGTGTGATATTTTGGATATATATTAGTTATTGTAATATTAGTTTTAAATTAAATGGTAAAGTGTTTTAATTAGAAGTAAAATCTTTAGAAAAAATGAATAATTGAGTTGTTGGAGCAGAAAAAATAGTCCAAGTAGAAGTGGATGATATATGGTGAGATATTTTTGGGTGTATATTAGTGATCGCAAGATTAATTTTAAATTAAAAAGTACTCCATGTTTTAATTACAAAAATTACTACTAAAAATAATTACGGAAAGATATGGTGTGATATTTTGGATATATATTAATTATTGTAATATTAGTTTTAAATTAAATGGTAAATTGTTTTAATCAGAAGTAAAATCTTTAGAAAAAATGAATAATTGAGTTGTTGGAGCAGAAAAAAGAGTCTAAGTAGAAGTGGATGAAGGAATTTTAATCCGAATATAATTACGTTAACATTAGTAATTAGTTTTTTGAGTTGTTTTTGTAATTTAATTATTCATTTTAATAATTAGGATAACCAAACCGAAAACCAAAACTTAGGATAACCAAACCGAAAACCAAAACTTTCAATGTTTCGGCTTTAATATAATAGTATAGATTTTGAATCGATGAAGATGGTGTAAATTAGGTTTAGAAGAATAGAGTTCTGTGCACAGTGTTCGTGAAGGCAACGGAGGTTTTAAGCTTAGCTGTATTAGTAATGGTGTAAATATAAAATACTATCGTGTCTTTAGGACTATAGCCAATAACGGATTAAAATTGATTTATTTTATATTTAAAATTAATTAAAAATTAAATTAACCAAACCGAAAACCAAAATAAATAGGATAACCAAACCGAAAACCAAAACTTTCAATGTTTCGGCTTTAATATAATAGTATAGATGTATACATATTTTTAATATATTTTATTAATGATTGAAATACATGGTGTGATATTTTTGGGTATATATTAATGATTGCAAGATTAGTTTTAAATTAAAAGATACCGTTATTTAATTATAAAATTTTTGATATATTTTATTAATGATTGGAAATTATGGTATGACATTTTTAGGTAAAAATTAATGATTGCAAGATTAATTTTAAATCAAAAGGTAACTTGTTTTAATAAAAAAGAAATATTAATGAATGAAAGAAATTGTAAAATTGATATTTTTAGGTGTTTATAAAAGGTAATATCTTCAAATAAGAGTAACGTGAAAAAGGCAATCGGCTAATTATCATTAATTATATTATTTTATTATGTATTTTAATAATTAGGATAATCGTATCAAAAAACCGACAAAATTTTAATGTTTTAGTTTTAAAATAAAAGTATAGATATCGTATTTACTAAATCGTTATGCTTACATTTTTTTCTTATCTATATAATATGATGCACAAATTTAATATTTAAGTTTTAAAATACTAAATTCATATAACAAAAACCAATACAACTTACTAATTAACTACAAAAAATATATATTAAAATTCATGCAAGATATAAATATATAATTCAAAAAAAATCACACCATTATATATTCGTTATCAAATGATCCACCATATTAATATACTAATATATTAATAAACATTTTTTTATAACAGCAGTTACACGGATTATGCGGGTCGAGTTCGTGTTAAACGGGTTGACCCATAACCTATTATTTTTATAATGTCAATTTCGTGTTCGACCAGTTTTTGATTCAACCCGTTTAACTACAACCCTAACCCGTAAAATTCGTGGGTTTTCGGGTCATGTTCGGTCATGACAAACCTAATTGTGTGCCCTTGTGCACAAATTATAAAAATTCTGACCAAAAATTAGTATTTTTTTTAAAGTTTTTAGGATTTTACCATCTTCTTAAAATATTTGCAAAAATACTTTTTTTTTTTTAAAACATTTTGCAAATATACCAACTTTTGTAAAATATTTGCAAAAGTATGTTTTGTAACCAAATCAACCCCTGATGGTAGACTTTAGTTGATTTTAGTTGAATTAATATATGTGGCTGCATAGCAGATTACATATGTGTTGCATATGTGATTGCAATTAGTTACAAAACGTATTTGTTTATTTAAAAGAATTGACTAAAAAAATTGAAATTTATATTTTTGAACATAATATTGAAGTATAAAATACAAATATATGCAAAAAAATATAATACGAGTTAAAAGATGACTCAAATATATGAAAATTGATATGAAAAAAAAATAAGTTGAAAAATAATACCTTAAAGGTACTTAAATGTTTAACTTAAAGTTAGTTTTAGTTCAAAAAATTTAAGTATCTTTGAGGTACTTTTTTTCAACTTATTTTTTTCCTCATATCAATTTTTATATATTTGAGTCATCTTTTAACTCGTATTATATTCTTTGCATATATTTGTATTTTATACTTTTATATTATGTTTAAAAAATATACTTTTTTTTTAATTTTTTAAAAATAAATTTACTTTAAGTAAAATTAGACAAACAGATACACCTAACTTATATGTCTGCTCTATATATTTAAACACCTACTCTAGTTCTAGTAGAACTTTTATTTATAAATTCGAACTCTTATTCTCTATAAATTCGAACTCTTATTCTACTTCCAATAGAACTTTTAATCGTATGCCTTATAAATACTTATTATACTTCCAATAGAACTTCTAATCATATGTCTTCTCTATAAATTCGAACTCTTCTCCTTTATAAATTCGAACACCTATTCTACTTCAAATATGCTAATTAATATTTTTATATTTATTAGTGTTTAAAATTCTAGAAAATTAGAAAAATCGATTGAGACGATATTAGAGCGCCACCTAAACTCCCGCTATCCTCCTTTATATATATATATATATATATATTGATGATTTATTAACATCCATTATTGTAGTACAGAGTTGTGTATTTTTGAATAATTACCTTTATATACTTTATGAATGAGTATCTACAACGATAACAAGAGATAAGTCCTTAGAGCATCTCCAAGGTATAAAATTCTTAGCTAAATTATCCATGTGGCATCTAAGGCCTCGTTTGTTTCGATGTAATCCAACTATGCAACTTGAAGTACCTTGGAACTTAACTAGATTACCATGTTTGGTTGGTTAATTTTTAATTTTTACAATGTAACTTCCAGTTCCAAAGTATTTAAAGTTTCACCAAAACATAGGAATCTAGTTACCTTGCTAACCCATAAATTTTTCAAGTTACATAGTCATTACATTATAAATTGATTTAATTTACCAAAAATAAGTATGTAACTGTGGTGAACAAATATTTATATTTTATATTCCTTGGATTTATAGAGTGTAACTTAGTTCCATGGAAGTTGAAAATACATATGTAACTACAAATTTGGTAAAACAAACGAGGCATAGGTGACATTTAGTGGCACTATTTAGATAATATGTAAAAATTTGAGCACTCTAACCATCAAACCTTTAGTAAAATATTATAGACAACCATATTTGATTGACTATATTTGTTGAACCAATGAACCCCATAGGTATAATTTTACATAACCATAATTATAGATAATACCATTGAAATGCACATCTTCACCCTCATAAAAAAATTTACAAAAATACCTTTGGAGATCCTGTTATCAATATAACCAAATACATAATCCAAATACATAATACCTTTGGAGATCCTCTTATCTCAGATATCTCATTATGTATTAATGCATCATGTAATCCAAAAATTTCTATGTTTCTATATTTTGTTTACTTAAGAAACTTACCTTTTTAAAGTTAAATAAAAAAACCAATTTAGAAAAGCAAAAAATACTTAACCATAAAAAATAAAAAGTTCAAAATTTAGGAAAATATTCTACAAATGTTAACTGATTATCATTCTACCTAATATCTTACATCCAACAACATAACTGAAAAAAAATCATGTACTGTGTATGAAAATATTAACTCCATTGCTATAAAAAAAGAAGAAGCTCCATTCCTATAAATTAAATTTAGGGAAATGCTAAGCATAATCCTTTGATTAAACATTAAGTACTCTCGTATTTTCAACATATTTTTTAAGATTTATAATTATTTTTAGTTTTTCAATGTCTCTTTACAACATTAATTTAATTTCCCGAGTAATAATAATGAACCCCCTGCATTCACATTAAATTTCACCGATAAAAATATCCCAAATTTCCATATAATCATATTGAATTTCGTACAAAATTGATGTATTAAGTATAAAATTGATATATTAAATGCATTTATCCATCCATAATAATTCTTAACCATAGTCCAAGGACGATGTTTAGCATTACCTTAAATTTAAAATAAAACTAGTTGATAAAGCCGCGCTTCGCGGCGGCGTTACAATATTTTTAAAAAAATTCAATACATTTACGTTATATTATAATATCAATATTAAATTTTAGTAATTAAATAATCTTCTCTAATGAATCAATTTCTTGTTAAATACGATTCTTTCGATTGAGCCGCTCTCTCGTTAAAACTGAAATCCCAACTTTTTAACATATATTATAAATACTTATATATAATATTTTTTATCTATAAAATCGAACCGTAAAAATAAAAAAAATTATGACTTCAGTATCAAATTCTAATAGCGAATACAATCTTTTCTAGCGAGCCGTCTTCCCGTTAAATACGTTTCGAGCCACTCTTATTTGAAACTGAAATTCTAACTTCATTATATAAAGAGAGTAAATTCCAATTCTTATATTCTTTAAACTTTCTAATATTTATGGAGTTTTAAAAGATGAAAATACATGTTATATTTTCTGTATATTATAGATATTCTTGTATTTATTTACAGTTTCCGCATTGGAATGTCTTTCTGTTATGTTAACATATCAAAAAAAAAATTAAAATACGAAGACTTTTCGTTACGGAAATAATATTGCATTTATGGATATATTTTTGTAATGCAAGTATAATTAACTTGTATAAAAAAGTTAAAATAAAGGATTTCAAGGAAAAAAGATGTACAGTTTTAAAAAATCGTATAAGACGTCTCCACCGTCCTCGTATTCTACTTCAAATAAAACATTATATTTTATGTATTAATTATATATTTAAACATCTTTTAAATGGTCTTATCTAATGAACCGCTTTCTTGTTAAACACAGTTTTTACTATTGATTCGCTCTCTCGTTAAGACAAAAAACCTAACTTTTACATATATTACTTGTATGATAATGTTTATCCATAAAAATTAAATCCTAAAAATAAAATAAAATTTATAACATCATATGATATTTTAATAGCTAGTACAATCTTTTATAGTGAGCCGTCTTCATGTTAAACACATTTCGAGCCGCTCTCGTTTGGGATCGAAATTCTAACTTCATTACATATTATTGATGATACTTATCTTACACAACAATTTTTTTTCTTGAAATCAAAACCTAAAAAATAGAGTGAATTCCAATTTATACTTTTTCTAGATTTTCTAAATTTTTTGGAGTTTTTAGAAAATGAAAACACATCTTATTTTCTCTTTATATTATAGATATTCATGTATTTATTTAGGATTCCTGCATGAGATTGTTCTTTTACTCATTGTTCTTTTATTATGTTAATACATTAATTCTTTTCTTTTTAAATACGATGACTTTTTTCATGACAATAGTATTGGATTGCATGAGATTGTTCTTTTACTCATTGTTCTTTTATTATGTTAATACATTAATTCTTCTCTTTTTAAATACGATGACTTTTTTCATGACAATAGTATTGGATTTATGAATAAATTTTCCTAATATAAGTATAATTAACTTATATAAAAAATATATAATTTAGAAGATCGTACTTTCTATAAAATATTTAATTATATGTCTGCTCTATATATTTAAACACCTACTCTAGTTCTAGTAAAACTTTTATTTATAAATTCGAACTCTTATTCTCTATAAATTCGAACTCTTATTCTACTTCCAATAGAACTTTTAATCGTATGCATTATAAATACTTATTATACTTCCAATAGAACTTCTAATCATATGTCTTCCCTATAAATTCGAACTCTTCTCCTTTATAAATTCGAACACCTATTCTACTTCAAATATGCTAATTGATATTTTTATATTTATTAGTGTTTAAAATTCTAGAAAATTAGAAAAATCGATTGAGACGATATTAGAGCGCCACCTAAACTCCCGCTATCCTCCTTTATATATATATATATATATATATATTGATGATTGATATTTACTGTAAAATTTATTACAAAGTGTTTGAAGAAGAGTTGAAAACAAATATCGCATAACTCGGAGAAGAATATTACCCACAGAAACATGGTCTGGTCTAGCACTACATAAAATCGGATAAGAACAAGCCTTACTTGACAGCTGTCCTTTTTCTATCAATTTAAATTCAATTAAAAATAAATGTAAAATCAGTTTAAACAGATAGATAATATCACAAGATCATCGTGTGCTAAGCCATTACTTGAACTACAACACATCTATACCTGCACAATTCTGTATCTATACATCATCTTCAACAACACTACTGTCTCTTTTGTTCTCTTCAGTTTGAAGGTAATTTTTTATTTATTGTCGAACAATTTATTTGTAAATATGTTGTATGTATATATTTAGTGTAGATCTCAGATTATTACGTTTTTTTGTTGATTTCTTGTGGTGTAATTGTGAAATTGTACTTGTTCGAGTTCATTATTACTTGTTTAAGATGTCTTATATGCTATTTATATCGAGAGAGAGAGATAGAGAGAGATGGAGATAGGGAGAAAGAGAGAGAGACATAGGGAGAGAGAGAGAGAGAGAGAAAGAGAGTGAGAGAGGGGGAGAGATTTCTCATGTTTAAGCGGTTGTGTTGTTTAAAGTTAGATCTTGTGAGTATTGTTTTTATGAGTAATGAGTAATTAATGTCGATTTGGAATGTTAGGGTATCAGGAAGTAATAATTGACTTAATTATGTGTAATTAATTGAATTGCTCCATGTAATAACTTAATCGAACTACTATTAATTGCATAATAGAATTCAATTTATACAAGATTTTGTGTTGTTAAAACTCAAGATTACAAGAACTCGGTGCACTTGGTCTATGTCCATATATGTGTATATTTTCGTAACTTATGGATTAGGCATTACATTCTTTAGGTATGTAATATGCATTGTTAGGTTTTTTTTGAAGTGGAAATTAAAATGTTTGAAGTGTATGGTAGATTGATTTTGTTGTGGAAAGTTGATTTTTGTATTGTGCAACTACCAAGTTTTGTTGAAGTAAGATTATTTGTAGTAGTGCAATTGATGTTGATTCATTATGTAGAGGCATCAGGAATTGATTTTCATAGTGAGATGTTATTATTTTTAGTGTGATTAGTATCAGTTGTTAAGTCCATTTTACATATTAATACATAATAAAAGTTATTTGGTATTAGATCTTGTATATTTTTGACATGTGATTGTCCAAAGTACAAAAACTCATTGCACATGTTCTATCATATACATACATACCAAACTGTTTAAAGTTTCTAACAAGCTGAAGTGATGGCTATGTTCTACAAACTACTCATCTATATGCTGGATGTAGTGCGAATCTTACGCCATGTTTGCCCTAACTTGGAAAAGTGATAGAGGTTTTGTTTTGCTGCAGGAACTCGGGATTTGTGCAGACAGGTGCCAGATAAATTGAAGCATTTTTGTTGTTGTCTATAATGAAGTACCTGGAATACACTCCTCTTGATCGGTAATCTTAACACTTTATGCTCTATTACATAATTGTAATCTATCCCCTAAACCATGCACTTTCTTATCTATAATTTGCGGTCATTCATTTACTCAAATTATGTAGACATATTTGGGCATTAATATGATTTGTGTATTCTAGAATCAATGACTTTTTGAGTCGAGTAAACCTTGGAGAGCGTACCATCAAGGGCTGCCTTGAAGCTTACTCTTGTGAGTGGGTCATATGCCTTCTTGTGCCAAGAATTATGCTATTAATATAGATTAAGGGATATATAAATGAAGTTTCTTTCTTTTCATAGGCAAGCATACTGGATCAGATAAGAAGTTATCCTTCAGTTTGGAGAATGAGGTAAATAGATCTCTAGAAGTCGTGCATATTTTTTTTTCTCTTCTATACATTTCAACCAATATTTTCTTTTATTAAACATGTTTTCTTTTATGTATCAAGACAGTTCTTCCTTTATGGGCCATGGCTGTTGAATACTGGTTATTAAAAATATACATATATATATATATTTTAATCACGTGTCTTCAGAGTTGCATAATATTTTATTTGCAGTTGCCCACATATTTTAGGTTTCTAATCTAGTGTTGCCTTATGGATTTGTTAATGTTTTAGATTCTAGATTACCTTGGAAAATCTTCTGATAGTGACTCTTCCTCTCCAGTCGAATATTTGACTTGTAGATCCAGGTGATAACCTTACTAATGGGTCTCTGAACTGCATTTGCTTTTCTTTGTTTTGTAACTCTCTTTACTATCTTGTCCAGCCGGAAGATGTTGATTTACCTTATTCTTACACTCTATCACATGTATCCGGATTACGACTTCAGGTAACTGTACCTTACAAATGTCAA
This sequence comes from Saposhnikovia divaricata, assembly GCA_036435485.1. Taxonomy (NCBI): domain Eukaryota; kingdom Viridiplantae; phylum Streptophyta; class Magnoliopsida; order Apiales; family Apiaceae; genus Saposhnikovia; species Saposhnikovia divaricata. Next base: position 63,625,756 of record CM071594.1, read on the forward strand.
GGGGGGGATTATGGGTAATGCCACTGTCAGCTTCCTGGCGACATGGCAACCTGCTATATAATCCACCCCTAATCATGTTGGGAGTGTTGTCAAATGGTTTGACAGACAGTTAATTGAACTGTTGCTCTTATAAGAGCTGAGAGTTCAAGTCTCTCCATTTCCCGCAACTATCTAAAGTTGGTGCATGTATGTATACTTATGTTTAATACCACTAGATGGTATGCCACTAATAAGAGAATGGGTCATATAAATTTGTTAGCTCTTTTTCACATTATTGCGGACATATTTTGCGGTTTGCCAGTGCAGTGAAAGCTCACCAGTTTTTCACAGAGGAAACTTGGGACAATTTTAAGCAGGTCTTTGAGGTCTACATGTTTGATGCAGCCAAGGTACTGCTCTCTCTCTGCCCCCCCCCCCCCCAAAAAAAAACACCCACCCCCTTCTCTGGCACACAGTCATTACAATTCCTTTTCTGATTCTCTGATTTATATGATCTGCTTTTTACACATTTCACAGAATTTATGATGCAGCACCATTTCTCATTATGAATTAGTAGTCTGTAACTTCTTAGGCTGTTATGGTGCTTGGTTTTGCCAACATAGTACACTGCAGAGAAAAGAAAAAAAAATTAAAAGATTAACACGCCGACTGCTTGCAGTGTTTAAAGTTTTGCTTCTGCTGTTTTTTTTTTTGTGTGGTTACAGGATTGGGCTGAGGAAAATGAGGGCAGTTCTTTGCTGGCTACCTTGTACAAGGCTTTAGATGAGGTGTGTGGTTACTTAAACAAAAAGTTACTACTTATACACGTTTAGAACATCTATTCATTGACATGCATTCATACAGGTGGTGAAACTAGAAGAATGCGAAATCTACAGTTTCAATCCGGATTCTGATGCCGATCCATTTCTAGAAAGAGGGGCCATGTATGACTTGTATCACTATTACATAATCAACCAGTAACCTGACTACCATTGTAACTGTTATATGTGTAACTTTTTCAGATGGGCCTTCACATTCTTCTTTTATAATAGAAAGCTTAAGCGTGTCGTTAGCTTCCGATTTAGCTGTATAAGGTATTTTCCTATATTTTCTTTACTAATTGAACAAAAAGGGTTTGATGCACCACTTCATATCAAATTGATCCGTGAGCCCTTTAATTTTGTCAGCAACTTGGTAGATGAGGGTTTTCCGCTGGATGATATTTGCGGCTTTGAGGAAGATGGGGAAATATTTGACGACATGGACATGTGAGAGGTCAAATACTGACCAATGTTAATACTGTAGAGAGCCTTGTAGACTTAGTTGCGCTACCAATCTGTGTAACTGGAACAGCTGGTTTGCAAACACTTGTTTGCTTACTTATGATGGAACTTATACATGTTAAATGACTTGATGCTTTCAGTTGGGATTTGGACCATTGACAAACTGCGGTACCATTCTATGCTTCTGTACTGTCCTTGTAGTTGATTAGTGTTCCAGTTGTAAATTTTCTAGAATCTTCTCTGGAAAATTTAGTGTTACTGTTTCCTTTTTATCTTGTACTTTGCTATATAGTTCACTATTCAGCCCTATTGTTATCTACATATTTGCACTAATTGTGACTCTGGATTGAGACGTTGGGCCGGAGTAAAGCTGGATCTACAAAGAAATTATCACATAGGACTCCTTTTAGGAGGTTTTGGATGAGTTCCATAATAGTATAACATGGAAGATGGCATGTCAATCCTTTGTAAATCTACGACATCTGTTTGTAATCATGAATCTTTCGTATTTGAAGGGTGCCTCTGTAGTGTGTGTTAATGATTAGTTGTGTGCAGTTTAGTTCTGTAAATTACAGACTGTCACAGCGAGTATTTTCTTTTCAAAAAATAAAATTCTGAAGCACAGGGCTTGTGCTGGTAATGCATGTTGTGTAGTATACAGTAATTCTTTGCTATGCCTTGGCTCTCTATAATCTTGACCTTGAGCAGACTAATTATAGCCTACTTTATCCACCATAGCTGATGGATGAGTATTGAGTTGCAACCTTTGTCAATTCAATGGTAGTACAGTATATTTACTGTTTAAAGTCCAAGTCCCTATGTGACTGAAGGGGTTTAGTAGTGATCAAAGGCCTGACTTTTTGTGTGGAGCATTTACCAACTTTAGAAAAAGATATTTGTTCCCTCTTGCGTATATCTTGATGTTATAGAACTTCTAATGTATAGAGACCTCTCCTGGTCCCTGGTGTATGCATCTTCTAAGAATATTGCAATTGTGGGCACCTTTGTACTAGATCATATACAAGTTATTGGTTGTAAGACCTTAAACATGCTTTTGAAATAAAATACAACACCCTTTTCACTGAAATCTTTATGCATAAACGAAAAAGTTTGAATGTAACTGTTGCAGCTAGTTATCAGTGAGACCGGCAGTCTCCTGGAATTTGAGCTTTGTGTTATGTAGTGCTGTTTGTGGTCGTGGTAGAGAAAGGGCTAAAATTGACACATTGTTGCCTAGCCGCCCTTGGAAAACATTTTGAGTTCTGGATGTGCTCTTCTGTAATAGTATCCAACATGGGCTTTTTGGACCTTGACACTGATAACCTATACTTGAACTCCCCCGAGTAGAACCCCTCAGTTTCTTCAAATCTTATTTTCGACCCTTCAACCTCACTTTCTGGCAATGCAGCCGGTGTAGATTCTGGCAAAACCCTCACCTTGTTGGTACTAGTACCTGTAGGGTTAGCAACCATAAAAAGCACGTCCAAATCATCTCCTTTGACAATCGACTTGAGCCTCTTCATTGGAAAGATAATATAGATGTTACCAAAGTCCAAATCTTCATCAGCTGAGAGAGCTGTAAATCTTTTACCAACATTCAATGACTTTGTGTTCGAAAGAAAAGAGTTCGGGGACTCGAGCATGAGCTCAGCCGCCTTCACTGGACGGCGAAACTGGCGGACTTCACCACCAGGGAATATCACCTTAGAAGCTTTGGATGTTGCTGAGATACGTGAACTGCACAAAGAAGCTTGGTTTCCCATAGTTTTAGTCAGGTGGTCTAAGAATACTATCCTTGATTGATAGAAATGAAATATTGCACTAGTTTTTATAGAAGTGGAATAGTATTTGTGATATATTATAGACATATATTGTGACTAGATTGTCAGTTACTATTTTGTTATTAATTTATAATAAGATGTAGAACAAAGTTAGGAGTGTTTAGAGTTCGGTTGGGGGAAAAGGCAAAGAATGTTTTGATTTAATAGTCGTATCTCTTGTAGGTACTCTTCCAAGTCCATAAAAAACTAATATGGCATGAAGATGACATGCGCTTACATATAAAGGTGCGAATATCAATGTGTTTCCAAACATAAATTGATCTTCGAAAAAAGAAAACATAAAAATAGATTAAATATTATATCTTTCGCATTCAAAGTGCGGTATTGGTAATCTCTCTTGATGTTGAGGTTCGGTTTGCTACTTGCCAACTTGATCATTAGTAAGGAGATAGATTTATGGTCATATGGTTATAATATTAATTATTATTTTCTCAATTATTTATGAGTAAACCATAGTTTAGATTCCATTTCTGTTCGGAGAGATTTTTTAATTGTAACTTGTTTTTTTTTCTTTTCCAAACAACATTATTAAAAATTATATTCATCTATTTTTTAATTTGTTTTAATTAGTCACAAGAAAGATATAAATTATGTAGGGAAGAAGCTTCACTGATTATTCTCCTTATTTCGATAATAACACTATGAAGTTTAAATTTTCACCAAAATATGAATACATATGTAAGGGTGCGTACGGAAGGGTCCATGTAGTTAATTACTCGTCAATGTATCATTTTCAATAGCTTTGGGAGTACGGATGACAATCGGGTCGGTCGGTTCGTGTTTTGTGAAAATCAGACCCGGACCCAAATATATATGTTGGACTCAAATTCGGATCCGGACCCGATTGAAACCCGATTTCCTATTTACTTATTTACCCTTCATTATAAAGAAAAAAAAATATGATATATATACTATTAAAACTCATAAAATAAATAATAACATAATATAAATTAATGGTAAGTAGTCAATTGCCTTTTTTCACATTTACTTTTAGTTGAAGATATTACCTTTTATTAACACGTAAAAACATCAATCTTCCGATCATTAATATTTCCTTTCGAATTAAAACTTTACCTTTTTAATTTAAAACTAATCTTACAATCATTAATATATACCGAATATATAACATCATATTTTTCAATTATTAATAAAATATATTAAAAATATGTATACATTATTTATAATAAGGAAACATTAGCCGAAACATTAAAAATTTTGGCACTTACTTTTGGTATATGTTTTTCAGTATTTCGTGAATTTACTTATTTAACCTTTATTATAAAGAAAAATATATACAATATCTATGCTATTAAAACCCCTAAAATAAATAATAACATAATATAATTATGGTAATTAGTCGATTGTCTTTTTCATATTTACTTTTAGTTGAAGATATTACCTTTTATAAACACCTAAAAATATTTTAAAACTCATAAAATAAATAATAATATAATATAAATTAATGGTAAGTAGTCACTTGCCTTTTTTCACATTTACTTTTAATTGAAGATATTACCTTTTATTAACACCTAAAAACATCAATCGTATCATATCTTCCAATCATTAATATTTCGAATTAAAACACGTTACCTTTTTAATTTAAAACTAATCTTACAATCATTAATATATACCTAGAAAATATAACATCATATTTTTCAATTATTAATAAAATATATTAGAAATATGTATACATTGTTTATAATAAGAAAATATTAGCAGAAACATTAAAAATTTTGGCACTTATTTTTTTGTATATGTTTTTTAGTATTTCGTAAATTTACTTATTTAACCTTTATTATAAAGAAAAATATATATTATATCTATACTATTAAAACACCTAAAATAAATAATAACATAATATAATTATGGTTGACAATTAGTCGATTGTCTTTTTCACATTTACTTTTAGTTGAAGATATTATCTTTTATAAACACCTAAAAATATCGATCATATCATATCTTTCAATCATATCAAGCAATAATTAATATATACCCAAAAATATCACATCTTATCTTCTAATCACTAACAAAATATAATAAAAATCCGTATACTACGAATAATGACCATTAATTTTTTAGTAAAAAATCAAAATCGTTAGATCTAATGATTAAATATATTATATTCAAGGTTCGAATTCTATCAAAAACGTATTTATTTTAAAAGTTTATAATATAAGTTTTAAACCATGCATATCATTAATTAAATTTATATTAAATTATTAATATTAAAATTAAAATAAAATATTGTAAATAATAATTATATAAAAATATAATTATAACATAAAATTTGTTGCATATCAAAAAAAATCGTGCATCGCACGGGTTAACATAATATAATAATGGTAAGTCGCCGATTGCCTTTTTCACATTTACTTTTAGTTAAACATATTACCTTTTATAAATAACTAAAAACATCAATCGTATCATATCTTTCAATCATTAATATTTTTCTTTCGATTTAAAACACGTTACCTTTTTAATTTAAAACAAATCTTATAATCATTAATATATACCCGAAAAAATCAAACCATAATTTTCAAGAAAAATATAACACCTAAAATAAATAATAACATAATATATTTAATGGTAATTAGTCAATTGCCTTTTTCACATTTAATTTTAGTTGAAGATATTACCTTTTATAAACACATAGAAAGATCAATCGTATCATATCTTTCAATCATTAATATTTCTTTTATAATTAAAACACGTTACCTTTTTAATTTACAACAAATCTTACAATAATTAATATATACCCGAAAATATCACAGCATATTTCTCAATTATTAATAAAATATATTAAAAATCGTATACGTTGTTTATAATAAGGAAACATTAGTATAATTTATAAACATGAGTATGTTAAATTATATTAAATTAAAATTAAAAAAATTATTAAAATAATAATTATATAAAAACATAACTATAATATTAAATAAAATTCATAATATAATATAAGATTGCACGGGTTTTAAGCTAGTATAATTAAAAGATGAATATATAATATATATGTCTCTTAATTTGTAACATTTATATGTCAAAAATTGACTTGTATGCTTTATAAGATGAGTCTCTTAATAGTTTATGAACGAAAAATACAAATTACGAGAAAGTATATAGTAACTTCAAGTTAAATGTGGCTTAAATTAATAGCATTAAAATAATTAGACTATTAAAAAATTAATAATTAAAAAATATTATATAAACATAATACATTATATTATACACAAATATATATGTATATATTTGTACTACAGATCGGATCCGAGTTTGAGATGGGTTCGGTTCAATTTTCGGGTTTTGGGTCCGGTTCGGTTCGGTTATGACAAAATCCAAACCCGACCCAAAATTTATTCCAGTCTAAAAATAAATCCCAAACCCAGATCTAGATCCAAAATTTCGGGTTCGGTTATATCTAATCAGATCGGAGCGGGTCGGGTATTCATCGGGCCGGGACAAATTGCCATCCCTATTTGGGAGTGGTCCTGTTAAAACTAGTGTTATAAGAGCATTTTCAATCATGAATAACCATTAGCAATAAAGTTTATATGGTACTCAAATAAGTTTATAAGTTTTCATGTGCTTAAGGATCTCTCAGGTTCTAACCCTGAGGTTAAAATAAATCAATACAAATTTAAGGATATTTGTGTAAATTAGTGATAAAAATTTTATATTTACAAAAATGTCCCTGCGGACCCATTACTTTATAGATAATATTTCTTATAACCTTAGGAAGATCCCTGAGGTTGTCTTCGGGCCTAGTTTTCTCTTAAGTATATATATTATGTAAAAAAATTATCATTTTAAGGCAGCATTCTTGTTAGTTATAAATGTAGATATCATGAAATGATGTTCTATATTTGTTGATTCCCAGTCCATTAACTAAACACATCCATATCATCTGTTACCAATTTTTTATGTATAAAAAATATTTCATCTTACTGATTTTCAAATTTACAATTTTTTATTGCTTATCTATTATATTAAAATTAATATTAATTTTTTGACATGTAGCTAAGACTCTTATGGGGTCTCGATGACTTCATTTTGTTGCCAGCCCTAGTCCTCAAGTTATACCTACCATCGTTGCGTTCAACCACAAAATTTAATAATAATTTAAGGGAAAGAAATTTTGAGGGAAAACATAACAAGAGTCGGAACACAGGAAATGGTCCCAAGAAATAAAGCTGGATTCTACACCGTAGATGAGAATGAAAATTGTCATGCTCTGCTGGTAGTGGTTCGTATTCAGGTATTAAGTTTGGTAGTTGTGTTCCTAGTTGGCAGCAATAAAGTTTGGTGGTTGTATTCCAGATTTATGTATACCTAGTTGAGATTCATTTGTACATATGAAATCTCTAGTACTCGACTAGCATTTACATCATGGTAACCGTGCTAGAGAAATGCAGCGTCTCTCCATCACCAGGTACCAATGCTGAGAAATCTCTCCCCCTAAATTTTTTCGACTTACTATGGCTTCCTTTTCATCCTCTTAGCCTTGTCATCTTCTTTGACATTCCTTGCTCCACCAATCACTTTACACTAAACATTGTTCCGAATCTCAAAACCTCGTTGTCTCGTGCTCTTGAACATTTTTCTCCCTTGGCTGGTAATTTAATAAAACCCCTGAATATTAATTCCGAAACAGAGTTTCAAATTCGTTATGTGGATGGCGACTCCGTTTCAATCACATTTGCTGAGTGCACGGATGATTTTAATCACATCTCCGGAAACCAAGTCCGTAATGCTGATATATTAAAACCACTTGTTCCTCAACTTCCACAAGTTACTACTTCTGTTAAGGTGTCTGGAGAAGAATGTTCTGCATCTCCGGTATTGGCTATTCAAGTCACTATATTTCCAAATTATGGTGTTTGTTTTGGATTCACAAACTCCCATGCTGTTGTTGACGGAAGTAGTACTTTTAATTTTATTGAGGCGTGGGCTTCCCTTGCTAAACAAGTCATGGCCGGATCCGAAGCCGATGCTGCAGATTGTCATTTCCAGAGTCCTTATTATGATAGGAGTTCACTGAAAGACCCCCTTGGTCTAACTACTTTGTATAAAAGCCAATTTGGAGGTGCATATTCTTCGGCCGAACCAGTCGAGAAAAACATTCCGGATGAATCAGCAGGTGACATCAAAGCTCGTGCAACATTTGTTCTGAAAAAGGCGAATATTGAAGCATTAAAAAACTTGGTGATCAAGAAAAAACCTGCATTACCATACGTGTCTTCTTTCACCGTGGCATGTGCTTATATCTGGACTTGTATGGCAAAAACAAGAGCAGCTGTGGTTGAAGGCTTGGAACAAGAACCTCTCAACTTTGGATTTGTTTATGATTGTCGTGCTCGTCTTGATCCACCCTTGCCTGCCTCTTACTTTGGTAATTGCTTGCTTACTTGTGTGTCGGTTGAGAAGAGGGAAATTTTAGCTGGAGAAGAAGGTCTGTTTACTGCTGCTGAAGTGATTGGAAAAGCACTTTACGCGAAGCTCAACAATAAGGAAGGAGTCTTGAACAATGCACAAACCATGTTTACACCTGAATTTGCAGGAATAACGAGGGGGGAATGGTTTATAGGTGTTTCTGGTTCACCAAAGTTGGATTATTACAACACTATAGATTTTGGTTGGGGGATGCCTAGAAAATTCGAATATGTTTCGGAGCCGCTTTCTATTTCAAGGTGCAAAGATTCAAAGGTGGACCTGGAACTTGGGTTGATCATGCCTCAGAATGAAGTGCATGTTTTCTCTTCTATATTTTCTCAGGGATTGGACGGGGTCTCAACTTGACATTTCCCTGGAAATTGTATGCTTGCAAGTTACCCGAGACCATATATGAAACAACATTACTAGCAGTCGCTTGAATAATGGAATAGCAACATGTTTTTGGTTTGGATTACGTTTGTGTCCAAACATCAAGAAGATTTCCGTTCATTACTACAATAAGTGAACTGCACTTGGTGCGGTTCATTACACGATGTTTGAAAATTTGTAGCAAAATGTCTGCTTGGCTGAAGTTCTACGTTTTTTTTTTTGTTTTTTTTGCATATTAATGATTCAATAATTGAAGATGAATATAATCTTTAAAATTCAGCAGTTGTCTAATCCGCTCTTCGGTACAACAAAATGGCTTCATACCTTACGAGAAAAATGACTTGATAAACTAAATGTTTTGTTTCTATTCGTTTGCAAGTAATGAATATATGGAAATTCCATTTCAGTCCAATTCATCTAACGGCTAAGAAATGAAGAACAATAACTCATGGCAAAGTTTTTAAACTTCTGCGATCTAATTTTGGGCGACTAAGAGCAAATTTTAGATTATTTATAGAGAAAAAATAGTAAGGACATGATTATTTTAAATGTTTTATTAGAGCTTCTCTTCCTATTATCCTACTTTTTGGAAGAAAATTATTGAAGATAAAATTATTTGATTTTTTTTTTTCAAGATCTATTCTCAATTTTCCAGGAAATAGCACGAAAACATGATTTGAAAAGAAAATTCTGAAATTTTCTACTCTATTATCTTCTTTCGTTAATTTAACTCGGAATTATAGTGATTATTTAATAATAAAATTATTTAAATATTTTGTTCAACAATAAGAAAAAAATGATCCTGAAGATGATTTCATCAAAAAAGTATGATACTCTTAAAATACCATACTTTTGTACTTTAAAGTTAAGTACTCAAAAGAAAAATATAATTTGCACAGCTGTATCAGTTTTTCCAAAAACAGTAAAGAGAAAAGAGTAATGCTAGATATCCTAAATTGGTATCCAAAAAATGCTCCCAAATGATGTTCATGGATGAGTTGGCTATATGGAAGATTTTAATTGGTGAGATTGATATGATCCTGACGGGTCCATTATAGTTAAAACCAATCAGATAATGACACGTCTAATTTGAGAAAAAGTTTGGGATCCAATTCGGGTATCTAACATTATTCAAGAGAAAATGGAAGTGTAGAAAAAATGTTTAGCAAAAATTAGCAATATTCCGCTAGAGTGCTAGGTCACGGAAACTTTCCTAAACTTGCATGGCTGTTTGTTTACTATGTGGGTCCAAATCCTCTACATCATAGCAGTGTTGTAAAAAGCGCAAATCGGACCTAAGTGGTGGAAGGACCCTCTAGCGTTTAAGCAGTTAAGAGGATGCTTAAGCGGTTTTAAAAGCGGATCATTAATCGGATTATAAATAAATATATATTTATATAAATAAATACAATACTAATTTCTTTTTAAAAAAAGATAACATTTACATATGACATATTATCAAACGTAACATAACATTTAGAAATATCGAATTATAAATTAATCACATACAATATTAGTTATAATGGACATAAAAAATATAAAAAAATATTTTTTTAAAATTTTTCCGCTTAATCCGCTTTTGACCCGATTTTGACCCGCTTTTGACCCGATTTTGACCCGCGAAGCGCTTTTGTGCCGATTCCGATGATCGTAGTTGGTGTGCCACTCCCTCTTCCACTTGTATGATGTTGTTTATGATGATTTGGATTCCATTAACATTAATTTATATCAATATATTTAAAACACTTTAGAAGTTATTCTATCAATTTTTTTTCTTCTTAAAATCATATAATAATTATTTTTAAATAATACATATTTACACATAAAATTATTTTATTATTAAAATAAGAAATGTATTATCTTTAAATTTTTTAATATTAGCTGATTTAATTTATAATTTATATTTTTATAATATATACAATTTTTGTATTTTAATTTAATTTAATTAAACCATATTTTCATGTTACAAACCATTAAAACTAAAAATATATGTACTTAATATATATTATTATATGGAAAGGTAAACTTATTAAGAATCGTATGTTGGACCTAGCATTATATTTAAATTATAGATTCTAGAAATCCTATAGCAACTTATTGTAGCATCTCCAAGGATGCACACCCCTTACCAATTTTAGGGATTTTCTTCCAAAAAACACTCTCCAACCACTTCTCCCCTTCCCAATATATTTTAGGGGAAAGAAAATAGATCCCTACATGTGAGGATCCAAATATCAGCCCCTATCATTCTCCACGTCATCTGCTCCCCTTCCCATTGGTTGGTTCATTTAAATTTCAAACTTCTAAATTTTAAAAATTAAACTTTTAAAATATAGGGTATCTATATAGGGATTATCATTGGAGTGAAATATCATTTTGATTTCCTATATTATCAATAATCCTTATTTTAGGGGCTAAGGAAAAAGTGCATCCTTGGAAATGCTCTAACGAAATTAATTAAAATTGGGAAGTTATTTACGTTTTAGATTTACAGCTAAGATTTTGCATTTAAAGAGTATATGCCATCATGAATTAGAAATTTTATAGCATCTATTGCATTTAACTGATGGGTTATTTTAGGTACTAGAATTCAAGTCAGCATGAACAACCAATCATAAAAGTGGAAGATGGAGTGGCACATCGAGTATGGTGTAGAAGATTTGGACCCTTACTCTCTCTAGTCTCTATGCACTCAAAATATAGACACACCATAGTCTCTATGCACTCAAAATATAGACACACCATATATACATCGATCTATATATTTCAGGACCTTAGAGCAACTCCAAGAGCCTCCTTGTGTTTTCCTTATAAATATTATAAAATATTAGGCTCTTAGTGATTTAGGATATTATAAGGTATGACAACTCCAACAAGCTTCCTTATAATTGATCCTTATAATTATTAAATAATAAATAAAAGAAGGAAGCAAGAACAAAAAAAGAGGGAAACAATTGAAAAGAGGAGGGGAAATAATATTTTATTGATAAAAGTGAAATAAGGGAGCCCTTAAAGATAAAGGATTACATGATGCTCTTAACTTTTTAAGGAAAAGTTAAGAGCCTGTTGGAGCAAAATTTTAAACATAATCCCTTATAATTTGAGTTAGGAGGTCATATAAGGGATCTCTTGGAGTTGCTCTTACGTGAGGTTATATTATATTGGTTTCGCTATAAATATTGGGACCTGTGAGGCCATCTATTACTATGTAGTATTAAACTTCAATATAAGGGTAAAAAATAAAAAGTGTCATTTTAATGGTTGTGAAATTAGTGCTTTACCCATTTTTGTTGAAAAATAACAAAAATGTCATTCTTTTAAAATTTAATATATTTATGTTACTCTCAAGGATCACCCCTGACCTTCCACTCTCAAATTTTATGTAAAATTTGTATTTATTTACATTCGTCACCAAGTAGATATTAAATTATTAAAATAAAAGATAGAATTTGGCTTTAAGAAATATGTAAATCTTATTATCAAATCAGACATAATTAATAATTGCATCACATAATTTTTAGGTATATAAAATTTTAAATATGTGCGTAATATTAGAGATTTTTGGTTGACCTACTATTTAGACTTTCAACAATTTAAATGTATGATTGGTGTTAAAACATAAACATTTAAAAAAATACGAAAAATAATTAAATGTATGTTAAAAAGGTGAGAACTCTAAAAATGAATCTATGTTATATATATAAAAAAATAACATAACTAATTTTCAATATTGAATGAAAGAAGATATGATTTTTGAGTCATGAATATTAAAAAACTGCAATAATTATAAACAATGATCGATTAGATTATTACTCTACTATAAAGTACGGTTATATGAATTTTTATATTATATAATAAATTGATCAATATAATATATAATGGTAGATAACACATACTCATATAACTTGCCAACACTACAAGAAACAGAGGCATTTCCGACCGTTACAAGGGTCAGATTTAATACAGTAAAGGTCGGTTTTCACCTTAACGGTCGGTTTTAATTGGTCGGGTTAATCCTAGTCGGGTTTGCGTCGTAACGGCCGGTTTTATCGTTGACTTTCTTTGACCAACGAATTCCTTTCAGCGCCATGTGTCGTGGGGCCCATATGACATGGCGGGTCCACAACAGTGACATGTCTGTGACATGTAGGCGGGACCCAGCTGACGTGGTGACCCCACCACAATGCCATGTCACTGCCCACGTAGTAAGACCTGTTTTGGTCGGTTTTAATGGTCGGTTTGGTAACCGACCATAATGGTCGGATTTATTTCAGAGAGTAATAAAACCGACCATGTACAACCGACCACAAGTTGGTCGGGTTTTACAGGATATGGATCTTAAATGTTGGTCAGTTTTCATGGTCGGTTTAGCTGCAGACCGCTGTGGTTGGATTTATTCCAGAGAGTAATTAAACCGACCAGCACAATTATGAATTTGGTCAGTTTTATTTGAATACGGTCGGGTTTATTAATCATTTGGTCGGTTTTCTGTGCACAAGAATGGTAAAAAACGGTCGGGTTTGGTGTTTTAGTCGGATTAAATGGTCGGTTTTAGTCTGCAATTTATTTTTTTTAGCTGCAGTTCTGGTTCCCCTGTACAATATTACCTATAACAAGAATAACCAAAACTGACGTACATTACCAATTACAAAAGCAGTGCCAACAAAACAAGTACATAACAACCATCAATTTTACATTGAACCACGAGTATAATCCATCAAAACCATACATTAACATTAAACCACGAGTTTTCCAAAATATAGCAAACTTAATTTACATGCAATTCTTTTTAAAACCTAACGACCGGCTACTCTTTTTGGTCATTATCGGACCCTTCATTATCATCTTCCTCTCCCTCTCCTCCATTACCCTCTTCCTCTCCTCCATTACCTTCCTCTTCAAAAGCATCTTCTTCATTATCATGTTCCTGTCCTCCATCGTCCTCCCCCCATCAACGGCACCACCTTCAGCCCTCCTTATCGCCTACATATAAGAGTAGACGAGACTTAATATATATTCAAAACTACACTAACATTTATAATAATAACTAAACTAAAATGTGACTTGAAAATTTCGTATATTTATTTACCTCCGCATTTGCATTCTCATATTTGTTATAAATCGATTGGAGGATTTCTCCAACCAATCGAGTTACCTCACCAATAATAGCATTAAAAAATGCTTGTGACCCCATTTTCGGGTTCCTTTGCAATTCTAGAGCGGCATTGGCGATATTTGTGACTTGTTCAAAGGTTGGTGGAGTATGGTAGGCGCCCGGATTTGCTTGTGCTTCATGTAATACATTCCTCACTACAATGATGAATAGAGGATCCGGAATAACCGATCCTTGATTAGTTTGGCTTGAAGAACCTGCACCACCAACACGTTGGGCCCGATAATTTGCCGTAAGATCCGGGATGAGAGTGGCCGGGATCCGTGGAAAACCAATAAGCTGATTTCTCGGGGGTCTTGCACACCCCGGGGCAGTTGCTTCATGCCACCATTGTATAGGATGAGTAGCTTCTTCCTCCCTGCCGGGTTGACTCGCAAACCACTCCCGGTTTCGCTCGACTATGTCCGCGTATCAAGCCTATATATACAAAATAAAATTAAAAGTACTATAAATAGCATATACATATACTATGATAGGAAGGAAAAGGTTTAAATTTATACCGCAATCAATCGACTTTCATCGGTCATGAAATCCGAATCACATGGAAGCTCATCTATCACCACTTGTTTACCATTTTTCTTCAAATGAGTCTTCTAATACCACCAACCTTGGGGGGGGGGGGGGTTTCCAACCTTTTCCACATATTCCTACAAATCACAAGTATTCAAAATTACAACAAAACATCAAAATGGTAAACATAACCAAGAAAAGACAATACATACATCTTCCATCTCCGTAAATGACTTTGCACCCGCACTATGCAAAGTCTTCAACTTTTTTATGTTATTGGTACCAACTTCGGAGCGATGAGCATGGGGTACGCTATTCCAATACTCCACAAGCTTCTTCCAAAATTCATCATCAAAATAACCCGGGTTAACATCAAAAGGGTTTTGTTTAACCTCTTCGCATCTGCCTTGGCCTTTTTTTTCGTCTCATTTAAGGTGTGCTTAAGTTCGCTTTGAACATGCTTATAAATACTCTCATAAGCACCCTCGTCGGTTTGTTCTTCCTTGTGTGTGTAATAATTCTACAAAAAAAAAGATAAGCATTATAAAATCACACACACATGCATGCACACACACAAATATATATATATATAGTATTTGACTTACATTGAATTCGGCTATCACATCCGTAATCCATTTTGGGTTCTTCTCCACAATATCCCTATAGGTAAACAAACGACGTGGCCACGATCATCGCATGATTTGTAAGATCATTAATGCCGAGATAGTGATAACAAGCATACACACCAACAAAAAACACCAAACAACCTACAAAGTAAGAGTGATCAAAATCAAAATCATGTAAATGTATAAAGTATATATATCCGACCAATTACACAATCTCATGCATGCACGTATATATATATATATATATATATATATATACACACACACACACACACTTTTCATCACATGTATTTACCAATTCATATAACATTTACCAATTTACCAATTCAAAACAAAACAAAGTCATTACCCCATTACGAAAACAAAACCCATTTCGAAAATTATCTAGAAACAAAGTCATTTGGAAACAAATTTCATATATAAAAGCAAAATAAATACCAAAAAAGAAGTAAACAAGTAAGAATTAGACAAATAAAACCCATGGAAACAAGTAGATATATATAAATATATGCAAGTAATTAAACCATGAAAACAAGTAAAACCGGAACAAGTAAATACAAACAAGTTGTAAAATCGAGACAACCATGCTTGAAAACGAGTAGATACCTCCATGGAATCCCATCTTCGAAACCCACTTACAAACTAGTACTTAAAGCTCTTCGATTCCTCATTTTTTTGGGATTTTCGGCAGTGGATGAGTAGTTAAGCAGCAAGACAAGTGCAATCAGTAGAGAAATCACATAATTGAGACCCATATTATTGAGTTTTGACAGTTGAGGCTTGAGAGAGAAAAAGGAGAAAAGAGAGAAATGGGAGTAAAAGAGATAAAAAGAAAAGGGGAAACTGCGGCTAATTTTACCCTAATCAGTCACAAAACCGACCGTTAACTAATATATGGGTCGGATTAGAATGGTCTGTTTTAATATTGGCACGATATTGAAATTTCACCAAAAATTAGAATATTTTCGTTTCCCTCCATTTTAAAACCGACCATATTGTACTAAAAATTAAAATATTTTCGTTTCCCTCCATTTAAACCCGACCAAATTAGTCGGTTATATATATAATAATTTTTAAATTTATGAAAAATACTACACAAAAATTTAAAACACTTGATTATTAAAATGATCAATATTTGTGCTTAGTTATTTTAAACACTTAATCCGTAAGGTTTGTTAGTAATATATTTTTTCCAAAAATATTAACAAAGGATAATTTTGGACATTTTCTTAAATAATGGCTACGAATTGTATTATTTTGTAATCCTGATACTCCGGTTTCTCCATAAACCATTGTCAAATAAGATTTTTGAAGACAACTTTACTTTATATACAATGCAACGTAAATAGTTCGAGAATTGGTCAAAATTATAGTATTATATTATTTTACAAATATTTTTTTAAAATGACACTTAATTTTGCATTAATTACATAATATTAGAATTTTTTTAAAACAATATGAAAATAATTTTTAATGTTGTTTCTTATGAAGAAAGTCAACACTATGAAATTAGAAAATTTTAATATTTTTTAAGTTGGTAAATTTAATTTTTTGTTATTTTTATTATGTTTTATTGCCTAAAATAATATATAATTATTGAAAATTATGTAAATTTATTAAAAAAATTGATTTTTGTTTAATTAAATCATAAAACTTAGTACTAATCATATTTAGAATAAAGAATAATAAAAAAGTGGCTGAAAATCTTTGAAATGAGAATGGTTGTTTTGCTATTTATGACATCAGCAATAAACCGACCATTACGGTCGGTTTATAAACCGACCACTAGGGTTTCTTTGGTCGATTTTAATATGGGTGTGTAGAAATTTTTTTGACACACCAGTAAAACCGACCATTTACTATGATTATGAATACGGTCGATTTTACTGGGAACGCAATGGTCAGAATTGGTCGGTTTTGGTCTTACAGTAGGAGTTAGCGGTCGGTTTTAGACTGCAATTTTTATTTTTTTTAGGCTGCAGTCTTGGTTCTGAGACCAGAACTGCAGCATTAAAAAATGAACAATTAAAATACAGTAAAAGTCTAAACAAAACCAATAAATCAACACAGTCCGAATGAATAAAAGTCTTTAAAATACATAATCAAAATAAAAGTAAAATTACATAATCAAGGAAACTCGTGATTATACAATTTATTTAAATAATGTATCTCCATTTTTGCCTCCTCCAAAGGCTGCTCGAGTTCCTCCACCCGCACCTCCAGTTCAACAACTTTGTCTTCGAGCAACTTGTTTTCCATCCTTGCATCTTTTAACTCTTCCTTTAACTTTGTCTTCGACTCGGCCTTCTTGCTCGAATCCATAACTGCAAGATAAAGAAAAGAATAGTGATGAAACTATAAAAGAGAGAATATATACACTTTATATATATATATATATATATACATGCATATACATTACCAATATTATAGAGAGAAATTACAATATGTAATAATGAGAAGAAAAGTGATGAAACTACATGATATTTATAGGCATATCATAACGCCCCTTCATTGAATGGTTTCACCCATTCATTTCCCATAACCGCACAGATTACCAGATGCATTGAACAAAGATTTCCCACAACCTAAACCGACTGACTCTTTGACGAAGCGATCGGTTTTGTATGGTCGTTTCTGAACAGTCAAACCTCTTAAATTACCACACGGATTACCATAAGTCAATTTGTTGAATATATATGAATGAATGTGTTTCTTGTAGTTATATTATTTTTTAATAATAGTACATATTTTACTTAATATTAGATTTTTATAATTAATATTAAATATTAGATTTTTTTT
The DNA here is from genome assembly GCA_036435485.1 of Saposhnikovia divaricata. NCBI lineage: Eukaryota > Viridiplantae > Streptophyta > Magnoliopsida > Apiales > Apiaceae > Saposhnikovia > Saposhnikovia divaricata. The sequence goes on from CM071594.1 coordinate 63,643,784, forward strand.
AATATTTTTTTTAATAGTTAATAAATATTTATTACTAATTATACCGACCATTGTTATATGAATACGGTGGGGTTTACTGGGAAAGCAATGGTAAAAAACGGTCGGTTTAAGCCCTTCAGTCGGATTACGCGGTCGGTTTAAGCCCTTCAACGCAATAAATTCCAACCCAACCCTGAACAAGTACAATCACCTATTCATACATAAAATCAGTCCAAAAAAATATTTAAAATCCAATCTAATGAATTGCATTAAGTTATAATTACAAACATCGTCTTATACTTAATTAAAATACAATTATTTTACACTTAATCATAATCGGAATCATCATCACCATCTTCTTCTTCTTCTTCTTCTTCTTCTTCTTCTTCTTCTTCTTCTTCTTCTTATTCTTCTCCTCCTTCATTATTCTCTTCTTCTTCTTCTTCTTCTTCTTCTTCTTCTTCTTCTTCTTCTTCTTCTTCTTCTTCTTCTTCTTCTTCTTCTTCTTCTTCTTCTTCTTCTTCTTCTTCTTCTTCTTCTTCTTCCTCCTCCTCCTCCTCCTCTTCTTCGTCTTCTTGTTGTTGGTGATTTTGTGTCATAGGCGCATATTGAGCGAAATCAACAAATAAAGAAAATGAAGGTCTCGATTGATTTTCTTGAAAGGCTTCTTCTTCTCTACATGAATTTATCGATTCATCAAATCGACGACTTTTACTTGTAATAACCGTATATATGTTATCTTGTGGATACAACTGTAACGCCCCGACTTCCCAATATTGAAAATATACTTTTTATAATAAAATAGACTTTGATATAGGGAAATTTTAGAAAATTTCGGCATGAAGTATTCATAAATTGGACTATCCACCTGTATTTCAACCCAACCAAATTCCAATTAACAATTACAAATAAAACTTAATACACCAACGATTCCTCACCGAGGATCGATTCCAGGTTATGGTATGAAACAAGAATCTATACTATACAAATTATTACAACTTCTATCTCAAATTCAAATTACAAACCTTTATACCGTCTAAATCACAGCGCAAGCCCATTTAAAGCGTATCTAACTTTTAAAGAATGCACCATCGCTCTTACTTGAATTATAAAGCGTAGGTATCCAACTCCTTAACTCTAACTAAAAAGGGAAGGTAAAACAAAGCAAGAGTGAGCCAACAACGCTCAGCAAGTTACTAATATAGTGAAACAATAATATTTTAGTGATTCATTGATGAACAATATCAATGACCAATTTATGTCAAGGAAAATAATTCGATTTCCATCATAGAATTAAACTTTCATTTCTTACATTCATATTCTCTCATCAAAACATTCCTTTCTTTAAAAGTCATTCTATCATTTAACATATTTTGCATAATTTTTTTTTAAAAAAACATTTTAAGCTGATCGGAGTTTTTCCTTATCATCGGACAATACGGGTGATCAGCCATGTAAAGTCCCCATATCGGACACGAAGTCCCTCTAGACCTTGAAATTGGGTTCCCAATTAGGCAACACATTGGCCTTTCAAATGCTGGACTGGGCACTCCCCCAGCCTCTTACGCTAGAAAAAAATGCTGGACTGGGCACTCCCCCAGCCTCTTACGCCTCCAATCTGACGGAATCCGTGGAAAACATTTGAACGGAATTTCCCCCACAATAAAATCTTTAAAACCTTTAAAACATTTCATTTTTAAGTCCTTTATACTCACTGATAACATATCAGCCCAATATGAAGAATTTTAAAACATCTTTAATTAATATTCCATTTTAATGAGTAACAATAAAGATTTAGGGACAGTGAAGCATTCGATATAAGGAATCATAAACAACAAAGCAGTAAGATTAAACTAAGCAAGGTATAGTTCAGCACAACAGAATCATATATCAACAAGGAACATGATAAATTAAATAACTGAGCAATTATTTAGATTTTGGAAATGGAACAACAATTATAAAGAAAACAGGGAATAAGGAAAATTCGAAATTCAACAGAAGATTTAAGTTACTGCACTGGCTAACCCCTTATTTCAAGGATTATCAATTTATGAAATTACGCTGTAAAGTTTGAACAACCAGAATAGATTAAAATGAAGATTTAAGAAATTCTAAATTACCCAAGGTCTCACTCCAGTCGGCTAAGCACTCATAGGCTTTAGCTGCCAGAACCGGCATGACAATAATGAGTTTGAATAATTAAGAAGATCTCAATTCATTCTCGGTTTTAACCGTCACTGAGCAACACATGCCTCAACAATAGTATAAACCTCGAATTCGTTTACAATAATTTAAAGAAAAATGCTCTTTGAAAAATATTAATAAAGACGAGGAATATTGAAATAAATTAATTTTAAAAGAATTCAACACCTGAACAATAGGTGAGGAAAATAAACAATGACATAATAATTTGAGAATGAGTGTTTGTAAATTAATAGAAGAAAAATGTCGTTGGAAATAAAAATGAAAAGTATAGGCACTAGCAAAAAGATCTAAAAGGAACATTGTATATTTAACAGAACGCTCGCAATTATTCAGAATAAATATAAAGAATACATGTAAGAACCCCAAATTTTGGATATAATTAAAACTTTTTATTAAGTAATGATAAAATGAAGAACAATGATTCTGACAACAAGGTCACCAACTCTAATGAATGGTGGTTTCAAAGAACAATGATTGTAATGAATGGATATTGCTTGGGACAATGATCCTGATGCATTGGTATATTGTCAGAATAGAGTAATTCGATGGTTGAGGACCTAGATAAGAATAATCTACCATCTAGGAAGGAGCTAATGGATCCTTGAAGGGAAATGAGTACGTGCATAGTGTTTCCCATACGTGCATAGTATTTCCCGTACGTGCATAGTGTTTCCCGTACGTGCATAGTATTTCCTGTACGTGCATAGTAATTTGGTGGATGAGTAGTGATTTTGTAAGTTGGAATACTTTTCACGCCACCCTATGTACGGGACGTGATATGGATGTTTCGAAGTCATATTAGTAATACGCGGAGGAAATAAGTGAATGCAGAGACGATCGGAATTCAGAAATTCCAAATTCTTTTTCGGTATAATATTTGACCGGATAGTGGATTAAATATTATTATAATCCAAGAATTGAGATATTAACTTTGAGGATTTGATATTTTGGGATGTTATTATATTTGATTTAAGAAGGAAGGTAGGAAACCACTGAGGAGTGGTTATGGCTACAATGTAATAATTGATATTTGGAAAGAATGAATGGAATTCGACTTTATTATTTCTATGTCTTGAAGAATGCTAAAGGGTAACAACATAGGTAAGAATAATCTATCTTCTAAGGGAATAAGATATGGCACTTTCAAGCAGGAGAATATTCTCATGTAACGATTAATCCAGTAGTTCCGTAAAAAGGATAAGGAACGATCGAAAGAGAATACGGACAACTGTACCACCCTAAGAGAACAAGTAAAGAATACAGAATGAATAGTGTTTTGGTGGGAGTATATAATAATATGAGACGACACTATATAGAAGCATTCGGGACGGATTTCCGAGTTCGTATTAGTGATCCAGGGGGAAAATAAGTGTATGTAAAAGCTGTCGGATTCTGAAAACCGCACTTTTATTTTCTCCGAGAGTTCCCTGGACACTGATAGCCTTAAGTATTTAACGAATGGATTTAAGGAATATAAATTGGAAAGTTAGAATGAAAGATGGAGAATGAAAGTATTGATATTAAAAAGGATTCCCGGTAAACCCTAATTAGAAATCCGTGAAATATTCCTACGAACGATCAATCGAAACGGGCAATAACCGGACACAGAAACAAGCAGAGGAAGCAAGAGTCTTGTGTAAGCTACTAGAATAAATATCTAGCAACCAAGTGGCTTAAAGTAACTAGCATACTTGGAGATGGAAGTAGTACTTAGATATCAAACCAATACTTAGCATGAAAACCATTCAAAATGCAACACATGTCTCTTGATTGCATCATGGATGACCTAGGCACTTTAATAAAGCTACTTTAGCAAGATATTATCCAAGGCAACACAATAATACAAGGAAAAGATCAAGAACAAGCAAGCAACTATCTCCCCCTCCAAAACATTCCATTCTACTTCCTCCCTAAATTCCAAATCCAAAGTCCAAGCTTCCACCATTGTTTGATCTCCAAATTTTTATGGTAAGTCCTATAATTCATAAAAGTGATACCCTAGAAATCTTGGCTTCAAACTCCATGTTTTCCATTTTCAAATAAATCATCCAAGCCTAGGGTGAATAGTGATTTTAAGAAACTAACTTTGATTTCTTGTTTTGTTTGGATGATCCAAGCTTTGTTAAGGTAATCTAAGGACTAGACAAGGCTTACCAAGTGTTATTCACTCTCCAAGGAAGGTAACAAGCTCCAAAAACCCTTGGTACCATTTTGAGATTTTATGAGTTTCATGGATGATTTAGTGTTAGTATGCTATGTTATGCTTAGATCTATGTTATTAGTTGATTATGGTTGTTGTTTGGATTGTGATCCATGAGATGGTTGAGATGAGTTGTTGATAGACTACTCATGATGATTATCATGCGTTTGTGTGGTTGGATTGATCTTTGTTAGATCGAGATAAAGTGTAAAAACTTTGGAAAACGCGTAAACATAGCCGTTATAATGCCCGATTTTACAATATCATGTTTTGTATGCCATTTTTCACATCAAGACCCTACTGACCAGAAACTTTTCTGCCATTTTAGGATATCTTATGTTATAAGCTTCGTTTTGATATAAAGATCACGTGAAACGGACTTACGGTTTAGGAGTTACGGCCGGTTTACTAAAAGTATTTCGAAATCGTAACCGAGAATTCGTAACTGAATTTGAACCCTCGTAAAATATGTAAAGTCATGGAGAATCTTGGAAAATAAATACTAGAGGTAAAACTGAAGGTGTGAAAGAAAACCGTATGTCAAAAGGATCATTTTTCGATTTATTAAAAATGTTCGAGTCGAGGTTAAACGCGAACGAACCCCTAAAAGACGACTCTTTTATAACTTCGGTAAAACACTTAGAAAACAGGCGATAAAACTCGGAGTATAGTATTGGTTCGTAACGATCGACTTTAGAACTCATATGACTTAAGTATGTCCCAAGTATAAGTACAATGACATGTCGTATTAACGAACGAATGTCGGGTCGGATCAGTGATAAAAGTAATCCACTAAAAGGGGTATAACGAGATAACTCGAGAACGTGTTTCGAATTAAGTATAACTTAACTTTTAATATGTTAAGTGATTAATCCCGAATGCCTTGGCTATTTATAGATCACCAAGCTGAACCGGGACCCGCTACCACTACCCCTTACCGTACTCGACTACCAGGCAAGTTTCAATTCCCTTCTTTTAGGCTGTTGTTGTGATTGAATAAATATATATATATGATTGCTGATATACATATGCCATTGTATGCATGCCTACTTTCAAGTTGAATTGATATACTTGTTCCCTGAATGTTATTGTTGGCTTATAAGCTAGATAGTTATATATCAGTTATAAGCCGGTTATTGTAAGACCCTCATAGAAGGGCGTATACATCTTATTAATCAAAAATAGACCGGGAGTCAATATTCCTTGATATATCGAGATTACCTCGGAGGAAAATATTTAAGTAAATATTTTCTATTATTTGGGCGACGAATATTATTTGAATATTCGTTCGAGACTAATTATTTTAACGATCCTTACTTCAAATAATTATTTGAACAAATAATATTTCTCAATATTCATTCAGAGTCGAATTGATTATCGACTATTATTTCGAATATTCTTCTAAAGATGAGACTATTAAATGAATATTATTTGGATATTCTTTTAGAATATTATTTTATTAAATAAATATTACTTTTGAATATTCATTTAAGATATTAAATAATTGATGGATATTATTTTAATATTCATCTGAAGCTTGATTTAATTATCGAATATTATCTCGAATATTCCTTAAGGCTTGGATTACTAAATGAATATTACTTGATATTCATTTAGGATATTATTCATTAAATGAATATTACTTTTGAATATTAATTTAAATTCCTAATTAATTATGAATATTACCTTAAATATTCTTTTCAGGTCTTATTAATTAATGAATATTGTTTTGAATATTCATTTAAATATTTATTTATTCAATAAATATTCTCCTGATATTTCTTCAGGGATTATTTTGAGAAATACTCTGATTAAAGATATTCTTTCATATTCCCAAATATTCTTTAAATATTTTAACTCATTAAATATTCTCTGAATATTTATTCCATACTTAGAATAATCTCGATAAGATTTATCTTCTTCGATTATTACAGAAAATATCTCAGAGTCATATTATTATTAATCTTATATCAAGAAAGGTTCTCAGACATCATTCTTCTTTGAGTCTATCTCCTTAATAATAAGGGAACCTTACTTGGGAAATGTTATTTATCTTGTCGACTTCCCGGTCATAAAGTATTCCCTTCGCCCGCAACTCGGGTGCTGTTGACTTATTAAGTCGTTGCTTACCTTCTCATCTTTCGAGGGGTAAGATTACTGGAACAAGTTGATATCCGTTACCAAGTAATAGCTTGGGAGTTATTGGTAAATTTTCCTTTCCAACAAGATACGACTACTTTGTGGAGTCTTATCAACAAGTATTATACTTGGGGAAAGGGGGACGAACGTTACATTCAGAATCATGAATTCTATTTGAACTAGGAGTCGTGTAAGAGGCCGAGTAGCGCCGGTCCATCCCCTTTGGCCCAACCGTTGGCCGGGGAGAGCTAGTAAGGCGGTATACAAGTAAAGCCGTCAGTTCTTCCTTCTACCGGTAGTAAATCTAAATTGAGCTGTACGATCTCGACTGATCATCAAGATTGGAACAGCGGGCGCGGTGAATACTCCATCATTGGTTCATCATCCAAATTTATTTATTTCCTGCAACATGATTACTGTTGGCAGAGTTGGAAAAGGGTCATAACTGGAATTGCAACCTTTTCTTGCAAGTTCCTCTTCTTAATAACAATAAGAATATCTCGCTTACTTTGATGTAGCAGATATTTCTACAAACAAATACTTTAAGTTACCTTGTAACTTCATCGTTCATATTATACTGGCATCATTTCCGTAAATGCATGGCATATGGTTTGAAAGATACTTTTGAACTGTTCTATATTATCGTTCAGTTATATATTATTGTTGGTGGGCTATTGCTCACCCTTGCTTTATTATTATATCACAACAACAGCTAGACCAGATGACTCGCACAAGGCGCACTCGACGCGGGCGAGGACGATGAGACTACCAGAGCTGAAGAAGAAGCTATTGGTAGGATATATTTATTCTTTCAGTACCAAGAATATGGTCTAGTATGACTTATGTAAATGGATGGCAAAGAGTATGTATTTATATTGAAATTCTTTTGGATTGTAAGAACTCATAATGTGATTAATAAAAATTTGATTGTTACTCTGATTTCATCTCTGGGACTATAACGGGTGTGTTTTATATTGTTGTGTTGGGTCATAGAGACGTAATTTATTTTATGTTAAGGAAAGTTCAATTGTTGTGGACAGAATTGGGAACCGTAACCACCGGATCCCGGACCCCGGATCTGGGGGTGTTACAGAAGTGGTATCAGAGCGTACGTTATAAACCCCAGAGATGAGGTGACGTTAAAACAATAAATTCAATAAGATAATAAGAACTCTTGCCAAGTTCATAGTCGGACTACTTAATGTAGTGATGACATATAAAACCCTTATGGGAACTCGTAAGTATCATGATAGTAACTTAACTCGATATCGTATCGACGAGTAAGGCGACAGACCTTGAGGCATACGAGCAGCAGCGCGATGATGCTTTATATGTTGAAGATCAACGAGTAATTCGATGGAGTACCCTACTGGAGACCCGGAAGAGGTTCCAGCAGATAAGGAAAATCCTGTTAGGATAAGGAGCTTACCTATGGGTAATGAGGGTCGCAGCCAGAATGATTGTGATGATTAAGATATGGTGCTCAGAAAAGTGAGTATAAAGAACCGAGATATTATTAAGAGATCTGAAGATGCATGTTGAATTCATAGCCGGACTACCAGATGTAGTACCAGCAAGAAAGAAGGATTGGAAGAATTACTTGAGATCTTATACGGAAATAGATGAGAATCCTTAGAGATTTTCATCTTAACAAAGAAAGAGCTAGAGGGATGTATGATTATCAAAGACAGCGATATAGGACAAGGAGCAGAGTCCCTAGGAATAGTTGAGAATGAGGCAGTAAGTACCATATCATTTGATAAATGAATTAGTATGAATATTGTCAGTAATAATTCGCCACGAGAAGGCAGATGTCATAGGTTATAATTTACGAAACCAAAGTGAGGTTAATGAGGTGGTTTTTATTCAGGGAAATGTTCATGAATGAATCAGTAGAAAGTAAAGACATTGGGAAGTGACAGCATGATTGGGTAAAGTTATATAAGGAAGTAGTAAGCAAGACAATGATCTCAGAACCTACCGGAAGATAAGACCAGTGAGTCAAGATGAACTCGTAATGAGACTACTGCCAGAGACTGAGTATAGAGTTAATTCAACTCAGTTAAATGATGAACCAGAAACGTTAGATGCATGTGATTCAGAGGAATATTAAATTCCTTCTTCTCTTTGAATGGATTATAGTAGTTACCTTAAGTTTACTCCGACATGGAATTATAATAGATCAAGTAATACGATCAGCAGTTAAAGAGAAAAATGTGAGGAAATCTTCCTGGAGCTAAAAAGTGAAATTGGTAATGACCAAGAGCTGGCATTGCTTAATGGAAAAAGGAGACTTTGTGCTTCCAACGACGCTTCGCATAAAGGGTTAGGTAGACCGACATTTGGTAGTATTGAATATCAGGACGTTGTGACAGGTTTCAGTTTGAAACTATTGATTCCCTTCTAAGGGATGGATATAATTGATTCCTCTCCAGTGGGTAAACTTCCAATCTGATGATGATTATTTCGTTAACTATGACTGCTTATGATTCCACCTGCTTGGAGGTTCATAGAACTATTCTTCAGGTTTCGAAACTGGTCTCCTTGATGTTACCAGTAGGTGGGTAGATTGATCAAAATTTCCCTGAGTCTGGAAAGGAATTTGGTGAATTTTGGCAAACCTTGTCTTTCTGATTATCAGAGAATGTCATGGAAGAGAGTAGAAACTGGAGCAAACCCTGTGATTTGGGTAAGGATGCTGTAAAATGGGTTAGTAAACGGACCCTGAGCATTACAATCGACGGTAGTGATAAAATGATGAAGTGAGATTGGACGAAAACAGGAAATGTAAGTAAGAAACCAGCCGGACTGAGAAATTCCAGGATTGACTTAAATGAAAGGGCTGTTATGCCAGGAATGGTAAGCTTGTGTGGTACGCGGGATTGATAAGAATAGTGGAAAAGATAAAAGTGGAGGAAAGGTGACCGGAGACGGTGCCGAGTAGTCGATTAATACTTATATGGAGTAAAGTTTTGGAAAGGTAGAAAGGTATCAAAGAAGAAGGCACTATGCCGGCAATTGCTAGAAAAGTAATGCTATTAGCCAACCCCTAAAATCATATATTTTTATTTTAGTGTGGCCAGTTGAGGCCAAGTCACAACGGACTATAAAGTGACTAGACCATCAATGAAAAGACAAAGCAGGGTTGCTTCTAAGTAAGCACCGACTGCAAGGGCTTCTGATATAAAGGAAATATTAATGAGATCGTAGGAGTCTTCTACTAAACCCTTTGCAACCCATGTTTTGATGGGGAATTTACTAGACCTTTTTGGGATGGGGTAACCCGTACTAAAGTGACTCATGTGTATATGGTTGTCCAAGATTACGAGTAAAATTGAAGTATAGTGACTTGAGATGTATGATGTTAGGGTATCATGAATACCATGAACATATTACGACAGGGAAGTAAACAACGAAGGTTTATGAAGAGAGTATAGAAATGGTCAGAGATGGATCAGTGTGCTGTAGAAATTTTGTCTAAGGCAAGTACATTTGAGAAGAACGATAAGTACTAAGAGATTCACGTTGAACTCGACCAATATCTTCCAAAACATCCTTGTTGCCATTACCAAGTTCTGTAAGAGAGGAGATAGGCAAACGTTGCCTTTTTGGAAGGCCAAATAGGCTGACAACTGTCTGAAAGAAGAGGGTGGCATTAAGCCACCGATCGATTATCAAATGAGAATGATTGAAAAGAGACCTTTATTAAGGATACATGATCTGATTGCCAATTATAAGATGCAAGAATTCCTTGGCAGTTGAATTAAGGATAGGATATCCATAAGTTAAGACAAACCCTGGGGAATGCACAAGGGGTGGCATTAACCCTAATAACGACATTATGACTTCAGATGATATGAGTTGGACTTGCTAAGGCAACAATGACCGGTAAGGATTATTAAAAAGAGTTCTGGAAAGAACATAGACAGAATTATTAGAGTATTGATCAATGACATTTTGATATACCCTGTACCCAGAAAATACAGGAGGAATGATGAGGATGACCTATGAAACCTTACAAGGAAAAAGGTAATATTCCGAACTTCAAAATGGAAGTTTGGTAAGGAATGTATGACATAGTAACAATAATGCCAGATGAGGCATGTATGAAACCCTGAGGAAGTATGGGTTGAACCTATAAAGGTTGAGATTATCCTAAGATAAGGAAAGAACTAAGAAGAGAAGTATCCTAAGTAGGATTGGGAATAAACGTGACAAAGTTCCCACGGGTAGGTGAAAGCAATGACTTATGGAGAAAGACTGATAAATATACTTTTCTCCATCAGCAGAGCTTAAAGGAGAATGCTTTCACCCAACAATGATGGGAATGAGGTAGAAATGTTTGAATTGGAATATATCCAGAGAACAAGGATTACCAGAAATTATTATTATCAGGGAAGGCCAATGAAGTGGCCGACAGTCTAATTATAAAGGAATAATTATAAATGTTCATACCGAAGAAACAAAATGCTATTTGGAAAGACCTTGAAGGTCATATTGGAGTGGAGGAAGTTACATTCCTTTTGATGATTGTGCAAGAATCGAAGGTAATAATAGTTTAAGTAAAGATTCGATTCCCGATATTGTCTTAAGCAAACTACACACCTTAGAAGGTCCCGTTTTGAGGCAAACCAGGACCATGATACAATATTGACGAAGTAAACCATTAAGTTTCCAGTATTTTATGGGAGATGCATGTGTGATGGTTTCATCAACCGGACCTAGCTGCGATGCTTGAAACTCTTCTGCAATTTTATCTACTTCATGTAATATCTACATCAAGTTCAAGAAGTGTTCCTTATGAATAAGGAATAGTGATTACTTTGTCTCCCTAAAGGATTGAAACCCGTAGGGTTAGCTATTAATGCACTACGTAAACAACAAGCGATGGTGATTCTTCTAAGAAAATAGATGACAATGTAAAGATAAAGAAAGTGCTGCCATTGATTAACTAAATGGCATGTTGATGAATGACAAAAAAGTTTATGTTAGTGTACTTCTGCGCAAACAAGATAGAGAATATGAGGTTGATGATTCATGATGTTAAAGATATTCCCATGGAAAGAATTAATGAGACTTGGAGGGAAGGGCGGTTGAGCCCGAGACTTATTGGGCCACCTGAGAGTTTAAAGTGTTCGGACGGCGGTATTCGAGCCAGCCTTACCCCCAAAACTTATAGCACGGTCATAACGGGTTTTCATGTGGCCAGGCTATGCCAGTAAAATGCAGATGTTCGACAGATGATAAGAGTGCGAGCAGGTAGGTGTGCGACCTGGTCTGACTTACGAAAGACAATCTGTGGAAAACCACGGATAGAAAAGAACAAGTGATGAGAAACAAGGTTGGCAGAAGTAAATAAGAATCAGATAATAAGAAGGATGTGATTGATAAAGAAAGGACGGGGAAAGCAACTACGAAATAGGAAGCAAGGAATGTTAGGAATGGATTAATAAATGGGTTTTCCGATGAATTCTCGGGATGACAACCTGATAGTGTTAATATTATAGATATGAAAAAGCTAGTAGCGTGACATGGAATGTCAGTAACAATGGTGTCAAGCGAGAAACTAAGATTTAACCTGAAAGGTTCAAATATTTTCCAAAAGTAAGTTGCTAAGGTGGAACCAGGGTACAGGTCCAGAGAATAATGGACAAAGCAGCAAGATATGTTGACACGTGAGATTGCGATCAAATAGTATTGGATATAATTATGATTAATTTCTTCTTTGATAAACCTCTATAGTTCAGAGGTAAATTCTGAGTATGATATTCTACAACCATGAAAGCTTTCTATAATCCTTTAGAACTCTTTTTCTCTTCTTCTCTCTTATTCATCTTCTTTATGAATTGAGAAGAACAACCCTTTTAGGAGGGGAGGTACTGCTACGTGACTATCTGTCTATGTGATAGAAGTCTAAGTGGAATGCCATGACTTGTTTAATTGCTTGTCAAGTACTAAAGGCTGGCCCCCTTCTGTACTAACTATGCAATATAACAAATGTTCAATTGATCATAGTGATCTCTCAATAAATCTTTCCACTTCTCTATATTGATCGAGATTGCGAAGATTAAAGCGATCAGGAAATGCACAGTACGAGCGAGGTTACCTCCGAATCATGGGGTGATAGTGATACCAATGTTACTGCAGGTATCAATCAGGATAAGACTGAGTAAGAGTATAACCCGGATAGTGAGTTGTACGAAAAGTAGCAACGTTGATGGAAAAAGGATAAAGTATGGATTGTAGCACTAGAAGATGTGCTGAGGAAGGGTAGAACGACTAAGAATTGACCGGGAAGCTAAAAAGAGAACGACAGGCAAACGACTCTTTGCTTCCTACCTGATTCCGGGACGGAATCCTTTTAAGGAGGGGAGACTGTAAGAACCCCAAATTTTGGATATAATTAAAACTTTTTATTAAGTAATGATAAAATGAAGAACAATGATTCTGACAACAAGGTCACCAGCTCTAATGAATGGTGGTTTCAAAGAACAATGATTGTAATGAATGGATATTGCTTGGGACAATGATCCTGATGCATTGGTATATTGTCAGAATAGAGTAATTCGATGGTTGAGGACCTAGATAAGAATAATCTACCATCCAGGAAGGAGCTAATGGATCCTTGAAGGGAAATGAGTACGTGCATAGTGTTTCCCATACGTGCATAGTATTTCCCGTACGTGCATAGTGTTTCCCGTACATGCATAGTGTTTCCTGTACGTGCATAGTAATTTGGTGGATGAGTAGTGATTTTGTAAGTTGGAATACTTTTCACGCCACCCTATGTACGGGACGTGATATGGATGTTTCGAAGTCATATTAGTAATACGCGGAGGAAATAAGTGAATGCAGAGACGATCGGAATTCAGAAATTCCAAATTCTTTTTCGGTATAATATTTGACCGGATAGTGGATTAAATATTATTATAATCCAAGAATTGAGATATTAACTTTGAGGATTTGATATTTTGGGATGTTATTATATTTGATTTAAGAAGGAAGGTAGGAAACCACTGAGGAGTGGTTATGGCTACAATGTAATAATTGATATTTGGAAAGAATGAATGGAATTCGACTTTATTATTTCTATGTCTTGAAGAATGCTAAAGGGTAACAACATAGGTAAGAATAATCTATCTTCTAAGGGAATAAGATATGGCACTTTCAAGCAGGAGAATATTCTCATGTAACGATTAATCCAGTAGTTCCGTAAAAAGGATAAGGAACGATCGAAAGAGAATACGGACAACTGTACCACCCTAAGAGAACAAGTAAAGAATACAGAATGAATAGTGTTTTGGTGGGAGTATATAATAATATGAGACGACACTATATAGAAGCATTCGGGACGGATTTCCGAGTTCGTATTAGTGATCCAGGGGGAAAATAAGTGTATGTAAAAGCTGTCGGATTCTGAAAACCGCACTTTTATTTTCTCCGAGAGTTCCCTGGACACTGATAGCCTTAAGTATTTAACGAATGGATTTAAGGAATATAAATTGGAAAGTTAGAATGAAAGATGGAGAATGAAAGTATTGATATTAAAAAGGATTCCCGGTAAACCCTAATTAGAAATCCGTGAAATATTCCTACGAACGATCAATCGAAACGGGCAATAACCGGACACAGAAACAAGCAGAGGAAGCAAGAGTCTTGTGTAAGCTACTAGAATAAATATCTAGCAACCAAGTGGCTTAAAGTAACTAGCATACTTGGAGATGGAAGTAGTACTTAGATATCAAACCAATACTTAGCATGAAAACCATTCAAAATGCAACACATGTCTCTTGATTGCATCATGGATGACCTAGGCACTTTAATAAAGCTACTTTAGCAAGATATTATCCAAGGCAACACAATAATACAAGGAAAAGATCAAGAACAAGCAAGCAACTATCTCCCCCTCCAAAACATTCCATTCTACTTCCTCCCTAAATTCCAAATCCAAAGTCCAAGCTTCCACCATTGTTTGATCTCCAAATTTTTATGGTAAGTCCTATAATTCATAAAAGTGATACCCTAGAAATCTTGGCTTCAAACTCCATGTTTTCCATTTTCAAATAAATCATCCAAGCCTAGGGTGAATAGTGATTTTAAGAAACTAACTTTGATTTCTTGTTTTGTTTGGATGATCCAAGCTTTGTTAAGGTAATCTAAGGACTAGACAAGGCTTACCAAGTGTTATTCACTCTCCAAGGAAGGTAACAAGCTCCAAAAACCCTTGGTACCATTTTGAGATTTTATGAGTTTCATGGATGATTTAGTGTTAGTATGCTATGTTATGCTTAGATCTATGTTATTAGTTGATTATGGTTGTTGTTTGGATTGTGATCCATGAGATGGTTGAGATGAGTTGTTGATAGACTACTCATGATGATTATCATGCGTTTGTGTGGTTGGATTGATCTTTGTTAGATCGAGATAAAGTGTAAAAACTTTGGAAAACGCGTAAACATAGCCGTTATAATGCCCGATTTTACAATATCATGTTTTGTATGCCATTTTTCACATCAAGACCCTACTGACCAGAAACTTTTCTGCCATTTTAGGATATCTTATGTTATAAGCTTCGTTTTGATATAAAGATCACGTGAAACGGACTTACGGTTTAGGAGTTACGGCCGGTTTACTAAAAGTATTTCGAAACCGTAACCGAGAATTCGTAACTGAATTTGAACCCTCGTAAAATATGTAAAGTCATGGAGAATCTTGGAAAATAAATACTAGAGGTAAAAATGAAGGTGTGAAAGAAAACCGTATGTCAAAAGGATCATTTTTCGATTTATTAAAAATGTTCGAGTCGAGGTTAAACGCGAACGAACCCCTAAAAGACGACTCTTTTATAACTTCGGTAAAACACTTAGAAAACAGGCGATAAAACTCGGAGTATAGTATTGGTTCGTAACGATCGACTTTAGAACTCATATGACTTAAGTATGTCCCAAGTATAAGTACAATGACATGTCGTATTAACGAACGAATGTCGGGTCGGATCAGTGATAAAAGTAATCCACTAAAAGGGGTATAACGAGATAACTCGAGAACGTGTTTCGAATTAAGTATAACTTAACTTTTAATATGTTAAGTGATTAATCCCGAATGCCTTGGCTATTTATAGATCACCAAGCTGAACCGGGACCCGCTACCACTACCCCTTACCGTACTCGACTACCAGGCAAGTTTCAATTCCCTTCTTTTAGGCTGTTGTTGTGATTGAATAAATATATATATATGATTGCTGATATACATATGCCATTGTATGCATGCCTACTTTCAAGTTGAATTGATATACTTGTTCCCTGAATGTTATTGTTGGCTTATAAGCTAGATAGTTATATATCAGTTATAAGCCGGTTATTGTAAGACCCTCATAGAAGGGCGTATACATCTTATTAATCAAAAATAGACCGGGAGTCAATATTCCTTGATATATCGAGATTACCTCGGAGGAAAATATTTAAGTAAATATTTTCTATTATTTGGGCGACGAATATTATTTGAATATTCGTTCGAGACTAATTATTTTAACGATCCTTACTTCAAATAATTATTTGAACAAATAATATTTCTCAATATTCATTCAGAGTCGAATTGATTATCGACTATTATTTCGAATATTCTTCTAAAGATGAGACTATTAAATGAATATTATTTGGATATTCTTTTAGAATATTATTTTATTAAATAAATATTACTTTTGAATATTCATTTAAGATATTAAATAATTGATGGATATTATTTTAATATTCATCTGAAGCTTGATTTAATTATCGAATATTATCTCGAATATTCCTTAAGGCTTGGATTACTAAATGAATATTACTTGATATTCATTTAGGATATTATTCATTAAATGAATATTACTTTTGAATATTAATTTAAATTCCTAATTAATTATGAATATTACCTTAAATATTCTTTTCAGGTCTTATTAATTAATGAATATTGTTTTGAATATTCATTTAAATATTTATTTATTCAATAAATATTCTCCTGATATTTCTTCAGGGATTATTTTGAGAAATACTCTGATTAAAGATATTCTTTCATATTCCCAAATATTCTTTAAATATTTTAACTCATTAAATATTCTCTGAATATTTATTCCATACTTAGAATAATCTCGATAAGATTTATCTTCTTCGATTATTACAGAAAATATCTCAGAGTCATATTATTATTAATCTTATATCAAGAAAGGTTCTCAGACATCATTCTTCTTTGAGTCTATCTCCTTAATAATAAGGGAACCTTACTTGGGAAATGTTATTTATCTTGTCGACTTCCCGGTCATAAAGTATTCCCTTCGCCCGCAACTCGGGTGCTGTTGACTTATTAAGTCGTTGCTTACCTTCTCATCTTTCGAGGGGTAAGATTACTGGAACAAGTTGATATCCGTTACCAAGTAATAGCTTGGGAGTTATTGGTAAATTTTCCTTTCCAACAAGATACGACTACTTTGTGGAGTCTTATCAACAAGTATTATACTTGGGGAAAGGGGGACGAACGTTACATTCAGAATCATGAATTCTATTTGAACTAGGAGTCGTGTAAGAGGCCGAGTAGCGCCGGTCCATCCCCTTTGGCCCAACCGTTGGCCGGGGAGAGCTAGTAAGGCGGTATACAAGTAAAGCCGTCAGTTCTTCCTTCTACCGGTAGTAAATCTAAATTGAGCTGTACGATCTCGACTGATCATCAAGATTGGAACAGCGGGCGCGGTGAATACTCCATCATTGGTTCATCATCCAAATTTATTTATTTCCTGCAACATGATTACTGTTGGCAGAGTTGGAAAAGGGTCATAACTGGAATTGCAACCTTTTCTTGCAAGTTCCTCTTCTTAATAACAATAAGAATATCTCGCTTACTTTGATGTAGCAGATATTTCTACAAACAAATAATTTAAGTTACCTTGTAACTTCATCGTTCATATTATACTGGCATCATTTCCGTAAATGCATGGCATATGGTTTGAAAGATACTTTTGAACTGTTCTATATTATCGTTCAGTTATATATTATTGTTGGTGGGCTATTGCTCACCCTTGCTTTATTATTATATCACAACAACAGCTAGACCAGATGACTCGCACAAGGCGCACTCGACGCGGGCGAGGACGATGAGACTACCAGAGCTGAAGAAGAAGCTATTGGTAGGATATATTTATTCTTTCAGTACCAAGAATATGGTCTAGTATGACTTATGTAAATGGATGGCAAAGAGTATGTATTTATATTGAAATTCTTTTGGATTGTAAGAACTCATAATGTGATTAATAAAAATTTGATTGTTACTCTGATTTCATCTCTGGGACTATAACGGGTGTGTTTTATATTGTTGTGTTGGGTCATAGAGACGTAATTTATTTTATGTTAAGGAAAGTTCAATTGTTGTGGAAAGAATTGGGAACTGTAACCACCGGATCCCGGACCCCGGATCTGGGGGTGTTACAATACAGTTGCTTTCAAGAAGGAATTTCGAAAGAACAATAAATAATACAAAAGGTTTCACATCACTTGAACAATAAGTGAGGGATAGTATACTTGCCTCAATAAATGAAGTTTCAATTCCAATATCACAATTCTTTACTCACTTTACATCAGTCTCTACTTCTTATACCTTGGCCTTTATTTGATCGCACATCCGTCTTTCCTCTGTCACTTGTCAGCCTCTATTCGAACATACCCGTCTACTCCGTTGAATATCTTATTCCTCAAAATTTCATCTAGACGTGCACTGGCTCTTAGTCGGCCTCCTATAATACCTATATATAGGTGAAGTACTACTTCAATAAGCGTATAACTGTAACCGTCTAACTCTGTTCTACCCAAACGCATCCTATAACGCTTTACAACTTAACATATACAACACATATTATTCACATTCTCAAAATAGTAATATATATATATATATATATATATATATATATATATATATATATATATATATATATATAGTTGCACTCCGTAACAAACACCTTATATAACAAACAATAAAGAACACCTCATATCTAATCTAATCTAAGAGTTCCATCATAGCACCCAATACAAAAAGTTGTTATTTTTTTACCCTCTATCAAGCCAGCAAAAAAATTTAAAATTTACTGTTCACTGATGACATCATGATGACGTCATCAGTGACGTCATCAATGAACAGTAATTTTTCAATTTTTTTTGCTGGCTTGATAGAGGGTAAAAAAATAATAACTTTTTGTATTGGGTGCCCCTGGCGGGGCTAATGGATCTAATAGATCTAAGGTGTTCTTTATTGGTTGTTATATAAGAGTGTTCTGTATGGAGCAATATATATATATATATATATATATATATATATATATATATATATATATATAACCACATAAAGCACATAATCGAATTCAAATATCTTTTTATAAAATAATACAACATATAAGGAAATTCAAGTATATTTTGGTAAAACATTTCGTTACCTATAAACACTCAAATATCTGCTTTAAAATAATTTACCTTAATTAAATACAATCAATATTGATTAGAATTGATCAACACACAGCTGGCACAAGCTTGTCCTAAATGAAAAATCAGAAATCACGACATAATACCATTCAAGCACACACAAATTTATCCGAAGTGAACACATATTCTACCGGAATATTTATAAATCCGACAATTGAATTAGAAATCGAATAAGCTAAAATGAACTCCAAAATTAACTTAAATATGCACATAGTTTCGAATTTGCAGCAAGTATTCATATTCGATACCAATGTCCACCAACAATTAATCCTCTAAACACATTTAACCTATAAAGAAATTTGACTTAATAAAAGCTCTAACCAAACACAATTTACCTATCAATTTCAACAATAGATTCACAGACACTCTTATAAGGTTACCACAATCAATAACTAGTGTAGCAATTTAAAAACAATCTCTATCACCAGCTCGTATGACCACAGTTAAACAATTTTGGAGACACACACATCAATACGGTGACACCACAACAACAACAGTCGAACCATTGTCTTGTCACACCACAACCATAACAACATAACTCTTCATCCACCCTGTTATATTACCCACACACTCACAAGTACAATTACACTAACCCCCTTATATATCTTAAGCTCTACTCACCCATTCCTGCCTCTTTCTCCCTCTTAACCCGGCACTACCACTGCCCCGACACAACACCTCACCCAACCGCACATCCACCATCCTCGTACCCCAGCTTCACCTCAACTACCTCACCACAATTTCCTTCATCGAACCCTCTCCTCACTTAAGACCATACCACACACACAAATACTTCAAAGCAAATGCACGTATAGACATATAGACTTATTGACTAACATAAACTTGTCATACAACCCATTCTAATCACCCATACACTCATTATACCACAATAATTTACTACCCACACACAACAACATCATCACCCATGCACTCCCCTGTTCACCCACAACTGGAAACGATGAAACCATACGCCTAACACCAAAACATACACATAAATTTTACACATACTATCCTTCATAATTAATCAAGCCCCCAAATCACCAAAAAACCAACTCGTTTGTGCACACACTCGTCGACAACAAATACACACATACTTGACAGTTTTCACTCTCTCTCACACACACACACACCGTCTTTGATTACACACGCATACACAGTCGTTTGAACATACACACACAACGAACTGAAATCACAAAGGGAAGGGGAAGAGAGGTACCCACACACACGCTGTAGCTTAAACAGTTGAGAAAGAGGGAAATTTTACAATAATACCGAACTGAAATTAATGATAGCAGCGGAGGGAGATGAGAGAGTAAGATTAGAGGGATTAAAGAGATTAGAGAGATGAGAGTCGAGAGATTTCGTTAATGGGAGAGAGAGGAACAAGAAAAATTGAGAACAATCAAGAAGAATGGGGAAAAAGAACGATGGTGATATGTTTATAACTCAGGGGCATTTCCGAAATTTCACTATACAGAAAATCTATAGTTTAACCATTTTAATCATTTCAACAATCGAAATTAATGAAAAATTAAAATTAAAATTTAAAAAAAAATCTAAAATAAAGTTTATGAACTTATAAACACTCCCATATTTTCAAAATATTTTTCGGATAAAAAATGAATTAAATATGAATTTTACAAGTTTTGATTCTTTAAATACTATAAAACTCTTAAAATCATTTTAAAATACTTAAACACCCAAAATAATTCTCCCAATAATTTTAAAAACTAAATAAATACAAAAAGGTAATATTACAAAAGATTTCAAGATTTTTAATAACTTCGATGATTTTATAAAAAATTTCGAAGATAAAAAATACATAATTTAAATGGATTTTAATCATAAAAATTTGAATAAATACACGGACTCACATTTCACATAAACATCATCATATAAGCACGTAAACATGATGTCACATCATTTCATTCCTAAAAAAATTTACTTCATATAATCCACATTTAGTATTAAATAATAATAATTATAAATACGAAATTTCTAAGGCGTTATAACAACGCACTAGGAGCATAATACACTTGACTAGCCAAGATAAATTTCTCATTTGATTGTAATCGTGAACTTACATCAACTGTAATAACACGATTTCGGTCAATCCGCACATCGGATCTGGCACTATCAAACCAATCACATTTGAACAAGTAAACTTGTTTTCCACCTTGATAAATAAGCTTGATGATTTCTTGCAATTGACCATAATAATCATTTAAGACATTATTATGTGAACTACATTTGACCATAACTCCGGAACTAGCACTTGAAGAAGATTTAGTATGAAATTTGTAGCCATTAACGGTACAAATTTCATAAAACATTGCCAATTTTGTTGGTCCCAAAAGTAAGGATCTAAAATGTGGACCGTTCATATCATATCGTTTTCAACCTTTGTGCGAAACCATGATTTAAATTCGGTTTTTAACAATCTCTCCAATTCTTCCGGTGTTGTGTTTGGTTATTCTTCTTTCACGTGAGTTTTATACTCTAGTATGTAAGGTTGAACTTCGGGTGAGTTCATGAAAACATATTCGTCCGCAAGTAATCGTTCTTCATCCGTCAAATATGCATTTTTGTGCTTTCCCGTGGTACTAAGAGGATATATGAACACTTCAAGTTCATTTTTATCATTTGTGCCACACACAACCTCGTTACGACGTAATTGATTATGAATCGTGACCGATTTAGCATCAAAGTAGAATGAGAAAAAATTCAACATCTCCTCTTCTACATAACGTTTTTCAATTGAACCTTCAACCCTTGCCTTATTACGAACCTTATGCTTCATATATCCCATCATTATCTCAATAAAATACATCTAACGATAATTAACGGGGCCTCCTAACCTACATTCTTCGGCCAAGTGTAGTACCAAGTGCTCCATTGAATCAAAAAAACTTGGTGGAAAAAATGTTTCTAGCACGAGCATCGTTCGGACTATAGACTTTTCCAACAATTTTAAAACATCTCGGATTAAAGGTAGAAGAACAAATGTCTTGAAAGAAATTTGAAAGTGAAGATAATGCATCAACAATATATGGAGGAGAAGCTCACGAATCGCATGCGGCAACAACTTTTGCATGATAATATGACAATCGTGTGATTTGAACCCCCAAAACGTACAATTCTCTCTACAACAACGGCCTATATTTGATGCATAACCATCCGGAAGTGACAATGAACGAAACCAATCACACATGAGTTTTCGTTGTTTTTTTGTGAGTGTAAAAGGTGCTTTTGGTTTTTTTCCACCTTCGATCCACAACTCGGGCAAAACATTCATCAACTTGCAATCGATCCTTACCTTCTTGTGATCCTTCGTCTTGTTTGTATCATTGATGATAGTATAAAAAATATTGTCAAACACATTTTTTTCGGTGTGCATGACATCGATACAATGACGCATCTTTAGTGATGACCAATATGGCAACTCAAAAAACATTGAAAAGTGCGTCCAATTGTGATCAACTCCGAAACCGAGGCTTTTCTTATTTTTGTTTTCTCTTCCGGGTGGTGGAAATTCTAAATTTTCACAAATATTCTTCAAAGTCTCACCACTTGAGCGACCAACAAACACCTTTTTTTCTTCACTTGGAAAATTAGTACTTGGAAGACGGAGAGGATCATCTTCGTGTAAGAAACAACGATTTGTACAAAAAAAACTACATTTTCCACATGTTTTCAATTGAATTCCTTGAATTTTTCCACCACAAACCGGACATGAGAGTTTTCCATGTGTTGACCATCCGCTAACCATACCTAACCTAGGAAAATCGGTTATTGTCCACACAATCGCCGCCCTCAAGGTAAAATTTTGCTTTAATGATTGATCAAATGTTTCCACCCCTACATCCCACAACTCCTTTAATTCATTTATGAGAGGTCTAAGGTACACGTTTAAATTCTTGGCCGGACTCTTTTCACCGGGAATTAAAAGAGGCATAAAAGTGTACGGTTTTTTCATTCCCATTGAGGGAGGAAGATTGTAGACCACCACTATCACCGGCCACACCGAGTACACCTTTTTCCCGGAATTATTAAAAGGGCAAAAGCCATCGGTTGCAAGTCCAAGATGGATATTCCTACTCTCCCTTGCAAATCTTGGATAACGACGATCAAATTCTTTCCACTCATCTCCGTCTGCAGGGTGACTAAGTTCTCCCAGCTTTGTTTCCCTTTTTTTGTACCATGTCATGTCTTTAGCGGTATACTCTGACATATACAATCTCTGTAGACGAGGGATAAGTGGAAAATATCTCAAGACCTTGTTCGGTATCCCTCTTTCGTTTTTTTTACCTTTGTAACGACTTTTACCATAAATGTCACAAACAATCTTGTTCTCATAATCACCGTAGTACAACATACAATCATTCTCACATACATCAATTTTCTCATATCCCAAAGTTAACTTCTTCATCATTGTTTTCATAATGTAATAAGAATTCGGTAAATTATGGTACTTAGGAAGAACTTCACCAAGCAATGCAAGTAATGAATTAAATACCTTTTCAGAGCATTGTGCCATATTTTTAAAATGTAACAATCGAGTGGTCAATGACATTCTTGTAAAATTTGTGTTACCCGGATAAATTGGAGCTCCCGAATCTTTAACATCCTTGTAAAATTGAGAAGCATATGAATTTGGTGGTTCTTCAACATTACTATTACTCGCATCACCATGATTTTCACCACAAATATCTCGTAATAATGCGTTTAAATCAAAGGGTTCTTCAACAATCTCTTCCGAGGTACGCTTACGTTTTTTCTTTTTGATAACTTCTCTTTTTTCACCATGCAAAGTCCATACTTTATAATGTTCCATAATACCATTTTTAAATAAGTGAAGTTTAACACTTTCAACTTTCGCCCACAACGCATTTTTACATTTCTTACACGGACATAATATTTTTTCGCCCTTCATACCATTTTTTCACGCGAACTCCAAAAATTCTTTCACACCATCCCAATATTCATTACTCGATGAAAGTACATTATTTTCCACACGTCGGTTCATCCAATCACGATTCGACATCTACATATATATATATATATATATATATATATCAATTTCATAATACATTTTTCACATAACTAGAAACCAACAAAAAAACATATTCACATTTCACACATTAAGATAAATTAAATAAAAATGCAAACTCTTGTTACCACCAAACTAAAACCAATTTCTATTCACAATTAAAAAATATGTACAAACATGTATATTTTTTCACTATTAATGTACATATTCACAAATATAATATGTACAAAACATGTATGTATATATATATATATTCACAAATGAAAAAACATTAAAACTAAAATAAACATAATTTATAACATACCATTAATGAGCTTTCAATGTTCTCCAAGATTTTCACCTTAATGAGCTTTCAATGTTTTTCTAGCTCCAAGCCTCCAACCACTTAATGTCTCAAGAAAACAATAAATGAAGAGTGAAAGAAAAGAGGCGTATAGATAGAATTAGGGTCAGTTCTTATCCGACCGCAACGGTCGGATTAAATAAAGCAATATCAACCTTTTGTCACCATCGGTGCAGAGGTAGTTGGGAGCATTTAATGCATTAATAATCCGACCGGTGTGGTCGGTTTTATTGGTCGGTTTAGGACCAGTGTGGTCGGTTTAGGTACCGACCATATTGGTCGGATTTCTACCAGAAGGATTTAAAATCGACTACATTAAACTGACCACTATATTAAGAATACGGTCGGGTTTACTGGGAAAGCAATGGTAAAAAACGGTCGGTTTAGTTCTTTAAGTCAGATTAATCGGTCGGTTTAAAGCCTGCATTTTTTTTTTCACAGCAGTTCTGGTTCCCAGCTGTACCAATAACACAATCAACGCAATAGAATCAATCCATCCATAAAATCAATCCATCAAATCTATCTATCCATCCAGTATCCAGTATATTAAGAATCATTAAAACATTAAAATTTACTTAAGATCTTTAAATATATGAAACCATATATAGTTTATAAATCCAAACCAAAAGTCTACAAATCCAAACCATAGTTTTTAAGGTACACAGTCATCGAATCGGACCAAAAGTAATCATACATCAATGTCCATCAAACCCGGACCATTTTTCTTGTAGCAAATTACAATAAATTTCCTAGGATTAATAGGCCCCCCGGTAAAGACTAGAACATCTCCAACTTCTAGCCCTAACGATTTGGCAAAACCCACCCAAGCTCGATCATGAATTCTTATTCGTCGACCGGTCTGCTTAACTTGTAAGTGCCACGCTTTATTGTTAAGCTCATCCTTAATTTCCAAGACATCACCGTGATGCCACTTCTCCGCCACTGATTTGAACTTTGGTGCTAGCTCCTACACATTAATCACAGGTTAAACAATTGCAAAATCATAAATCTTTTTTTGCCAAATAATTAAATCATACAAATTTTAATATAAAACAAACAAAAACTTACAATTCCATAGCAATAATTCAGGAGATGTGATGGTACAATTCCTATTTCGAATTCATTAACAGAATATGATTTCTCCACGTGGCTTGGACCAAATAAAATTGCTTCAAATCACCCATCACCAAGATAAGTAAGTGCTATAATGTCTCCTTCCTCAAAAAACCTCAAGCTAGAAATCTTGCTTTCCGGTGAGTAAGATCCAATGAAGGTTTGGCCATTTGGTAAAGTAACGGTAATTTTTGAAGGTAGAAGATGAGCAAATCGCTTAAAAAAAGCCGGGGAGAGGGCCTGGATTTGTACATATGTATATGACCAACCAAAATTATATCAAAAGGATGAAAATTGTATTGCGTATAATGCATTAAAAGAAAGATAATGTGAACTTACTACGAGACCCCTTTCTGCTAAATCTTTAGTCTTACATAATGAAAAAGCCTTACATCCAACCATGGTAAGTTTATCTAAAAAAAACAATTATTCATTCAAAGTAAAGTTAATCACTAATTGACAACTATATATATATAACAAAGGATAAATGATAGAAAAATTACCATAGGTCGGGGGATCATACTCAACCTCTATCAGATATTCATTCAAAACATTGACCATAAAGATCTCGTTGCCCTTGTAGGTAAACATGGCGCATATACCATAGTTGCTCCGAAATTTCTTAAAAAATTCCAATATGTTTTTAAAAATCTCATCCTCCCGATCTAATCTCACATGGGTCTTCTGACCGTTAGGAAGCTCGAATATAACTGTTTCTGGCATCTCAGCTCCAAAAACTGTTAAAATCGGCGGTGGTATTCTCTGCGGAAAAAAAGGTGTCATACATATTTATATATTCAAATGCATACATTAATTGACCATTACTCATACCATTTTATTTTACGGTGTATATTCGCTGGGATGGACAAGGCGCATAAAATGTGGACAGAGGTAATTTTGACCATCCATCTCTATATATTAAAAAAAAAGAATGAACAACAAAATTAATAAAAATCGAACATAAATTCGAATGTGTCAAATCGAACCAACAAATCCACCAAACAAAATCCTATAATCGAAAATAAATTTGAATCCATCAATTCGAACCAAGAAATCCAACATACTAACTTATATAATCGAACATAATTCGAACCAAGAAATCCAACATACAAAAACATATAATCGAACATAATTCGAACCAAGAAATCCAACATACAAAATCATATAATAGAGAATCAATTTACTAGCCCCAAATTCATAAATCCATAAAGTTAAAAGTCCAAATCGAATATATAGATATAGTGCGTGTGTGTACGTATATAACAGAGAGAGAGAGAGAGAGAGAAAGATGAGTTACCAGAGAGAGAGATGAGTTACCAGAGAGAGAGAGAGAGATGAGTTACCAGAGAGAGGAGTTACCGGAGAGAGTTACCTGGAGAGAGGAGAAAGTTAATTGGAGAGAGGTGTAGAGATAACGGTATAAAAATAAAACAGGGAACTACAAAAACTATTTAAGTATCACATAAACCCGACCGTCCTAACGGTCGGGTGTTGTGGAATAAAAACTAGGTTATTAGATTACGGCTAGGGTTTGGTTGTATTTAATACTAAGGTGTGTGAGCTTCGTGCTTTAATGGCTGCTCTTGTGCTCGTGGCTGAATGTTAGGTCCAAATGTGTTGTAGAGGGGGGGGGGTGAATACAACTTTTCGAATATGAGAAGCAATAAATACGATGCAATAAATGAACACACAGATTCAAGGAATATATGTCTTATATATAACTTGAAAGGGTTGCTACAACATTCATT
This sequence comes from Saposhnikovia divaricata, assembly GCA_036435485.1. Lineage (NCBI taxonomy): Eukaryota > Viridiplantae > Streptophyta > Magnoliopsida > Apiales > Apiaceae > Saposhnikovia > Saposhnikovia divaricata. The sequence goes on from CM071594.1 coordinate 63,671,058, forward strand.
ACAAAGTATAACAGAAGTTGAGAGAGAAGTGAATGATACTAAGCTCTGTGAATGCACTCTCTCTTTTTCTCTTGTGTTTTTCTCTAGAATTGCTCACTAACTAAAAACATTACACAAGTACTTCTATTTATACTACATGTAATCTATGTACTGTAGACTTCAAAGACTAAGATATACGTGGCCCAATGATGTCCACATAAATCTTGCCTTATCTTGAAAGCTTGGAAATCTGCCAATCAGAAGATGCCATGTGTCATGTTGAAGCTGCACTCTAAGTAGAACTTCTACTTGAGAATTTCTACTTAGCCATCTCGAAGTTCTAAGTAGAACTTCTACTTAGAAACTTCTACTTGGCCATCTAGAATATTTAGTACTTAGAAAATATTCTGGTCTTCAACTTGAAACTTCAATGCACATCTTGAACTTGTGATATCTTCATGTCTTCTTTGTTCTTCACTAAGTTCTTGAATATGGATCTTTATTATTGACATAAACTTGCTATCAATGTCCTGACACTTGATGCAACGGTCTGGTTCATAAGTGACTAGTCTTGATAGGGTTTTTGCTTCTTGAATAAATTACCATATCCAATTAGAAATGTGGCTTTCCAATATTTGCTTTCCTTCTTGTTCACTTGAAATCAATTGGTCTTATTGATACTGATGGTTATGATCTTGATCTTTGGCTTTTCAAATCACTGAGGCATGAACAACTTTGACTTGAACTTCTTTCAATGATTTCTTCTTCGATTGATCATAGTTAACATGTTGAATTGTATCAATTACCTTGTCTTCATTTAGTGTTGATTTCTTGTGACTTCTTGTTCTTGATTGTCTTCTGGTTAAGTATCTTTTCCTTTAGTTTGAGTTACATTAGTTATAGTGTTACAAGTTTTTACACTCTGCCTTTCAATCTCCCCCAATTTGATTGTCTAACAATGACATTCAAATTAATGAAGGATAACTCAACTAAACAATGAGACGAGAAAAGATAATTAACATTACAGTCTTGAATAATTTACAATTGAAATTTACATGAAAACAATACAAAGAACTTAAACTAGAAACAGAATTCGAACTTCGAATTAAAGATCATTTGAGTGATTCCTATCACCTGGATTATTTCATACCTTTTAGTCAAACTTGTATCACCTTATTGGATTCACTCTAAGGTGAATTTTCCTCAAGTGAGTTAAAGCAACCAAAAGACATGAAGTTTTTCCAACTTCAAGTTCACACCACTCTGACCTTTAACCCTAATTCCGTTTCCTCTTTCTAGCTTCAGCAGCTTGGTCTCTCTCTTCTTTCTGCCTTTTGCTCTTCTCCTTCTGCTGCTTTTCTTTCTTGTATACTGGATCTTTAAGCTGCTTCCACCTAGCATTCAACAGACTCACAGCTTCCATTTCTAGAGGGTTCTTGGGCTCTGGATAAGGATGTTTGAAAAGCCTTCTGAGTTTGTCCACCTCCTGAGTAGTCCTGATCTTTGGAATATCCTCAAAGTTCTTCATGATGAGCTGAGGTTTCCAGTGAGATTTATCAGATTTAAACTGACAATAGATCATCTTGGGGTAGCCCTTGACACGGTCAGTATTGTGGACACTGGCCGCATCTCGCTCCATTCGCTTCTTTTCCACCACTACTTCAGACAGGTAACTCATGAGTCTCTGCTTTTCTTCAACAAACTTATCTTCCACTTCGCCCCATTTGAATACATATAATACTCTCTCCAGAAATGCAGCATCTTGAGTCCGTAGCAGCCATTGTCTACTCATATGCAAGATTGTTTGATTCTGGTCTGCATCTATGAATACTAAGGCATCAGCTGTATCTTCAACATAAGCATGTATCCAGTATACACTTTCACTTCCTGGAACACCAATAGCCTCCCTTATTTCTCATTGTTCAAGTGCTCCATAAGGAAGAGTCAGAGCTTCATCTACATTCTTCATGGCTTGAAGAATATTCCATTTCTTCTCTATCAGCTCCGGCTCAATCTTCACGTCATCAAGAGGGTTTGGAGCAATGACATCACACTTCCATACCTCATTGCTCTTCTTGAATATAACTCTTTCAATGATCTTCACGGATTTATCTTTAAGCTCAGAAGCGAATCCCTTACTCATCATTTGTCTACAGACAGCTTTGAGAGATTCTACTGAAAGCTCCATTAGATCATTTTCCTCCATGCTAACCCTCTTCATCTTTCCGTCAACTACCATCCAGATAAAATTTGGATATGCTGAGAATTCTGGACCCTTGTCCTCTGCTAGCTGCATTAACTGATCCCTGTACAGAATGCTTAGCTCCTCAGATTGAGAGTACTGAATTTTAGTCGCTAGCAAGAACAACTCTGACGCAGATCTTCTCATTATGAATTGGTCATCCACATATAAGAAAGATGTTGGGACTCCTTCTACCAAAGACAAGATAACCTGCCACTCCTTAAGATTTGCATTGTATCCAACCCTGACTTTAGAAATTAATCTCTTCAAAGCATTTATATAGTCCCCAGTCATTGGATTCTGCAAATTCAAGTTGTAGAACAGATCATCTGCATCCTTGTTATGAACTCCTTTTGCACAGGGTCCCATCATTATCTTCCTTGCTTCATCCCATTTCTGCCCTATCCTTCGTTTGTCCAGATCAACTTGAGGATTAGCTAGCCTTGCAAGCTCATACTCATACTGCTTCCCTTGTAGCTCCACCTTCTGTTCTAGGAACGCAGCATGTTCTTGCATCATTTTCATTTTATGGAACTGAGCTTGTTCCAAGGCTAACTGTTGAGCTTTAAGGGTTTCCTCATCAACAGGAAATTCTTCAGGCATTCCGGAAGACATTCCAGCACCTCCACCTTGTTCCTTCAAAGATCTTTTTATAGCGTGTGCCAACGGTACATCTTCCATGTCAGAATCTGAGTCAAGTACCTCCTGTACTGTTTCCTGATGACTCAGATCAACAAATGGTTCATCAACCATTACTGCCTTACCCTTTCTCATCCTCAGAGCCTCTTCATCAACAGACGGCTCAACTTCTGGTTCCTTGACAAGATCAGCGGGTTCTTCAATTTCTTCGATGTGAACTGCCTGCTGTCTCGTCTCCTTTCCACTCTCCCCCTTAGGTGAGTTATCCTGAGCTCCACCTTGGTCTTCAGATCCACCAACTGCATAGGAACCTCCAAAACCAGAACCAGAGGCTCCCGCTCCACTAGCACCACCTGCACCACCTGCACCAGCATCGGGGGGAGGTTGTTGCGACTCGAAACACTCCGGGGGCACAAAACTCCTGACTGCGAACATCATTCTACTAATCTCCACAGCCATTGTATGCATTGTAGACTCCAATGCCCCCATCCTCTCATTGAGAGTGCTTCCCAAGACGCCACCAGCATGGCCCAAGTCATTGACCTTATTTGTCAAATCATCAAAAGCTGTAGCTTGACTTGCCATTCTTGCTGCGTAGTCGTCTAGAGCCCTTTGGTTGTTTCCAATGTTCATCCCAAACTGCCTCATCGTCTGTCCGAACTGCCTCATCTGATTTTCCATAGAAGTCATACGCGTATCAAGATTTTCAGTGTTAAGGGACGGTGTTTGGTTTAGGTGACCTCGCTCTAATACTCATTCTGTTGGTATTTGACGCTCGGTTTCGGGCCTTGAAAATGAAGGTCCCTCTCTCCCTAACCTCTCACACACACTCCCTGTCTCACGCTCGTGTATATCTTCAATGATTGATCCAAATAATGAAGCAGTACCTGCAAAAAATTGATAAGAAATGTTGTTGACAGTTATGGGATCAAATTCTGTTTGTTCCTGAGTTGGAATCTCAGGCTGAGAGGCTGCAAAGTGTCCTTGTACGACATCAGAACCGATCCTCTTTGCAGCATCAGTACGTACCGGTGAAGGTACGGCTGAAGTTCTTAAGACTTCATATCCTCTTGAAGCAACAGTATCTTCAAGAGGTACATCATCCTCACCAAAATCAAAATCCCTATGTGCAGATTGTTCAAGGGGTGAACCACTCGCGTGAGGTGGAGTGGTTGCGTGTGACACACTAGGGTTTGACTGTGGTTGTGAAGTAGCAGCGTGGAAAACTTTGGCTTTCTTTCGAATAAGTTGCTGCTCTTCGGTTTCACTCTCCTCATCATCTTGTATATATACACGTGCTGGTTTTCTGACTTCCGTTAACAGGGGTGATAGAGAATAGGAATGTGTATCAGACTCAGAGTCAGAAATATGGCTCTTACCCTGGGATAGATTCTGCGGATTAGCAGTCTCTTGGGTCGCGGAATCAGAAACATAGGAGGAGGAATGAATAGTATGCAGGGAGAGATTACCTGATTGATTACCTTGTGCATCATCGCTTTCCTCATCAGGAATCTCATCAAATGCCTCAGCATGAACAGATGGATTTTGAGCATGTGATGAAACTTGTGATGATGCCTCCAAATTGGTAACTCCTGCATCATATCTAAGCCACATTTGTAAATTTTCAGGAGTAGACATTGGTTTACCTTGATGTTTATCCTGATTAGCAATGGTTGAAAGTGACTTAGTGCCCATCCCTAGCGATTCAGATGTGGGGCTTCTGGCAAATCCCTGTCTAACAGCAAGAGCATCCTTCGGTATCAAGTCATTGATCAGCATTTGAAGAAACCGAGGAAACCAGCAGACAACATCAGTTGTAGAGAGGTCTCTGCTTTCAGGAGATCCCATTGAGCCCATTATTTCAGAGAGAACTATACGTCCATAGTTTATATCCAGTTCTCTTGCTAGGGCAACTACAAAGGTTTGCATTGGAATTGGAATTTGATGAAAGTCTTTTTCGCGTGCCCGAAAACATCGTGTAATGGCCTCGAAAAAGTAATTCCATTCCACATGGAAGAATTGTTTTTGGATATTTCCCGTGATTGGGCCTTTTGGAGGATAACATCCAATTTCTTCAAAGAATCTGAGGCGTTCTGCAGCAGTAGGTTCTGGATCATAGGCATCTTTAATTGGAAATCCCAGAACCCTGTTGACAATTTCTTCGGTCACCTCATATTCCTGACCCGCTAAGGTAAACCTGAAACCGTAGGGGGTTGATTTACTCCCAAAAGTAACCGCACTAGTCCATAATTGCTGTAAAGCATCATGTACTAGTGTAGGTTTAGCAGTAAAAGCATGGCTAGCTTTGGAGTACAAATTGAGAAATCGTATCCAAAACTTAAACCGCGGGAGTTGATCACCAATTTCCGTAGAAATATTATAAAAATTGTTTTTAGCAAGTGAAAATTGGTGATCCATTTTAATTAAATGTTTTTCTTTTAAAAGATGTGAATTTTTATTTAAATTGAGAAAAACAAATAAATTACGAATTAATCAGTTTTATTCCTTTTACTTTTTCGAGAATATCAAAAGATAATCCGAAAATTTAAACTACGGAATATGAACAGTTGCCAATTACTGGATCTGAATATTCAACAAAGATGAATATTCGTGTGTTTATCAGTGAAATCGTGTGTATATGTGGAGAATATGAAATCGCGTTTTGGAACAGATACACAAAACTTGATGTTTGTGTGTATGTATATGTGCGTGTATATGCGGTTACAAAACACACCAACACAAAGGTTAATGATTACACAGTGAATCTCAGTCAAAAATTTGGCAGTAATTCGTGATTAGTATGAGTTTAATCACAAAACATAGATTATGGTATGAAGTTATGAAATCGCCTTGTTTTGTGAAGAGGCTGCTGTGAAAATTAGAATTAGGTAAAGTGAATTAGGCATCGAGTTAGAGATGTATATATAGATGAATGTGAAATGACAAAAATGTCCCTGTTAAAAAATGTGAAAAGTACTAAGTCCATACAGGGGACATCTAAGTCGAACTCTATCTCGAACATTTCTATCTCGAACATCTCTATCTCGAACATCAAGTCGAACTTCGAGATAAAGTTCGAGATAGAGGTTAACTCGAACAATTATGCACAAATAAGCACTTTAACCAATATTTCAGCAGAAACTATAGGGAAATCCTATCTTGAAGATTATTGAATTGTAGTAAACTTGGAAAAATTCCCTTCTAAGAAAGACAAGGAGATTCAAGATACTTTTCGAGTTAGAGTCTATCTCGAACATCAAGTCGAAATTCGAGTTGAGTTTCGAGATAGACTAAGAACTCTATCTCGAACATCAAGTCGAAATTCGAGTTGAGTTTCGAGATAGACTAACTCGAAGTTAATCTCAAATTCTTTCCAAAATACCTCCTTGAACCAAAAAGTACAGGGTAATTCAAGATATGTTTCGAGTTAGGAGTGTAACTCGAAAGATTCCCTTTAGCTTAACTGAGAACTCTATCTCGAACACCAAGTCGAAATTCGAGTTGAGTTTCGAGATAGACTAAGAACTCTATCTCGAACACCAAGTCGAAATTCGAGTTAAGTTTCGAGATAGACTAACTCGAAGTTAATTCTCAGTTCTTTTCAAAATATTCCCTTAATGGAAACCTCATCTCAACCTTTGAGATAAAATTCGAGATAGACTTTATCTTGAATATTTTGAAGATAGAACTAGGCACACTGGTAACTCGAACTCGAACTCTAAGTCGAATTTCGAGATGAATTTCGAGATAGCCAACTCGAAATTCTTCCCAGACTTAGAATTTTTCAAAAACTTCACTCTGACAGCTTAAGTCGAAATTCAAGTCGAATTTCTAGATGAGTTTCGAGATAGAACCTAACTCGAAATTTTGAAGTTTTTCAATTCTAAGGCCTCTAATTACATGAAAATCAAAGGTAAATTCATCTAAAATTCATGCAATATTTAGAATATTATGAATTTAACTCCCCCTATGATCATGCAATCTAACAAGCATAAATTCACAGATTTGTGCAATAAAAGACACTTAAAACACAATGAATTCATGCAAAATCACACTATATGCAAACTATAACAATCATTAATTAGGCATTTTAAAGTCTAAGCACATAATGATTGATTAGCTTGCACATACAAACATAAACATGGATTTTACAGATAGAAGGCTTTACTAACTTGTGTTAAGCATTCCCAATTCACCAACCAACCTATTGAATGTTACTTCATCAAGAGGTTTGGTGAATATATCTGCAATTTGTTGCATTGTGGGCACAAAATGTAGCTCCACAGTCCCCTCCTCGACATGTTCTCTTATGAAATGATACCTGATGTCAATATGCTTGGTTCTTGAGTGATCTACAGGATTGTTGGTTATGGCAATGGCACTTGTGTTGTCACACATGATTGGAATTTTCTTGTGCTCCATGCCATAATCCTTCAATTGGTTCCTCATCCACAGTATTTGAGCTACACAGCTTCCAGCAGCAATGTACTCAGCTTCAGCAGTAGAAGTAGATACTGTATGTTGCTTTTTGCTTTGCCAGGACACCAATCTTCTGCCAAGAAATTGGCAAGCACCAGATGTGCTTTTCCTATCAATCCTGCAACCTGCATAGTCTGAATCCGAATAGCCAATAAGATTAAAACCTGTATCTCTTGGGTACCAAATCCCTAGATTTGGTGTGCCCTTGAGATACCTAAAAATTCTTTTGACGGCTACGAGATGTGATTCTCTAGGATCCGCTTGGAACCTTCCACATAAACAAGTTGCGAACATTATATCTGGTCTACTTGCAGTTAAATAGAGGAGTGAGCCAATCATACCTCGATAGCTTGTGATGTCAACTGATTTACCTAATTTGTCTTCATCAAGCTTCGTGGCTGTTGCCATGGGAGTCTTAGCTGCTGATGCATCTTCTAGATTATACTTCTTGAGTAAATCTCTGACGTACTTAGATTGACAGATAAAGATACCATCTTTTCTCTGACTGATCTGTAATCCAAGGAAGAAGGACAGCTCTCCCATCATGCTCATCTCATATTTTTCCTGCATTAGCTTGGAAAATTTCTCGCACAAGCGCTCATTTGATGACCCAAAAATAATATCGTCCACATATACTTGAACAAGTATTAAGTCATTTCTCACAACTTTATAGAACAATGTTTTATCAATTACTCCCCTAACAAAACCATTTTCAATTAAGAATAAGGATAGGGTTTCATACCATCGCCTTGGGGATTGCCTGAGGCCATAGACAGATTTGAAGAGTAGATACACAAAATCTCCATGTTCTGGATCAACGAAGCCAGGCGGCTGTTCCAGATACACTTCTTCTTCTAACTCTCCGTTCAGGAAGGCACTTTTCACGTCCATCTGGAAAACTTTGAAGTTCTTATGTGCTGCAAATGCCAAGAACATTCTGACCGCCTCAAGTCTTGCAACTGGTGCATAGGTTTCATCATAATCAATTCCTTCTCGCTGAGAATAACCTTTTGCAACCAAACGAGCCTTGTTTCGTGTTACAAGTCCGTTTTCATCCAGTTTATTTCTGAATACCCATCTAGCTCCAATTACGGATTTGTTCTTTGGTCGGGGTACCAGTTTCCAAACTTTCTGCCTTTCAAACTGATTGAGTTCCTCTTGCATTGCAATCACCCAATCAGCATCGCCAAGAGCTTCTTCTATTTCTTTAGGTTCAAGCTTGGATAAGAAACCAGAATATAAGGAGATATTAGCCATGTCAGCTCTTGCAGTTCTTCTAGTAGTCACACCAGCATCTGGATCACCAATAATTAACTCAAACGGATGGTCTCTATTCCATACCCGTTCACCTGGAAATTGTCTTGATGATTCAGCTTGACTTTCTGAATTGGGGTGCTGACCACTTTGATTATTTTCACTAACTCCCCCTGAGCTAGTGCCAGCTCCTACAGAACTAGAGTCAACTCGACTCGAGCCTTGAACAGTAGTCCTTGAGTTGCTATTTACCCCCCCTGAGTTGTTGCCGGTTGGTACTGAAGAAGTCTCTCCTGATCTTGTAGAATTAGCTTGTTCACTAGACTCAGGTTCTTCACGTACACTTGGAACATTTAATGGAACAACCAACTCAGGTTCATCTTCAAGATCTTCTAAGTCCAGATTCTGAAATTTTAGGGACTCAGGTTCACTAGAATCTCTTGAAATTGATGAGAGTTTGGTATCGTCGAATCTGACGTTGTAACTTTCAGTCACTTTTCGATCATTCACCAAGAACACTCTATAAGCTGCCACCACGTCTGTAGAGTAACCAACAAAAATTCCTTCACGAGCTTTTGCTGCAAACTTGCCTAGATTTTCATCATCTATAAGCACATAGCATTTTGCTCCGAAGACATGAAAGTATTTGATTGTTGGTCTTCTGTTGTTCATTAGCTCACATGGTGTCTTTTCTTTATCTTTTATGATCAAGGTTCTATTTTGAGTGTAACAAGCGGTACTCACTGCTTCGGCCTAGAAATACAAAGGAAGTTTTGAATCATACAACAAAGTTCTTGCTACTTCAACCAGAGTTCTATTCTTCCTTTCAACTACTCCATTTTGCTGTGGAGTTCTCGGGGCTGAATACTGACGACGTATTCCCTTAGATACATAGAAGTCATTTAGCACTGCGTTTTTGAATTCAGTGCCATTGTCTGATCTAATCGTCTTCACAGTAAGTGTTGAAACATTCTCAATTTGAGTGATATGATCAATGATTAAGAAAGGTACTTCGTCTTTCGTCATTGCGAACAATACCCATGTATACTTGGAGAAGTCATCCACGATTACCAAAGCATATCTTTTCCTAGACAAAGATAGGACATTCACTGGGCCAAACAAATCCATATGAAGAAGTTGTAAAGGCTCAGTAATACTAGAAATTTCTTTGCTTTTATGCGATGCTCGCTTCGACTTTCCCATTTCACAAGCTTCACAGAGTCCTTTCGGAGCGAACTCCATTTGAGGTAGATCTCTCACCAATTCTCGCCTCGCGAGAGCATTCATCGTTTTGAAGTTTAAGTGAGATAACTTTTTGTGCCATAACCAGCTTTCATCATCCGAGGCTTTGCTGTAGAAACAGGTGACCTCATCCTGATTTGCTGAATCCATATCTGCAACAAAAAGATCTGCCTTTCGAACTCCTCTCAAAGCCAGTGAGCCTTCCTTAATGTGAGTGATTGATACACCTTTCTTGTTGAAGACAATTTCGTAACCTTTGTCACAGAATTGACTTATAGTCAACAGATTGTGCTTTAGTCCCTCAACATAGGAAATATCTTCAATGATGACATTGCCAGTCTTCAGTTTGCCATATCCCTTAGTCACACCTATGCTGTCATCTCCAAAGGTAACATAAGGGCCAGCTTTAATAACCAACTCTGTAAGCAGGGACTTGTTTCCAGTCATATGCCTTGATGCTCCACTGTCTAGCACCCATATAACTTTATTTCTATTCTGCTTAATGCCCTGCAATGACAGATTGGTTAGACATTCTTCGGAACCCAACTTTGATTGGGCCCGGCTTTTCGATAAGATCGAGAATCAACAGATTTAACAACAGGAGATGCACTTTTCTTCACATTACTAGAGCTTTCGACTATCTCCTTTCCTTTCTCAGACTTGACAGATTTGTCAGTCTTAGGAGAAGGTTTGTCACTCCTAGCTTTAGGAGGACTGACAGTCTTGGCTCTCCCATACTTTTTCTTGATATTTGAACTAGCAACAGTATTTGAGCATGACTGGCTAGATGCATTCATTAAATGCACAAAAGTTTGCATGATGTTAAAAGTGCATGGCATACAATTAGGTTGACCACACTGTGCATGATTCTGATGCAGATTATTCATTGTATGTGTGATAGGCATGGCATGTGCAGCAGGAACATTCATGTTAGCTTTGCATGCATAAGAAAGATGTTCAGTAGATTTACAATGATAACATGCTTTCTTTATTCGTTCAGCCTTAACCTCTTTTATGCCTTTCTCTCTCTTTCCTTGTTGTTTAACAGCCTTAGCTCCTAATCCTAGTCTAGATTCATCTCTAGGGAAATTGATTTTAACTTGTTTGATAGGAGTTACAGGTTGTTCTTTCTGGCGATCTTCCATCTCAATCTCATATCTAGCTATCAATTCAGTCTCTTCTTCTTCTATTCTAGGAACAAGATGTTTGTAGATAGGTTTGACAGCCGATTTAAGAATACTAGGTGTTTCCTTTTTAAGGTCACTGGAACTAGGGTCAATAGGTCTCTTTCCTTCTTTCTTAGGAAGGTCAGAATAATCAAGTCCTATACCTACTCCAGTTATTTTCTTAAATGTGTCATTATCTACATACACTTTACTAGCCGCTAGTTTGTAATCTTCGCATTTTGTTTCTAACTCAGCTAGATTGTTCCTAAGACATGCTTCTACTTCTTCCTTAAGGACGAGCTTGTGTTCCAGAGATGTAATAAAGTCTCTTAGGGAAGTATCTACAGTGCAAGCAGCCTCTAGCTCTTCCACTTTTGCCTCGAGCATTCTGCATTTGGCAACAAGTGTTTTCTGTTCCTTTTGAGAAGAGTCTAGGCTTTTGCACAACATATAGATCTCTTCACTAAGAGCCCCGTTCTGTTCCTTATAATCATCAATAGACATTTCTACTTTAAGAGTCAGAACTGGTACCTCTGGTTCCTCTGATGTCTCAGCCATGAGGGCAAAGTTTGCTACATGAGTAACATCTTCCTCATCTGAATCATCCCAAGCTCTTCCTTCTGTAACCAATAAAGCTCGTTTTCCATGTCTTTCCTTCAACAGTGCTTCATAGTTGCTTTTGAGGGCTTCAAATGTCTCTTTTGGATAAGTCTGTTTAGGCTTTTTGCAGTCCGAGGCAAAGTGTCCAGCTTCACCACAATTATAGCATTTGAACTTCATTTTGAAATCCAAAGGAGATTTGTAGCTGGTATTCTTGCCTTTTCCTTTGTAGCCTGACGAACTACCACCACCCCTAGCAGCCCGATAATAAGATGAAGATTTTCTCTGTGGTTGGTTGCTCTTTCTAAATCTCATGTTGCTGAACTTCCTTGCCATGTATGCCACGACACTATCGTCCATGTTGTCCAGCTCTTCTTGGGTGTAGTAGTCATCATCACTGTCAGATGCGCACTCGTCATCATTATCAACTTGATGTGGTGCAAGTGATGATTTAGGCTTTGCTGCAACCATTGCCTTCTTAGACTCTTCCTCATCAGCAACTAATCCTGATGCACTTTCTTTTCCCTTTGAATCATTGTCCCATGCTTGATCTTGAAGTGTTTCCAGCTCATAGGTCTTTAATATTCCATAATATTCTTCCAGAAAAGTTGTATGCAAATCTCTGGTTTCTCTTATTGCGTAGACCCTATGTTCAATGCTTTTTGGCTGGTTCCTCAGATATCTCGTATTAGTCTCAACCATGGGGAGAGTTACACCTCTCAGATTCAAATCCAATACCAACTGACTGAATCGTAGGTAGACATCTGTTATGCCTTCTCCTTTCCTTATTCTAAAGGTGTCATACTCCATCTTGAGTATGAGTGTCTTGTTGCTTCTGACCTCTGCAGATCCTTCCATGACAACTTCTATCTTGTCCCAAATCTTCTTCGATGTAGTCAGACCTTTGACTATGTTGAACATTTCATGATCAAGAGATTCCATCAAGGTTTGTCGTATGGCAGTATCATAAGCTATTTGTTCCTTGTCAGCATCCGAAAACTCCGAGACCTTTTTAGGCTCAGACCGAGGTGGTATAACCACTCCCCCTTCCGTATGTGAAGGAATAACTACCATTGGGACAAATTTACCCTTGTCAAGGACTTCCAGATATTCAGGGTTAACAGTCTCTAGATATAGTCTCATTCTGAAAACCCATTCTTCATAGTGATCTTTGTTGAACATTGGGATCTTGAATGCATTTTTAGGAGCCATCTCAATTCTGGTCACTAAAAGTTTCTAAGTACCCAAGACTAGGCTATGTAGAATTTTTATGTAGAACTTTTGCCTAAGTCGAAATTTCTCTAAGTAGAAATTTTGCTCAAGTCGAAATCACCAAGTAGAAATTGTCCAAGTCGAAATTCTATGTAGAAATTCTCAAGTAGAAATTCTATGTAGAAATTCTCAAGTAGAAATTCTATGTAGAACTTTTGTCCTTAGAATAATTTTTCTGCAGATTACTTTAATATTGAATAAACAATATTATCTCTTTAACACCTTTTGACTTTGAATGCTTTACTCACCTAACCCACCTAACCCACATGCTAGGTACTGAGTATGTCTGTATACTTTCGGCCGAATAAAGCAAATAAAAAAGTCCAAAACCACCTTTTTATTCTTTTGCTTTTGAAAAGGAGATCAAAAAGTTGTTGGGTTGTCTTCTTTGATAAGAACAGATGATGAACACTCAAGAACACCAAATATGAACGAACCCAGATAAATTCACAAAAATTAGTTAAAATACACCCAAGCTAAATAATCACACCTGGAGTATTTAAATAATTTTTCAGATGAGTTTTCACTACCAACGAATTAAAACACACTTTTCGAGAAAATGAAAAGTAGATCTAGAAAATGAAAACTCACGATTCTTCTACTCAACACAAGGATCTATGTTTTGTATGTTAAACATATAGCTCTGATACCAATTGTTAGGTCCAAATGTGTTGTAGAGGGGGGTGAATACAACTTTTCGAATATGAGAAGCAATAAATACGATGCAATAAATGAACACACAGATTCAAGGAATATATGTCTTATATATAACTTGAAAGGGTTGCTACAACATTCATTACAAAGTATAACAGAAGTTGAGAGAGAAGTGAATGATACTAAGCTCTGTGAATGCACTCTCTCTTTTTCTCTTGTGTTTTTCTCTAGAATTGCTCACTAACTAAAAACATTACACAAGTACTTCTATTTATACTACATGTAATCTATGTACTGTAGACTTCAAAGACTAAGATATATGTGGCCCAATGATGTCCACATAAATCTTGCCTTATCTTGAAAGCTTGGAAATCTGCCAATCAGAAGATGCCACGTGTCATGTTGAAGCTGCACTCTAAGTAGAACTTCAACTTGAGAATTTCTACTTAGCCATCTCGAAGTTCTAAGTAGAACTTCTACTTAGAAACTTCTACTTGGCCATCTAGAATATTTAGTACTTAGAAAATATTCTGGTCTTCAACTTGAAACTTCAATGCACATCTTGAACTTGTGATATCTTCATGTCTTCTTTGTTCTTCACTAAGTTCTTGAATATGGATCTTTATTATTGACATAAACTTGCTATCAATGTCCTGACACTTGATGCAACGGTCTGGTTCATAAGTGACTAGTCTTGATAGGGTTTTTGCTTCTTGAATAAATTACCATATCCAATTAGAAATGTGGCTTTCCAATATTTGCTTTCCTTCTTGTTCACTTGAAATCAATTGGTCTTATTGATACTGATGGTTATGATCTTGATCCTTGGCTTTTCAAATCACTGAGGCATGAACAACTTTGACTTGAACTTCTTTCAATGATTTCTTCTTCGATTGATCATAGTTAACATGTTGAATTGTATCAATTACCTTGTCTTCATTTAGTGTTGATTTCTTGTGACTTCTTGTTCTTGATTGTCTTCTGGTTAAGTATCTTTTCCTTTAGTTTGAGTTACATTAGTTATAGTGTTACAAGTTTATACACTCTGCCTTTCACTGAATATGCCTTCACAAGATGCCTACGTACTTTGATGAATGTCAAAGATCAAGCCAAAAAACGTAGTTCTAGGGTGAGGGGTCTGACCCTTTATATAGGCTGAGAAGCCTGAGACTTAGAATAGGGTTAGGAGACTTGGTGGGCAAGTCAGCCTTGAGGAAGGTTCTAGACTCCTACCTTGTTAGAGTCTGTTTCCTTGTATGACTATGTGCCTTGATGGCTACTCTTTGAAGAGATAATATCCTTATTCAGATCTTATCGTTGAGCTGTCAATCATCCCTAAATATTAATTACGAAATTAATATTTAATTATGGTTTGGGCCTCATTAATGGGCTTCATACTTGGACCAATCTAGGTATAATTAATGCAATATTAATTGTGTCTTTAGGGCTTATCATTTGCCCCCCAACTTCTAGGAAAACTGATCAGGTTTTCCTTGAAGTTTTAACGGCCTTTTCTGAGACTCGGGTCAGGGTTCATAATTATACACTAGTGTTTCACGAGTATCATCTTAATGCAAAGTGTGGAGCGACCTACACATTTACAACGATTTGCCTAATTCGAGGCTAAGCAATTATTTTCTTGTAACTTTTGTTACTGAATTTTTGCCCATCCAACTCAAGGAATTATTCATAAAACTCCTCGTATTTTTCATAGTTATCCTAATTTTTAGGATTTGTACAGTACCCACAGGTATTTTCTTTATTTTTATTGAAATTTCCGCGTTTGCAAGGATTTTTTGTAAAAAGAATCAATATTTAAGACAATTTTCGACCAGGACCTTCCTTTCTCGACCAGGAATTTCGACTAGAAATTCGACCAGGATTCTGGTCGAAATAAGGCCTTCAAAATTTCCTGATCGAAAGGTTTTTCGACCAGGATTCCTGGTCGTTTCGACCAGGATTCTGGTCGAAATAAGGGTCCAATTTTGCTCTGCTCGAATAGATTTTCGATTAGGATTCCTGGTCGTTTCGACCAGGATCTTGATCGAAATAAGGGCCTCAAAATGGCTTGGTCGAAGGACTTTTCGACCAGGATTCTTGGTCGTTTCGACCAGGATTCTTGGTTGTTTCGACCAGGATCTTGGTCGAAATAAGGGCCTCAAAATGGCTTGGTCGAATGACTTTTCGACCAGCATTCTTGATCGTTTCGACCCGAAACTTGGTCGAAATAAGGGCCTCAAAATGGCTTGGTAGAATGACTTTTCGACCAGGATTCTTGGTCATTTTGACCAGAAACTTGGTCGAAATAAGGGCCTCAAAATTGCTTGGTCGAATGACTTTTCGACCAGGATTCTTGGTCGTTTCGACCAGAAACTTGGTCGAAATAAAGGCCTCAAAATGGCTTGGTCGAATGACTTTTCGACCAGGATTCTTGGTCGTTTCGACCAGAAACTTGGTCGAATCTTGGACCTTGGATTATTGGGCTTTTTCTTAGCGGGCCTTTATTACTTTTGGGCCTTCGCGGCTTAGTTTATATTTTCTGGAATGTACATATTTTTATAAAAATACCCTCTTTCCTTTTTAATGGGCTTGGCCACATGACTGTAATGGGCCTGTTCAGACCTTTTTTGGCCCAGGTTCCAGATCCTTCGATAAGGTTTAGGAATTCGAAGAATCTCATAAATATCTTTGATATATATATATATATATATATATATATATATATATATATATATATATATATATATATATATATCTTCAAAATATCTTCTTGTGGAACGTTCCAGAATTGGGCCTTGTCAATTTGGGCCGGTTCCATGGGCCTTCAACAGGTCAATATTGAAATTTTAACCGGTCACTGTAGGTTTTTTGACCGTTTGAAAGAACTTTAACCGGTTGGATAATTCTATATAAAAAGTGAGAGTGGAGAGTTCATTTCTCACACTCTCATTTCTCACTTCCCATTTCTCACTCTGAGCTCTCAATTTTTAGCTAAGTAATCTCTCTTAAGTTATGCTTGAAGTTTTCTCGGTAACTCCGGCCTTCTTCACCGATCATCTTCTCCGGTCATCTTCTTTACCACCTCTCTCTAGGGTTTCAAGCGGCCATTAATGGAGGATAAAGCCAAAGCTCGCCTTGCCAAGATGAACTCAGCTTCTTCCAAAGGTACCATCACCATCCGTTCTCCTTACATGTCCCTTTTAGATATGTTAAATGAACGTGGGGATGATTATCCTTTCTTAGCTGAATTAGACGCATATGATTGTTGTAGTTCCTATCACGATATTGAAGAGATTGCTAGGTATAATAAGTTGTATAAAATTAAAAAGCCTTATAAACTTGTTCCAGCTGGGCCAGGTGACAGTGGCGGCCCAATGCTTTATGTGTCTATACAGAGAGTTTAATAGCTGGTCTTCGCTTTCCTTTTCATGATTTCATTCCCCGTCTATTAGCTGACCTTCAGATCAACCCCTGCCAACTCCCGCCAAATGTGTGGAGAATAATTTTATGCTTTATGGTTTTGTGTCTTAGACAAAACCTTACTCTGTCAGTCCCCCTCTTTCGTAAAATCTTTCAAGTTTATAATAGTCCAGCTAAGTTCCCTGGCTGGGTTTATATTAAACTTTGCCCCAAGGTGCCTGCTATTTTTAACGGTAAGTATATACCTGACAACAACACCGGATGGAAAAATGAGTTTGCATACTTAGAATGGGAAGGTGGTGATTGGGGCACCATCTTTAGGAGGGCCTTTTCAAAGGTCACAGATGGGAGTGCCAAGGGGATTGTTCTCAGTACTGAGGATCAGGCTGCATTCGAGACTTTGACCAAGGGTGATGGTGATTCTATAACCTGTCAGAGCCTTATAAATGAAGAATCCCTGAGGGCAGTAGGCCTCTCACATGTTTCTGAACGGGGTAACTTTATTTCTTACCTTTGTCTTTTATTTTCATACTTGACTCATTCAAATTTGTTTCTGTTTACGTTTTTCTGTTGCGAGGATGATTGTGGAGGCTGCCCCTTCTGCAGATGACGAGACCTCTACAGCTACTAGCTCTGATGATGATTCTCCTGTCAAGGAGGCCCCTAAGGCCTCTTGAGCTTATTTGCTGTATCTTCTGTTTATTTGAACCCTTGGTTTTTGTAACTTAACTTGGCAGCCTTCGGGATTTTATCCGTGTAACCCTTAACTTAACTATTTACGTAGTCAGTTTCTTTTACTTTCATATTCTTATCGACTGCTTATAACCTGTTATGCTTTAGAGTTCTCTAGGTACTTGGCCCCTTGGCTTGTACCAAACTCGTGAATTAATTCATTATTTGTCTTTCGTGTTTATAATAACAAAACAAAAGAAGTAACTCAAAAGAAAGCAAAGCAAACTTTTATTAAACAGTGAAAGAATGTTGACAAAATGGGTTCAACCCTTACATGGATACTCTACCTCCTCTTGGGAGCAACATGCTCTATAATGGTTTCATCGAACCTTATTTCTACTCCTAATAAATAGATAGAGAGCCAAGTCTTTATCAAGATAGCTTAAACATAATAAATTTTGAGGTTCATGGCATGCCAAGTTCGGGGCACCTTAACCCTGTCCAAGGTCTCCAGCTTATAGGATCCTCGTCCCAATGTCTTCTGGACTCCATATGGCCCTTCCCAATTGGGGGCTAGCTTTCCCCTCTGACCAACTCCAGAGGCCTCTATCTTCCTTAGAACCAAGTCGCCATGTCGAAAGAATCTCTCTTTAACCCTTTGGTTGTAATGAAAAGATGCTCTCTTCCGATGTTCTGCATTCTTGGCATTTGCTTCATCCCTGACCTCGTTAATCAGATCAAAGGCTAGTCTCGTGCCTTCTTCGTTAGTCTCCGGTTCATATGCCTCAACTCGGGGTGATCCATGCATAATTTCAAGGGGCACAACTGCCTCGGCTCCATAAGCCAACAAAAACGGGGTTGCTTCAGTTGTCACTTTACAAGTGGTGCGATATGCCCAAAGTATAGGTAGCGACTCATTCACCCAAGTGTTCCTTGAACGTTCGACCCTCTTCTTCAGTCCATCAAGGATAATCCTATTGGCTACCTCTGCCTGACCATTAGCTTGTGGATGAGCTACTGAAGTAAAACGAAGATCAATTGCATTCTCTTCACAATACTTTCTAAACTCTTCATTGCTGAACTTTGTTCCATTATCCGTCACAAGTATCCGTGGGATTCCATATCTGCAAATTATGTTCTCCCAAAAGAACTGGGCAACTTGTTTGGTGGTTATCTTGGCTAAAGGTTTAGCCTCAATCCACTTAGTGAAGTAGTCGATGGCCACTATCAAAAACTTCTTCCATGCTGAAACTACAGGGAAAGGGCCAAATATGTCCATTCCCCACATTGCAAACGGGATAGGAGAGTTAACTGATGTCAACATCTCAGGCGACTGCCTTACAATCGGGGCATGCTTCTGGCACCTATCGCACCTCTTAACATAGTTCTGTGCATCGGCCAACATCTCTGGCTAGTAGAATCCCAAACGAGTTATCTTGTGAGCTAAGGCTCTGCCCCCCAAGTGCTGTGCACATATTCCTTCATGAACTTCCTCCAAAGCTTCCCTTGCCTCTTGGGGCCTCAAACACTTCAAATATGGGATGACAAAATACCTCTTGTAAAGGATGCCTTCAATCAAAGTATACCTCAATGCTCTCACTGACAGCTTCCGTGCCTCCAAGGTATTGCTAGGAAGCCATCCGGTTTCCAGATGGGCTTTGATAGGATCCATCCAACAGCTACCTACATCTATCGGAGCCACCAACTTTGAGTTGACGGTCGGGGCCTTTAAGACCTGGAAGTAAACACTCCCTGAATAATTCTCTATCTCAGAAGAAGCGAACTTAGACAGGGCATCAGCCTTAACGTTCTCTTCTCTCGGAATGTGCTCAACATAGCACTCCTCAAACTGAGTCATAACAGCTTTCACGACTCCCAGATATTTTGTCATAGTTTCATCCTTAGCTTCAAACTCACCATTCACTTGCGATACCACTAGTCTTGAATCCCCACAAACTTTGAGATTCTTGACCCTTATTATTCTGGCCAAGCCTAACCCGACTATCAAGGCTTCATACTCAGCCTCATTGTTAGTTGTTGGAAAGTCCAACTTCAAAGCGAACTCAACTATGAACCCATCGGGGCTTTGCAAGACTAAACCTGCACCACTAGATTTTATTTTTGATGCTCCATCAAAATAGAGCACCCAATACTCCTTCAGGTCAGGTACAAGTTCCTCATCCTTATCCCCTTTCCCAGGGGTAGTTACTATCTCCTGCCCCCCGACTTCTTGGTTGTTAATGGTGCATTCAACCACGAAGTCAGCCAATGCCTGAGCCTTGATGGCTGTTCGAGGCTTATACATGATATCAAATTCTCCAAGTTCTATTGCCCATTTGATTAGCCTCCCACTGGCCCTCGGGCTATGCAATATGTTTCTCAGCTGCTGGTCCGTCAGGACTTGAATCTTATGTGCCTGGAAGTATGGTCGTAGCTTCCTTGAGGCCGTTACCAATGCCAAAGCAAACTTCTCGATGGGAGAGTAATTTAACTCAGCTCCGTGCAACACCTTCCTCACATAATAGACAGGTTTCTGAATCTTATTTTCTTCTCGAATGAGGATGACACTCAATGCTTGTTCAGATACCGCCAGATATAGATAAAGAGTCTCCCCTGGACTAGGTTTGGCCAACAACGGAGCTTCAACCATGTACTTCTTCAACTATTCAAAGGCCTCTTGGCTCTCAGGAGTCCACTCAAAAGTTTTCATTTTCTTCAATGCCTGAAAGAAAGGCAAGAATTTGTCACCAGACTTGGAGATAAGCCTCCCTAGGGCTGCAACTCGGCCCGTTAACTTCTGCACATCTCGTATAGAGCGGGGTGGTTCCATATCCAGAATTGCTTTGATTTTATCAGGGTTGGCCTCTATGCCTCTCTTCGAAACCATCAATCCAAAAAATTTTCCTGATCCAACACCAAAAGCACACTTGGCTGGATTCAACATCATCTTATGGTGCCTCAGCACTTCAAATGCCTCTCTGAGGTGCTTAATGTGGTCTGCCTTGATTAGGCTCTTGACCAACATGTCATCAACATAAACCTCCATGGTTTTTCCAATCAGACGAACGAATATCTTATTCACAAGTCGTTGGTAAGTAGCTCCAGCATTCTTTAAACCAAAAGCCATAACAAGGTAACAGAAAACACCAAAGTCAGTTATGAAGGATACCTTTCGGATGTCATCCTTGTGCATCTTAATCTGATTGTAACCACTGAATTCGTCCATGAAGCTCAACATCTCGTGTCCAGCTGTGGCATCTATCAATGTGTCTATCCTTGGCAGGGGAAAGCAATCCTTTGGGCATGCATCATTCAAATCAATGAAGTCTATACAGATCCTCCACTTCCCATTTGCCTTTTTGACCATCACAGGGTTGGCCAACCACTCTGGGAACTGAATCTCTTCAATGAAACCAACCTCTAAGAGCTTATCAACTTCTTGCTTAATGGCTTCTTGCCTTTCAGGAACAAAATTTCTCTTCTTTTGTTTTATTGTCTTACGCTCATGATCAACATTCAACTTGTGAGTTAAAAGTTGAGGATCAATCCCTGGCATATCAGCTGCTGTCCAAGCAAACACATCACTGTTCTCTTGTAAGAATGCTATCAATTTGCCCTTCAAGGGTTCCTTCAGAGAAGCTCCTACATAAGTAACTTTTTCAGGATCGCCAAACTCTAGAGGTATGGGAACCAAGTCCTCTACTGGCTTTCCTCGATGTTCATCATCACCGTGGACATCCATGTCTTCAATCGGGAGTACCTGCCCCCCGGCTCCATTAGCTCTCAAAGCGGCCACATAGCAACTTCTGGCCATTTTCTGATCTCCTTTCTGTTCTCCAACACCAGTCCTGGTTGGAAACTTGACCTTCATGTGATAGGTAGAGGCAACAGCCTTGAACGCATGAAGTCCGGTCCTTCCCAAGATTGCATTGTATGTCGAGGTAGCCTTGATCACCAGAAAATTCAGCATCTGAGTGGCTTCCTTAGGTTCTTGCCCGATTGTCACGGGTAGCTGAATAGTCCCTTCAACCTTGGACTCAACTCCGTTAAATCCGTAAATAGGCATGTTGGTCGGGGTCAATTGAGAGTCAGTGTACCCCATCTTTACAAAAGCGTCATGAAACAAGATATCAACAGAAGCTCCATTGTCTATCAACACCCGCTTCACCTCTGAGTTTCCAATTACAAGAGTTATGACCAACGGGTCGTCATGGGGGAACTTCACCCCTTCAAGGTCTGAATCATCAAAGCCAATTTCTATTTCAGTCCTAGCACGCTTCGGAGCCTCTCCCACGATATGCATCACTTCTCTGGCATACGCCTTTCGAGAGTTTCGAGTTGTGCCGGCCGTTATCGGGCCTCCCCATATCATGTTGATAACTGGCCCTCGGGGCTGTGGGTTACGATCACGATCGTTATCCCTCCTATCATTGTCTTTCCTATCATAATCCCTTCTCTGGGTTCTGATCTTCACCTTTAGTGAACTTGTTTAACTTTCCCTTCCGGATCAAAAATTCAATCTCATCCTTTAACTGTCTACAGTCATCCGTATCATGTCCCACATCCCTATGGAACCTACAGTACAGATCCTTGTTTCTCTTTTCGGGGTCACCTCTGAGTGGCTTCGGCCACCGAAAGTCCTTATCCTTCTCGATGTCTAATAAGATCTGGCTCCTAGGAGCATTCAACCTTGCGTGGTCAGAAAATCTTGGTCCCAAACTCTTCTTCGGTGGTGAATCATAGTCTTTGCTAGTCCGAGGATATTTGTCCCTAGCATCATACTCTTGTTCTTGCTTTCGCTTCTTTGAGTCATTGGTACCCTTACCATTGCCTCCCGCAGCTTATTTCTTTATGCTATCCTCAACCTTGATATACTTATCAGCTCTTCGCTGGAGTTCAGCCATGTTTTCAGGGGGATGTTTTGCCAAAGACCTCTTAAAGAATAGATCAGTGGTTCCATGCTCTAGGGCTACCATTGCCACCTTGTTTTCCAAATCAGTGATATTCAATGTCTCCTTAGTGAACCTCTTGAGGTAATCTCTCAGATTTTCATTCTTTCTATGCACCACATACATAAGAGATGCAGACCTTTTCTCATAAACTCTTCCGCTGATAAACTGACTAACAAAAGCAGCACTCAACTCCTTAAAAGAGCCAACTAAGTTTGCAGGCAACTGGCTATACCATCTTTGAGCCATCCCCGACAGGGTTTGAGGGAACGCCCTACACTTCAAGGCATCACCTGCAGGCTGTAGCAACAGTGCGTTCGAAAACGTCCTGACAAGATTTGCGGGATCACCCGTTCCATCATAAGCCTTGATTGTCGGCATCTTGAACTTCTTTGAGATGCGAGGATTCATCACTTCTTCAGTAAACGGAGGTGTGGGATCATCTGGATCTACAAGTGGCATCAGATCCTTAGGGTTGCCTCTGGGGGTTTCCACCCTCGTTGTTCTTCCAGTTAGGGCATCAGCCCTTTTCCGTCTCCTTGAAGACCTCTCCAAGTCGATAATGGGAATCCTCTCTGTGGTTGGAAGAGGCTGAGCTTGATTTAATCTAGCTTGTTCTTTCGCCATATCGTCCTTCCATTTTAAGATCTCGGCCTCATAAGCCCTTATCCTCTCAGCAGTTGTTAAAGGGGGGCCATCATGGATACTTCGCGTCCTTCCTAGAGGTTCTTTTCTAGCACGTCGCCTCCTCGGGGCTTCATCACGGTCATCATCCTCAGATGATGATGAATCATCAGTATAAGGACCAGAGTAATCATAGTGTCTTTGTTCAGGGGCTAATCCTCTAATGCAGGGAGGTTGAGGCGGCTCATTGATCTGCAAAGCATGACCGCTTGGTCCCGGTCCTTTTGTTGAAGGGGATAGTTAGGCAGCCCATACATCGGGTTGGTACTCAAAGGGAGCACAGTGGTGGAGGTATGACCTTCCAAGTGTGGTTGACGGTTGGTCAAAGGAGAGACCATCATCTGAAGAGGATGGGTCTCTTGATTTGGGTAGATAACCATAGGTAACGTTCTCTCGACAAGGGGATTCGTCACTAGAGGTTCAGAAACTTGAGGTTGGATGATCGCCCCTGTTGTCGGGGGTACTGGTTCAGTGATGGGTGGAGTAGAGCTGAGAGGCAGGGCTTCAATAGCAGCCTCAATAGTAGCCGGTGGAACGGAGGTGAGGGGAAGTGCCTCGGTTGAGCCTGACGTCGTTCTTTGTGTGTTAACCATGGTTGATGTCTTCGTCCCACAGACGACGCCAAATGTTGTGGAATAAAAACTAGGTCATTAGATTGCGGCTAGGGTTTGGTTGTATTTAATACTAAGGTGTATGAGCTTCGTGCTTTAATGGCTGCTCTTGTGCTCGTGGCTGAATCTGCCTTCACAAGATGCCTACGTACTTTGATGAATGTCAAAGATCAAGCCAAAAAACGTAGTTCTAGGGTGAGGGGTCTGACCCTTTATATAGGCTGAGAAGCCTGAGACTTAGAATAGGGTTAGGAGACTTGGTGGGCAAGTCAGCCTTAAGGAAGGTTCTAGACTCCTACCTTGTAAGAGTCTGTTTCCTTGTATGACTATGTGCCTTGATGGATACTCTTTGAAGAGATAATATCCTTATTCAGATCTTATCGTTGAGCTGTCAATCATCCCTAAATATTAATTATGAAATTAATATTTAATTAGGGTTTTGGCCTCATTAATGGGCTTCGTACTTCGACCAATCTAGGTCTAATTAATGCAATATTAATTGTGTCTCTAGGGCTTATTCTTAACCCAAATCATCGGGTTAGTCTGACGTGAAAAGGCCAGGAACTACGGTCGGAAACAATGTTCGGTTTTATTCTTTAGTGTTCGTGTGGGATCCACTAATAATATCGGTCGATTTTATTGGTCGGATTAAACTGACGTGGCCCGTCAGTCAACAAAAGTGGGCTCCACAAGACTTGTTGGTCGGTTTAAGTGGTCGGTTTTATTCTTTAGTATTCGTGTGGGATCCACTAAGAAGTTTGGTCGGTTTTATTGGTTGGATTAGACTGACGTGGCCCGTCAGGCAACAAAAGTGGGCTCCACAAGTCATATTGGTCGGTTTAAGTGGTCGGGTTGAGCTCCAGTAAAAAGTTGGTCGGATATATGGCGGTCGGAAAAGACACTGTTTCTTGTAGTGCAAGGTACTGATCTCTCTGTGCCCCCAACACCCACCCCCTTCTCTAGCACACAGTCATTACAATTCCTTTTCTGATTCTCTGATTTATATGATCTGCTTTTTATACATTTCACAGAATTTATGATTCAGCACCAGTTCTCATTATGAATTAGTAGTCTGTAACTTCTTAGGCTGTTATGGTGCTTGGTTTTGCCAACATAATACACTGCAGAGAGAAGAAAAAAAAAATTAAAAGATTAACACGCCGACTGCTTGCAGTGTTTAAAATTTTGCTTCTGCTATTTTTTTTGTGTGGTTACAGGATTGGGCTGAGGAAAATGAGGGCAGTTCTTTGCTGGCTACCTTGTACAAGGCTTTAGATGAGGTGTGTGGTTACTTAAACAAAAAGTTACTACTATACACGTTTAGAACATCTATTCATTGACATGCATTCATACAGGTGGTGAAACTAGAAGAATGCGAAATCTACAGTTTCAATCCGGATTCTGATGCCGATCCATTTCTAGAAAGAGGGGCCATGTATGACTTGTATCACTATTACATAATCAACCAGTAACCTGACTACCATTGTAACTGTTATATGTGTAACTTTTTCAGATGGGCCTTCACATTCTTCTTTTATAATAGAAAGCTTAAGCGTGTCGTTAGCTTCCGATTTAGCTGTATAAGGTATTTTC
Source organism: Saposhnikovia divaricata (assembly GCA_036435485.1). NCBI lineage: Eukaryota > Viridiplantae > Streptophyta > Magnoliopsida > Apiales > Apiaceae > Saposhnikovia > Saposhnikovia divaricata. The sequence goes on from CM071594.1 coordinate 63,696,514, forward strand.
CTATATTTTCTTTACTAATTGAACAAAAACGGTTTGATGCACCACTTCATATCAAATTGATCCGTGAGCCCTTTAATTTTGTCAGCAACTTGGTAGATGAGGGTTTTCCGCTGGATGATATTTGCGGCTTTGAGGAAGATGGGGAAATATTTGACGACATGGACATGTGAGAGGTCAAATACTGACCAGTGTTAATACTGTAGAGAGCCTTGTACACTTAGTTGCGCTACCAATCTGTGTAACTGGAACAGCTAGTTTTCAAACACTTGTTTGCTTACTTATGATGGAACTTATACATGTTAAATGACTTGATGCTTTCAGTTGGGATTTAGACCATTGACAAACTGCGGTACCATTCTATGCTTCTGTACTGTCCTTGTAGTTGATTAGTGTTCCAGTTGTAAATTTTCTAGAATCTTCTCTGAAAAATTTAGTGTTACTGTTTCCTTTTTATCTTGTACTTTGCTATATAGTTCACTATTCAGCCCTATTGTTATCTACATATTTGCACTAATTGTGACTCTGAATTGAGACGTTGGGCCGGAGTAAAGCTGGATCTACAAAGAAATTATCACATAGGACTCCTTTTAGGAGGTTTTGGATGAGTTCCATAATATTATAACGCGAAAGATGGCATGTCAATCCTTTGTAAATCTAAGACACATCTGTTTGTAATCATGAATCTTTCGTATTTGAAGGATGCCTCTGAAGTGTTGTGTTGTTAATGATAAGGTGTGTGCAGTTTAGTTCTGTAAATTACAGACTGTCACAGCGAGTATTTTCTTTTCCAAAAAAAAATAAAAAATCTGAAGCACAAGGCTTGTGCTGGTAATGCATGTTGTGTAGTATACGGTAATTCTTTGCTATGCCTTGGCTCTCTATAATCTTGACCTTGAGCAGACTAATTATAGCCTACTTTATCCACCATAGCTGATGGATGAGTATTGAGTTGCAACCTTTGTCAATTCAATGGTAGTACAGTATATTTACTGTTCATAATCCAAGTCCCTATGTGACTGAAGGGGTTTAGTAGTGATCAAAGGCCTGACTTTTTGTGTGGAGCATTTATCAACTTTAGAAAAAGATATTTGTTCCCTGTTGTGTATATCTTGTTGTTATAGAACTTCTAAGGCTCGATTACATTTCTGGTACACTAGAGAACTCAGCTTTCAAAACTGGTACATTTCGTTCAATCTTTTCATTTCTGGTACAGCTGACAAAAACCAATGGAAACAGAAATCGCCACTTCAAGTGGCGATTTCCATTGCCCCCATTTTTTTTTTTTGCTTCCAGCACTTAGCATTTTTTTGCTAGAAAATATAGTTTCTGGTATTCATTTTACATGACTTTGAAGATGTACTTGTAAATTAATTTTTTTTGTTTTCTCTAATATATATTAAAGAATTTACTTCCTACTTTGATACAATACGAAAATCTCCAAAAATTATTATGTCTAGCTATGTTATTTTTTGATCCGAATATGTTAACTCCACATACGTTTCTTAACAATTCCTTCGTCAAGTCATATTCAGGGCCATAAAAAACATATTTGTACATGTTTTTCTTGCGTTTTTTTTGTTCCGTATTGAAGTATTGATGTTCTACTTTGGTGTAAGCCCAAAAAAATTAATATATCATATGTGTAACTATGTTTTTTTATGGCCCGAAAATGACAAAAATTTCCAAATTTTGACAGAAAAATTTTATTCAAATGAAGCAAACAAAGTACAAGAGATGAAGCACACTAAAATTAAAATGCAAACATATAATTTAAAAGCAAAGATAAAATAACCAACAAGTTCTTAAATTCGAATTAGGCCAACTGCCTAATTCTCGTCGCTACATTCCTCAATTTCCTGGAGGAAATTGACGCTCCCTTGCTTCATATTCGTCAACATAGTTTGCCATTTCTGCCTCCTCAGCGTTGAACAATTCCTCATATTTTTTGTGCATCCGATTAGCCAGCAGTTCCACCTGAGTGTACCATTCCTCATCAGAAATCTTTTTATCTTTCAATTCTGCATCTAGCTTTTTACGACCATCACAGAACTCAGTCGCGAAATCATCATTGTAGAAGTCGAAGTTAAACATCTCGTCCTTAGTTTTGACCCAGTCTTTTCCCTTTCTCTCCTCCCTGCTCTTAAAAATCTTCATCTTTTTGATGAACAAGGACTGCTCACCAGGCCGTACAATCCCAGCCCTCCTCTTCTGATGCTCGTCTTCTTTCTTCTTATCCATGTCGTTGTAGAAACTTGTTTCTGGCACTTTCCCCTTCCCCTTCCTCCTATCCATTTTGATGCAAGCGCCTTGAAAAATAATAATTGGATCAAAATTTATGTGAGAAGAAACCAGTGAGTTGTGCTTATGAATAAGAAAGCATAACCTATTTATAGAGAATTTTGTAGATGTCTTCGTCAATAATACACAACAACAGCTGTAAATAATGAAATATATGTTACTGTTGACGGGACTACACTACTTTATACAGACTCTGGGCAATTTTTGAATTTCACATAAATTTTCAGCTTTGTTTCAGAGTATTGTACAACTTATTATAGTGCTTTGGCAATACTGCAAAGATTCGTGTGTTTTTTTTCATGTGCGTTCACGAGATTGTTGTAATTATGTTATTGTTGACGGGACCTCACATCTTTTTACAGACTAGCATCCTTGTTTTCAATTCGACAAGAAATTTTATTCATCTTTTTACAGCGCTTTTTAAGGACTGGCAAGATTCTTGTTGTTTTTTTCCTGTGCACTCACGGGAAGCTTAAAATAGCAATGGTAAAATCGTTTCCAACTTGAAATAAGAAGATGTGACAAGGCATTTGTTATCGTTACAGAACTTTTCAGTATTTGTTGCAGATTACTGTACATGCACGAGATTCTTCACTATGTGAGTAGAAGATGTGGGTGCAATGCCTACAAATTTAAATTATTTGTTCCTGTGATTTGTCGGTGGTAGCTAAAATAATGCAAGTGGTGGATAATAATCCAAGTGGGAAAAAATAGTCCGTTTGACTATAAATATGTAACCAAAATAATTATCATCGACACAAAATGACTTATACTCCTGGTAATATTTTTCGAGCTATGGGTAGGAGTTGGGTGTGTGAAGATGAATTTGCTTACTCCTTGAACCCTAATCATCGTTACTCAACTCTTTCAGTAGCAACAATGCAGAGGGAGTGGGAATGGCGTGCACGAACTCTTGACATTTGTGTCGAACAATGTCGAACAAATGGGCTACGAGTAGTAAAACAGCGCGCTAAATCCATGCCACGTAACACTCCTCGACAACTGGAAGCCGCGTTATTTCGTGCACGTGAGGAGGAGAATCGAATGCGTTTGCACGTACGACGATACAGCCTAGCAGAAGATGCGAAGATGTGTGCAGAGGACGGAGACATCCTACAAGCTAGACAATATCATCAATGGAGCATAAGTCCTGAAAATCAATCGGACTGCGACATGTCCGACGAGGAGTGGACTATTGTAATTTTATTTTTGGAAGTGTGTTAATTTATGCAATTGCTATGATTTCATAATTGCTGGCATTTGTTATGTTTCAAACACAAAATCATATATGCCTCTACATAAAAGAAAACTGCCATGTTTTCATAATTGAAATGAAATTGATATAAAGCACACAAATACAACTATTACGAGCCAAAGTACATGGAAAAAATAAAATCACACCAAATCAAATTAGGATAAACAAACTAGCAGCATGAAGTAAAATGACATTAGACATCTAAAGACTTGATTTCATCAAGTAGAAGGCTCCGGGGGACGCTGTGGACAAAGTCTGCTCCGTTTTGTATGTCCTTCTTGCTTACACCGACTACACTTTATCCCCGATCTTGACTGGTCCATTTCAGTTTGAATTCTTACAGACTGTCCCCTTGTGCCACTCTTTTTCTTCACCTTCTTGTGGGCCGGATTTGGTATCAATTTTCCAAACACTTGCCACTCTTCGGGTAAAACGTAGTTCCACAAGTCCGTGCTTGGCAGTGGAAATATCAGGGGTTCCCATAACTTATGCAATTTGGACGAGTAGTGGTAAGGTCCAACCCACTGCTTCCAATCAATATTGTCCACTAAACAACCAGCCATTACATGAGAACAAGGCATATGGTGACATTTCCATTTTCCGCAAGTGCAAGTTTTCTTACTTATGTCCACATTTTGCTGGTTTCCCCCTTCGTGCAACCTTTCACCCGATAGCGTTGAGTGGCGATTGTGAAAATGCCAAGTTGACGACTATGTGTTGTCACGAAATGTGCTTTAGCCTTCTCCGTATATCTTGTTATCATGTCATTCATCCTTTGACAGAATTGTTGGCCGTCATGTAGGGCAGCAACGGCTTGGTTCCTCTGTGTGTTGACAATTCTAACATTTCTGTAGAATATGTACTCCATCATTGCTGTAACAGGAAGGAAACGAGCCATTCGTATGTTACCATTGTAGCCTTCCATGATGTTGGTAGTGGTTTGTCCGTAACGAGCACCGCCCCGATCATGACTGATGGTCCACAGTTCGGGAGAAACGTTAGAAAGCCACTGTAAAGCAGCAGGTGATATCTCCCCTATTCTTTTCATGTAGGCATTGTGCTTTTTGACCTGCGGGGTACTTCCAGCTAACCACATCAAGCGTCTCAAGTCCCCCCCGGGATGTTTACTAGAGAAGTTACTTCTGAAATGATGTAGACACCATCTATGAATCCCATAAGGTGGTGCAAAGCCGTTGCCCGGATTCGATATTGCTGCGAGAATTCCAGCAGCACGGTCTGATATTATGCAAACACGCTTGCTGTCCTTGCAAACATGTTCACGCAGCAGGCCTAAAAACCAACCCCAGTTATCCTCAGACTCTTCCTCAACCAACGCATAACAGACGGGGTATTGATGATTGTTGGAATCAACACCCATGGCAATGAGTAACTTCCTATTGTATTTGCCCTTTAGTAATGTACCATCAATTGAAAGTACAGGTCGGGCATGTTGCCAACCGTCCATCACTGCTTTAAGGCAGAAGAAAACACGCTTGCAAATGGATTGATGTGCTACTTTTTCATCTGGTACTACGTTAATCACAACAGTACTCCCAGGGTTGGAATGGGCAATGGCCATGAAGAACTGTGGTAGTATGTTGTATGTTGTGCTCTACTTGCCATATATATCCTCAACTGCCAACTCCTTCCCTCTCCATGCTTTCATGTATTTCACATTGTGATTTAACTCCTTAGTGACCAAGCTCAAAACATTCTTGATTGGGAGATTTGGTGAGCCTACAACCTGTCAAACATGTGAAGAAAACATGTCATTACTCCAAAGTTATTAAAAATGACCTATATTAGATCTGAAAATGAAAAACGTACGTGTGGCTTGACAATATCTCCAACTAATCTTGCAGTAATCTTCTTGTGGTCCTGCGTAGGATGATCACATAAGCATATGTGTTCTGTGTACTTTGTGATTTCGAAGAAACCGTGCCTTTTTTTCTTTGCAGCCCTCACTCTCCATGGACAATTCTGCACGGTGCACTTTGCAATGAATTGATCGGGATTGCTCCTCACCACGATGTACATCCGATTACTATTAATGTGCATAGTTCTCACTGCATTGACAAGCATAGTTTTGTCACTGAACATTTGTCCGACATAAAGATTTTCATTTTCAGGATCTACAATATTGTAGTTTGCATCCCGGTTGTGTAACACAATCGGTGTATACGCCTCCGTTTCAAACCAAGGTGCTCTGGGAACGTGCCTCTCATCCTCAATGATAGCCGTCTCAATCACAGCCGTCCTAGGCACCTCCTCTTCGGCCTCGTCTTCCGATACATATTCCTTATCATCACTGCTAAGGTAGTCCAAATCCTCACTACTTGAACTAGCATTGTCATATTCTGAATTTTCATGTACAAGGGCCAACTCCCTACCTGCAAGAGGATGCACTCGTGGAGACGGCTCAATGTCATGTTTTCCTTCTCCAACTTCTTCAACAGCACAGACCAAAAGCTTCTTCAATGTCATGTTTTCCTTCTCCAACTTCTTCAACAAATTATTTGTTTCTTCAACCTGATTTTGAAGCAAACAAATTTCTTCGTCCACCTTCCAAGCATTGTGCAAGTCATCATCCTTTCTATTCAGTCTTAGCTTCAAATCTTTTATCACTTCTTTTGCTCTTTCAGTGTACGATGGATCAGCCCACTTGAAGAAGTTACATCTTCTTGTAGGATCCTAACAACACATTAAACAAAACTCAATATATTTTCGCAACAACAAAATTTACATAAAGTGATGCTGTACATACCTTGTACTGGCTGCACCCGAAGAACCTCCTTCCTGGGTCAAGAGTACCTTCTTTCCATGCTTCTTGACAAGGAGCTAGTAGATTGCAGTTACACCTTACACTTCCATGTTCACCTAAGTAATTGAAAGTGCTTGAACTATGTCTGTAAGGGTTTCTAACCGAAGATGAAGAGTTTCTTGAATTAGACATGACTAACTTTTTAGATACGGAGACATCACATAAAAACCTTCCAATTTATAGCCAAATTGGTATGATTTTTTGAAGTGTACAAATTGTTAAAAAATAATACACAGTTAGCGTTCCGAAAAAGTTGTTTTGTCACTTCAACACTGAAATAAAGTTCAGCACACAGACACAGCTAAAACAATGAAAAAGTTGAATGGTCATTTCAATACTTTATCCTACAAAGCTGAGTTATCTTTTCAGTTCAAGCAGGATCAATAAAACATGAGAACCCCACCCTGACAACCCCACTTGCAAGTGGGTTGTATATGTATATATATAAATAAATAAATAAATAAATAAATATATATATATATATATATATATATATATATATATATATATATATATATATATATATATATATATATATATATATATATATATATATGACCTTCCATATAGGTTAAGTGCAAATTAATTTACCAACTACAACATAAATATGTCATCCTCTACAAATCACAATTGGTTGCTCGGAAAAAGAAATGATGACTACCGGCGTCTAAGACGAAGCGATCCAGTGGAATATTTTGCAGGCGTTCGTCTAGAATGGGCATATCGCCGTGAAGAATCGGAACGTTTAAGAAATGACCTAATTGCTATGGGTGCGAAGGTCCCTATTCGTCATTCGCTCGACATGTTTCCGCGTACTGGTGAATCATCGGGTTGGAATGATTATAAGCGTAAAGTCATTCGAGCTGTGAAACAGATACGGATTGAGAACAATCGAATGTTGTTACGTAGAACTCGTCACTACATCTATCAACTTGCCAAAGACTCCGTTCGTGCAAGTGGGAGAGAGCTAACAACCGTTGAGGAACAACATCTTCAACAAAATCCATGTTACATATCCGATGATTACATGTCCGACGAAGAAATTTAATTAAGTACTAGTCAATTATTTAAGCTTTTAATTTCTCTATTATGTATTTGTAGTGTGCATTTTTCTATTATGTTCTTGTAGTGTGTTTTTTTCTATTATGATGGTGTTATATTGTGCAAGAAAAGTACGTAAATAATTAAAACATCACATTCCATAACATCACACAACATGAAAACAAGAAATACAAATGAATATCCGTAGAGGACATTCTTTAGGGAAAACTTAAAAAAAACCACATTTTATCATAGACGAAGAAATTAATCTTCATCTTCATCATCATCATCATCATCTTCCTCATCCTCCTGCACCGGGTCCTCGTACTCATTCTTATTCTCATCAGTTTATTCATCGAGACCAGCGAAGGGATTATCAGGCTCAATCCCATCCTTTTGCTCAATCCCATCCTCCTCCACGGAGTCCTCGCCGTCATTCTCATTTTCATCAGTTGATTCAAACTGATGGCGAGTTAGTTCTCTGACTCGTTGCATTTCCAATATCTCGAAATCACGCGCAGCACGCTCCTCTAATGGTTCATGAAGCCAACGAATGTACCCACATCCGTTGCCTCCATTTGGACAATTGAGATACCTCCTTCCCGCATTTCTTTCATAGGACCATGTGCGTTCAACGCACAACTTATCACAAAAGTAGAGATTCAAATCGAGAATGTTTGACATGTTGGATTGTGTGTGAAATGCTAAATTAGATTTCAGTGGTTGGGTGAACAAGCCTCACCACAAGCTTGTTTTATAGCTGAGAATCAAGGGATAAATTATTGATTGCTCTTCAACTAGCCCGTGACTCAACAGTACTGTCAAAATACAATTAAATGAACTGCACAAAAATAAATTGGAGGAGTCAAATTTCTCATCAAAGAAACTCATGTGAATGTACAGCAACAAACACTTAAATTTACCCTGCATTATTGAAAAAAAGCACTCTGAGAAAGGACTGCACTCTGAGAAATTTACCCTGCATTATTAAAAAGTAAAGTTGATTGCAGGCATGGTAAGTTAAAGCTGACTACTGAAAAAGTAAAGTTGATTTCATAAATTCCATATTATTTTCCTGCAGGCTAATAAATTTGAGTAGTCACATCTTCCTATTGCTTGTACGCAAAGTGCTCTAGTCACTTCAAAATAACACTTGTTTAAATTATTGAGGTATTTTTGCATCAACAAAAGGTTAAATAATATTCCGAAATTGGCTATAAAACCCAATGTTGCTGCTTATAGTAGAAAGCTCAATTGTGAGTGAAAGCTGAATTTCCAGTGGTTGAGTGAACAAGCCTCATCACAGACTTGTTTTGTAGCTGAAAATCAAGGGATAAATTATTGATTGGCCTTCAACCAGCCCGTGACTCAACAGTACTGTCAAAAACAATGAAAAGAACTGTCAAAAAACAAATTGTAGGAGTCAAATTTCTCATCAAAGAAAATCATGTGAATGCACAGCAACGAACACTTAAATTTACCCTGCATTATTGCAAAAAAGCACTCTCAGATAGGGCTGCGAAAATAGCCTGTAGTAAAATAAAGCTGTTTTCTGAAAAATAAAGTTGATTTCAGGCATAGTTAAAAAGGCTTGTTTCTGAAAAGGTAAAGTTGATTGCAGGCATAGTAAAATAAAGCTGTTTTTTGAAAAATTAAAGTTGATTTCAGAAATTTCATATTATTTTCCTGCAGGCTAATAAATTTGTGTAGTCACATCTTCTATTTCTTGTACGCAAAGTGCTCTAGTCACTTCAAAATAACGCTTGTTTAAATTATTGAGGTATTTTTTCATCAACAAAAAGGTAAAATAATAATCCAAAATTGGCTATAAAACCCAATGTTGGTGCTTATTCAGAATCACAAGTTACTAGTTTCTTCTCAAATTTTCTTTCTTCAAGGCAATAGCATAAGATGGATAAGGGCAAAAAACCACAAACTAGTAAAACCAAAACCAAACAAACCAGGAAAAATAGAAAGTCATACGATGTGCAGACTGAGGACGCTAAACTTGCAAAATATTTTGAATTTGCTGCACAACAAGTTAAATTTAAAATGGAAATGGAAGCTCGAGCTGCAAAGGAACGTGAAATTGCACTAGAAGCTGAAGCTGCAAAGGAACGTCAAATTGCAAGGGAAATTGAGGAAGCTGAGGACGAGAATTATGCTGTTGATCTCAGTGAATTTTAAGAAGTTGTATTGTGGTTCTCATGTCAATGTATGCTTATTTTCTAATTTTCTGTTTTCAATTTAATGTAATTGTATGATGCTTCAATTTTCTATTTTCAAATTGAAGTACTTGTATGATGTTGTATGTTTACTTTAAAGTAATGGAATGTTTTCTAATATGTTTTTTATGGCCCTCAACGTAACTCCACGAAGGCATTGTTAACAATTTGATGTGAAGTTGCCATATTCGGGTAAACATTTAACATATCTACAAAAATTAATTTTGCCTAAATTTTGGCTTACGCAGAAGTACAACGTCAATACTTGAATACGGAACAAAAAAATTGAAAGAAAAACATGTTGAAATATAATTTTTATTCCCCTAAACATTCCTACTCGAAGGAATTTTTAACAATTTGATGTTGAGTTGCCATGTTCGGACCAAAAAATAAGATAATTAGACACAATAATTTTTGGAGATTTTCATATTATACCAAAGTACGACGTCAATACTTGAATATGGAACAAAGACAACGTAAAAAAAACATGTACAAGTATATTTTTTATTCACCTAAACATGCCTACTCGAAAGAATTTTCAACAATTTGATGTTGAGTTGCCATGTTCGGACCAAAAAATAAGCTAGTTAGACATAATAATTTTTTAAAATTTTTGTATTATACCAAAGTAAAATGTCAATTCTTTAACACGAAGCAAAAAAAATGGATAAATTTTATTTACAAATTCATTTTCTAAGCCATATAAAATGACAAGTATAAAATACATTTTGTAGTTAGAAAATTATGCCAACTGCTGGAAGAAAAAAAAATGGGGGCAAGGGAAATCGCCACTTCGTGGCGATTTTTGTTGAAACGTTTTCTATTGAAATGAATTTCAACAGAAATCGCCACTTCAAGTGGCGATTTCCCTTGCTTTTTGTCAGCTGTACCAGAAATGAAAAGATTGAACGAAATGTACCAGTTTTGAAAGCTGAGTTCTCTAGTGTACCAGAAATGTAATCGAGCCGAACTTCTAATGTAGAGAGACCTCTCCTGGTGTATGCATCTTCTAAGAATAGTGCAATTGTGGGCACTTTTGTTCTAGATCATATACAAGTTATCTGTTGTATTGTAAGACCTTAAACATACTACATGCTTTTGAAATAAAATACAACACCCTTTTCACTGAAATCTTTATGCATAAACGAAAAAGTTTGAATGTAACTGTTGCAGTTAGTTATCAGTGAGACCGGCAGTCTCCTGGAATTTGAGCTTTGTGTTATGTAGTGCTGTTTATGGTCGTGGTAGAGAAAGGGCTAAAATTGACACATTGTTGCCTAGCCGCCCCTGGAAAACATTTTGAGTTCTGGCTGTGCTCTTCTGTAATAGTATCCAACATGGGCTTTTTGGACCTTGACACTGATAACCTATACTTGAACTCCCCCGAGTAGAACCCCTCAGTTTCTTCAAATCTTATTTTCGACCCTTCAACCTCACTTTCTGGCAATGCAGCCGGTGTAGATTCTGGCAAAACCCTCACCTTGTTGGTAGTAGCTGTAGGGTTAGAAACCGTAAAAAGCACGTCCAAATCATCTCCTTTGACAATCGACTTCAGCCTCTTCATTGGAAAGATAATATAGATGTTACCAAAGTCCAAATCTTCATTAGCTGAGAGAGCTGTAAATCTTTTACCAACATTCAATGACTTTGTGTTCGCAAGAAAAGAGTTCGGGGACTCGAGCATGAGCTCAGCCGCCTTCACTGGACGGCGAAACTGGCGGACTTCACCACCAGGGAATATCACCTTAGAAGCTTTGGATGTTGCTGAGATACGTGAACTGCACAAAGAAGCTTGGTTTCCCATGTTTTAGTCAGGTGGTCTAAGAATACTATCCTTGATTGATAGAAATGAAATATTGCACTAGTTTTTATAGAAGTGGAATAGTATTTGTGATATATTATAGACATATATTGTGACTAGATTGTCAGTTACTATTTTGTTATTAATTTATAATAAGATGTAGAACAAAGTTAGGAGTGTTAGAGTTCGGTTGGGGGAAAAGGCAAAGAATGTTTTGATTTAATAGTCGTATCTCTTGTAGGTACTCTTCGAAGTCCATGAAAAACTAATATGGCATGAATATGACATGCGCTTACATATAAAGGTGCGAATAGAGCCGGTCAAACGGGCGGTTCGGCCCGACATGCACACGAATAATTAGTGAGAAAAATCGTTCGGCCCGCCACTGTACGAATAACGAGCCGGCCCGTTCAGCACGACGAAAATCAACGTGCCGTGCACGAGTCGATTATCTGTGAACCGTAGCCCGTTCGGCCCGGCACGTGGAAGCCCGTGGCGATAATAAAAAGACGGCACGTTCGGCACGCCAATTCTAAATATTGTCTGATCAAATTCACGCGATTTATTCTAAATAATACTTGTATTTTAAAATTTTCAATCGATCATCAAAATATATACCTAATTTTAAAAGTTTGTTTTAATTCACAAATCAGTGATCATATTTTTAATTTTACAAATATTGAATTTCAAATCCAACAATATCATATGACAAAAGTTGTAAGTTAATTAATTAAATATAATTTTGATTATACATAAACACCTAAATATTATCAAAGAAAAAAGGTATCTAATTTAAGTTTTAGTCAAAAATGACAGAATTACAATTATCAAAATTTATTGTGTCTGAAATTCTAATTATGTTAACAATTTTTTAATTATTAATAACTTTTAAAATAATACACCATTTTAAAACCATTTAGAATTACCATTTTTTTTAAAAGCACGGCACGTTCATGAAAAGCACGGCACGTTCAGGGCTTTTGTATTTTTTTTTAATTTTTTATTTTTGCTAAATGGCTTTTGTATTATTGTATTACCATTTTTAATTGAAAAGCACGTTCAGCAGGTTCATTGAAAAGCACCGCACGTTGGCACGCCAACGGTTACTGGGTCTGGGTACTGCTCTCTCTGCACTGCTACTTCCAACGGCTAGTTCCAACTCCAACGGCTCTAACTCTAACCTCTATAAATATCACACCACACCACTCCAAAACCTCACTGCATTCTTAATCTCTCTATCTATATTATTAATCTCTCTGCACTGGTCTCTCACTCTCTCTGTTCTTAGTATCTGTTCTTAGTCTCTGTCCGGCGAGCTTTCAATTTCCGGCTAACTTTATACAAATCCGGCAAAACTAAAAATGGAAGATGCAAGGGGAACATTATCTTCTCAAGGTTCAAGCCAAATACCTTCCTCTTCCTCCATGCCACCACTATCACGTGTCGAAGCCGGTAAGTTTATTTTTGATTTGTATTTTTGGTTTATAAATTTTTTTTATTCGTATTTTTGGTTTAAAAAAAATTCATGATTCGTAGTTTTAAAAAACTTGTTTACTTTGTTTTTTGCTTTGAAAATTCGAAAATTCGAATTTTTTCCCAAAGATTCATGATTCGTATTTTTGGTTTACTTTGTATTTATGTTCCGTATTTTTCGTTTGGTAAATTTTGTATATTTTAAACATTCGTACTTTTATTTTGTGTAAATTAATCATTTTTAATTTTCCTTTGTAGGTTCTTCTTCGACGAGCAGAAATTCGTATGTTTGGAATTATTTTAATAGAGTACCGGCGCCGACGGAACAAGATCCCACCGAAGCGAAATGTTATTGTTTATTATTTATACAAGCTAATCGACAACAAAAACCATTTTTACATCGGAAGGGAAGCGGCACGGGTACACTTGATCGACATTTGCACTCTAAACATAATATTACGAAGGAAAGTCACGAAAGTGGAACGGCACGCGGAACTTCAACGGAGCAACAAACACAAATCGGTGGTTTCATGACTTCGTCACCCGGTGGAGGTATGCCTTTTCACTATAATCGAGAACGTATGGTTAATGAATTTGCCACCTAAAAGTAGTAGTAGTGGTAGTAGATTTAATAAAACAATTGCATCGATATTAACTAACAAAAGACCAAAATGTCTGATTTCCGAATCTAGTACTAATATTCCCACTACTGCTTTTAGTATGCTACATGAATTTTTTTCGTATCATTATGAGTTAAATGATGAGTTCGATATATTAACATGGTGGAAAAACCATGAGTTACAATTTCCGGTTTTAGCAAAAATTGCAAAAGATATTTTAGTAGTCCCTGCTTCTACAATTGCATCCGAATCCGCTTTTAGTGCGGGTAGAAGAGTGTTAGACGAGAAGAGGTCAAGTCTTGCACCCGATTCAATAAAAATATGTGTTTGCAAAAAAGATTGGGATCAAGCCGAAAAAAGACAACAAGGAAAAAAAACGGATGATTCGGACGGAGAAGACGATCCGTGGATGATAATGGATACTTCATCGGAATCCGGTGCCGAACAAGGAGATGACTAGTGTGTAGAATTTGTATTATGTTGTATTTTTAGATTTATTTTAGATTTTAGAATTTATTTGTTTGTAGTTTTGTAAACATGTTTAATGCGGTTTGTTCCGTTTTTTTTAGAGGAGTCCTCTCACACCATTTGTAAAATATTTTTTTAATTAATAAAATTTAGTAGAGGTACCGTCCTCTTTCACTCCTTTTTTATTTCAATATAATCGCATGATTCGTATTTTCTTAAAATTTCGAAAGATTTTAATATGAAAATAAAAATAGATGAAAAAAGTTACAAAATCGAAACATTTTAATTCCAAATATTTCATATTTTGAGAATATTAAAAACAAATATTAAAAATTAACAAAAAAATTCAAATTTTATGTACAATTTTTCAGTAGACCTTCGAATTTTCCTTAAAAAAAAAAAAGCCCGCCGAACCGCGTAGCTCGCGTGCCGTCCACGGGTGATATTTTCGAAGGCACGTCACGGCACGTCAAACCCGCGCGTGCGTGCCCAGTTTCATCCAGCACGCCCCGTGGCCAAACCGGCACGGCCCGCACGGCACGGCCGTTTGGCCACCTCTAGGTGCGAATATCAATGTGTTTCCAAACATAAATTGATCTTCGAAAAAAGAAAACATAAAAATAGATTAAATATTATATCTTTCGCATTCAAAGTGCAGTATTGGTAATCTCTCTTGATGTTGAGGTTCGGTTTGCTACTTGCCAACTTGATCACTAGTAAGGAGATAGATTTATGGTCATATGGTTATAATATTAATTACTCCCTCCGTCCCTTTTTAGTTGACACATTTGTAAAAAAAAATTTGTCCCTAAATAGTTGTCACATTCTTTGTTCCAATACATATTTTTACCAATTTTTCCCAATATACCCTTATATTTCTAATACCAATGTTTGACTTTATATTTAATATACACACTCATAACTCATCATTTAATGTTAAAATTAAGGGCAAATATTGAAACAAATTACATAATTAAATCTTTCTTAATATATGTGTTTTTTGCAAAAAGCTGCCGCCTAGTTTTCTTCTTCTTCTTCCTGCTTTCTCTTCCTTGCTTCTGCCGGAGATTGTTCCGATGAGAGTCGATTAAGCTTCTTCCTTTCTTGAATAAAAGGGTACTCTTTTTCCTCGATAGGTTTTTAATGAGGCCCTCCAATTAAATTTTTAGTTTTTTCTCCCTTCTTTTTCTTCAGTTTTTCTTCTCGTTTTCTTGCTTTCATCCCATCGGATCTAAGGTTTCTAAGCCTTTTCCGATTTGCCTCTTTTCTTAGTTTCTTAAACCTCGGAGCTCCGGCTATTTCTCCTTTTTCGACTTGCCCCGGACTTGTGATTGGTTGTTCACCTTGTATTATTGGGGTTTCGATTTTTCAGATCTAAGTTTGGAGTTCTTGTAGTTTTTTTCTTCTTGTTTCTTCAGTTTATGTTTTTTTTTTTCAGTTTAAAATCTTTAAGATCTTTAGCTTGTAATGCTTAAGTGTTTGGTTTTCTCTCCGTTTTGTGGGAGTTTGTTTTTCTCTCCGGTTTGTGGGAGCGTGGATTTGGATTTAGTGATTCAAGCTGTTTTGGTTCTGCACTCATGGTCGATAAGCTCAAACGGATGTTGGGGATACAGATGTATATATCTTCTTCAAAATTTCGCTTTTGGTCTCTTATGGATGTCCAGCGATACAATCTGTTATATGTTTGTTCTACTCGATATGATTTGTAGATGCCGTATGGCTTTGTTTTATTGAATTTAAAACACTTGTTATTCAAAAAAAAATAGGGACGGAGGGAGTATTATTTTCTCAATTATTTATGAGTAAACCATAGTTTAGATTCCATTTCTATTCGGAGAGATTTTTTAATTTTAACTTGTTTTTTTCTTTTCCAAACAACATTATTAAAAATTATATTCATCTATTTTTTAATTTGTTTTAATTAGTCACAAGAAAGATATAAATTATGTAGGGAAGAAGCTTCACTGATTATTCTCCTTATTTCGATAATAACACTATGAAGTTTAAATTTTCACCAAAATATGAATACATATGTAAGGGTGCGTACGGAAGGGTCCATGTAGTTAATTACTCGTCAATGTATCATTTTCAATAGCTTTGGGAGTATGGATGACAATCGAATCGGTCTGTTCGGGTTTTGTGAAAATCAGATCCGGATCCAAATATATATATTGGACTCAAATCCGGACCCGAACCCGATTGAAACCCGAATTCCTAGATCCAGACCCGATCCATTGGGTTTCGGTTCGGTTCGGGTTTTAATCATGTCTCAATTTATTGCAATTATTTATCAACATGTTTGTTTGAAACAATAATTTATCAACTTGAACACTATATTTAATCAAATGTCAAGGAAAATGTAAATTCTAATTAAGCGCATGCATCATCCAAATATATATAATTAAAAGATGAATATATAATATATATGTCTCTTAATTTGTAACATTTATATGTCAAAAATTGACTTGTATGCTTTATAAGGTGAGTCTCTTAATAGTTTATGAACGAAAAATACAAATTACGAGAAAGTATATAGTAACTTCAAGTTAAATGTGGCTTAAATTAATAGCATTAAAATAATTAGACTATTAAAAAATTAATAATTAAAAAAATATTATATAAACATAATACACTATATTATTCACAAATATATATATGTATCTATTTGTACTATAGATCGGATCCGAGTTTGAGATGGGTTCGGTTCAATTTTCGGGTTTCGGGTCCGGTTCGGTTCGGTTATGACAAAATCCAAACCCGACCCAAAATTTATTCCGGTCTAAAAAATAAATCCCAAACCCAGATCCAGATCCAAAATTTCGGGTTCGGTTAGACCCAATCGGATCGGAACGGGTCGGGTATTCATCGGGTCGGGACAAATTGACATCCCTATTTGGGAGTGGTCCTGTTAAAACTATTGTTATAAGAGCATTTTCAATCATGAAGAACCATTAGCTATAAAGTTTATATGGTACTCAATTAAGTTTATAAGTTTTCATGTGCCTGAGGATGATCTCAGGTTATAACGGTTGTTGGCCCCATATATCACAATCTTAAACTAAATGGCCCCATATATCACAATAGGAAAACATGGTCCCAAATATCACTCCAAAACCATAGTTCGTCTAGCGTTATCACTCTTTAAACAAAACGCTACATCGTGTCACGTTTTACATATTTTTTTAACGCAAAATGCTAGACTAAGTTTTGTTTCTCTTAAAACGCTATCTCAAGAGTTGTTTGAGTAGAAGTGAAACGCTAGCTAGTTTAACGTTTGGGTTGTAAACGCTACTTTAATTTTTGTTCTGGAAACATAAAACGCTATATAAACTGGTGTTTTAGTTGAAGTATGCATAGTAATAAGACCTGAAAACGTTGTTTTATGTTTTGTTCTGCCCCTGCAGGGCCCCCAATGTCACAATGATTGATCAAACACTTCAGAAACAAGTCCAACACCAGTAACAGAGGGGTTTTCGATATGGGCGTTTGGAGGAGAACACATGGGCTTTTTGTGGCGAGGGACTGTGTAGATGGGTGGTGATGGCGGCCATGGGAACAAGGGAGGAGGACAAAGATTATACACACAGTTAGATACACGGAGCAGGGTATGGACACAATACATGGTATAGGGTTTTGTTTGTAAAAAAAACAACGCTACACCAAGTAGCGTTATTACAGTTTGTTCAGGCTAGAAGCTACACGATGTAGCGTTTTCGTTAAAAGAATGAAAACGCTACATGATGTACTGTTTTAATGTGATATTTGAGGTCAATATTTCAGGTTGTGATATTTGGGACCATTTAGGTTAAAATTGTGATATATGGGGCCTTTATTCGGTTATAACCCTGAGGTTAAAATAAATCAATACAAATTTAAGGGTATTTGTGTAAATTACTGATAAAAATTTTATATTTACAAAAATGTCCCTACAAGACCCATTACTTTATAGGTAATATTTCTTATAACCTTAGGGGAGATCCCTGAGGTTGTCTTCAGGCCCAATTTTCTCTTAATTATATATATTATGTAAAAAAATTATCATTCCAAGGCAGCATTCTTGTTAGTTATAAATTTAGATATCATGAAATGATGTTCTATATTTGTTGATTCCCAATCCATTAACTAAACACATCCATATCATCTGTTACCAATTTTTTATGTATAAAAAATATTTCATCTTATTGATTTTCAAATTTACAATTTTTTATTGCTTATCTATTTAATCATTTAATAATTAATTCATTAATTAATTAAATCAATTTAGATTACTACATTAATTCAAAGTTAATTAACATGATAATTAATTTAATAAATAAATTAATTCGGAATGAATTAAATTATTAAATTAAATCAATTACATAATTATATTAATTAAAAGAGAATTAATATAAATCTTTTGACAGCTCAAATCTTTTTCTTGAACCACTGAAAGTAATAAAGAATTACCACCGAATTTTCGTTGACGCTCGATGCACGGTCTGGTTCATGAGCGACTAACTCCAACGGCTTTTCTTTATTTTTGACTCTATGATTTGGTTCCTTTCTTTTCTTAACATACCAGTCTTGATAGCTTGAACCACTGAAGTTAATGATGAACAACCATTGTTTAATGTTGACACTCGATGTACTGTCTGGTTCATGAGTGACTAACCGCAATGACTGTTCTTCATATTTTGACTTTAAAATATGGTTCCTTTTCTTTTCTCCTCTCTCAATTAATTCTTCTGTACTGTCTCTATCACTGTCGAAATCTCTGTCACTTTAAATGAATCCACTTCTTTAATGAATACTTCACTGAGGCTTGATCAGATGTCTGAACTTCTTTCAATGTAGTAATTCTTCAAGTCTGTAGTTCTGACAGATAATATAATCTGAGATTCCTTGTGACAGTCTATATACTATTTACTATTACAATCTTGTTTAAGTTGAGTTGTATCCTCGAAATACAAATAGGCTACATCATATGCCTTTCAATCTCCCCCTATTTGTTTGTTAGACAATAACAAGCAAATACCTAGAGGATAACTCAACTGCCTCATTTAAACAAGAAAAAGATAAAACTTTTAAGAATTAAGTAAATAATACAAAAAAATTTCTCTGGTTTAGATTTAACAATTCCAGAATCTTCACTTGATGAAATGATAGATGATTGTTCCTCTAGCACTGAACTGATCTTCAATAGATAACTCATCTTCATTTCTGATTCTTCATATCTCTGCCTGATAATCCTTCACATCTTACATTGGTGATTATCAGCAGTTCTTGATTTACAATCACTTCCCATTTTTAGGCCCGGTCCGGGCCGGGCTTAGGGCCTTCAACGGACCCTATATTTTTAGGCGAAGCCTGGCCCGGCAAAAGCCCGGGCCTCGGCCCGGCCCGAAAAAAAAGCCAGATTAAAGCCCGAATAGAATCCGATTTTTCTTATATATTTACATATATATTTATGTATTCACACTTATTATAAATATAAAACACTTCAAACGCATATATATTAACATGTTCATTATTAAATATATTATCTGAATACTTAAATTTATCATACATGAATAAAATATATACCAAGTATATATATAATCGTTGATTTATCGTTGCGTTCAACCACAAAATTTAATAATAATTTAAGGGAAAGAAATTTTGAGGGAAAACATAACAAGAGTCGGAACACAGGAAATGGTCCCAAGAAATAAAGCTGGATTCTACACCGTAGATGAGAATGAAAATTGTCATGCTCTGCTGGTAGTGGTTCAGATGTATTCAGGTATTAAGTTTGGTAGTTGTGTTCCTAGTTGGCAGCAATAAAGTTTGGTGGTTGTATTCCAGATTTATGTATACCTAGTTGAGATTCATTTGTACATATGAAATCTCTAGTACTCGACTAGCATTTACATCATGGTAACCGTGCTAGAGAAATGCAGCGTCTCTCCATCACCAGGTACCAATGCTGAGAAATCTCTCCCCCTAAATTTTTTCGACTTACTATGGCTTCCTTTTCATCCTCTTAGCCTTGTCATCTTCTTTGACATTCCTTGCTCCACCAATCACTTTACACTAAACATTGTTCCGAATCTCAAAACCTCGTTGTCTCGTGCTCTTGAACATTTTTCTCCCTTGGCTGGTAATTTAATAAAACCCCTGAATATTAATTCCGAAACAGAGTTTCAAATTCGTTATGTGGATGGCGACTCCGTTTCAATCACATTTGCTGAGTGCACGGATGATTTTAATCACATCTCCGGAAACCAAGTCCGTAATGCTGATATATTAAAACCACTTGTTCCTCAACTTCCACAAGTTACTACTTCTGTTAAGGTGTCTGGAGAAGAATGTTCTGCATCTCCGGTATTGGCTATTCAAGTCACTATATTTCCAAATTATGGTGTTTGTTTTGGATTCACAAACTCCCATGCTGTTGTTGACGGAAGTAGTACTTTTAATTTTATTGAGGCGTGGGCTTCCCTTGCTAAACAAGTCATGGCCGGATCCGAAGCCGATGCTGCAGATTGTCATTTCCAGAGTCCTTATTATGATAGGAGTTCACTGAAAGACCCCCTTGGTCTAACTACTTTGTATAAAAGCCAATTTGGAGGTGCATATTCTTCGGCCGAACCAGTCGAGAAAAACATTCCGGATGAATCAGCAGGTGACATCAAAGCTCGTGCAACATTTGTTCTGAAAAAGGCGAATATTGAAGCATTAAAAAACTTGGTGATCAAGAAAAAACCTGCATTACCATACGTGTCTTCTTTCACCGTGGCATGTGCTTATATCTGGACTTGTATGGCAAAAACAAGAGCAGCTGTGGTTGAAGGCTTGGAACAAGAACCTCTCAACTTTGGATTTGTTTATGATTGTCGTGCTCGTCTTGATCCACCCTTGCCTGCCTCTTACTTTGGTAATTGCTTGCTTACTTGTGTGTCGGTTGAGAAGAGGGAAATTTTAGCTGGAGAAGAAGGTCTGTTTACTGCTGCTGAAGTGATTGGAAAAGCACTTTACGCGAAGCTCAACAATAAGGAAGGAGTCTTGAACAATGCACAAACCATGTTTACACCTGAATTTGCAGGAATAACGAGGGGGGAATGGTTTATAGGTGTTTCTGGTTCACCAAAGTTGGATTATTACAACACTATAGATTTTGGTTGGGGGATGCCTAGAAAATTCGAATATGTTTCGGAGCCGCTTTCTATTTCAAGGTGCAAAGATTCAAAGGTGGACCTGGAACTTGGGTTGATCATGCCTCAGAATGAAGTGCATGTTTTCTCTTCTATATTTTCTCAGGGATTGGACGGGGTCTCAACTTGACATTTCCCTGGAAATTGTATGCTTGCAAGTTACCCGAGACCATATATGAAACAACATTACTAGCAGTCGCTTGAATAATGGAATAGCAACATGTTTTTGGTTTGGATTACGTTTGTGTCCAAACATCAAGAAGATTTCCGTTCATTACTACAATAAGTGAACTGCACTTGGTGCGGTTCATTACATGATGTTAGAAAATTTGTAGCAAAATGTCTGCTTGGCTGAAGTTCTACGTTTTTTTTTTTGCATATTAATGATTCAATAATTGAAGATGAATACAATCTTTAAGATTCAGCCGTTGTCTAATCCGCTCTTCGGTACAACAAAATGGCTTCATACCTAACGAGAAAAATGATTTGATAAACTAAATGGTTTGTTTCTTTTTTTGAAAAAATCGAACTTGCATTAATAATCTTCAGCAATAAGGTTACAAATAAAATCCGGAGCAACATTACACCACTCCATAGAATCTGACATAGAATAAGCAGCCTGCGCTAACACATGTGCTACCTTATTCGCAGATCTGTGATCAAAAATCACTAACACTTCCTCAAAGTGTTTAAATAAGTCTACACATTCCTCAATAATAATATGAAAATTAGAGTTTTTCCGAGGACCATGAACTGCATCAACCACTGCTTTCGCATCTAACTCAAAAATACACCTACGTACCCTCCACCTCTTTGTCCATGTTAAGGCCTCCTTGAAGCTCAACGCCTCTACTTCTCTAGCTGACCAACACCCTCGAAGACGACTAGCTTTTGCTCGAATAAACCTTCCCTGATCGTCACGGATGACACAACCTGCACCTACAAAATTGGCATCATTTCGATAAGCAGCGTCCACGTTTACTTTAATCCAACTCTGTGGAGGTCTGCACCATTTCCTGACCTGCATATTTGTTGTACTGATCCTGGCCTCCTTCTTAGCACGTTGCCATTCCTGCAACAAATTCTCTACCATAGCTTTAACCCCAAAGACTGATATATTCTTCTTATCCCAGACCCATGAATTACGACGAACCCATAACCCCCAACAAAGTAGACCTACCCGTGCACACTGATTACTATTATGCTGACTGAACACTTGTTTCAGAATCTTCATAAACGTTGTATCTGTACTCGTTTGACATAAATCCTGGACACCCACACTATGCCACACTTCCTTTGCAAAACAATAATTAACCAACGTATGCATCGTATCCTCTATCTGAGCATTACACCATGAACAAATAACCCGCTTTACCACCAGAGCCTCCGCTGTAGGCAACACATTTCGACATGCCCTCCATAAGAAATTCAGCACTTTACCAGGTAGTTTCAAATCCCAAAGCTTCTTCCAAAATGATCTGTCCACACAGTCACGCTCCCCCCTCAATTGTCGATAACAACTACGAACAGTGAATTCACCATCATTATCCAATGACCAATACCAAGCATCAGTCGTAACCCGACTTGATAACGGAACTTGTAAAATTAGCTGCCTATCTCTATCATTAAACAAGTCCAGTAAAATATCTTCATCCCAGTTTCTTGAATTATCCTGCATCAATGTATTAACTGTTGCATTCCTCAACTCCTGATAACACTCACTCGTAATACATCCGTTCTCTTGACAAGGCAACCACGGAATCTTCCATATCCGAGTATCCTTACCATCCCCAATTCTCTTCCTCCCCCCTTGTTTCACCACCTCCTGAGCTGCTAATATGCTCCTCCACATGTAGCTTTGATTAGCTAGCTCCCAGAGTTGCATCTAAAAAATCCGTATCAGCATAATACCGTGCCTTCATAAAACTTGTCACCAAAGGGTTTACATTATTGACTAACCTCCAAGCTTGTTTAGCTAACATTGCTAAATTAAAGTCCCTCAATTTTTTGAAACCCGATCCCCCCTTCCTTGACTTCACATAATCGATCCCAAGCCATCCATTTTATCCCTTTCTGATTTTGCCCTCCACCACACCAATACGCATACATCTTCTTCGCCATTGAATCACACACATCCAACGGAATTAACAAAAGATTCATCCAGAAGTTCGGTACAGATTGAGCTGATGTCTTCAAAAGAGTAACCTTTCCAGCTTTGGATATATTTTGCAAACTCCACGTCTGTAACTTCTTCTCCACTCGGTCCACCAAGAAAGCAAAAACTGACTTCTTTCTTCTACCAATATGCATAGGCATATCCAAATACTTCCCAGGCTGATCACTTACTTGAACTCTCAGCTGCTCACACACCTCAACACGATCCACCTGACTTGTATTAAAAGAGAAAAAGTGATTGCAGATTTATTATAATTTATTACCTGCCCTGATACTTCTGCATACCTATCCAAAATACGTTTCATGACATTAGCCTCTGATCCTGTTGCTCTAAAAAATAAATAGCAATCGTCCGCAAATAATAAATGCGAGATCACTGGTGCTCCTTTAACAACACGACAACCATGTACTAGACCAACCTCCTCATTTCTTCTGATAATAGCACTCAATCCTTCAACACACATGATGTAGATATATGGGGAAATCGGATCTCCCTGTCTAACACCACGACTCGGAACCACTCTTCCAAACTGCTCCCCATTATGTAAAAAACTGTATGATACTGACCCAATGAAAGTCATAATCCTATGTATCCAATCTTGATGAAAACCAAACTTCTCCATCATATTCCTAATGAAACCCCACTCCAACCGATCATAAGCCTTTGAAACATCCAATTTCAACCCTGCAATCCCTTTACTACCTTGAGTACGACGCTTCATATAATGGTTAACATCAAAAGCTATTAACGCATTATCCATAAGTAAACGACCTTCAATGAATGCACTTTGATTCTCAAAAATAATATTTTTCAAACAAGGTTTCAATCTATTCGTCATCACTTTAGAGAGAATTCTCACAAGTACGTTACACAAAGAGATTGGACTTAAATCCCCCATTGTTTGAGGAACTTTAATTTTAGGAATCAAACATACTAGTGCCTCATTAACACCCTCAGGTAAAACCCCTGTACTCAGAAAAACATGACAGAATCTAACCACATCTGCCTCCACTATAGACCAGAATGCTTGAAAGAACGCCGGATTTAGACCATCAGGTCCTGAAGCCTTATCCGGATGCATATCAAAAACCGTCTGTTTGACCTCCTTTTTCGTTACTTCTGCTAATAAATTATCATTATCCACCTCCGATACTCGATTAACCACCTCCCTGTCCGACAGCCTACCATCCACATTTGAAACTGTAAACAGTCGAGTAAAATACCCCTCGATAACCTCCTGAATCTCAGCTGGTGTTTCTCTCCACACATCACTATCATCCTTTATTCTTTCAATCCTATTATTTTTCCGCCGAGTTGAAGCATAACTGTGAAAGAAACGAGTATTCTTATCCCCCTCCTGAAGTCAAAACTGCTTAGATCTTTGCTTCCAGTAAATTTCTTGTTTCTCTAACAACTTTAAATACTCCCAACGAGTTGCATTATACCTCTGAATTCCCTGGGCATCTCTTCTTGATCGCAACTTCCTGAGCAATAACCTATACCCTTGCAGCTTAGACTTATACTCATTACTTATACCGCCCCCCCACTCTTGCAACCTAATCCCACATAATCGAATTTTACCCAAGATATCTAACTCTGCACCTGTTTCCCACCCATTTCGAACTACGTTTCTGCATTCCTGCTCTCTGAGCCACACATTTTCAAAACGGAACCGTTGTTGTTTAGGCACATATATCTGCTTATTAACATGCAAATACAAAGGTAAATGATCTGACGTAGTCACTTCAATCACCTGTACCTCAGCATCAGGGAAAAACTGCTGCCATTCTCGATTAGCTAAGCACATATCCAAACGCTCTTGGATCCAATTATGCTGTCCTCTAGACTTTTCCCACGTGAACTTCTCACCCACATAACCCAGATCACTCAAACCACAGTCCCGAACTGTTGTGGTAAAACCTTCAAACAACCGACGTGGATGTTCCCTCCCCCCTTTCTTCTCATCTGTACATATCATGTCATTGAAATCACCAAAAACGCACCATGGGAGATTCGATTTTCCAGCCAAGTCCCTTAATAAATCCTAAGATTCCTGTCTTCTATCTCTTTTAGGGCATCCATAAAACCCCGTGTAACGCCATCTTCCCACCTGATTATTCTCCACCTCGAAATCAATGAAGTGACAATGAATTTCAATAATCTTACATCCACCTTCATTTTTCCAAAACAAAACCAGCCCTCCACTATGGCCCTGTACATCAATACTACAGCATTCAGCATAGTTCAACTGTCTACACAAACTTTTTATTTCCTTCTCTTTAGCTAAAGTTTCTGATAAAAATAAAATACTAGGATTTTTTTGTCGGGTAATTTCCTTAAGAAAATGAATTGTACGTGGTTTACCCAACCCACGACAATTCCATGCTATCAGACTCATTGTTGTAGGCGGGCCTGCACCACAGGTCCCGCCTCTATCAAGTTTTTTGGCCCAATATTTGACATATCCAGCCCATTTTATTCCACATTAACTACCCCACTTGAATCCTCATTAATCTCATCATTCCCCCTCTTACGTTTTGAATCCGTGACAGTTGTTTCCTGTTCCATTAATCTCCCGCCCATATCCATCCCTCCCACAATTTTAGCACCCTGACTTTGATTGCCCTGCTTAAATCTTATCACCCCCGTTTCTTCAGTAATTTCAGTTATACGCCCGTCTACTTCCATAAATCTCGCATCCATATTTCTCACATGATTTGCAGTGTTTGATGCCTGAGCTCCACCGGAATTCGAACGCCAACTCTGTCCTCCTTCCCCTCCATTCCGTATCCACCGTGCTCCAATGTTATGATTTTTTCCAACCCTACCAGGAGCTCGTAACCATGTCCCATATGATCGTTCAATAGTTTTATCAGGATTTGCATATACAATGCCACAATCCCGATCAGAGTGTCCCAACAAGCCGCACACAAAACAAAAAGTACTAAGTCGTTCATACTTAAAATTTATCCATGACCATGTATCTCCTCCTCTCTTAAGCTTCATCCTCCTTTTAATCGGCTTATCAACATCCATTATAACCCGGATACGATAGAATTCTTTCCACCCTCCCTGAATGTTCTGTGAATCAGCTTTCACAAAGGTACCCACATAGTTACCTATGCTCTCCAATAACTTACTAGACATCATCCCTATAGGTAGATCATAAATTTGAACCCATATCTCCATTTTATTCAATTTGACCGAATGAGCATCCTCATTTGCTTCCAATCTATGATGTAACAATAGACTCTGTTCAAAAGTCCAGGGTCCACCTTCAATGACCTTTTGTAAATCAAGAACATGAAAAAAGATAAATGAATACCTTAATCCACCCAAATCATGAAACTCCATACCCTCCCTTGGTCGCCAAATAGATGCCAACACATTTTGCATAGCCTGGAAATTTATGGTCTTCTCAGTCAAGAATCTTCCAATCAGAACAAATCTTGGTTGTTGCTGTACATTCTCCGTTACTTCTTCAACCTCCCCTCCACCTTCCTCTTCCTCCATTGCTAAACATTCCAACATTGCCTCCAAACTCAGTACATTAGGCTCCATATTTTAAAATCGACAAAACGACAAAAGATAATGTGTTAAAAGAAAAGATGAGACAATGATTATGGATGACTGAGACAGAAATGTGACTGAAAGAGAATCAACAATAATCTATAACTTGCCATATAGACAAGACATACTCTGAACACTCAGAGAGAGAAAAAATACGTGCTTGTTTAATCACTAACAAGGACTAGTTTAGTATAGTATGTTCCTGACAAAACTAAATGTTTTGTTTCTATTTGTTTGCAAGTAATGAATTCTTTGCACAAATATGCAAATTCCGTTTCAGTCCAATTCATCTAACGGCTAAGAGCATCTCCAAGAGGTTCTCTATTTAAGCTCTTAATTCAGAAAATGAGGAGAGAGAATAAAAATCAAGCTACAAGAGACTCTTAGAGGCTCTTTAAAAAGTTAAGAGTTTCTTCTCTCTCCTCTATTTTAGGAGCAACTAGTAGCTCTTAACTTAATATTTTATTAGTAGAATAGTGGTTCTTCTCTCTCATCTATTGATTGTTTGTCCAAGTGGAATTGAAATATGAATAAAATATAAAATAAAGAGCATTGTTGGAGTACACAAATCAATGTAATAACTTGCTAAGAGCTTAATTGTTTATAATATATTTAGGAGTGAGTTAAGAGACTATTGAAGATGCTCTAAGAAATGAAGGACAATAACTCGTAGCAAAGTTTTTGAAGTTCTGCGATCTAATTTTGTGCGGCTAAGAGCACATTTTAGATTATTTATAGAAAAAAAATAGTAAGGACATGATTATTTTAAATGTTTTATTAGAGCTTCTCTTTCTATTATTCTACTTTTGGGAAGAAAATTATGGAAGAGAAAATTATTTGAATTTTTTTTCAAGATCTATTCTCAATTTTCCAGGAAATGGCACGAAAACGTGATTTGAAAAGAAAATTCTGAAATTTTCTACTCTATTATCTTCTTTCGTTGATTTAACTCGGAATTATAGTGATTACTTAATAATAAAATTATTTAAATATTTTGTTTAACATTAAGAAAAAAATGATCCTGAGAATGATTTCATCAAAAAATGTATGATACTCTTAAAATACCTTTTGTACTTTAAAGTTAAGTACTCAAAAGAAAAATATAATTTGTACAGTTGTATCAGTTTTTCCAAAAACAGTAAAGAGAAAATGGAAGTGTAGAAAAAATGTTTAGCAAAAATTAGCAATATTCCGCTAGAGTGCTAGGTCACGGAAACTTTCCTAAACTTGCATGGTTGTTTGTTTGTTTACTCTCTCTAGTCTCTATGCACTCAAAATATACACACCATATATACATCGATCTGCCAACAACATGTTGGTGCAGTGGTTGAGCCACTGGCCTCCTTTGAAGGAGGTCAGGGGTTCGATTCCTGCGTGTGCGTGAGTGTTTCTTAGTTTGTATTAGATTTCCTTTCTGTATTTGTATTTCTGTATTTGTAATGGCCGGGGGTCCTTCGGAAACAGCCTCCCTATTGTATAGGGGCATGGTCTGCGTACAGCTACCCTTCTCAGACACCACTTTGAGTGGTATTATAACTGAGTAAGCTAAGTTTTTATATACATCGATCTATATTTCAGGACCTTACGTGAGGCTATATTGGTTTCAGTATAAATATTGGGGTCATCTATTATTCCCTCTCGTTCATAATATGCATTTACGTATTCTTAGATCTTAAATAAAAAAAGTTCTATTTAATATTTTTTAATAATTTTTTTTTTGAATAAAAGTATTTTAAATATATTTTTATTCATATATAAAAAGAATCATTAATAAATATTAAGTAAGACTCTTTTTATTTAAGATCTAGGAAAGCGTAAATGCCTTATATTATGGACTAGAGGGAGTACTATATATTAAACTTCAATAAAGGATAAAACGTGTCATTTTAATGGTTGTGAAATTAGTGCTTTACCCTTTTTTGTTGAAAAATAACAAAAATGTCATCCTTTTAAAATTTATGTAAAATTTGATATATTTATGTTACTTTCAAGGATTCCACTCTCAAACTCATGTCATAACCATTGTGCTATACTTAGCTTTGAGTATGTTTTAAAAATCTTATTAAATAAACCACATCTTCCCTTCTTGTCTCATTTTCTCTATTTTTATTTTTACTAAATACCATTTGGTTTTTGTTATTTCTAGAATATTGCTAAGAATATACTTACGAAAATATTTTAATCTATTGCGCATACTCTACGATTCTCTTTTGCCATTTTAAATGATTAAAATTAAAAATAAAATTAAGATCAAATTTTAAGATAAAATTTTAGATTATACTAAAATATGTCGGAGTTCGGGAAAAAATGTATTTATTTACATTCATCACCAAGTAGATATTAAATTATTAAAATAAAAGATAGAATTTGGCTTTAAGAAATATGTAAATCTTATTTATGAAATCAGACATAATTAATAATTGCATCACATAATTTTTAGATATATAAAATTTTAAATATGTGCGTAATATTAGAGATTTCTGATTGACCTATTATTTAGACTTTCAGCAATTTAAATGTATGATTGGTGTTAAAACATAAATATTTAAAAAGATACGAAAAATAATTAAATTTATGTTAAAAAGGTGAGAACTCTAAAAATGAATCTATGTTATATATATAAAAAAATAACATAACTAATTTTCAATATTGAATGAAAGAAGATATGATTTTTGAGTCATGAATATTACAAAACTGCAATAATTATAAACAATGATTGATTGGATTATAACTCGATTATAAAGTACGTTTATATGAATTTTTATATAATATAATAAATTGATCAATATAATATATTATGGTAGAGTTGTAACACATACTCATATAACTATACTATAGATGTAACCAAAAAAGTTGATCTTATAGATGTACAAGTCATTAAGGTTGTTTAATCATATTTCACTTAAATTTTAATATTTGAAAAAATTAAACTTGTGTTAAAAAAATAATTCAAAATTATAGTATAATTTTTTTTTCAAACTACCTATTTTTTAAAACAAAATTTTGACATTATGTAATAAGTATTAGACTAAAATAAAATATTTGAATTTAAATGTATATAAATATGTATATATATATATATACACTATTATATTAAAGTCAAAACATTGAAAGTTTTGGTTTTCGGTTTGGTTATCCTATTTATTTTGGTTTTCGATTTGGTTAATTTAATTTTTAATTAATTTTAAATACAAAATAAATCAATTTTAATATGTTATTGGCTATAGTCCTAAAGACACAATAGTATTTTATATTTACACCATTACTAATACAGCTAAACTTAAAACCTCCGTTGCCTTCACGAACACTGTGCACAGAACTCTATTCTTCTAAACCTAATTTACACCATCTTCATCAATTCAATACACGGTTTGATAGAATGGGTTAAAAGTTGGGTCTGATCCATAAAAATATTAATCTACAAACAGTCCATGCAACTCCAATTCGCAGCCCATCCAAGCCCTGTAATCAAAACTATCACATTTAACAAAATAATTTAATTATATCCTTTATATCTTTATTATATCTATATATCTATCTATACTATTATATTAAAGCCGAAACATTGAAAATTTTGGTTTTCGGTTTGGTTATCCTAGTTATTAAAATAAATAATTAAATTACAAAAACAACTCAAAAAGCTAATTACTAATGTTAACGTAATTATATTCTGATTAAAATTCCTTCATCCACATTGAGCTTCTACTTGGACTCTTTTTTCTGCTCCAACAACTCAATTACCCATTTTTTCTAAAGATTTTACTTCTAATTAAAACACTTTACCATTTAATTTAAAACTAATATTACAATAATTAATATATATCCAAAATATCACACCATATCTTTCCGTAATTATTTTTAGTAGTAATTTTTGTAATTAAAACACGTTACTTTTTAATTTAAAATTAATCTTGCGATCACTAATATACACCCAAAAATATCTCACTATATATTCAAATCATTATTTTTAGTAATAAATAAGAATCGTTAGATCTAATAATAAGATATATTATATGATTAAATTAATTTACTAAAAATTTAAAGTTCGAACCCGTCAACGACATTTTTAATTTAGAATTTTACAAAATAAATTTTAAACCATGCATATCATTATATAAATTTATATTAAATTAAAATTAAAAAATTATTAAAAATAAGGATTATATAAAAACATAATTATAATGTTAAATAAATTTTATGACCTATCAAAAGAAACCCGTGCTTCGCACGGGTTATAAGCTAGTATAAATATATATATATATATATATATATATATATATATATATATATATATATATATATATGAACCACAAAGATGACTTTTACGTAATATTAATAGATTTTGTAATATGTTTCTACGTTAAAATCACGTGAATTTACATAGCTCTATTTTATTTATGGACAACTTTACTAATATAATTGTTTATATTATACTCATATATTCACTTTAATAAAGCCAATTTTAAACATTAGATTAATAAAAGTATCAACTGAATCGCTTTTGTCTTGCAAAATTGCAAGTTTGCCTATCTTGCAAAATTGCAAGTTTTTTATCGCTTTTATATATGATAAGATTTTACAAGGTTGTTTCAATATCAGATTGAAACAACTGAAATGTGATTACTGAGATAATATGGTAGCATAAAAGACTAGTCTGGAGGAACTGTATTCACGTCTTTCATTGGAGGAAGAGGATGAAGGGGCATTATAGTTGCAGAGGGGGAAGTTAAAACACGTATTACATATGTACTGGTGGGTCGTTTTTTTATGGAGAGAAAGATAAACTTCAACGCGATGCAGAATGTATTGGCTTCACTGTGGCGTCCAAGGGAGGGGATAGAAATACATGATTTAGGGGGCCAAAGATACTCGTTTGTGTTTTTTCATATATTAGATATGCAGAAAGTTTTGGATAGAGGCCCGTGGACCTTTGAGCAAAGTTTATTAGTGTACCATCATCTAATAGAAAGTGAAGATCCCCATCTTGTCAAATTAAAGGAGGTGGACATCTGGGTTCAAATATATGATCTTTCACAAGGACTTATTTCTGAGAGCATATTTAGGAATATAGGGAATTATGTGGGCACTTTTATTAAATCGGATCCAGCCAATATCAATGGAGGATGGAAGATGTACTCGCGTATTCGTGTAACTATGGATCTTGACAAACCACTGAGAAGAAGAATGAAGATAAAGAGAGAATGAGGGAAATGGAGTTGGGTTAATTTTAAATATGAAAGGTTGAGCACCTTTTGTTTTGTTTGTGGTATGCTGGGGCACCAAGAGAGAGACTGTGCTATTATTTATGCAAAATGATAAGGAGATAACTCAAGTGTACGGTGTATGGCTGAGGGCACCAACAAAAAACAATAAGAATTTAAACCTTGGAGCAAAATGGCTACATAATGGAGCTGATGGGAGTAAAGCATGGGAGGAAGGTGAATCGAAATTGAAGCAATCAGCCACCATGCTTGGTAGAGATTTGGTGGTGGCGCGTTTCATGGAGGTGGATGGGAAAATATCTGAGATTCATGGAGAAATTAAAGGGATTAAAGTTGTGCCACGAAATCAAGGAGACGGTTTAGGGGATAATAAAATGTCAGATCTATTATTTCCCAGTTATACACCACGAGATTGTAGAAGGGAGGGTTGAATACAATCTTGACTAAATTCTTTCGAATTGGTGAGGTCTTAGAACAGAATGTTATAAGAACAGAAAGTAAAGAAGGTAAACAAATTATCTAAGACACATACAACACAATATATAAAAAATCTCAGGTGGGTTTGTTCGATCCACTTGATGGTTGTATTTGAAGAAAATACGTACTCTGTGTAGAAATACACAGTACGGGTTACAATGTCTTAGTGTTTACAAGAAAACCTAATGCAATATCTGATATGCTCTCTACTTTCTTCTCTACTAAAACTATGTTGCTCATACAACTTATTTAAACTATATGAAGACAGGTGAAAATACGTAAAACGTAAAGATACATTTTTGGTATAACTTGTCACACACACATGCTTGAAGTGGTAGCCATTTCTGGAAATGTCTTGAAGATCTTCTTTCCTTGATTTGGACAATCCCAGCATGCTTTAAGTTAGTGTATGTTTCTTTCTTCATAAGTTACTAAGTTCTTGACATGACTTAGCTTCCAAGCCCACGTGATGCTTTATGCAGAAGGTCTTTTTACTTTTCATCTTTATCTCTGAAAAGTAGATTTAATCAAAAAGATAATCTTTTCGAAAGTCAATAAGCTTTTCTGCTTATTGAGCTGTGCTTGAA
The DNA here is from genome assembly GCA_036435485.1 of Saposhnikovia divaricata. Taxonomy (NCBI): domain Eukaryota; kingdom Viridiplantae; phylum Streptophyta; class Magnoliopsida; order Apiales; family Apiaceae; genus Saposhnikovia; species Saposhnikovia divaricata. The sequence continues at coordinate 63,729,720 of CM071594.1, forward strand.
CTTCCCAGATAAAATAGCTGATCCTTATGCATTCATCAAGATATCCTTTGAATTCTTCAGTAGTAAATTAATCATGTTGGAGGTTGCTTTCACTCTTATTGTTGCCCTTGAAGTCAGATAAACAGTGACTGATTTCAGCTTTCACTTGGAAGAGTTTGAGCCTTCAAATATTTACAATTTGACTCCCTACTTGTAACATCCTTTGTGTAATTGATCATTGTCCATAAGTCAAGGGTTGCAAAGTAATTCTGGGTTTTGTTCTTCATTCGATATGTTCCATTAGAGAACTCTGGCATTACTAATAACCCAAGATGAGTTCTCGTACTGATAGATCTTGAGTTCTCGAATGTTGACTTCTCGAATAGTCCTTTTCATTGAGTTCTCGAATGACTTCTAGAACAGCCTATGTAGCCTTCTCGAATAGTCCCTCTCATTGAGTTCTCTAATGACTTCTCGAATAGAGATAGTGGCCTACTTCTCGAATACTTCTCAAACTAGGACTTCTCGAATAACCTTTTTTGTTGAGTTCTCGAATCCACAAAATCTAAGATAACTCGAATAGAGTTATGGCAGTGGGTTGACTTCTTGAACTCTACTTTTCTTGACTTCTCGAATATACTTGCATGGTTACAATAAGCTCTCTTTTGATTACAGGTACTTGATTAAAGCATCTTATGGCTTGTTATAGAAATACTCTCTAACTTCTTGCAGAATTCCTTTCTCAAGATGTAGCTTTAGTTGATCTGCATTTCAGTTAGCTTCCTTATTTATTAGTCAGCTTCGATTCTTTGATTCATTTTCTGCCTTGTGATATTTGTTATCATCATCTATAGACATGTATGTCTCAACAATCTCTCCCTATTTATGACTTCAAGAAAGAGACATAAATCCAGTGCGTGATGGTAACAAAAACCACTCTTCAAATTTTTCTTTCACTAGGACAGAAAATATTGATCAAGCTTCCTTGACACAGTTTCTGGAATGTACTACTCACTTCACTTGAGTACTTAAAACTGCTCCCCCTATTCAAAGTATCTATTCTGAGAGTTTGTTCTGTTCCTCCACTTGCTGGTTGTTCTGAAGTTCTCTTATCCCCTTTTTACTCTATTCCAAAAATTTCTCCCCCTTTTTGAACAAAGATAGAAATATTTGAAATTACTGAACCTCCTCCCCCTTAGCTTGCAAAAGTTCTGAGCCTTCTCCCTCTTGATGAGACATGAAGAAGAAGAGAATTGAAAAGAATTCTGAACCCCTTTTTCCTTTGAATTTGAAGAAAAAATCTGAACTTCCTTCTCCCCCTTTTTTGTTATCAGCAAGAACAGTGATGTAGTAAAGATAAGCACCAGAGGAATGAGAAGTTAGAATCTGTATAAATAAAAGACTTCTCTCTTAAGCTCTCTATTTTTGCATCAGGATCTCATCCCGGCTCACTTCACACAACTCACCTTCCCTTACTAAAGGAGTACTCAATCTCTCCTTTTGCTCTTCTGGAAGAATTAGGAGACCACTCTTGCACACAACTCACCTTTTGCCCTGGAGCAACCAGGCCTTTCCTATTTTTCACTCCCTTCCCTCAATCCTAATAAGAGATCATAAGATTCCATAAGATTGTAAAGGTATGGATATAAAGCATTGATGTTCCAGAAGAGAATTAAGAATTCAATAATCGACTCTGTTAAGAACTTAGAGAATTCATGGTTGAGTGTTGGCTTCTTCACGAAATGAGATGAAGAATCAAAAGTGTTTGGTGTGTGTGTTGAAGTGCTTCATTGTCACAAATTAGGTTTCTATGAGTGGGGCTGAATCCTCTCATTTACAGAAGATTCATCAACCTGAATTTGAGAAATAGTTAAGAGTAACTTGTGTGTGCTCCCCCTGTGTCCCTGCAACTTGTACTAACTCCTGGCTAGACAACAAGTATGAGAAGGTTGCACATCTGTGTCCCTTACCCTCACTGAGTGTGTTCCTGGTTAGGAACTTGATTCAATAGTTGAAGCCTGTTAAAAGACTAAAACTAGAAATGTGGATGTCCTTATTAATCACTATGCCTTTTTTGGAAGACATAGGATGGCTAGGCTGGTTTTACACACCCTTACCTTCCTTGTTCTTATGGTTTCTTGATGTTCACCACTTCCCTCACCCTCACTTTCCTCCTGTTCACTCCCCTCAGGTTAAGATATAACAGAGTTATCAACTACAGTTTTTGAGAAACAATAGAGGGGGTTAAAGATGGTAAGAAGTGAATTTATGGTGTGTTGATTGGGTAGAGAATCTGGGGGACATTCCAGCAATTCTCATTTCAGCATAGTAAGGCAAAGATTTTTAGGACAAAAAAAAAGAATGCTGATAGATTAGAACTCCATACCTGAACTAGGTGTAGTGAATTAAGAGCCTTCTTCACATGAAGGTTTATTCTCTTAGAGATACAGGACACCTTTTGATGTGGTAAGTTGACAATGTTCTTGAAGCTGTACTTAGGGAAAAGAAACAATTTTGAAGAGATAGTTATGGATATTCATTTAGGTATTTGTAAATATGCCACAAGTAACCCTAATGTCTTAATTAGTCAACTTAAATTAGAGTTCAATTAGCAGGATTAAAATTACCTATTCATGTGTTCAAGATTAACTAATTAGTCCTATTTAAAGCAGAGTCAAAATTAGTTGTTTTTGATTTTAACCTTAATTCTAGGTATTTTACATATGGCATGTGACAGAATTGTAGAACCTGGTAGATGTAACAACCAGGTTTGTGTGTGACAACACCAACACATCATCATCATCCTCTATTGTCAGTTTAAGTCCTTGGGAGTAGTGCAGATAGGACAAGAAACTATGCAACTGTGTAGCTATTATGGCACACTTTTGGGTTAGATGACAGTGTTAAGTTAGAATCAAGAACAACATGAACATGGTGTAAGTTAACAGATCTATTCTGTGTGAATCAAAAGAATTCAAAATATAATGATTAGATTTAAGTTAACTCAATGAAATGTGTGCCTAATCACTAACAGATCAGAGTTACGCATAAGTTGAATTAATCTTAATAAACCACAGAGATTAGATTATTAAGACAACTTAGGTGATTTAAGCACAAAACAAAGTATCTTTTTCTAAACGTTCTTGATGATTTAGATCAAGCATTAATCTAAAAAGAAAAAATCGAATGAAGAGGCATGCAGATAAACACGCATCAAACAGAAGATTTTAAACAATAACACAAGCATCAAGAGACAATGTAGGTAGAAGAACTTGTCATTTCATTAATTAAAAAAATTACAAAAATGGTCGAAAGACCATTGAAACAAAAACAAAATAAAAACAAAGTTAACAAAAACTAAACGACGTCCCCCCCACCTAAATCAACTAGGCGGCTGCGGCTGGGTCATCGACGGAATCCCCCGGGTTGCGTGCTCGAAGAACTTCCAAAGCTGCACGCATGGCGGCTATGGACTTCTCCTCCTCCGCGAGAAGCTCATCTATTTTCTCCTGGAGAGCCATCACCTTTTTGTAGAAAGGCATTGCTTCAAATTCTTCGACTGATACCTTAAGAGTGCTTTTTGTCATTTTGAAAGAGGTTGGAGAAGAAAGAGGATTGTTTTTGTAAGAATGAGTCTAAATGATTCCTACCCCTGCCTATTTATAATCCAAGAAGTATGAGAGACGCGACTTAAAATCTAGGGGTTAAACGGGTGAAAGGTTAAGCAAAGGTCACACCTCTTTAAAACACACTAACGCATGCAAAAATAAATACACGGTGTCCTAGGCTAATCCTGACAGATCATTTAGAATAGATAAAAAGTAAAATATTATGTGTGTAACTTTTTCCAAAATCATTTAAGTCTGGCGGCTTAAATCTAATCAGTTAAAATCAATAATTCTAGAATATAATCACACATAATATTCGATTATTCTGGACAAATAATAAAGCAATTAAATGATATCAACAAATAGTTAGTTCATTCGATATCTTAATTATTAACCATTCGATATTACCCGAATATTGACTGATTCGATATTTCTTAGTAATTAAGTGTTTGTTATCTCTAGCAAAGACTAGATCGATATCTCTGGAGAATTAACTAATCGATATCTCAAGCGCAATACTTATTCGATAACTCAAAGATGGTTATACTTTTTCGATATCTCCAGAAAACTAAGTGTTCGATATCTCCAGAGTAATCATGCAAATGAGCAAATAAGACAAATAAAATCCAGAGAATAAAATTCACTGGCTGCAAATAATTGAACAAATATTAAAAGATTATGAAAAGTTTAACATACCAAGCTCACTTACCAACCTTGAGAAGGTTGCTTCATCTAGAGCTTTAGTAAAGATATCTGCCAATTGTTTCTCAATTGGAACAAAATGTAGTTCCACGGTACCTTCCATCACATGCTCCTTGATGAAATGGTATCTGATGTCTATGTGCTTGGTTCTTGAATGCTGCACTGGGTTCTCAAAAATTGAAATTGCACTAGTGTTGTCACAGAAAATTGGAATCTTCTTAACCTTAACTCCATGGTCAAGCAATTGATTTCTCATCCATAAAATCTGTGCACAACAACTTCCAGCTGCTATATACTTAGCCTCTGCTGTTGATGTAGAAACCGAATTTTGCTTCTTACTGAACCATGAAACCAGCATTTTCCTAAGAACTGACAGGTGCCTGTGGTACTTTTTCTATCCATCTTACAACCTGCATAATCTGCATCTGAATAGCCTATTGGATTAAAACCAGAATTTTTAGGGTACCAAATGCCAAGGTTTGGTGTTCCCTTGAGATACCTGTAAATCATTTTAATAGCTACTAAATGAGATTCCCTAGGATCATCCTGGAATCTAGCATATAAACATGTAGCAAACATAATATCAGGTATGCTAGCAGTTACATATAAGAGATCCAACCATGCCTCTATAGATTTAAATGTCCACCTTCTTTTCCTTAGTATTCAACTCAAGCTTAGTGGCAGTGGCCATGGGTGTTTTTGCAGAAGAGCAATCTGCTAAGTCAAATCTCTTAAAAAGATCGAAAATATATTTAGTTTGACTTATAAAAATTCCCTCATTAACTTGTTTAACTTGTAAACCAAGAAAATAAGTTAATTCACCCATCATGCTCATTTCATATTTACTTTGCATAAGTTTGGCAAACCTTTTGCAAAGCTTCTCATCAATAGACCCAAATATTATATCACCTACATAAATTTGTACAAGTATCATAGAGCCATTGACAGATCTATAAAAGAGAGTTTTATCAACAGTACCTTTGATGAAGTAATTCTCAATGAGGAACTGTGAAAGTGTGTCATACCAGGCTATAGGTGCTTACTCAGGCCATAGAGTGCTTTGAGCAAATAATACACATATTCTGGAAATTATGGATCTTCAAAACCAGGAGGTTGACTAACATACACCTCCGCCTCCAGAATACCATTTAAAAATGCACTCTTGACATCCATTTGATAGACTTTGAAATTGGCATGAGCTGCATAGGCTAGGAAGATTTTGATTGCTTCTAACCTTGCCACTGGTGCAAAGGTTTCTTCAAAGTCAATTCCTTCTTCTTGACAGTAGCCTCTAGCAACTAGTCTAGCTTTATTCCTTGTGACTATGCCATTCTCGTCCATCTTGTCCTTGAATACCCACTTAGTGTCAATCACTGATTTGTCTTTATGTTTGGGTACAAGTTTCCATACTTCATTTCTCTCAAACTGGTTTAGCTCTTCTTGCATTGCTAAGACCCAGTCTGGATCTGGAAGAGCATCTTCAACCTTTTTAGGTTCTTCTTTAGAAAGAAAACTGCTGTACAGGCATTCTTCTCGAGTTGCTCTCCTAGTTTGGACTTTTACACTAAAATCACCAATTATAAGTTCAAAAGGGTGATCCTTAGTCCCTTTTCTTTGTGGTGGTAAGCTTGACCTTGATGAAGTTACTTCATTTTCTTTATATTGAGCATTTTGATTTGTTGTTGAGTGTTGACTATGAGAAACTCCCCCTGAGTGTATGGACCTCGAGTTGAGTGGAGTTCTAGCAGAGTTATCAACAGATATTTCTCTTTGGTTCTCAACAGATGCTTCAAGATGATCTTCAACAGATGGTTCATGAAAACCTCTCTTCATCATCATCTTCGCTTTCTTCACCATTTGTCTCATTCTCGAATGAGAGTGATTCATGAAAACCTTCATCCACTAGACCAGATATTTTCTTGTCATCGAAAACAACATGTATGGATTCCATAACAATGTTAAGTCTTAGGTTGTAGCCTCTGTAAGATTTTCCAGCTGAATACCCAACAAAGATAGCTTCATCTGCCTTTGAATCAAATTTCCCAAGGCTATCGCCATAGTTTTTCAACACAAAGCATTTGCATCCAAAGACATACAGAAAGTTAATTGTTGTCTTCTTGCCTTTGAATAGTTGGTAAGGTGTCATGCCTTTTGCTTGATTGACCAAAGATATATTCTGAGTGTAACATGCAGTGTTAACAGCTTCAGCCCAGAAATATGTTGGCAACTTTGATTCTTCAAGCATCGTCCTTGCAGCTTCAATAAGAGTTCTGTTTTTCCTCTCCACTACACCATTTTGTTGAGAAGTTCTTGATGCAGAGAATTTTTTGAATTATCCATTCTTCTCCATAAAACTCTCTTAACACAGAATTCTTGAACTCAGTTTCATTGTCACTTCTAATCCTTCTTACTTTGAAGGTTGGATTGTTGTTGACTGTCTTGATATGTTTGATAACGATTTCACTTGCCTCATCTTTCGAATGCAGAAAGAAAGTCCAAGTGTATTTGGAGAAATCATCAACAATTACAAGACAGTACTTCTTGTTAGATATCGATAATACATTGACTGGTCCAAATAGATCCATGTGAAGTAGCTGTAAGGGTTGATCAATTGATGACATTGACTTGGATTTGAAAGAGGCCTTCTTTTGCTTCCCCTTTTGGCATGCATCACATAGTCCATCCTTGGAGAACTCCAATTTTGGAATACCTCTAACCAAATCCTTCTTGACCAATTCATTCATGGCTTTAAAACTTAAGTAAGACAGTCTCTTGTGCCAAAGCCATCCTTCATCCATGCTTGCCTTGCTAAAAAGGCATGTAGCAGAGTTGGCACTCTTTGAGTTGAAGTCAGCAATGTACACATTTCCTTTTCTGTTTCCTGTCATCACTACCTTGTTGTCATTTTTCTTGAAAACAACACAAGCTTCAGATGTAAACCAGACGTTCTGATTTTTATCACATAGTTGACTGATACTATGCAAGTTGTGCTTAAAACCATCAACCAGTGCTACTTCCTTAATGATAACATTTCCTTGTGAAATCAAGCCATATCCTCTTGTATATCCTTTGCTGTTGTCTCCAAAGGTAATGCTAGGGCCAGCTCTCTCCTCGAACTTAGTGAGCAGGTAGAATCTCCAGTCATGTGCCTAGAACAGCCACTGTCCAGATACCAAAGATTCTTTCTATCTCCCTGCACACATCAAAATCAAATCAAGTTGATTTTGGTACCCAAGTTTCCTTGGGTCCTGCCTTGTTAGTCTTTCTCTTATTCTTCAAAGCCTTACCATCCAAGGGTTCTGACTGAGTTAAGTCAACCTTAACTCTTGGTGTAGGTCTTTGAAAAGCAGGGTGTTCCACTTGCTCATATGCATTAAAGCTAGATATACAATTAGGCATAGTCTGTGCAAACATGTTATTCATCATCCATGGCAACTGAGGCATATTAAAGGCATTGTAATATGGATTATGCATGAATTGCATGTTAGCATACTGACTAGATGCATGAGCAGGTTGGACAAACATGTTAGGCATAACATTCATAGTAGGCACAGACGTAGGCATACAAGGCACAGAAGCATCTTTCACAGTTTTACAGTTGGCAGATAAATGATTAACACTACCACATTTTACACATTCCTTCCTGGGGGAATACTTATCAGGTGTGTAGTTGCTGTGTTTGTTAATTCCTACCTTGCCATTTCTGTTCTTCTTTTTAGCCTTAGCCTTTAATTCAGTCTTTTCTAAATTATCCTTCAATTTCTTGATGGACAAGTGGCCTATGTTATCTTGTTCAACTGACTTAGTTTTGCTACACTCTCCCACTACAAAGTTTTTGCTGACAGGTCCATATTACTTATTCAATTTAACTAAGGCTGCCTTACTAACAGGTTTCAACTTCAATGGACATTCCTCATCCATTGAGTCACTGTCTGAGGCAGTCTCCCCATCAACTCCTACCTTTGCTTCTGGTAATTTGTAGAAAGAATCAACTCCTTGGACATTAACAATTTCTTTAGTTTTAGCCTTAGATCCTTTCCACTTAGCATTTAATTCTTGTTCCTTTCTTAATTGCTCTTTCAAACAATCTTCTCTTTTCAGAGCCTCAAGTAATTCATTCTTTGCATCCTAGCAATCTCTTTTCATCGTTTCAAACTCAATTAACTGAGTCTCTAATAGAGTAATCCTATCACCTAACTTAACATTTAGATCTTTGATCTTTTCGTTCTATTTGTTAAGCAATTTTAATGTGACATACATGTTATACAATTCATTAACAACATTTTCATATTCATCTTTGGAAAGCTCAGTTAGGTTTATAGAGTATACATGGTTGCTTTCTGAACTAGCCTCTTCATCATTCTCGTTTGCAATGAGTGCAAGATTGACAAACTCTTCCTCTGCATCTGAGTCTCCTCCAGCTGCCCAATCATCATCCCTTGATAAGAATGCTCTTTCCTTTTGCTTGAGAAGATCAAAATATTTCTTCTTGTAATCAATAGTCTCAAACTGTTTCTTCCCTTTCTCAGCTTTGGATTTTCTGCATTCATTGGCAAAGTGACCAGCAATTCCACAGCTATAGCATTTGATCTTTGACCTTTCAACCACATCCTTGTTTGGTTGGTAGCTTTTCTTGAATTGCCCGGATCCTACTGGATTCTTCCTGAATCTTAACTTCGAAAATCTCTTTGACAGGAATCCCAAATATTCATCTAGATCTTCGGATTCATTCTCACTCAATGCATCAAGTTCTTCAATTATCTTGCTTTTACCTCTGCTAGTTCCAGCTCCACCTTCACAAGTTCTTTGACTTGGTATGTGTAACACCCCCAGATCCGGGGTCCGGGATCCGGTGGTTACGGTTTCCAATTCTGTCCACAACAATTGAACTTTCCTTAACATAAAATAAATTACGTCTCTATGACCCAACACAACAATATAAAAACACCCGTTATAGTCTCAGAGATGAAATCAGAGTAACAATCAAATTTTTATTAATCACATTATGAGTTCTTACAATCCAAAAGAATTTCAATATAAATACATACTCTTTGCCATCCATTTACATAAGTCATACTAGACCATATTCTTGGTACTGAAAGAATAAATATATCCTACCAATAGCTTCTTCTTCAGCTCTGGTAGTCTCATCGTCCTCGCCCGCGACGAGTGCGCCTTGTGCGAGTCATCTGGTCTAGCTGTTGTTGTGATATAATAATAAAGCAAGGGTGAGCAATAGCCCACCAACAATAATATATAACTGAACGATAATATATAACAGTTCAAAAGTATCTTTCAAACCATATGCCATGCATTTACGGAAATGATGCCAGTATAATATGAACGATGAAGTTACAAGGTAACTTAAAGTATTTGTTTGTAGAAATATCTGCTACATCAAAAGTAAGCGTGATATTCTCATTGTCATTAAAAAGAGGAACTTGCATGAAAAGATTGCAATTCCAGTTATGAACACTTTTCCAGCTCTGCCAACAGTAATCATGTTGCAGGAAATAAATAAGTTTGGATGATGAACCAATGATGGAATATTCACAGCGCCCACTGTGACACCCCTCCAAATCCGGGGTCCAGATCCGGGGGTCACCAACCAATCACAACCAAAAATATCAGAATACACAACCGACCCCGCACACCAAAGATCGTAAAACAGGTTATTGCATGAATACAAGCAGACATATTCCAGAATAAACTAGTCACTTATTACAAACCACCAAATCAAGTCAACTTAAAACCAGTCTAATTCAATTTTATTATTACATCCCATTTTATTTAAAATTCTATCTAGCGCCAACTGAAACGCACAAGTACCTGCATAGCCTGAGGTGCGGATACCCGACCACTCTGACTCCCTCTAATACTGTCTGGACTGCTGATCGGAACCATACTTCCCGTCTGGAAAGGTTTAGTGAAAGCAAGAGTGAGCCAAAGAAAAGCCCAGCAAGTATATATAAACAGTTTCAAAATAAAACCAGAACAAATGCTGCATAATATCAACTGAAAAGTAAAACAGTTTATAAAGCATACTGAATCAACAACTGAATTATAATTCGATCATAACTGAAATCATTCGGCATGACATAGAACTGAATCATTTGTCAACTCACAATATATAATAGCCATTCGGGCGATATGGATTGGATATACATAACTGAAACACCATTGCCCCCTGATCAGGTTCAAAAGCAATGGGACCCTTTATACTCCACTGGTACAGCTATACCCGTGTGTATAATCCGGATTTCATGAGGGTACCAAAATAGGCAAGTAATGTTAGCCTACAGGAAGATGGAATGGTTACCATATCCTCCTTAAATATTGCTGGACCATGGCAGCTACCATGGCCTCCTACGCTTTATCATTTTCCAATCCAATAGAGCAATTTCCGAATTCAACAGGAAATGCTTAGTTTTACATACAGTTCACATCCCTATTATTTACTACGATAATAAGGATATGAAGAGTTTATCTTGAACAATTCCCCACATCAAGGGTACCAATATCAAGTAACTTTGTTCGCACAAAAATATTTAAGAATCACAAATAGCTCTGAACAATAACTATTTGTCATGATATGAATCAATGAAACATAAAATAAAAGTGTTTAAGATGATCAAGAAAATACTTGCCTGGATATACTGCTGGTAATTTATGCTGTCTGGCTAGGGTTTTCTCACTTCTAGAAATACTGCAGGTAACTCTGCCCACTAGCTAGGGTTTCTCCCACTTCTACAATAAAACATGCTATTTCAAATATCTGGCTAGGTACAAGGTCAATTACTGATCAAACCTCGGTTCTAGGGTCTACCCGTACGTTGCATGGCTATCGACTAAATATTTTAATCAAATAATAACAAGTACAGAGTAATCAAACACGTAATTTACATAGCAGATATGACTCACCATATAAAAGAACACTCAAGGTATTTTTAGAACCCTTATAAACATTTTTAGAACATTTTTCGGAATTTTTAAAGAATTTAAATTACCCTTTTTGGATTAAAAAGGATAATTTAAAACCCTACAGATAATTATTGGGTCATTGAAATATTTTTCTAATTACCTAATCCGGTTTTAGAATCAATTTTAGAATTTTAAAACTATTTTTACCCTTCCCGGATTATTTTTAGGATTTTAGAACAATTTTATTTCATTTTAAACAAATAAGGAAATAAATATTAAAGGTAAAATAATATTTATAAAATAAATAAATTATTTTATTTTTCAAAATAATTAAATTTGATTATTTTTCATCATATTTAAATAATATTTAATTAATTAAATTAATTGATTATTATTAATTAACCAATCAATTTAAATTAATTAAAATATTAGCTAAATAGATTTAAAATAATCAAATAAAATAAATTTCGAATTAAAAATAATTTATTAAAATTTTAAAACTATTTTTCGAAATTAAAAATAATTTTTCGAAATTTAAAAATAATTTTTCGAATTTTTAAAAGTATTTTTCGAATTTCTGAAAATAAAATTCGAATTTTATAAATAATTTTGAAAATAATTTTTCAAAATCAGTTTTTAGAATTGGTTTTTAGGTTTTGAAGATTAAACCGACACTGTTCATCACCACCTTCAGTGTTCTTCGTATGAATGCTCGAAGAACACCACTCGCCGTCAATGGCTGCTACCCAGAATCCGGCGACCGGAAAAATTTTCCGACGAGCCACAAAATCGTACCGTTTGGTACGTTTTACATACCAAAATCGTTCCAAATCGTGTCCTAAACACGATGGTACCATTCGTTCCATCCTAACACTAACCGAACTCAGAATCCGGCCAAAATCAAAAGAAATCCGGCGAACTCACCGGCCAAAACTTGAATTCACTCGTTTCATAACCAAATCGAACGTTTAATATACCAAAACGAAGCTTGGGACTTGTACAAACTATACAAATCATCAACAACAGCAGAAAAACATCCAAGAATCCAGAAATTAAAATCAAAAATTTTACCCACACTAAAAAACTCGACTTCGAGTTCTAGGCTAGATAAAATCAAACAAAAATTATCACTACACTCCTGAGATTATATACAATCTATAGGAACTAACCACAACAACAGCAAATCAGTATACAATCCACAATTAATTCAAGAAATTCGAATATAACAAATAAAATAAAAAAATTTCGAACAAGGCATTTTTGGATTCAAACACTCACATAATCAGATAGAACATGTCATGCCATTCAATTTGATTACTCATATGAAGAATTTGAATAACAGAATCACCTTCAAAAGTCGCTTTGATCCTGAAGAACACCAAGAACACTATTTTCCAGAATTTTCAGAAAATAATAATTAAAACTGATTTTTCTGATTTTATTAAATAATTAATAAGAAAATTAGCTATTTATACTAATCTGAAAATTAATACTCCAAAAATATTTTTAGCCCCTAATTAAAATTATTAAGCCTTAAAAATAATTTTTATGAGATAAAAATGTAATATTTTTAATTTTAAACAATTATAATATATATGCCAAAATTTCCCAAAAATTGTGAATATTACAAAAATTACAACAAAATTCATTTTTATACATCCTACCATTTTATAAAAATATTGGTATCAAAAACAGGGTCTCAGATTCAGTATAGGGGCTGGTTCCGGAATTTAAAATGCAAAATAATTGTATTCTAAAAATATAAAAATTACAGAAAAATAAAATAAAATAATCTATGCTACACAGAAGTCACATAACACGTATGGGATGATTTTCCTATTTAATAAAAATTATAATGTATTTAAATGCATTAAAAATTAAATAAAAACACAATAAAATCAACTAAAAACATATTTTAACAGAATAAAATACACGTAATTTTCCCAGTCGTTACACCCACTGTTCCAATCTTGATGATTAGTCGAGATCGTACAGCTCAAATTAGATTTACTACCGGTAGAAGGAAGAACTGACGGCTTTACTTGTCTACCGCCTTACTAGCTCTCCCCGGCCAACGGTTGGGCCAAAGGGGATGGACCGGCGCTACTCGGCCTCTTACACGACTCCTAGTTCAAATAGAATTCATGATTCTGAATGTAACGTTCGTCCCCCTTTCCCCAAGTATAATACTTGTTGATAAGACTCTACAAGGTAGTCGTATCTAGTTGGAAAGGAAAATTCACCAACAACTTCCAAGCTGTGGCTTGGTATCGAATATCAACTTGTTCCAACACTCTTACCCCTCGAAAGATGAGGAGGTAAACAACGACTTAATAAGTCACAGCACCCGAGTTGCGAGTGAATAGAATACTTTATGACCGGGAAGTCGACAAGATAAATAACATTTTTCCAAGTAAGGTTCCCTTATTATTAGGGAGATAGACTCAAAGAAGAATGATGTCTGAGAACCTTTCTTGATATATGATTAATAATAATATGACTCCAAAATATTTTCTGTAATAATCGAAGAAGATAAACCTTATTGAGGTTATTCTAAGTATGAAATAAATATTCAGAGAATATTTATTGAATTAAAAATATTTAAAGAATATTTAAAAATATGAAAGGATATCTTTAATCAGAGTATTTTTCAAAATAATCCCTGAAGAAATATCAGGAGAATATTTATTGAATAAATAAATATTTAAATGAATATTCAAAATAATATTCATTTCTTAATAGGACCTGAAAGGAATATTTAAGACAATATTCATAATTAATTAGGAATTTAAATGAATATTCGAAAAGTAATATTCATTTAATGAATAATATTCTAAATGAATATCAAGTAATATTCATTTAGTAATCCAAGCCCTAAAGGAATATTCGAGATAATATTCGATAAATAATTCAGGCTTCAGATGAATATTTAAAATAATATTCATCAAGTAATTAATATCTTAAATGAATTTACAAAAGTAATATTTATTTAATAAAATAATATTCTAAATGAATATCCAAATAATATTCATTTAGTAGTCTCATCTTTAGAAGAATATTCGAAATAATAATCGATAAATAATTCGACTCTGAATGAATATTAAAAAATATTATTCGTCGAATAGTTACGTTCAAATAATTATTTGAAGTAAGGATCGTTAAAATAAATAATCTCGAATGAATATTCAAATAATATTCGTTGCCCGAATAATGGAAAATATTTACTTAGATATTTTCTTTCGAGGTAATCTCGATATGTCAAGAAATATTGACTCCCGGTCTATATTTGATGAATAAGATGTATACACCATTCTCTGAGGGTCTTACAATAACCGACTTATAATTGATACGATAGCTATCTAATTTATAGGCCAATAACAATCAGGGAACAAGCATAATGATATAACTTGAAAGTAGGCATGCATGCTATGGCATATGTATAACAGAAAACATATATATATATTTATTCACTCACAACAACAGCCTACAAGAAGGGAATTGAAACTTGCCTGGTAGTCGAGTACGATAAGGGGTAGTGGTAGCGGGTCCCGGGTCAGCTTGGTGATCTATAAATAGCCAAGACATTCGGGATTAATCACTTAACATCTTAAGAGTTAAGTTATACTTAAATCGAAACACGTTCTTGAGTTATCTCGTTATACCCCTTTTAGTGGATTCCTTTTATCATCGATCCGACCCGACATTCGTTCGTTAATACGACATGTCATTGCACTTACACTTGGGACATACTTAAGTCATACAAGTTCTAAAGTCGATCATTACGAATCAATATTATACTTCGAGTTTTATCGCCCGTTTTCTAAGTGTTTTACCGAAGTTATAAAAGAGTCGTCTTTTAGGGGTTCGTTCGCGTTTAACCTCGACTCGAACATTTTTAATAAATCGAAAAATGATCCTTTTGACATACGGTTTTCTTTCACACCTTCCTTTTTACCTCTAGTATTTATTTACCAAGATTCGCCATGTCGTTACATAGTTTACGAGGGTTCAATTTCAGTTACGAACTTTCGTTTACGGATTCGAACTACTTTTAGTAAATCGGTCATAAATCCTAAACCGTAAGTCTGTTTCACGTGATCTTTATATCAAAACGAAGCTTAGAACATTACCTATCCTATCATGGCAGATAAAGCTTCTGGACAGTAGGTTTTTGACACGGAAAATGGCGTACAAAACAGGGTATTGTAAAATCGGGCATTATAACGGCTGTAAATCGAATATCTACAAATTTCAAATCTTCCCATAAACATGGTATCCATTCCAGACAACATATACATGATTTATATACATGAACTGAGGCCAAGCAATGCCTTTCCGTTCATCTAACTATTTTCATCATTTATCCAAGATCCATACATAATCATGCTTATAATCTTAACATAAACATAACTAAGCTATATCTATCATAAACATGCTTAAAACTCAAAGTAGATCTAGGGTTTTCAAGTCTTATACCTTCCTTGTAGTATGTACTAGCCTCACAAAGCTTGGTATTGCCCTTGGATAGCCTTAACTTAGCTAGGATCAACCATGAAAACAAGAAAAACAAAGATTAGTACATGATGAACACTATTCACCCTCCTCTTTTTTGATTTTTTTGAAAATGGAAACAAAGGAATTTGGAGCTAAGATTTTGAGGAGATAAGTTTTATGAAATATAAGACTCACCTTAAAAATTTCAAGAACAAACAATGGTTGGAAGTTGGATTTTGATTTTGGATTTAGAGCATAAGCCGAATGGTATGTTTCAAGAGAATGGTGGAGTTGTTTTGTGTTTTTGCTTGGCTAACCTCTTGCTCCCATCTTGAATTATTGAGATATTATCTCATAAAGTAGCTTTATTAAAGCTAGTATGTCATGCATGAGGTAATTTCAAGAGACAAGTGTTGGTTTTTAGTGGATGGATGATGGAATGAACTAAGTACTTGGTTTTGATTCTAAGTGTGCTAGTTGCTTAAGTAACTACTTGGTTGCTAGATATTTTCTACTAGCACATGCATGCATCTTGATTCCCGGCTTGTTTCTGTGTCCGGTTATTGCTCATTTCGATTGATCGTTCGGGCGAATAACTAAGTAGTTTCACCTCTAGGGTTTACCGGAAAATTTCTCGATATTCATAATACCTTCCCAATCCTTAATATAATCCTCGTGATGACCATGTAGGATATTTAATCTCGATACGAACTTAATCCGTAATCTAGGATTCGTTCGCTTTATTGATTAATCTCGTTATAACGTTTTAGCAGTTTCTAGAACGCTTGTTTCACTGCCTCAGTGGTTTCCTACCTTCATTCTTAAATCAAATATAATAACATCCCAAAATATCAAATCCTCAAAGTTAATATCTCAATTCTTGGATTATAATAATATTTAATCCACTGTCCGGTTAAATATTATACCGAAAAAGAATTTGGAATTTCTGAATTCCGATCGTCTCTGCATTCACTTATTTCCTCCGCGTATTACTAATATGACTTCGAAACATCCATATCACGTCCCGTACATAGGGTGGCGTGAAAAGTTTTCCAACTTACAAAATCACTATTCATCCACCAAATTACTATGCACGTACAGGAAACACTATGCACGTACGGGAAACACTATGCACGTACGGGAAACACTATGCACGTATGGGAAACACTATGCACGTATGGGAAACACTATGCACGTATGGGAAACACTATGCACGTACACATTTCCCTTCAAGGATCCATTAGCTCCTTCCTGGATGGTAGATTATTCTTATCTAGGTCCTCAACCATCGAATTACTCTATTCTGACAATATACCAATGCATCAGGATCATTGTCCAAAGCAATATCCATTCATTACAATCATTGTTCTTTGAAACCACCATTCATTAGAGCTAGTGACCTTGTTGTCGGAATCATTGTTCCTCATTTTATCATTTCTTAATAAAAAGTTTTAATTATATCCAAAATTTGGGGTTCTTACAGTCTCCCCTCCTTAAAAGGATTCCGTCCCGGAATCAGGTAGGAAGCAAAGAGTCGTTTGCCTGTCGTTCACTTTTTAGCTTCCCGGTCAATTCTTAGTCGTTCTACCCTTCCTAAGCACATCTTCTAGTGCTACAATCCATACTGTATCCTTTTTCCATCAACGTTGCTACTTTTCATACAACTCACTATCCGGGTTATACTCTTACTCAGTCTTATCCTTATTGATACCTGCAGTAGCATTGGTATCACTATCACCCTACGAATTCGGAGGTAACCTCGCTCGTACTGTGCATTTCCTGATCGCTTTAATCTTCGCAATCTCGATCAATATAGAGAAGTGGAAAGATTTATTGAGAGATCACTATGATCAATTCAACATTTGTTATATTGCATAGTTAGTACAGAAGGGGGCCAACCTTTAGTACTTGACAAGCAATTAAACAAGTCATGGTATTCCACTTAGACTTCTATCACATAGACAGATAGTCACGTAGCAGTACCTCCCCTCCTAAAAGGGTTGTTCTTCTCAATTCATAAAGAAGATGAATAAGAGAGAAGAAAAGAAAAGAGTTCTAAAGGATTATAGAAAGCTTTCATGATTGTAGAATATCATACTCAGAATTTACCTCTGAACTATAGAGGTTTATCAAAGAAGAAATTAATCATAATTATATCCAATACTATTTGATCGCAATCTCACGTGTCCACATATCTTGCTGCTTTGTCCATTATTCTATGGACAAATACTCTTGTTCAATCTTAGCGATACTCACATTCGGGAAATCCTTCAACCTTTCAGGTTAAATCTTAGATTTCTCACTTGACATCATTATTACTGACATCCCATATCATGTTACTAGCTTTTTCATAACTATAATATTGACACTATCAGGTTGTCATCCTGAGAATTCATTAGAAAACCCATTCATAACATTCCTTGCTTCTCATTCCATAGTTGCTTTCCCAGCCTTTTCTTTATCAATCACATCCTACTTATTATCTGATTCTTACTCATTTCTATTATTTACTTTCACCTTCACCTCTTTATTGAGACACCTTTTTGCACTTGGTACCTTCTTATCGGTATTCCGTCACATTTATTCTATAATCATCACGTTATTCCAATTTAAACTTTCCGAAATGAATCTGGCCCGATCCCTTTAACTTAGATTCATATAATCTACTTCTGCCAACCTTGTTTCTCATCACTTGTTCTTTTCTATCCGTGGTTTTCCACAGGTTGTCTTTCGTAAGTCAGACCAGGTCGTATATCTACCGGCTCATGCTCTTATCATCTATCGAGCATCTGCATTTTACTAGCGTAGCCTGGCCACATGAAAACCCGTTATGACCGTGCTATAAGTTTTGGGGGTAAGGCTGGCTCGAATACCGCCGTCCGAACACTTTTAAACTCTCAGGTGGCCCAATAAGTCTCGGGCTCAACCGCCCTTCCCTCCAAGTCTCATTAATTCTTTCCATGGGAATATCTTTAACATCATGAATCATCAACCTCATATTCTCTATCTTGTTTGCGCAGAAGTACACTAACATAAACTTGTTTGTCATTCATCAACATGCCATTTAGTTAATCAATGGCAGCACTTTCTTTATCTTTACATTGTCATCTACTTTCTTAGAAGAATCACCATCGCTTGTTGTTTACGTAGTGCATTAATAGCTAATCCTACGGGTTTCAATTCCTTTAGGGAGACAAAGTAATCACTATTCCTTATCCATAAGGAACACTTCCTGAACTTGATGTAGATATTACATGAAGTAGATACAATTGCAGAAGAGTTTCAAGCATCGCCGCTATGTCAGGTTGATGAAACTATCACTCATGCAGCTTCCATAAAAGACTGGAAACTTAACGATTTACTTCGTTAATTTTGTATCATGGTCCTGGTCTGCCTCAAAACGGGACCTTCTAAGGTACGTAATATGCTTAAGACTCCATCAGGAATCGAATCTTTACTTAAACTATTGTTACCTTCGATTCTTGCACAATCATCAAAAGGAATGTAACTTCCTCCACTCCAATATGACCTTCAAGGTCTTTCCAAATATCATTTTGTTTCTTCGGTATGAACATTTATAATTATTCCTTTATACTTAGACTGTCGGCCACCTCATTGGCGATAATAATAATTTCTGGTAATCCTTGTTCTCTGGATATATTCCAATTCAAACATTTCTACCTCATTCTCTCATTATTGGGTGAAAGCATGCTCCCTTAAGCTCTGCTGATGGAGAAAAATATATTTATCAGTCTTTCTCCATAAGTCATTGCTTCCACATACCCGTGGGAACTTTATCACGTTTATTCTCAATCCTACTTAGGATACTTCTTTTCTTAGTTCTTTCCCTATCTTAGGATAATCTCAACCTTTATAGGTTCAATCCATACTTCCTCAGGGTTTCATACATGCCTCATCTGGCATTATTGTTACTATGTCATACATTCCTTACCAAACTTCCATTTTGAAGTTCGGAATATTACCTTTTTCCTTGTAAGGTTTCATAGGCCATCCTTATCATTCCTCCGGTATTTTCTGGGAACCGGGTATATCAAAATGTCATTGATAAATACTCTAATAATTCTATCTATGTTCTTTCCAGAACTCTTTTTAATAATCCTTACCGGTCATTGTTGCCTTAGCAAGTCCAGCTCATATCATCTGAAGTCATAATGTCGTTATTAGGGTTAATACCACCCCTTGTGCACTCCCCAGGGTTTGTCTTAATTTATTGATATCCTATCCTTAATTCAACTGCCAATGAATTCTTGCATCTTATAATTGGCAATCAGATCATGTATCCTTAATAAAGGTCTCTTTTCAATCATTCTCATTTGATAATCGATCGGTGGCTTAATGCCACCCTCTTCTTTCAGATAGTTGTCAGCCTATTTGGCCTTTCAAAAGGCAACGTATGCCTATCTGCACTCTTACAGAACTTGGTAAGGGTAGCAAGGATGTTTTGGAAGATATTGGTCGAGTTCAACGTGAATCTCTTAGTACTTATCGTTCTTCTCAAATGTACTTGCCTTAGACAAAATTTCTACAGCATACTGATCCATCTCTAACCATTTCCATACTCTCTTCATAAACCTTCGTTGTTTACTTCCCTTAGTCGTAATATGTTCATGGTATTCATGATACCCTAACAACATACATCTCAAGTCACTATACTTCCATTTTACTCGTAATCTTGGACAACCATATACACATGAGTCACTTTAGTACGGGTCACCCCATCCCAAAAAGGTCTAGTAAATTCCCCATCAAAACATGGGTTGCAAAGGGTTTAGTAGAAGATTCCTACGATCTCATTAATATTTCCTTTATATCAGAAGCCCTTGCAGTCGGTGCTTACTCAGAAGCAACCCTGCTTTGTCTTTTCATTGCTGGTCTAGTCACTTTATAGTCCGTTGTGACTTGGCCTCAACTGGCCACACTAAAATAAAAATATATGATTTTAAGGGTTGGCTAATTAGCATTACTTTTCTAGCAATTGCCGGCATAGTGTCTTCTTCTTTGATACCTTTCTACCTTTCCAAAACTTTATTTCATATAAGTCTTAATCGGCTACTCAGCGCCGTCTCCGGTCGCCTTTCCTCTATTTTTATCTTTTCAACTATTCTTATCAATCCCGCGTGCCACGCAAGCTTACCATTCCTGGCATAACAGCCTTTTCACTTAAGTCAATCCCGGAGTTTCTCCGTCCGGCTAATTTCTTACTTACATTTCCTGTTTTCGTCCAATCTCACTTCATCATTTTATCACTACCGTCGATTGTAATGCTCAGGGTCCGTTTACTAACCCATTTTACAGCATCCTTACCAAAATCACAGGGTTTGCTCCAGTTTCTACTCTCTTCCATGACATTCTCTAATAATCAGAAAGACAAGGTTTGCCAAAATTCACCGAATTCCTTTCCAGACTCAGGGAAATTTTGATCAATCTACCCACCTACTGGTAACATTAAGGAGACCAGTTTCGAAACCTGAAGAATAGTTCTATGAACCTCCTAGTAGGTAGAACCGTAAGCAGTCATAATTAACGAAATAATCGTCATCGGGTTGGAAATTTAACCCCTGGAGAGGAACCAATTATATACATCCCTTAGAAGGGAATCAACAGTTTTAAACTGAAACTTGTCACAATGTCCTGATACCTATACGTCCTGATATTCAATATTACCAAATGTCAGTCTACCTGACTACCAGTCTCAGAAGGAACATTACCGTCGGAGTTGGTTGTTCCACAAAAATTGGCACTACTAAGGCCATCCGAACCTGGTGAACCACGCTGTTCGAATGCATCCGCAAGTACTTTGTCGTGCTGCGCAAGCACACATCCTAATCTTTTATGCGAAGCGTCATTGGAAGCACAAAGTCTCCCTTTTCCATTAAGTAATGCCAGCTCTTGGTCGTTACCAATTTCACCTTTTAGCTCCAGGAAGATTTTCTCACATTTTTCTCTTTAACTGATGATCGTATTACTTGATCTATTATAATTCCGCATCGGAATAAACTTAAGGTAACTACTGCAATTCTTTGAAAGAAAGAATTTAATATTCCTCTGAATTACATGCATCTAACATTTCCGGTTCATCATTTTACTGAGTTGAAATTAACCCTATACTTAGTCTCTGGCAGTAGTCTCATTACGAGTTCATCTTGACTCACTGGTCTTATCTTCCGGTAGGTTCTGAGATCATTGTCTTGCTTACTACTTCCTTATATAACTTTATCCAATCATGCTATCACTTCCCAA
The DNA here is from genome assembly GCA_036435485.1 of Saposhnikovia divaricata. Taxonomy (NCBI): domain Eukaryota; kingdom Viridiplantae; phylum Streptophyta; class Magnoliopsida; order Apiales; family Apiaceae; genus Saposhnikovia; species Saposhnikovia divaricata. The sequence goes on from CM071594.1 coordinate 63,751,685, forward strand.
TGTCTTTACTTTCTAACTGATTCATTCATAAAATGAACATTTCCCTTAATAAAACCACCTTATCAATCTCAATTTGGTTCCATAATTTACAACCTACGACACCTGCCTTCTCATGGTGAATTATTACTGACCATATTCATACTAATTCATTTATCAAATGATATGGCACTTACTGCCTCCTTCTCAACTATTCCTAGGGACTCTGCTCCTCGCCCTAAATCGATGTCTTTGATAATCATACATCCCTCTAGCTCTTTCTTCGTTAAGATGGAAGTCTCTAGGGATTCTCGTCTATTCCCGTATAAGATCTCAAGTGATCCTTATCTGCTGGAACCTCTTCCGGGTCTCCAGTAGGGTACTCCATCGAATTACCCGCTGATCTTCAGCATATAAAGCATCATCGCGCTGCAGCTCGTATGCCCCAAGGTCTGTCGCCTTACTCGTCAATACGATATCGAGCAAAGTTATTATCACGATACTTAAGAGTTCCCATAAGGGTTTTATATGTCATCACTACATTAAGTAGTCCGACTATGAACTTGGCAAGAGTTCTTATTATCTTAACGAATTTATTGTTTTAACGTCGCCTCATCTCTGGGGTTTATAACGTACGCTCTGATACCACTTCTGTAACACCCCCAGATCCGGGGTCCGGGATCCGGTGGTTACGGTTTCCAATTCTGTCCACAACAATTGAACTTTCCTTAACATAAAATAAATTACGTCTCTATGACCCAACACAACAATATAAAACACACCCGTTATAGTCCCAGAGATGAAATCAGAGCACAATCAAATTTTTATTAATCACATTATGAGTTCTTACAATCCAAAAGAATTTCAATATAAATACATACTCTTTGCCATCCATTTACATAAGTCATACTAGACCATATTCTTGGTAGTGAAAGAATAAATATATCCTACCAATAGCTTCTTCTTCAGCTCTGGTAGTCTCATCGTCCTCGCCCGCGACGAGTGCGCCTTGTGTGAGTCATCTAGTCTAGCTGTTGTTGTGATATAATAATAAAGCAAGGGTGAGCAATAGCCCACCAACAATAATATATAACTGAACGATAATATATAACAGTTCAAAAGTATCTTTCAAACCATATGTCATGCATTTACGGAAATGATGCCAGTATAATATGAACGATGAAGTTACAAGGTAACTTAAAGTATTTTTTTGTAGAAATATCTGCTACATCAAAAGTAAGCGTGATATTCTCATTGTCATTAAAAAGAGGAACTTGCATGAAAAGATTGCAATTCCAGTTATGAACACTTTTCCAGCTCTGCCAACAGTAATCATGTTGCAGGAAATAAATAAGTTTGGATGATGAACCAATGATGGAGTATTCACCGCGCCCGCTGTTCCAATCTTGATGATCTGTCGAGATCGTACAGCTCAAATTAGATTTACTACCGGTAGAAGGAAGAACTGACGGCTTTACTTGTCTACCGCCTTACTAGCTCTCCCCGGCCAACGGTTGGGCCAAAGGGGATGGACCGGCGCTACTCGGCCTCTTACACGACTCCTAGTTCAAATAGAATTCATGATTCTGAATGTAACGTTCGTCCCCCTTTCCCCAAGTATAATACTTGTTGATAAGACTCTACAAGGTAGTCGTATCTAGTTGGAAAGGAAAATTCACCAACAACTTCCAAGCTGTGGCTTGGTATCGAATATTAACTTGTTCCAACACTCTTACCCCTCGAAAGATGAGGAGGTAAACAACGACATAATAAGTCACAGCACCCGAGTTGCGAGTGAATAGAATACTTTATGACCGGGAAGTCGACAAGATAAATAACATTTTTCCAAGTAAGGTTCCCTTATTATTAGGGAGATAGACTCAAAGAAGAATGATGTCTGAGAACCTTTCTTGATATATGATTAATAATAATATGACTCCAAAATATTTTCTGTAATAATCGAAGAAGATAAACCTTATTGAGGTTATTCTAAGTATGAAATAAATATTCAGAGAATATTTATTGAATTAAAAATATTTAAAGAATATTTAAAAATATGAAAGGATATCTTTAATCAGAGTATTTTTCAAAATAATCCCTGAAGAAATATCAGGAGAATATTTATTGAATAAATAAATATTTAAATGAATATTCAAAATAATATTCATTTCTTAATAGGACCTGAAAGGAATATTTAAGACAATATTCATAATTAATTAGGAATTTAAATGAATATTCGAAAAGTAATATTCATTTAATGAATAATATTCTAAATGAATATCAAGTAATATTCATTTAGTAATCCAAGCCCTAAAGGAATATTCGAGATAATATTCGATAAATAATTCAGGCTTCAGATGAATATTTAAAATAATATTCATCAAGTAATTAATATCTTAAATGAATTTACAAAAGTAATATTTATTTAATAAAATAATATTCTAAATGAATATCCAAATAATATTCATTTAGTAGTCTCATCTTTAGAAGAATATTCGAAATAATAATCGATAAATAATTCGACTCTGAATGAATATTAAAAAATATTATTCGTCGAATAGTTACGTTCAAATAATTATTTGAAGTAAGGATCGTTAAAATAAATAATCTCGAATGAATATTCAAATAATATTCGTTGCCCGAATAATGGAAAATATTTACTTAGATATTTTCTTTCGAGGTAATCTCGATATGTCAAGAAATATTGACTCCCGGTCTATATTTGATGAATAAGATGTATACACCCTTCTCTGAGGGTCTTACAATAACCGACTTATAATTGATACGATAGCTATCTAATTTATAGGCCAATAACAATCAGGGAACAAGCATAATGATATAACTTGAAAGTAGGCATGCATGCTATGGCATATGTATAACAAAAAACATATATATATATATATATATATATATATATATATATATATATATATATATATATATATATATATATTCACTCACAACAACAGCCTACAAGAAGGGAATTGAAACTTGTCTGGTAGTCGAGTACGATAAAGGGGTAGTGGTAGCGGGTCCCGGGTCAGCTTGGTGATCTATAAATAGCCAAGACATTCGGGATTAATCACTTAACATCTTAAGAGTTAAGTTATACTTAAATCGAAACACGTTCTCGAGTTATCTCGTTATACCCCTTTTAGTGGATTCCTTTTATCATCGATCCGACCCGACATTCGTTCGTTAATACGACATGTCATTGTACTTACACTTGGGACATACTTAAGTCATACAAGTTCTAAAGTCGATCGTTACGAATCAATATTATACTTCGAGTTTTATCGCCCGTTTTCTAAGTGTTTTACCGAAGTTATAAAAGAGTCGTCTTTTAGGGGTTCGTTCGCGTTTAACCTCGACTCGAACATTTTTAATAAATCGAAAAATGATCCTTTTGACATACGGTTTTCTTTCACACCTTCCTTTTTACCTCTAGTATTTATTTACCAAGATTCGCCATGTCGTTACATAGTTTACGAGGGTTCAATTTCAGTTACGAACTTTCGTTTACGGATTCGAACTACTTTTAGTAAATCGGTCATAAATCCTAAACCGTAAGTCTGTTTCACGTGATCTTTATATCAAAACGAAGCTTAGAACATTACCTATCCTATCATGGCAGATAAATCTTCTGGACAGTAGGTTTTTGACACGGAAAATGGCATACAAAACTGCGTATTGTAAAATCGGGCATTATAACGGCTGTAAATTGAATATCTACAAATTTCAAATCTTCCCATAAACATGGTATCCATTCCAGACAACATATACATGATTTATATACATGAACTGAGGCCAAGCAATGCCTTTCCGTTCATCTAACTATTTTCATCATTTATCCAAGATCCATACATAATCATGCTTATAATCTTAACATAAACATAACTAAGCTATATCTATCATAAACATGCTTAAAACTCAAAGTAGATCTAGGGTTTTCAAGTCTTATACCTTCCTTGTAGTATGTACTAGCCTCACAAAGCTTGGTATTGCCCTTGGATAGCCTTAACTTAGCTAGGATCAACCATGAAAACAAGAAAAACAAAGATTAGTACATGATGAACACTATTCACCCTCCTCTTTTTTGATTTTTTTGAAAATGGAAACAAAGGAATTTGGAGCTAAGATTTTGAGGAGATAAGTTTTATGAAATATAAGACTCACCTTAAAAATTTCAAGAACAAACAATGGTTGGAAGTTGGATTTTGATTTTGGATTTAGAGCATAAGCCGAATGGTATGTTTCAAGAGAATGGTGGAGTTGTTTTGTGTTTTTGCTTGGCTAACCTCTTGCTCCCATCTTGAATTATTGAGATATTATCTCATAAAGTAGCTTTATTAAAGCTAGTATGTCATGCATGAGGTAATTTCAAGAGACAAGTGTTGGTTTTTAGTGGATGGATGATGGAATGAACTAAGTACTTGGTTTTGATTCTAAGTGTGCTAGTTGCTTAAGTAACTACTTGGTTGCTAGATATTTTCTACTAGCACATGCATGCATCTTGATTCTCGGCTTGTTTCTGTGTCCGGTTATTGCTCATTTCGATTGATCGTTCGGGCGAATAACTAAGTAGTTTCACCTCTAGGGTTTACCGAAAAATTTCTCGATATTCATAATACCTTCCCCAATCCTTAATATAATCCTCGTGATGACCATGTAGGATATTTAATCTCGATACGAACTTAATCCGTAATCTAGGACTCGTTCGCTTTATTGATTAATCTCGTTATAACGTTTTAGCGGTTTCTAGAACGCTTGTTTCACTGCCTCAGTGGTTTCCTACCTTCATTCTTAAATCAAATATAATAACATCCCAAAATATCAAATCCTCAAAGTTAATATCTCAATTCTTGGATTATAATAATATTTAATCCACTGTCCGGTCAAATATTATACCGAAAAAGAATTTGGAATTTCTGAATTCCGATCGTCTCTGCATTCACTTATTTCCTCCGCGTATTACTAATATGACTTCGAAACATCCATATCACGTCCCGTACATAGGGTGGCGTGAAAAGTTTTCCAACTTACAAAATCACTATTCATCCACCAAATTACTATGCACGTACAGGAAACACTATGCACGTACGGGAAACACTATGCACGTATGGGAAACACTATGCACGTATGGGAAACACTATGCACGTATGGGAAACACTATGCACGTACTCATTTCCCTTCAAGGATCCATTAGCTCCTTCCTGGATGGTAGATTACTCTTATCTAGGTCCTCAACCATCGAATTACTCTATTCTGACAATATACCAATGCATCAGGATCATTGTCCAAAACAATATCCATTCATTACAATCATTGTTCTTTGAAACCACCATTCATTAGAGCTGGTGACCTTGTTGTCGGAATCATTGTTCCTCATTTTATCATTTCTTAATAAAAAGTTTTAATTATATAGAAAATTTGGGGTTCTTACAGTATGGCTTCCACATTCTTTATCTTCTCTCCATCTTGGCTTGTTGGAGCATTGACCACCAAAGCTATACTTCCACCTTTCTTCTGTCTCTTTTCGACTTCTTCATCCTGTTGCAGCTCGAGCTCATAGGTCTTTAGAATTCCATACACTCTCTCAAGTGTAAAATCTTTGTAGTCTTGAGAATTTCTCAATGAGACTGTTACTGGCTTCCATTCTTTAGGTAAAGACCACAGAAATTTCAGGTTGGAATCTTTGGTTTCATATACTCTCCCATACAACTTTAATCCATTTAGCAGTTTCTGAAATCTACTAAATATATCAGTCAGACTTTCACCTAAACTGAAGTGAAAATTTTCATACTGTTGTATGAGGAGTTGTTTCTTATTCTCTCTAACTTGCTCAGTTCCTTCACAGAGTGTTTGTATAGTGTCCCACACTTACTTGGCAGTGGTGCAGTTTATGACATTATCGAACATGTCCTGATCAATACCATTGAACAGTATATTCATGGTCTTCTAATCCTTCTGGACTTCTTCTTTGTCTGCTTCTGTGAATTCTGCTGGCAGTTTGGGAATAGGCCTTCCAGCAGCTGCGGTTCCAGCTATTTTTCCAACTGTAGTGTTTACCTTCATAGGAATATGAGGGCCTTTCTCTATGCAGTTCACATAGCCTTCATCAATGGATAAGAGATGTAAATGCATCTTTACTTTCCAATGAAAGTAATTATCTTTGTCAAGGACTGGTATCTTCACGCCTGTATCCTTCTTTCCCATGGGGTGATCTTTAGACTTCTTGTATGATAGAAGCTTGCTTTGATACCAATTGTTATTTCCCAGTTATACACCACGAGATTGTTGGGTTTCAAGCAATCAAACGCAGCGGAAAAACGCGAAAAATAAAAATAAAATTGAAACCCACCGCAAGGATCCATGCGAGAATTGTATATTTAATTCGTAGTTCACAAAAATCAGTACCTTAAGAGCTTTCCGATGTCTGAGAGTGAAGAATGGATTGTTCGATCACCACGTATCCCGCACGAGCGATGTACGTCTCTATGGTATCCACACGAACGCTTTCTTGAAGGAATCGCAGTGTACTAGCACCAAGAACTCGAATTTTCTCCTCTCTTGCTCTCTCCTCTTTTGCTCTTAGGGTTTAGTGTTTTTAATGATAATAAAAACGTGTATAACCTAGCAGCCACAAAAGAGAGTTATATAGTTGGAGATAAAAACGAAATTCTAACTCTAATCTCTTTAGAGTTTGTCTCAATCCAAATTCTGTTAAATCTCATCTTATTAAGTCTTACTTAATAAGCAAGCTACTGAATTTTGGATTATTAATAATTCGAATTTAGTTTCTTTAATTAATCAAGTCAATACTTAATTAATTAATTAACAATTTGACTTATCATCTTAATTTAAATCCGATTATTTAAATTAAATTATCCTTCATGCGCTCTTGTGTATGACCCTATAGGTTATTATTATATTGGCAACAATTTTATTTAATAAATAAAATCGTAAACAATGAGCGGTATCTAGTAATACATCATTGTTACCCAATTAATAATAATTAAATCGGTGAATCGATTTCGCCTTTCGTGAATAATGTTACATGTAATATAATCCCTTTAACCATGATATTATAGATTAAACTGGAGGCATGGAATGTGTCATCCTCGTCATAATTTAATCTTTGTTTTCTTGATCGATGAGTAGACTATTCAAACAAATCATTATTTGAGCACGGCCATGCATTTCATAGTCTCATTCAAACAAGAGGCCAATAATATCACTCCTATATATTTATATATATTAAGGAGGGTTAAATTCCATCTAGATCATTCACATTTCTCATACGATTCATAATATACCCAAGACCATCTTTATCATTACCCGATTAAAGATAACTTTTGATAGAATCAAAGTATATTAATTCTCATATAGAAATGTAATGACTTCAGGTCTAAGGATCATTACATCATTATCACATTGAGATTCATAATGACACATTTATTCATTCCATGTTGAATCTCATAGTGGGTCTATCCAGTACATCGTACTCATACATGTACCTATGCATTGACTTTAGTATCATCATACTTATGATCAATGAGAAGTGATCATCAGTCAATCAACATACTAGTCTCGATGTATTATTATTGTCCCAATAACAATAATACTTGACTAGGGATATTCAAGATTATTATACTGTATATTATCTCATAATTATATAGTTCGTATCAATAATCTAGGGACATTTATTATACTAACAATTATATCGCAGTAAATACTAAGCATAATAAAACATCAATATAATCAAAACAGAACATAAATGTCAATGACGAAGTTTAACTAAACTGAAATGTATTGCCTCTATGGCACCTACACTAACAGAGATTGTAGAAGGGGGTTGAATACAATCTTGACTAAATTCTTTTGAATTGGTGAGGTCTTAGAACTAAATGTTATAAGAACAGAAAGTAAACAAGGTAAACAAGTTATCTAAGACACATACAACACAAGATATAAAAAATCTCAGGTGAGTTTGTTCGGTCCACCTGATGGTTGTATTTGATGAAAATACTCTGTGTAGAAATACACAGCTGCGGGCTACAATGTCTTAGTGTTTACAAGAAAACCTAATGCAATATCTGATATGCTCTCTGTTTTCTTCTCTACTAAAACTATGCTGCTCATACAACTTATTTAAATTATATGAAGACAAGTGAAAATACGTAAAACGTAACGATACATTTTTGTTATAACTTGTCACACACACATGTTTGAAGTGGTATCCATTTCTGGATATGTCTTGAAGATCTTCTTTCCTTGATTTGGATAATCCCAGCATGCTTCAAGTCAGTGTATGTTTCTTTCTTTATAAGTTACTAAGTTCTTGACATGACTTAGCTTCCAAGCCCACGTGATGCTTTATGCAGAAGGTCTTTTTACTCTTCATCTTTATCTCTAAAAAGTAGCTTTAATCAAAAAGATAATCTTTTCAAAAGTCAATAAGCTTTTCTGTTTATTGAGCAGTGCTTGAACTTCCCAGATAAAATAGCTGATCCTTATGCATTCATCAAGATATCCTTTGAATTCTTCAGTAGTAAAGTAATCATGTTGGAGGTTTCTTTCACTCTTATTGTTGCCCTTGAAGTCGGATAAACAATGACTGACTTCACCTTTCACTTGGAACAGTTTGAGCCTTCAAATATTTACAATTTGACTCTCTACTCGTAACATCCTTTGTGTAATTGATCATTGTCTATAAGTCACGGGTTGCAAAGTAATTCTGGGTTTTGTTCTTCATTCAATATGTTCCATTAGAGAACTCTGGCATTACTGATAATCCAAGATGAGTTCTCGAACTGATAGATCTTGAGTTCTCGAATGTTGACTTCTCGAATAGTCCCTTTCATTGAGTTCTAGAATGACTTCTCGAACAGCCTATGTAGACTTCTCGAATAGTCCCTTTCATTGAGTTCTCGAATGACTTCTCGAATAGCCTATGTAGACTTCTCGAATAGAGGTAGTGGCCTACTTCTCGAACTAGGACTTCTCGAATAACCCTTTTTGTTGAGTTCTCGAATCCACCAAATCTAAGATAACTCGAATAGTGTTATGGCAGTGGGTTGACTTCTCGAACTCTACTTTTCTTGACTTCTCGAATATACTTGCATGGTTACAGTAAGCTCTCTTCTGATTACAGGTACTTGATTAAAGCATCTTATGGCTTATTATAGAAATACTCTCTAACTGCTTGCAGAATTCCTTTCTCAAGATGTAGCTTTAGTTGATCTGCATTTCAGTTAGCTTTCTGATTTATTTGTCAGCTTCGATTCCTTTATTCATTTTCTGCCTTGTGGTATGTGTTATCATCATCTATAGACATGTATGTCTCAACAAGATCAATCAGAGAATAACTCGGGGTGGGAAAATTTTGAAGAGGAGACAGTTGTATTGGATCCTAAACGAAGATGTATGGAAAATGAGGATATTATGGGGGATGATAGAGTGGATATGTTAATCGGGCCTATAGGAAATGATGGGTCAAAAAACTTGCGAGAGGCGGGTCCTGTGGTATAGGCCCACCTAAACAAATGAGTATCATAGCTTGGAACTGTCGTGGGCTGGCCAACCCACGAGTAGTTAGATTTCTGAGTGAAATTGTTACCCGAATAAGGCCAAGATTTATTTTTCTTTCTGAAACATTAGTTAAAAAAAATAAAGTTCAATAGGTTTGCAAGAAACTAGGTTTTGTATGCTGTTGAAATGTGGATGCTCATGGTATTGGAGGAGGATTGGCTCTCATATGGAAAAATGAGTGTGATATTTTGATAACATACAGTAGTCAACATTATATCGATTTTGAAGTGAGGATTGAACAAATAGGGAGGTGGAGGTATAACGGGTTCTATGGCTGTCCAGAGAGGGGTAGAAGGTAAGAGTCTTGGTCTATGTTACGCGATTTAGCAACACGGTCGAGCTTACCATGATGTATATTAGGGGATTTCAATGACCTTATGACGGCAGATGAAAAACAAGGTGGTTGTATGCATCCAAGAGTATTGCTTGATGGTTTCAGTGATGTCATAGATGAATACGAGGACTTAGGCTTTACAGGAAGCAAGATTACATGGGAGAGGTCGAGGGGAAGTGCGAGGTGGATCCAGGAACATCTAGATCGAGGATTACCAAATCAACAGTGGAGAGACATGTTTCCACTAGCAGAGGTGACAGTGCTTGATATTTCAACATCTGACCACTTGCCGTTGAGTTTACATTTGAATAGATAGATATATGTGTCAAAAACTCATCGTTTCCGCTTTGAAAACATGTGGTTAAGGGAGAAGGACTGTTTACATATTATTCAGACAAGCTGGTTGGAAATTTCTAATCAGGACTTAATTGATAAAATTCAATACTGTTGTCTTAAGCTGGAAGAGTGGGGTGGAGGCATGGTGAAGGAATTTAAGGTCAAGATGAAGGAATATAGGCAGATATTACGGAAACTGAGATCGAGAAGAGATGCTTATGGAGTTGGCCAGTATAATGAGGTCAGGTGGGAATATTTAAATCTGCTAGAAAAGCAAGAAATATATTAGCAACAGAGAGCCAAACAATTTTGGTTACAAAATGGTGATCAAAATACCCGATATTTTTATAAATATGCATCAACAAGGTGGATAAATAACCATATTAATGGACTTAAAGATTAAAATGGAGATTGGGTGGAGGAGGAAGGGAAGATTCAGGATGTCATTGTGAGCTATTTTGAGAACCTTTTTACTGCGACAACGTTAACAGATGAAGGTTTGTCTCAAAGGGAGTTAGTACAAAGTGTAATAGAAGAGCAAAATGAAGAACTCATGCAAGGTGTGACAACTGATGAGGTGAAAGCTGCAGTTTTTTCCATGCACCCAGAGAAATCCCCCGGACCAGATGGCTGAAACCCGGGTTTCTTTCAAGCTTTCTGGAAGTGATTGGTACATATGTTACAGAATTTTGTTACAGGTGAATTGCCTAGAGGAGTTAACCGCACTTTGGTATGCCTTATTCCAAAGGTTAAAAAACCTCAACAAATGACAGAGCTGAGACCGATATCCTTGTGTAATGTATTGGTCAGAATTGTTTCCAAGGTCCTTGCGAATAGAATTAAACCTTGTTTGAAAACTTTGATTTCAGATAAACAAGGTGCGTTCATAGAGGGACGTCTCTTTACCGATAATGCACTGCTGGCTTTTGAGATTAACCATTGTATAAAGAGACGTACACAAGGAAAAAGAAGAATTGCGGGACTCAAGCTTGATGTGTCAAAAGCTTATGATAGATTAGAGTGGAGTTATATTGAAGGTATGCTGATTAAATTTGGTTTTAATCAAATCTGGATTCAGAGGATGATGACATGTATCAAATCTGTAACATACAACTTTATGAACAATGGGAAGGTGTTTGGTGATGTTAAACCTCATAGGCGTATACGACGGGGAGATCCTATCTCCCCATATATCTATATTTTATGTGTTGGGGGTCTAAGTACTATTATTAGAAGACATGAGGAAGTAGGACTAATTCATGGTGTATCAATTGCAAGGGGAGCGCCAAGCATTTCACACCTTTTATTTGTCGATGACTGTTACTTGTTCTTCAGATCTATTGGGACAGAGGCAAGGATAATGAAGAATGTGTTAAGTCGTTATGAGAAACTGTCTGGACAAGCAATAAATCTAAATAAGTCAAGTGTGACTTTTAGTCCAAACATAGTGGAACGAGAACGAAACGAGGTGTGTGAGATTCTTCAAGTAAACGAGGTTCAAAAACCTGGAAAATATTTAGGAATGCCAATAAATGGGGGAAAGAAAAAAGTGTCAGTATTTCATTTCTTGACGGATAGAGTTAAACAGAAACTGCAAGGGCGGGGTAACAAAGTAATGTCGAAGACAGGGAAATCTACTTTGTTGAAGACTGCTGTTCAAACGATTCCAAATTTTTGGATGAATCTTTTTCTGATACCAAACGATGTCTGTGAGAATATAGAAGTGCAGATGAATGGCTTTTGGTGGGGACATGGAGTGGAAAATAAAGGTATAAGGTGGAAATCTTGGGACAAATTGTGTGTTATAAAAGAAGCTGGTGGGTTGGGGTTTAGAAGGCTCAGGAATTTTAACATTGCCATGCTTGCTAAACAAGGCTGGAGGCTGATAAATAATGATAATCCATTGGTTACAGCGTGCATGAAGGCGAAATATTTTTCTGATGGTGATTTCTAGACTGCAAAACTGGGAGCAAACCCTAATTACATGTGGAGAAGTATTTTATCACCATATGAAATTGTAAGAAAAGGATGTAGACGAAGGATTGGTGATGGAAGACAAACGGATATATGGAAAATACCGTGGATTCCGTGTGCAGAGAATGGATTTATGACCACAAGTATGCCTGGTGAATTGGAGGGGAGTAAAGTCTGGAGCTTAATGGAAGTTGATCATCACAAATGGGATGAGGATATATTACTTGATATATGTAATGAAAGGGATCGAAATTTAATTAAAAAAATTCCATTATCAAGACGAGAAAGAAATGACTCGTGGTTCTGGTTCTTTGATGACAAAGGCCGCTTCACAGTAAAAAGTTGCTACAAGATACTACAAGGGGAGGTGGACACACCATATGCACAATTCTGGAAGAAGCTTTGGAGCTTGAAGCTGCCTGGTAAGGTGATCCAATTCTTATGGCGTGTAACACCCCCAGATCCGGGGTCCGGGATCCGGTCGTTACGGTCTCCAATTCTGTCCACAACACTTGAAATTTCCTCAACATAAAATAAATTACATCTCTATGACCCAACACAACAATATAAAACACACCCGTTATAGTCCCAGAGATGAAATCAGAGTAACAATCAAATTTTATTAATCACGTTATGAGTTCTTACAATCCAAAAGAATTTCAATATAAATACATACTCTTTGCCATACATTTCCATAAGTCATACTTGACCATATACTTGGTACTGAAAGAATAAATCTATCCTACCAATAGCTTCTTCTTCAGCTCTGGTAGTCTCATCGTCCTCGCTGGCATCGAGTGCGCCTTGTACGAGTCATCTGTCCTAGCTGTTGTTGTGACATAATATGAACAACACAAGGGTGAGCGAAAGCCCACCAACAATAATATAACTGAACAGTGATACATATCTACAGCAGTTCAAATTATCCTTTGAAATCATATGCCATGCATTAATGAAGTTATTGCCAGTATAATATAAAGGATGAAGTTACCAGGTAACTCAAAATATTTGTTTGTAGAATTATCTGCTACATCAAAAGTAAGCGAGATATTCTCATTGTCATTAAAAGAGGAACTTGCATGAAAAGATTGCAATTCTAGTTATGAACACTTTTCCAGCTCTGCCAACAGTAATCATGTTGCAGGAAATAAATAAGTTTGGATGATGAACCAATGATGGAGTATTCACCGCGCCCGCTGTTCCAATCTTGATGATCAGTCGAGATCGTACAGCTCAAATTAGATTTACTACCGGTAGAAGGAAGAACTGACGGCTTTACTTGTCTACCGCCTTACTAGCTCTCCCCGGCCAACGGTTGGGCCAAAGGGGATGGACCGGCGCTACTCAGCCTCTTACACGACTCCTAGTTCAAATAGAATTCATGATTCTGAATGTAACGTTCGTCCCCCTTTCCCCAAGTATAATACTTGTTGATAAGACTCTACAAGGTAGTCGTATCTAGTTGGAAAGGAAAATTCACCAATAACTTCCAAGCTGTGGCTTGGTATCGAATATCAACTTGTTCCAACAATCTTACGCCTCGAAAGATGAGAAGGTAAACAACGACTTAATAAGTCAACAGCACCCGAGTTGCGAGTGAAGAGAATACTCTATGACCGGGAAGTCGACAAGATAAATAACATTTTCCAAGTAAGGTTCCCTTATTATTAGAGAGGTAGACTCAAAGAAGAATGATGTCTGAGAACCTTTCTTGATATAAGATTAATAATAATATGACTCCGAGGTATTTTCTGTAATAATCGAAGAAGATAAACCTTATTGAGGTTATTCTAAGTATGAAATAAATATCCAGAGAATATTTATTGAATTAAAAATATTTAAAGAATATTTAAGAATATTAAAGGATATCTTTAATCAGGGTATTTCTCAAAATAATCCCTGGTGAAACATCAGGAGAATATTTATTGAATAAATAAATATTTAAATGAATATTCAAAATAATATTCATTAATTAATAGGGCCTGAAAGGAATACTTAAGATAATATTCATAATTAATTAGGAATTTAAATGAATATTCAAAAAGTAATATTCATTTAATGAATAATATTCTAAATGAATATCAAGTAATATTCATTTAGTAATCCAAGCCCTAAAGGAATATTCGAGATAATATTCGATAAATAAATCAGGCTTCAGATGAATATTTAAAATAATATTCATCAGTAATTAATATCTTAAATGAATTTTCAAAAGTAATATTTATTTAATAAAATAATATTCTAAATGAATATCCAAATAATATTCATTTAGTAGTCTCATCTTTAGAAGAATATTCGAAATAATAATCGATAATCAGTTCGACTCTGAATGAATATTGAGAAATATTATTCGTCGAATGGTTACGTTCAAATAATTATTTGAAGTAAGGATCGTTAAATAAATAATCTCGAACGAATATTCAAATAATATTCGTCGCCCGAATAAGGGAAAATATTTACTTAAATATTTTCCTTCGAGGTAACCTTGATATATCAAGAAATATTGACTCCCGGTCTATAGTTGATGAATAAGATATATACACCCTTCTCTGAGGGTCTTACAATAACCGGCTTATAATTGGTACGTTAGCTGTCTAATTTATAAGCCAATAAACAATTAGGGAACAAGCATAATGATATAACTTGAAAGTAGGCATGCATGCAATGGCATATGTATAACAGAAAGCATTTATATATTCACAACAACAGCCTAAAAGAAGGGAATTGAAACTTGCCTGGTAGTCGAGTACGGTAAGGGGTAGTGGTAGCGGGTCCCGGGTCAGCTTGGTGATCTATAAATAGCCAAGGCATTCGGGATTAATCACTTAACATCTTAAAAGTTAAGTTATACTTAAATCGAAACACGTTCTCGAGTTATCTCGTTATACCCCTTTTAGTGGATTCCTTTTATCATCGATCCGACCCGACATTCGTTCGTTAATACGACATGTCATTGTACTTACACTTGGGACATACTTAAGTCATACAAGTTCTAAAGTCGATCGTTACGAATCAATATTATGCTCCGAGTTTTATCGCCCGTTTTCTAAGTGTTTTACCGAAGTTATAATCAAGCGGGTTTTTAGGGGTTCGTTCGCGATTAACTTTGATTCGAACATTTTTATAAAATCGTAAAACGATCTGTTTCACATGAGGTTTTCTCTCACACCTTCCTTTTTACCTCTAGTATTTAATTACCAAGATTCGCCACTGACTTACGTATTTTACGAGGGTTCAATTTTAATAACGAACTCGTACTTACGGTTTCAAACGTCTTTTAGTGAATCGGCCATAATTCCTAAACCGTAAGCCCGTTTCACATGATCTTTATATCAAAACGAAGCTTATAACATGATCTATCTTTCCATGGCAGAACATGATATTGGACAGTGACTAATGGCTACTGTCAAACACGATTTCTTAAGGTTAACAAAAATTGGGCATTACGACTGCTATAAATCGGACGTTCCATAAATCGTAATCAACAACCCAAGCCACACCGGGCATACCAATCATCTTACATTCATAATACTAATCTCATAAGTCCAGTAACATCATATTATATCATCATATTCATCACATCTTTTAAATCAAACAAACTAACTACATAATCATGTAAACATGCTTATAACAACATTATCACCAAAATTTATCCAAAACTCCATTAAAACTCAAATCAAAGACTAGGGTTATTGAAGTTTATACCTTCCTTGAGGTGTGTATGCACTTAGTAAGCCTTGTATAGTCCTTGTATAGCCTCCATGAAGCTTGGATCATCAACCAAAATCAAGATTCAAGAATTTTGTTCTTGAGGTTACTATTCATCCTCCACTTTCTTGATTTTTTTGAAAATGGAAAAGGTGGTGTTTGAGGCTAAGATTTTTAGGGTATCATTTCTATGAAATATAGGATCTATGATAAATTTTTGGATATCAAACAATGGTGGGAGCTTGGACTTTGATTCTTGAATTATGGTGAAAGTCGAATGGAGCTTTGCAAGGGGGGAAGAGAGTTTTGCTTGGTTGGCTTGCTTTAGTCTCATCTAATCTTGCATTATTATAAAAATATCTTAGCATAAAGTGGCTTTAATAAAATGCCCATGTCATTGCATGCATCATCTAGCCAAGTGTTGGTGTTTGAAAGTGTGGATGATAAGATTTAGCTAAGTACTTGGCTTGTTTCTCCAAGTGAGCTAGTAACTCTTGTAACTACTTAGTTACTTGGTCCCATCCACTTGCACATGCTTGTATCTTGGCTCTCTACTTGTTTCTTTGTCCATTTATTGCTCAATTCATTGATCGTTCGGACGAATAACTAAGTAGTTTCACCTCTAGGGTTTACCGGGAAATTTCTCGATATTCATAATATCTTCCCCAATCCTTAATATAATCCTCGTGATGACCATGTAGGATATTTAATCTCGATACGAACTTAATCTGTAATCTAGGATTCGTTCGCTTTATTGATTAATCTCGTTATAACGTTTTAGCGGTTTCTAGAACGCTTGTTTCACTGCCTCAGTGGTTTCCTACCTTCATTCTTAAATCAAATATAATAACATCCCAAAATATCAAATCCTCAAAGTTAATATCTCAATTCTTGGATTATAATAATATTTAATCCACTATCCGGTCAAATATTATACCGAAAAAGAATTTGGAATTTCTGAATTCCGATCGTCTCTGCATTCACTTATTTCCTCCGCGTATTACTAATATGACTTCGAAACATCCATATCACGTCCCGTACATAGGGTGGCATGAAAAGTTTTCCAACTTACAAAATCACTATTCATCCACCAAATTACTATGCACGTACAGGAAACACTATGCACGTATGGGAAACACTATGCACGTACGGGAAACACTATGCACGTACTCATTTCCCTTCAAGGATCCATTAGCTCCTTCCTGGATGGTAGATTATTCTTATCTAGGTCCTCAACCATCGAATTACTCTATTCTGACAATATACCAATGCATCAGGATCATTGTCCAAAGCAATATCCATTCATTACAATCATTGTTCTTCGAAACCACCATTCATTAGAGCTGGTGACCTTGTTGTCGGAATCATTGTTCCTCATTTTATCATTACTTAATAAAAGTTTTAATTATATCCAAAATTTGGGGTTCTTACAGGAGCAACAAGTAGTGACAAACACCAGCACAAGAAATTCAGTTGTAGCGAGAAAATGGGAAAAACCACCAGAAGATTGGGTAAAGATAAATGTAGATGCTGCTTTGTTCGAGGACATAAACCGTATTGGTCTGGGGAGTGTTGAAAGGCATATGATGTAGCCTATTTGTATTTCGAGGATACAACTCAATTTAAACAAGATTGTAATAGTAAATAGTATATAGACTGTCACAAGGAATCTCAAATTGTATTATCTGTCAGAAGAAAAAGATCAAGGTCAATCTACAGACTTGAAGAATTACTACATTGAAAGAAGTTCAGACATCTGATCAAGCCTCAGTGAAGTATTCGTTAAAGAAGTCGATTCATTTAAAGTGACAGAGATTTCGACAGTGACAGAGACAGTACAGAAGAATTAATAGAGAGAGGAGAAAAGAAAAGGAACCAGATTTCAAAGTCAATATATGAAGAACAGTCATTGCGGTTAGTCACTCATGAACCAGACAGTACATCGAGTGTCAACATTAAACAGTGGTTGTTTATCATTAACTTCAGTGGTTCAAGAAAAAGATTTGAGCTGTCAAAAGATTTATATTAATTCTATTTTAATTAATATAATTATGTAATTGATTTAATTTAATAAATTAATTCATTCCGAATTAATTTATTTATTAAATTAATTATCATGTTAATTAATTTTGAATTAATATATTAATCTATTAGATTTAATTAATTAGTTTATTAATTAATTAATCATTATTCGTTTAAATGATTAATTGATTAATCAAGTTAATTAAATTAAATACAATAGATAAAGAAAAGAAAACTCAAAAGAAAAGAAAAAGAAACAAAAAAGGGATAAGGAAATGTTGTGGTCGACAAAAAGAAAAGAAAAAAAAAACAGCAAAGTGTAGTAATCATGCATGCATGAATTAGTTTAAAAAAAAAGAATGCAAAAGTATTGTAAAACAAAAGAGTACAAGTCGTGTTAATTGTTTATAAAGAAACACACAAGTATTCTCCTGCAATTACATGCTGTTGTCGACAAGAGGTGTTACGCGCCTTTACTGCGCGTGTAGGCCACGCGCCTGGAAAAGAACAGCAACAGCCCACGCGTGTTACTCACATTCCGTTCCCGCGACTTTGTTTTAAACTGACAGTCATATATATTTTGGTTTCACAGAATATCAACAAATCATTACAGCCAAGTGGGTTATTTTTATTGTTAAAAAAAGACAAGTTCAATTGTCTTGCCGATTGTATTGGTAAGCTTGGATTGTCTTGCCTATTGTCTTGGCAGTACAAGTTGATTGTCTTGGAGGTTTTGGATTGTCTTGCCGATTGTCTTGGCAGTACAAAACTGATTGTCTTGGAAGGGCAGATTGTCTTGCCGATTATCTTGGCAGTACAAATGAAAAAGAAAAGAGGCAGAAGAATATATAATTCAAGACAGGCGGCCAGATCAAGACAACACTCAGAACATATCATCTTCAACAAACAAAAAGCCATTCTCTCTCATTGAAGAACAACACAGCAAGAGAAATAAATTTGTATAAATTAAAGTTCATCTTATTTTTAATATCTAATCCGATAGAACTTGTTTACTTGATACTCTTGTACTATTAGCGAGTTTTTACTCCTAATCTATATCTCGATTTTTGTTAACAAATCTAGAAAAATTCATGTCGGATTTTCTAATTTGTTTTTATTAACTAGATATAATTTCTGTACTGTATTTGTAACAAACCCCTCAAGTTAATATAATTTTATATTCAACTTGAATTTTGTTTCATTTAATTCCGCTCAAATTTGTCAAAATATAAATTAAATTATCCGGACAAATTTCGATTAAACAGTACTGTTTGTATTCAACCCCCCCTTCTACAAACATATTGGACCTAACAATTGGTATCAGAGCCTATTGATTGATACACAAATCAAGATCCTATTTTTATTCAGTCAAAAATCCATTTCGAATTTTTAACTCACTTAAAAATTCACCATGTCTTCAAAAGTCCTTGTTAAGATTCCTATCTTTAATAAAGATAATTATGATATGTGGAAGAATAAAATGGAGCTATTTCTTGATGTTACAAATTCTAAATATTTGGGTGTTCTGAAAAATGGACCTAAAATTCCTATGGTCATTGAACAAAAAGTTGTTACTGATGGAGTTGTTACAACACCTGCTAGAACCCATGAAAAAGACCCCTGCGTCTTATACTCCTGATGAAAAAGAGGATGCAGGACTAGACAAAAATTTGAGACTCATACTATTAGATTCCCTAGATGCTGTGATGTACAGTCATGTGATGAATTGTAAAACTGCAAAGCACATGTGGGAAACTATTTAGACTATTAATGAAGGAACTGATGAAGTCAGGGAAAACAGACTTCAAATTTTAATTTCTGAGTATGAACACTTTAGAGCTGGCCCTAATGAAGGCATTCAGGAAGTGTTTGAAAGGTATAGCAAAATAATCAACAACTTGCAAATCCATGGCAAGCAATATACACAAAAGGAGATTAACATGAAGTTTCTACTGACCATGCCTACTCACCTAGAACATAGGATAACTGCCATTAGAGAAGCCAGAGACATGAATCAAATTACTCTTGAAAGGCTCTTCGGCATTTTGAAAACCTATGAGTTGGAACAAGTTCAACAGAAAGAAATTCATGGTGAAGGTAGGGTTCCAAGTTCTTCTACAGCTCTAGTGGTTGAGACTCCAAAGGAAGTGGAAGCTAAGGTTGTTCAATCTTACAGCGCTGACAAGGAACAGGTTGAAGTTGAGATTGGTCATACACCTGTCAGTCAGGATGGTGGAGATTTCTACTCATTGGAAGAGCTGGATCAGTTGAAAGATGAGTCAATGGCTATGATGGTGAGAAAATTCAGTAACTTCAGATTTAGGAGGAATCCCAAGTTCAAGTTCAAATCTAACTACAATAGATTCCAGCAAGGAGGTTCTTCCTCAAGTAGCACAAGGGGTGGCTACCAAACTAGAATGGTAGACAGAAGCAGGATTAGGTGCTTTAAATATAATGAACTTGGACACTTTGCAACTGAGTGTCATCAACCTCAACAAGATGCAAGGAGAGAGTATGCATCTGGTAAGAAGAACACAGACACGGCCTATGTGGTACAAGGCAAAAGCTGGGATGACACAGACAGTGAAGATGAAGAAGTTGGAAATTTTGCGCTGGTGGTAAATGCTGATACATCAACTCCTTATAATACTCCGTTAATACTTACTGACACTGAGTTGATTCGTAACCTATATAATTCCATTGGTAATGCACAAAAAGAAATTGCTAGAAAAGTTCTGTTAACCACTAATCTTGAAAATAAAGTGTTAGAACTAAAAAAGGTGCATGTTAATCAAGATCAGCAAATAGAAGAAATAGCTCGACTTAACAAAAGAGAAAAGGCGATAACAGAATACATGTTAAAACAAGTTGCTAGGATTGCTGAACTTGAAACTAGGATTGTTGAACTTGAAACACAGGTCAGGGCTTGTTATAATTCTGTTAAGGTTTCCAAAAAGTTTTTTAACAAACAATCTGTAGAACGAACAACAGGTATAGGGTATGGTTACAATGAAGCTGTTGGATCATTGGGCATAAATTCCCCTAACCCTGTTAGTGCTAAAGAAAGGAGAATACCACATGTGCTCAAAAATGTTAAAGAACCTCTATTTAAACAATCTGATGCTGGACCACCAGATATTCTTTCTATGGTTATCCAAGAAGAAATGAGAAATGAGGATAGTGCAAATGGCACAGTCCTTGTCAAGGATAAATCTGTAAAGAACGCCAATCCAAAGAATGTTTCATCCAAGAAAGATGTCACAGTCTTTGTTAAGGCTAAATCTGTTGAGGACACTAATCCAAAAATTGTTTCATCCAAGAAAGATGTACCTAAAGTGCCAGTCAAGGTTGTTGAAACAACTAGTTCTTCTAAGACTGGATTAGGCGGTAATGAGTTGAAGCAGAACAATAACATGTCTAACATAAGTAACATGCCTATCATTGATTCTAATCATAAAGCATGTGGTGTTGTCAACTGTATGTCTTGTGCTTTTAATGTGATGTCTGCTTACTTTAATGGTAATCATGCATGTGATAATAAGACTGCTCCTCGACAACATATGAACAGAAATAAAAATGTTAGATCAAAGACTGCTAGTCCTCCTTATGTTAGGAGAGAGACATTTGTACCAAAGCCTAAAGAAAGTTTTACTAAGGCTATTTACAAAGTCAAATGTCCAGTCAATGATATTGTTACTAAACAAACATGGATACCTAAACTGAAACAAAAGATTGTCAAATCTATTTATAGGGTAAAATGTTTATTGACTAATGGTAAAATTGGTGTCAAGGTTAAAAATGTTGTTTTGCCTGACAAAGGCCAATACTTTAAATACTCTGGACCCAATCAAATTTGGGTTCCAAAGAAGATTTAATCCGCTTGTCATTGCAGGGTATTGAACAGGTTGAACGAGTAACCTGGATCTTGGATAGTGGATGTTCAAGGCTTATGACTGGAGACAGAACCCTGCTGACAAATGTGGTGGAGAAGGCCGGCCCAGTAGTTACCTTTGGAGATAACAGCAAAGTTAGGACTGATGGATATGGTAGACTTGAAGCTGGAAATGTTATCATTGAGAAAGTGTCTTTTGTAAAAGGACTTGAGCATAATTTGCTCAGTATTCGTCAGTTCTGTGATAAGGGATTTGAAGTCCACTTTAACAAGAAGAATTGTCTGATTTCACACAAAAGAAGTGAACAACCATCTCTTACAGGAGTCAGAAAAGGAAACTTGTACGTAGCCAATATGAACACTGGAAGCACTGAAGAAATCAACTGCTTCTATTCTAAAGCATCCACAAATGAAAGTTGGCTATAGCACAAGAAACTTTCTCACTTAAATTTCAAGACGATGAACTCTCTGGTCAAGAGAGAGTTGGTGAGAGGTTTACCTTCTATGGAATTTACACAGGAAGGACTATGTGATGCATGTCAAAAAGGCAAGTTAAAAAGGGAAACTCACAGGAGCACTGACATATCTTCAATAACTGAACCTTTACAACTACTTCACATGGATTTGCTTGGTCCAGTTAATGTGATGTCAATGTCAAAGAAAAGATATGCTCTTGTGATTGTTGATGATTTTTCAAAATACACATGGGTCCTGTTCCTGAATTCTAAAGATGAGACTCCACAACTGGTGATTGATCACATCAAGTTGATTGAGCTGGATTCTAAGTATCCAGTGAGAGCTATAAGGTCAGATAATGGAACTGAATTCAAGAATGCAGTTCTGAATGATTTCTACACTGAGAAGGGTATAACCAGACAGTACTCAGCTCCAAGAACTCCTCAACAAAATGGGGTAGTGGAAAGAAAGAATAGAACCTTGATTGAAGCTGCACGTACTATGTTAAGTGAATCAAGGCTTCCATTGTATTTTAGGGCTGAAGTTGTCAACACTGCTTGCTATACCCAGAATCGAACTCTTATCAACAAAGACTTGATGACGACACCTTATGAAGCTATTACTGAAAAGAAACCAACACTCAAATACTTTCATGTATTTGGGGCGAAATGTTTTGTGCTTAAAGAAGGAGATGAACAAGGTGGAAAATTTGAGACCAAAGCACATGAAGCAATTTTTATTGGTTATACAAGAAGAGCTTACAGGGTGTACGTGAATGATCAACAGACTGTGATTGAAAGTGTCAGTGTAACATTTGATGACACTAAACTTCCTAGTATCCAAACTGAAGATTCATCTGAAAAGCTATCTTTTGAGGATATGACAGATCCAGATTCAGATGATGACAATCCACCTGATTTTTGCTGATGCTAATGACAACAATGATAATGATGAAGATGATCAGGGTAATGATGGTGGAAACAATGATAATATTGGAGATACCACTGACACTCCTGAACATTCATCTAGTCAACCTGGCAACAACTCAGGGGGAGTTAATGAAGGATCTACTAGTCATACTCAACATCACAATGAAGAACAAGGTGAATAATCAAGACTAAATCTTCCCAGACAGAATGTTTGGAATAGAGCTCATCCTTTTGAGCTAATCGTTGGTGATCCAGATGTTGGTGTAAAGACTAGAAGAGCTTTCCAAAATCAATGTAATTATTCAGGGTTTCTATCTGAAATGGAACCTAAGAAAACTGAAGAAGCTCTTTCTGATCCTGATTGGGTGATTGCGATGCAAGATGAACTCAATCAATTCAAACAACAAGAAGTATGGAAGCTGGTACCCAGACCTACAAACAGAACAGTAGTAGGCACTAGATGGGTATTCAGAAACAAATTTGATGAAGATGGCAAAGTGATGAAGAATAAGGCAAGACTGGTTGCTAAAGGTTATTATCAAGCTGAAGGAATTGATTATGATGAAACCTATGCACCATTGACAAGACTTGAGGCCATCAGAATATTCTTGGCATTCGCAGCATTCTCAAACTTCAAAGTTTATCAAATGGATGTCAAGAGTGCTGTTCTGAATGGTAAGCTAGATGAAGAGGTGTATGTAGAACAGCCCCCTGGCTTTGAAGATCCAGATCTATTGGATTATGTCTACGTTCTCTTCAAGGCTATCTATGGTATTAAGCAAGCGCCAAGAAAATGGTATGACACTCTCTCTGAATTTTTACTTAAAAATGGTTTCGTTAGAGGTGTCATAGACAAAACTCTCTTTTCAAAGAAACATAAGAATGATACAATATTAGTTCAAATTTATGTGGACGATATAATATTCGGATCTACTAATGATCTTCTTTGCAAGAAATTTTTAAAGTTAATGCAGGGTAAATTCGAAATGAGCATGATGGGAGAGCTGAAGTTCTTTCTTGGGTTACAAATAAATCAAAGGCAAGATGGAATATTTATTTGTCAATCCAAGTATGTCAGAGAGCTCCTCAAGAAATATCAAATGGAGGACTCATCTTCAACAAAGATTCCATCATCTACAGCTGTCAAGTTTGGAGCATGTGAAAATTCTGCCAAGGTAGATGTCACAAGCTACAAAGGTATGATAGGCTCATTACTTTACCTTACTGCAAGTAGACCAGATATTATGTATGCTACATGCTTGTATGCAAGGTTCCAAGCGGATCCTAGAGATGTGCATCTCATTGCTGTTAAACGAATCTTGAGATATCTTAAGGGTACACCTAACTTAGGTATTTGGTACCCTAAAGTATCTGGTTTTAATCTTGTTGGATATACAGATTCAGATTATACAGGAAGTGTTGTAGACATAAAAAGCATCTCCGGGAGTTGTCAATTCCTAGGTGACAGATTGGTTTCCTGGTACAGTAAGAAACAACAAACAGTTTCTATCTCAACAGCCGAAGCTGAATATATAGCTACTGGAAGCTGTTGTGCTCAAATCTTGTGGATTAGGAATCAGCTGAGAGACTTTGGCTTTGTACTGGATAATATTCCTATATTATGTGATCATACAAGTGCCATAGCAATCTCCAACAATCCTGTGCAACATATGAGAACCAAGCACATCGACATCAGGTATCATTTTATTAGAGAGCATGTCATGAATGGTATCGTGGAGTTACTTTCAGTACCCACGGAAGACCAAACAGCAGATATCTTTACTAAGTCTCTTGACGAATCCACATTCACAAGAATTGTTGATGAATTGGGTATGTTAAACAGTCCTAGTAATTAAACTAGTTAATATCTGAGGTTTGATCTTTAATAATTTACAAGTGATTATTTTGTGAATATTTTCTGATTTAAATCACTTGTATAATTATTTTATCAACTTATAATCTTGCTTGTTAATTCCTAAATCATTGTCATTATCTTCTTAATATTTTCCTACTTACTTCTTTTAATTTTAGAATAATTTTATTTTCTCTAAAAATATTTTTCTCAAATTTTACAAGTGGAAATTAGTGAGAAATCTATTTTTGTTGAAAATTCCTTATGAATATTTATGATCTTTTAATAAATCATATTTTCTTTCAAAATAATTTTCTGATAAGAAAGTTATTTTATTCGAAAATATATATAGATTTATTAATTTGTTACAAATGTTTAAGTAAATAGTTAATATTTTATTCAATATTTTGTAGTGTTTGTTCTTTTGTTATTAATGTGTTAATTCCGTCAAAAGGACAACCTACAGTATTTTTAGTATTTTATATTTTCTATTTAGTTATTTTAAGTAGTTATATTGTTGTAGATATTTTTCTAAATTATTATCTTTTATCTTTAATATTCTGTAAATATTATTAATACAGTTATTTTTGAATTATATATATATATATATATATATATATATATATAAATAAAAATTAATAAAAATAAAAATTTGTTTGTAAATTATTAAATTATGTATAGTTTTATTCATTTTTTTATTTTATTTGATTCGAATTTTTCTTTTCTTATAGTTTTTATTTTGTATAATTATTATATATATAATTTCTTATTTTTGTATATTCTTTTTCATGTGTATATAAATAGTTTGTATAGTTTTTACAGTTTAGTCACTATACTTTCAAACCTAACAAATAGGTCACTGTATTTGGTTCTTTTGTTGTTCTTCTTCTTAACACACACAAAACCTGCAGTTTAAGTATAAATCTTTGTTTTGTGATTGCTGTTAACAGATCTTCGTGTTGAGGACTTAACAATTGACCAATGTTGGTATCAAATTGGTATGTGTCTATACAATTGGTTAGGAACTAATGTTTGATTTTCAGGATCTAACAATTGGAAGACAAGACCTATCAAGTGCTAACAATTTCTAATAGTTGGTATCTATCTTACAGGACCTAAAGCATGATAAAATAGTTTTGTTTGTATTGGTTTAAACATTAACATACATTGATTCGATTAATATTTATTAATTGGATTTTTGCCTATGTTCTTGTTTTGTAAAACCAGCTCAGGATCTTTATCTTCCTAACTCAAAATATCTTTCTACAGCTGTGATTGCTTACATTGTAAATCTTTTGAAATCACAACTGTATATCATTTCTCTTAAGATAAAATGCAATATTTTCTTAGAAAACTTTTCAATGTTAAAAATGCATTCTATCTCTATATTGCTCATATTCTGTGATGCAGGTTCATCTACATGGAATTTTGTATTCTCACATGTTTAGTCATAAGGTTGTAAACCCAACAACTTTGATCCCAGACTACAGTTAAACTCAAACACATTCTGACTTACCCCCT
Organism: Saposhnikovia divaricata; assembly: GCA_036435485.1. Lineage (NCBI taxonomy): Eukaryota > Viridiplantae > Streptophyta > Magnoliopsida > Apiales > Apiaceae > Saposhnikovia > Saposhnikovia divaricata. The sequence goes on from CM071594.1 coordinate 63,778,276, forward strand.
AAAAGGAAGTAACCTATCAGACTAGAGGTCACCAGGGAGTAAATGCACTTGATGCAACAAATAAGAATGTGTGGGATATTCAGTTGGAGAGTCACTACCTTATACAATATCCAAAATATTTCATATGCACAAGTGAGATTGCACACACTAAGGATGAATTGACGGAAACCTGTAATCCAACCATTTTACGGTTAGGATTATAAGTTAAAGGTTCTTCAATGAATCAAGAGTCTTCACAGACCTCGAGAGAAGGTATTGATCTCAAATGCAAAATTCAACAAGATCATCATCTAACTCCCCAGAGGGAACATCTCTGGATCCTACGGGTAACAGATCCGACATAGGTGCGGATCGGCAACTTGTAGACTATGATTCAGATTTTACCTGCTGAGTTTAACAAGGTGATGTCTTCACAGACATTAAAAGGGAACCTTGATCTCAATGCTAAATTTATAGATCATTGTTTACCTTCTCAGAATTCAAATATGAAAACCCTAAAAGGGGAAATTAGCAACTTGTAGATTATGACTCAGATTCGTCTGACGAGTCCAACGAGGATTTGGGATTTGTGAACTCCCATTGCAACACCAGTGACCTCTCTAGAAGGGGCTATGGTGATTTTTCCTTGCAGGTACACTAAAGGATGTTGGAGCAATGAGTGAAACACTAGTGAGCAGGAGTGTAAACACAGAGAGAAGTGAGACACTCAACACAAATGAGTGGAGAGAAGAGTGAAACACTTGTGAGGTACACTAAACACTATCACACACTCACAGTGAGGAAGAAAATGAAACTTCCTTTCTAATAAAGCTTTATAAATTGATTTCAATGTACTCTAACGATTGATATAAATTGGTAACAATTTGGTATCAACTACTTTGTCAATTAGTTGAATGGAGGATTCCTCAACTAAGGGGGAGAGATATATTGAAAAAGATATATTCAAGCTTAAAGCTTACCTTAGTAGGATATACTCAACTAAGGGGGAGAAGTATGGGGTACAAGTAAAAGAAGAGTGAGTTAGAAAGGGGGATCAGTAAAGACTGTGCTTAGGATGAGAAGCAAGTCTAGTTACTAAGGGGGAGATTTAGATGGAGAAGTAAAGGACTTTCATTTGTTATGAAAGTGAAAGTGGAGATATAAGGAGAATTACATCACAATACTATTCTATTAGTCTTTCAATGTACTATGTATAAAGGCTAAGTGGAAGAGTAGTAAATTCACCAGAAGTTATAGAAATGGTATTGATTACCATTGTCTATATATTAGGAACGACTATTTTTCTTTAGTGAGAAAAGCTGTGTCAGAAATGGGAAGTGATTGTAAATCAAGAACTGCTAATAATCACCAATGTAAGATGTGAAGGATTATCAGGCAGAGATATGAAGAATCAGAAATGAAGATGAGTTATCTATTGAAGATCAGTTCAGTGATATAGGAACAATCATCTATCATTTCATCAACTGAAGATTCTGGAATTGTTAAATCTAAACCAGAGAAATTTTTTTTGTATTATTTACTTAGTTCTTAAAAGTTTTATCTTTTTCTTGTTTAAGTGAGGTAGTTGAGTTATCCTCTAGGTATTTGCTTGTTATTGTCTAACAAACAAATATGGGGAGATTGAAAGGCATATGATGTAGCCTATTTGTATTTCGAGGATACAACTCAACTTAAACAAGATTGTAATAGTAAATAGTATATAGACTGTCACAAGGAATCTCAGATTGTATTATCTGTCAGAAGAAAAAGATCAAGGTCAATCTACAGACTTGAAGAATTACTACATTGAAAGAAGTTCAGACATCTGATCAAGCCTCAGTGAAGTATTCGTTAAAGAAGTGGATTCATTTAAAGTGACAGAGATTTCGACAGTGACAGAGACAGTACAGAAGAATTAATAGAGAGAGGAGAAAAGAAAAGGAACCAGATTTCAAAGTCAATATATGAAGAACAGTCATTGCGGTTAGTCACTCATGAACCAGACAGTACATCGAGTGTCAACATTAAACAGTGGTTGTTTATCATTAACTTCAGTGGTTCAAGAAAAAGATTTGAGATGTCAAAAGATTTATATTAATTCTATTTTAATTAATATAATTATGTAATTGATTTAATTTAATAAATTAATTCATTCCGAATTAATTTATTTATTAAATTAATTATCATGTTAATTAATTTTGAATTAATATATTAATCTATTAGATTTAATTAATTAGTTTATTAATTAATTAGTTTATTAATTAATTAATCATTATTCGTTTAAATGATTAATTGATTAATCAAGTTAATTAAATTAAATACAATAGATAAAGAAAAGAAAAATCAAAAGAAAAGAAAAAGAAACAGAAAAGGGAGAAGGAAATGTTGTGGTCGACAAAAAGAAAAAAAAAAGACAGCAAAGTGTAGTAATCATGCATGCATGAATTAGTTAAAAAAAAAAAAAAGGAATGCAAAAGTATTGTAAAACAAAAGAGTACAAGTCGTGTTAATTGTTTATAAAGAAACAGACAAGTATTCTCCTGCAATCACATGCTATTGTCGACAGGAGGTGTTACGCGCCTTTACTGCGCGTGTAGGCCACGCGCCTGGAAAAGAACTACAACAGCCCGCGCGTGTTACTCACATTCCGTTCCCGCGACTTTGTTTTAAACTGACAGTCATATATATTTTGGTTTCACAGAATATCAACAAATCATTACAGCAAAGTGGGTTATTTTTATTGTTAAAAAAAGACAAGTTCAATTGTCTTGCCGATTGTACTGGTAAGCTTGGATTGTCTTGCCTATTGTATTGCCTATTGTCTGGGCAGTACAAGTTGATTGTCTTGGAGGTTTTGGATTGTCTTGCCGATTGTCTTGGCAGTACAAAACTGATTGTCTTGGAAGAGCAGATTGTCTTGCCAGTACAAATGAAAAAGAAAAGAGGCAGAAGAATATATAATTCAAGACAGGCGGCCAGATCAAGACAACACTCAGAACATATCATCTTCAACAAACAAAAAGCCATTCTCTCTCATTGAAGAACAACACAGCAAGAGAAATAAATTTGTATAAATTCAAGTTCATCTTATTTTTAATATCTGATCCGATAGAACTTGTTTACTTGATACTCTTGTACTATTAACGAGTTTTTACTCCTAATCTATATCTCGATTTTTATTAACAAATCAAGAAAAATTCATGTCGAATTTTCTAATTTGTTTTTATTAACTAGATATAATTTCTGTACTGTATTTGTAACAAACCCCTCAAGTTAATATAATTTTATATTCAACTTGAATTTTGTTTCATTTAATTCCGCTCAAATTTGTCAAAATATAAATTAAATTATCTGGACAAATTTTGATTAAACAGTACTGTTTGTATTCAACCCCCCCTTCTACAAACATATTGGTCCTAACAAGTGTAGTTCGAGATGCAAAGGGAAAGTTCACTATGGCTAGGAGTAGAAGGCAAGAAGGGTTGGTACCTCTAAGGGAAGCTGAAGCAATTTGTCTGAAGGAAGTTTTGTCATGGGTAAAAGATAAGGGCTTTAAGAAATGTATGTTCAAAATTGACTCTCATATTCTTGCTCAGGCCTGCAAAGGAACCCGTGGGAAGTCATATTTTGATACAATTGTTAGGGATTGTATTGATGTTTTTCAGCACTTTGATGATGTGCTAGTTGCTTTGTTCATAGGTCTGCGAATGGGGCGGCTCATGTGTTAGCACGAGTGGCTCATTCTGTGTCAGGCTCTCGGGAATGGCATGAAAATGCTCCCGATATCATTCACCATGTAATCATTTCTGATGCTTTATAAGTAATGATGCTTTATAAGTAATGCAAGTACGGTTATTGTAAAAAAAACATTAAATTAATATTTCAGCAATTAACAATAAACATGTGATTACTGTCGTATCGATAATTGTCCAAATTTTATGAAATCTAATTAAATTATAAAATATTTGGTACATGAGTTTTGTATAAAATATTACAAAATAACTATAAGAATATGAGGTAAAATCGAAATCTTATCATTTATCGTATTTTTATTTAAAAAATTTTCTTAATATATGTACATTTTCAAGTGAAAAATTATTTTAGTGCCCGTGCCTCGCACGGGCTTTTACGCTAGTTATTTTGAAGAGAACCATCTTATATATAGAATCGTAGAGAATCACTAATTTTCTGATTCTATATTAGAATCAAAGTTTTAATTTTTGGTTCTATAATAGAAAAAAACCAATTTTCTGATTCGTGGTAGAACCAAATGCTAATGTGGAACCGTTGCTGACGTGTCACTGCTAACGTCACTGCCACGTCATCACTGTTGACGTGGCAGATGGCATGACACTGCCACGGCAGCAGTGATGGCGTGATAGATGATGTGGCAATGCCACGGCATCACGACTGACGTGATAGTGGTGATGTGGCAGCGACAGATTATTTTTTTTAAAAAATTTGCAAAAAATTTTTAAAAAAATTTGGTTATGCTATAAAATCAGAAAAAAATAGATGGTTCTTCCCGATTCTCTATATAAGATGGTTCTGTATGGAGTGCTACTCTAAATATTGGATGTTTTGTAATAATAAAATTCACCCTCCTAAATTTACAAAATAACCTTAATTTGTAGTTTATTTTGTCCTAAATTCTAGGTTTTTAGTTGAGGCCTGAGGGTGACCTCGGGAGTCGGGACCTGTAAACTCTAACAATAATTACATCATCAACAATCAAAATAATAATTAAAAAAAAAACAAAATAACGTATACGCCGCGCTAGCACCGGCCCAAAAGTAATACTCTATTCAAACGCATACGCGTAAATATAACGCTGGGCCTTGTTTTGTTTGTTATTTAACCCAACACGTTCATGTCTTCGTCGAAGTTTCCAGAGACAAGAATAGTCAAACCCGTCGACGCAATCTCAATATAACTCTCTTCTCTCTCGATCTCTCATTCTCTCTCAATTTCGATCTTCTTCCCTCTGAATTGCTTCCAGCCCTATTCTCTCTAATCACATCTCTCTATTCAAAATCTCGAGGTATGTTTAGTTCTCTCTCTCTCTCTCTCTCTCTCTCTCTCTCTCTCTCTCTCTCTCTCTCTCTCTCTGGCTCTCTCTCCCCCTCTCTTCTTCCGTACATTTCCTAGGGTTTCATTATACACACAATTTACAATATAAATCTTGTTAATTGAATTGAATATTTCAAATCTGTTTATGTGCTCTGATGAATTGTGAATCTTTTGTGTGTATATATACTTCGAAAATCACATGATTTGTATATTAAATGCGCAATTGTTCTATCTTGTGTTTATGTTTTTTTTTAATTCCGGGTTTTGATTTTTAAAAGAATTTATTTATTTTGTTAAAAAATATTTTTTGATTGGACTGTGAATTGATTTTTGAGAAGTTGTTGTATTGCAGATTTGTAAACTAGGGTTCTTGGAAGTTTCCCCCTTTCGGGATTGCGGTGTTCGTTGCTATATATAAGGTAAGAAATGCGGGCTAAATCTGTTGAATTGTACTCTTTGTTACTGTGTTTTGTTTGTATAGGGATGCTGAGTAAATTTTGAAAATGAATTTAGCTGAATCTTGTAATTCTGGATAAATTAGGGGAACAATGTTTTTACGTATGCTACGTGTTTCTTTTTTCTTGTATGATTGTGTATGTTATAAATGAATAACCTTGGTAACTTGCAATGAAATTGGATTTATTTAAATATAAGAAATAAGCTCATTTCTTTATAGTAGATGTTGAAGTTTACCCAAAATTATTGTTTTATATGAGTTGCCTTTAGGGGAACAATGTTTTTACATACGCTCTATGTTTCTTTTTTCTTGGTTGATTACGTATGTTATAAAGGAATAACCTTGGTAACTAGTAATGAAATTGGATTCGTTTAAATATGGACATGAACCCATTTCTTTAGAGTAGATGTTGAAGTTGACCCATATTTATTATTTGTTTGAGGTGCCTTATTGGTTTTGACAATACGTAAAACTACTAACAGTTGGCTTCTAGCTATTTTATGTTAGCATAATGTGGAATACCCTTATTTTGGAGCAGAGATAGTATTTTGTTTTGGGAGGGGGGAAGCATGGTGGAGTCGTGGGAATTGAGAACGGATATAAAGAATTAAGAACAGATACAAGAATTCTTAAAATATTAGATTATTTATAAACATTTTAATACTTTTAGTTAGATAGATATGTTAATGTTTACTTGTTTGAGTGTTATAATTAGCATCCTTCTAAATAGTTAAAAATGTAGTAGCTATGCCTGTATAGTAGTAACCTCATCCCTCAGCTGCAATCTAAAGCAAGTAAGGAGGGTGTGTCTACCATACACTATTATCAATAAAATGAAAAAATTACTATGGATAGTTGTGAATGTATCTTGCTCTTGTATATTAAGAAAGGAATGGGAAGGTTTTGGGATGCATTACATAATCTCTTAAAATTTGCAAGGCTAAATGTAAACATCTGTTAGTGGCCTCTATCCAGAAGAGAGTCTGGAGAAGAAAGTGATGTGTTCCCCGCCTTTTCAGAGTATTTTGTAACTATATTTTAAGCATGAGTATAAATAATCATAGTGGAACTAATATCCCAAAAACGTTGATCTGGTCGAAGAATTTATACCAGTGATACTTATGGCACTGAAGTTGCTCATGCTGTTTTCTATTCAAGTGTTGATAATGGTCAATTGCATAAATTGAAACACGCATGCACATGCCTTGACCGAGCCTATAACCCTTATCCTCTTGTAACCAAGGCACCTACTTGGGCACAGTGCCAGGAATTTATTTGGATATATGACTCATTTAGTCTTAATTAAGATTTAATCGTTATACTGATATTTAATATAAATTAGATTCCTTATCTTTGACCCAACAATATTTTACCTACATTATTCTTTATCTTTGTTGGTCGGACATTCTGTGATGGAAGAACTAACATTGTTTCTTTCTCTTATTTGAGATGCACTTCCGGTCATCACCATACAAAAATGCAGATATTCAGTTGTTTTTCTCATCTCAATGGACTGCAAAAAGTTTATCCAGCTGGTTGAAGAGAAGAAGAAGAGAATTCTAGAGAAGAAAGAAGCCCCCTTGAAGTGGGAACAGAAACTTGAAGCTGCTAGATTAAAGGCTGAAGCTGAAGCTGAAGCGAAAGCAAGGAAGAAGAAGGCTAGAAAGCATAAGAGAAGATCTGTATCAGAATCTGACAGTGAAACTGATGGTGAAAGCACGGATGATGCCAGAAGAAGTCATGTGAAGCGTCACAAGCGTCATAGACGGTCTCATTCTAGAAGTTCGGATTTTTCAAGTGACGAGGATGCGGAGGTCAGAAAAAGAAAGCATCGAAAGCATGACCATCACCGCCACCGGAGGTCTTATTTGAGCAGTTCGGATTCTTCAAGTGATGAGGAAGGGGAGGTCAGAAAATGGCGCAGTCGAAAGCACAAGAATCACCACCGTAAACGGAGATCTCAGTCAAGCAATTTAGATTCTTCAAGTGATGAGGAAGGAGAGATTAGAAAAAGAAGCCATCGGAAGCATAACAATCGCCATCACCGTAGACGATCCGTATCTATAGATTCAGATTCTTCAAGTGGTGAAAAAACAGTTGGAAGAAAGAATCGTGAGAAGGGTCACAAACATCATAGAAGATCTCGCAGTCATGACTTGAAGTCCTCAGATGTTGCTAACCCCAGATGTGGTGGTAGCTGGTCTCGAGGAGATTCGGCTGGTGACATAAATAATGGATCAATGGAATGGCAGAAGAAGGATCATAACCCTGCTCATGACTATGGACATCATAAACCGGATGAACCAGAGCAGCTGAATGATCATGCCAATCAAGCACAGCCTAATGGAAACTTTATTGATAAACCATCAGCTGAGCCAGCTGATGGACGTGAAGGTGACAAGAAAACAGCATGAAAAGATTGATCAGCTTCGCCCAACAATGGCAAAACTATAATAATTTATCCAATTACAAATGAACTTGTGATGTTTAATGGCATGTGCCCAATGCGATGGGATACATGTTACTTTTACATTTTGTTTGTGCTGTTTCCTATTCCAGAAAAGCTTTGTTGGTTACTGAACTTGTTATGTTTCCTCAAGACTAAAACTATTCAACTCTCAGTTTCTGAATTGTTGTTTTCCCTGGATATATAATACTTTCCCTGGGAGGTGTAATGTTTTTCTTTTAATATCTTTTTCTTTATTAGACCTCAAGTATCTTAATTAGACCTTAAGTTTAACTGGCCACAGAGATTGTGGGTTTGTGCTGCAATCGTGCAAGGAATTGGTTCTCCGACAGTTAACAGTATTAAAGCTTTATAGCATTAGAAAGCAGTACTGCAAGGTTGTATTTGTGCATGCCCTCTTCTGTTATGGATTGGTAAATGACACAGTTAACAATAGTAATCTTAATAGCATTAGAAGGCAAAGGTTTTCTTTTTTGTGCATCCTTATCTGTGATGGATTTGTAAATGCTTGCTAGCTAATGGCAGTTTTTAGTTTTTTATAGGGATAATAAATTATTCGTCCTTAAACTATATGTTGTTTTTAGTAAGTTTTTTTTCGTGTTCTTGAAATTAAAGTGCAGATTTCTATATATTAGTTAATTCGAAATCGAAAACTTTCATCACCCATGTTCTTATAATTACTCGTACATTAACATGTTAAATTTTCACTTCATTCCGTGAAATTTCGATTTTTTCGACATTGCCACATCAACATTGACTAACGTCCGTTAGACAAATATTGACAGAAGGATGTCAATCAGAAATTTTAAAAGTTTAGGTATCCGGATATATTTTTTTTATAGTTCAGGGACCTAAACCAAAAACATCATATAGTTTAAGAACGAAATAATTTATTATCCCTTTTGTATATGATAGGTACAAGTACTCGACTGAAATTGTTTGTTTTAAGCATGCTAATCCTATTAAGTGTAAACTGCTGACAAGCAAAATGTAGAACTGTTAAGGCAAAAGGACGTGTTGAACAATGTATTGTAAAAAGAAAAAATTCAAATCAAGATGTATCAACACCACTAGGTATTAACATCAGCAAATCAAGGTAAGAAACAATACTTTATACTTTATAGTCTGGGCAATGAGCACCAACACTAACAATAATTTAAAATCCATCAAGTAAACTACAAGTCTCCAATGAAGTACTCGTTCAAAACATGATCCACAGTTACAAAGTTGACATGGTCAGGACCTTTCTAATATAAACTGAGAGTATCGAGTATATAAATGTTGTTCTTTTCTTCCATACGGTGCAATTCCGCTCCAGCTTTATTTTCTTTTAATAGGAGTGCAAAACCCCCGAGGAAATTGTCCATGGTTCACTGTGCTAGGTGCAACATGGAGTTTAATCCCTTTACAGTCTTCACCACAGCATAAATGCCTCACTTTCTAATCCAAAATTACTAATTTCTAAGCTATAACAAATCATTGACCACTTGGAAGGAGCCTTGATAGGGAAAAAACCCTTCCAGTGGCTGTGTATATTTCCCAGATATCTAACATTTATCTGCAACGGCAAGCTGATAAATATGACACCTAGCTCTGTAGAATGAATAATAGAATAATTTATCTGTTCCTCAGCAATGATACAACAAACTCAACTGACTACCATCAAATGTTCTTCAAAATTTTCCTAATAGAGATTCCATCAGATACAAGAGCCGAAGTGATCTCCTGCAAAATGCATTTAAAAGTAACTATCATCATTACAATATTCTTAGTACAGAAGTAGAGAAAATAAGAAGGTTCATCCTCTTGAATCACCAACTACACCTATAAATTTGATTATTCAAGTGGTTTTTTTCAATTAATTTAATTAACTCAATTTTGAGAATTAGAACCGATTGATACAAGGACAAAATTCCTTCTGTATTCAATCCCAAAAATGTGGCTGATAACTGTTTTCCATCAACCAAGAACATGTTATTTCCAAATTTAGTTTGCTCATATATTTCAAAATCAGAGTACTATAATATTATTATATTCTTGGGCAATACCATTCTTCTGTAAAATTTAATCTAAAAATAAAGACAAAAGGATCTAGATCTTCACGCTTGTGATGGATGCAGTGGATAACAAGGTCGGTATTTAAGGTTACGCATTTAAAATGCTTGATCAACAAGCAACATCGAGCTGAACTTGCCAGAAATAAAATGTCTGATTGTATGACAAAATCAGCAATATATTAGCCAGACTAGAAACGACAGAACATATTGATAGTGCCAATAACAAACCTCAGCCATCTGTCTATGACCGCAGAGCACTGCACCAGTAGAATGAGGGTTGTAAATTTTGTTGGCTCTTGAAAAAGCATCCTGCAATTCCAATGTTATCCGAAGTCAGAACACTTAAATTTTGATTATCAACAGTGCAACACATATCAAAAAGTTTAGGGACATGTAAAGTAAACGCACTAACCTGTACAAAGCCACGTTCACCAGTCCAGCTATCATGTGGTTGAGATAATACTGGCACAATTCTAACTCCGGAAGATTCCCAAACTTTGAACCTATCCTAGCATAATAAAAAACAGAAAGCTTAAAGTCGATTTGTCTAAGGTAAATGTTTGATTAATTAATTTGGTACACGCTAGATTACCAAAACATTCACATGATTTGCAACACACTAACCAACCTGATAAGCCATTCTATTTAGGTTTTTTGCACCATAGTAGAGTCTCACATCAGACCTCTCATCAGCGTTGAACCCCGTTTCAATCAGTGATCTTATTGGACTGCATGAGACAAACAAGAAACATCACATCAGACTCACTAATTTATCAAACAAGAAACACAAAGAATCAAGAAGTTTTGGGACAAGGTGATTCAAATTAAAAAAATTGTGCAAATTATGTGATGTGACTATAAGTAGATCACTCTTCAGCAATACATTCATGGGGACTGAAAATTTGTTTCCACTTGTATATCAAAAAAATTAAAAAATCTTTAGTTTCTAAAAGTTAATCATCACTGACAACCAGCTAATGAAAACATGACATTCGGGTTACTAGAAATGGCGAGCAACTATAGTTCCAGATACTGAATTATGAAACAATCGAATAATTTATAACCACTGGGACTACTGTGACTTCTTAGCATCAACAAAATCATAGTACAAGGAAGAAGTACATAGTCATATCCGTTTCAATCAGTGATCTTATTGGACTGCATGAGACAAACAAGAAACATCACATCAGACTCACTAATTTATCAAACAAGAAACACAAAGTATCAAGAAGTTTTGGGACAAGGTGATCCAAATTAAAAAAATTGTGCAAATTATGTGATGTGACTATAAGTAGATCGCTCTTCAGCAATACATTCATGGGGACTGAAAATTTGTTTCCACTTGTATATCAAAAAAATTAAAAAATCTTTAGTTTCTAAAAGTTAATCATCACTGACAACCAGCTAATGAAAACATGACATTCGGGTTACTAGAAATGGTGAGCAACTATAGTTCCAGATACTGAATTATGAAACAATCGAATAATTTATAACCACTGGGACTACTGTGACTTCTTAGCATCAACAAAATCATAGTACAAGGAAGAAGTACATAGTCATATCAAATCTCATGCAAGTCCAATGCACAAAAATCTAAGCTTTTGCAAAACCTAGATCATGGAGCATTTAGGAAACATCATCTTATTTTCTCCTGCGCCCTTTCCCTATCGTCTTGGATTTGCAAATTCAGATAATATGTATACGTAACTTTTTTTTTGGCCAATTATGTATACGTATCTTAGTAAGCTCACACCAATATCCAAAAAATAAATGAATAAGGTTGTGTGCACATAGAAGGAATTGACTGAGGTAAGAATGCAATAAATTTGAAGTAGTTTTTCAGAAAAAAGGTTCATTATTTTCAATTCTTCCTCTATTGCATTCATTAAATGTAAACTAGATCTAAAATCTTTCTCTATTTCATTCACTCATCCAGTCTTCCTTCTTACACACCTAACTTTTTTTCCCACAATTTCTCATTCCTTCGTAGCTCATTCTACTCCTTCCTAACAAACTAAACCGAGACTTCAAAGAGCGTGAACAAAAATTATACAAACCACAATCGGAAGCACCAAACTAGGTATTATTTAGAACAAAATTGAATACACAAAACTTGTGTTCTATATTCACTCTTTTCTCTTCAGCACTTTCTTTTCACCTTTAATTCTTTTATACATTTTCACATTTCATTCCTTTCTCACCATGTCAATCCTACCCCTGTTATATCCATTACGTGTACATATATAGTACAAAAACCACAACCAGAAGCAGAAAAGTAGCTCTTAATTCGCACAATCCTCATTTCATTCCTATCTCACCGTGTCTCTTACCTCATTAAATTCACTCTACCTAAACATATTATAAAAACCACAACCAGAAGCACAGTTTCTCGATTCTTCCCATCTCACCGTGTCATTCCTACCTCATTACATTCATTCCGTGAGTACAAATCATAAAAAACCGCATTATAAGGCATATAACTAGCTACCACATCGAACAATTTATTAATTCATTTCTATCTTACCGTGCCATTCCTACTTCATTTTCCATACATATCCTAAAAACCGCAAGCGAAAGCACGAAAATAGCTACTAATTCGACAAAATATTCGTAAACTAACGCGTAAACAAACATAATTGCATCCAGTAAAAACAAATTTACCTAATTCCAGATCCAGTAGCAAAAATCAAAACAGACCTACACGCTTTAATCTCCTCAATTTCAAAACCGTTACCAATCGCATGACTCAACTCAACAACATCACCTTCATTTAACTCACACAACATCTCCGCCGTCGATCCACGCACACTCTTCACCAGAAACTCAAACACGCCATTCGATTCCGCGAGCGACGGCGGAGACGCGATCGCTAACAAAGTCGATCGATTAATATGCGGGAGGCGAAGCTGGAGGTACTGGCCGGGGCGAGTGTAGGAAGAGATGAGAGAGGTAGAGGAGGAGACGTCGAGAGAGATTTGGAAGAGAGAGTCGGCGGCGGGAGAGATTGAGGAGAGAGAGACGCGGTGGAGAGAGACGGTGGAACGGAGAGCGGCGGCGGTTGAGAAGAAGCGACGGAGGAGAGTCATGAGAGAGATTTGAGGAGAGAGGGGAGATGGTCAAGGCTGGCGCCCGCTAATTTGGATCCTCCTGTCAAAAGTTGGGGATTTTAAGGCGTAAGAGCATATCCAATTATTTGCTAAAATGATTGGCTAAATAATGATTATGTAAAATTTGTTGAATCTGTAAGGTATTTTACTCCAATGTAGTTGGCTATATTGATTGGCTATAATTTAAAAATGATATGATTTCATTATTTCAAGTTGTTAAAAATAGAATATATTATTATAATATGGTAATTGATGATGTGGAGTTTTACTACAGGTCTCTAGAGATTCGACAAATATAGCCAATATGATGAGATTATCTAAAATTTTAGCTAACAGTTATGTCCCGTTGGAGATGAAATATTTTTACACATTCTTTATAAATTTTATTTATGGTATTTTTGATACAATTTTAGCTAAGGGGTATGTATGGTTGGAGATGCTCTAAGAGCATGTCCAAGGGAGACCCTTACCTATATTGTCTAAGGGCATCTATATGACATCTTTTAGATAATATCTATAAATTGAGGTACTTCAACCTTCTTTCCCCTTAGCAAAAAATATAGATAATTATATTTGATCTTCTATATTTGTTGAACCCATAAACCTCTTATATATAATTTTACATAATTATAATTATAGATAACTCCATTGGAGTACATATAACTCCTCTTAACTAAAATTTTACATATTAAATATAGATAATCATTTTAGCTAATAATTTTACATTTCACCCTTGGAGATGCTCTAAGAGCAACTCTAACGTACTCTTAAATTTTTTGTTAAAAATAATTTAATTAATTGTCTTCTAATTATTTAAGAGCAAAATTTACAAATCATCTCCAACAATTCTTCTTAAAATTCATCTCCATTTATTTTTAATTTATTTTTACATTTATATTTAGTGCAGGTGATTCAAGATATGTACTCCCAAGCTAATTCCTGCGTCCGGACCCCAGTTGGTGACTCCCATTTTTTCCCTGTTGAGATTGGGCTACACCAGGGGTCGGCCCTAAGTCCTCTTCTTTTCGCCCTTATCCTAGATGTCATGTCGCGAGGGATTCAAGATGGCGTCCCTTGGTGCATGCTTTTCGCTGATGATATCGTGTTAATGGCGGAGTCTAGGGGGGAGGTGAACGAGAAGTTGGAGTTATGGAGATCTACTTTGGAGCCCCAAGGCTTGCGTCTGAGCCGGTCTAAAACCGAGTATCTCTGGTGTAACTTCAGTGGTGAGGCCAACGAGGAAGTGGTGGATGTTAGGATTGAAGATCAGATCGTCCCTCGTACGGATAAGTTCAAGTATTTGGGTTCGATCATCCAAAAGGAAGGTGAGATTGAAGACGATGTCACGCATCGTATCAAGGCTGGGTGGCTAAGGTGGAGGGCAGCGTCATGGGTGATGTGCGACAAGAAAGTCCCATTAAAGTTGAAAGGGAAATTGTATAGAGCGGCAATCCGTCCTGCGATGTTATATGGTTCGGAGTATTGGGCGTCGAAGAAGGCCCTCGAGAGCAAGTTGGAAGCGGGTGAAATGAGGATGTTGCGGTGGTCTTGTGGGCGCACGATGTTGGATAGAATCCCAAATGTGGTTTTTAGGAGCGAGCTTGAGGTGGCGCCTTTTTCTGCGAAAGTTAGGGAAGGGAGATTGAGATGGTTCGGCCACGTCCATAGGAGGCTGGCTGAAGCCCCAGTGAGAAGGGTCGAGAGTCTTTCGATTGTTGGGGTGAGGAGGAGAGGTAGACCGAGGAGGTCGTGGGAAGAGCAGCTTAGGTTGGATTTAAAGGCCTTAAACTTAAATGAGACCATGACCGCTGATAGGTGTTCTTGGAGGCGCCAGATCAGAGTGGTGGATTCTCTTTTAGGGAGCAGCTTTGTGGTTGAGAGCCTCAGAGTTGGGTTGTCTCGGTTAGCTTTATCTTAGAAGTTCGGTTGTTTCGTTCTCATTTCTCGTTTTATTGTCTTCTATTTTCTAGTTTTGCAGTTTCAGGTAGCTGGGCCAGGTGTCATCTTAGATCTGAGTGTTTTGTAGAGCGGAGTAGTCAATCCCCTGGTAGGTAAGCCACATGTGTTCTAAACCATGGACTCAGGTATGACGATGAGCCTTTTTTAAATCTTAGATAACCCTTGTGAATATCACACACTATTAGCTTAATGTGCACTTAGCCGGGGGGTCTTCACGGAAACAGTCTCCCTACCGTTAAAGGAAGGGGCATGGTCTGCGTACATCTCACCCCCCCCCCCCCGATCCTGCTCTGAGCGGGATATACTCGGTATGTTTGGTTTGGTTTGGTTTTAGTTTCAACTTATATAAATATTGATCCAAGCTGTTTTAAAATTCCAATATATTATATAAAAAAAAGAGTAGGGAGAGGAGAGAGAATCCTAAATGTAGAGAGGATTAGCGGGTTTTTAAAATATAACACATGGTTTAGGAGACTGTTGGAGACATATTTGACCTCGAATTCCTCAAAATATAGCTTAAGAGTCTACATAAAGAGCTTCTTGAAGTTGCTCTAATATACACTCTGTAATTGATTCGTTTTGAGGATTTTTTTCCCATAAATACTAGTACTTTTTAGTTATACTACATTTTTTATATTATTGAATTTGGGAAATTTTGATTGGTGTTATCTTACAATTAATTGACTTTTTTAATTAATTTTTTCAAATAAATAAATAATATTAATTATATTTTGATTTTACATTTTGGTCTTAGAAGTAGAGATAATGATAATAATAACAATTTTTTACATCAATTACATAAAAATACTAATTTTGATATTCTTGTAGATATCTCCTTTGTATTTGATAGGTTATTTTTACCGAATTGTATATCTCGATCCCAAATATGTATTCCAATTTCATCCATTAGGAGAAAAGATTCTTGGAGGCCTTATAATAACGATGGAGGACGGTGAGATTATGGAATAGGAGAAAAAAGTAGAAGCAGATGTCTCTGAAATGTGAAGTCGTGGAAATAGAAGGGGAGGAATAAAGTGGGGAATAAGCCTCTTAATGAATTGGGTTAGTCTAAAAATTTATGTAAGTTTTTAGATTTTTTTTTTGTTTTGACGGGAATGACAAATTTCATTCATGAAAAGAAACAGATACATTTGAAAAGATAATAAAAACTCATCATCTAACCGAAAGGTATGCTTAACCAATTCATGGATCTAACGATATTCCCCCGGAAGTTTAGATAATAAAACCTTTATATCAACCAAAAAAGGTCTCGTTAAAAAATCTCACAAGAGCAAAACCCTATGGGGAAAAACTCAAGCGGAAAAAAAGAGTGCCCTACTAAATAAATGAGTACATCATTATACAAAAGCCTAATAAACAAATGACTAAAAACTTCTTGATTCTTCGGCTGGATTCATCCACTATAGTAATCCATATTTTCGCCTTCATCCATCTTCTCACACTTCTTCCCATCAAAATAGGTATCTTGTTGATTCCCCTGAAACCTAATATTCTGTCGTCATCCATCTTCTCTTTATACTTTTTCCACCCAAGAAAAACTGAAAATATCAACAAAACAATCTTAACAAATAAAACTATGTCAAGGAACCATTAAACGAATATACATTAAATAACCTTAGCAAAAAAAAAAAGAATATACATTAAATAATTATTATACGCACTATACATAATAAAATTGAACAATTTTATATATCTAACCAAAGGGGTCCCCTTCGGTTAGGCATATAAAACGCCGATTTTTCATAAAAGATCAACTAGAAAGTTATCTAAAATGATAACAAATTCGTCAACTGACGACATACTACAAACGCCAATAAATGGTCCAAAAGCCAAAAAAATATGACACACCCTTTATAGGCACAAAATCCATATAAAATGACACAATATACATTTGCCTTAAAAGTTTAAAAGCACAAAAATTCATCATATACGACAAAATAATTTTTCTTTGAAAAAACTGAAAAGACGATTGTAAAAAGCAATTAATTCATATAGTAAGTACAAATAATAGCACATAAAAGCGCTGATATATAAAATAGTAACTCCAAAATTAAATAACACTTAATGATAGTAAGTACCAAACAATTAGACCAATTCAAAACACCAATTAATCCACTCCCCTAATAGATACTAATTAATAAATCTCATGACTTGGTCCAACAGAATATATAACTTTCACATTTAGTCAAAACAATAAATTCGTGAATAAATCTACCTAAATAAATTTAATAAATAATCAATCAAAATAGTAACCGAAAAAATAATTACATTGCCTTAAATAATCTAATCTAAGTAAAGAAATTCAAAGCACACCATCCCCACTTAAAAATTCTTGTAAATTTTTACTACATTACATTAAAAATTCCTGTAAATTTTTACTACATTACCTTAAATAATCTAATCAAAATAAGGATTACTACATCAATCCTTATGAAGCATTAAAAATTCTTGTAAATTTTTTTGCGATCAATCCTTATCTGCTTTGTTAGGATCATGGGTAATCGGATTGGATATTCAATTCAATGAAAAATTTAAAAAAACAAATTAAATTTTAATATTAAAATTTAAAATGATGAAATAGACGATTTTAAGATGTAGGAGTACAGATTAACATCTAAATATATGAAGCATTAAACATTAAAAATCAAAAATTAATATCTATTAATTCTGAAATGTACTAGGTAAAATTCGAATGATCAAGACATGAAATCTAAGTTTTAAAATTATGCAAATTAAAACACCAATTCAATTTAGAGCAATACAATGATAACGTATTCACCACAAACGTAATACTTTTTGTTGAGTATGGAATACATACAAGGAAAATACAGATGGGGTGAATGTATTTTCAAACTTTTATTTGATTTGAACTTTAAGAACGTTTGTTTGAATGTTTGAATATGTTACCCAGTAATTAACAATTGTAGAAGGGGGGTTGAATACAATTGTTTAAGATTTTCGACTTAAACAGAAATGATAACACAAGTATGAATAAATAACAGCTTTATTAACTCTGATACAAAACTGTTACAAACTCTCTCAAGAAATCCTGGTGTTCTTGAGAGCTGCTAGGTTACAAGATAACTCGTGTAAGCGATTACAATCATGTAAAACCTAAACTGTGTTTATATAATATACACAGCTGCATTATCAATTACAAGATACACTAAATCAATTACATACGACTCTGAATACATATCTTGCATGATAGCTGCCTTCCTATAATTTAGGAACCGACATATCAATCTCCCTTGATCTCTGGACTGATGAAAATATTCATGTAATCCTGACCAGCTTCCAATCCTGATAGCAACTTAATACTGACATCGCATTACTGATGACGTCAGCATCAGTATCTGATCAGTAGCAGTCCAGATCCTGACATCACTTGAATCAATATCTAATAATCTTCCCCAATTTGTACTTTATGAAATAAAGCACAAATTCCTTGATTCAATGATGTCAAAACTCAAAACAAAATGTTTATACAAAATCATCAGACTTGGTCTCAGAAATTTTCAAAAAGAAATTACTCATCTCCAAGAAATTTGACAGTAACTTTTCTTCTTTACTTTCGAGAATTTGAACTAGTCTTTTCTTCAGATTTTTGAGTTCTTCATCTTCCTCATTAATCTGATAAATACCTGCCCTGAGATTTTGAATTGAGCTTCTTGGAAAGTCTAACTCTCCCAACAGTAGATAGACAATCTCTTCTCCATCAGGATTCAGAGATAATTGTTCTTGACCAAATATCACTTCTTTAACAGCAGAATATCCCGATCTTTCTAGTGAGATGCGGGACAAACATCGTTATAAGTTGTCCAAGTAATTCCTTTGCATTTCAACTTCTTGACCTACTGTATTCAAGTAAGTACATGGGAGTATAATTACCATCATACCTTGATCCTCCATCTAAATACCTCAGTCTGATTGTTCTGAGAATCATGCAACACCAGTTGTTGTAAACACCAGCCTCCTTATCATGAATCCTTTTGCCCTTTAGCAGATAAAGAACATATTTCATTTCTTTTGTTGATTTGCATAACACCTCATGAATAGTCAGCTTCTTGACACTCTTATCTTTCATGAAATACAACAACTTTTCTATCTTCTTAGACCCAGCATGACAATCAGCAACAATTGCAACAGCTTCAAGTTTCCAAAGATCATCAGTAGTTAATTCATCACCAATCTTGTTAACCAAAACATGCTGATCTGTCTGAGCTATAGACACAAACTCTGATTCTCTAGACCCAATAACTCCTCTTGTGTTAGGTTATAGAGCCTTCAAATTAGATTGCATTCTTGTTCATAGTGACGGAGATTTATCATCCTTACAAGGTTTAACTTTATGAACTACAGGAGGTTCAGCAATTATTCCACCAGATCTAAAAACAGCTGGTCCAGTATAATTCATCTCATCAACCTTCTTCCACTTGCCTTCTTTCTTTTTGAAATGAGATTCATTAGATTCTTCTTCCTTAGCTTGTTTTGTGATATCATACCACAACTTCTTGTCAGAATTGAAAACCTCTCTCAAGTACCTCTCACTTTCTCTGTCAGCAACATTTCTTCCTCTTTCCCTGATTTCTTTTGCTTCTTCAAATCTTCTGAATCTTTCTTGATCAATCTTCAAATTCATCTCATCAACTTCCAGATTATGAGATTCAACCATAACAATAAGAATCATCACTTCAAGATCTTTCAAGATTTCAGCTTCATCAGAATCAGGAATTACAGCTTGAGTAGTTCCAATAGCCAAATTCTGTGCTTTCACAGCAACTTTACTTTTTCTGGTTATTAGTGAATTTTCCTCTATTGTAACTTCTTCAGGTACATTGAATATGTTGTCTGGAGCCATTTCAAGAAGTAGTGGAGTTTTCTTCTTTTTAACTTTCTGAGGATCTTCAGTTATCTCCTTAATTGTGATTCCACTAGACCTTGTCTGTCTTGTACTCCCCAGAACAGGTTTTCTTCCTCTTCCTCTACCTGCAGCAGGAGCTTCTTTCTATTTGGCAATTTCCTCAAGAACCCTCTTTTGTTCTTCTAAGATCTCTTTAGTGCTCATGTCAGGATTCTCTTCGGAAGTCAGAGCAAGTGCCGTCCTGGCATGATATTGTTGAACTTTAATATCATTGTGATACAAAATTTCACTCTCACCTGACTTGGAAGTTATTTTCTTAAAGAGATGTGGAGCATCTTTTATCTCAGTAATAAACAAATCCTCATCTTCTTCAGGAATTGTTGGAAGTGTTTGATTTTGACCCGGTGATTGAAATTGTTCTTCTATCAAGACTTGAGATTGCATAATTGTCTAACTGTTTTCTTTCCAGATTTAGAAACATGAGTTGACTGCTTGGTTTGAGTTTGAGATGAACTTCTCCTTGTTACCAAAACAGCATCAGAGGTTCCCGCTCCATGTGCCTGAGCACCACCATCATTTCCAGAAGGATCATCACCCTTTCTTACAACTGGATTAGGTGTGCATTTTGTTTTGACTACCTTCTCCCCCTTTTTGACATCAGAGTCATCATTAGTAGGATCAGTCAATAGAGATAAGATAAGTTGGAGAGAATCTTCAATATTAGTCATCCTTGATGACAAAGTGACAACCTTATCTTCCAAAGTATCCATCCGTGTGGTAAAGCAGTGCTTAAATTTCTAAGCTGATAAGCAGTAGCAATCTCAGTTGAGTCCTTAATAAACCGAGCATGAAACTTTTCATTGTCAGTTTTCACGGAATCAATCTCATCTTTCAGTCCCTTTGCCAGAATGGTAGTAGTCTTCAGATGATCTTTGAGATCAGAATTGGACAGCTTAGAAGCTATATGCTTGGAATGAAAAAGAGAATTATTGAAATTTATTGCAGTAGTGGGCTGATTCCAATCATTATTCCATTCATATCTCCTTAGAGCTTGAATGTGTTCAGGAATAATATGACTGTACTCTCCCCTTGTCTCAGCTTGAGCAATTTTAGATTTACCCACAAACTCCATAAACTTGCTTGAAGATCCATGAGTAGACCCTAGACTTGCTTTCATGACTACTTTTAACTGAGCTGCATCAGGATCATCATCAGCATCATCATCATCATCTGAGCTATCATTAGCCTCAGGAATTTTATCATCCATATTGTCTTCAAGATTCATGATACCTTTCAACTTTAAATCAACAACAGATGGTGCTGGTGTATCCTGAGAACCTGCATTGTGAATAGAAATAGTTCGTATATCTCTCTGTTCTTTTAAAGTGAACTCATCACTTCTCACAATATTAACTAAGTTACTTTCAATGGTAACTGTTATCTCACTAGAAGTTTGAAACTTCTCACTCTGTTCTACCTCTTCTTTTGCCAGTTCAGGAGACTGCCTCTCTTCACTCTTCTTTTTCTCTAATTGTTCACTCTCATGCTCAGTAAAAAGGTTCTGGCTCAACAAATTAGGAGAAATAAGAGGTGGCTGAGAGAAGTGGACTGAAGTCATACAAATAAAGGTATCCCTTGTATCAGGTCTATCTGTAATCATACTATCAGTAATAAAAGAAGTAGATATAGAAGTGTTACCTGATGAAGTAGAAATAGATTCCATTGGCCTCAAGGAAATTGGTTTAATAAGCAATGGAATGTTTAGATCAGTAATACTTTCATCAGGATAAATAAGGTTGTACTTTTATAGAACATGAGTACACCCTACTTACTACAAATAAGGTTACAGGATAAATTACTTTCTAGTATGTCTATCCTTTTTGAGTAACATCCAAACGGCTTCAGATTTGACTTCCTTTAACTCTGTTCAGATCCACTTCTTTAGCAGCTTGTCTATTGAAACATCTCTATAAGCTTCTTTGTAGGCTTTCCAAAGTACCTTACAGTTTGTGGTCCATAAAGTGTTTTGGCTTGCTGCAGGTTTCTGACTTGTACAATTCTTCAGTATTTTGTCTCCAAGACTGTATTCGAGAAGTAACTGAGTGATTGATTCGAGAACTAGAATTGACTTGATAGATAACTCTGAGTTCTCGAATACTGTATAATTATCATATTGAATCACTTCTCGAATTAGTCTTTTCTCCAGGAATCCTTGAGTTGTCGAATAGAACACTTGACTTGTCAAATCCCTGAGATGTCGAGTAGCTGAAAAACAACACCTAGAGGGGGGGTGAATAGGTGTTTATGGTTATTAATGTGAATTTATGAACTATTTTGAAAATTACTGAAAACAGCTTGCTGTTTTTAATAACACAGTTCACAAACAGCACGCTGTTTGTATCTAAAATGCAATGCAGAATGAATATAAACAGTAAGTAAAAGAGACACACAATCTTTTAGCCAGGTTCGACCCCTAATCCCCTATGGTCTACGTCCTGGTCCCTTACCAAACTTGGTAAGAGAATGTATTATTGATCAACTATAATCCAATTACAAGATACAACAATATATCTCCCTTAACCCTTGTTGCTTACAAACGGCTTGCTGTTTACCTGTGCTGAACCAACCCTCTAAGTACTACTTCCCAAGTATACTTCTCTAGTATAGTTCGACTCACCCTAAAACCTGAAGCCAATCTTGTACAGCAACAAAACAATACACTTTGAACAATACAAATGTTTTGAAAGAATACAACTCAACCTATAAATCCTCAAAATGATGAATATGCGTGTATGAAGAGATTTGAAGGTTTGGAAAGGTTTAGCAATGTAAGCTCAGAAGTTGTTTTAGTATATCTCGTTTTATGCACGTTGTATTCAGTACAAAGAACTGGTAATACTCAGTTCTTATATAGGTGAACAAGAAAAGTTTGAATTTGCTTGATAAAAATTTCCAACGGTATGAATTTAATCCGTTAGAGAGAAGCAATGCTTTTGAGCTTGAAGAAATACTTTGATAATCTGCAAAGCTGAAATCTGGAGCGTGTATGGAGATAGGAATACGCAGGGAACAAGGTTATGATGAGTCCCATGTGACATATTTTGAGTGGAGATAAGGTGGTGTATTAAATAAGGTAAAGTAACCTTATTTAACTAAAAAGAATATTTGCTTGTCTCCAAAAGCTTGAGAGGTGGGAATGTTCATCATATATTCTGAGGACCTTTACAAATATTCTATATATTATTTCTCTTGATGTCCTTTGAATTTCCCGAATTGATCTGTAATTTCTGCAGACACAATCAGCTTGCTGATTGTACAATTGGCATGCTGTTTGTGACAATTGGCTTGCTGTTTGAGATATACTGATTATGAAATCAGTAAGCTGTTTTGTCCTGTAAAAACAAGTTAGAGCACACACAAATGGCATGCTGATTTATCCTGCAAAACCAAAGTTAGAACTAACACAATGGCATGCTGTTTTATATCTGTAAGCGCCAAAAAGCTTACTGTTTGTCATCATCAAAACCTAGGAGTTTCAATCTCCCCCTTTTTGATGATTACAAAACTTTTTAGGAGAATTTTGAAACTCCCCCTAAATTCCTGCATCTCAGCATTAGATATAAAACAATAATTATAGAGCATTGATATAGCATATTCAGGATAAACTTAAACTTAGCAATATATGCCACATAACCATTTCAACAGAAATCAAATCAAGTTCAACAGGAATAAACAGGAATAAAATTCAAGTACCATAACATACCACAACAAATATAGCAAGTTCAGGCAAGTTCAAATAAACCGAGTTCAAACATAAAACAACAAACATTGAATTCTCCTAAATTCTCCCCCTTAATTCATCAAAAAACTAAGGATCACTGGTTTGAGCATTTGACTTGGTGGCCTCTGTATCTGTGTCATCTCCAGGAGCATCCTTTGCAGCAGCTTTTGCTAAGTTGTCCAACCCTTGACCATGTTCAATTTCTGAGTGAGCAGTAGATGTGTTCCCAACTGTCTTGAGCATTAATTCCTTCATTGTGGTGACTTGAGAGATAAGATCCTTCATAGCACCCTTGATGGCTTGGAATTCAGCCTTGAGGTCCTGTACATCATTTCTGATTGCTTGAGTATCATTTCGAAGAGAAATGATCTCACTAGTCATGATTGTCACATCAGCTTGTAGAGATTGAGTCACCAAGTTCTGAGTTGCAGTTTGGGGAGCAGTGGAGGTAGTAGGATCATCATGTGGAGGGTCATCCTGAGGAACCACAATTCTAGACAACACACCATCTTCAATTTGCAGATTGTTCAAAGATAAAAACTTTTGGTCCATGCAATCCTTAACAACAACCTTAGTCATACCCTTGACATTGACATTGAACAGCTTAAATACTTTGGACAGCCAAGAAGCATAAGGCAGCCCACTAACAGATTTCTCAACTGTAGCTTGCATCTTTTTCAAAATAAAAGAGGACAAATCAAAGGACCTTCCAGTTAAAATCATAGCCACAATCACCACATCTTGGCAAGTAAAATTTGATTTGTTTCCCACTCGAGGACAGATATGAGACCTAGCTATCTTAAAAACCAGGTGAGCTAAAGGAGTTACTATGGTGGTAGGAGGAGGGTTTGTATCTAAGAGCTTGACATTACCCATTATGACTTGTAACTGATCCTCAACACTAAAATCAGGAAGGGACACATATCCTTGAGCAGTATACACATCAGTAGAACTATCCATTTCAATTTTAAGGAGCGAACTAAGGATTGGAGGATTCAATTGAATCTTCGTACCTCTAACCGTGGATATAGCATTCCCAAACTTATCAGTTTGCAAATTAGCATAATACTCTCTTACTAAATCAGGATAAAAATAATTGGGCATATCAGATACGAACGACTCTAAACCAATATCTTGAAATAGTTTCATTACACCACACTCATCTAAGAGAGGAGTAATCTTACTTGATAAAGGCTGACCGTTGATGATTCCCCGATTCTCCAAATCCAGGTCCTTGTACCGGTCTTCACACGCAGGAGAAACAAACACTGGCGACATTGTCATTTTTAGCTTCTTCGATTCTGGTGTTGGAGTGATTTCATCACCACTTTCTAGCATAATCGTTTCCTCTTTCTTTGAAACAGATGGAGACAGTTCCCTACGAGCCCTAGTCTTACGAACCATGGTAGGAGATGGATAAACCCTAATTTTTTGCTTAATCGCCGCTGAGAAAACCCTAATCGCCGCTTAGAGAGAGAGAGCGTGTTTGAGTTGAAGTGAACCGGCTAAAACCGTGTCTCTCTAGTTTTGATTTATTTTAGGGGAGAATTTAGGTTTAATTAATAAAGCTAAATTCTACTTAAATAAATAATTGATAAGCACATTGCTATTGTTAAAACAGGCAAATTTCTCAATTTTAATTTTAACCATGATTTCTTAAATTATAAGTTTAAATAAGCATATATCTAAATTTTAGCAATTTTCTAAACACATAATCATTTAGCATGTTATAGCAATAATCATAATATATTCATGGCTATTTTCACAGGTAGGAAACCAGAGGAGACAAACAGCATGCTGTTTGTAACTAGAGTTAGGACAAATGGTAAGCTGACCTGTTCAGTATTTGTCAATCAGCACGCTGTTTACATAGAGCACATACCAAGTTGCATTCGAATGACTGAGAATCTTTCTTCAGCAAGGGGCTTTGTGAAAATATCAGCTAGTTGATATTCAGTTGGAACAAAGACCAACTCTATCTTGCCCTTAGCAACATTGTCTCTCAAGAAATGGTGTCGAACATCAATATGCTTCGTTCTTGAGTGATTCACAGGATTCTTAGAAATGCTAATGGTGCTAGTGTTGTCACAGTTGATTGGAACTTTTCTACACTTGATATCAAAGTCCCTTAGAGTTTGAATCATCCATAGAAGTTGAGAACAACAGCTCCCAGCTGCTAGGTACTCCCCTTCTGCAGTGGATAAAGCAACCGAAGTTTGTTTCTTGCATTGCCAAGAAACTAGGCTTTGTCCAAGGAATGTACAAACACCACTAGTACTTTTTCTATCAATTAAGCAACCTGCATAATCTGCATCACTATACCCAACAAGATCAAAAGTATTTGTGATAGGATAAAACAAACCAAGAGAAATGGTACCACTTAAATATCGAAATATTCTTTTAATGGCATTTAAGTGAGATTCTTTGGGGTTTGATTGAAACCTTGCACAAACACATACACTATACATTATGTCAGGTCTAGAAGCAGTTAAATACAGTAGGCTTCCAATCATACCTCGATATCTTTTAATATCAACAGTCTTACCATTTTCATCTACAATCAGCTTGCTGTTTTGCACCATGGGAGTTGATTTTGGTTTTACATCTTCAAAACCGAATCTCTTCAATAGACTTTGTGTATATTTGGATTGGTGCACAAAAATTCCATCTTTGGATTGCTTGATTTGAAGACCCAAGAAGTAATTGAGTTCGCCCATCATGCTCATTTCGAACTCACTATGCATACACTTGGAAAACCACTTACACATAGATTCATTAGTAGCACCAAAAATAATATCATCCACATATATTTGTACAATCAAAATATCTTTACCATTTTGCATAATAAATAATGTGGGATCAATTTTACCTCGAATGAATCCATTTTGGATTAGATACTTACTAAGCCTTTTGTACCAAGCTCTAGGGGCTTGCTTTAAACCATAAAGAGCCTTCTTTAGCTTGAAAGCATAGTTTGGATATTGTTCATTTTCGAATCCGGGAGGTTGTTTAACAAAGACTTCCTCTTCTAGCACACCATTTAGGAATGCACTCTTTACATCCATTTGATATAGCTTGATTTTCTTGAAACATGCATACGCCAGAAGCATCCTTATTGATTCCAAACGAGCAACAGGAGCATAGGTTTGATCAAAATCAATGCCTTCTTGTTGGTTGTAGCCTTGAGCTACAAGTCTTGCTTTATTTCGAGTAATTGTGCCAAATTCATCAACTTTGTTTTTAAACACCCATTTAGTTCCTATAAGAGAGGCATCCTTTGGTGGCTTGACAAGTTCCCAAACATTACATCTTTCAAATTGATTTAATTCTTCTTGCATGGCCATGATCCAATTCTCATCTTTTAATGCATCATCTATATTTTTAGGTTCTTCTTGAGCTAGGAAGGCTGCATGAGCACAATAATTTGCCTTCCCTCTTCTTGTAGTAATTCCATCAGTAATATCACCAATGACTAACTCAGGTGGATGATTTTTAACCGTTCTTGTTGCCCTTGGTAAAGAATGTTGAGCTATTTCTTCATGAGTTGTCTTTCTCATCTTTGATGGTGGTGACTGTTCTTCTCCATCATATAGAGGCAATTTTGCAGTAGCTCTTGATCCTCTAGGACCTTCCAAAGTCATCTTTGCTATTTTTGTAATTGAATCTTCCACTTCAGCTTGCTGTTTTGAGCTTTCAGCTTGCTGAATGTCGGTGTCTGCATCCTCTTTGGCTTGCTGACTTTCAGTGTCACTTTCATCTTCATCTTGCTGATTTGAACTGCCATTTTGCTGATTTTCACTTCCAGCTTGCCGATTTGCACTTCCAGCTTGCTGATTTGTACTTCCAGCTTGCTGATTGTCAGTGACTTGAGGTTGCACATTTTCTTCTTCACCTGCAAATCCTTCCTCAACTCTTGGTAGATCATTGTTAGGTTCTTGAAAGGTAACATCAATAGATTCTTCAACAATATGTTTATTTAAATTATAGACTCTATAAGCCCTACTTGTTAAAGAATAACCAAGAAATATAGCTTCGTAGGATTTTGCATCGAATTTACCATCTTTACCCATTGTCTTGAGCACAAAACACTTAGAGCCAAAAATCTTGAAGTAACTGATATTTGGCTTCTTGTTTCTCAACAGTTGATAGGGAGTTTTGTCCAATAATGGCCTGATTATGATTCGATTCAACAAATAGCATGCTGTATTCACAGCTTCGGCCCAAAAACTTCTAGGTAGCTTGCTTTCTTGCAGTAGAGTCCTTGCTGTTTCTTGAAGTGATCTATTCTTTCTTTCCACCACTCCATTTTGTTGAGGAGTCCTTGGAGCAGAAAATTCATGAGAGATTCCCTTTTGTTCACAATATGTGATAAATTTGTCATTGACAAATTCACCTCCTCGATCACTTCTTATACCTACAAGTCTTGTATCATGCTTGTTCTCAAGTAGTTTAATCAGTTTCTCAAATTCATCAAAAGCACAATCTTTAGTACTAAGGAACAATACCCAAGTAAATCTAGAATAATCATCTACAATTACAAAACCATATTGTTTACCTCCAATACTTTTATAGGATTCTGGACCAAATAAATCTAAGTGCAGAAGCTCTAAGGGTTTAGAAGTAGATACCATTTTCTTAGCTTTGTGAGTACTTCGAATTTGTTTACCCAATTGGCATGCTGAACATACTTCGACCTTAGTATATTTCAGTTTTGGTAGCCCTCTGACCAGATTCTTACTTGAAAGTTTATTTATCAAGTCCATGTGTGCATGTCCCAACCTCCTATGCCATATATATGGATCATTGTCGATTGCAGCCAAACAGCATGCTGTTTCCTGCATTTCGAAATCTAATACATATATATTTCCTTCCCTTCTAGCAACTAGTGGGATTTTGTTAGCACCAATAGTAATAATAGTTTTATCTATGCCAAATTGAACAAAATGTCCATCATCAAATAATTGAGTGACACTAAGTAAATTATATGAAAGACCCTTGACATATTGAACTTTATCAATCGAAATATTACTATTGCCAATCGAACCAATACCAAGGATTCGAAGAGTTTTATTGTTGCCAATTGTAACCCTTCCTCCTTTCTTCATGTTGAGACTTATGAACTGAGACTTGTCTCCACACATATGTCTAGTGCAACCGCTATCCAAGATCCATTGTTTCGACTTTATTTTGGCGGCAAGACATATCTACAAAACAAACAAACACAAACTTAATGTTTTGGTACCCATATAGGTTTGGGTCCAAACTGGTTAGTAGCAAGAATATATAACACATTTAATTCAGCTTTCTTGATCCATTTTTGGATCACTTTTGGTGACTGTTGGCGTGCTGTTTGTCTTCTGTCAGGAGCAGTTTGGTATGCTGTTTGTCGCCTGGCTGGTCCATTCTGGTAAGCTGTTTTCCCTTTACCATTGATTTTAACCACACAATGAATTTCCAGATGGCCTTTTCCACCACATTTGTTGCATGTTTTCCAAGGCATGGCATAATCATAAGGTATGCCATTTTTACCATCATATTTGAGGACTCCAAGCTTCTTGTGTATGTCCATGCCAACTCCTTCTCTGACTACAGGAACTTTTGCCTTCTTCATCATTGTCTTTAAGGTGTCTTCTCCAAGTACAAAAGTTTCCATTCCTTTCTGGAGGTCCTTGACCTCTTTTTCCAGAAGGGAAATCAAATCAGCTTGCTGATTGATAAGTTCAGCTTGCTGTTTTCGCTTTTCCACAGATTTTGAGGATTCGGCTTGGTTTGACTCTGTGTTCTTGAATGCTTGTATGCATTCATTCCTTTCTTCAATCTCTGACTTCAATCTTCTAAGTTCTTTCATAAGAACCTCATTTCTTTGTAGAATCACTTTGTTGACTCCTTCGAATTGAACTAATTTCTCCTTTAAATCAGTAATAAGATCATTGTGATTTGTTTCTGGATTCTTTTCATCCATTAAATCAGCAATCATCTTCTTCAACTGATTGTTGTTCTTTTCCAGCTTGCTATTCTTATGTTTTAGTTCCATAAACTCAATTATGGATACATGATTTGGTACCTGCACGGTTAGTTCTTCTAGCATATTATGAGATGAATTTAAATCAGAATATATTGAATTTACCTCACTTGCATCATCTTCTGAATTCGAATAATCACTATCCACACAATCTTCTTTTATGGATCCTAGTGAGCTTTCTTCATCATGTAGACCTACAAGTGCCAAATTCACCATGTCCTCGCTTGCGTCATCACTCCAAGTCAGTAGAGCCTTTGCTTTTCTCTTGTCCTTGAAAGCAGCTTGCTGTTTGGACTTTAGCTTAAAACAGTCCTTCTTAAAATGGCCTGGCTTGCCACATTCGAAACAAGTTTGTTCCTTGGCCTTCCTTTTGGAGTATTCACCTCTTTCCTTTTTCATTCTATTTTTCTTTTCAATCAGCCTCTTGATCTTTTGTGAGATGAGTGCCATTTCTTCGTCAGATTCTTCATCAGATTCAAACAGCTTGCTGTTTGCAGACTCTGGCTTGCTGTTTGTAGAGTGAAGAGCCAAATTCCTCATTTTGGCTATGGGGACCCGAACATCTTCAGCCTGACCTTTGCTTATCTTGCTTTCAAATTGTTCTAGCTCTGCAAACACGGCTAGGTGATCCATAGTGTCGATTGTTGAGGATGATTCCAAAGCCGTGACCTTTGCTTCATAAATAAATGGTACCGCACTTAACACTTTCATGTTAATTTCATCTTGTGGAATGTCTTTTCCAAGTCTCTTTAATGAGTTTATAGTAACTTGGAACCTTGCTTGACCTTCTTTGATAGTTTCATTATCCTTGAGCTTGAAGTTTCCAAAATCATTCATTAGTTTGCTAAGCTTTACCTTCCTCAAGGTTTTTGATCCTTCATGATAGGTTTCCAAAGCATCCCACATTTCTTTTGCTGTTTTTAGGGAGGAGACTTTGTCATACTCAGCTTGATCTAGAGCATTCATTATGGAATTTCTAGCTTCTCCATTAAAACCGCATTTGATAATTTCATCCATAGTAAGATCATCAACATCTTTTGGTTGATTCTTTTCATCCAAGAATTGATAATCTCCTTTCTGTACAACTCTTAACACCAGTGGCCTCTTGGATAAGAATGTTTCCATTCTACATTTCCACCAATTGTAATTTTCTGATCCAGTGAGGAGAGGAGCCCTATAATCGGCTTTTGCTTCAAGATAATGTTCTGCCATGATCGATACTTTCCTGTTACAGAATTGTTAGTATACCAAGGCTTTGATACCAATTGAAAAACAACACCTAGAGGGGGGGTGAATAGGTGTTTATGGTTATTAATGTGAATTTATGAACTATTTTGAAAATTACTGAAAACAGCTTGCTGTTTGTAATAACACAGTTCACAAACAGCACGCTGTTTGTATCTAAAATGCAATGCAGAATGAATATAAACAGTAAGTAAAAGAGACACACAATCTTTTAGCCAGGTTCGACCCCTAATCCCCTATGGTCTACGTCCTGGTCCCTTACCAAACTTGGTAAGAGAATGTATTATTGATCAACTATAATCCAATTACAAGATACAACAATATATCTCCCTTAACCCTTGTTGCTTACAAACGGCTTGCTGTTTACCTGTGCTGAACCAACCCTCTAAGTACTACTTCCCAAGTATACTTCTCTAGTATAGTTCGACTCACCCTAAAACCTGAAGCCAATCTTGTACAGCAACAAAACAATACACTTTGAACAATACAAATGTTTTGAAAGAATACAACTCAACCTATAAATCCTCAAAATGATGAATATGCGTGTATGAAGAGATTTGAAGGTTTGGAAAGGTTTAGCAATGTAAGCTCAGAAGTTGTTTTAGTATATCTCGTTTTATGCACGTTGTATTCAGTACAAAGAACTGGTAATACTCAGTTCTTATATAGGTGAACAAGAAAAGTTTGAATTTGCTTGATAAAAATTTCCAACGGTATGAATTTAATCCGTTAGAGAGAAGCAATGCTTTTGAGCTTGAAGAAATACTTTGATAATCTGCAAAGCTGAAATCTGGAGCGTGTATGGAGATAGGAATATGCAGGGAACAAGGTTATGATGAGTCCCATGTGACATATTTTGAGTGGAGATAAGGTGGTGTATTAAATAAGGTAAAGTAACCTTATTTAACTAAAAAGAATATTTGCTTGTCTCCAAAAGCTTGAGAGGTGGGAATGTTCATCATATATTCTGAGGACCTTTGCAAATATTCTATATATTATTTCTCTTGATGTCCTTTGAATTTCCCGAATTGATCTGTAATTTCTGCAGACACAATCAGCTTGCTGATTGTACAATTGGCATGCTGTTTGTGACAATTGGCTTGCTGTTTGAGATATACTGATTATGAAATCAGTAAGCTGTTTTGTCCTGTAAAAACAAGTTAGAGCACACACAAATGGCATGCTGATTTATCCTGCAAAACCAAAGTTAGAACTAACACAATGGCATGCTGTTTTATATCTGTAAGCGCCAAAAAGCTTACTGTTTGTCATCATCAAAACCTAGGAGTTTCAATCTCCCCCTTTTTGATGATTACAAAACTTTTTAGGAGAATTTTGAAACTCCCCCTAAATTCCTGCATCTCAGCATTAGATATAAAACAATAATTATAGAGCATTGATATAGCATATTCAGGATAAACTTAAACTTAGCAATATATGCCACATAACCATTTCAACAGAAATCAAATCAAGTTCAACAGGAATAAACAGGAATAAAATTCAAGTACCATAACATACCACAACAAATATAGCAAGTTCAGGCAAGTTCAAATAAACCGAGTTCAAACATAAAACAACAAACATTGAATTCTCCTAAATTCTCCCCCTTAATTCATCAAAAAACTAAGGATCACTGGTTTGAGCATTTGACTTGGTGGCCTCTGTATCTGTGTCATCTCCAGGAGCATCCTTTGCAGCAGCTTTGGCTAAGTTGTCCAACCCTTGACCATGTTCAATTTCTGAGTGAGCAGTAGATGTGTTCCCAACTGTCTTGAGCATTAATTCCTTCATTGTGGTGACTTGAGAGATAAGATCCTTCATAGCACCCTTGATGGCTTGGAATTCAGCCTTGAGGTCCTGTACATCATTTCTGATTGCTTGAGTATCATTTCGAAGAGAAATGATCTCACTAGTCATGATTGTCACATCAGCTTGTAGAGATTGAGTCACCAAGTTCTGAGTTGCAGTTTGGGGAGCAGTGGAGGTAGTAGGATCATCATGTGGAGGGTCATCCTGAGGAACCACAATTCTAGACAACACACCATCTTCAATTTGCAGATTGTTCAAAGATAAAAACTTTTGGTCCATGCAATCCTTAACAACAACCTTAGTCATACCCTTGACATTGACATTGAACAGCTTAAATACTTTGGACAGCCAAGAAGCATAAGGCAGCCCACTAACAGATTTCTCAACTGTAGCTTGCATCTTTTTCAAAATAAAAGAGGACAAATCAAAGGACCTTCCAGTTAAAATCATAACCACAATCACCACATCTTGGCAAGTAAAATTTGATTTGTTTCCCACTCGAGGACAGATATGAGACCTAGCTATCTTAAAAACCAGGTGAGCTAAAGGAGTTACTATGGTGGTAGGAGGAGGGTTTGTATCTAAGAGCTTGACATTACCCATTATGACTTGTAACTGATCCTCAACACTAAAATCAGGAAGGGACACATATCCTTGAGCAGTATACACATCAGTAGAACTATCCATTTCAATTTTAAGGAGCGAACTAAGGATTGGAGGATTCAATTGAATCTTCGTACCTCTAACCGTGGATATAGCATTCCCAAACTTATCAGTTTGCAAATTAGCATAATACTCTCTTACTAAATCAGGATAAAAATAATTGGGCATATCAGATACGAACGACTCTAAACCAATATCTTGAAATAGTTTCATTACACCACACTCATCTAAGAGAGGAGTAATCTTACTTGATAAAGGCTGACCGTTGATGATTCCCCGATTCTCCAAATCCAGGTCCTTGTACCGGTCTTCACACGCAGGAGAAACAAACACTGGCGACATTGTCATTTTTAGCTTCTTCGATTCTGGTGTTGGAGTGATTTCATCACCACTTTCTAGCATAATCGTTTCCTCTTTCTTTGAAACAGATGGAGACAGTTCCCTACGAGCCCTAGTCTTACGAACCATGGTAGGAGATGGATAAACCCTAATTTTTTGCTTAATCGCCGCTGAGAAAACCCTAATCGCCGCTTAGAGAGAGAGAGAGCGTGTTTGAGTTGAAGTGAACCGGCTAAAACCGTGTCTCTCTAGTTTTGATTTATTTTAGGGGAGAATTTAGGTTTAATTAATAAAGCTAAATTCTACTTAAATAAATAATTGATAAGCACATTGCTATTGTTAAAACAGGCAAATTTCTCAATTTTAATTTTAACCATGATTTCTTAAATTATAAGTTTAAATAAGCATATATCTAAATTTTAGCAATTTTCTAAACACATAATCATTTAGCATGTTATAGCAATAATCATAATATATTCATGGCTATTTTCACAGGTAGGAAACCAGAGGAGACAAACAGCATGCTGTTTGTAACTAGAGTTAGGACAAATGGTAAGCTGACCTGTTCAGTATTTGTCAATCAGCACGCTGTTTACATAGAGCACATACCAAGTTGCATTCGAATGACTGAGAATCTTTCTTCAGCAAGGGGCTTTGTGAAAATATCAGCTAGTTGATATTCAGTTGGAACAAAGACCAACTCTATCTTGCCCTTAGCAACATTGTCTCTCAAGAAATGGTGTCGAACATCAATATGCTTCGTTCTTGAGTGATTCACAGGATTCTTAGAAATGCTAATGGTGCTAGTGTTGTCACAGTTGATTGGAACTTTTCTACACTTGATATCAAAGTCCCTTAGAGTTTGAATCATCCATAGAAGTTGAGAACAACAGCTCCCAGCTGCTAGGTACTCCCCTTCTGCAGTGGATAAAGCAACCGAAGTTTGTTTCTTGCATTGCCAAGAAACTAGGCTTTGTCCAAGGAATGTACAAACACCACTAGTACTTTTTCTATCAATTAAGCAACCTGCATAATCTGCATCACTATACCCAACAAGATCAAAAGTATTTGTGATAGGATAAAACAAACCAAGAGAAATGGTACCACTTAAATATCGAAATATTCTTTTAATGGCATTTAAGTGAGATTCTTTGGGGTTTGATTGAAACCTTGCACAAACACATACACTATACATTATGTCAGGTCTAGAAGCAGTTAAATACAGTAGGCTTCCAATCATACCTCGATATCTTTTAATATCAACAGTCTTACCATTTTCATCTACAATCAGCTTGCTGTTTTGCACCATGGGAGTTGATTTTGGTTTTACATCTTCAAAACCGAATCTCTTCAATAGACTTTGTGTATATTTGGATTGGTGCACAAAAATTCCATCTTTGGATTGCTTGATTTGAAGACCCAAGAAGTAATTGAGTTCGCCCATCATGCTCATTTCGAACTCACTATGCATACACTTGGAAAACCACTTACACATAGATTCATTAGTAGCACCAAAAATAATATCATCCACATATATTTGTACAATCAAAATATCTTTACCATTTTGCATAATAAATAATGTGGGATCAATTTTACCTCGAATGAATCCATTTTGGATTAGATACTTACTAAGCCTTTTGTACCAAGCTCTAGGGGCTTGCTTTAAACCATAAAGAGCCTTCTTTAGCTTGAAAGCATAGTTTGGATATTGTTCATTTTCGAATCCGGGAGGTTGTTTAACAAAGACTTCCTCTTCTAGCACACCATTTAGGAATGCACTCTTTACATCCATTTGATATAGCTTGATTTTCTTGAAACATGCATACGCCAGAAGCATCCTTATTGATTCCAAACGAGCAACAGGAGCATAGGTTTGATCAAAATCAATGCCTTCTTGTTGGTTGTAGCCTTGAGCTACAAGTCTTGCTTTATTTCGAGTAATTGTGCCAAATTCATCAACTTTGTTTTTAAACACCCATTTAGTTCCTATAAGAGAGGCATCCTTTGGTGGCTTGACAAGTTCCCAAACATTACATCTTTCAAATTGATTTAATTCTTCTTGCATGGCCATGATCCAATTCTCATCTTTTAATGCATCATCTATATTTTTAGGTTCTTCTTGAGCTAGGAAGGCTGCATGAGCACAATAATTTGCCTTCCCTCTTCTTGTAGTAATTCCATCAGTAATATCACCAATGACTAACTCAGGTGGATGATTTTTAACCGTTCTTGTTGCCCTTGGTAAAGAATGTTGAGCTATTTCTTCATGAGTTGTCTTTCTCATCTTTGATGGTGGTGACTGTTCTTCTCCATCATATAGAGGCAATTTTGCAGTAGCTCTTGATCCTCTAGGACCTTCCAAAGTCATCTTTGCTATTTTTGTAATTGAATCTTCCACTTCAGCTTGCTGTTTTGAGCTTTCAGCTTGCTGAATGTCGGTGTCTGCATCCTCTTTGGCTTGCTGACTTTCAGTGTCACTTTCATCTTCATCTTGCTGATTTGAACTGCCATTTTGCTGATTTTCACTTCCAGCTTGCCGATTTGCACTTCCAGCTTGCTGATTTGTACTTCCAGCTTGCTGATTGTCAGTGACTTGAGGTTGCACATTTTCTTCTTCACCTGCAAATCCTTCCTCAACTCTTGGTAGATCATTGTTAGGTTCTTGAAAGGTAACATCAATAGATTCTTCAACAATATGTCTATTTAAATTATAGACTCTATAAGCCCTACTTGTTAAAGAATAACCAAGAAATATAGCTTCGTAGGATTTTGCATCGAATTTACCATCTTTACCCATTGTCTTGAGCACAAAACACTTAGAGCCAAAAATCTTGAAGTAACTGATATTTGGCTTCTTGTTTCTCAACAGTTGATAGGGAGTTTTGTCCAATAATGGCCTGATTATGATTCGATTCAACAAATAGCATGCTGTATTCATAGCTTCGGCCCAAAAACTTCTAGGTAGCTTGCTTTCTTGCAGTAGAGTCCTTGCTGTTTCTTGAAGTGATCTATTCTTTCTTTCCACCACTCCATTTTGTTGAGGAGTCCTTGGAGCAGAAAATTCATGAGAGATTCCCTTTTGTTCACAATATGTGATAAATTTGTCATTGACAAATTCACCTCCTCGATCACTTCTTATACCTACAAGTCTTGTATCATGCTTGTTCTCAAGTAGTTTAATCAGTTTCTCAAATTCATCAAAAGCACAATCTTTAGTACTAAGGAACAATACCCAAGTAAATCTAGAATAATCATCTACAATTACAAAACCATATTGTTTACCTCCAATACTTTTATAGGATTCTGGACCAAATAAATCTAAGTGCAGAAGCTCTAAGGGTTTAGAAGTAGATACCATTTTCTTAGCTTTGTGAGTACTTCGAATTTGTTTACCCAATTGGCATGCTGAACATACTTCGACCTTAGTATATTTCAGTTTTGGTAGCCCTCTGACCAGATTCTTACTTGAAAGTTTATTTATCAAGTCCATGTGTGCATGTCCCAACCTCCTATGCCATATATATGGATCATTGTCGATTGCAGCCAAACAGCATGCTGTTTCCTGCATTTCGAAATCTAATACATATATATTTCCTTCCCTTCTAGCAACTAGTGGGATTTTGTTAGCACCAATAGTAATAATAGTTTTATCTATGCCAAATTGAACAAAATGTCCATCATCAAATAATTGAGTGACACTAAGTAAATTATATGAAAGACCCTTGACATATTGAACTTTATCAATCGAAATATTACTATTGCCAATCGAACCAATACCAAGGATTCGAAGAGTTTTATTGTTGCCAACTGTAACCCTTCCTCCTTTCTTCATGTTGAGACTTATGAACTGAGACTTGTCTCCACACATATGTCTAGTGCAACCGCTATCCAAGATCCATTGTTTCGACTTTATTTTGGCGGCAAGACATATCTACAAAACAAACAAACACAAACTTAATGTTTTGGTACCCATATAGGTTTGGGTCCAAACTGGTTAGTAGCAAGAATATATAACACATTTAATTCAGCTTTCTTGATCCATTTTTGGATCACTTTTGGTGACTGTTGGCGTGCTGTTTGTCTTCTGTCAGGAGCAGTTTGGTATGCTGTTTGTCGCCTGGCTGGTCCATTCTGGTAAGCTATTTTCCCTTTACCATTGATTTTAACCACACAATGAATTTCCAGATGGCCTTTTCCACCATATTTGTTGCATGTTTTCCAAGGCATGGCATAATCATAAGGTATGCCATTTTTACCATCATATTTGAGGACTCCAAGCTTCTTGTGTATGTCCATGCCAACTCCTTCTCTGACTACAGGAACTTTTGCCTTCTTCATCATTATCTTTAAGGTGTCTTCTCCAAGTACAAAAGTTTCCATTCCTTTCTGGAGGTCCTTGACCTCTTTTTCCAGAAGGGAAATCAAATCAGCTTGCTGATTGATAAGTTCAGCTTGCTGTTTTCGCTTTTCCACAGATTTTGAGGATTCGGCTTGGTTTGACTCTGTGTTCTTGAATGCTTGTATGCATTCATTCCTTTCTTCAATCTCTGACTTCAATCTTCTAAGTTCTTTCATAAGAACCTCATTTCTTTGTAGAATCACTTTGTTGACTCCTTCGAATTGAACTAATTTCTCCTTTAAATCAGTAATAAGATCATTGTGATGTGTTTCTGGATTCTTTTCATCCATTAAATCAGCAATCATCTTCTTCAACTGATTGTTGTTCTTTTCCAGCTTGCTATTCTTATGTTTTAGTTCCATAAACTCAATTATGGATACATGATTTGGTACCTGCACGGTTAGTTCTTCTAGCATATTATGAGATGAATTTAAATCAGAATATATTGAATTTACCTCACTTGCATCATCTTCTGAATTCGAATAATCACTATCCACACAATCTTCTTTTATGGATCCTAGTGAGCTTTCTTCATCATGTAGACCTACAAGTGCCAAATTCACCATGTCCTCGCTTGCGTCATCACTCCAAGTCAGTAGAGCCTTTGCTTTTCTCTTGTCCTTGAAAGCAGCTTGCTGTTTGGACTTTAGCTTAAAACAGTCCTTCTTAAAATGGCCTGGCTTGCCACATTCGAAACAAGTTTGTTCCTTGGCCTTCCTTTTGGAGTATTCACCTCTTTCCTTTTTCATTCTATTTTTCTTTTCAATCAGCCTCTTGATCTTTTGTGAGATGAGTGCCATTTCTTCGTCAGATTCTTCATCAGATTCAAACAGCTTGCTGTTTGCAGACTCTGGCTTGCTGTTTGTAGAGTGAAGAGCCAAATTCCTCATTTTGGCTATGGGGACCCGAACATCTTCAGCCTGACCTTTGCTTATCTTGCTTTCAAATTGTTCTAGCTCTGCAAACACGGCTAGGTGATCCATAGTGTCGATTGTTGAGGATGATTCCAAAGCCGTGACCTTTGCTTCATAAATAAATGGTACCGCACTTAACACTTTCATGTTAATTTCATCTTGTGGAATGTCTTTTCCAAGTCTCTTTAATGAGTTTATAGTAACTTGGAACCTTGCTTGACCTTCTTTGATAGTTTCATTATCCTTGAGCTTGAAGTTTCCAAAATCATTCATTAGTTTGCTAAGCTTTACCTTCCTCAAGGTTTTTGATCCTTCATGATAGGTTTCCAAAGCATCCCACATTTCTTTTGCTGTTTTTAGGGAGGAGACTTTGTCATACTCAGCTTGATCTAGAGCATTCATTATGGAATTTCTAGCTTCTCCATTAAAACCGCATTTGATAATTTCATCCATAGTAAGATCATCAACATCTTTTGGTTGATTCTTTTCATCCAAGAATTGATAATCTCCTTTCTGTACAACTCTTAACACCAGTGGCCTCTTGGATAAGAATGTTTCCATTCTACATTTCCACCAATTGTAATTTTCTGATCCAGTGAGGAGAGGAGCCCTATAATCGGCTTTTGCTTCAAGATAATGTTCTGCCATGATCGATACTTTCCTGTTACAGAATTGTTAGTATACCAAGGCTTTGATACCAATTGAAAAACAACACCTAGAGGGGGGGTGAATAGGTGTTTATGGTTATTAATGTGAATTTATGAACTATTTTGAAAATTACTGAAAACAGCTTGCTGTTTGTAATAACACAGTTCACAAACAGCACGCTGTTTGTATCTAAAATGCAATGCAGAATGAATATAAACAGTAAGTAAAAGAGACACACAATCTTTTAGCCAGGTTCGACCCCTAATCCCCTATGGTCTACGTCCTGGTCCCTTACCAAACTTGGTAAGAGAATGTATTATTGATCAACTATAATCCAATTATAAGATACAACAATATATCTCCCTTAACCCTTGTTGCTTACAAACGGCTTGCTGTTTACCTGTGCTGAACCAACCCTCTAAGTACTACTTCCCAAGTATACTTCTCTAGTATAGTTCGACTCACCCTAAAACCTGAAGCCAATCTTGTACAGCAACAAAACAATACACTTTGAACAATACAAATTTTTTGAAAGAATACAACTCAACCTATAAATCCTCAAAATGATGAATATGCGTGTATGAAGAGATTTGAAGGTTTGGAAAGGTTTAGCAATGTAAGCTCAGAAGTTGTTTTAGTATATCTCGTTTTATGCACGTTGTATTCAGTACAAAGAACTGGTAATACTCAGTTCTTATATAGGTGAACAAGAAAAGTTTGAATTTGCTTGATAAAAATTTCCAACGGTATGAATTTAATCCGTTAGAGAGAAGCAATGCTTTTGAGCTTGAAGAAATACTTTGATAATCTGCAAAGCTGAAATCTGGAGCGTGTATGGAGATAGGAATATGCAGGGAACAAGGTTATGATGAGTCCCATGTGACATATTTTGAGTGGAGATAAGGTGGTGTATTAAATAAGGTAAAGTAACCTTATTTAACTAAAAAGAATATTTGCTTGTCTCCAAAAGCTTGAGAGGTGGGAATGTTCATCATATATTCTGAGGACCTTTACAAATATTCTATATATTATTTCTCTTGATGTCCTTTGAATTTCCCGAATTGATCTTTAATTTCTGCAGACACAATCAGCTTGCTGATTGTACAATTGGCATGCTGTTTGTGACAATTGGCTTGCTGTTTGAGATATACTGATTATGAAATCAGTAAGCTGTTTTGTCCTGTAAAAACAAGTTAGAGCACACACAAATGGCATGCTGATTTATCCTGCAAAACCAAAGTTAGAACTAACACAATGGCATGCTGTTTAATATCTGTAAGCGCCAAAAAGCTTACTGTTTGTCATCATCAAAACCTAGGAGTTTCAGTAGCTTCTTGAGTCCTTGAGATATCGAATACAACTTTGACTTGTTGACTCTTAGAGAACTCGAATACCACTTTGACTTGTTGACTTCTTGAGTTCTCGAATAGAGTATTAGACATGTCGAATCTCTAAGTTATCGAATGACACTTTGACTTGTTGACTTTCAGAGATGTCGAATAGTGTCTTTATAGATATCGAATCCTTGACTTGTCGAATGCTAGACTTCTCGAATATGACAAACATACTTCTCGAATTGGTACTTAGGTAAATCTTCATTCTTTAAATTCCAACTGTGTTTATTTTGACAGTCTTGATCTTCAAGCTTGAGGCTTGATCCTTGGAACTTCTTTCAAGCATTATTCTCTGACTCTTAATTACAGTTACACAGATAGAAATTGATGCCTATTACAAGTACTACAACAAGTAGAAACTCTACAACTAGAGGTTCCCTCAGTTAAGAGGTCATGTAAGTAATGCATAGCATTACAAATAATTAGGCTTGTTATTAAGATATATACAGACATGGCTCTATGACTAAAAATCTCCCCCAAATTGTGAGTAAGACCCTTAGTCACAATTTCATGTCTGATAACAGGCCAAACATACATAAAGATAGAACATTAACAATACATGTATGAATTTTGATAAACATTATGGATAGAACTACAAGGTGTGTGATCTTACAGATTATGATGAAATACTAGCCTTTGTCATTTGATTCCATCTCCATTGCTTTGGCTTGTAGATCATCATATACCTTCTGTTTCCTTTATTTTTCCTTCCTTGCAATCTCATCCATAGCCCTTATGATTTCTGCCATAGCATCCAGTTCTTCAATCAGAATTGAGTTTTTGAAGTCTTCAAGTATTGGTTCCAGAATGTTTGAAGGGTAGTGATTGAGTAGGTTCATTCTTATATTGACTTGATCTCCATTTTTTCTCCTATACTTCACCACATAGGGGTTTAACTGAACTCTACACAATCCTTTTGCCCTTAGCTTTTCTGCTTCAACTTCCAGCCTATCTAGCTCCTTCTCCCTTTCTAGCCATTTCTCAAAGCACCCCTTTCTTATCTTCTCATCATAGTCTCTTTTCATTTTCACAAAGTCAATCAACTCCAGCTTCCATACTCTCTCCACCTTGTCTTTAGAATCCAACATTGTAATAATTCTTTCTATGTCGTATAGCTTGCCCCAATTTTGACATCCCCCTTGTTTGAATTTCTTCTATCTTCCATCAGTGTATTTGATTTCAAGGCAGTCATTCATAATGGCAACATGGTAGATTCTTTGAGCTCTTAGAAATTGCAGTTGGTCTTCATCAAAGTCTTCATCTAGTGGTTGGAGTTTTAATCATGGAATGATTGTTAGGGCCCTTGATTTAGATGGCTTCACTCTTCTTGCAGCTTGTTTGAACTTGGTCTTTTTCACTTGGTTGATTGGCAGAAACTTGTGACCTTTGCTTCTTGACCATTGTAGTATACCATTAGCAGTTTGCTTTTGGAAACATACGAATGGTTTCTTGTGTTGACTCTTCTCTTCTTGAAGTGGCAAAACAGTTGCAGAAGCAATAGATGTAGATTTTGGTAGGTCATTACTAACTGTATTCACCCTAGACTTAGAGTCTTGTGTTGTGGTAAGGTTACTGTTAGTAATGCCTAGGACTTGCTGTTTTCCACTTTTCCTCTCATAGACTTTTCCATCATTTCCCTTCTTGTTCTTATCATCTTTCCTTTTCTTATCTTCATCATCCTTATTACTCCTGTGATGTCTTCTTCTCCCATCCCTTTTATCTTCACCTCCATCATCCTTATTCCTCCTTGCTTTAGCCATCTATGGGATAGAGCCAGTTGCTATGAAAGTTCTGAGAATATGCACTGCTTCCAACTCTTCAGCAGTTCTTATCCCATTCTTCTTTTGCAGTTAATCATTGATGTCAATTATAAGTCTATGATTTTTAATAATGAGATCCTTAGGAATGACAAGCTGATTGACATCTTCTATCTTTGTACCAGACTGATAAAGAATGGTTCTTGGATTACTACACACTTCAGGCAATCTATCTTGTTGACCATTCCTAAGATCAGAGTATAAGCTCTTGTTGTTTTCTAATTTCTTTTCAATTAGCTCCAAGATAGCATCAATCTTTGTGAATTTTAGAACCTTCAAGGTGTCATAAGATTGATTCCATATTTTGCCATTTGACACCATCATAATCTCCTTGAGAAAGATTTGATTCAACTTTCTTGGTATCACTGTCAGATATTTGATTTGATCTTTAAGGCTCTTTCTGTACAACAATGTATCTCCTCCAACCTTTGCCTTTGAGGCTTGCAGCAACTTCAAGAATGCAGCATCATGATAAATCTCTGAATTTGCTACTTCTATCAGCTTGGCCTTTGTAACCACACTAACTTTAACCTGCTGATCATTTTCAGTTTTGGAGGATGGAGGTTTGTCAGATGGCATACTCCCTGCAACCACTGTAGTAGTGATAGTTTGCTTTTGGCCACTTGGAGTAGTAATGTGCACGGGTGGTAGAGTAACAACTGGCAGAGAAGATGGAGGTTCATCAATTTTAGCTTTCCCTTTACATTGAACATGAGTTTTAGATGTTGAAATTCTTGGTTTACCACCCTCAGTTATGACAATGCCTTTCTCCTTAGGTTTCTCTTCCTTAGGCTTCTCCCCCTTAGGTTTTGAGTTCCTTAAAGTCATCTTCTCCCCCTTAGGCTTGTTGTCAGGCACAGAGGCTGATAAGTGGATTTTATATCCACTTGGAACGCTTCAGATCGGCTTAAATTGATTAACTTGGCCTCAAGTATGTCGTGTTTTTGATTCATTTTTAGTAAAAATGGTGCAGGGTTACTATCTTGAAGTGGGGAGATACGTTTGCATGTTTCATGGTGGATTCACACTCAAGAATTGAAGAATGGGAAGTGGTAAAAGAATCGGAAGAGAAAACGGAGGAGAAATGAGCAAATTGTGGAAAATTCGGATTTCCGGGTAGGTTGCGCAGTCTGCACTGTTTTGGCCATATCTGGAGTTATAGAAGTCCGATTTTAGCGA
Organism: Saposhnikovia divaricata; assembly: GCA_036435485.1. Classification (NCBI taxonomy): domain Eukaryota; kingdom Viridiplantae; phylum Streptophyta; class Magnoliopsida; order Apiales; family Apiaceae; genus Saposhnikovia; species Saposhnikovia divaricata. Next base: position 63,822,467 of record CM071594.1, read on the forward strand.
TCTTACAGTCCACGTGAAGTTTGGGAAATTTTCTTGAAGAATAAAGCGAAATCAAAATTTTGGCAGAAACTTGGAGCGCAGCTGCGCCTCCCTAGAGCGCAGTTGCGCGTGGCATGGCTGTTGAAGGGGCGCAGTTGCGCTTGAATCAAGGGCAACTACGCTTTAAAACGCTGAAAAAGTCCTATTTGGCCTAAAATTGTGTTTTTGGTCGGTTTCTTGGAGGAAAAGTCACTAGAGGCCTATATAAACACCACATATCATCCCTAAACGTATGTATTATCTCATATAACACTTCACATAACATAGAGAGAGAGCCGAGAGACGGAGATTCAGAGTTGGAGAAGGATTCCTACGCTCGTGACAAGCAATGGAGATCTAGATCTACTTTTCGTTTTCTTCTATTAGGCGAGCTCTTGGATGTTTTTCGGATTTGTTTTCTGAACTTATTACTGTAGCATTATTATTTTTATTCAGACTTTGTTTATTATCATGGTCTCATCAGATCCCATGATGACGAGCGGTTCGATTATGAACTAATCGTTGTTATGAGATTCTAACGGATTTATCTATGTAGTTTAGTAGTTTGATTGCTTTAAAGATTTGTGTATGATGAATTCTTGATATCCTTGTATGGTTAATCTTAATGCTTTTAGATGCGTAGCAAACATCTAAATTGAATTGTTAATCTCTTCCGAAACAGGAGTGGATCTTGAGATTTAGAACTTGCCATGCTAGCATAGGATAGGTTGATGTATGTTTTACATCATGATTTGTAGCGTAATTAGAGATAACTTATGCTGCCCTATGTGATCTTCTTGGATAACTTGTTCTTCAACCTTTATGTTTTCAAATTCTATAGAGATATAGGGTCTAAGCATAATTGGTGTCTATTCATCTTCTATCTCTTTTGTGGATGTATGAGTAGGTTGGTATTCGTATACTGAGAAGTAGCCTATACTTGTTTCGTGTTATCCGATCAAATATCATAACCATCACATGCATTGATTAAAGGCATCGGATCTAAGCGAAGTATTTAATGAAGTTAGGATCCCATGTTTTCTCTAGCATAAGTAATTCGATATTATTCACTTAGTTAATTAATTCTTAGTTAATTCTAGTTAATCAAACCCAACTTGTTATTTGTCTTAGCAGTGAATAAAAACCATACCGTGTTGCATAGGTATATTAACTAAATTAAAACCAAAACCAGATCTCTATGGGAACAAACTTGACTTATATCTATATTACTTGTGACCACGTACGCTTGCGTGAATTAGTGCAAACAGAGGCTTTGGTAGGGGCCTTTGGTTTGGAAGAGGTGGGATTGACAGATTCATCAGGCAGAGGGAGTCCCATGTGCTTCATCACAGCAGATAGCATCAATTGTTAATGAAGAAGGACCTCAGCTGTGGTGGTAGCTTGAGTATCCAACTTGTCAGTGAGAATTGCAACAGTGTCTGTAAGCTGAGCATTTGATTGCTTGAGTGAGGTCATTTCTTTCTCCAGAGCATCCACCTTGGTGAATAACTCAGTAGCTTTAAAACCAGAAAGAGATTGTTCCTTGAGTCTCTGCTGATAAGTGGATTTCATATCCACCTGGATCGCTTCATTTCGGCTTAAATTAATTCACTTAGCCTCAAGTTTGTTGTAGTTTTGATGTGTTTTGTTTAAGTGTGCAGGTTTGAAAGAATATCGATTAGGGTTGATGTTTTCGTTAATTTTGGAAGGGAATTCGAGCTTAAGTATGAAGAAGGGAGTCAATATTTAACTCTCAAGAAGATTTGAAGTCAAGAGAAGTGATGGCGGAAGCATTTGTAAAAGGAACGGGAAGAAACGGAGCTCAAACGAAGAAATATGCAGAAAAACTCAATCCGGCAGGAAGTGGCCAGGCAGACTGCGCCAGAAATGCTGAAAACAGTTTGTAGCCGGGCAGACTACGCCAGAATGGGGTAGACTGCGCCAGAATTCGCTTGAAATTCCAATTTTGCCCTAATTCGAGTTGTAATTGTATTTTAGGTAGTTTCTTGCACCTAAATCGAATTCTAATTGTATTTTTAGGTATTTTCTTGCTGGGCAAGATATCTAGGGCCTATATAAACACATCCAACCCATGTAATTCAAAAAAATTAATTATCGTTACAGCATAACATAGAATTGCAAGAGAGAAAAGGAGAGGGAGATTCAACGCTCGTGATAGGCAACAGATCAATATCTACTTCATCTTTTATGTTCTTTTCTTAGGCGTTATTCTGGATTCTAGATTTGTTTTCTCAACTCGTTGTTTTAATAATATTTTTTTTTCTGTCATATTTTGTTTCATACCATGTTTTCATCAAATCCCATGGTGACGAACGGTTCAATTATGAACTAATCGTTGTCATGGGATTCTAACGGATTTATCTATGCAGCTTAGTAGTGTGAATGCTTTAAAGATCTGTGTGTGATGAATTTTTGATATCCTTGTATGGTCAATCTTAATGCTTTTAGATGCGTAGCTAACATCTAAATTGAATCGATAATCTCTTGTGAAGTGAAAGTGGATCTTGAGATTTAGAACTTTCCATGCTAGCATAGGTTCATAATTGGTTATCAATATGATTCGTAGTATAAGACGAAAATACTTATATTGCCCTATGTGATCAATATGAGTAACTTGTTCTTCAACCTTTATGTTTTCAAATTCTATAGACATATAGGGTCTAAGCATAATTGGTGTCTATTCATCTTCTATCTCTTTTGTGGATGTATGAGTAGTTTGGTATACGTATGCTGACTGGTAGCGTGTACTTGTTTCGTGTTATTCGATCAGTTATCAAAACCATCACATGTATTGATTAAAGGCATCAACTCTAAGTGAAGTAGATAACGAAGTTAGAGTCCCATGTTTCTTCTCATATAAGTAATTCAGTTTAATTCTCATTAGTTGTTCATTATTAGTTGATAATTTGCATTTAGTTACTTTAGTTAATTAAAACCCCAATTTGTCATTTGTCTTAGCAGTGAATTAAAACCATACATTGTTGAATAGGTGCATTAACTGAAAAGAAACTTAACCAGATCTCTGTGGAACGAACTTGAATTATATTACTTGTGACCACGTATACTTGCGTGATATTGTGTTAACAAGTTTTTGGCGCCGCTGCCGGGGATCATCGGTGTTTTGTTTTTAGTTTACATGCTTGTCATCAGTGGTCGTTAGCGTTCACTGACTCGGATTTTCTTACTTAGTTTGTTGTTTCTTGGTGTTTCAGGTACTTGAACAAGCCTGGCACGATTCAGATGGTGCAGAATTCGGTTCAGTTTGGGGGTGCTTCTATAGAGGATCCTAATATGCACATCAGGGATTTCATCGAGATTTGTGACACTTTCAAGTTCAATGGTATGTCGGATGATGCTATCAAATTGAGGATTTTCCCATTCTCTCTTAGGGATAAGGCTAAGGGTTGGTTGCACTCTTTACCAGCCGGTTCCATTACTACTTGGGAGGATCTTGCTCAAAAATTTCTTACGAAATTCTTTCCCATGGCTAAAACTGCAGCAATCAGGAACCAGCTAACTCAATTTGCTCAGCAATCTGGTGAATCGTTGTGTGAGGCTTGGGAACGTTAAAAGGAGATGCTACGAAAGTGTCCTCATCATGGTATGCCTGATTAGATGGTAATTAATGGGTTCTATAATGGGCTGGGAGCACAATCTAGACCTTTGCTAGATGCAGCATCAGGTGGAGCTCTATGGGCTAAGAGCTACGAGGAAGCATATGATCTTATTGAGACGATGGCTGCCAATGAATATCAGAATCCAACGCAAAGGCTATCTCAAGGCAAAGTAGCAGGAATTCTTGAAGTTGATGCAGCGACAGCTATTGCAGCTCAGTTGAAGGCTCTAACTATGAAGGTGGATTCTCTTACCAACTATGGAGTTCAGCAGGTTGCTAGTGTTTATGAGTTATGTGCGGGTGCACATGAGACAAGTCAATGTGCCATATCTTCTAAGTCGGCACAGTTCGTGAGTAATGTGCCTATCATCCTAACAATTAGAACCATCCTAATTTCAGCTGGGGCAAAAATCAAGGTGCACAACACCCACAACCTTATCAGCAGATTGAAGGTCAGCAATATGGAGCTCAGCCATACAATTCTTCAGGTTTTCAACAGCAAGGACAACAATATCATCAGCAGTATGCTCCAAGGCAACCATTCCAACCTCCAGGTTTGCAGCAACAGCCTCAGGCTAATAAAGGGCAATATTCTAACGGAAAATCTGAATTGGATGAGTTGAGGTTGATGGTTAAAAGCCAGGCAGTTTCTCTCAAGACCTTGGAGAACCAGATGGGGCAGCTTGCAAGTGCTTTATTGTATAGACAGCAAGGAACTCTTCCAAATGATACAGAGCCTAATCCAGGCAAGAGGGAAGTCAAGGAACAGGTTAATGCAGTTACTTTGAGATTTGGAAAAGTCACGAGGGATCAAAAATCAGCAGCTAAGGAAGACGAAGAAATCAAGAAACAGCAGGTGGAGGCTTCTACAGATAAAGAAAAGGCAAATTCTGAATTGACAGCTAATCAGTTGGATGGCGAAGCGGAAAAAGGCAAAACCTTTGCTGAAACATATACTCCAAAGCAGTCTACAGAGAGCAATCAGATCTATCCACCTCCTTCATTCCCAAAAAGACTTCAAAAGCAAAATTCTGCTGAAAACTCTCCTCCGAAGCAGAAGTTGGTGAATCGATCTATCCTCCTCCTCCATATCCTCAACGCTTGTAAAAACAAGATCAAGAAAAACAGTTTCAGAAGTTTATGGATGTCTTCAAGAAATTGTCCATTAGCATTCCTTTTGTTGAAGCATTGGAGTAGATGCCGAGATATGCAAAGTTCATGAAGGATATTTTGTCACGAAAGAGAAGGTTGGAAGAATTTGAGATAGTGGCATTGACAGAGGAGTGCAGTGCGGTATTGCAACAGAAATTGCCTCATAAACTTAAGGATCCAGGAAGCTTTACAATTCCATGCACCATTGGAAAGTTGTCTTTTGACAAATGCTTATGTGATTTGGGAGCTAGCATTAATCTCATGCCCTTGTCGGTTTTCAAAAAACTTGGTCTGCCTGATCCGAAGCCAACCAACATCTCTTTGCAGTTGGCTGATAGGACGATCACTTATCAAAGGGGTATAGTAGAGGATGTCCTAGTGAAGGTTGATAAGCTCATATTTCCTGCCGATTTTGTGATTCTAGATTTCGAAGAAGACAAGAAGATTCCCATAATCTTGGGAAGGCCTTTTCTAGCTACGGGCCGTACTTTGATCGATGTGCAAAAAGGAGAGCTTACAATGAGGGTGCAAGATCAGAATGTCACCTTTAATGTGTTCAAGGCCATGAAATTTCCGACAGAAGATGAAGAGTGTTTCAGTGTGGAAATGGTTGATACGGGTCAGGCTGAGGAGTTTGATAAGTTATTGAGCAAAAAGTCGGACACACACATGCTAAAGCATCACATCAGTGATTCCATTGACAGTTCTCCAATTCGAGATCTCTCGAATGTCAAGCTCGGAAAACTTCCATCCCATTTGAAGTATGTCCTTCTGAATGATGAGTTGGTGATTTTTAAAGTGTGTCAAGATAATGTGTTAAGAAGGTGGATCATGGATGATGAGGTAGAAGAGGGTTCTTATCAATCAACTGTGATGCATAAACACCTTAGAGGTGTGAAGAAGAAAAAGAAAAAATCGATTGGAGGAAGTGTCAAGGTGAAGTTTGATTTAGAAAAGATGTAGGAAGATAGAAAGAAGGTTTTCAACCAATGGGTGAATGGTCCTTCTGATAAGGACAAGTCGAATGCGATCTTCGAGCCACCATGATTTGAATCATATTTGTCCGGCTAAATGACGTTAATGACAGCGCTTCGTGGGAGGCAACCCATGTGATTCCGATGAGTAGGTATGTTCTACTATTCCTTGTATTTACTTCCATTCAATGCGGACATTGAATATTTCAAGTTTGGGGGTGGTTTGAGGGATAAGTAGTGTATTAGTAGTTATTTGTGTGTCATTGTGTTCACATAGATATCATGTTTTGCATATTAGTAGTAATTCATGCATGTTTGTTCATATTATTTATGTTTGTTTCATGTAGGACATTCTGTATTTTGTTTTTATACCATGTGAGTTCATATAGTTGCAATTGCATAGCATGCATATTTCATGATCCCTTAAGACGAGCTAATTCTGATTGGTAGGTCGATGTCTATTTGAGTGTGGTAATGATGAATAGAGGGTTGATTTATAGTTTCTAAGAAATTGACTTGCATGCTTCAGAAACAAAAATTTTACACATCCTCGTCGTTTGCTTTTGGGCTAGGTTGAGGTCATGCTTGTTTGGTTGTTTTAGATTTAATCACCTGATTATATTTAGAATTTTCGTTATTCCCTTGATGGCATAGGAGCACTTAAGTCTAAGTTTGGGGGAAACCAGGGATTTCATGATAATTGTGAATATTTGTCAATAATGGCTAGGCGTCAAATGGCTAGTAGTCGGCTCATATTTATTATGAGTAGTTTAGGGTTGGAATTGAGAATTCTCATTCCAGATTGCATATGTAAAAAAAGAAAAAAAAGTTATGTGAATGTTTATATGCAAAATTAACCAGGGTGAGCTCTTTAATACTCGAGCAATTAAGTTCGCGGGGACTTTGTGCCTAGTGACCTAAGGCTTGTATAGTCTGGGATCCACTAACCCAACGCTCGCTAAATGGGTATTATTGTATAAGCCTTTTGGGGTCTCGTCCATTGCACGGTTAAATAAGCATGCTTGTATATTATGTGTCGTAGTTGTTGTTTAGTAATAAAGCATGGATTTCTGGCTAACTCAGATGAGGATGGAGGTGTTTCTAGGATATGAAGTGTTTACAGTCTATTCTATTTATAAACTTGTGATTGTCTTGGCGAAGAATGAGTATGGTTTTGATCTAGTGTTAGGAGTATATCTGATGAGCATCGCACACACGCACGATTCTGTTCATGTATTGTTAGTATACGGGGACTTAGTCGAGCTCTATTTGGATTTAGTTGCATTCTTTGAGATATTTGCTTACTAGTTGGTTTTGGTTAGTTTGAAGGGGATTGTTGAATTTTCATATTAGTTGCATTCATGCATTGCATTGCATTGGATTTTGTGGGTACATTCACTATAGGCCCTCACGAGACCTCACTCGTCCACTAGGGCTGCCTAGGGATTTAAAGGGCTTGTTGCATATGCCAAATGCAACCGTGATCACCTACGGAAGTGGTACTAGTTAGTTAGTTTTAACTGTTTATGCTTGAGAACAAGCATCAGTTTAAGTTTAGGGGTGTGATAAGTGGATTTCATATCCACTTGGATCGCTTCATTTCGGCTTAAATTGATTCACTTGGCCTCAAGTTTGTTGTAGTTTTGATGTATTTTGTTTAAGTGTGCAGGTTTGCAAGAATGTCGATTAGGATTGATGTTTTCATTAATTTTGGAGGGGAATTCGAGCTTAAGTATGAAGAAGGGAGTCAATCTTTAACTCTCATGAAGATTTGAAGTCAAGAGAAGTGATGGCGGAAGCATTTGTAAAAGGAACGGGAAGAAACGGAGCTCAAACGAAGAAATAATGCAGAAAAACTCAATTCGGCAGGAAGTGGCCAGGCAGACTGCGCCAGAAATGCTGAAAACAGTTTGTAGCCGGGCAGACTGCGCCAGAATGGGGCAGACTGCGCCAGAATTGGGGCAGACTGCGCTAGAATGGGGTAGACTGCGCCATAATTCGCTGGAAATTCCTGTTTTGCCATAATTCGAGTTGTAATTGTATTTTAGGTAGTTTCTTGCACCTAAATCGAATTCTAATTGTATTTTTAGGTATTTTCTTTCTAGGCAAGATATCTATGGCCTATATAAACACATCCAAAATGAATTGTTAATCTCTTAATGCTTTTAGATGCGTAGATATCTAGGGCCTATATAAACACATCCAAATTGAATTGTTAATCTCTTAATGCTTTTAGATGCGTAGATATCCAGGGCCTATATAAACATATTCAAGGTACTTTCCTTGTATGGTCAATCTTAATGCTTTTAGATGCGTAGCTAACATCTAAATTGAATTGTTAATCTCTTGTGAAGTGAAAGTGGATCTTGAGATTTAGAACTTTCCATGCTAGCATAGGTTCATAATTGGTTATCAATATGATTCGTAGTATAAGATGAAAATACTTATATTGCTGATATGGGCTAAAAGTAAGCCCTAAAAGACACATTTAATGTGGCATTAATTAGACCCGAAATGGTCAAAACGTGGGGCCCAAACCCTATTTATAATATTAATTTCGTAATTAATATTAGGGGTAATAAACAACTCAGCAAATAAGAGTCAAACAAGGATATTACTCTTGCCTGACTTAGCCTCCAAGATACATATTTCAACATGGAAACTGATTCCTATTAGGAATAGATCTAGAACCTTCCTCAAGGAAGACTTGTCCACCAAGTCTCTGACTCCTACCATAATTCTAGGGCTTCTCAGCCTATATAAAGGGTCTAACCCCTCACTCAGAACTATGTTTTGGGCACAGCTCCATACGTCACCCACTACGTTTTGGCTTAATCCTCGAATAAGGACATGCAAGCCACTACGTCCTATGTGAGCTCTCGCCTCTATAGCCTCGAGGGCACCATCACCTAGAACTACGTCCTGCCTTGATTCTCAATAACGAGATACGTAGGCACTCTGTGAGGACCGATCAGTCTCGTAACACGGAAACAGCCATTAAAGCTCGAAGCTCAACCACCCTTGCATTAATTACAAATCGTAACCTAGTTTTTATTCCACAACATTTGGCGCCGTCTGTGGGAAGAAGACATCAACCATGGTTAGCACACGAAGAACTGCACCAGGCTCTACCGAAGCTTTACCAATCAGCTCCGCTCCGCCTCTTACCTCTAGGACAACCACGTTTGAACAAGGGACGATCCCCCAAACTCAAGTTTCTCAGCCTCCAGGGACGAATCCCCCTGCTGGGAGTATGCTACCTATGGTTGTCCATCCAGATCAGGGAACCAACTCTCTTCAGATGGTGGTCTCTCCACTGGTCGATCCTAACCGCCCTCCATCTGGGGTACAGATCCATACTACGGATCTCCCCGTGAATACTAACCCCATGTACGGGCTGCCCAACTACCCCCCTATTCGAGAACCTGGACCGAGTGGTCATGCATTGCAGATCCGAGATCGCGAGTATCTAGATTACTCCGGTCCCTATACTACTGATTCGACATCTGAGGATGACGATGATGACCGTGACGAAGCCCCAAGGAGGCGACGTGCTAGTAGAGAGCCCCGAAGGAGGCCCCGAAGAATCCATGATGGACCTCCGCAAATAACTGAGGAAAGGATCAAGGCTCATGAGGCTGAGATCCAGAGGCTGAAAGATGACGCCGCTAGGGAGCAAGCAAGGCAGAATCAAAGTCTGCATCGACCTCCTCCAATCCCAGGAAGTGTTTCTGTTATAGATCTGGAGAGGTCGTCTAGGAGATGAAGAAGGGCCGATGCCTCAACTGAAGGAGCGACAAGGACGGAAGTCCCCAGAAACAACCCCAAGGATCTGATGCCGCTAGATATTGATGATCTAACACCTCCGTTCACTGAAGAGGTGATGAACCCCCGCATCTCAAAGAAGTTCAAGATGCCGACGATCAAGGCCTATGATGGAACAGGCGATCCTGAAACCCATGTCAGGACATTCACCGCTGCACTACTGCTACAACCTGCTAGTGACGCCTTAAAGTGTAGGGCGTTCCCTCAAACCCTGTCGGGTATGGCTCAGAGGTGGTATAGCAGGCTACCTGCAAATTCGATTGGCTCTTTCAAAGAGTTGAAGAATGCCTTTGTTAGCCAATTCATTAGTGGAAGAGTTCATAAAAAGAGTTCTGCATCCCTCATGTATGTGGTGCAGGGAAAGAACGAGAATCTAAGGGATTATCTCAAGCGATTCACCAAGGAGACATTGAATATTACAGATCTGGAGAACAAAGTGGCCATGGTAGCCTTGGAACAAGGAACCACTGATCCTTTCTTCAAAAGGTCTTTGGCAAAGCATCCTCCTGAGAACATGGCCGAGCTCCAACGAAGGGCCGACAAGTATATCAAGGCAGAGGATAGCATGAAAAAAGAAGCTGCTGTAGGCAATGGCAAGGGCTCCAATGATTTTAAGAAATGGAAGCAAGAACAAGAGTATGATTCTAGGGACAAGTATCCCCGGACTAGCAAGGATTCTGATTCACCCCCGAAGAAGAATTTGGGACCAAGATTCAACGACTATGCGAGACTGAATGCTCCTAGGAGTCAGATCTTGTTACATATCGAGAAAGACAAAGATTTTCGATGGCCGAAGCCACTTAGGGGTGATCCCGCAAAGTGAAACAACGATCAGTACTGTAGATTCCACCGCGATGTGTGGCATGATATAGATGATTGTAGGTAGTTGAAGGATGAGATTGACTTCTTGATCCGAAAAGGAAAGCTGAACAAGTTCACTAAGGGTGATGATCGTGGAACTCAAAGGAGGGATTATGATAGAAGAGACAATGATAGAAGGGATGATGATCGAGATCGAGATCGTAACCCACAACCCCGAGGGCCAGTTATTAACATGATTTGGGGAGGCCCGACAGTGGTCGGTACAACCCGCAACTCTCGGAAGGCGTATGCCAGAGAAGTGATGCACATCGTGGGAGAAGCCCCGAAGCGTGCCAGGACTGAGATAGCTATTGGTTTTGATGACTCAGATCTCGAAGGGGTGAAGTTTCCCCATGACGACCCGTTGGTCATAACCCCTGTGATTGGGAACTCGGAAGTGAAGCAGGTCTTGATAGACAATGGAGCTTCTGTTGATATTTTGTTTCATGTCGCATTTATAAAGATGGGGTACACCGACTCTCAGTTGACCCCAACCAACATGCCAATTTACGAATTTAATGGAGTTGAGTCCAAAGTTGAAGGGACTATTCAGTTACCCATGACAATTGGGCAAGAACCTAAAGAGGCTACTCAGATACTGAATTTTCTGGTGATCAAAGCATCCTCGACTTATAACGCAATCCTGGGAAGGACTGGACTTCATGCGTTCAAGGCTGTTGCGTCTACTTATCACATGAAGATTAAGTTTCCAACCCGGAATGGAATTGGAGAACATAAAGGTGATCAAAAGATGGCACGAAGCTGTTATGTAGCCTCGTTAAGGCCTGATAGAGTCAGGGGGCAAGTCCCTCCAATTGAAGACATGGATGTCCGCAGAGGTAAGGAACACCAAGAAAGGCCAGCAAAGGACATCACACAGAAGCCTTGGACAGCCATTGAGGCTAAGGCGTTAACTGACTTCGTGGTTGAATGTACCATTGGCAACCAAGAAGTCGGGGGGCAGGAGGTAGTACCCCAAGCAGGAAGTGAACTTCAGAATAAGAATGAGGAGACCAGGAGGAATGGTGGGCGCTCTATTTTGATGGAGCATCAAAAACAAAATCAAGTGATGCAGGCCTAGTTTTGCAATCCCCCGATGGGCTCAAGTTATCCTAGTAGGACTTAGCTTCATATTTATCTAGTAGAAGCAAAAATAAGGTTCATTGAAACCATTGCAGAGCATGTTGCTCCGAGTAGGACAGTAGTACTCTATGTAAGGGTTGAACCCATTTCAAGTTATTAATGCAAGTTTGATTTCCATTCATTGATTGTATGATTTTATTTATGTGCCGAGCACCCAATCAGTGCAAGTCAAGGATGACCGAGTACCGAAAATAAAAGAATACATGAATGGAAAAAAACAAATGCAGAAGTGAAGATCCCGAAGGGTCAAGAGTTAGGTTACAACGCAACCAAGTAATAGTTTAAGTCTGTAAAGGACCCTGGATAAAAGACAAGAAGCTAAAAGCCACATGCAACAGTCAAAGCCATGAAAGGCCGAGGATGTTAAGGACTAGCTACTCTTCAATACTTATTAAGTACCTGGATTAAGGATCCAAGAATGAAGGCCAATAGATAACCTTAAGCAAGGATTAAGAAGATCAAGCAAGCTCTCGTCTCAGAAGTTTAAAAGTCAAGAAGCCAATGGGATTGCATTTATCAAAATCTAAATCGAGGAATCAACCCCGAATCCTAGGTTGAAGAACAGAAGCTCTTAGCCATGAAGGCCAAGATTAGCCATGAAGGCCAAGGTTAGTTATGAAGGCCAAACTTGAGGGGGTCATGAACCTCCAATTAAGATCCAAAGGTTGAAACTTCATGTTGACTTGAAAACCAATATGTAATTTTGAAAACCTCCTAGGGAAGGTTCAAGACCTCGTGGGGCTAACTAGAAACCCCCTGGCCTTTGACCGGCAGCTCTGATAGATATTTCGGTGATTTAAAACACCATTAAGATTGAAAACCCTTGATTTCAAACATTGGCGTTCAACCTTCGAACATCGACGTTCAACACCCAAGACCAAGACAAACATTGAAGCCATGATGACCAAGCGAGCTGAAAAGTTACTTATGTGGGAGCATCTTTGAAAGAACCCCTGAAGGGCAAGTTGATAGCATTCTTGCAAGAAAATAGTAATGTGTTTGCTTGGACTGCAGCTGACATGCCAAGGATTGATCCCGAACTAATAATTCACAAGTTAAATGTTGATCCTGGGCGAAAGACAATAAAGCAGAAGAAGAGAAATTTTGCTCCTGAAAGGCAGGAGGCCATTAAACAAGAAGTTGACAAGCTCTTAGAGGCTGGGTTTATTGAAGAAATTCAGTTTCCCGAATGGTTAGCAAACCCTGTGATGGTCAAGAAAGCGAATGGGAAGTGGAGGATGTGTATGGACTTCACTGATTTGAATGATGCATGTCCGAAGGATTGTTTTTCCCTTCCAAGGATTGATATGTTGATAAATGCCACAGCTGGACATGAGATGTTGAGCTTCATGGATGAGTTCAGCGGCTACAATCAGATTAAGATGCACAAGAATGACATCTCTAAGGTATCTTTCATAACTGACTTTGGTGTTTTCTGCTATCTTGTTATGGCTTTTGGTCTAAAGAATGCAGGAGCTACTTACCAACGACTGGTGAATAAGATATTCGCCCATCTGATTGGAAAACCCATGGAGGTCTATGTTAATGACATGTTAGTCAAGAGCCTACTCAAGGCAGATCACATTAAGCACCTCAGAGAGGCATTCGAAGTGCTGAGGCACCACAAGATGATGTTGAATCCAGCCAAGTGCGTTTTTGGCGTTGGATCTAGAAAATTTTTGGGATTGATGGTTTCAAAGAGAAGCATAGAAGCCAATCCTGATAAAATCAAAGCAATTTTAGACATGGAACCACCCTGTTCTGTAAGAGATGTGCAGAAGTTAACTGGCAAAGTGGCAGCTCTAGGGAGATTTATCTCCAAGTCTGGTGACAAATGCTTCCCTTTCTTTCAAGCATTGAAGAAGGTGAAAATTTTTGAATGGACTGATAAAAGCCAAGAGGCCTTTGAACAATTGAAGAAGTACATGGTCGAAGCCCCGTTGTTGGCAAAGCAAAGTCTCGGAGAGACTCTTTACCTGTATCTAGCAGTGTCTGAACAAGCATTAAGTGTCGTCCTTGTTAAGGAAGAGAACAAGGTTCAAAGGCCTATCTACCATGTAAGCAAGGTGCTCCATGGAGCCGAGTTAAATTACTCATCCATCGAGAAATTTGTTTTGGCATTGATAATAGCTTCAAGGAAACTACGACCGTACTTTCAGTCACATAAAATCGAAGTCCTGACGGGCCAGCAATTGAGGAACATATTGCACAGCCCGAAAGCAAGTGGAAGATTGATTAAGTGGGCAATCGAACTTGGAGAGTTTGACATCACGTATAAGCCTCGAACGGCCATCAAGGCTCAGGCATTGGCTGACTTCGTGGTTGAATGTACCATTAGCAACCAAGAAGTCGGGGGGCAGGAGATAGTAACTACCCCTGAAAGTGGAGATAAAGATGAAGAACTCGTACCTGAATCAGAAGGAATATTGGGTGCTCTATTTTGATGGAGCATCAAAAACAAAATCTAGTGGCGCAGGTTTAGTGTTGCAAAGCCCCGACAGGTTCATAGTTGAATATGCTTTGAAGTTGGACTTTCCTACTACCAACAATGAAGCTGAATATGAGGCATTGATAGCTGGCTTAGGCTTGGCAAGAATCATGAGGGTCAAGAATCTCAAGGTCTGTGGAGACTCAAGGCTTGTAGTATCACAAGTGAATGGCGAGTTTGAGGCCAAGGATGAAACCATGGCAAAATATCTAAGGATCGTGAAGGGTGTTATGACCCAATTTGAGGAATGCTATGTGGAGCACATCCCAAGAGAGGAAAACGTTAAGGCTGATGCCTTGTCCAAATTCGCTTCATCTGAAATAGAGAATTATGCAGGGAGTGTTTACTTCCAGGTCTTGAAGGCCCCGTCCATCAACTCTAAGTTGATAGTACCAATTAATCTAGGAAGCTGTTGGATGGATCCCATCAAAGCTCACCTTGAAACTGGATGGCTTCCTGACGATGCCTTGGAGGCACGAAATTTGTCAGTAAGAGCATTGAGATACGCCCTGATCGAAGGCATTCTCTACAAGAGATCGTTTGTCATCCCATACCTGAAGTGTTTAAGGCCCCATGAGGCAAGAGAAGCGCTAGAAGAAGTTCATGGAGGGATCTGTGGACAACACTTGGGGGGCAGAGCCCTAGCTCACAAGATCACTCATCTAGGATTCTATTGGCCAGAGATGTTGGCTGATGCAAAAGATTATGTTAAGAGGTGTGAGAGGTGCCAAAAGCACGCTCCGATTGTAAGGCAGCCGCCTGAGATGTTGACCTCGATCAGCTCCCCTATTCCGTTTGCAATGTGGGGAATGGATATACTTGTTCCCTTTCCCGTAGCATCTGCACAAAGAAAGTTTTTGATAGTAGCCATCGACTACTTCACTAGGTGAATTGGGGCTAAACCCCTAGCCAAGATAACCACCAAGTAAGTTGCCCAGTTCTTTTGGGAGAACGTGATCTGTAGATATGGAATCCCGAGAATCCTTGTGACGGATAATGGGACGCAATTCAACAATGAAGAATTCAAGAAGTACTGTGAGGAAAATGCTATTGATCTTCGTTTTACTTCAGTAGCACACCCACAAGCTAATGGACAGGCAGAGATAGCCAATCGGATAATCCTTGATGGACTGGAGAAAAGGGTTGAACGCTCAAGAAACACTTGGGTGGATGAGTTACTGCCTATACTTTGGGCATATCGCACCACTTGTAAAGTGACAACTGGAGCGACCCCATTTTTTGTTGGCTTATAGAACCGAGGCAGTTGTGCCCCTAGAGATCATGCATGCATCACCTCGAGTTGAGGTATATGAGCAAGAGACTAATGAAGAAGGCATGATGCTTGCCCTAGACCTAATTGATGAGGTTAGGGATGAAGCAAATGCCCGAAATGCAGAGCATCAGAAGAGAGCATCCTTCCACTACAACCGAAGGGTTAAGGAGAGGTTCTTTCGGCAAGGCGAACTGGTTCTAAGGAAGATAGAAGCTTCTGGAGTTGGTCAGAAGGGAAAGCTAGCCCCTAATTGGGAAGGGCCGTATCGAGTCAAGAAGACACTAGGACGAAGATCCTACAAGTTGGAGACCTTGGATGGGAACGAGGCCATCCATCGTTTATAGATGAAAAAAGGACAGAAATTATCCGCGTTATACAGAAAGAATCGTTATAATTCATATATGCCGGAAAAGAAATAGCTGAAATATTTGCTGCATGGATGTTTGCGCATAAGAAGATAAGTAACGAGTTTAGCCTTAAGCACAAGGTTAGCAGTGCTAATCATGAATTAAGGAGTAATATCGTTAGGAGTCACGAATGACCAAACTGACGACTAAAGATCAAGATCAAGGTTCTTGATCCTTAGGATCACGGATGATTTTAGATCCTAGATCCCTGACGACTTAAGATCAAGATCAAGGTTCTTGATCCTTAAGTAACGAAGTCACGAATGACCGAGATAGTAACTTGAGATCAAGATCAAGATTCTTGATCCTCAAGGCCACGGATGGTTTTCAAGTCCGAATTTCCTAGCCTACCACGAAGTGGCCGACCACGGCGCACGAGGGGCCGCAGCCGACCACCTCCCGGCCAACCACCTCCCGGCCGACCATGAAGGTTTCGGGCCTTTCGGCCGACCACCTTCCAGCCGACCATGGTGGCTTGCAACCTTCTGGCCGATCACCTCTCGGCCGACCACGAGCTATCCCGTGGTCCGGCCGATCGCGGGTTAGTTCGTGGTCCTGAATCTCGATTTTTTCAGCAAACCTCGGATAATTTCTGATCCTGAATCTCGAATTTTTCAGCGAATCTTGGATGATTCTACTTGAGATCACGGATGATTTGAGATCAAGACCAAGATTCTTGATCCTTAAGATAACAAAGTCACGAATGACCAAAATAGTGATTTGAGATCAAGATCAAGTTTCTTGATCCTTGAAATCAAGATCAAGTTTCTTGATCCTTAAGATCACAGATGACTTAAGATCAAGATCAAGTTTCTTGATCCTTAAGATCACGGATGACTTGAGATCAAGATCAAGTTTCTCGATCCTCAAGACCACAGATGATTTTCAGGTCCGGGCTTCCTAGCCAACCACTAATTGGCCGACCAAGCTCCGAGGAGGGCGTCAGCCGACCAAGACTGATTTTCAGTCCTACACGGACTGTTGACGCTGTTTGGGCCATATCTTGAGCTCCGGGTATCAGATTTGGACGATCTTACAGTCCACGCGAAGATCTCTGAGTTTTCTATAGTCTTGGAGACCACTAGCCGACCAAGCTACGAGGAGGGCGTCACCCGACCAAGACTGATTTTTAGTCCTACACGGACTGTTGACGCTGTTTGGGCCATATCTTGAGCTCCGGATGTCATATTTGGATGATCTTACAGTCCACACGAAGCTAATTGAATTTTCTATAGTCTTGGACCATCCTTTGCCGACCACCTCATTTTTTGAAGGCCTTAGCGAACTGGAAGTGGATGCTGATGGTCCGTCAACCTTGAAAAATCACTTTGATATTCAGAACACCCCTGACTCGCTTCATACCTCACTAAAGTGGTTCAGAACATTGAAACACGTTAGTGATGATTCAAACATGACAATGATGATTCAACGTTTTCAGAAAACGTCAGCCGATCACCATTTAGCACCGTTAGTGTCGATAGCACCGTTAGTGCTGTAAGCACCGTTAGTGCCGATTAGCACCGATTAGTGTCGTTTAAGCACCGTTTAGTGCCGATTAGCACCGATTAGTGTCGTTTAAGCACCGTTTAGTGCCGATTAGCACCGAGTAGTGTCGTTTAGCATCGTGAGTGCCATTTTATCCTCCCTTTTAACATTGTTTAACACTGTTTAAACATTGTTTAAGGCTGTTTAGCACCGTTTAGCGTCGATCAGTGCCGTTAGTGCCGTTTTATGCCATTCAACATTGTTTAACACTGTTTAAACATTGTTTAAGGCTGATTAGCGCTGTCTAGTGCCATTTAACACCGATTAGTGTCGTTCAACATCGTCATGAATGCGTCGGTCGCTCCACGCTCTACATTAAGATGATATTGTTGAAAATACTCACCTAAGAGCAATAAACCCTGACCCAAGTCTCGAATAAGGCCGTTATAACTTCAAGGAAAACCTGATCAGTTTTCCTAGAAGTTGGGGGGCAAATGATATGGGCTAAAAGTAATCCCTAAAGGGTACATTTAATGTGGCATTAATTAGACCCGAAATTGTCCAAACGTGGGGCCCACCAGATGGGCCAAACCCTATTTATAATATTAATTTCGTAATTAATATTAAGGGTAATAAACAGCTCAGCAAATAAGAGTTAAACAAGGATATTGCTCTTGCCTGACTTAGCCTCCAAGATACATATTTCAACATGGAAACTGATTCCTATAAGGAATAGATCTAGAACCTTCCTCAAGGAAGACTTGTCCACCAAGTCTCTGACTCCTACCATAATTCTAGGGCTTCTCAGCCTATATAAAGGGTCTAACCCCTCATCTCATAACTACGTTTTGGGCACAGCTCCATACGTCACCCACTACGTTTTGGCTTAATCCTCGAATAAGGACATGCAAGCCACTGCGTCCTAGGTGAGCTCTCGCCTCTATAGCCTCGAGGGCACCATCACCTAGAACTACGTCCTGGCTTGATTCTCAATAACGAGATACGTAGGAACTCTGTGAGGACCGATCAGTCTCGTAACACGGAAACAACCATTAAAGCTCGAAGCTCAACCACCCTTGCATTAATTACAAATCGTAACCTAGTTTTTATTCCACAATAATTGCCCTATGTGATTAATATGAGTAACTTGTTCTACAACCTTTATGTTTTCAAATTCTATAGACATATAGGGTCGAAGCATAATTGGTGTCTATTCATCTTCTATCTCTTTTATGGATGTATGAGTATTTTGGTATACGTATGCTGACAGGTAGCGTGTACTTGTTTCGTGTTATTCGATCAATTATCAAAACCATCACATATATTGATTAAAGGCATCAACTCTAAGTGAAGTAGATAATGAAGTTAGAGTCCCATGTTTATTTTTATATAAGTAATTCAATTTAATTCTCGTTAGTTGTTCATTATTAGTTGATAATTTGCATCTTAGTTACTTTAGTTAATTAAAACCCCAATTTGTTATTTGTCTTAGCAGTGAATTAAAACCATACATTGTTGAATAGGTGCATTAACTGAAAAGAAACTTAACCAGATCTCTGTGGAACGAACTTGAATTATATTACTTGTGACCATGTATACTTGCGTGATATTGTGTTAACAGTAAATATAGAATAAAAATAAGTACCACTTCCGTAGGTGATCACGGTTGCATTTGGCATATGCAACAAGCCCTTTAAACCCCTAGGCAGCCCTAGTGGACGAGTGAGGTCTCGTGAGGGCCTATAGTGAATGTACCCACAAAATCCAATGCAATGCAATGCATGAATGCAACTAATATGAAAATGCAACAATCCCCTTAAAACTAACCAAAACCAACTAGTAAGCAAATATCTCAAAGAATGCAACTAAATCCAAATAGAGCTCGACTAAGTCCCCGTATACTAACAATACATGAACAAAAATGTGCGTGTGTGCGATGCTCATCAGATATACTCCTAACACTAGATCAAAACCATACTCATTCTTCGCCAAGACAATCATAAGTTTATAAATAGAATAGACTGTAAACACTTCATATCCTAGAAACACCTCCATACTCATCTGAGTTTGCCAGAAATCCATGCTTTATTACTAAACAACAACTACGACACATAATATACAAGCATGCTTATTTAACCGTGCAATGGATGAGACCCCAAAAGGCTTATACAATAATACCCATTTAGCGAGCGTTGGGTTAGTGGATCCCAGACTATACAAGCCTTAGGTCACTTGGCACAAAGTCCCCGCGAACTTAATTGCTCGAGTATTAAAGAGCTCACCCTGGTTAATTTTGCATATAAACATTCACATAACTTTTTTTTCATTTTTTTTTCTTTTTTTACATATGCAATCTGGAATGAGAATTCTCAATTCCAGCCCTAGACTACTCATAATAAATATGAGCCGGCTACTAGCCATTTGACGCCTAGCCATTATTGACAAATATTCACAATTCGCATGAAATCCCTTATTTCCCCCAAACTTAGACTTAAGTGCTCCTATGCCATCAAGGGAATAACGAAAATTCTAAATATAATAATGTGATTAAATCTAAAACAACCAAACAAGCATGACCTCTGTTTGCACTAAATCACGCAAGTATACGTGGTCACAAGTAATATAGATTAAGTTCGTTCCACAGAGATCTGGTTGAGTTTCTATTCAGTTAATGTACCTATTCAACAATGTATGGTTATAACTCACTGCTAAGACAAGTAACAAATTGGAGTTTTAATTACCTAAACTAAACTAAGATGCAATTTATCAAATTAAAAATTAATTAACTGCTGAGATTTAAAACTGAACTATTTATATGAGAATAAACATGGGACTCTAACTTCATTAACTACTTCGCTTAGAGTTGATGCCTTTAATCAATGCATGTGATGATTTTGATAACTGATCTAATAACACGAAACAAGTACACGCTACCTGTCAGCATACGTATACCAAACTACTCATACATCCACAAAAGAGATAGAAGATGAATAGACGCCAATTATGCTTAGACCCTACATGTCTATAGAATTTGAAAACATAAAGATTGAAGAACAATTTACTCATATTGATCACATAGGGCAATATTAGTATTTTTCATCTTATACTACGAATCATATTGATAAACAATTATGAACCTATGCTAGCATGGCAAGTTCTAAATCTCAAGATCCACTTTCACTTCACAAGAGATTAACAATTCAATTTAGATGTTAGCTATGCATCTAAAAGCATTAAGATTGACCATACAAGGATATCAAGAATTCATCACACACAGATCTTTAAAGCATTCACACTACTAAGCTACATAAATAAATCCGTTAGAATCCCATGACAACGATTAGTTCATAATTGAACCGTTCGTCACCTTGGGATTTGATGAAAACATGGTATGAAACAAAATATGAATGAAAATAAGAATATTATTAAAACAAGGAGTTGAGAAAACAAATTTAGAATCCAGAATAACGCCTAAGAAAAGTACACATAAGATGAAGTAGATCGAGATCCGTTGCTTGTCACGAGCGTTTGATCTTTCTCCCCTTTTCTCCCTTGCAATTCTATGCTATGTTCATATAAATTATAATGATTTGATGTGTTTATATAAGCCCTAGAAGTCTTGCACCACAAGAAAATACCCTACAATACTATTAGAATTCGATTTTGGTGAAAGAACCTGCCTAAAATACGATTACAACTCATATTAGGGCAATATAGTCAAATTTCAGCAATTCTGGCCGGGCTAGGGCGCAGCCTGCGCAGCTAGGGCACAACCTGTGCAGTCAATCCTTGTCCAAGGGCGCAGTCTGCGCACCTAAGGCGCAGTCTGCCCACTAGATTTCTGGAAAATTTCTGTTTTCTGCTGTTTCGCTTCGTTTTGACTCCAAACGCTTCCGTTCTTTTTGCATTAGCTTCCTTCTTCAATTCTCTATCTAAAGGATCACTATGGTGGTCTTCAACAAGACTCCATTCTTCACTCGAAAGCTCCAATGAAATTCCAAAATTGACGGAAACGTAAACCCTAATCGATAAACTTGTAATCCTGCACAATTAAGCAAAATACATCAAAACTACAACAAACTTGAGTCCAAGACAATCAATTTAAGCCGATATGGAACGTTCCAAGTGGATATAAAATCCACTTATCACACCCCCAAACTTAAACCGATGCTTGTCCTCAAGCATAAACAACTAAACACTACCTAATTAGTACAACTTCCGTAGGTGATCACGATTGCATTTGGCATATGCAACAAGCCCTTTAAACCCCTATGCAGCCCTAGTGGACGAGTGAGGTCTCGTGAGGGCCTATAGCGAATGTACCCACAAAATCCATCTAACTAAACAAAGCAATGCATGAATGCAACTAATATGAAAATGCAACGATCCCCTTAAACTAATCAAAACCAACTAGCAAGCAAATAACTCAAAGAATGCGAATAACTCCAGATAGAGCTCGACTAAGTCCCCGTATACTAACATTACATGAACAGAAACGTGCGTGTGTGCGATGCTCATCAGATATACTCCCAAAACTAGATCAAAACCATACTCATTCTTCGTCAAGACAATCACAGGTTTATAAATAGAATAGACTGTAGACACTTCATAACCTAGAAACACCTCAATCCTTATTCAAGTTAGCCAGGAATTCATGCTTTATTACTAACAACTACGACACATAATATACAAGCATGCTTGTTTAACCGTGCAATAGATGAGACCCCAAAGTCCCCTAGAACTTAATTGCTCGAGTATTAAAGAGCTCACCCTGGTTAATTCTGCAATTAAACATTCACATAACTTTTTTTTTTTTTTTTTTCTATGTATATGCAATTTGGAATGAGAATTCTCAATTCTAACCCTAGACTACTCATAATAAATATGAGCCGGCTACTAGCCATTTGACGCCTAGCCATTATTGACAATTATTTACAATTAAACATGAAATCCTTGGTTTCCCCCAAACTTAGACTTTAGTGATCCTACGCCATCAAGGAAATAACGAAAATTCTAAATATAATCAGGTGATTAAATCTAAAACAACCAAACAAGCATGACCTCAACCTAGCCCAAAAGCAAACAATGAGACTGTGAAAATAATTTGTTTCTGAATCATGCAAGTCAATTTCATAAGAACTATAAATCAACCCTCTATTCAACATTATCACACTCAAATAGACATTGACCTACCAATCAGAATTGGCTCATCCTAAAGGATCATTAACTATGCATGCATGAAAATGCAACTAAAATGGACTCACATGGTATAAAAATAAAATAACAGAATGTCCTATATGAAACAAACATAAATAATACGCACTTACATGCATGAATTACTACTAATATGCAAAATATGATATCTATATGAACACAGTAACACATAATCACAAATAACTACAAATACACTACTTATCCCCCAAACCACCCCCAAACTTGAAAGATTCAATGTCCACATTGAATGGAAGTAAATACGAAGAATAGTAGAACATACCTACTCATCAGAACCGCATGGGTTGCCTCCCATGAAGTGCTGTCGTTAACGTCATTTAGCTGGAAAAATATGATTCAAATCATGGTGGCTCGAAGATCGCATTCGACTTGTCCTTATCAGAAGGACCATTCACCCATTGGTTGGCAGCCTTCTTGCCATCTTCCCACATCTTTTCTAAATCAAACTTCACCTTGACTCTTCCTCCAATCAATTTTTTCTTTTTCTTCTTCACACCTCTAAGGTGTTTATGCATCACAGTTGATTGATAAGAACCCTCTTCTACCTCATCATCCATGATCCACCATCTTAACACATTATCTTGACACACTTTAAAAATCACCAACTCATCATTCAGAAGGACATACTTCAAATGGGATGGAAGTTTTCCGAGCTTGACATTCGAGAGATCTTGAATTGAAGAACTATCAATGGAATCACTGATGTGATGCTTTAGCATGTGCGTGTCTGACTTTTCGCTGAACAACTTATCAAACTCCTCTGCCTGACCCGTATCACCCATTTCCACACTGAAACACTCTTCATCTTCTGTCAGAAATTTCATGGCCTTGAACACATTAAAGGTGACATTCTGATCTTGCACCCTCATTGTAAGCTCTCCTTTTTGCACATCGATCAAAGTACGGCCCGTAGCTAGAAAAGGCCTTCCCAAGATTATGGGAATCTTCTTGTCTTCTTCGAAATCTAGAATCACAAAATCGGCAGGAAATATGAGCTTATCAACCTCCACCAGGACATCCTCTACTATACCCCTCGGATAAGTGATCGTCCGATCAGCCAACTGCAACGAGATGTTGGTAGGTTTCGGATCAGGCAGACCAAGTTGCTTGAATACAGACAAGGGCATGAGATTAATGCTAGCTCCCAAATCACATAAGCATTTGTCAAAAGACAACTTTCCAATGGTGCATGGAATTGTAAAACTTCCTGGATCCTTAAGTTTAGGAGGCAATTTCTGTTGCAACACCGCACTGCACTCCTCTGTCAATGCCACTGTCTCAAATTCTTCCAACCTTCTCTTTCGTGACAAAATATCCTTTATGAACTTTGCATATCTCGGCATCTGCTCCAATGCTTCAACAAAAGGAATGTTAATGGACAGTTTCTTGAAGACATCCATAAACTTCTGAAACTGTTTTTCTTGATCTTGTTTTTGCAAGCGTTGAGGATATGGAGGAGGAGGATAGATCTGATTCACCAACTTTTGCTTCGGAGGAGAGTTTTCATCAGAATTTTGCTTTTGAAGTCTTTTTGGGAATGGAGGAGGTGGATAGACCTAATTGCTCTCTGTAGACTGCTTTGGAGTAGATGTTTCAGCAAAGGTTTTGCCTTTTTCCGCTTCGCCATCCAACTGATCAGCTGCCAATTCAAAATTTGCCTTTTCTTTATCTGCAGAAGCCTCCACCTGCTGTTTTTTGATTTCTTCGTCTTCCTCAGCTGCTGATTTTTGATCCCTCGTGAATTTTCCAGATCTCAAAGTAACTGCATTGACCTGTTCCTTGACTTCCCCCTTGCCTGGATTAAGCTCTGTATCACTTGGAAGAGTTCCTTGCTGCCTATACAATAAAGCACTTGCAAGCTGCCCCATCTGGTTCTCCAAGGTCTTGAGAAAAACTGCCTGGCTTTTAACCATCAACCTCAACTCATCCAATTCTGATTTTTCATTAGAAGATTTCCCTGCATTAGCCTGAGGCTGTTGCTGAAAACCTGGAGGTTGGAATGGTTGCCTTGGAGCATACTGCTGCTGATAGCCCTGATTGAATGGCCTTGCTCCAAATTGTTGATAAGGCTGCTGTTGTTGCTGAGCACCTTGAGTATTGCTCCAGCTGAAATTCGGATGATTCCGATTATTTGGATGATAAGTGGCTGGAATTGGTGCAGCAGGTCTCTGGAAATTACTCACGAACTGTGCTAATTCAGAAGAGATAGCACATTGATTCGTGTCATGTGCCCCCACACATAGCTCACAAACACTAGCAACCTGCTGAACTCCATAATTACTAAGAGAATCCACCTTCATCGTAAGAGCCTTCATCTGAGCTGCTATAGCTGTTGCTGCATCAACTTCATGAATTCCTGGTACCTTGCCTTGAGAAAGTCTACAAAGGCAGATGAAGCTATTTTCGTTGGATATGCAGCAGGGAAAGCCTACAAAGTCTACAATCTAAGAACCAACATTGTTATGGAATCTGTACATGTTGTGTTTGATGATCAAAAGATTCTAGGCCTAAATGATGAAGGCTCACATGAAAAGTTGGAATTTGAGAATGAAGGTGAAGGAAGAATGTACTATGATGATGATGAGGAAGATGAAGATCATGACCACAGAGATCCACCAAGAGTTGTTGTACCAACTAGAAGTGATGCTTACGCTGGAAATGAAGCATCCGTTGACATTCATCCTGGAGCATCCGTTGACAATATTAGAGATGCATCCGTTGACAGAAATTCTCAAGCATCCGTCGACAGGCAAAATGATGCATCCATTGACAGTCAACTTCATAATTCAGCAAGGACAATAAACTCAGGGGGAGTTTCTCAAGGTCAGAATTCAATGCTAAATCAACATGATCATGCTCATAGAAATGAAGCAACCTCATCAAGATCAAACCTTCCACCTGCAAGAAAATGGACTAGAGATCATCCATTTGAGTTAATCATTGGTGAATCAAATTCAAGAGTCCAAACTAGAAGGGCCACTCAAGCAGAATGTCTATACAGTAGCTTCCCGTCTCAAGAGGAACCTAAGACAGTGGAAGATGCCCTTCTAGATCTAGATTGGGTCTTAGCAATGCTAGAAGAGCTAAACCAATTTGAAAGAAATAAAGTATGGAAACTTGTGCCCAAACCTGATGATAGAAGTGTCATAGGCACTAAATGGGTTCTCAAGAATAAGACAGATGAAAATGGCATAATTGTGAGGAATAAAGCTAGATTAGTGGCAAAGGGCTATTCTCAAGAAGAAGGGATAGATTTTGATGAAACTTTTGCTCTAGTGGCAAGACTTGAGGCAATAAGAATCTTTCTAGCCTATGCAGCACATGCCAATTTCAAAGTCTATCAGATGGATGTCAAAAGTGCCTTTCTAAATGGGGAACTGGAAGAAGAGGTCTATGTCCATCAACCTCCTGGCTTTGAGGATCCAGAATTTCCAGAATATGTATATCTTCTCATGAAAGCACTTTATGGTTTGAAGCAAGCACCAAGAGCCTGGTATGACACTTTATCTCAATTTCTTTTGGAGAACCACTTCACTAGAGGTACAGTAGATAAAACCCTATTTCATAGGAATATCAATGGCTCTTCAATACTTGTCCAAATCTATGTAGATGATATTATTTTTGGGTCTACAGATGAGAAGCTTTGCAAAAGGTTTGCCAAACTTATGCAAAGTAGGTATGAAATGAGCATGATGGGTGAATTAACTTACTTTCTTCGCCTACAAGTAAAGCAAGTTAATGAGGGCATTTTCATAAGTCAAACAAAATATATTTATGATCTCTTAAAGAAATTTGACTTAATGTATTGTACCTCTGCAAAAACACCTATGGCCACTGCAACTAAGCTTGAGTTGAATACTAAGGAAAAGTCTGTGGACATCTCAAGCTATAGAGGCATGGTAGGTTCACTTCTATACCTAACAGCTAGTAGACCTGATATAATGTTTTCTACTTGTCTTTGTGCTAGATTTCAAGCTGACCCTAGAGAGTCTCACTTAATAGCTATTAAAAGAATTTTCAGGTATCTCAAGGGAACACCAAACCTTGGCATTTGGTACCCAAGAGAATCTGGTTTTGATCTAACTGGCTATTCAGATGCAGATTATGCAGGTTGCAGAGTTGATAGGAAAAGTACTACAGGTTCCTGTCAATTTCTAGTAAACAGGCTTGTTTCATGGTTCAGTAAGAAACAGAACTCAGTCTCCACTTCTACAGCTGAAGCTGAATACATTGCTGCTGGAAGCTGTTGTGCACAGATTCTATGGATGAGAAATCAACTCATTGATTATGGTCTAAAAGTTGAGAAGATTCCAATTTTCTGTGACAACACAAGTGCTATTGCCATCACAGGGAATCCAGTGCAACATTCGAGAACCAAGCACATTGACATCAAATACCACTTCATTAAAGAACATGTGATGAATGGTATAGTAGAAATGCACTTTGTGCCAAGTGAAATGCAGCTTGCAGATATCTTCACCAAGCCTCTTGATGATCCACATTCACAAGATTGGTAGGTGAGCTAGGTATGCTTAACTTGTCATAATTCCTAGTGATATTTGATTTCACTGCATTGCAGCTAGGAATGTGTTTTGATTTACTTGAGAATTAAAAACTCTCAGAAAAATTTTCTTCAGAAATTTTGTCCAAGGCAAAATTATCTTATCAACGGATATCCTTTTACGCGTTGATAGCATAAACACATTCCTAGATTTTTGTATATCAACGGATAACAGCTTATCCACGTCATCAACGGATAAACTGTTTCTCAACTGTTCATTTCATATCCGTTGATATACATATTTTCTTTTAAATATAACCGTTGGTAAACGTGTATCTATATAGGACTGGTTATATTTATTTTCTTTTATTATTTGACAGTTACTTTTGACCAATGGGTAATTACTTTTAATTATTTCATTTTCAATTCTTGAAAAGTATAAAAGGCTGTCTTGTGCTCTCACATCTCACTTTTATCGACTTTCAAGATTCTCTTAAGTAAACTGCATTTTCTTCACAAAAATTCTCTGCAACAAAAGTTCAAACTCTTCAATGGCGCCTATTGTTAAGATGATGTCTTCCACTGGGTTCACCTATGAGAAGAACAATTTCGCGGCCTATGTCGATACAGTGAATGCCCCAGAAGCTTATCACACCATGATGAATTTTGTGAAGAACTGTAAACTTTCGTATGCTATGACTGCCACCACTCCTCTAATCCACGAGGTAATCGAAGAGGTGTGGGCATCTGCTGAGTTCAATGGCACAGACGGTACAATTGCTTTTTCTCTAAAGGGTAAAAACTATGTAGTTAACTCTGATGTGATAACTGCTTGTTTAAAATTGCCTGAGAATAACTGTCTGAAAGTACCCAGTGATGCTGAAATAGTTGCCATGCTTAATTCCATAAATTATGCCCTTAGTACTGATAATTTAGGGAAAATTGTTAGGAAAGGGATGGTTAAAAAATGGAGTTATTTTTGTGATGCCTTCATTAAAACTTTTTCAGGCAAAATTAGTAACTTTGATGCTGTTACCCATTCCATGCTAGTTATGTTGTGTATGCTTCTGACTGATAAATTCTATAACTTTGGCACACTAGTCATGTATGAGATAGCAGCAAAATTAGGTAAAAAGGAAACTACGAGCAAGAATATCTATTTTGCTAGATTTTTTATGCTCTTAGCACTGCATGTATCTGAGAATAAGCTATCCATTGCTAACCCGGATAGCAAGTTCACATGTTTTGTTCAGGAGAAGAGAGTCTTAAGTGATTTAATTCGAATGAACTCCAATGCAGAAGTACAATTGGTATATCTACCAATTGTTTAGGTAACTCTTTCTAACCTTGAAACTCCTATCTCTAACCCCCAAATTTCTTTGCCTTCCTCAGTCACAATGGAGTCTGTAGTAGTGACCAAACAGGCTCCTACCCAAGTGACTAAAACAAAAGTTTCCAAACCAAAATCTAAGAGACAAACCTCAGGTGTTTCTCAAAAAGCATCTGTTGCAAAAACTACCACAGCTCTTGAGGGGAGTGTGAAGAAGGTAGCGAGTGGTGAGGGGCAGGGTGCAAGCCCTAAGAATAAGGTAGGTGAGGTAAGTGCACCAAATAGCCAAGCCCAAGTTACATCCTCTCAACAGGGTGTGACTACTAGTTCTACAGAAACTCTGCACAAAAGGGTAAGGGACACTAGCCCTCTCTCAAAAGCCTATGAAAGAAGAGTAAAATCTAAAACCATAGGGGAAGCACAGGGTGCACACACAGTACAGCAAACTGTACCTTCTCAAATTCAGTTTGATGTGACTTCAATAAATGTGGAGTCACAGCCCCCTGATCTTAACCTTCAAATCGATACACATTACAATCCACCATCACCAACTCCATCTCTAGATGTGGATATGATATCTACATCAATTCCTGATTCTCCATCTTTAAGATTCTTGGAGAAGCCCCACTCTGCAATTGGTGGTCATCATCTTTTAGATGATTTGTTGGGCCATCAACCTTCCATTCCTGAATTCACAACAACATCTGTGGCCTCACCTTTAAAATCAATCTCCACAGATTCAGTGTTGGTTTTCACTTCAACGGATATTATCATTTCTTCATCAACGGATATCCTTCATCCGTTGACAAGTGTTTCTCCATCAACGGATGCGCCTATGTCTAACCATCCGTTGACAGCTATAACTACTCCATCAACGGATATCCCTTATCCGTTGATAACTCACTCTACCACTGATATATCTGACATTCCTGTGTCAAGTGTGGAGGAGTTCTCAGTAGTTGAAACACTGTTAGGATTGAGGGAAGGGAGTGAGAGGCTGCCTTGTGAGCAGGCAAAAGGAGAGGCAAATAATGAGAGGCTGACCATTTCTTCAGGTCAGGAAAAAGGAGAGCAAGAGAGTTCCACCTTAGTAGGTGAAGGTGAGGGTGTGAGAGGTGTGAGCCAGGGGGAGCCCCTGATGCAAGAAAAGAGAGATGAGTGGAGAGAAGGGACTACAGGAGAAATAAGGCAGGAAGATCCAGCCATTGCAAGTGAGTTAATGGAGGTTAATGAAGCTTCTAAAGAGATGAAATTTCGACAAGAATATCAGTCAATAATTGACTCCATCTCTTTGGATCCTGAAACCTTTACTCATCCTTTTTCTGCCTATCAAGTCATGGCACAACAGGGCAATGTGGAGGCAGAGGAGGCAATACACCTAGTGCACACCTCACAATCTCTACAAAGAGCAAATGAAGCTTTGACAACTCTACCTTCAGATGCTGACAGTGAAGAGTTTGGCAGTTATGACAGTGACATCACAGCAAATGATGAAGAAGTCAATGTGGCAGATACTCCAGACTGGCTATTTTCTACTACCACTGTGGCGGGTGACTTCAATGTGGAGATTGTGAAGCAATATTAATCTGCTAGGGCTGAGCACCAAAATGCAGATCCATAGAGAAAGGCTGTCCTTCAGCAATTAATGGACTCCCTGAAACTTCACAAAATGCACATGGTCATTCAAAGAACACAACAGGAGGAGGTCCAAACTGCAATTAGAGAAATAAAAGTGGAACTAGATGCCAGGATTGAGGCACTAGCCCCTACTACCACTCAGAAGGTGTTGACTAGCAAATTATTGAATGAAGATAGCCTGGCCAAATCTGTTCAGCATCTCTCCTCCAGAGTGGATAGTATGGAATTTCAAATGCAGACACTCATTGCCAATCAAGCCAAACAGACTGAGCTACTGGAAAGGCTGCTTGCAGCCTCACCTCCAGCCCTTGATGCTAACAAAAAGGGGGAGAAAAAGGTAGAAGAGGCAGCTACTTCTAGTCAAATTCCAGCTTCCAGTAGCAAGATATCACAAATTGAGGGGGACCAACAGCCAATGATAGTGGTCAATCCAAAAGAGTTTACTATAGAGGCTTCCCCTGTGAAGAAACAAAAGGTTGTGCTTCTAGTTCCTGACTTGTCAAAAATCTCAGAAGATGAGAGGCAAGCCAGAATTAAAGAATTAGAGAAGATCAACAAGGAGGCAAATGAAAGAATAATGAGAACAGAAAGGATGATCAATGAATCAATGGTATCAACTCTGTTCTCTAATCAGTCCTCAGCTCCAACAATATCAACTACAATTCTGAAGGTGCTCACTCCAGAGATTGTGGCTCCTACATTCTATGATGCTGAACCATCTTATGTCAAAGAATTTGAACCATACATAAAAACCAGAGCCTACTCTCCACCAAAGGTGTAACACCCCCAGATCCGGGGTCCGGGATCCGGTGGTTACGGTTTCCAATCCTGTCCACAACACTTGAACTTTCCTTAACATAAAATAAATTACGTCTCTATAACCCAACACAATAATATAAAACACACCCGTTATAGTCCCAGAGATGAAATCAGAGTAACACTCAAATTTTTATTAATCACATTATGAGTTCTTACAATCCAAAAGAATTTCAATATAAATACATACTCTTTGCCATCCATTTACATAAGTCATACTAGACCATATTCTTGGTACTGAAAGAATAAATATACCCTACCAATAGCTTCTTCTTCAGCTCTGGTAGTCTCATCGTCCTTGCCCGCGTCGAGTGCGCCTTGTGCGAGTCATCTGGTCTAGCTGTTGTTGTGATATAATAATAAAGCAAGGGTGAGCAATAGCCCACCAACAATAATATATGACTGAACGATAATGTATAACAGTTCAAAAGTATCTTTCAAACCATATGCCATGCATTTACGGAAATGATGCCAGTATAATATGAACGATGAAGTTACAAGGTAACTTAAAGTATTTGTTTGTAGAAATATCTGCTACATCAAAGTAAGCGAGATATTCTTATTGTTATTAAGAAGAGGAACTTGCAAGAAAAGGTTGCAATTCCAGTTATGACCCTTTTCCAACTCTGCCAACAGTAATCATGTTGCAGGAAATAAATAAATTTGGATGATGAACCAATGATGGAGTATTCACCGCGCCCGCTGTTCCAATCTTGATGATCAGTCGAGATCGTACAGCTCAATTTAGATTTACTACCGGTAGAAGGAAGAACTGACGGCTTTACTTGTGTACCGCCTTACTAGCTCTCCCCGGCCAACGGTTGGGCCAAAGGGGATGGACCGGCGCTACTCGGCCTCTTACACGACTCCTAGTTCAAATAGAATTCATGATTCTGAATGTAACGTTCGTCCCCCTTTCCCCAAGTATAATACTTGTTGATAAGACTCCACAAAGTAGTCGTATCTAGTTGGAAAGGAAAATTTACCAATAACTCCCAAGCTATTACTTGGTAACGGATATCAACTTGTTCCAGTGATCTTACCCCTCGAAAGATGAGAAAGTAAGCAACGACTTAATAAGTCAACAGCACCCGAGTTGCGAGTGAAGGGAATACTTTATGACCGGGAAGTCGACAAGATAAATAACATTTTCCAAGTAAGGTTCCCTTATTATTAAGGAGGTAGACTCAAATAAGAATGATGTCTGAGAACCTTCCTTGATATAGGATTAATAATAATATGACTCCGAAATATTTTTCGTAATAATCGAAGAAGATAAACCTTATTGAGGTTATTCTAAGTATGGAATAAATATTCAGAGAATATTTATTGAATTAAAAATATTTAAAGAATATTCAGGAATATGAAAGAATATCTTTAATCAGAGTATTTTTCAAATAATTCTTGAAGAAATATCGAGAGAATATTTATCGCATAATTAAATATTCAAATGAATATTCCAAATAATATTCATTAATCAATAAGACCTGAAAGGAATATTTAAAATATTTAAAATAATATTCGATGATTAAATAGAACCCTGGATGAATATTCAAAATAATATTCATAATTAATTAGGAATTTAAATGAATATCAATAAAGTAATATTCATTTAATAAATAATATCCTAAATGAATATCAAGTAATATTCATTTAGTAATCCAAGCTTTAAAGGAATATTCGATATAATATTCGATAAGTAAATCAAGCTTCAGATGAATATTGAAGATAATATTCATCAAGTACTTAATACCTTAAATGAATTTTCAAAAGTAATATTTATTTAATGAAATAATATTCTAAATGAATGTCCACATAATATTCATTTAGTAGTCTCATCTTTAGAAGAGTATTCGAAATAATAATCGATAATCAATTCGACTCCGAATGAATATTGACGAATATTATTCGTCGAATGATTACGTTCAAATAATTATTTGAAGTAAGGATCGTTAAAATAATTAGTCTCGAACGAATATTCAAATAATATTCGTCGCCCAAATAATAGAAAATATTTACTTAAATATTTTCCTCCGAGGTAATCTCGATATATCAAGGAATATTGACTCCCGGTCTATTTTTGATTAATAAGATGTATACGCCCTTCTATGAGGGTCTTACAATAATCGGCTTATAACTGATATATAACTATCTAGCTTATAAGCCAACAATAACATTCAGGGAACAAGTATATCACTTCAACTTGAAAGTAGGCATGCATGCAATGGCATATGTATATCAGCATATATATATATTTATTCAATCACAACAACAGCCTAAAAGAAGGGAATTGAAACTTGCCTGGTAGTCGAGTACGGTAAGGGGTAGTGGTAGCGGGTCCCGGTTCAGCTTGGTGATCTATAAATAGCCAAGGCATTCGGTATTAATCACTTAACATATTAAAAGTTAAGTTATACTTAATTCGAAACACGTTCTTGAGTTATCTCGTTATACCCCTTTTAGTGGATTACTTTTATCACTGATCCGACCCGACATCCGTTCGTTAATACGACATGTCATTGTACTTATACTTGGGACATACTTAAGTCATACGAGTTCTAAAGTCGATCGTTACGAACCAATACTATACTCCGAGTTTTATCGTCCGTTTTCTAAGTGTTTTACCGAAGTTATAAAAGAGTCGTCGTTTAGGGGTTCGTTCGCGTTTAACCTCGACTCGAACATTTTTAATAAATCGAAAAATGATCTTTTTGACATACGGTTTTCTTTCACGCCTTTCTTTTTACCTCTAGTATTTATTTACCAAGATTCGCCATGACGTTACATAGTTTACGAGGGTTCAATTACAGTTACGAACTTTCGTTTACGGATTCGAACTACTTTTAGTAATTTGGTCATAAATCCTAAACCGTAAGTCCGTTTCACGCGATCTTTATATCAAAACGAAGCTTGAAACATAATCTATCCTATCATGGCAGAAAATGAAGCTGTACAGTGAGTTATAGCTACTGTGATGCTCGGTGTTTAATAGTCTAACGAAAATTCGGCATTACGACGGCTATAAATCGAACGTTCTAAAATTCATAACAATCAATCCAAGCCACACCGGGCATACTATACATGGTTTTCATCTTAACCAGTCCAAGAAGGTTTCAATTAACCATCATAATCATCAAAACTCTTAAATCATCACTACTAACTACATAATCATGCTTTTATGCATATAACAACACCATAATCTTAACTAATCTAAAACCATCAAGAACATATATAAAACTCAAAGTAAGATCTTGGGTTCTTAAGAATTATACCTTCCTTGGAGAGTGTACAAGCTATAATAACCCTTATATAGTCCTTGTATGGCTTTAACAAAGCTTAAATCATCCAAAGAAACCAAGAAATCAAAGTTAGTTTCTTGAAAACACTATTCACCCTCATCTTTGAGGATTTATTTGAAAATGGAAAACATGGAGTTTGAAGCTAAGATTTCTAGGAGATCATTTTTATGAAATATAGGACTCACCATAAAAATTTGGAGATCAAACAATGGTTGGAAGGTGGATTTTGAAATCTTAAAACTCCAAAATTCGAAGTGCCTTGGTTTTGGGGGAAAAACAGTGAACTTCTCGAATTTATTTACCCATCCAAACGATCTTCAAAAATTATGAAATTAAATCCCCAACTTCACCTTGATGTGTAGAAGCTCCATGAATTTTTTCATGATTTTTAGATGAGTAGATCTAGGTGAAAAAAAATGGCAAAGACCCCTGCCCTGGAAAATGCAACTGCTGGAAAAATGGGGGAGAGGTGGTGTTTGCTTGGCTTTGATCTTGCTCTCATCTTATCTAGAGTGAATTATTGAATGTCTTTGGATAATATCTTGTCCATAAAGTAGCTTTAATAAAGTTCTAGGTCATGCATGATGTAATTAAATGGACAAGTGTTGGTTTGTAATGGTAAGATGATGACAAGAAGCTAAGTACTTGGTTATGTTTGCTAAGTATACTAGTTGCTCATGTAACTACTTAGTTACTTGGTCTTATCTCCTTGTACATGCATGCATCTTGATCCTCTGTTTGTTCTTTGTCCGGTTATTGCTCAATTCGTTGCTCGTTCGAGGGACTAACTCATTCGTTTCTAGTTAGGGTTTTACCGAAAACCTTCTTAATATTTATACTACTATTCCTCATCTTTCTTAATACTTCTCGAATTTAAATTCCTTAATTCTCTTTTATAAATCCTTAAGTCTTGCAGTGTCCAGGGAAATCTCGGAGAAAATAAAAGTGCTATTTTTCTGAATCCGACAGCTTTTACATACACTTATTTTCCTCCTAGATCACTAATACGAACTCAGAAATCCGTTCCGAACACCGGGTATAACATTATTATAATAATATTCCAAATTCCACCAAAATCACTATTCATCACTTATTTTTATTTAATTCCTATAGTTGGGAAAATGAACCTGGTTCACTCTCGAGTGTTCCTTAACCTTTTTACGGAACCGCTGGGCTTATAATAGATATTGATTTGGATGACATGAGGGTATCTATTGCTCTCTAGGGAATCTTATCTTAACTTTCTAGGAGATAGATTATTCTAACCTTAGTTATCACCCAATAGCATCCTTCAGGCCATATAACCTTGGAATATATATCCTTTCATTATTCATTCATTAAAACCAGTATTACATTCTAGTTGTAACCCCTATTCATTCTTACATCAATACATAATAAAAAGTTTTAATTCTACCCAAAAATCTGGGTTCTTACAGTCTCCCCTCCTTAAAAGGATTCCGTCCCGGAATCAGGTAGAAGACAATTGGGTATTTGTTGGTTATTTCACTTTCCAATTCTCTGGTCGATCCTTACACACTCCAATCTTTCTAAAGCATCTCATACTGGTGTTACAATACACCCTTATCCGTTCTACCAATTCTTTGATACTTTCGCACAACACATCATCCGGTATACGCTCTTGTCCGTTCTTATACTATTAACCTTATTGGTACGTGCAGTGACTTCGGTATCACTAACGCGCTACGAAGTCCGGAGATAACCTCACTCGTAATTTTGCAATTCCTAATCGTTTTAATCTTCGCAATCTCGATGTATATATATTTAGGTGGAAAATTTTATCGAGAGATCACTGTGATCAATGAACATTTGTTATATTGCATAGTTAGTACAAAAGGGGGCCAGCCTTTAGTACTTGACAAGCAATTAAACAATTAATGGCATTCCACTTAGACTCCTATCACACAGACAGAGAGTCACGTAGTATTACCTCCCCTCCTTAAAGGGTTGTTCTTCTCAATTTAGAAGAAGATAAATAAGGGAGAAGAAAAGAACGAATTTCAAAGAATCATATATGAAAGTTTTCATGATTGTCAAAATATCATATTTAGAATTTACCTCTGAACTATAGAGGTTTATTAGAGAAGAGAAATAATCATATTCGTATCAAATTCCACTTTTTCGTAATCTCACATATCACATGTCCTTGTTGCTCTGTCCATCATTCGGTGGACCTATACTCTTGTTCGATATTAGTATCAACTACTTTTTGGAAAATCCTTCAACCTCTCAGGTTAAATCTTGGATTTCCCGCTTGACATTATTATTACTCACATTTCATGCCCCGACACTGGCTCTTTCATACTCATAATTCTAACACTATCAGGTTGTCATTCCGAGAGCTCATTAAGAAGAACCCATTCATCAATCCATTCATAGCATTCCTTGCTTCACTTCCATCATTATTTCCCATTCTTTTCTTTATCAATCACATCCATCTTATCATCTAGTTCTCATTCACTTCTGTTATTGAACTCCACCGTCACCTTATTAGGGGAACGCGTGTTACCTTTATTCAATATACGTGGCACGTTTGTGGTCAAACTTTCCTTTGTTCAACCATCTAGATTTCACTTATTCATTTCATGAGTCTCTTTATTACTCAGTCAATCTATTTCATATTTTCTCGAATTTTCCAACTTAAAAGGAGTCAATTTGTATGTCATTCATGCTCCTAATTCCAACTTTCCGCTTTGGCCAATACCCTTACCTTGCCAATTCCATACTCTTCTCGCTTCATTACTGGAGCTTCTCATGAGTCTGCCTATCTGACTCTCTTATTAATTCCCAATTCTATTTCCATCTCTATCAGTCTCTTGTTTTTATTTCTACTATAATTATTTTATGAACCATCATAACCTAATTCTTCATTTCAAATATCCCGTCGTTCCAGAAATTACACCATCCGAAATAAACCTGGATGATTTCTCTAACTTAGATTCAATTTGACATTTCCACAGTCGTTACCACCTAATTTCTCAGAAGGATCACCACCGCTTATCGTTTACGCAGTGCTTTAATAACTAAGCATCAAAATTATCAATTCAAGATCCTCTAGGAACACAAAATAATCACTATTCCCTATCCATAGGGAATGCTTCCTGAACTTGACGTAGATATTACATGAAGCAGATAAAATTGCAGGAAAGCTTCCAGCATCGCAGCTGGAACAGGCTGGTGAGATTATTAATCATATATCTCCGGTAGAAGACTAAAAGCTTATCGGTTTGCTTAATCGCTTGCCACCCTCATAATTCTCTATCTTGTTTGCACAGAAATACACCAACATAAACTTGCTTGTCATTCATCATCGTGCCATTTGGCTTATCAGTATTTGTACCCTCTCTATTTCTGGTCATTTACTACCAATTCATTGTTACTTAACCTTCCTTCTCTCTTTCCAAAGAAAAGGCAAGTCTCTTGGGGAATTTGGTCTGGTCTGTCGTAGAGCCTCCTAATGTCGGTAATGTGCTACTGGCAACATCAGGAATCGAATCTTTACTTAAACTATTCTTATAGTTGATCCTGGCACAATCATAAAATGGAATGTAACTTCCTCTACCACATTATGACCATCAAGGTCCTTACATTATCATTCTATTTCTTTGGTCTGAGCATTTATGCTTACTCCCCTATATTTAAAGTGTCGGCCACCTCGTTGGCCTTTCCTGATTATAATAATCAATGTTTTCTAGATCTATTCCAACTCAGGGTGGAAGCATTCTCCCTTAAATTCTGCTGAATGAGAGAAAGCATCTATCAGTCTTTTCCAAAAGTCATTGCTTCCACCTTTCTACTGCGATCTTGACTACAGGTACTCCAAATCATACCTAGGATATTTCCTTACTTAAATCCCTTCTTGTTTTAGGATAATCTCAACCTTATTGGTTCAACCCATACTTCCTCAGGGTTTCATACATGCCTCATCTGGCATTATTGTTACGATGTCATACATTCCTTACCAAACTTCCATTTTTGAAGTTCGGAATATTACCCTTTTTCCTTGTAAGGTTTCGTAGGCCATCCTTATCATTCCTCCGGTATTTTCTGGGTACCGGGTATATCAAAATGTCATTGATCAATACTCTAATAATTCTATCTATGTTCTTTCCAGAACTCTTTTTAATAATCCTTACCGGTCATTGTTGCCTTAGCAAGTCCAGCTCATAACATCTGAAGTCATAATGTCGTTATTAGGGTTAATGCCACCCCTTGTGCATTCCCCAGGGTTTGTCTTAATTTATGGATATCCTATCCTTAATTCAACTGCCAAGGAATTCTTGCATCTTATAATTGGCAATCAGATCATGTATCCTTAATAAAGGTCTCTTTTCAATCATTCTCATTTGATAATCGATCGGTGGTTTAATGCCACCCTCTTCTTTCAGATAGTTGTCAGCCTATTTGGCCTTCCAAAAAGGCAACGTATGCCAATCTCTTCTCTTACCGAACTTGTTAATGGTAGCAAGGATGTTCTGGAAGATATTGGTCGAGTTCAACGTGAATCTCTTAGTGCTTATCGTTCTTCGCAAAGGTACTTGCCTCAGACAAAATTCCTACAGCATACTGTTCAATTTCTGACCTTTTCTATACCCTCTTCATATACCTTCATTGTTTACTTTCCTCCGTCATAATATATTCATGGTATTCATGATACCCTAACATCATACATCTCAAGTCACCATACTTCCATTTTACTCGAAATCTTGAACAACCATATACACATGAGTCACTTTAGTACGGGTGACCCCATCCCAAAAAGGTCTAGTGAATTCCCAATCAAAACATGGGTTGTTCGGCAGAAGATTCAAACGATCTCATTAATGTTTCCTTTATATCAGAAGCCCTTGCAGTCGGTGCTTTCTTAGAAGCAACCCTGCTTTGTCTTTTCATTGCTGGTCTAGTCACTTTATAGTCCGTTGGGACTTGGCCTCAACTGGCCACACATAAAAATATATGATTTTAGGGGTTGGCTAATAGCATTACTTTTCTAGCAATTGCCGGCATAGTGCCTTCTTCTTTGATACCTTTCTACCTTTCCAAAACTTTACTCCATATAAGTCTTAATCGACTACTCGGCACCGTCTCCGGTCACCTTTCCTCCACTTTTATCTTTTCAACTATTCTTATCAATCCTGCGTGCCACACAAGCTTACCATTCCTGGCATAACAGCCTTTTCATTTAAGTCAATCCTAGAATTTCTCAATCCGGCTGGTTTCTTACTTACATTTCCTATTTTCGTCCAATCTCACTTCATCATTTTATCACTACCGTCGATTGTAATGCTCAGGGTCCGTTTACTAACCCATTTTACAGCATCCTTACCCAAATCACAGGGTTTGCTCCAATTTTTTACTCTCTTCCATGACATTCTCTGATAATCAGAAAGACAAGGTTTGCCAAAATTCACCGAATTCCTTTCCAGACTCAGGGAAATTTTGATCAATCTACCCACCTACTGGTAACATTAAGGAGACCAGTTTCGAAACCTGAAGAATAGTTCTATGAACCTCCAAGCAGGTGGAATCATAAGCGGTCATAGTTAACGAAATAATCATCATCGGATTGGAAGTTTACCCACTGGAGAGGAATCAATTATATACATCCCTTAGAAGGGAATCAATAGTTTCAAACTGAAACCTGTCACAACGTCCTGATATTCAATACTACCAAATGTCAGTCTACCTAACCCTTTATGCGAAGCGTCATTGGAAGCACAAAGTCTCCTTTTTCCATTAAGCAATGCCAGCTCTTGGTCATTACCAATTTCACCTTTTAGCTCCAGGAAGATTTTCTCACATTTTTCTCTTTAACTGCTGATCGTATTACTTGATCTATTATAGTTCCGTGTCGGAGTAAACTTAAGGTAACTACTATAATCCATTCAAAGAGAAGAAGGAATTTAATATTCCTCTGAATCACATGCATCTGACGTT
Organism: Saposhnikovia divaricata; assembly: GCA_036435485.1. Lineage (NCBI taxonomy): Eukaryota > Viridiplantae > Streptophyta > Magnoliopsida > Apiales > Apiaceae > Saposhnikovia > Saposhnikovia divaricata. Next base: position 63,862,501 of record CM071594.1, read on the forward strand.
TCTGGTTCATCATTTAACTGAGTTGAATTAACTCTGTACTCAGTCTCTGGCAGTAGTCTCATTACGAGTTCATCTTGACTCACTGGTCTTATCTTCCGGTAGGTTCTGAGATCATTGTCTTGCTTACTACTTCCTTATATAACTTTACCCAATCATGCTATCACTTCCCAATGTCTTTACTTTCTAAATGATTCATTCATAAAATGAACATTTTCCTTAATAAAACCACCTTATCAACCTCAATTTGGTTCCATAATTTACAACCTACGACACCTGCCTTCTCATGGCGAATTATTACTGACCATATTCATACTAATTCATTTATCAAATGATATGGCACTTACTGCCTCCTTCTCAACTATTCCTAGGGACTCTGCTCCTCGCCCTAAATCGATGTCTTTGATAATCATACATCCCTCTAGCTCTTTCTTTGTTAAGATGAAAATCTCTAAGGATTCTCATCTATTTCCGTATAAGATCTCAAGTAATTCTTCCAATCCTTCTTTCTTGCTGGTACTACATCTGGTAGTCCGGCTATGAATTCAACATGCATCTTCAGATCTCTTAATAATATCTCGGTTCTTTATACTCACTTTTCTGAGCACCATTTCTTAATCATCACAGTCATTTTGGCTGCGACCCTCATTACCCATGGGTAAGCTCCTTATCCTAACAGGATTTTCTTTATCTGCTGGAACCTCTTCCGGGTCTCCAGTAGGGTACTCCATCGAATTACCCGCTGATCTTCAGCATATAAAGAATCATCGCGCTGTTGCTCGTATGCCTCAAGGTCAGTCGCCTTACTCGTCGATACGATATCGAGCTAAGTTACTATCATTATACTTACGAGTTCCCATAAGGGTTTTATATGTCATCACTACATTAAGTAGTCCGACTATGAACTTGGCAAGAGTTCTTATTATCTTATTGAATTTATTGTTTTAACGTCACCTCATCTCTAGGGTTTATAACGTACGCTCTGATACCACTTCTGTAACACCCCCAGATCCGGGGTCCGGGATCCGGTGGTTACGGTTTCCAATCCTGTCCACAACACTTGAACTTTCCTTAACATAAAATAAATTACGTCTCTATAACCCAACACAATAATATAAAACACACCCGTTATAGTCCCAAAGATGAAATCAGAGTAACACTCAAATTTTTATTAATCACATTATGAGTTCTTACAATCCAAAAGAATTTCAATATAAATACATACTCTTTGCCATCCATTTACATAAGTCATACTAGACCATATTCTTGGTACTGAAAGAATAAATATACCCTACCAATAGCTTCTTCTTCAGCTCTGGTAGTCTCATCGTCCTCGCCCGCGTCGAGTGCGCCTTGTGCGAGTCATCTGGTCTAGCTGTTGTTGTGATATAATAATAAAGCAAGGGTGAGCAATAGCCCACCAACAATAATATATGACTGAACGATAATGTATAACAGTTCAAAAGTATCTTTCAAACCATATGCCATGCATTTACGGAAATGATGCCAGTATAATATGAACGATGAAGTTACAAGGTAACTTAAAGTATTTGTTTGTAGAAATATCTGCTACATCAAAGTAAGCGAGATATTCTTATTGTTATTAAGAAGAGGAACTTGCAAGAAAAGGTTGCAATTCCAGTTATGACCCTTTTCCAACTCTGCCAACAGTAATCATGTTGCAGGAAAAAAATAAATTTGGATGATGAACCAATGATGGAGTATTCACCGCGCCCGCTGTTCCAATCTTGATGATCAGTCGAGATCGTACAGCTCAATTTAGATTTACTACCGGTAGAAGGAAGAACTGACGGCTTTACTTGTGTACCGCCTTACTAGCTCTCCCCGGCCAACGGTTGGGCCAAAGGGGATGGACCGGCGCTACTCGGCCTCTTACACGACTCCTAGTTCAAATAGAATTCATGATTCTGAATGTAACGTTCGTCCCCCTTTCCCCAAGTATAATACTTGTTGATAAGACTCCACAAAGTAGTCGTATCTAGTTGGAAAGGAAAATTTACCAATAACTCCCAAGCTATTACTTGGTAACGGATATCAACTTGTTCCAGTGATCTTACCCCTCGAAAGATGAGAAAGTAAGCAACGACTTAATAAGTCAACAGCACCCGAGTTGCGAGTGAAGGGAATACTTTATGACCGGGAAGTCGACAAGATAAATAACATTTTCCAAGTAAGGTTCCCTTATTATTAAGGAGGTAGACTCAAATAAGAATGATGTCTGAGAACCTTCCTTGATATAGGATTAATAATAATATGACTCCGAAATATTTTTCGTAATAATCGAAGAAGATAAACCTTATTGAGGTTATTCTAAGTATGGAATAAATATTCAGAGAATATTTATTGAATTAAAAATATTTAAAGAATATTCAGGAATATGAAAGAATATCTTTAATCAGAGTATTTTTCAAATAATTCTTGAAGAAATATCGAGAGAATATTTATCGCATAATTAAATATTCAAATGAATATTCCAAATAATATTCATTAATCAATAAGACCTGAAAGGAATATTTAAAATATTTAAAATAATATTCGATGATTAAATAGAACCCTGGATGAATATTCAAAATAATATTCATAATTAATTAGGAATTTAAATGAATATCAATAAAGTAATATTCATTTAATAAATAATATCCTAAATGAATATCAAGTAATATTCATTTAGTAATCCAAGCTTTAAAGGAATATTCGATATAATATTCGATAAGTAAATCAAGCTTCAGATGAATATTGAAGATAATATTCATCAAGTACTTAATACCTTAAATGAATTTTCAAAAGTAATATTTATTTAATGAAATAATATTCTAAATGAATGTCCACATAATATTCATTTAGTAGTCTCATCTTTAGAAGAGTATTCGAAATAATAATCGATAATCAATTCGACTCCGAATGAATATTGACGAATATTATTCGTCGAATGATTACGTTCAAATAATTATTTGAAGTAAGGATCGTTAAAATAATTAGTCTCGAACGAATATTCAAATAATATTCGTCGCCCAAATAATAGAAAATATTTACTTAAATATTTTCCTCCGAGGTAATCTCGATATATCAAGGAATATTGACTCCCGGTCTATTTTTGATTAATAAGATGTATACGCCCTTCTATGAGGGTCTTACAATAATCGGCTTATAACTGATATATAACTATCTAGCTTATAAGCCAACAATAACATTCAGGGAACAAGTATATCACTTCAACTTGAAAGTAGGCATGCATGCAATGGCATATGTATATCAGCATATATATATATATTTATTCAATCACAACAACAGCCTAAAAGAAGGGAATTGAAACTTGCCTGGTAGTCGAGTACGGTAAGGGGTAGTGGTAGCGGGTCCCGGTTCAGCTTGGTGATCTATAAATAGCCAAGGCATTCGGGATTAATCACTTAACATATTAAAAGTTAAGTTATACTTAATTCGAAACACGTTCTTGAGTTATCTCGTTATACCCCTTTTAGTGGATTACTTTTATCACTGATCCGACCCGACATCCGTTCGTTAATACGACATGTCATTGTACTTATACTTGGGACATACTTAAGTCATACGAGTTCTAAAGTCGATCGTTACGAACCAATACTATACTCCGAGTTTTATCGTCCGTTTTCTAAGTGTTTTACCGAAGTTATAAAAGAGTCGTCGTTTAGGGGTTCGTTCGCGTTTAACCTCGACTCGAACATTTTTAATAAATCGAAAAATGATCTTTTTGACATACGGTTTTCTTTCACGCCTTCCTTTTTACCTCTAGTATTTATTTACCAAGATTCGCCATGACGTTACATAGTTTACGAGGGTTCAATTACAGTTACGAACTTTCGTTTACGGATTCGAACTACTTTTAGTAATTTGGTCATAAATCCTAAACCGTAAGTCCGTTTCACGCGATCTTTATATCAAAACGAAGCTTGAAACATAATCTATCCTATCATGGCAGAAAATGAAGCTGTACAGTGAGTTATAGCTACTGTGATGCTCGGTGTTTAATAGTCTAACGAAAATTCGGCATTACGACGGCTATAAATCGAACGTTCTAAAATTCATAACAATCAATCCAAGCCACACCGGGCATACTATACATGGTTTTCATCTTAACCAGTCCAAGAAGGTTTCAATTAACCATCATAATCATCAAAACTCTTAAATCATCACTACTAACTACATAATCATGCTTTTATGCATATAACAACACCATAATCTTAACTAATCTAAAACCATCAAGAACATATATAAAACTCAAAGTAAGATCTTGGGTTCTTAAGAATTATACCTTCCTTGGAGAGTGTACAAGCTATAATAACCCTTATATAGTCCTTGTATGGCTTTAACAAAGCTTAAATCATCCAAAGAAACCAAGAAATCAAAGTTAGTTTCTTGAAAACAATATTCACCCTCATCTTTGAGGATTTATTTGAAAATGGAAAACATGGAGTTTGAAGCTAAGATTTCTAGGAGATCATTTTTATGAAATATAGGACTCACCATAAAAATTTGGAGATCAAACAATGGTTGGAAGGTGGATTTTGAAATCTTAAAACTCCAAAATTCGAAGTGCCTTGGTTTTGGGGGAAAAACAGTGAACTTCTCGAATTTATTTACCCATCCAAACGATCTTCAAAAATTATGAAATTAAATCCCCAACTTCACCTTGATGTGTAGAAGCTCCATGAATTTTTTCATGATTTTTAGATGAGTAGATCTAGGTGAAAAAAAATGGCAAAGACCCCTGCCCTGGAAAATGCAACTGCTGGAAAAATGGGGGAGAGGTGGTGTTTGCTTGGCTTTGATCTTGCTCTCATCTTATCTAGAGTGAATTATTGAATGTCTTTGGATAATATCTTGTCCATAAAGTAGCTTTAATAAAGTTCTAGGTCATGCATGATGTAATTAAATGGACAAGTGTTGGTTTGTAATGGTAAGATGATGACAAGAAGCTAAGTACTTGGTTATGTTTGCTAAGTATACTAGTTGCTCATGTAACTACTTAGTTACTTGGTCTTATCTCCTTGTACATGCATGCATCTTGATCCTCTGTTTGTTCTTTGTCCGGTTATTGCTCAATTCGTTGCTCGTTCGAGGGACTAACTCATTCGTTTCTAGTTAGGGTTTTACCGAAAACCTTCTTAATATTTATACTACTATTCCTCATCTTTCTTAATACTTCTCGAATTTAAATTCCTTAATTCTCTTTTATAAATCCTTAAGTCTTGCAGTGTCCAGGGAAATCTCGGAGAAAATAAAAGTGCTATTTTTCTGACTCCGACAGCTTTTACATACACTTATTTTCCTCCTGGATCACTAATACGAACTCAGAAATCCGTTCCGAACACCGGGTATAACATTATTATAATAATATTCCAAATTCCACCAAAATCACTATTCATCACTTATTTTTATTTAATTCCTATAGTTGGGAAAATGAACCTGGTTCACTCTCGAGTGTTCCTTAACCTTTTTACGGAACCGCTGGGCTTATAATAGATATTGATTTGGATGACATGAGGGTATCTATTGCTCTCTAGGGAATCTTATCTTAACTTTCTAGGAGATAGATTATTCTAACCTTAGTTATCACCCAATAGCATCCTTCAGGCCATATAACCTTGGAATATATATCCTTTCATTATTCATTCATTAAAACCAGTATTACATTCTAGTTGTAACCCCTATTCATTCTTACATCAATACATAATAAAAAGTTTTAATTCTACCCAAAAATCTGGGTTCTTACAAAAGGCAAATGGGAAGAACAAGTTACAATTGGACTTTCCATTTCCCAAGGATGATGATGAGAAGCTAATGGGAAAGACAATCAAAGAGTTCAAGGAAAAGACAAATAAGAGTGTAAGAGATTGGATGGCTGTAATAATAAGGAATGGAAAAGTGTTAAATATATCCAACAGCCATCCTAGATTTGTTGAAGAAAAAAGAGAGGAGACCTCCAAACTTCTAAGGGAAGCTCATCCAAGTGAAGAAAATCAATATGAAAACTCAGATGAGAAGCAAGCCAGGCTGGCTCAGGAGTTAATGGATGAGGTAGAGGATGAAATGAGGGAACCTGAGGAAGTCCCCAAATCCAAAAGGAAAGTGAAATCAGTCCCCAAATCCAAATCTAAGAGAGTGAAATCAAAGGCAAGAAGGCCTGTCTCTCCAGAAATTGAAAGAAAGGAAACAGTTGGCTCATCACAACCTATTTCTGTAAAAGTATTCAACCCAGCTGCGAATTTCCATGGTGATCCTATAGTACCTAAAGAAGGACCAATGAATCTTGACTCCATTGAGGTTCCTTCATTCTTGTTGAAGCCTCAACAGAAGCCTATACAGAAGAAAAGGATACCAAGGAAGCAACCTTCAAAGGAACCAATTCAAGTTGCTAGGGTACCTGCTATTGTCAAGCAGCCAATCTTGGAAAACAAGGATGATTTTATCTATCAGGCAGATATTGAAGAATACTCTGGCATGAATCTGTATCTGGATGAATTGTCAGAAGTAAGAGGAATTGACAAATATAAACATTTGCCTGAGAGATTGGTCTTTGTATACAAGGGAGGAAAGGAAAGGACATGGCCACTACAGAGGGTTCTTGGAGAAAATTATCTGACCTTAACCAAAGTGTTCTCTGCAATCAAGAGATACACAGGGTTCTCCAAGATAGCAAAAGGGGAGATACTGGACAGAATAGAACAGATAAGGAGAGAATGGAACTCACCATCAAGTCCACCAAGGAAGATTAAGATCCCATACAATGGACAGAAAATCCACCTTCAACCCTTCTGGATGATGGAGTTCAGGGATGAAGATGGTAACAGGAGATTCTTCAGGTTAGAAGACCAACTATCAAAGGCTAGTTCTCAATACCTGAGATGGTTACAACAAAAGCTAAATCCAAAGGTTGATGAAGAAGATGCCTTCTATAGGCAACTCCAAATGCAGATTGAGTCCAACTCTACCAAAGAAGGAAAATCAAGGGTGATGCCAATAAGAGAAAAGAAACAGTCTTAATCTGCTCAGTCTAGAGGAGCACTTCTCTGTAAATTTCTCAAACTTTCAGTTTTCAATTCTTGTAGCTTAATACAATTTTTGCATTGTTCTATATATATCTTTAGGAATGTTTTGTTATCATCAAGGTCCTGAATTTATGCTTTATTGCCATCAAGTATAAATTGGGGGATATTGTTAGGAATATGTTGTATTTGATGATAACTTCACAATCAATCAAATTGTATAAGGTTTTGTAGCTGTCAACGGATGAGGATTTATAACTCTATCCGTTGACAGGTAGCTCATCAACGGATGAGGTTTTTGTAGCATACTGCAGTATCTCTATGTTATCGGTTGATAGTGTTTTTATCCACAGTCATGTTGAACATCAATGGATAGGCAGAATAAGGTAGCCAACTGTAAATAAGCTATGATATGTAATTCCGTCTAAGTGAAAGTGTATCAACAGATGAAGACAAAACTCTATCAACGGATACAACTCAAATCCACTCTATCAACGGATACAGCTCAAGTCTCAATATCAACGGATACAGCTCAATATATCATCAACGGATGTCAGTGTACAATATCAACGGATAATCATTGACACTTTCTTCTATGCTAAGCTGGGGATTAGCAGTTGATAAGGACAGGTTTGACTGACAGATCACATGGGTTGATAGTAGATACAAAAAGCAGTATGGCAGCCATACTTTGGAAACACAGAAGAAAGAAGCATTCCGTTTACACTATGAATACAAGAAAGGTGCAGGAGACATGTCTGTTCACAAGGACGACCTTTCGGCTACATGTGTATTTGGAGTGTAGTAGCAAGTCAACTAGAATTAGATTAATATTATCTTATTCCAGTAGTACTTGTAAAACTTGGGATTTATAATTAAGGGTAGCAACTCTTTGAATAGCTAAGAAAACAAATACATTTGCTTAGGGTTTTTGTTGAATATCCTTAGAAAGCAAAGAGTTGTAAAACAGAAGCTGTGTACTTTTGTATCACAGAGTTTTCTTCGAATAAAAGCTTCAGGTGGTGCATTTAACCACCTGATTTTTATGTGTTTGTGCATTAATCTTTCTACAGCAATTATCTGAGTATAGATTTCTGGAGTTCTTATCAGAAATTTATAAATATCAAGAATTGTATTCAACCCCCCCCTTCTACAATTATACAAGTGTGTAATCTGGGAATAACACTCTTGTTTCACGTCATTCAAAACTTGAGCAACTAGTGTCTCCAAAGATTTGATAGACTCCTCATTACTCTTTGCAAGCATGCTAATCTCCTCCATAACATCAACCTCATCTGACTGAAAAGTAGGAGTAGGTTGCTGATGTTGAAACTCTTCACTAGCAAAGAAATATGACATATTTGGAACATCTTGACGGTACTGTTGAGGATGGTATTGAAAATATGGTTGTTCCTCATAAGTGACATATGGATCAACTCCTTCGTATTAACAATATTGTGAGGTCTCATGAATTCCCAAAGATTGCTCACATTGCTGAGGCATGGATGTCCTCGAATATGCCCACCATGGCAACTCCTCGCCCGCCATTTTCAAACACTCAAGTACTTGAAACAAACCGAACTAAACAAGATTGGTAAGTAACTAATCCGAGTCAGTGAACTTTAACGACCACTGATGACAAGCACATAAACTAAAAATAAAATACCGATGATCCCCGGCAGCGGCGCCAAAAACTTGTTTACACTAATACACGCAAGCGTACGCGGTCACAAGTAATATAGAATAAAGTTGAGTTCGTTCCCATAGAGATCTGGTTTAGGTTCAATTCAGTTTATGTACCTATGCAACAATGTATGGTTTTTATTCACTGCTAAGAAAATTAACAAATTTGGGTTTAATTAACTAAATTAACTAAGAAGTAAATTAACAACTAAGAATTAACTAACTAACGAGAATTGGAATCGAATAACTTATATGAGAATAAACATGGGATCCTAACTTCATTAAATATTTCACTTAAAGTTGATGCCTTTAATCAATGCATGTGATGGTTTTGATATCTAATCAGACAATACGGAACAAGTATACTCTACTTCTCAGTATACGAATACCAAACTAAACATACATCCACAAAAGAGATAGAAGATGAATAGACACCAATTATGCTTAGACCCTATATCTCTATAAGATTTGAAAACATAACGGTTGAAGAACAAGTTGTCTATTAAGATCACATAGGGCAGCATAATATCTCTATTTACGCTACAAATCATGATGTTAAAACATCAACCTATCCTATGCTAGCATGGCAAGTTCTAAATCTCAAGATCCACTCTCGTTTCGCAAGAGATTAACAAATTAGATGTTCGCGACGCATCTAAACACATGAAGCACAACCATACAAGGATATCAAGAATTCACCACACATAAATCTTTAAAGCAATCAAACTACTAAGCTACATAGATAAATCCGTTAGAATCCCATGACTAGATAAATCCGTTAGAATCCCATGATAACGATTAGTTCATAATTGAACCGTTCGTCACCATGGGATTTGATGAAAACATGATATAAAACAAGGTATGAATGAAAGTAGTAATATTAATAGAACAAAGAGTTGAGAAAACAAATCTAGAATCCAAAGTATCACCTAAGAAAAGAATACAAAAGATGAAGTATATCTAGATCCGTTGCTTGTCACTAGCGTTGAATATTTCTCCCCTTTTCTCCCTTGCAATTCTAAGTTATGATATGTAACGATACAAATTACAATGGTAGGATGTGTTTTTATAGCCCTAGATATCTTGCCAAGTAAGAAAAATATCCTACAATACAATTAGAAGTTGGTTTTTGTACAAGGAAATACCAAAAATACAATTAGAATTCGAATAGGGCAAAATAGGAATTTTCCAGCGAATTTCAGACAATTCTGGCGCAGTCTGCCCTATTTTGGCGCAGACTGCCTGGCTGATTCCTGCCGGCTTGCTATTTTTTGCATTATTTCTTTGTTTCTTCTTCTTTTCCTTCCGTTCTTTTTGCAAATGCTTCCATCTTCAATTCTCTTAACTTGGAATCTCATGGTGGCTAAAAACCAGACTCCATTCTTCATACTTAAGCATGAATTCAACTCCAAAATTAACAGAAATATCAACCCTTTTCGACATTCTTGCAAACATGCACACTTAAACAAAACACATCAAAACTACAACAAAATTGAGGCCAAGTGAATCAATTTAAGCCGAAATGAAGCGATCCAAGTGGATATGAAATCCACTTATTTTTATTCTAAATTTCTGCACTTCAAACTTTGACATGTCATGGAGAGGGACTTCAGTCACCAATTTGTCACCATATTGGTTGGCAAGAGAGTCCTAAGTACTGCATTGGCATCAGTTGTCTGATTAGAGAGCTTTTCCATTTGAGTAGCCATATTCTTGACAGCACTTTGGACTAAGACCAATGAATTATCCATCTTAGTGCAGGTGGTTTTGCATTCTTGAATGTCCTTGATGAATGAGTTGAGAGAAGGGAACTTGGAGGTAAAATCCCTTTTTATGTCATTCACTTCCTTGGTTGTGGCTGCACACACTTCATTTATTTCTATCTTAAGGCCCTTGCCAAGATAGTGTGCAGCTTTCAAAGTTCCCTTATAGGTATCATTAACAGCTTCATACACCTCACCAGGGGTTAGAGATTTGGGATTGGACCCTAATGAGGTGATGTACTATTCTCTGAGGAATTGAAGACCTTCTGAGAGAGCAATGTCATAATTACCTTGCAGCCAAGCATCTACATTACCATATCTTTCAGCCTCATCTGCTATTTTCTCCTTTTGCATCTCCACATCTTCTTTATGACATGGCAGAATGGCTTCATAGTCTGGATTTGGCATGTCTGCAGTGAGTAGATTCTTAGCAATTTTGGTGAACTCAGGAATCTGATCCACAATTTAGTTTTGAAGATCTTCAACCATCAATTGTTGTGGAACAGACCCTGATCCTGAAGCACTGTCATGTTGCACAGGCTTCAGCCATTGGGACATGAAGTTAGAGCTAAAGCTAGGCAAGCTAGACTCCTCAGTTACAGATGCAACTTCTGTAACCGGATGGAAAGACTCTACTACTATTGTCTCCACAAAATTGGGATGAGTTACAACAGTAGTTGACACAGGCATAGAGTCTCTAGTGAAAACTAGTGAATCCTCTGTGTTTGTGATGGTGTCATTAGGATATGCCCCAGCTTGCATTCCCTCACCATCTAAATGTGGTTCCTGGGTGGTGAGCAAAGTGTCATGTACTAAGTCACTTGAATCCATTGGCTCACCAAGAGAAAAAGATTCTTGGTGATCAATGCCTTGCTCCTCAATTGCTTGAGTTGCAGGCTCCAAAGAAATTTGAGATGTAGATTCTGGAAGAGAAGTGTCTTTTGGAGTAGATTTTTGCAACTCCTCCTAAGAAATAGAGGGAGTTTCAAGTGTGATGTGCTCTTCACTCAGTGTAGTGCCATCCTTATCACTCCTTTGTGCAGACTCCATACAAGATTGTGCATTGGGGAGAATGCTTAATTCTATAGATGCACCTTGTTGAGAGAGTACATCTAGTGAGCTGTTTGCCCCTGATTTTACAACTTCAGCCATTTGAGTGACTGAAGAGGTGGTTTTCTTTGCTTTCTTCTTCTTTGGCTTCTTTAAAGGTAACACAGGTGCCTCACTTTCTAAGCCTAATTCAGCATTCAATGTTGCTTCTATTAGCATTTCCAAGGGTTCAAAGGCTATCTCCTTTCTATTATTTTTACTAACATCACCCTGTTGAGAGAATGATGCAGTTGGTTCTGTGTTTGGTACAGTGTTTGTTTGAGGGGGTTGGTTAGCAGGCCCTGGGTTAGCATTTTGTTCAACTTGCTTGGGCCTAGCTAACTCAGATTTGGAGGCAAATATTGGCATGTTGTGGGGGTAAGACTCAAATAGCCTCTGCATATGAGGGGTTATTACAAGTCTAACATCCACATCATTCCTAGTGTCCAAATTACCAAAAATGAGTTTGGTCATGGACCTAGGGTAGCCTATTCTAGTTTTATCTAAACCAGGTAAATCAGTCAATTTCTTATCTAAGTAATTAAGTACAGACAGAATGAATTTGGGAAAGAAAATATCATTACCTCTCTTGGTTGTGTTCTTACCAAGTTTTCCATAGAGCTCCTGCATTATGAGCTTTCCAATATCTATCTTTCGGTCAAAGGCCAAAGAGTACCCTATCTGTTGAACAGGTGCATTCAATTGGTCATAGCTGGATTTCCTTCCACTGAATACGTGCAGGAGTGTGGCAAACACATAGCTCCACTCTTTTCTCAGATGCGCCCTTTTCAGGTTACCAACCTTGATAGTGTCTGAGTACTTTATTATGTCAAAGAACTCCACCAGTTGATCATCTGTTACTAGACTATTATATTCATTCTGGTGAAGATCCAAGGCCTTGCTCATGTCCTCAGAGGTGATGTTGAATTCTTTACCCAGAACCTTGCAGTTTATGACATAGCCCAGACTGCCATCTTCAAGAGCAATAGTTTCAGTAATTGCAGTGCTCCAAAACTGTTCTAGAATGTTTAGATACAGAGTTGGGTTGGCCATAAGTGCTCATTTGATATACGATTCAGACATCCACTTGACAAAACACTTGTAATTGGCATTTGGAGCTTCAACATCACTTGAGAGAGTGATGAAGTTGGTGTTCTAGAGAGAAGAGAATGAAGGTCGAAGAAGAAATTTAGCTTTTTGAGATTAGGGTTTTCAGGGGTTTTGGAACTTTAGATGCTTGAGAAATCGAATAGATGTAGAATTGTATAAGTATGAAGTACTTGAATTGTCGATTAGATATATGTTGTGTATCGACAAGTCAGGCATTCGAGAAGTAGAAATCAACTATTCGATCAGTCAAGAAAGGCTTAATCGATATCTCAAGCAGTTTGTAACTCACGGCTGGAAGTTTATCGAACTTAGAAGTAATTTTAAATTAAATAAAATATGTTTTTATGAGTGAATTAAAATTTTAGACAAAAATCCAAAAACGGTTGAAATTCAGCGAGAATTTAGCCTTTTCAAATGATTCGAGAACTCAAATACAGTATTCGAGAACTCAGTCATTAGAGAACTCAATTACCATATTCGAGAAGTCAAGCATGCCTCTGTTCGATATCTCTAAAAGGCTCTGTTCGAGAACTCGAGAGTGCTCCAAAGAGACTTGTTAGAGAAGTCGAGCAGTGAATCATTATCGAAATATTCTTTTCACTCATAAAAATTCAATTTTCACTATCTTTTAAAAATTCACCAGACATATTCAATGAAGAATATTCTAACAAATTAAATAGTGATTTTCTCAAAATTTCATAGAAATTTCAAGTTGATATAATATGATTTTTCAACATATGCAACAGATTTGAAATATTTATAAATCATATTTCAGCCAACACTTACCTCAAAATATTGAGCATTTAGATAAAGTAAGTGTTTACTGTTGCAACAATCTAGTTGACATTTTCACTTAGCCAGATTCTGAAGAATTCAGCATTTCAATCTCACTAACCAACCTTGTGAAGGTGGCTTCATCCAATGGCTTAGTGAATATATCAGCTAATTTTTTATCTGTGGAGACATAATGCAACTCAATGGTTCCATTAGTTGCATGCTCCCTAATGAAAAGATATCTGATGTCAATGTGCTTTGTTCTAGAATGATTGACAGGATTGGCAACTATAGAGATTGCACTTGTGTTGTCACACATGATTAGAATTCTTTCCAACACAAGTCCATAATCTCTAAGTTGATTTCTAATCCAAAGCACTTGAGCACATCAACTTCCAGCAACTATGTATTCAGCCTCAGCTGTGGAAGTTGACACAGATTGTTGTTTCTTGCTGTACCAAGAGACTAACCTTTGTCCAAGAAACTGGCAGCTACTTGAGGTGCTTTTCCTATCCACTATGCATCCAACATAATCAGCATCAGAATAACCAACCAGATTGAACCCTTTGTCCTTAGGATACCATAAACCCAAGTTTGGAGTGCCCTTCAGATATCTAAAGATCCTTTTAATAGCAATCATATGTGATCCTTTGGATTTGACTGAAACATTGCACACAGACATGTAGCAAACATGATGTCTGGCCTACTTGCAGTGAGATAGAGTAGAGAACCAACCATGCCTCTGTAGACTGAGATATCTACCTTTTTGCCCTTAGCATCTTCATCCAATTTGATGGCAGTGGCCATGGGTGTCTTAGCAGGTGAGCAGTCTTCTAAGTCAAACTTCTTTAATAAATCCTTGATGTACTTGGTTTGACTGATAAAGATACCATCCTTCCTTTGACTAACTTGTAACCCAAAAAAGAATGTCAACTCTCCCATCATGCTCATCTCATATCCGCTCTGCATGAGCTTAGAGAATTTCTCACACAGCTTTTCATTAGTAGAGCCAAATATGATATCATCCATATAGATCTGAACTAGGATAATATCATTACCATGCTTCTTGTAAAATAGTGTCTTGTCTAATGTGCCTCTAGTGAATTGGTTTTCAAGGAGAAATTGTGACAGTGTGTCATACCATGCCCTTGGAGCCTGCTTAAGTCCATAAATGCCTTAAGCAATCTGTAGACAAATTCTGGGAAATGTGGATCCTCAAAGTCAGGTGGTTGTTGCACATAAACTTCGTCTTCCAACTCTCCATTCAGAAATGCACTCTTGACATCCATTTGATAGACTTTAAAGTTTGAATGAGCAGCAAATGCCAAGAAGATTCTGATGGCTTCCAATCTAGCAACAGGGGCAAATGTCTCATCATAATCAATTCCTTCCTGTTGAGAGTATCCTTTTTTAGCCAACCTTGCTTTGTTTCTTACAATTACACCATCTTCATCCATCTTATTTTTAGAACCCATTTTGTTCCAACTATAGTTCTGTTCTTTGGTGCAGGCACAAGTTCCCATACTTTGTTTCTTTCAAATTGATTTAGCTCCTCTTGCATAGCAATAATCCAATCTGGATCCAACAGTGCATCATCAAGTTTCTTAGGCTCAATCTGAGATAGAAAGCAACCATAGAGACACTCATTTTGAGTTGCTCTCCTAGTTCTCACTCCTGCATTTGGATCTCCAATAATTTGCTCTGCAGTGTGTGATCTAACCCATTTCCTTGAATGCTCAGTTTGATTTCTCAACCTTGATGTTGCTTCATCATCCAAGTCATGATCATTTTCATTTCCTTCCCCTGTGAAGTTGCCACTATTCATAAGTGTGTCTTGGATGCTTGTCTCTTTACTGTTGATTGGCATAAATTCTTCTCTTGCTTTATCATTCACTGGAGTTTGTTGAATTGTAGTCTCAACTTCTGATTCAATCTCTCCATCAGAATCATCCAGATTTTCAAACCTTAATGGATTTTTATCCTCATCATTGGCTTCTTCTAATCCAAGTAGTCTGCTGTCATCAAAAGTCACATCTGTGCTTTCCATAACTTTCTTTTGACTGATGATATAGACTTTGTATGCAATTCTTTCTAGATAGTAGCCAAGAAAAATTCCTTCACATGCCTTTGCATCAAACTTCCCAACATATTCTGAATTGTATTTCAACATAAAGCACTTGCTTCCAAAAGTATGGACATACTTAAGAGTGGGCTTCTTTCCAGTCATCAAGTTTTAAGGTGTCTTTCCAGTGTTTTTGTTGATGAGGGTTCTGTTCTGAATGTAGCATGCAATGCTCACAGCCTCAGCCCGAAAACATGTAGGCATCTTTGCATCAAGTAACATTGTTCTAGCAGCCTCAATTAGAGTTCTATTCTTTCTCTCAATCACTCCATTTTGTTGTGGAGTCCTAGGAGCTGAGAATTGTTGTGAAATGCCATTCTCTTTGCAAAATGCTTCAAGGCATTTTTGAACTCTATTCCATTATCACTTCTCAATGCAATCACACTTGCATTGTTGGCCTTTGCTTCCTTATCAATTTTCTTTATGTGCTCAATGATCTTGTGGAGCCTCATCCTTTGATGCTAGAAATTCCACCCATGTATACCTAGTGTAGTCATCAACCATCACCAGGGCATACTTCTTTCTTGAGAGTGACATAATATTGACAGGCCCAAACAAGTTCATATGAATTAGCTGCAGGGGCTTGGTTATTGATGTCACTGTCTTTGGCTTGTGGCTTGACCTTTTTATTTTCCTTTTTGACAAGCCTCACACACTCCTTCTTGATAGAATTCAATTGTGGGCATGCCTCTTACTAACTCTCTTTTGACCAGAGAGTTAATGGCCTTGAAGTTCAAGTGTGACAACTTCTTGTGCCACAACCAACAATCTTTATCTGATGCTTTTGAGTAGAAGCAACAAACTTTGTCCTTGCTTGCAGAGTCCTTCCTTACTCTAGATAGAGCAAAGTCACCAGTCTTCTTATGGGTGATCAAGCATTCATCTTTTTCAAAATTCACTCTGAATCCCCTGTCAGTAAACTGACCAACACTTAGTAGATTATGCTTGAGTCCATTGACTAGTGCTACATCTTCAATGATGACATTACCAACTTTCAATTTGCCATATCCCAATGTGTTACCTATGCTGTCATCTCCAAAATCAACCATTGGGCCAGCCTTCTCGTCATACTGTGATAGCAGAGCCATATCACCAGTCATATGATTTGAGCATCCACTGTCCAAAATCCACACGGCTTTCTTTTCTTGTTTTTTGCCCTGCAAACACAAAGGTATTACTTCTTCTTTGGTACCCAAACAAGTTTGGGTCCACTTGGCTTAGAGACAGATTTATCAAAAACAGCATGCTTATTAACTTTCTTAGGACTAGTCTTCTTGTCACTGTTAGAAGTGTTAGAAACTGAGTTCTCAGACTTAGGTGACAGAGGTACCTTCCTAGCTCTAGGAGAACTTGAAGACTCTGGCCTTGTGTAGTGTGTGTGAATGTTGTGACTGATGCAACCATCCATGAATTGTCTTCTCAAATTAAAGCAGCTAGTCATAACATTCATATTGCATGGCATACAGTCAAGTTTATCACAAAAAGGTGAATCTCTATGTCTTAAAGGCACAGAGCAATCATAGAATGGTTTAGCTACACTACCAGTTGGTTTCTTGCATGCATGTGTTAAGTGATTAGTACTAAAACAGTTTTGACAAGTTTTCCTAGGGGCATTAGGCACATAAGCATAATTATTATCCTTGTTTATCCCTAGCTTGTCATTCCTGTTATGTTTCTTATTAGCCACTTTCTTCTCAGATTCATTTTTTCCAGCTGAAACAAACTTCACAAACTTCTCAGGTCTAGGTCTACTTCCTACTGGCTCCTTAGATTTTGCCTTGACACTAGACCTGGCAAAATGGGTCTGGATCCGAAAAACCGAACCGAAATATGTGGAATCAAATCCGAAATTGGATCTGAAATAGATTATCCAAAATTGTATCCGAAACCGAAACAATCCGAATCCGAACCGAAACCGGTTCAATTTAATCAAATCTGATAACGATCCGAAAACCGATTTGCCCCGATCCGAAAATTAACCGAACCGGAAATTGAACCAAAAATTATCCGAAATATTGTATCCAATGATGACCATGTATCCGATTATAATCAGAACCGATCAAATCCGAATAAAAATTTACCCGAACCGAATATGACTTGAATCCGATGTAAATCCGAAACTAAAAATAACTGAATCGAAAAATATCTGATAAAATAATTTTATATAGATTAATATTTTCTTGACCTTTATTTGTTTAGTTTTGTCAATTTTTATATTTTCTGATTTGCTATATATTTATTATTGTCATTGAATATTGCTTACGATATTTTGTATATAATAATATTTTAATTCAATTTGCAAATATAAATTAATAAATTCTGCACATAATTAGCAATAAATAAATAAATAAATAATAAATTCTGGCAGAAATTAAAGTGCATTCACTTATATAGCGCTTATTGAAGCGCTGTCTAAGTGAGTGCAATCACTTCCATATCGCTTATGGAAGCGTTATATAAGTGATATCTCTAATTTTGACATATTCGGTCTTATTTAATAAATTTTGACACATGTATTTTTTGAAAAATATTTTTTATTTTTTAAAAATTTGGAAATATCACTAAATTAGATATATATTGACATCCGTATGGTTCGATCGTCGAGAAATAATTTTTAAAAAAATAAAATCAATAATCCGTGACAAAACAATAGTTACGAGTATTAGTCAATTCGGTAGTTGACTACAAAGATATCCAACCAAATTAATATTTTATTTTTTGAAAATTTGGGAATATCACTAAATTAGATATATCTTGAGATCCGTATGGTTGGATCGTCGAGAAATAATTTTTAAAAAATAGAATCAACAATCCGTGACAAAGCATTAGTTACGAGTACTAGTCAATTCGGTAGTTGACTACTATGTTCTCCAACCAAATTAATTTTTTATTTTTTGAAAATTTGGGAATGTCACTAGATTAATATATCTTAAGATCCGTACGGTTGGATCGTCGAGAAATAATGTTTAAAAAATAGAATCAACAATCCGTGACAAAGCACTAGTTACGAGTACTAGTTAATTCGGTAGTTGACTACTAAGATCTCCAACCAAATTAATTTTTTATATTTTGAAAATTTGAGAATATCACTAGATTTGATATATCTTGAGATCCGTACGGTTGGATCGTCGAGAAATAATTTTTAAAAAATAGAATCAACAATCCGTGACAAAACCCTAGTTACAAGTACTAGTCAATTCGATGGTTGACTACTAAGATTTTAAACCAAATTAATTTTTGATTTTTTACAAATTTGAGAATATCACTAAATTAGATATATCTTGAAATCCGTATGGTTGGATCGTCGAGATATATTTTTAAAAAATAGAATCAACAATCCGTGACAAAGCACTAGTTACGAGTACTAGTCCATTCGGTAGTTGACTACTATGTTCTCCAACCAAATTAATTTTTTATTTTTTGAAAATTTGAAAATGTCACTAGATTAGATATATCTTGAGATCCGTACGGTTGGATCGTCGAGAAATAATGTTTAAAAAATAGAATCAATAATCCGTAACAAAGCACTGGCTACGAGTACTAGTCAATTCGGTAGTTGACTACTATGATCTCCAACCAAATTAATTTTTTATTTTTTGAAAATTTGGGAATGTCACTAGATTAGATATATCTTGAGATCCGTACGGTTGAATCGTTGAGAAATAATATTTAAAAAATATAATCAACAATCTGTGACAAAACACTAGTTACGAGTACTAGCTAATTCAGTAGTTGACTACTACGATCTCCAACCAATTTAATTTTTATTTTTTGAAAATTTGGGAATATCACTAGATTAGATATATCTTGAGATCCGTACGGTTGGATCGTCGAGAAATAATTTTTAAAATATAGAATCAACAATCCCTGACAAAGCACTAGTTATGAGTACTAGTCAATTCGATAGTTGACTACTAAAATCTCCAACCAAATTAATTTTTTATTTTTTAAAAATGTGAGAAAATCACCAGATTAGATATATCTTGAGGTCCGTACGGTTGGATCGTCGAGAAATAATTTTTAAAAAATAGAATCAACAATCCGTGAGAAAGCACTAGTTACGAGTACTAGTCAATTCGGTAGTTGATTATTAAGATATCCAAACCAATTAATTTTTTATTTTTTAAAAATTTGGGAATATCACTAAATTAGATATATCTTGAGATCCGTACGGCTGGATCGTTGAGATATATTTTTTTTAAAATAGAATCAACAATCCGTGATAAAGAACTAGTTACGAGTACTAGTCAATTCGGTAGTTGACTACTAAGGTCTCCAACCAAATTAAATTTTTTTTATTTTTTTAAAATTTGGGAATATCACTAGATTAGATATATCTTGAGATCCGTACGGTTGGATCTTCGATAAATAATTTTTAAAAAATAGAATCAACAATTCGTGACAAAGCACTAGTTATGAGTACTAGTCAATTCGGTAGTTGACTACTAAGAACTCCAACCAAATTATTTTTTTATTTTTTTTAAAATTTGGTAATATCACTAGATTAGATATATCTTGAGATCCGTACGGTTGGATCGTTGAGAAATTATTTTTAAAAAATAGAAACAACAATTCGTGACAAAGCACTAGTTACGAGTACTAGTCAATTCAATAGTTGACTACTAAAATCTCCAAGCAATTTTATTTTTTATTTTTTGAAAATTTGGGAATATCACTAGATTAGATATATCTTGAGATCCGTACTGTTGGATCGTCGAGAAATAATTTTTAAAATATAGAATCAACAATCCGTGACAAAGCACTAGTTACGAGTACTAGTCAATTCGGTAGTTTACTACTAAGATATCCAACCAAATTAATTTTTTATTTTTTGAAAATTATGGTATATCACTAAATTAGATATATCTTGAGATCCGTACGGTTGGATTGTCGAGATATATTTTTTAAAACATAAAATCAACAACCCGTGACAAAGCACTAGTTACGAGTACTAGTCAATTCGGTAGTTGACTACTAAGATCTCCAACCAAATTAATTTTTTATTTTTTGAAAATTGGGAATATCTCTAGATTTGATATATCTTGAGATCCATACGGTTGGATCGTCGAGATATAATTATTAAAAATAGAATAACAATCCGTGACAAAACACTAGTTACGAGTACTTGTCAATTCGGTAGTTGACTACAAAGATCTCCAACCAATTTAATTTTTTATTTTATGAAAATTTGGGAATATTACTAGATTAGATATATCTTGAGATCCGTACGGTTGGATCGTCTAGAAATAATTTTTAAAAAATAGAATAATAATTCGTGACAAAACACTAGTTACGAGTACTAGTCAATTCAGTAGTTGACTACTAAGATTTCTGACCAAATTAATTTATTTATTTTTGAAAATTTGCGAATATCAATAAATTAGATATATTTTGACATCCGACAGTTGGATCGTCGAGAAATATTTTTTTTAAAACGAATTAAAAAACCGTAACAAAGCACTAGTTACTAGTACTAGTCAATTTAGTTGTTCATTGCTAAGATCTCAAGCCAAAATAATTTTTTGGTTTTTGGAAAATTTGGGTACATCAAAAAATTAGATATATCTCGATAATCCGATCCGAACCGAATGTTCCTACATCCAAACAAAATCCGATCCGAACAGTAAAAATCCGAAAGAGAACCGAACCCAATATGATCCGATCTTAATCCAAAATTTATCCGATTTTAATCCGAATTTTATTAGAACCGAATCAGATCCGATCCGAACCGAACAGGCTCTAAATAGTACCTTAACCGAAAGTGGATCCGAACCGAATCAGATCCGATCCGAACCGAACAGGCTCTAAAATGTACCTTAACCGAAATTGGATCCGATCCGAAGCAGATCCAATCCGAAACCGATCCATTTACCCGATTTGCCAGGTCTGACACTCTCTCTCTTAGAGGATGCTGGTTGTTCACTAGACTGTGCCTCATCCTCATCATTCAACATTTGCTTAATGAGTAAGGCATCCTCATCAATTTCAAATGTTGGTTCTTTAAAAATTGGAGACTCAGTCTTTTTCAAAATGTGAGGCACTTCCTCCTGAACAACTATGTCATCTTCAATGACAGCATAGCCTTTCCTCTGTTTAAAAGTGTCATAGTCAAATCCAATGGCAGCCTTGGGTTTAGCTTGGTTTCTCTCATGATAGGACTGCAATAGACTAGAGGAGTTTTTAAAAGTTTTCAGTTTGAATTCATTTTTAGCTAGTTCATTCCTAAGAGCCTTTTTAACCTGACTAGCACACAGAACCTTATTCAGCAGATATTCAACTTCTTTCTAATGTTATCTACTTGCATAGCAGTTAGCTCAAGTTCCTCATTCTTCATGTTTAACAGTTCATTTCTAGTAGACAATTTAGCAATCTCTTCATTAGCAGCAGTCATACTAGTATGAATATTAAACATTTCAATAGGTAGTTGTTCAACCATACATTTATATTCAGAAAAATACATATCTATGGTAGTGAGAGATGGTACCTGAGAGAGATGGGGATTGTTCATCCTTGGAATCAGTCATCAAGGCATAGTTGCAAAATTCTTGCTCTTCTCCATCACTATCAGAGTCATCCCAACACTTCCCTTCAGCTATGTAGGCCTTGCCTTGTGTTTGCTTCTTCAGAAGGGCCTCATACTTAGCTTCAAGCTCTAGAAACTCCTTATCCTTCTTTTTAGGCTTCTTGCATTCACTGGCAAAATGCCCTAGGTCATTGCATCTATAACACCTTACAGATGACCTATCCACATGGCTGGTTTTGAATTTATTCTTGCTTGCTTTCACATCTGTCTTGATGTTGTTGAATGAATGGTTTTGAGATTTAAATTTGAAGGGTTGGTTCCTCTTGGATCTGATGTTTGGAAATTTCCTGGCCATGAAAGCATATGAAGTGTTCTCCATGCAATCTAGTTCTTCAAGAGTATAGAACTCATCTTCTTCCTTCTCTTCAACAGGTTCAGTCACTTCAACTTCAATTTCTTTATCATCTACTATCTCTTCTATCCTCAATTGACTTGTAGATGCTTCTAGGTCTTGAACAGATTTGCTGATAATCAAGGCACATGATGTGTTTATCATTATGCCTTGGTTGGCTTGTATAGCCCTATTATGAAGCAACTCAAGCTCATGAGTCTTTAAAACCCCATAGAGCACATCATATGTGAGAAATGACCCTCTGCTCTAGGTGGTTTGGAGAAGACAATAGAAACTTCATGTTCAACTCTTTAGTACTGTAAACCTTCCCATTCATCTGTACCTCAGTCACCAGCTTGTGAAACCTTTCAAACATGTCAGTAATACTTTCCTTGGTCTGTGCCATGAAAGCTTCATACTGTGTGACCAGTATCTGTTTCTTGTTTTCTCTAACCTCCTCTGTTCCTTCACACAATACCTCAATGTGATCCTACATCTCTTTAGCTGATTTGCATGAGGCTGTATTGGCAAACATTGACATCTCCATAGAGTCTATTATCAGCAACATGAGATGACTATCCAGGACAACCTTATCTTTCTCTGAGTCTGTCCATTTGGATGGTTCCTTGGCCACATAAGATCTTGGAATGGTTGTGGTTCCAACTGTCTTTTCAGGGATCTCTTGTTGTGGAACAAAGGGACCATTCTTGAGGATATCAAGATATAGAGGGTTAGCAGCTTTGATGAACAACAACATTTTAGTCTTCCAGAGGTTGTAATTCTCTTTGTCGAACTTAGGGACCTTCACCGTTCCAGTAGTCTTTGGTGTATTCATGATCATTTTCTGTTTTTGAATAAACAGCCTGCTTTGATACTACTTGTTGAGTATTTAATATACCAAAGAGAATACAGAGGGGGGTGAATGGATTCTCTAACTTTCTTCGAATCTGCTTAGTGGTGTATGTGGTAAAGTATGTGTTTTGTGCTTAAACAAGTATGAGTGCAGAAATATAAGACACAACAACACAGTACTCACTTTAATCTAATATTTTATTAGATCAAAATGTTGCTACAACCTGAGAACACAAGTTCGTATTCTCAGCTTCTTTCTCAGAGAGATGTATTTCCTGAATGTGTATCTTGCAAAGCTTAACTACTAGAAAAGTGAGGTTGTACTCTTATAGAACAGGAGTACACCCTACTTACTACAAATAAGATTATAGGATAAATTACTTTCTAGTATGTCTATCCTTTTTGAGTAACATCCAAACGGCTTGAGATTTGACTTCCTTTAACTCTGTTCAGATCCACTTCTTTAGCAGCTTGTCTCTTGAAACATCTCTCTAAGCTTCTTTGTAGGCTTTCCAAAGTACCTTACAGTTTGTGGTCCATAAAGTGTTTTTGCTTGCTGCAGGTTTCCGACTTGTACAATTCTTCAGTATTTTGTCTCCAAGACTGTATTCGAGAAGTAAATGAGTGATTGATTCGAGAACTAGAATTGACTTGATAGATAACTCTGGGTTCTCGAATACTATATAATTATCATATTGAATCACTTCTCGAATTAGTCTTTTCTCCAGGAATCCTTGAGTTGTCGAATAGAACACTTGACTTGTCGAATCCCTGAGATGTCGAGTAGCTTCTTGAGTCCTTGAGATATCGAATACAGCTTTGAATTGTTGACTCTTAGAGAACTCGAATACCACTTTGACTTGTTGACTTCTTGAGTTCTCGAATAGAGTATTAGACATGTCGAATCTTTGAGTTATCGAATGACACTTTGACTTGTTGACTTTCAGAGATGTCGAACAGTGTCTTTACAGATATCGAATCCTTGACTTGTCGAATGCTAGACTTCTCGACTATGACAAACATACTTCTCGAATTTGTACTTAGGCAAATCTTCATTCTTCAAATTCCAACTGTGTTTATTTTAACAGTCTTGATCTTCAAGCTTGAGGCATGATCCTTGAAACTTCTTTCAAGCATTATTCTCTGACTGTTAATTACAGTTACACAGATAGAAATTGATGCATATTACAAGTACTACAACAAGTAGAAACTCTACAACTAGAGGTTCCCTTAGTTAAGAGGTCATGTAAGTAATGCATAGAATTACAAACAATTAGGCTTGTTATTAGATATATACAGGCATGCCTCTGTGACTAACAAATTAATTTATACAAATACACTGCTAGTAATTTGGTGCCTATTACGAGTACTAAAACAAGTAGAAACTCTACAAGTAGAGGGTTCCCTAGTTGAGTGGTCATGTAAGTAATGCAAAACAATACAAACAATTAGGTTTGTTATTAGATGTATTCAGGCATGTCTCTGTGACTAACTTTTTTTTCAAGTTATAATATAAAATACTATAAAAGGATTTTGGATATTATATGATTTGAAAATTATACATTATTTATATAATTATAACTATATTCATATTAATATATAATAAAATATATAATTATATTTATTTGGATCGGATCATGTAAAATCTATATCTATAAAATAGATCGCATTTTTATAATCGGATTTTTATCGAATCGAATTTATTTTATATTAATCCATATTCGATTATAAATCTCGAATCGAAACTCCTATCCATTGACAGGCACCAACGGTGAAGATATGATATGTGTATATAGATACTGATGTCCAAGCAAATTATGAGTATAGATACCGATGTCCAAGCAAATTATGAGTATTTAACTATTTATGGATGAAGGGAGGTCTGGTCAGGGACAAACGATTATTGGGATAAAAAATAAAACATGCACCACAGAAAGTTTATGTGGTACGTATACAATAGAGTTTTTGGTGTAAAAATAGGGGTCCCTATCTCTCTATGTATCGCTGAAAATTTATGCGATACGTGAATAATAGCAACAAACGATAATAAACATTTGTTGTTGACCGCCAGCCTTTATGGATATGCAATTTAATCCGAGCCCGGATCCTCTGTCCCCTTCTTCATGCCCCCTTTTGTGTCCTCTATACAAAATGGGTACCCCTGACGGGGCCCATTGTAAGGAAAATGGAAATAAAATTTATTTCCATATTCCTTACAATGGGCCCCGCCAGGGGCACCCATTTTGTATAAGGAACACAAAATGGGGCATGAAGAAGGGGACAGAGGATCCTCACTCGGCGTATCTTAGCATCACTTATTTATGCATATCTTGCTAAATATCTTATTGATTTATGCATATCTTTTGTATTATCAAAATCCAATTGCCATATGTGTATTTTAATCGTTGTTTTTACCACACTCGCCAAATTGGTATTGTTGTTATCGGATTCTAAAACCAATTAATTTTATCCTTCATCCGAAGAATTAATATACCTTAAGTAAGTGATTATACTAATGACACCATTATGTTAATCAGATCATTAATGAAATGTTAAATTACTATTTATTTATTTGGAAAATTCTTATTAATGCCCTTATACAATTGGTATTTCTAAATGTTACCATTTTGCTGTTAATGAAATGAAATGATTGTTTTCAATTAAAAAAAACTAAACAAATCTATAATATACTACAATAAGAAAAGGATGTATAATTTGTAGTTTGTTTAATCCCCTTTTTTGGTTTTCCCCTATTTTTGGTTGTTAGAACTTCAACTAAAATAAATTCATGACCGTTAGATACAACAATACTAAATGTTGTCATATACACAAGTCTAAGGTTCGATTCCTTCCAATAACATATTAGTTTATATTTAATACTAAAAATTATTATATACAAACATGTAAGTTTCAAATTTTTTCAATAACATATTAAAATTCATATTTATAATATTATATTACACTATAAATAAATTATAAAAAATTAAAAATAACTCATGCTTTGCCCGAACTATAAACTAGTTAAAATAAAAGTTTAAATAGGGTAGAAATCATCAGTCGAATTAAATTAGAAAGAATGAAAATTAGGCTTCAACTAGAAAGAGAAAAAAAGGTAAAAAAAAGGGTGAAAAACCAAAATACCCACATTTTAATTCCAGCTACCCAAAATACCCACGGACGGGAACCTCCGCCCTTTCTACCCACCAACCACGCATTCTTCACATGCGTACATAGTATACGCATGTGAGACATGCGTGATCTTCACAAATCTGTAGTTGGTTGTCACATGCGTATTCAAGATACGCATCTTGAGAATGCGTAACAGGTAATACGCATCTTCGGAATATGCAACCCATTCACTGTTCATCGTCTTCACAGACGAGAGAGAGACGAAAATCTGAGCGATTTTTTTCGTTTTCCGGCCATCCTTCGTTCAGCCCCTTCCAGCAATCGAGCAAACAGGTATTATACACCAAAATGTTCATTTTTTTCCCCTCTACAAGGCTGTCCCATTCGATTTTAGTTTGTTTCGCCGGATTGGGAATACCCAAACCAAGCTCGTTTTTCCGATCCCATTTTCCGATTAGTTCGTACATGTCCCTGCGGGGCCGGAAGTCACAAAATCAAGATGGCAAGATGGAGAGTGAGGTGTGGGCTTCCTTTTGATGTGCTCAGTAGTTGTGGAGGTTGCCGAAATGTGCTGGACGGGGAATACGAAATAGAGACGATTGGAGCTCGCCTGAGACGCCTGAGACGAAACGTAAAAAATGACGTCAGCTGGCGTCATTGCACATCTGGGAGATGCGTTACCCCAGATGCGCATTTCCAGAATATGTATCCTAGGTTGCGCCAGCTGAACATGCGTACTTCGTGGACAATTTGGGCGTATGCTCCCGCCTACGAATATTTTGGGCAGAGAGACTACAAAATTGATGTATTTTGGTCATTTTCTCAAAAAGAAATTTCTTCACTGTCATGTATGTGTTCGATATGCTCGTACATGAATGTGTTTCGTTAGTACATGTATTGTGTCCATTTATATGAGGGTCTCTATTCGTTAAAATTTTCTTTTATTTTGTTTAGTCTTTTATTTTAATTAAAAACAACATTTGGAAAAGTTAATTATAAAAGTACGTTAATGAGAATTTTTTTAAAAGAAAATAATTTAATGTTTCATTAAACAAAAAGATATTATTAATCTAATCAATTATTTTAAGGATATCACTCCTAAAATCAAAACATTAAACGACATAATTTGAAAACATCATTCGTAAAAAGAAATCAATAAAAAATTTCCCCTTTGAATTTTATAACAATTAAAGAATAAAAGAATTATTAAAGAAAGCTCATGAATTCATCTCACGAGGTCAAAATTTGACCTGTTAATTTAAATTCAATATATTCTACTAATATCTCTTAAAGTTAAATTATGTCATATTGTTAGTTTTCTAAAATATTACTAATTAAACGCGACAAGGATCTTTGCCATTTCTCTCTTGAAGTTGCATTTGATTAGCTAATTAATTGTAAAGTTTGCTCCAATATTTCAAAAAAGAGGTTTGAGAAACAATTCATGATAAGTTTGTTTATGTAGATTTATAGTCTTTCAAAATTCACATCAAATATAATTATAATTAATAGTCATGTATTTTGGAAATTATAGCACCTTACAATTTGACATGACATGAGGCTCATGCAACTCCAAAATCACATGAGTACTATCAATCACAAAGTTGCCTCAAGGAATAATTTTAACTGGATTTCTCCTTGTCTTCTATTTCGGCACTCACGTATTGAGCATATGAAAGCTCATCTCTAAAATTTAAAATTTAAATTTGATATGTTTAAAAATTTAAATTCAGAAACATTCTTTAAACTACTTAATAAATATTATTTCAAGTATTAAATTGAAACATCTAACAAAGAAGCGTAGTTAACATTTTGTTAGGATAGTACTAATTAGTTTATAAGCAATATTCATAAAAATATTTTTTATTTTTGTTCATTCCAAAAAATTTTTGAAAATGTATACTATTGAATAGCTTATAAATTATATTAAGAAAAACATTTTATAAGAAAAACTATTTAACATTTATTAAAATATGCATTTTTATTTCAAAATTTAATCTGAAAACGTATACTATTGTTTAGCTTAAAAATTATATTAAGAAAAACATTTTCTTAAAAAAACTATTTAACATTTATTGAAATATGCATTTTCACGCATAAATTTAGAGTAACAATTTGTTTGTTTGGACTATAATTTTTTCTAAAACACCTAATTTTTAACAAAACATCTCCAAAATACATATATTTAATAAAGATGGTTCTGAATATCGGTATTAGAATGACACGCCACTCTCTTCGGTATCTATGAAATCCACTCGTAGTAGAGTATAACATTAGATTAGATGTTAGTGAAGTATCACTGTTACATTGGGTGAGGCCATACTTGGGTGAGGCGATAAAACCAAACCAAACCAAACCAAACATACCCAGTATATCCCGCTCAGAGCAGGGTCTGTGGAGGGTAGGATGTACGCAGACCATACCCCCACTTTTAGAGCGGGGAGGCTGTTTCCGTGAAGACCCTCGGCTGAGTGCACAACATACATAGAGTGTGGTAAATACAGCGAAAATGATACGGAAATGGACAATGACATACCTGAGGCCCATGGCGTTCTCCACATGGGGCATACCTACCTGCGAGGATTTATGATACTCCTAGCTAGATGCGCTCCAACCACACGGAAAGACCCGCACCGAGCAAAGCTCCCTGCAACTGCAAAACCAGAAAATAGAAGACACTAAAAACGAAAAGTGAGAACGCTAAAGCCGAACTTCTAAAAAATCGCTAACCGAGACAAGGCAACTCTGAGGCTCTCGACAACAGAGCCACAACCTAAAAGGGAATCCACCACTCTGATACGCCGCCTCCAAGAAGACCTATCCGCGAGCATGGTCTCATTTAAGTCTAAGGCCTTCAAATCCATCCTGAGTTGCTCTTCCCACGACCTCCTCGGCTTGCCTCTCCTCCTCGCCCCAACAACCGCCAGACTCTCGACCCTCCTAACTGGGGCTTCCGCCAGCCTCCTTCGAACGTGGCCGAACCATCTCAACCTTCCTTCCCTAACTTTCGCAGATAAAGGCGCCACTTCAAGCTCGCTCCTAAACACCGAGTTCGGGATTCTGTCCAACAACGTGCGCCCACAAGACCACCGCAACATCCTCATTACAGCCCCTTCCAACTTGCTTACGAGAGCCTTCTTCTCCGCCCAACACTCAGAACCATATAACAACGCAGGACGGATAGCCGCTCTATAGAATTTCCCTTTCAACTTTAAAGGGACTTTCTTATCGCACATTACCCCTGACGCTGCCCTCCACCTTAGCCACCCAGCCTTGATACGATGCGTAACATCTGCTTCAATCTCACCTTCCTTCTGGATGATCGAACCCAAATACTTGAATTTATCCGTTTGCGGGACGATCTGGTCTTCAATCCTAACCTCCACTCCTTCTACGTTGGCCTCACCACTGAAGTTACACCAGAGATACTCGGTTTTAGAACGGCTCATACGTAACCCTTGGGATTCCAAAGTAGATCTCCAAAGCTCCAATTTGTCGTTCACCTCCCTCCTCGATTCCGCCACTAGCACGATATCATCTGCGAAGAGCATGCACCAAGGGACAGCATCTTGAATCCCCCGCGACATGACATCAAGGATAAGGGCGAATAGAAAAGGGTGAGGCGATACTCCATTGCAAATGAAATATCTGACCTAAATGGATATTTTGGTTAGTATTTCTGAAAATGGATATTTTGAATAAATAAATATTAAAGAATGAGACATTTTAATCATTCTTTCAATATGGAATCACACAATTACATAATTTTTGCTATTAGTTTTCTTTGGTTAAATGAAAAATGTGACATTACTCCTGCTGCAGAGGATCATATTTTCAATTTATACTATTTAGAAAATTATTTCTTAAAATTATGCTATAAAACCCCTATCTCTTTTTTCTTCCATAAATTATATTTTAATTTTAAAGTTTGCTCCAATATAATAAAAGTTAAGTTTGAGAAACATATGTTTCATGATAAGTTTGTACATGTATAACCATATGCGTGGATGGTAGACAGATTGAGTGCCCGTCTGTTAAATTTAAGTTTGAACTTATAAGTTAATTATTTTGGAAATTTTTTTACATTTATATACCTTTTTTTAGACAAAATTGCGTATATTTAATTTAATATTCGTTATTTTGCAAAAATAAGTTACTTATTTTAGAAAAAAGTACATATTTTTTAACTTTTTTCCAGAATAAATAACTTATTTTTGAAAAATAAAATTTTCCAAACGGAGGCTGAGTAATGTGCAGCTTCAAAATTCAAGAGATCACGCTGCCAATCTCCGTTTTTTCTCCGCTGCCTTTGACATCGGTTCTTTCCTCCACAAATAGAGACCAAGCCGAATTCCTCCTGTTCATGTCAAATTAGCTAAACATGAATGTAGAAAAACATCTTATTTTATTTTCCATAAATAATTTTTTTTTTCTATCAGTTATTTAAGTATTTCTATTTATCTTTAACCAAAATAATCAGACTCCAATTTTTTGTATCTTATTATGTTCTTCATGTCCATCTTCTATGGAGACTTCACACTCACCAATATATTATAAAAAATAAATGAGTTGATATTTCTGAAGTCATTCAACTTTGAAATGTATTCAGCCTTGAGTTAAAAAAAAATGCTGGATCAATTTTGTCATTCTAAAATTAATAAACTTCGAACAATAAATTTTTTATAAAGATCATTACAAGTCATGAAATGCAATCCTTACTCAGACGTGCAAACGTGGAATGTCATTCCTGTAAATTGTAATAATCCAAATACTGAACCCTGACCAAATCAGACAGGTTATTCCCAACATATTACGATAACATTTATAGTCAGATTTATACACAAACAAGTTATGAAGACCAATATACCATAAAAGAAAGGTTATGAAGAAGGACAATTAAATTGAAAACAAATCAGTTCAATAACACGTCGGATGAAACACCATCAGTAACTCCAAAATACACTTTTTTTTACCATAACAAGATGTTGATGGTTTGAGTTCTACCATTAACCTTGAACAAATTATACCTGTACTTCAATTTCTGCATTGTATATCTAAACTAATTTTCAGCTCTACTTTCTGGTGAAGTGAGTAAAAAATTCAACATCGTGATAGCCAAGCCAAAACAGAGTAATGTATGACCAAACTAAGTTTCTGAAGTAATCCAGGATCTTGGGAGAACATTTCATGAATAACGCATTCAATATTCTCACAGTAATAAACTAAATAAAAATATGCATGTCCACCTTCATCCCCCTTTTTATGTGATGTATTAAAACAGAAGGGGGGGCTTTCTACTGGTGGCACTCAACTCTGTTTCTCTATCACAATCTTGTAACACAAAGTAGTAGCAAAAACCCAACACAATTGGTTCAGGAAATAAAACTCCTGGCGCTTCATCGCCAATATTAAGCAAAATTATTAAATTTCGTAATTGTCAAGAAAGGAGGAAGTCAGATTAATTCGCTGAAGCAGCATTCTCCTTGGCAATCTTCTCTGCCTTGGCCATGACCTCTTCAATTCCTCCAACCATGTAAAATGACTGTTCTGAAAGGTCATCAAACTTCCCATCCAAAACGCCCTAGTGAAAACAAGAAAGAAAGAAAAGATAATAATGCATCAGCATCATGAACAATGTCGTGAAACGTAGATGTACACACCTTTCTCAATATAGTACATTACAAATAGGCATTCGATCAAATAATTGAAACTTTTGACATTATTAGAAGATTTTCAACATGTCCTTTGTTAATTTAATTTTAAGATTTTAGAAATATAAAGAAGCCAGAATGCTAGCTCTTCCTCGGTCAATAAACTTGAATTTCAAAAATAAATCACGTAAATATCACTGCGACAACTGGAGTTGCAGTCCATCCATGTAAGATTACATATGCTTTACATGCCATAATTACGAATACTATGGTAACTACTGTTAATTATATATTAGCCAGTTAACCTTTCATATTTTTTGCATCTTATACCGGCAGTGACATCTTAAAACTCGAAACAAACAATGATATCTAACTAGCACCATTCAATGGCAACAGAGGGCACACGCCAAATAATACCAACTCACCTGAAAGCTGGTAATGCTCTCCTTCAACTCCACATACTTTCCGGGAGCACCAGTGAAGACTTCTGCAACATGGAAAGGCTGGCTCAAGAACCTTTGAATTTTGCGAGCACGAGCAACTGTCAACTTGTCATCTTCACTTAACTCGTCCATCCCCAAAATAGCAATAATATCCTGCAGATTCTTGTAATTCTGAAGAACCTTTTGCACTCCACGAGCAGTATTGTAATGTTCCTCCCCCAAAATATGAGGAGAAAGCATACGAGATGTAGAGTCAAGAGGATCAACAGCTGGATAGATACCTAGCTCAGAGATCTGCAAATTAGAGCAGGAAAAGAAGTTAAGAACGATATTTATAACGTAAAAATTGAATTGTGCAATTACAAGATAATGGCAGATGTGAAGGTGCAGACCTGACGGGACAACACAGTTGTGGCATCCAAGTGAGCAAATGTTGTTGCAGGAGCTGGATCAGTCAAGTCATCAGCAGGCACATAAATAGCTTGAACAGAAGTAATAGATCCTTTCTTTGTGGTTGTAATACGCTCTTGAAGGCCTCCAAGATCAGTGGCCAAAGTTGGTTGATAACCAACAGCAGATGGAATACGACCCAGCAAAGCAGACACCTCTGAGTTAGCCTGTACGATGTTTACATATTTAGACACAAGAAACATAATGACGATTGCATACTAATAAAGATGGATACCAAAATCTTCCTGAAAAAGCATTTGCACCTGTGTAAACCGGAAAATGTTGTCAATGAAAAGAAGCACATCTTGACCTTCAGCATCTCTAAAATGTTCGGCAACAGTCAGTCCGGTAAGGCCAACACGAGCACGTGCACCAGGGGGTTCGTTCATTTGACCGTACACAAGAGCACATTTGCTTTCGCTCTACAAAATGGAAAAGGAACAATAGAATGTTTACTAAATTGTGGGAATGAACCAGAATAATATGAGCCATAAATAGTGATCGATATGGTACATAACCTGCTTCTCTCCCAGCTTGATGACACCACTTTCCATCATTTCTCTATACAAATCATTACCTTCTCGTGTACGCTCCCCGACACCAGCAAATACAGAGAAACCACCTGCACACAAGTAATGCCAAATAAATACAGAACCTGATTGATAAACTATGAAAAACTTAAGACGTCACTTCAACAAAAACCAACCATGGGCTTTCGCAACATTGTTAATAAGTTCCATAATAAGCACAGTTTTTCCAACACCGGCACCTCCAAAAAGACCAATTTTTCCACCTCTTTGATAAGGTGCAAGGAGATCAACAACCTAAGTATAAAACAACATGAGGTTTAATTTTTAAATCAATTCGCTATTAGTACAAAGGAAATAAAGATAATGTTTGTAATTCAGCACCTGGGTGAATAAAAAGAATTAGGGAGTCAAAGAAGGAGAATAAGAGATATATTACCTTAATTCCAGTAACAAGAATCTGCTGTTCGGTTGCCTGCTCAACAAACGCAGGAGCTTCTCTATGAATTGGCAAGGAATGATCGGTCTCTGTCACAGTATCAAATTAGAAAATAAGAACCCATGTGTTCTTACTGAATTTAACAACTAATTTATTAATCAAAACAGACAAGGATTAACTTACTAATGTCGCCTCTATGATCGATAGGCTCTCCAATCACATTCATAATACGACCAAGGGTAGCCCTACCAACAGGCACCTACCATATTCAAAAGCAAAACAAATTAATCCCAAGAACAACAAAATTCAAACAAAGCTATTGTACCATTAAGACATTAAGCCACTGACAATCAGTATTTTATATAAAAGAAGCTATTTTGATTGTACAACTCATGTTCAACACAATAAAGTACATGATAACTTTCTTCAAAAAAGTTGAAAAATAAAATCAGCGGTATAGCCCTATTACATAGTAACTTCTTTTTGAGAAGACCTTCATGCCTAGTTCAAAAAACTTTTATTCACATCAAATAACCATGTCTTGCGTTTACTAGCCCACCTTTACATTTTAATCCCTCAATGCAACTAAAGAATGTTTAAAGTGTTAATCTTTTCAAATGTTAAAAACTTATATCCACAAGATATACCTACCACATTCCAGTATATCTCAATGATACACACACACACAAATAAGTTAAAGCTTATTAGAGTAATCACCAGTAACAAACTATAAAAACTAACATAAATTACAGTAATATCTTGATCAAGAAATGGTAACATTTAACCACACATCGCTAATATTCATCGGAATTAAATTATAGAATTGGTCGAAACTACAATAAGCTTAATCTAGAAATGACAACATTTTTACATTTACATAACACTAAAAAAACACGAAGATTACTAATAATTATCCGAATTACATTAAAGAAATGTACAAAACTACGAAAAGAAATGAGCTTACAGTGATCGGAGAACCAGTGTTAAGCACACGTTGACCTCTTACGAGCCCTTCGGTACCATCCATAGCAATAGTCCTCACCACATTCTCCCCCAAATGTTGTGCAACTTCTAAAACCAATCGAATCGAATTATCCATGACTTCTAAAGCCGTCAATATCGGAGGCAATCCATCGTCGAATCTCACATCAACCACAGCTCCAATCACCTGACACACCTGTCCAATTGCTCCAGCTCCGGTGAACTCATCGGTGATTTTTCCGGCGTTCGGTCCGGTCGGAGACGCCGACACGGTAGTTTCCGGAGCGGCGGAGGAGGTGGAGTAGTGAGCAATGCGATTGAGTAGAAAACCGGCCGGAGAGGGACGGTTGGGACGGGGAGAGAGACGAGAAGCGGTCGGTTTGGGAGAGGTGAATGTAGAGCGACGAGAGGAGTGGCGGAGGAGAGTGGATAAGAGCCGCCGTGAAGACATGGCGGGGAGAGAGAGAGAGAGAGAGAGAGAGAGAGAGAGAGAGAGA
The DNA here is from genome assembly GCA_036435485.1 of Saposhnikovia divaricata. Classification (NCBI taxonomy): domain Eukaryota; kingdom Viridiplantae; phylum Streptophyta; class Magnoliopsida; order Apiales; family Apiaceae; genus Saposhnikovia; species Saposhnikovia divaricata. The sequence goes on from CM071594.1 coordinate 63,897,965, forward strand.
GAGAGAGAGAGAGAGAGAGAGAGAGAGAGAGAGAGAGAGAGGAGAGAGATTTTAGGGTTTGAAATGTGATCTGAAAAATGTATAGAGACAAAGGGAGTGTATGTAGAGATTGGTCGTCTCTCCCTGTTTTTACGAGTGGTGGTAAGAGTGGGGTTTTTATCCTTTTACTCTGCTGACTGGTTAGGAAAGTTGTCTGGGGAGAGATTGAACGGTGCCGTTTTCAACAAGGGAATTTTTGTAAATGGGCTTATGGGCTTGTTATTGGGTTTCCATGGCTTGTTTTGGGCTGCAAATTTAAAGACGCGGTTGCATTTCGGTTTAAAAATATTGACCGCAGTTTAAATTTGTAAATTAATATCAACTAGCTTAAAACCCATGCGATGCACGGATTCTTTTTAATATTATATGAATTTTTTTCATTAATTTAAATTATTTTTTAAAAACATGAATTTTGGAGGCTTAAATTATTTTATGAGATGTTTAATAATAAATAAATATATATATATATATATATATATATATATATGTTATCCGTGATATTTATAGAAAATGAGGAATTTTAGTTAGAAAATATAGAAAAGATGATAGATTTTAGTTGAAAAAGGTATTCGGTTAATTGTTAGTAATTATAAAATTATTATTTTATTTTATTAAACAGAATGCCCATGATATGATTGGAAAAAGAAAGAATTTAGTTAGATAAAATTAAAAAGATAACATGTTCTAGGTGAAAATGGTAATTGATTAGTTTATAGTAATTACAATTTAATTACGTAATTTTACTAAATACAATTACTCATAATATTTAATTACAATTTAATTACGTTATTTTATGAAGAAAGAAGAATATATGAGTGAAATCATGAATGAATATGAGGGAGTCTAAATTTTCCAAGATAAAGATCGTAGGAAAATTGATATAGAAATGGAATGAGCATTCCTTCCGAAACATGTGGGTTAGAATTCTAATCCAAATAGTTTTGAATGGAATGAAAGAAATAATGAAAATTTTAAACATTTTCCTCAAATTCACCCAAATAAGAGTTCAAATTTCATTCCATTCCCCCCTCATTCCATTCCATCAAAGTGAACGCAACCTTAGTTATTGTATTAAATAAAACCGCTTGTGATGTAATTGAAAAAATAGAGATTTTAGTTAGAGAAAATAGAAAGGTAACATGAAAATTAAAAAAGTGATATGATTTATGTGAAAAAGGTGATTGATTAGTTTATAGTAATTATAATTTAATTATGTTACTTTACTGAATAAAATTGCTCATAGTGTTTTCAGAAAATGAGATATTAATGTTGCCTGTGATATTTCTACAAAAAAGGGAATTTAATTTGGAAAAATAGAAAAGATGATACATTTTAGCTGAAAAGGTAATCGGTTAATAATTAGTATTATGATATTATTGTTTTTTTTATTAAATAGAAACGCTCGTGATATAACTGGAAAAAGAGAGGTTTTAGTAAGAAAAAATAAAAAAGTTAACGTGTTTTGGCTGAAAAAGGTAATTGTCCATGATATAATTGGAAAAGAGATATTTTAGCTAGAGAAAACGTAACGTGGCTGAAAAGGGTAATTGATTAGTTAATAGTAATTATAATATAATTACGTAATTTGATTAAACAAAATTGTTAGTAGTGTTTTTAAAAAAGGAGAAATTTTAGTTAGATAGAATGTAAAAGATATTGTATTTTACCTGAAAAAGGAAATTATTTTGTTTTTGAAAAATAGAAAAGGTAATATGTTTAACCTGAAAAAAGAAATTGATTAATGAAGGAGAAATTTTAGTTAGATAAAATATATAAGATATTATATTTTACCTGAAAAAGGAAATTATTTAGTTATTGAAAAATAGAAAACATAATATGTTTAATCTGAAAAAAGAAATTGATTAGTTAGTAGGATGAGTAAGGGTAAATAATTAAAATTAACAGGTACTGTACCGACCAACCGACTGACCGACCAAACTTTTAATGTTTCAACTTTTATATAATAGTATAGATTTTCTTTTTCTGGTTAAAGATATTACCTTTTCTATTTTTCAATAACTAAATAATTTCTCTTTTCAAGTAAAATATAATATCTTTTATATTTTATCTAACTAAAATTTCTCATTTTTTAAAAACACTGCGAGCAAGTTTGTTTAATAAAATAACATAATTATATTATAATTATAATTAACTAATCAATTACCTTTTTCAGCCAAAACACATTACATTTTCTCTAACTAAAATCTCTCTTTTTTCAATTATATCACCGGCGGTTACATTTTTCAGCCAAAACACGTTACCTTTTTTTTCTAACTAAAACCTCTGTTTTTCCAATTACAATATGGCCAACCTCCAGTTGGTTATCAACTCCTTTCTGCAATGCCTGCACAATACCTAGTGAGTCTGTTTCAATTGTCACCTGATGTAATCCTTTTAATTCCATCCAAGCCAATGCCTCCTTAACTCCCACAGTCTCAGCCTCGAAGATCGAGTCTGTCCTTGGAAAGTGATAGTTCTACCTTCAATGAAGCTGGGAAATCCACATAACCATTGAATTGTTGGAAAGGATTGAATTCTTGATATCATTCTTGATTGTCGGAGAAATTCTGAGCGTTATTCCAATCAAAGTTGTAATCCATGTTGTCTCTCTACCTCAAAAGCCTTTGAAAGGCATATGACTCAGCCTATTTGTAGTTAGAGGATCCTAATTCAATTAAAATAGATTGTAATAAGTAAATAATATTATCTGTCACAGTAATCTCAGAAGATGCTATCTGTCAGAAGAAAAATCAACATGTCAATCTATAGTTTTGATGTCTTACACTGGAAGAAGTTCAGTCTACTGATCAAGCCTCAGTGTAGCATTCAAAGTGATGGATTTATTTTTAAAAGGACAGAGATTTCTATCAGTGACAATGAAACAGTTTCAGTACAAATGTATTTGAAGAAAAGTCAAGAAAAGAAAAAGACCACAGCTTAAAGTCAAGATGAAGAACATATATTGGAGTTAGTCGTTCATGAACCAGACAGTACATCGAGTGTCAACAACTAACCAATGTATGTTCTTTATTAAATTACGTGGTACTAAGTGAAGTGTTGTCTACTAAAGGATATGTATTAATTCTCCTTTAATTAATTAAATCAAATAATTAATTTAACTAAATAAATTAATTCTATTCGAATTAATATATTTGTTAAAGTAATTATTAAATTAATTAAATCGGAATTAATATGTAAAAGAAATAATTATTTAAATGATTGTTGCAAATCATTTGATTAATTATAAGCTGAAAATATATGATAATATAACTATCAAAGGATAATTATATTCAGTTAATGTTGGACAGTCATACACAGTTCAAGTTGGACAGTCATATTCAGTGCAAGTTTGATAGTCATATTCAGTTCAAGTGTGACAGTTATATTCAGTTCAAGTGTGACAGTCATATTCAGTTCAAACTGGATAGTCATATTTAGTACAAACTGAGACAGTCATATCTAGTTCAAACTGGATAGTTATACCGAAAGTTATATTGGATGGATTATTATATTCAATTCAAACGGACAGTAATATTACTTGCAAAGGGATAGTCATACCGATTGTTATATCAGCCAACAGATAGTTATATCAAGCTCAACGGATAGTCATATTTAACTAAAATATGACTATGATTAAACAAGTGATCAGTTGGCTATATAAAGAGACAGAAGCATCAGACTTGTACACAACACAGACACACGAAAACTCACAGGAAGAAAAAGGAGACCCAAAAACATATCATTTCTTTCATCTTCAAGCAATTAAATTGCCATAAATTCTTGAGTTCCTTGTAACAAAAATTGTATCCATTGGAACTTAATTATTTGTGACTTGTGTACTACTAGCGAATTAAGTTTCCTAGTTCTTGACTTGATATCTTGATTTTTATTAACTAAATTAGAAAAGTTCATGTCGAATTTTCTAATTAGTTACTAATTACTTGATAATCATTTGTATTGATTTTGTAACACCCATCAAGTTAATATATTGTTATATTCAAATTGAAATTTGTGTTATTTATATTCCGCACAAATTTGTTTGAATTAAATTTTATTCATAAGACAAATTTGGAGAAAATGATATAGATTGTATTCAACCCCCCCTTCTACAATCTTGTTGGACCTAACAGCCTTTTTGTTGTCTACCTTAAAGAAACCTGTAGACACACAAAAAAAAAACAAAAGAAGGAAAAAAATTTATGTACATAGATGAAATCCAAACTACAAGAAACAATTAAATCAAAATCAATATTATTGCCTTCCCCGGCAGCGGTGCCAATTTGTTGATGTGTATTTTTAGAGTTTCGTTCATAGGGAAGGACTGATGTCAATACAAATTCCAAGTCTTTCATCTCTTGTCGTTCAGAAGTGTGGAAAATAGTTTGGTGGTTTTTGTGTATCTACTAATTAATCTAATAAACAAATAAAACTATAGAATAATTATGAGAGAAAACAATCCAAGAATTAGGGTTCTTCAATTGGCTATCATGAATGTCTAATTTGTGTCTCTTGTTTTGCTAAAAACAATCCTTCTAATGTTTATAAAATCCTCTCCCAAGGTAAATTATAGTGCCTACAATCATCCCTTAATCGCCACTCTCATGGTCAATCAAGGTACGACTATAAACTATTATGAACCAAGGATTATCAGTTTCACAATTCGCATATCATTCTCCCAATCTAATAATTAAATTGTGTCTATCATATCATGTACTAGAATTACAACTCCTCTCCCGATTCGTTATAATTCCTAGAGATTTAATTAAAAGTTCGCGACTCTTCTAATTGTATAAAGCGCTCAATGACAGATTAACAATAACAAGAAAACCACAATACAACCAAACAAACTTAATAAGCTAACAAATACTACCCAAATCTTGGATAAAGGGATTAACTACTCATGATAAGATAAATAAATATGAATTAATAACGAAAACCATGAGCATAAGAGTTGAACTACAAAGAGTACAACTTGAATAGTTTCGTTGAAGTCCGGATGAATCCCTTCACTCCTTCTTCCAATCTCGATATCAAGTGTTTCTCTACCCCCTCTCTCTATCACTATCTCTACGTGTCTCTTTCTGTAATACGGCTATATATGATATCTCCTCTCTAAAACCTAATACATATGTTTATATATATATTTGGATGGGATTTTTAAAGTCATACAAGGCAACTAAAAACTAATTACAATTAAATAGATAAATCTATTTTTATCCAGCTCAAGTCCCCTGAATGTGATACTCAGGCCCCCTGAGCTTGCTGAAGCTTCCCTCAAGGCCCCTGAGTTCGAGGCTCAGGTCCCATGACTCCAGAAAGTGAGAATTCTAATATGCTCAGGGCCCCTGAGCCTAAGCTCAGGACCCATTTTCTCTACTTTTTGCCTCCTTTCAGCATGCCTTCTTGTCCCCAACACCTTACTCCTTTGGAAGCTCCTGCAAACATAGAAAACACCCACTTAGCATTCATATAAGTTAAATAACAATTAACATTATTTATATAGGACCAAAGCATCATAAACAAGGCTAATGAGGATTAATATGAAGCAAAATATCTACAATGTAACCATACATCAGGTTTTCGAGATTGCAGAAAATGATGGTAAAGAGAGTGAGGGTAAGGAAACTGAGAACAAGGAAAACGAAACTGAGGTCAATGTGACCAACCCTGAGAATATGTACTGTGAGAATTTGGTTGATACAGTGATCAACAATGAACACTACAATCAAGTGGATTGAGTGTTAGCTTGTGTTAAACTTGACTAGTGGTAGTGATGCTTGTTGAACTTGTTTGTGATGCTTACTATCTGTGTTGTTATGTTTGCTTTTGTATGACTATGTGCTAGAATACTATCCTGTGTTGCTCTAGCTATTATCTCAGTATTTATGCTTTTGTTGGTGCTATCAGTTCTATTTCCAACTATTTTCTCTGTTAAGTTGGACTTAGAAGTTGTTGTACCTTGGCTTGGAATTAATGTATGCAGTTGCAGTTGCTTTGTTTAGTGTTTTACTTCTGTCCTTTATCAATATTACATTGTCATGAGTAAAGACACTGCACACACTTGCCACTGAACTCATGGACTGCATGGAAATCCCTTTGAGATTTCCTTTATCTGTTCCCAAGGGGAACTGGCCACATTAGTGCATATAGTTGCATTTGTTAGGTCTGCAGCTTGGTTTAACAGGAACAACTATGAGGACTTAAGCCTATCTTGCATGATTTGTTCAAACCAAAGATCTGTGTATCTCTAACTCTACTTGGTCAATTTTATTTTTGATACTCACTTAAGATCCATATTGACACTTTATTTAAGTACTAACATTGCAGCTTTAGACATTCATTGTCTCTGATCCTTGTGCAATCTTTAGCTCTGTTTGTTGAACCTCAAGCCAAGTACATTGCCAGCTTCTCAGAATGCTCACTCAGTTTATGCACTGCAACCTTTCGAAGCAATTTCAAGCTCATGTACACCTAATTGTATTATACTTTTAACTTGTTTTGTTGTGATATGGTGGGAGATTAATTCTTGTAATTTATAGATTAGGCACTTGTGTTTGTATAATTAAATTAGTCCAGATTCTTGTGAAGATTTGGGTAGTGGACTAGTTTTTGAGATATAAGGTAGATTGGTGGAGTTCTTGGCATGTAATAATTTAGTTAAATCCCCCTTCCCTTATATGTTTTATGTGCTTAGAATAATAATTCCTCTCCCTCACCCTTATAATTTATTTTTCACTTTTTGGTTTTTATCAAAAAGGGGAAGATGAATTATATATGTGTGATTATGTGTATTTACTGCTGAAGATAAAGAGGAAGCTGGGCTGGATAAAAACTTGAGACTCATTTTAATAGATTCCCTCGATGCTGTAATGTATAGCCATGTGATGAATTGTAAAACCGCTAAGCACATCTGGGAAACTATTGAAACTATCAATGAAGGAACTGATGAAGTCAGGGAAAACAGACTTCAAATTTTGACCTCTGAATATGAACACTTTAGAGCTGGCCCTAACGAAGGCATTCAGGAAGTGTTCGAAAGGTATAACAAAATAATCAACAACTTGCAAGTTCATGGCAAGCAATATACTCAGAAGGAGATCAACATGAAGTTTTTACTGACTATGCCTACTCACTTGGAGCATAGAATAACTGCCATCAGAGTATCCAGAGATTTAAACAAGATTGCTCTTGACAGGCTGTTTGGTGTTCTGAAAACATATGAATTAGAACATGTACAACAGAAGGAGTTCTCTGGCAAAGGCAGAATTGCAAGTTCTTCTACAGCTCTGGTAGCTGAGGTTCCTAAGGAAGTCGAAGCTAAAGTTGTTCAATCTCACAGCTTCAACAAGGAACAAACTGAAGTTGAACATGGCCAAACACCAGCTACTCAGGATGGTAGTGAATTCTATTCACTAGAAGAGCTGGATCAATTAAAAGATGAATCTATGGCAATGTTGGTGAGACAATTCAGTAACTTCAGATTTAGAAGAAATCCAAAGTTCAGGTTTAAGTCAAATAACAGATTTCAGAGAGGAGGTTCTTCGTCCTCTAGTAACAGGGGAGGTTACAAAACTGGAACTGTTGACAGAAGCAAGATTCATTGCTTCAACTGTAATGAGTTGGGACACTTTGCTACTGAGTGTCAGAAACCCAAGCAAGCACAGAAGAAAGATTATGCTTCTGAAAAGAAGAAGACTGGAAGAGCTTATGTAGCTGCTGGTAAAAGCTGGGATGTCACAGATAGTGAAGATGAAGAATATGGAAACTTTGCGCTGGTGGCAAATGCTAAATCATCAACTTATTACACCACACCGGTAACTCTTACTGATGATGAGTTAATTTATAGCTTACGTAATTGTTTGACTAATGCACAAAAAGGGTACGAGAGAATAAGTCTTGTTAACACTAAACTTGAAAATGAAGTGTTAGATTTAAAAAAGGTGCAGATTAATCAAGATAAGAATATAGAAGAAATAGCTAGACTTAACTGCAGAGATAAGTCGCTAGGAGAATACATGGTAAAACAAGTTGATAGGATTGCTGAACAAGACATCAGGATTAAAGAACTTGAAACACGGATTAGAGCTTGTTATAATACTGTTAAAGTTTCTAAAGAGTTCTTCAACAAACAAGCAGTAGAACGAACTGTAGGAATAGGGTTTGATTACAATCAAGCTGTTGGTTCTTTGAGAAATCATTCTCCTAATCCTATTTCAGCTAAAGAAAGAGGTATACCACACATTCTCAAGAATGTTGAAAAACCAATGTTTAAAAAATCTGTTGCTGAACCACCCAATATGCTTTCTATTGTCATTCAGGAAGAAATGAAAAATGAGGACAGTGCTAATGGCATAGTCCTTGATAATGACAAATCTGCTAAGGAACAAGTTAAGGTTGTTGAGTTAACTAGTTCTTCTCAAATTGGGTTAAGTGACAACAAGTTGAAAAAGAACAATAACAAGTCTGACATGCATGCCATGCCTATTATTGATTCTTCTCATAAAGCATGTGGTGTTATCAATTGTATGTCTTGTGCTTTTAATATCATGTCTGCTTACTTTTCTGGTAATCATGCATGTGCTGATAAGACTGCCCCTAGACAACATATGAACAGAAACAAAAATGTCAGATCAATGACTGCTAGTCCTCCTTATGTTAGGAGAGAAACATTTGTACCTAAGCCTAAACAAAGTTCTACTAAGGCTGTTTACAAGGTCAAATGTCCAGTCAATGAAACAAGTGTTATTGTTGCTAAAGAATCGTGGATACCTAGAATAAAACAGAAGCTTGTCAAATCTGTTTATAAAGTGAAATGTTTGCTAAAAAAGGGTAAAGTTGTTGTTAAAGTGAAGAATGTTGTTTTGCCTGACAAAGGCCAATTCTTTAAGTATTCTGGACCCAATCAAATTTGGGTTCCGAAGAAGGTTTAATCCGTTTATCATTGCAGGGTGTTGAGCAGGTTGAACGAGTGACCTGGATCTTGGATAGTGGATGTTCGAGGCATATGACTGGTGACAGAACCCTGCTGACAAATGTGGTGGAGAAGGCCGGTCCAGTGGTTACCTTTGGAGATAACAGCAAAGGTAGAACTGATGGATATGGCAGACTTGAAGCTGGAAATGTTATCATTGATGAAGTCTCTTTTGTGAAGGGACTTGAGCATAATTTGCTCAGTGTCAGTCAATTCTGTGATAAAGGTTATGAAGTTCATTTCAACAAGAAGAATTGTCTAATTTCACACAAGAGAAATGAAAAGCCACAACCGACAGGAGTTAGAAAAGGCAACATGTACGTAGCCAACATGAACTCAGGAAGCACTGAAGAAATCACTTGCTTCTACACCAAAGCATCTAATGATGAGAGTTGGCTATGGCACAAGAAACTTTCTCATCTCAATTTCAAGACAATGAATTCTCTAGTTAAAAGAGAATTGGTGAGAGGTTTGCCTTCAATGGAATTCACTCAAGAAGGACTGTGTGATGCATGTAAAAAAGGCAAGCTAAAAAGGGCAAGTCACAGGAGCACTGACACATCTTCAATAACTGAACCATTACAATTACTTCATATGGATTTGTTTGGTCCAGTTAATGTGATGTCTAAGAGATATGCTTTAGTGATTGTTGATGATTTTTCAAAATACACATGGGTCCTGTTTTTGAATTCTAAAGATGAGACTCCACAACTGGTGATTGATCACATCAAGTTAATTGAGCGAGATTCTACATATCCAGTGAGAGCTATAAGATCAGACAATGGAACTGAATTCAAGAATGCAGTTCTAAATGACTTTTGCACTGAGAAGGGTATAACCAGACAATACTCAGCTCCAAGAACTCCTCAGCAAAATGGGGTAGTGGAAAGAAAGAATAGAACCTTGATTGAAGCTGCACGTACTATGTTAAGTGAATCAAGGCTTCCATTGTACTTTTGGGCTGAAGCTGTCAACACTGCGTGCCATACCCAGAATCGAACTCTAATCAATAAAGACCAAAATGAAGACACCCTATGAAATTATGGCTGATAAGAAACCATCACTCAAACACTTTCATGTATTTGGGGCAAAATGCTTTATGCTTAAAAAAGGTGATGATCAAGGTGGTAAATTCGATACCAAAGCATTTGAAGCAATTTTTATTGGTTATTCAATGAGGGCATACAGGGTGTATGTGATTGATGAACAGAAGATGATGGAAAGTGTCAATGTTACATTTGATGACACTAAACTCCCTAGTATCCAAACTGAGGATCCATCTGAAAAGCTATCTTTTGATGACATGACAGATACAGATTCAGATGATGACAATGCACCTGAGATTTTTGCCGATGCTAATGACAATGATGATGATCAGGGTAATGGTGATGAAAACAATGATAATAATCAAAATTCCCCTGACTCTTCTAAACAATCATCATCTAGTCAACCTGGCAACAACTCAGGGGGAGACAATGAAGGGTCAACTGGTCACACATAACATCACAATGAAGAACAAGGTGAATCATCAAGATCTAATCTTCCCAGACAAACTGTTTGGAATAAATCTCATCCTTTTGAGCTAATCATTGGTGATCCAGTTGTTGGTGTGAAGACTAGAAGATCTTTTCAGAATCAATGTAATTATTCAGGGTTTCTGTCTGAAATGGAACCTAAAAAAACTGAAGAAGCTCTGTCTGATCCTGATTGGGTGATTGTTATGCAAGATGAACTCAATCAATTTAAACAACAAGAAGTTTGGAAGCTGGTACCCAGACCTACAGACAGACCAGTGGTTGGCACTAGGTGGGTATTCAGAAACAAACTTGATGAAGATGGCACAGTGACGAGAAATAAAGCAAGACTGGTAGCAAAGGGTTACTCCCAATCTGAAGGCATTGACTATGATGAGACCTATGCTCCAGTGGCTAGACTTGAGGCCATAAGAATATTCTTGGCATTCGCAGCATTCTCAAACTTTAAAGTTTATCAAATGGATGTCAAGAGTGCTTTCTTGAATGGCAAGCTAGATGAAGAGGTTTATGTAGAACAGCCCCCTGGCTTTGAAGATCCAGATCTAATTGACTATGTCTACTTCCTTTTCAAGGCCGTCTATGGTCTTAAGCAAGCACCAAGGAAATGGTATGACACTCTCTCTGAATTTTTAATTGAAAATGGTTTTGTTAGAGGTGTCATAGACAAAACTCTCTTTACAAAGAAACATAAGAATGATACAATTCTAGTCCAAGTCTATATGGACGATATAATATTCGGGTCTACTAATGATCTTTTGTGCAAGAAATTTGCTAAGTTAATGCAGGGTAAATTTGAAATGAGCATGATGGGTGAGCTGAAGTTCTTTCTTGGATTGCAAATCAGTCAAAGGACAGATGGAATATTTATCTGTCAATCCAAGTATGTCAAAGATCTTCTCAAAAAGTATCAAATGGAGGACTCATCTTCAGCAACAACACCATCATCTACTGCTGTTAAATTTGGAGCATGTGAAAATTCTGCCAAGGTAGATATCACAAGCTACAGAGGTATGATAGGCTCATTACTTTACCTCACTGCAAGTAGACCTGATATTATGCATGCTACGTGTTTGTGTGCAAGGTTCCAATCGGATCCTAGAGATGTTCATCTCATTGCTGTTAAACGAATCCTGGGATATCTTAAGGGTACGCCTAACTTAGGCATCTGGTACCCTAAAGATTCTGGTTTTAATCTTGTTGGATATACAGATTCAGATTATGCAGGAAGTGTTGTGGATAGAAAAAGCACATCTGGGAGTTGTCAATTCCTAGGTGGTAGACTGGTTTCCTGGTACAGCAAGAAACAACAAACAGTTTCCAACTCAACAGCTGAAGCTGAATATATAGCTGTTGGAAGCTGTTGCGCACAGATTTTGTGGATCAGGAATCAGCTGAGAGACTATGGCTTTGTACTTGATAAAATCCCTATTTTATGTGACAATACAAGTGCCATAGCAATCTCTAACAATCCTGTGCAGCACACAAGGACAAAGCATATTGACATCAGGTATCATTTTATTCGAGAGCATGTCATGAATGGTACCGTGGAGTTACTTTTTGTACCTACGGAAGAACAAACAGCAGATATTTTTACTAAGTCTCTTGACGAATCCACATTTACCAGAATTGTTGGTGAATTGGGTATGTTAAATAGTCCTAGTAATTAAACTGGTTAATATCTGAGGTTTGATCTTTAATAATTTACAAGTGATTGATGTGTTAATATTTGTTATTAAAATCACTTGTATAATTATTTTATCAACTTATACTTTTGCTTGTTTCTTCTTAAATCATTGTTATTATCTTCTCTCTATATTTTTTTTCTTCTTGTGATTTTAGAATAATTCATTTTCTTTAAAAATATTTTTCTCGAATTTTACAAGCTGTAATTTATGAGAAATCTATTTTTTCTTGAAAATGTTATTATCTTAAATTCAGATTAATTATTTTTGTTGTTTAAATAAATTATAGTTTCTTTTTGAATAACTTTCTATATGAAAATTATTTTATTAGAAAATTTATAGATTTATTAATTCATCAGAAATAATTATGTAAATATTTAGTATGTTATTTTATTTTATTTGATTTGTAGTGTTTGTCCTTTTGTTATTATTGTTTGATTTCGAAAAAGGGACTACATATGATCGTTTTTATAATTTTTATTAGGTTTTATAATTTTAGTGTAAATTAATTTGCTATTTTTTGGCTTGTGTAAATAATTAATTTGATTTTTTTTTTTTGTTAGAATTTGTTACTTGTTAAAATTCTGTTAATATTCGATTTTTAGGATAGTTATATTAGCTGTTTTGTTGAAATATAACTATCGGTATAACAATCCATCTGATTGTTATATTCGAATTTGTCATAGTTATATTAGTTTAAATTAGTGTAATATAACTTAGTAATAAGATAGTTATAATATTGTTTTCTGTAAATATAACTGTTATTAATTAATAGTTATATTGTGTGTTTTACTCGAAATATGACTATCGGTATAACTATTTATTCGATTGTCATATTATTTGTTTTTCGGTAGTCATTTTAGCAAACAATATGCAATATAACTCTGTACAGGTTAGTTATAGTTCGGTTTGTTCGCAATATAACTATCGGTATGACTATCAACCGATAGTTATATTAGGAACGTTTTATATATAAACTGATAGTTATATTGGATAGTCATATTATTTCACTGTTCTTGTAACTCGCGTGTTAAGTCACCGAGTCTCTCTCTTGCGATACATACATATACACGCATATATTGGTCGAATTGCTGCCCGATTTTTGACTCGATTAACACTGATATCACGTTTATAAGATCAACAATCGATTACCAAGTTGATAATCATCATTTCAACAGTTTAAATGTGAGAATTGATCGATTTTTGTGTTCTTGAGTTTCAAAACTTCGATTTTTCGATCTAAAATTCTAAACGATTGGTTGTGTTTTTCCAAAAACTAAAAATATACGTGTGTTTGTACTGATATCAAGATCATTGCCTCAAATTTTCAGAAATTTTGGTGAAGATTTCAAGTTTTTGAATTTTTAATTGGTTATTAATTCAAATTTTGTGGTTTAATTGGGTTAATTGTTGAATTTTGCAGATCCCTTAATTTTAATCCCTGATTTGGAATGGCTGGTGCTTATAATAATTTTGAGGTTGTTAATCACAATTTTATTGGATATTTTAATCCCAAGGATTGCTCGGTTGATCGGTTCAAGCCATGGATAACGTTTCTGAACGAACAAAATATCTGTAGCTATGCTATAACTGCAAATATTCCCATGAAATATGGCCCTCTTAAAATAATGTGTACTACAGCTGTGGTGGCCCCAGATTGAAGCACGTTTTCTTTTGATTTTAATGATAAGACATATACAGTGGATGAATTGTCTTCAATGCAGCGCTGGGACTTCCAACTGAACAGTTTGCTGAATTGCCGTCAAGTGATGAGCTAACTCAATTCTTTACAAATCTAAACTATCAAGGTCAAGTGGATCTCAACCGACCACTCAAAAGCAACCTTGTTCAAGAATGGAACATCTTCTTCGAGATCATAGCAAAGGTAACTCTACCAAGAGTAACAATACTGTCATCACAGGTATGTTACAGTCAATTGGTTTCTCAATTGCTCACAATAGAAGGATCAACTTTGGCAGCTTGATATGGCCTATTTTGTTAAATCGTGTGAAGAAGGCTAGAAAGAACTTTGGGAAAGGTAAAATGGTTAAGTGTCATTATCCTCGATTTTTGACATGAATTTTTAATCATCTTATGCCTAAGGATCAACCTGCTCCTTTTCCAAATGATCGAATTCAATGGTCTGGTAAACCAAACAAGAAGTTCTACACTAGGTTGGATACTTCTAAGGTTTTGTTGCATGTTCCAGTGGTCATAACACCATATATGTCCACATTCATAAATTTGCAAAATGTTATGCCTCAACCATTTGATGGGTTACTTGCAATTGTACAAGCTCCAGAACATGAAGCAGAACAAGCTCCTGAACATCAACCAGAACCAGAACCTCAACCTGATCCAGAACCATTAACTGCGTCTGAACCTCAACTTCAAGTGGATCAACCCACTCAGAATGAAGATGATGTACCTATTAATGATCAGGTATTTAACTCAACTACTTTGCAATCTGAATATCTTTCTGATAGTCAATTAGTTGTGAGAAGTGACCAAGGGGCTGTAGAACCACAACCCTTAACCCAGGTCAATGCACCAAACACCGATCCTAAATTCTCCAAACACTATCGCAGAAAGAAATTGTTAGTCAAAAGAGCTAACCCTAGTAGTGATGTCTTGAGTGAAACAGATTTGCCTTTACAAAAGAGAAGTAAAACTATGTCAGAGGCAACCATAAACCCCTTCATTTCTTCAAGCACACCCCTGTTACTCACAATGGGGGAAGATATTTTCTTAAATGAAGCTGAAAACATTGTTATGCAAGAAGAGCAAGTTACAGTGCCTGCCATTGTTACGGCAGAAGAACCCTCACAGGTTGATCGGGATTTGCGAACTCCCATTGCACCACCACTGACCTTCCAAGAGGAGGCTAGGGTGATTTCTGGTGCAGGTACAATGGATGCAGCTCAGGAATTTGAGAGGAGTGATGTGAGAATTACCTCAAATCTGAGTGAAACACTAGCACGTGAGGTGAGTGATACTCATAGAGCGATTGAGGTGAGAGCACACAATGACACATACACTTTATCTCTCATGGCACAACTCGATCAAATAAAAGAAAGTCTTGCTCAAGCTGAAGAAGACAATAAAAACTTAAGGTTTGACATGGATAACATGAGAACTATCTTCAATAACAAGATCAATGCACTTAAACTCTCTCAACAACAAGCAATCGAAGACTCTGGAGATGTCACAGTGGCTCAAGATCTCATTATAACTTCTATGTCGAATCAGATTGAAGATCTTCAGAATAACATAAATGAGAATCACTTATCCACTGAACATTGTCTCATTCAAATTGAAAGGCAAAATGATCATCAAGCAAAGGGGTTGAGACACTTATATAGTATCATTAGCCGAACTCACTCACTTACAGCAGAAGAGAAGAAATTCTTTGGAAGTAGTGATGAAAGTGGCCCTGGAGCTGGTACAAGCCATAAAGCTGTAGAGGATTCCTCAACTAAGAGGGAGAAATCTAGAGGGGGAGGAAGTGTGAGTAAAGAAAAAGATGAAGATAGGAGTGAGGGGAAGAAGAAGACAACTCAAGCAGCAGAACAGGATGATGATGATGCTATAGAAGGTTATTACTATACATGTGAACCTGATATTGATCTGTTTGCTGACTGTAAGTTTTTGGGATGATGAAGAGCCAATAATTCCTGATTCTGTTGAAACACAAAGAATGAATTTTGAAGCGAATAAAGAACTTGAACAGAATGATGCTAATCTGTCTATGAGAGAATAAAGACTCAAGAAGACACTCGAACAGTTAGCCCATAATGAAAGACTTCAAAAGGCTGAACAGGAAGCACTTCAAAAGCAACATGCTCAAAAGCTGGAAGCAATGAAGAAGTACATCAAGTACAAAAATGGTGATAAATGGGAACGTGCTCAAAAGGTAATAGACTCACCACAAACTTCTGACTATGATGATCGTCGGATGATTGCTATTTTTGAAAGCTTTAAAAAGAAGAACCCTGTACATGACATGTACTTAAAAGCTTTGAAGACAGAAATTGTGAGAATAACTACTGCATCTGATCCTAAGAATGGTGAGCTACTAATCTTTGTTGAATGTCATAAGCTTGGATCTCACAAAGTATCTCTTCAGTTCTTCTATGATAGATCTCTGTCAGAGCTTTGGGTGCTGAGACCAAAAGTAAGAACATCTTCTGAGCTAGGTATACTACTTCATGAAAAATTTCAAGAATTTGCTGAAAGAGCTGGTCCTGAAGTTATAGATAACCCTCCACAAGTTAAAATTCTTAAGGGAGAAGTTATTCACACTGTTAATCTTCAGACAGAAGAATTATATACACATCTTGCCAGACATTTGGTGTATGTTGAATATGCTCTTCGAAATCATGGTTTTGCATCTCAAGAAAAAATTGAAGCTGCAGATCATATTCGATCCTATGCTCAGACCAACATGAAGAAGTATAAGCAATATCAAGGTGAGTTGAGAAAGAAACTTGGAATACCACTGGTTTATCCTACAGATGTGTCATCCAGAAGGGAATTACTTGTTGACTCTGAATTGATCAAGAATCTACCTAATATGGATGAACAAGAAGAAGGAGAAATCAACGAGGAAGAAGGTGGTAAATGAAGATTAGCTCTACATGTTATATCTTTAGAGCTTAGATAGAACAAGATAGGTTATTGTGAAATATGATCAGTCTAGAGGATCATCTATCTTGTATTTATCTTTTATGTTTGAATCTGGATAATGTTATATATGAACCAGAACTTTTAAATTATTTACTTAGCATTTAAAGTTTTGTCCTTTACTAGTTTAATTGGGATTAGTTGAAGAATCCTCTAGGTATTTGCTTGTTATTGTCTAACAAACAAATAGGGGGAGATTGAAAGGCATATGACTCAGCCTATTTGTAGTTAGAGGATCCTAATTCAATTAAACTAGATTGTAATAAGTAAATAATATTATCTGTCACAGTAATCTCAGAAGATGCTATCTGTCAGAAGAAAAATCAACATGTCAATCTATAGTATTGATGTCTTACACTGGAAGAAGTTCAGTCTACTGATCAAGCCTCAGTGTAGCATTCAAAGTGATGGATTTATTTTTAAAAGGACAGAGATTTCTATCAGTGACAATGAAACAGTTTCAGTACAAATGTATTTGAAGAAAAGTCAAGAAAAGAAAAAGACCACAGCTTAAAGTCAAGATGAATACATATATTGGAGTTAGTCGTTCATGAACCAGACAGTACATCGAGCGTCAACAACGAACCAGTGTATGTTCTTTGTTAAATTACGTGGTACTAAGTGAAGTGTTGTCTACTAAAGGATATGTATTAATTCTCCTTTAATTAATTAAATCAAATAATTAATTTAATTAAATAAATTAATTCTATTCGAATTAATATATTTGTTAAAGTAATTATTAAATTAACTAAATCGGAATTAATATGTAAAAGAAATAATTATTTAAATGATTGTTGCAAATCATTTGATTAATTATAAGCTGAAAATATATGATAATATAACTATCAAATGATAATTATATTCAGTTAATGTTGGACAGTCATACACAGTTCAAGTTGGACAGTCATATTCAGTTCAAGTGTGACAGTTATATTCAGTTCAAGTGTGACAGTCATATTCAGTTCAAACTGGATAGTCATATTTAGTACAAACTGAGACAGTCATATCTAGTTCAAACTGGATAGTTATACCGAAAGTTATATTGGATGGATTGTTATATTCAATTCAAACGGACAGTCATATTACTTGCAAAGGGATAGTCATACCGATTGTTATATCAGCCAACAGATAGTTATATCAAGCTCAACGGATAGTCATATTTAACTACAATATGACTATGATTAAACAAGTGATCAGTTGGCTATATAAAGAGACAGAAGCATCAGACTTGTACACAACACAGACACACGAAAACTCACAAGAAGAAAAAGGAGACCCAAAAACATATCATTTCTTTCATCTTCAAGCAATTAAATTGCCATAAATTCTTGAGTTCCTTGTAACAAAAATTGTATCCATTGGAACTTAATTATTTGTGACTTGTGTACTACTAGCGAATTAAGTTTCCTAGTTCTTGACTTGATATCTTAATTTTTATTAACTAAATTAGAAAAGTTCATGTCGAATTTTCTAATTAGTTACTAATTACTTGATAATCATTTGTATTGATTTTGTAACACCCATCAAGTTAATATATTGTTATATTCAAATTGAAATTTGTGTTATTTATATTCCGCACAAATTTGTTTGAATTAAATTTTATTCATAAGACAAATTTGGAGAAAATGATATAGATTGTATTCAACCCCCCCTTCTACAATCTTTTTGGACCTAACAGCCTTTTTGTTGTCTACCTTAAAGAAACCTGTAGACACACAAAAAAAAACAAAAGAAGGAAAAAAATTTATGTACATAGATGAAATCCAAACTACAAGAAACAATTAACTCAAAAGCAATATTATTGCCTTCCCCGGTAGCGGTGCCAATTTGTTGATGTGTATTTTTAGAGTTTCGTTCGTAGGGAAGGACTGATGTCAATACAAATTCCAAGTCTTTCATCTCTTGTCGTTCAGAAGTGTGGAAAATAGTTTGGTGGTTTTTGTGTATCTACTAATTAATCTAATAAACAAATAAAACTATAGAATAATTATGAGAGAAAACAATCCAAGAATTAGGGTTCTTCAATTGGCTATCATGAATGTCTAATTTGTGTCTCTTGTTTTGCTAAAAACAATCCTTCTAATGTTTATAAAATCCTCTCCCAAGGTAAATTATAGTGCCTACAATCATCCCTTAATCGCCACTCTCATGGTCAATCAAGGTACGACTATAAACTATTATGAACCAAGGATTATCAGTTTCACAATTCGCATATCATTCTCCCAATCTAATAATTAAATTGTGTCTATCATATCATGTACTAGAATTACAACTCCTCTCCCGATTCGTTATAATTCCTAGAGATTTAATTAAAAGTTCGTGACTCTTCTAATTGTATAAAGCGCTCAATGACAGATTAACAATAACAAGAAAACCACAATACAACCAAACAAACTTAATAAGCTAACAAATACTACCCAAATCTTGGATAAAGGGATTAACTACTCATGATAAGATAAATAAATATGAATTAATAACGAAAACCATGAGCATAAGAGTTAAAGTACAAAGAGTACAACTTGAATAGTTTCGTTGAAGTCCGGATGAATCCCTTCACTCCTTCTTCCAATCTCGCTATCAAGTGTTTCTCTACCCCCTCTCTCTATCACTATCTCTACGTGTCTATTTCTGTAATACGGCTATATATGATATCTCCTCTCTAAAACCTAATACATATGTTTATATATATATTTGGATGGGCTTTTTAAAGTCATACAAGGCAACTAAAAACTAATTACAATTAAATAGATAAATCTATTTTTATCTAGCTCAAGTCCCCTGAATGTGATACTCAGGCCCCCTGAGCTTGCTGAAGCTTCCCTCAAGGCCCCTGAGTTCGAGGCTCAGGTCCCATGACTCCAGAAAGTGAGAATTCTAATATGCTCAGGGCCCCTGAGCCTAAGCTCAGGACCCATTTTCTCTACTTTTTGCCTCCTTTCAGCATGCCTTCTTGTCCCCAACACCTTACTCCTTTGGAAGCTCCTGCAAACATAGAAAACACCCACTTAGCATTCATATAAGTTAAATAACAATTAACATTATTTATATAGGACCAAAGCATCATAAACAAGGCTAATGAGGATTAATATGAAGCAAAATATCTACATTGTAACCATATATCAGGTTTTCGAGATTGCAGAAAATGATGGTAAAGAGAGTGAGGGTAAGGAAACTGAGAACAAGGAAAACGAAACTGAGGTCAATGTGACCAACCCTGAGAATATGTACTGTGAGAATTTGGTTGATACAGTGATCAACAATGAACACTACAATCAAGTGGATTGAGTGTTAGCTTGTGTTGAACTTGACTAGTGGTAGTGATGCTTGTTGAACTTGTTTGTGATGCTTACTATCTGTGTTGTTATGTTTGCTTTTGTATGACTATGTGCTAGAATACTATCCTGTGTTGCTCTAGCTATTATCTCAGTACTTATGCTTTTGTTGGTGCTATCAGTTCTATTTCCAACTATTTTCTCTGTTAAGTTGGACTTAGAAGTTGTTGTACCTTGGCTTGGAATTAATGTATGCAGTTGCAGTTGCTTTGTTTAGTGTTTTACTTCTGTCCTTTATCAATATTACATTGTCATGAGTAAAGACACTGCACACACTTACCACTGAACTCATGGACTGCATGGAAATCCCTTTGAGATTTCCTTTTTTTTTTTTTTTGCTAAACTGCATATATATAAAGAGAAAGAATAATACAGGGATTGACCCTTGCTCTCAGCCGAGGCAAAGAGAAACTATCTACCCCCAAACTAACCTAAACTAACCTAAACTATCTATAACCCTTTGAGATTTCCTTTATCTGTTCCCAAGGTGAACTGGCCACATTAGTGCATATAGTTGCATTTGTTAGGTCTGCAGCTTGGTTTAACAGGAACAACTATGAGGACTTAAGCCTATCTTGCAAAATTTGTTCAAACCAAAGATCTGTGTATCTCTAACTCTACTTGGTCAATTTTATTTTTGATACTCACTTAAGATCCATAATGACACTTTATTTAAGTACTAACATTGCAGCTTTAGACATTCATTGTCTCTGATCCTTGTCCAATCTTTAGCTCTGTTTGTTGAACCTCAAGCCAAGTACATTGCCAGCTTCTCAGAATGCTCACTCAGTTTATGCACTGCAACCTTTCGAAGCAATTTCAAGCTCATGTACACCTAATTGTATTGTACTTTTAACTTGTTTTGTTGTGATATGGTGGGAGATTAATTCTTGTAATTTATAGACTAGGCACTTGTGTTTGTATAATTAAATTAGTCCAGATTCTTGTGAAGATTTGGGTAGTGGACTAGTTTTGGAGATATAAGGTAGATTGGTGGAGTTCTTGGCATGTAATAATTTAGTTAAATCCCCCTTCCCTTATATGTTTTATGTGCTTAGAATAATAATTCCTCTCCCTCACCCTTATAATTTATTTTTCACTTTTTGGTTTTTATCAAAAAGGGGAAGATGAATTATATATGTGTGATTATGTGTATTAAATGGAACCTTGCCTTTTTCAAAACTATTTTTTATCTTAGTTCGAATTCATAAAGCAAGGGGAAGTTATTTTCATATATATTTAATTTATCACAAGTAGTTTTGACAAATACCAAAAAGGGGAAGATTGTGAGACAGTCTTTTTAATAAGATTGTGAGACAGTCTTCACGTGTTAATTTTGGTAATTTGTCAAAGTACGAAAGTGAAAAATTAATAAGGATATTTACTACGCTATCTAGTAAATTCCATAAGATTATTCGATGTGACGCTTTCTCGTACCAATCATTGATTTAGAAAGGAATGTCGGTAAAATGATATTTTCTAGTCTAGATTATTTGTGGTACATTTAAAGGCAAAGTCTAAAAGGCACAAATATCGAAATATTCCGAACACTGATTTTACGAATCAAAAATGCTAGAACGATGTTCATTTCAAGGGATTTATCCTCAAATATATTCAATATATTTCTCAAAGAAATAATTTCAAGTTTGCCTTATCTATGGACTTGCCAAAAGAATGAAAATAGATTTTATCCCGAAAGCCCTAGCAGTTTTCTTTTAAAAAGAATAAAATCTAAAATATTCATAATAAATATTCCGTGGAGTTCATAGTCATTAATATTTGAGAAATATTATATTTGAATATAATTCAAGTCAAAACTTTATCCAAAACATCGACAAGTTACGATAAACGACTAGCGTATTTTATTTCGTTGCGTAAGGACGTTTTATCGAAATATTTTTGAATAAAATACCTCCACATGGTATTTTGACTTGAAATTTTGGTAATTTCACTAAAATAGTCAAAAAGAATTTTAGAAAAAGTTTCATGATTTAGAATAATTTTTTCCCGGACCCCTAAAAATCGATACGTAATTAATTTTTCGGTCGCCTAAAAGTCATCGAAGGCCAACTCATTTCAAGGTGAAATTTTGACCATATTCTTCTAGGAATATTTCTAGAGGATTCCCAAAGTTTCATAATTTTTGAGATATTTTTCCATTTATCTCATTATAGTGGGTGTTTCGTGTTAATTCACGTAGTTTCGGTTTATTCGGGTAAAACGAAACTATTATACAACCTCTATACTTATATAGCTGGTTAATATATATAGATTGGGGACCAAGTTAGCAATAATTTCCAGGAAAGTGCCTTTGCTAATTGTTTATATGTTGGTGCCAAGTGTCAAGCTCTTACTTGCTCACTTTTTCACCATTTAGCTATAAATAGCCCCCCACCCTCACTCATTTCTCTTGAGCACTTTGTGTC
Source organism: Saposhnikovia divaricata (assembly GCA_036435485.1). NCBI lineage: Eukaryota > Viridiplantae > Streptophyta > Magnoliopsida > Apiales > Apiaceae > Saposhnikovia > Saposhnikovia divaricata. The sequence goes on from CM071594.1 coordinate 63,920,633, forward strand.
CTAGAAGTGATGCTGATTTCTCTCTAGAAATACAGCCTTTTAAGAGTACCAAAATCCTCCAAAAAGATTTGGATAACAAAGCTTTGTTGCTCCATTTTTCAACATCTTTTAAAGCTTTGTTGTTAGTCCATTTCTTGCCCACTTAAACACCATCCGGCCATCACTCTTGGGGCAGCTCTTGAGCTCGATTTTAGCAATCCCCAAAGTGTTCTTAAGTATGGTTTGAGTCACCATTTTATCCTTCTTGAATTTCATTCAAGAAGGATAAAATGGTCTTGATTTTATATATATGTAAAAGTGTTCTTAAGTATGGTTTGAATTTTGGCCTTGTTTAGGGGTGTTTTTGGTCCTCTTTCTAGCACTTTTACATACCATTCGGCCATCACTTCTAAGGCAGCCCTAAGCACGAATTCTTGCAGCCTTTTAAGTGTTCTTGCTTGAGTATTTGAGCCACCTTTGGTTCCTCCTTGGATACCTCTCTTTTGGTGCTCAAATCCGGTCATTTTGGTAATGTTTTTTTGGACCTCCTTCTTGCTCATCTTTTCCTCTTGGTTAAGCCTCTTTAGGTAGTTTTCTTGCACGTTTTTGAGCAGTTTAAAAGTGCTCTTATTTGTGTCTTTGAGTCACCAAAGCAACCTCCTTGCATACCTTTCTTTTGCTACTCCTTTGACTTGAGTTTTCTTGCACTTTATCACAAAAATATACAATTGTTCTTGAAGATATTCGTGTAGTGTATATTGATAAGTTGTAAAACTTTTGAGGAGCTTCTTGAAGTATTTCTTGGCTCTTCTTTAAGTCCTTAGTAACCACTTGATTTATACTTGGTTATAACACTAAGAACTATCTTTTGATTTGTACTTAAAGTACATAAACAAGTAGTTTAAACTTGTTACTCTTAAAATCAAAAGAAAGCTTCTTATTTTGGTTTATACAAGTCCTTTGAACATTAATTTGAGCTTAAATCTTTTAGGACTAAACCAAGGCATCTTGAACTTGTTTCTTAATCGAAACTTAGTTCATATAATTCGGCAACTACTTGAATTTTATTCGGCCGAATTCTATTACTTTTTTATATATTTTCTCGCACTAGTTTAACGCATAATAGCGGCCCTCATTATTTTTTAACAAGTTACTTTTATGTACGTGTGAGTTGTGTTTATATGCTTGTGTGTGGTGTTTAATTTAACGTTCGTGTGTGTTTTACATTCACGCATTTTATATACTTTCCGCACTAGCATTAACGCATTACAGCGTCGCGATAGCCAAATTACGCATAGTAATATATTTTCGGGCTTACGCCTAGAATATTATATTTGGCCATTGTGTTGTGAATCTTGGCAATATAATATTTAATGCAAGTGTTTAACACTTGTATGCCTTGAGTTAGTAGATTGTTTAATATTCTAAGGAATATTTTTAACTCGCTTTACCTCATATTTATTTGTGTTGTTTTACAAAAGTAAATTATATATTTAATTGTATTTATATTCGGCAGCACCGAATATTTATATAAATTAATATACTCGGTATTTATTTATATTAACGAAGTCTAACTCGTTAATATTTATATTTCCTCCATTGATCTAGTTTTTATACTAGTTCATTCTTAATGGTCAAACTTAAAAGGAATTTCAAGTCGTAGTACTTGTATTATATCCTTTGACGTGAGGTGAAGTGAAGTGAGGTGATTCTCGCTCGATGCACGGATTTTTTTAATAATATATGAATTTTTTTTATTAATTTGAATTAATATTTTTAAAACATGAATTTTGGAGGCTTAAATTTTTAAGTGAGATGATTTTTTTTTTTAGATAAGCGAAGTTTCATTAGCAAGAAACCAGGGGGAAACCCAGGTCGAACCATACATAATGCTTTTAGTACATAAGCATGAAGACCACAAGAGGACCTCCTAACAGCTAAATAACTACTCCCTTCGTCCCATCCATTTGTTTACATTTCTGAAAGAGTGTCTGACACGCATTTTAAGGTGTATGTAAAATATAGTTCCGTAACTTATTTTTACAATTTTATGATTTTGAATAAAAGTAGAATGTTTATATTTTTATTTAAAAAAAGAAAAATTTAAAAATAAGTTATAGAACTACACTTTATATGCATCTTAAAATGTGTGCCGGACACTCTCTCAGAAACGTAAACAATTGGTTGGGACTGAGGGAGTAATTACCTGCCTGAATACATAAAACAAACTAAAAATAGGATGTCATCCGTGATATTTCTAGAAAAGTAGGGATTTTAGTTAGAAAATATATAAAAGATGATAGGTTTTAATTGAAAAAGATAATCGGTTAATTATTACTCCCTCCGTCCCCCTCAATAGTTTACATTGGAGGGGGACACGGAGACCAAGGTAAAGGATAAAAAATGAGTAAAGTTAGATAAAAAGTGAGTAAAGTGGTGGGACCTATCAATATTTAATAATAGATTTGAGATAGTAAAGGAAAGTAGTGGGTGTAATAGTGTTTTTTATAATTAAATATGAGATAGTGGGAGAAAGTAGTGGAGAAAAATTACTATTTTTGGTAATGTAAAGAAATGAGAGGGACGACCCAAAATAGTAACTGTAAAGAAATGAAATGGACAGAGGGAGTGGTAATTATAAAATTATAATTTTATTTTATTAAATAGAATATAATTGGAAAAAAAGAGATCTTAGTTAGAGAAAATTAAAAAGGTAACATGTTTTAGGTGAAAAGGATAATTGATTAGTTTATAGTAATTATAATTTAATTATGTAATTATACTAAATAAATTTCTCGTAATAATCAATGTTGCCCGTGATATTTCTAGAAAAAGAGAGATTTTAGTTAGAAATAATAGAAAACATGATATGTTTTAGATGAAAAAGGTAATCGGTTAATTATTAGTATTATAATATTATTATTTTATTCTATTAAATAAAACCGCCCGTTGTTGTGGAATAAAAACGAGGATTTTAAAATTACGGCTAGGGTTTGTATGTATTAAATACAAGGGATGGTGAGCTTCGAGCTTTAATGGCTGTTCTTGCGTTCGTGGCTAACCGCCCCTCACAAGATGCCTACGTATCTCTGTATTGCTAGAGAATCAAGCCAAGACGTAGTTCTGAGAATGAGGGGTCAGGCCCTTATATAGGATGAGAAGCCTTAGAATCGTAGTAGGGTTAGGTGACTTGGCGGACAAGTCACCTCCTCTAGGAAGGTTTTAGACTCCTTCCTTGTAGGAGTCAGTTTCCATGTTGAATTAGGTGCCTTGGAGGCTAAGTCAGGTAGGAGTAATATCCTTGTTTGACTCTTATTGCTGAGCTGTTTTTCACCTCCAATATTAATTACGAAATTAATATTTAAAATATGGTTTTGGACCCTGTTGGTGGACCCCACGTTTAGACCATACCGGGTCTAATTAATGCAACACTAAATGTGTCTTTAGGGCTTATTTTTAGCCCATATCATTTGCCCCCCAACTTCTAGGAAAACTGATCAGGTTTTCGTAGAAGTTATATTTGCCTCAATCGAGACTCGGGGTTGTTTTTATCCCTTACCTGGGACTTCTTAATTTTCCTACCCTTATATGGGAATTTTGGTTTACACTGGTGTTTCACGAGTATCGTCTTGATTGTAAAGTGTGGAGCGACCTACACATTTACGACGATTGGCCTTATTTAAGGCTTTAATTTGTGCTTGCTTTTAGCAATTTCGGCACTAAAGCTTTTATGCATTATTAGCATAAATTATTGCTCAATTTGTCAAGAAAATATTTCTATAATTTTCCTCGTATTTTCTGTACTTTTCCTAATATTTGAGGAATTTCCATATACCCACAGGTATTTATTTCAATTATTTCTAATATTTTAGGAATTTTCTTGTACACACAGGTATTTTCCTTAATTATTTCTAATAATTTAGGAATTTTTATGTACCCACAGGTATTTTCCTTAATTATTCCTAATAATTTAGTAATTTTTATGTATCCACGGGTATTTTTCGTAATTTTTCCTAATAATTTAGGAAATTGTTTGTACCCACAGGTATTTTACTTATTTATTCCTAATAATTTAGGAATTTTTATGTACCCACAGGTATTTTCCTTAATTATTCCTAATAATTTAGGAATTTTTATGCACCCACGGGTATTTTTCATAATTTTTCCTAATAATTTAGGAAATTTTTTGTACCCACAGGTATTTTCCTTAATTTTTCCTAATAATTTATGAAATTTTTTTTACCCACAGGTATTTTCCTTAATTATTCCTAATAATTTAGGAATTTTTTATGTACCCACAGGTATTTTCGTAATTTTTCCTAATATTTTAGGAATTTTTATGTGCCCACAAGTATTTTCCTTAATTATTCCTAATAATTTAGAAATTTTTATGTACCCATAGGTATTTTCCTTAATTTTTCCTAATAATTTATGAATTTTTATGTACCCACAGGTATTTTCCCTAATTATTTCTAATATTTTAGGAATTTTTATGTACCCACAGGTATTTTTCTTGTCAACTTATAAAGTTTAGGGACCTGTTTGTAATTTTATAAACTATAGGGGTCTTTTCATAAAATTATAAACTGCAGTATTCTTTTTGTAAATGTTGCAGAACTTGGGGTACCAAATTGCACTTTTGCAAAAAATATTAACCCCAGTTTTTGGTCGAAATAAGCGTTAATTTTCTTGCTGGTCGAACGGTTTCTCGAGCAGAATCCTGGTCTTTTTCGACCAGGTTTTTGGTCGAACCTCTTTTTTTTTTTTGTATTCTTCCTTTTTTAAATATTATTATTCAATAATAATATTTCTTTTGTCCGAATCTTGGATAATTTCGATCCCCAAATCCGAGGTGTCCCACTATGATAAAATTTCATTCGAATAAAATCCGACCCGGATTTTATTATTATTATTTTTAATAATAATAATTTTTGTAATTTTAGAGGGGTCATCAGCCCTAATATTTTCATAATTTACGATCGTATTTTTGGCCTCATTGACTCGAAATTCGTCCTGAATTGAGGTCATTCATGACTCTAGGCACATAAAAATTTTCATTATATAGCTCTCTTTTTTTTGTACCAGGATTTGTGGTTTTTTATATCAGGATTTTCGATCAGGAATGCTGGCCCTTAGATCAGGATTTTCTATCAGGAATGCTGAACCTTAGATCAGGATTCTGATCAAAATAAGGGCCTTCCCAGCTTTTTGGTCGAAAGAATTTTAGATCAGGAATCCTGACCCTTAGGTCAAGATTTTCGATCAGGGATGCTGACCCTTAGATCAGGATTTTCGATCAGGAATGCTGACCCTTAGATCAGGATTCTGATCGAAATAAGGGCCTTCCCGGCTTCTTGGTCGAAAAGATTTTTGATCAGGAATCCTGACCCCTAGGTCAGGATTTTCGATCAGGGATGCTGAACCTTACATCAAGATTTTCGATCAGGAATGCTGACCCTTAGATCAGGATTCTGATCGAAATAAGGGCCTTCCCAGCTTCTTGGTCGAAAGGGTTTTCGATCAGGAATCCTGACCCCTTCGACCAGGATTCTGATCGGAATAAGGGCCTTTATTTGGATGACATGTGGCCTCTCCGAGCCTTTAGCTCCTTACAGCTAGCTTCCGTGCCCCCGTGGCATCGTTTGGCAACCAGCCATTATCAAGGTGTGCTTTGATAGGATCTATCCAGCATCCTCCTATTCTGATAGGAGCAATAAGCTTAGAATCAATTGTAAGGGTTCTCAGTACTTGGAAGTAGATGCTCCCAGAATGGGTCTCGACCTCTGTAGAAGCATACTGAGAGAAGGCATCGGCCTTTGTATTTTCCTCCCTTGGGATATACTCAGCGTGGCACTCGTTTAACTGGGCTATCGCAGCTTTCACAGTCCTCAAGTACTTGGCCATATTCTTTTCTCTAACTCAAACTCTCCATTGACTTGTGAGACTACCAGCTTTGAGTCTCCACAGACTTTCATGTTCTTGACCCTCAGGGCTCTTGTCAGTCCAAGGTCGGCTATCCGAGCTTCATACTCCGCCTTGTTGTAGGTTGTTTGAAAGTCCAACTTTAAGGCATACTCGAGTGTGAACCCATCGGGGCTTTGTAAAACTTAACCTGCACCACTGGTTTTTGTTTTTGATGCCCCATGAAAATAGAGCTTTTTGTTTTTGATGCCCCATCAAAATAGAGAATCCAATACTCCTTCTTCTCTTCCAGGGGTTTCTCACCTTGCTGACCTTCCTGGTCTATTATCTCCTGCCCCCCGACTTCTTGGTTGTCAATGGTATATTCAACCATGAACTCAGCTAGAGCCTGGGCTTTGATGGCCGTCCTATGCTTGTACTTAACATCAAATTTTCCTAGTTTGATTGCCCACTTGATGAGCCTTCCATTGGCTTTCGGGCTATGCAATATGTTTCTTCAGCCGGTGTTCCATCAGGACTTCAACGTTTGTCTTTTATCCAGGGTCCTTCAAGGACTTAAACTCTTATCTGCTGTGACCTAACTCTACCCTTCGGGGTATGCATTTGTTTGTTTCCATTCGTGTATTCTTTTATTTTCGGTACTTAGTCATCTTTGACTCACACATCAGGTGCTTGGCACATACACAATCAATGAATGGAAAACAAACTTGCATTAATAACTTGAAATGGGTTCAACCCTTACATAGAGTACTATTGTCCTACTTGAAGCAACATGCTCTGGAATGGTTTTAATGAACCTTATTTCTACTTCTACTAGATAAATATGAAGCTAAGTCCTACTAGGATAACTTAAGCCCATCGGGGCTTTGCAAGACTAGGCCTGCACCACTTGATTTTGTTTTTGATGCTCCATCAAAATAGAGCGCCCACCAATCCTTCTGGTTTCCTCATTCTTATTCTGAAGTTCACTTCCTGCTTGGGGTACTACCTTCTGCCCCCCGACTTCTTGGTTGCCAATGGTACATTCAACCACAAAGTCAGTTATTGTCTTAGCCTCAATGGCTGTCCGAGGCTTCTGTGTGATGTCCCCTGCTGACCTTTCTTGGTGTTCCTTACCACTGCGGACATCCATGTCTTCAGTCTGAAGGACATGCCCCCCGACTCCGTCAGGCCTTAACGAGGCTACATAACAGCTTCGTGCCATCTTTTGATCACCTTTATGTTCTCCAACACCATTCCTGGTTGGGAACTTTATCTTCACATGATAAGTTGAGGCAATAGCCTTGAATGCATGAAGTCCAGTCCTTCCAAGGATAGCGTTGTACGTTGAAGCCGCCTTGATTACCAAAAAGTTCAACATCTGAGTGGCCTCCTTGGGCTCCTGCCCAATAGTTACAGGTAGCTGAATAGTCCCTTCAACTTTGGATTCTACTCCATTAAATCCATATATAGGCATGTTATTAGGGGTCAACTGAGAATCAGTGTATCCCATCTTCACAATCGCATCATGAAACAGAATGTCAACGGAAGCTCCATTGTCTATCAAGACTCGCTTCACCTCCGAGTTTCCAATCACAGGAGTTATGACCAACGGGTCGTCATGGGGGAACTTCACCCCTTCCAAGTCTGAGTCATCAAAACTAACCGCTACCTCAGTTTTTGCACGCTTCGGGGCCTCTCCCACGATGTGCAACACCTCTCGGGCATAAGCCTTTCGAGAGTTCCTAGTTGTCCCGACCGCAGTCGGGCCTCCTGAGATCATGTTGATTACTGGCCCTCGGGGCTGTGGGTTGCGATCTTGATCTTCATCCCTTCTATTATAGTCTCTTCTCTGATTACCACGGTCTTCACCCTTAGTGAAGTGGCTCAGTTTCCCTCTACGGATCAAAAACTCGATCTCATCTTTGAGTTGCTTGCAATCGTTAGTGTCATGCCCCACGTCTCTATGGAATCTGCAATAATGATTCTGGTTTCTCTTTGCGGGATCACCCCTGAGTGGCTTCGGCCATCGAAAATCCTTATCATTCTCAATGTCCAACAAGATTCGACTCCTGGGAGTATTCAACCTTACATACTCAGTGAACCTTGACCCTTGGTTCTTCTTAGGGGCAGAGTCGGAGTCCTCGCTAGTTCGGGGATACTTATCCCTAGCATCATACTCCAGATCATCATAGTCCTGGTCTTGCTTTCGCTTCTTGGAGTCATTATTACCTCCTCCTCCACCTATGGTGGTTTCTTTCTTCATGCTATCCTCATCTTTAATATACTTATCAGCCCTTCGTTGGAGCTCAGCCATATTCTCAGGGGGATGCTTTGCTAATGACCTTTTAAAGAAGAGGTCAGTAGTTCCGTGCTCTAAGGCTACCATGGCCACCTTATTTTCCAAGTCAGTGATATTCAACGTCTCCTTAGTGAATCGCTTGAGGTAATCTCTCAGATTTTCATTTTTCCCTTGTACCACGTTCATAAGGGATGCAGAGCTCTTCTCATGAACTCTTCCACTAATGAATTGGCTGACGAAAGCAGCGCTCAATTCCTTAAAAGACCCAATCGAGTTTGCAGGCAAACGGTTGTACCACATTTGAGCCATACCCGATAGGGTTTGAGGGAACGCCATGCACTTCAGGGCATCCCTTGCAGGCTACAGTAGCAATGCGTTCGAAAACGTCCTAACATGATTTGCGGGATCACCCGTTCCATCATAAGCCTTGATCGTCGGCATCTTGAACCTCTTAGAGATACGAGCATTCATCACCTCCTCAGTAAACGGTGGTGTGGGATCATCGGAATCTCCAAGTGGCATGAGATCCTTGGGGTTACTCCTGAGGGTTTCCACCCTCATAGCTTCTTTTGTTGGGACATCGACCCTCTTCTGTCTTCTTGAGGACCTCTCCAAATCTATAACGGGAATCCTTCCTGAGATTGGAGGGGGTCGAATCAGACTATGTCTTGCCCGTTCCCTTGCTATGTCATCCTTTAGCCTTTGGATCTCAGCCTCATGAGCCTTAATCCTCTCCTCAGCCGTTTGTGGAGGTCCATCATGGATTCCTTGGGTCCTCGCCCGAGGTTCTCTGCTAACACGTCGCCTCCTTGGATGTTCATCACGATCATCATCCTCAGATGACGATCATCAGAATAGGAGCCAGAGTAGTCGTCCTGATAAGGACCCAATCCTCTAATATAGGGTGGATCCTGTGTTTGCATGGCATGTCCGCTTGGCCCTGCTCCCCGAGCAGCTGGAGGGTGGTTAGGCAGACCATACCTCGGGTTAGTATTCAAGGGGAGATCCGTGGTGTGGATCAGTAGCCCTGGTGGTGGGTTGTCAGGATTAAAAAGAGGAGAGACCACCATCAGAAGAGGGTTGGTTCCTCGTCCTATTTGGTCGATCAGAGGCAGCGTACTCTCAACGTGGGGAATCGCCCCTGATTGTTGAGAAACTTGAGACTGGGTGATCACCCCTGATGTTGGGGGAGCCTGTTGGATGATCGCTCCTGATGCTGGGGGAGCCTGTTCGGTCAGGGGTGGAGCAGAGCTGAATGGCACGGCCTCAGTTACAACTGGTGTTGTTCTTCGTGTTTGAACTATAGTTGATGTTGTCTTCCCACAGACGGCGCCAAATGTTGTGGAATAAAAACGAGGGTTTTAAAATTGCGGCTAGGGTTTGTTTGTATTAAATACAAGGGATGGTGAGCTTCGAGCTTTAATGGTTGTTCTTGCGTTCGTGGCTAACCGGCCCTCGCAAGATGCCTACGTATCTCTGTATTGCTAGAGAATCAAGCCAAGACGTAGTTCTGAGAATGATGGGTCAGGCCCTTATATAGGCTGAGAAGCCTTAGAATCGTAGTAGGGTTAGGTGACTTGGCGGACAAGTCACCTCCTCTAGGAAGGTTCTAGACTCCTTTCTTGTAGAAGTCAGTTTCCATGTTGAATTAGGTGCCTTGGAGGCTAAGTCAGGCAGGAGTAATATCCTTGTTTGACTCTTATTGCTGAGCTATTTTTCACCTCCAATATTAATTACGAAATTTATATTTAAAATAGGGTTTTGGACCCTGTTGGTGGACCCCACGTTTGGACCATACCGGGTCTAATTAATGCAACACTAAATGTATCTTTAGGGCTTATTTTTAGCCCATATCACCCGTGATGTAATTGGGAAAAGAGATATTTTAGTTAGAGAAAATATATAAGATAACGTGAAAATTATAAAGGTGACGTATTTTAGGTGAAAAAGGTAATTCATTAGTTTATAGTAATTATAATTTAAATATCTTATTTTACTAAATAAAATTGCTGGTAGTGTTTTTATAAAATGAGAAATTAATGTTGCCCCTGATATTTCTAGGAAAAAATAGAATTTAATTAGAGAAAATAGAAAAGATTATACGTTTTCGCTAAAAAGGTAATCAGTTAATTATTAATATTATAATATGATTATTTTATTTTTATTAAATAGAACCGCCAGTGATATAATTGGAAAAAGAGAGATTTTAGTTAGAGAAAAGGTAATGTGTTTTGGCTGAAAAAGGTAATTGATTAGTTAATAGTAATTATAATGTAATTATTTTATTTTATTAAACAAAATTGCTTGTAATGTTTTTAAAAAAGAAAAAAATTTAGTTAGATAAAATATAAACGATATTAATATTTTGTAAATTTCAGAAGATATATTTTAATTTTTGTAAATCAATGATTATAATTTATACTAAAATTAAAATGCCTACATTTTAATAATTTTTTTGATATAAAGGGTACACATATAGTATGTTGATATTATAATTTATATAATATGTTGAATAAAAAATATATGTAAAAGATAAATGGTTTATGTTGGGCCTTCCACCACTACCTAACCCTAACCCAGTGTGTTTCTTTTTCCTCATCTTGTGAGTATGTGACTGTCTTATTTATCAAAAGTTTGCTCCAATATCTGTAACTTGTAAGGATAGAACTTTAACAAAACATTTGATGAGAGTTTTAAGCCCTATAAATCACTCTACATGTATTATTCACACCAAATATGTTATTATGATACTCATGTATAACTACATGAAAATTAAGCATGCTAAGACCATGCAATTTTTACATGAAGCTGAAATATTTATAATGTGGCTTACTCCTGCTCTCTTTGCTCATGTGCAACTCTAAAATCACTTGCTCTATACTTCTGAATGCAAAAGTTACTTTGAGAAAATAATCTTATGTGAAACTCTCATTGCCGGCTTATTATGTTTGGCTACACAAAGAAGTTGTTGACCCTTTAACTTCACAAGTACAGATAAGTTGAATTGGGTATTATATAAGTATAAAAATTTATTAGGGAATAGACTGCATTTTATATTAGGATTTATACCAAATTAATGAAATTTTATTGTGAAGGTATCATACCTATTGCGATACAATCGATTTTGATACCAGCATTCTATTTTGTTATATTCAGGCAAGGCAAATGTAATGCTTTGATAGCAGTCACAAAGTGGTATGCTGTATGTTAGTACAAAATAGCACTGATTCTATCTTATCAATTTATACACATCTTAACATCAAAACAGATTCCCTCTAGTTGCTACCCATCAAAGTATAAACTATAATCAATTACTTTCCAATAAGCTTCACTGTCCATGCTCCACCAAAGTAGAGACCCACAAGTGGTCCAGCAAGAAGCAATTGCGTAAGAGGATCAGTTGATGGTGTGACTATAGCAGCTGCAACTACGGCTCCAACAACAACGTATCTCCAAATTGAAAGCATTTGATCTCCAGACACTAGGCCTACTTGTCCGAGTAGAAGTTGTATTACTGGAACCTGGATAAGAAAATGTGTTTAAACTAAACTAGTAGAATAGGTCAATACGAGTTTTGAACTAGCGAGACAAATGGCTGTCAGTTGTCCTGTTATAGTGCTAAAACCAGGATTCCATTTTCATCAATTCTCATGTTTTCCTCTATCACAAATAAACATTAACCAGAAAAGTATTCGTGTGTTGAGAAACAAGAATAAGATTATAAAGTGAAGGTAGGGTAGTTAATGAGTAAGAACAATACCCATATGCCCCATATAGAAAGAAATTGTACTGATGAAAGAATGATGTTTACCTGGAACGACAAACCTGTGCTGAACATGAGAACAAGCACAAACTCAAAGTACTGATCAATAGACCACAATGATTCCACAACCCCTTCTGCATAATTAACAAAAAAGTTCAAAGCTGCTGGTGTGAGAACTAAGTACGAGAAGACAATGCCCGTGTAAAAGAGCACAGATGATCCAATAACAATTGGCCCCAGGAATCTTCTCTCTGAGCTCGTCAAACCAGGCAGCACAAAAGCTATGATCTCGTAGAGAATCACAGGGCTCCCTAAAAGAAGACCACAATATCCTGATACCTGCAGTACATTTTGAAATCTGTATTATCTTATTTATAACTGATAGTATTGTTATCAGAGACTGCTTCGGCAGAAACTAATGTTACCAGCTTTTAATCAGTAACTCAGAGCATTACAGAACTTTGAACATATATTTGTGCACTCCAACATTGTTTTAAACGCACAATGCAAAGTGAAGCACAGAGGTATACCAGGGTATAAGCTCAATGCACGAAGCGAAGCATGCACTTCCTCAAAATAAAGCACATAATACACAGAAATCGGTACACACACACACACCACACACACAAATATTCATATGTAGATCCAAAACATGATAAATTGATTAAAAAACAATTTGAGAAAAATTAACACACAAGTCACATCAAAGTTAATGTAACAAACCTTATGTCGAACTTGTGTTCATAATAACAGAAGATATGGACTAGCGACCAAAGTGTATTCATTCTGTCAGATATACTAATTGTTCTTCATCAAGAATATTACTATGATCCTCAACACCCTCAGATTCTTTCTGTTATTCCTCATGGATCCAGAGAGGCATGCTTCCCTTTGTTGGTGATATGTAAGGATTCATGTGATTTGAACTAAAATAATACAACATTTATCTTCATCTTTTCTTCTTGGTTTATTATCTTATATGATTGTGACCTAGAATAATATAATATATATCATAATCTTTTTCTTTTTCTTTTTTAAATTTAAGAGTGACTCTAAGATTCTTACACCAATGTTTCAGAGTTTACTTTTTAAATTCTTAAAGCAATATCTATAGAATGTAAACATTGAATAAGTATCTTAGACTTGGAGCAGTTTACAATTGGCACAAAGCCATCAAAATAAACTGTACAGGGCCATGTTATTGTATAATGCGGCTAGTTGCAGAGATATATTAAACAGTGAAGTTAACTGGAAACTTGATAGTTAACTGTCCTCAACAAGAGAGAAGTATGTGAATATACAAAGCTGATATGTTTATAATGGTGACATCATTGATGTCCTTAAATGATTAGAAAAATAAACATTTCATCTCCGTAATAGATGTACTTACCAAATACTAATTGCAGTTGCCTTGATGGTAGACATGTCTAAATGACTGTATGATGAAAGAAACGACTGTATGATGAAACAAATAGCAGGGCTACCATCTCCAACAATATTAGGGTAAATGAAGGACAAAGAAAAATAACCTAAAAGTGGTGATGTGTTACAAGTAAGTGCCATATCAAAACTGATTACGACAACTAAAAAGAGAAAAGAATGCATGATTAATTTCAAGCTATCATATTGTATAGTATAAAAACGATTCGAACCTTTAAAGTTGTGAAGAAAAACTCTCCAGGAGCTAACTGAAGAAACCTAACACCTTGTGTTCTGACAGGAGCTTCAAGAATCATAATAAGGTCTTTTGAATAGGCAAAACATCCCAATATTGCAGCTCCAACACCCAAAACTGACACAAAAAGCCTCTCGCGCAACTCCTCTAAGTGATCATATATGGTCATTTCTTCATCTTCTGGAAGGAGCTCTTTACTGGGATAAAAGAAATTATAAATGGCACTTTCATTTCTGGAATTATCATTTTGTACCAAATCGCTGCTTGTGCCATCAGTCACCTCTGAACCAGAAATAAATAGTTGATGTTAAAATCTGCATAAGCCACACACACACACAAGTATATCACAATTATTTCTACCCTGGTTCTGAATATGCGTGGAACTTTTCTTTATCCTCTGTAACAGGGGAACTATGGAAGTCATCTAAACAAAAGTTAAGTCCCTGACTTGAACAACCTACTAACATGAAAACAATGCATCAAGCATACAATTTGTTGAACTATTACAAACCTACATCATTAAGCAAAATCATACAGATTTACAGAACCTGCTCTTTTTTTTTGCTGATTAATAGAATCTGCTATACCTATATGTTTACTAGAAAATTAAGAAGATCCGGTTAGATAATAAGCTGCAAAAGACAAGACAGAGGAAAGAATGAATACGACCTACTTACGAAGAATAAGTAGGTTTCATCAAAACTGACACAACCTCCTGCTATAGGGGGATTCCTCCAGCAGAAGAACAAATGTGGGTGCTTCATCTCAAAGGATTTGTGGCCCATGTTATAAACATTTTAAAATGATGGAGTAACTGGCTCAAAAGTGATTGGTTTATTTGTCATAACTGAGACTTGTGAAGAATTGTGAGGTGGTCCATAATCACCAGTCACTATTTAGTGCCAAAGTAAGGTGGTATCTGGTTGGGGTTGCTGAGCAACATGGCATTTCTCAATGTTTTAAGTTCAACTCTACTAGCATTATAAATAAAGTTATAATCGAAGACCGCTTTCCCTGCAAAATTTTGAAACACTATAACATATATATCACATGGGTACACTGCAACTAGCTCATTGACCCAATATGACACTACTCTATTAACATTGACGCTTGTCTACTAAGATAACAGAATTATCACTAGGTGACTTGCTCTTTTGGTTGAAGTAAATGGAATATGGAGCAAAAGAAATGAAATATAAAGTCATTTCGTCAACATTTATGCAACATTTTCTTTCTTCCATTTCATGCCACAAGTTTGAACTAGAGTTCATGCCTTAAAATATAAGAAAGGATACTTCTTCCTTTCTCCCAAAGTCCCAGTAATATCCTTCACAAATGGTATTACATAGAAATTTATAGTCTTATATTTCTTGGCTCTCACCTCTGCTATCGTTCTTTTCCGCCTCTGATATATTCTAGGAAAATTATCAAAAATACCATACTTTTTGATCTTTTTTTCAAAAGATAAGTAAAGTGATGGGTTAACCATGGAGAGCGGATGGATTAGACCTAGTGAACACAGTTCTCATGTTGTGGTGCCTGAGGTGATGATGTTTGTGATAAGATTAGAAGGTCGGAATGATGGTGTTATGAAGGAATCATGAGAGAGTTGTGAAAATGGGAAAAATCTTAGTAAATGCGTGTACCGATGATAAGATAGTCTCCAATTCTCTTCTCATTCATCGAGGCATATGCCTCCAACCGTAAATGAGAAGAGAATTATGAGACATCTTATCAACAGATCTTGAGTCACCCTCATAGATGTGCCCAATTATGGTTACGGTGACACTGCCAATTTCATTACAAGTGATGCAATTCTTTGAAATTGAGGACACAATTGAGAGAAAGTTATAAATTGAAGTGGCTATTTTATTATAAGGCTCCAGAAGAAGACAGTTAGATTAGACCAATTATAAGGTATGCTAGAGTTCTTCATCAGGTATATAATACCGTAGACGTTCATTTGAAGTTTGGGGATGCATATACAGTACTGAAATAATATGGACTTGAAATGTATATCATGCTTATGTGGTAACATTTCAAAACTTCAAATAGCACACACTAACAATTAATTCATCAAAAACACAATCATTTATTAAAAATGTTGACTGTAAGCTAAATGAAGCTACTGTCACAAACACAACTGCAATTTCGATGCCAGGAAAATAACATATGCACGGCAGACAGCAACAAAACCCTTAATTTGAAACTATAGCACAACATACAAGACAAATCAAATCCACCCCATCTCAATTGACCTAAAAATAAACACCCCATTCAGAAAAACAATAAAAAATGCATCAAAATGTAAACACCCATATTAAGAAATCAAGAAAATTATCCAAAAACACACCCAATAACCAAATCAATTTACAATATGTGTGTGTGTGTGTGTGTTTTGTACCTTCTAGTGGTGGTACAGGTTTGGTCTCTGTTGCATCTTCAACAGCAAAACAAACAAGACTACTAAACTTTCTATAACTATTTCTTTGATTTGAGATACCCAATTTAGGATAGTTTGAGCTGAAACTGAGCTGAGAAGATGGTCTGTGATTTGTGTTTGAGTTATTAAGACAACGTTTGTGGTGGTCTGAATAATTGTTGAGGTGTAAGGTGAAGCCCAGAGCACTCGTAGTTCCCATTTTTATGTTCTTACCTAACTAGATTCTGTACTTTCGTTTTAAAAGGAAAGACTAGTGATTCAGTACAACACGTCATATTTTGGTAAAAGTAATTTTATGGTCCTGAACTATTACTCATTTTTTATTTAAGGTGATTCAGTACAACACGTCATATTATAGGTAATTGAATTTTTAAATTTTTCTCATCAAAGTTCTTCCGTTAAAATTTGTTAAACGTCCGTTAACTTTTGTTGATGTGTATTATTAGGCATTTTTTATGTAAGTCCCTAAATTATTAGGCATTTATTATGTAAGTTCCTGAACTAAAAATTTAAATTTAAATCTCAATTTTATATTAAAAATCACATTTATTACTTTCATTCTAAAATCTTTTTAGTTAAGAACTTTATTTATTTTCTTTTTTAACTTTACATATATTTGTGTTCTGAAAAACATTAAAAAATTAATGTTTATGTACAATGATTTCATTTTAACTTTGTTTATATTTATATTTTCAGTAATTTTTATAAATTTGGTGTATACAATATAAAAAATTGTTTTATATTTATTCCTAACATGTAAATTTTAGATGTATATCACAGTTTGATGAATGATTTTTTTTATATAATTTCAATAAATTAGAATATATAATATTATAATTTTTTGTTTTCTAAAAAATAAATAAAATATTAAAATTTTTAATCACTTGATTTCTTTATATATAAGTCCATGTATTTTTATAGTTCATTTAACATTACTCATTTTAATATTAAAGAGTAATAAATGTGATTTTTAATATAAAATTGAGATTTAAATTCTCAGTTCAGGGACTTACATAAGAAATGCCTAATAGTTTAGGGACTTACATGAGAAATGCCTAATAGTAGGATGTCACGTCAGCAAAAGTTAACGGACGCTTGATGAATGTTAACGGAAGGACTTTGATGAGAAAAATTTAAAAGCCTATTAATTTACATTTTTAGTTCAGGGACTTAGATAAAAAATGACTAATAGTTCAGGGATCTTAGCATTAATTTTTAGTAAATACTACCGTATAATTTAGAAAAATTGGTTAAGGAGAATAATATAAATAAATTTAAAAACAAAACAATAAAAACGTGAAAGAAGGCAAATTCAACAGCAAGATTAATTGAACAATAAGGATGATAGTATTGTTTTTCCATTGAAAAAAAATTTCGATTTTTGGAATATTTATTAAAAAACCGTGATTGTACATTTATTGATTAATCTCATTGCATAAGATCATGAAGCAAAGTACAAATAGTGTTTCCATAAGGAACACAGGAACTAGTAATTCAAGAACTTCAAAATACATAACACAAACATGCAATTTCTTAGAACAAAAACTATGTTCTGAGTCTTCTTCATATACAATCTCTCGTGCATAAACATATAGTATCAGTTAATACGATTTAATAGGGCTCTTCGTCGTCTTCAGCAGCAGGATAATCAAAATTGATCTGACCACAATCAACAATTGTTACCGGCATAGTAGTTGATCCATCTGGCAATCCAACATTCTCCATGGCCTTGACAACATCCATACCTTGTACAACTTCACCAAACACGACATGTTTCCCGTCCAGCCAATCTGTCTTTGTTGTACAAATGAAGAACTGGGATCCATCAGCTCCCTTTTCAGTATTCACCATAGACAATGTGTTTTTTTACAAAACATAAACGGACTCTCCTCCACTTCCATCATAAAGAGTGAAATTCCCTCCATGGCACATGACTCCTGGAATAATTCGGTGAAAAGTGGATCCCTTGTAGTGTAAGGGTTTGCCCGACGTCTTGCTAATTCCCTTTATTCCTGTGGAAAGAGCACGGAAGTTTTGAGCAGTGATTGGAGTGGTGTCATAAAAAAGCTTGATTATGATACGACCAGATGATGTGCCACCTATTGTGATATCGAAGAAAACTTCAGGAGTCATGTTCAGCCCATAAGCCTTTCCATTGACGATCTACCCACAGTCTGCTACGATCACGGGTTGGGTAGGCTTGTGAGCGGATGAAGGAGTAGTAGATATAGAATTCATCACATCCAAGCCGCTGACAACTTGCCTAAAAACAGATTAGCAAGCTTGTTTTAGGAAAGTATTTGTTGAAATGTAAACACAAACACACCGTATTAACTTACTTAATATTGATAATTTAGCTCACTGAATGACAAATTTTTTATTTTGTAGTATGTAATTTGTATTTATTGAATGAATATAAATTGTGTAATTAGGGATGGGAATTGAGTCATTTTAAGATTGAGAAGTGTCATCCCATCTATGATCTTCAAATCTGAACCTTTCTTGATCCCAAATCGGAATTATTTTGCTCCCCAACACCGTCGCAACTTGAAAATAGGGATTTCTACGAGGAATTGGAGATTCTTATACTCCTTTTTATTTTTTAAATAAAACTTTATATATTATATAATTCGTGCATCGAAGGGTTTTTTTGCGGGTAAAAGGAATCTAAAAACACCTTTAAATTAATTTCCTAAAATTAATTTAATAAATAAATTTGTTAAAATTAATCTAATAAATCAATGAAATTATAATGGAAAATAGTAAAAAAAAAAATTCATTAATAAAATTTGATTTGACAATATTAGCTACAATCTCATCTCCATGAAATACATGTTCGCAATTTTATTTTTTATGTTTAAAATAATCATATATTTAATTTTTTTAATTCTATTTAAAAGATGTAAAGAACTTATATAAATACATACTCTATTTGATGTGAATTTTCCTCTTCAATCCTCATTAACAAAACGGTTTTTCTGATGTGTGCCCAAGAACATATGTTAAGAATCCGTGCTTACTTAGTTGTTAAATTTTGATTGGTAAAAATTTAACTAATAATGATGGACCACCTGCATGCACAAAAATCTAAACTAATTAAAATTTTTCAATTCAACAAATACGAATTTTTAGCATGTAGACAAACCCTTAACAAAAACACGATCCAGTTTTTCTTGTACCCATTGTTCTGTCCCTCTTCCCTTTCTTCTCACTAACCCATAACAAGTCATTAAAATCTACCAAAACTACCCATGGTAACGACCGACTGAGAAGTAGGGGTGTTCATGGGTTCACCAAACCGATCAAACCGATCCAACCCGACCCTTTTTTCGGCCGTTCAAACCGATAAAAAAAACCTGATACTTGATTAGGTTAGAAAAATTTCAAACCGATTTAAATGTGTTGGATATGGGTTTTATATTTTTTTGGCCAACCCAACCCAACCCGATTTAAAATATTAATTTTATTTGATAATTTAATATAAATCTATATATTATATGCAAATATGCATTACACAATATATCATACTTTTATTTATAGATGTATGATTACATTTGACGTGTATGTATTTGATTTACGATATAATTTACATTACTAAAATTATAATATTAATTAAATTAAATACTAACAATAAAATCGTAAGTTATACGTAATTTAATTTTACTTAAATTCTCAACATGAGCAATACTTTGCGGGCTTTAAAATTTTTTTATAAAATTATTTAACCCATTCAAACCGAACCAACCCAAACCAAACCGATTTACAAAGGGTAGGGTTGGGTTACGAAATTATTTTTTACGGGTTGGGTTAAAAATTTTCAAACCGATTTAATTGGACCGGGTTGCAAAAATGCCCTCAACCCGGCCAACCCGACCCGCGAACACCCCTGCTGAGAAGCCAATAAACGAAGCAAATTCCAAGACTCCTTTCTTCTTGCCTTCTGGATATCCATAAAAACAAGTAAGTCTCCACGGCAACTGATTTTGTAAATTAACCTCTGTGTCGATATGATTAGGAGAATAAGTTTTGATTCTGTTCTACTTCATCACCAATCTCCGTATCTAGCCCAGTTGCTTGTCCTTTATTGTAGCCCATAACCTGGTCTTGATCCAGCCCATATCTTTCCTTGTGCGTGGTCTTTTCTGTTTTGAAATTATAACCCCAGTATCAAAGACCTTATCCAGCTCATTAAAACAATTTTAACTATGAGATATTCATTCGGATTGGGAGCAGACTAAGGTCGATTATTTCTAGGGTTTTTCGAAATTCAATCATGGCCTGCTTATACGATACTCTTGTAAAACCAGCACCGCTGTCAAAAGCAAGGTCAGTTAATGTTGTTGATGGGTCTAGCAGTTCTATGTATATGCTTGTATCGCTTGAGGATCGTGCTGGTTTTGTTTTATATCGAATTGATCCCTTGTCTCATCTCGAAAATAATGATTGTTCTTCACATGAATTGCGTCCCCTTCTTGTTTTTCCCAGTACATGTTCTCGTATGGAAATCGAGTATTTTAGTTGTATTAAATTCGGATCAAAGTTATATTTTTTCGGCCTTGATCATTATTTTGATTCTTTCGGTATACATGAAGAGAGTGTAAATGTTTACACTATTGAAGAAGACGATCTTATGGGTATTAATTTAAACCTAGTGAATACAATTATGTAAACAATTTCAAACAACTCTTTACCAAGACTAAGAACCCAATGTTTGGTCCTAAATATGTTCCCACTATTTTCGTTGCCAGTCAAAAACTGTATGTCATGTCCAAGTACTATACTGAGACTTTATTTGAAGTCTTTTCTCCAGTTGACGAGACTTGGCAAGTCTTGCCAACTCCGAACGATGAACCGCTTGGTAAAGGGGTATCTGTTGTTTCAGAGCAAAACCAGACATTCTATTACATCGCAGCTGATACCCTTTTGTCCTTCAATCTAAAAACACATGAATGGACTATACCCCCTGATTATTTTGATCATGATTGTTATACTAATATGGATGATGTCCATATATATCCCCGCCCTCCTCCTGCATTCCTTGACAAATGTGTTTCATTTATCGGTGATATGGCTTTTGGTTATGTCTATGATCATGATGCCAAAACCTATTAGCATCTCGGACCTTTTCTTCTGAAGAAGAATTAATGAAACCTAACTTAGCTCCTGACCGAGATTTCTTGGAAGTGTTGAGAACCTCCCGCTTTACCTACATGTCTGAACATTATGAGTTGTACTCCGACTACATCGTTGCTCTGCAAGACTTGGATGGCAAACAAGTACTATGTATTGTGACTTATGGCACTAAGTTACCTGATGAGAATGGAGATAACGTTGACACCAAAACAAGCTGCGTAGCTCTGAGCTTTTTTGATATCCCTGGCAATTTCTATACTTCAGAAGAGAGGCCTGTCCAGGAATGCAATGTTCCCGCTTCTTTTGCGGATGAGAAGAAGGCTGAAGATGGTGGTCTGGTCAGGAGATACTTCAATGCCAAATTTAGGCACACTGCTCATTTTATTATCAATAGTTCTCACCTTTGTACTCATGGCCAACTCAAGGCATGTTTCTTTTGATTTTTATATGGCCAGCGCAAGTAGTCTTGTTTCAATTGAATGTACTCATGTTAATTGTAAGTTGTAACTAATAATAACATCATTTTGAGAGTTTTCACTGTCTTAGTTGACACCCTTGGAATTTGTGTTGATCTTTTCAGTTCCTTTCATAATATATGGTTCTGCCATTTAGAGCAGGATATAGGTTCACAAGAAATGTCTTCTATTAATACCATTGCAGAAGCGTGCTGATGATTGGCCATTCTTAAAGATTCCTGTAGGCTATAATGATGCTCAAATGTTAGACATCTGATGCGTTTATATCTTTTAGAGTAAAAAGCACTTCGTGTACTTCAACTTATACGAAATCTGCACTTGGGATACTATAGTTCAAAAACCCCTACTTGAAATACGGCACTTTCAAACTTTTTGCACAGTGTGTACTTCCGTCAATTTGCCTCTAACGTCGTTACCTTGGTGAGGGCAGTTTGGTCCTTTTAGCCCTAAAATCAAAATAATTAGAAATATGTACTAAAAATATATTGAGGCACCATTTCTCACATCCCTTTTACAAACTAAAAAGCTTGGCGACTATACATACATACATATATGGCAAACAAGAGGTGAACACAGTTAATAAGGGGGGTGTTCGAGAGGTTGTGTAGGGGATATATAAGGAAACGACCACCACCGTTGCGGTGGTGGTGTTAATTGGTTTAAATCGGGATATGGTGGTGGAGTGGTGTTGATCGGGGGATGAGGGAGACGGGAGAGATTAAGAGAAGATAGAGGGAGATGCGAGGGCGGAGGGAGAGAACGGAGAGAAAGTGAGAAAGTGGAAAGGAGGGGGATGTCGAGAGAGGGATAGTCGGAGATGTCGAGAGAGGTGGGGAGATTGAGAGAGAGATGGAGGAAGGTGGAGAGAAAGAAGGAGGAGTGTTGATGTTGTGTGCAGTCGGAGAACGGGAGACGACCACCATCGTGTGGTGGTGGTGTTGGTCTGGAATCGGTGATAGCGAGAGGAGAGGAGAGGCGTATTGGGAGATGCGGAGAGGGAGATGAGGAAGGAGGGAGATGGGAGATGGGAGATGTGGTGGCGTGAGAGATTGATTATGGGAGAGATTGATCGAGAGAGAGAGAGAGAGAGAGATGTACGTGAGAGAGAGATGGCAGAGAGATGGGAAAGAGATTGAGGGTGAGAGAGAGAGACGGGAGACAGGGGAGGAGGGGGTGGCGCGTGGGGCCGCGTTGAAGTCACTGAACCCGCAAAATTTGATGTCAAAGAAGATAACAACCTGTCTCTAGTTGAGTATGAGTTGGTTAACGTTGAAGTGTGATAATCAGGATTTCCAGCCTTCAATCTCTGTCATTGTCTATGCCATAAGATGTACTGACATAAAGTTCTGCCACAACTGGGTTTGGTATACAAATCTCTTGAAGTCGTTTCTGTCTTTCAGCTGATAATATGAGTAATTGGAGTAGTTGGCATGTAACAATGACCCTTGTTAGATTGTTTGCTTCTGATACAGAAGCTAATGAATGAGTAGGTGAAATATTCGACTTACTCTTCCTTTGATATTGAATTCCTCTGTTTCCAAATTCTAATAATTGGATGTGTAATTTTGATTCTTAGGGTTTGTATGTGATCTAGCATTCTAGTCTAGGTGAACTATTGATCGAATGAATTAGCGTTATGATTTATAAAAAAATTAAAAAAATTGCATCTTTGTACTATACCGTGTCAATTCAAGCTGGTTCCATAGGTAGGATATATCTCTTGAGAAACTGAATTTTTGGTTCTGTTGCATGGCATGTTGATCGGAATTTTCCAGATTCCGGGAATGTTCTTGAAATTTCCGGCGAGTGTTCTTGTTAATTTCTTGTTTAATCTACTCCTCTACTATTGTCAAAAGTGTTTGTGGAAATTTCTTTAAAAAATACGATAAGTGCTGAAATGACCAAACTGCCCTAAAAAAAGTAACGGAGTTAAGTAACATTTGACGGAAGTACACACTTCGTAAAAAGTTTGAAAGTGCAGTATTACAAGTAGGGGTTTTTGAATTGTAATATCCCAAGTGCAGATTTCGTCAAAATTCAAGTACACGAAGTGCATTTTACTCTATCTTTTACTACTTGTTTTTTTTTCTAGTTTTATGTAATAATTAATTTACAATTGTAAACGAGTTAAGTCGAGCCGACTTTCCAATTCCAACAGATCTTTAGTCGAGTTTGGCTACTCTTTTAACAAAACGAGCTCATACCTGTATTCAAATCTCACTCGTATACCTTGTGCTAAAACTCCATTTCCATACGAGCTTCTAAATAGATTATACATGTATACAGTTAGTTGGAAATTCAGTACAAGGCAAACCCTAGAACTTAAAGTACAGATAAGGTGTTATTTTCAATATATTTAAGACCTTTGTCATCCTCATGAAAATGAACTTTTAGTAATAATTGTCTACAGTCCACTAAATGGATTCTCAGTTCCCACTACCTTCGAAAATTCCAAAAAAATAGTCTTGGGTTCCACAGGCACAGAATCAAGGCCACTAAAGGTATATACATTTTTTCCAGAGGGAGAGCACAAAGATGAGAACATTCTTAAAGCTTGGACAACATACCAGATTACTGTAAATAATAGGTTGGTATTGGCAGATCCCTTTATTAAGATTATTCATCAGCGTTTTGGGTTGAAGTTGATTACTGTAATTTTACTGCACTATATATAGATAAATGTGAAAGTGCCAGACCCATTATGACACTGTTTGAAATTGCTAATAATACTCATAAAATGTAGACTACTTCATATCAACATATTTTAAGTAACTAATTTGATTAAAAATACTCTGGACCATTAGTTGTGTTCAGCCTTAATAAAGCAGCAAAAGTATAAGCTGAATGTGCTGATGTAAGATGCTCTACAGAACAATGAAAAAGGCTTCTTATTTTCTACATAAGAAACTGTAAAACCTAAGAAGCATTTACAACTATAAAAATTAAAGTATATACATCATGGTTACCCACAAGACTTAATGAATCAAAGAATTAAGGGCCAGAAAAGTAAAATCATTGTCGCTTTCTCCTCAGAATCCGATGCAATTGAAAAGACCATGTGATCAAAAATATTACAAGAGTAACACCAACAGATGTCCAAAAAAGTACCAACCCCCTAGGCATAGGATTGGGGAATAACCCTGACATAAGGCCCAAACAAAAAGGATAAGTTTATGAACCACCAATGATTAAAAGGTATAGAAACACATGTAAAATACAAGTAATCAACATACCATGTCCAAATTTAATACATATAAGCAGCTCTATGATGCAGATTGCAAGGGACAGCCAACAAAATGCTCCAACCTTTTTCACCGGTTTTCTGATAATAATTGCAAGTAAAATAGGATCAATAACTGTTTGAGGTTAGTATACGTAACTAAATTAAGTTTCGTGCTGGTGTCCCAATGAGAGAATAAGACTGTACCTATCCTGTAGGTAGGAGTTGTACTCGCGAATTGTTGGTATTGCTATTAGCCACCACAAGACCAGCCTATACACAGTAAGGGGGTTCCGAGGAGGTATCCAAAGACAAAACTTAAGAAAGAACGTGTTAAGCTCCACAGTTAAGAACACGATGCAGAGACTTAAAACTTGAATAAATCGCCATGGACCAAGCAGAGGGTGCCACTCATCTTTGTCCCAATGTGCTGGCGTGAATTGACCCAATGTTCGTTTGACCTAACATTTAACAACAAAGTGTTAATGCTATAAGAGAATTTAAAGACTCAAATTTCATTTCTTATGACTAAAGAACAAGGTTTCATTTTTGGGAATGTACTAAATCAACTGTAGTCCTTAAAACCAGCACAATGAATATTCAATTTTTATCCTTGTGTTTATAAAATTACATCACTTAGTAGTTCCCACCTTATTTGCTTTAATATACTAGAAAACAAAAAAGGCACTATGCCGTGTACTTGGCTTTCATATGGCAAGCAGAAAAAGAAGTGTAATCACCAAAAAGAATACCAATCAGAGTCTTAACAAGTATAGCATGCGGTTCCATCATGCATGTTAACAGCAATTATATATACTAACATATTGACTGCAAAATATTTCTCCATAAATCACAAGTCAAAAAACATACTTTGCTATAAATACTTGGCTGACGACTTATTCCGACCCATTCATATGTTCTACCATCGAAGTACCTAACAGTATGCATTCCAGCCCAGATACCTGCATGGGACAGCCACTATAACTAATTAACACAGGGCCAGGTAACAAGTCCAACAAGGACTACACAAAATAGCTTAAACAAGTTGAAAGAAAAACATTTTTGTATGACCAAAGTTATTGCTAAGCAGTTCTCATGGCTAACTAGAGCTGAGATGTAGGCGAGGATCTACTGATTATAGAAAACCAAAACACAAGAGAAAGATATGGAAAATTCGTTAAGACAAAATTAATAGATTTATATTGGTTACAAGCCATGTATGGAAGATTCAGGGTAAGACAGTGAAATTATTGCACTCTATTACATTTTAAGCTCTTCCATATAAGATGAAAAAGAAGGGAAATTTCTGGTAGCACTTTAGACACATTAAACTTCAATAGTCTGAACACCAAGTGTAACAACTAACATGTCATTTCTCCTTCCCACACACAACATATACACCTGATCTCAAGACCACATGGTCTTTTGTTCAGATTATTTTTATGCAACGTTAGGTTCGACTTATAAATTCATTTCATAAAAACAGGAAAGTGAAAACTATTTTACATTAGCCAAGTTTACAATGTGATAAATAGAAAACATGACAACAGCATGTCAATTAACGTGGCAAACAGTATTATGGCTTTTAGGATACTCACCAAACCAATTGCAGATTAAGATATCAAGGATAATGCTGTCCCACCAGCACTCATTGAAATTTGGTAACATGTGACGGAAGGTAAGCTGCACATGTCAAGGAAAAAAATTGATAATAAAAGACAAGAAAATACAATGTGACCAGATAAATTTCTGCACAAGTGTTTGCAGGACGAGAATAGACTGGTCAAGAAGCAGACCTCCATTAACTCGAAGCCAATAGATAAAACCCACAAAAGGGGTTGATTCCGAATCATTATAGCCTTTCCCCACCATCCAAATATATGTGCTAGCACAAATTCATCAAAAAGTGTCTCCTGAAAAGGAATGATGCAATATCTGAGGTGATGCAGGGCAATATTCTAAACGCCAAAAAGACCGGGAAAATTGATCAAGATTCTCAGGCTAAAGACTATAGTAAACATAATAGTTTACAGATTTCCTAACCAATATATTGAAAATTTTAACCTGATAGATATCGAAAGAAAAAATGGTCAAACAGAACTTGGATATATTTCACTGTTGATGATGATGGATATATATATACATATGAACCCAACAAAAAAAATAATATAACACTGATTCTTCGACAGAATATAAAATTTCAGTTTTTTTTTTCTTTCTGGCTACAAACAGTGCAGTCAAACCAATAATTGTAAATAGAGAAACACTCTGTTACTTGAGACAAAGGGTTGTCAAAGAAGAAATCATACATAAACATTCTTGAACCTGTTTGTGGGATCATCAGGCATGTAAATGCGGCAATCAGCACCATAGGATCTTTCAGGGAGTTCTGCATTATTATTGCCAAAAGATGGTAAAACCAAGTGATCTAAGAATATACAGTCAATGACCAATTTTTTAGGAGTAAAGATATTAAATTTCAATATCAGCTTTTGATTCAGCATGCTCATAATTATGATGATACAAAATTCTACAAGGCTTTAAACACTTACCAACACCAAGATCGGGATGAAGAAACTTCATGAATTGCCGAGCATCATCACGCTTCTGCAATGATACAGGCGAAACAACATTTGTTGGTAACCATTCATCATACTCTAGTTAATAGAAGTCACAGAACTACATAGAATAGAAAGGAACCACAAATATTAACACTAATTCCATAGCATCTTCAACTGTTTGAAAGATCATTAAAACCACATCAGTTATCCAACTATTGGACTTCAAAGATATGTCCGAGATCTCCATTCATTAAATCAAATGTAATCACATCATCAGCCAATTACACATTCAGGAAAGCTAGCAGAAGGGGAAGCAAGAAGACAAGAAAAAATAGGAGAACAAGTTACAAATTAACTGCTGCAAAGAAAATTTTAGCAGATTTTATGCAACCAGTTTCTAGAATGTAAATCTCACATTATATACTGGGTACGAATTTTACAGGTTTTATCGGCTAGTTCTAATAGCATAAAACATCATTAACAAAGACAAAACGCAAAATTGTATTAGCAATTACAGACCAAAGAACAGACATGTGTATATAATACAGGCATATTAAGTCTAAGTTTTTACTGACCTGGAACAGCAAAAATGTTAGAGAAACAAGGTAGACAACAGCCATTCCATGAACTAAGCGCCATATGGCAGGATGTGGTCTAATCAGAACACTGTAAGACAAAAACGACTAACACAATTTAGAGCATTCAGACAATACCTTGGTGCAAAATCTCATGCCATAAATATTGATATTTAAAAAAACAAAAGCAAGAATCACTAAAGTAAATAGTCAGAAGGTAAGGCTGCCTTTAATTCTAAAGATGCCAAATGCAAAACTAACTGAGTCTGAAGTCACTTACGTAGAGGGAGCTTGCAGCAAGCAATATGCAAGAAAAACTGCAATCATTGCACATACGCCCCTACAGTCAAGTACCATAACTTTAGTATGTAATACAAAGTATAAGGAATACACAGACACATATACCACTTTATCGCGTGACAAGAACAGACCTTTTGACTGAAGCAACAATATCACCTGCTGCACTGTTTTCCGGATCAAGAGCTCCGCTTGCCCATCTAAACAACAATTCACAGAGAAATGTAAGGGCAAGAACCATAACTTTGGCAAACAATTACAATTACCACTCACAAATATACCGATACAATCAATCATTTATAGTCCACTAATGAATTACTAAATATATAAGTATCACGGATTTGGAATCAAGACAGATGTATGCAACAAAATCATAAATACAAGGATTGGGGACAGTATAAAGAACAACTCATGGAAAAACACTTTTCAGGTGAAACAATAAATCTTAATGTTTAGAAAGTGGGAGCAAGTTCAAAGAAACGACAGAGGTTAACAAAATTCTTTAGCCTAAAATCTAAATTATATAGGCCTAAACTAAACAACTGAATTCCTCGCCTCTTACGGACATCATTCAAACATCTTGTTACAGTTAACAAATGCAAAGGATTTGACTTCCAGCATTTAGGAAAATCCAAGCAAACATATGTAAGACAATATTCCCATTCCTCTAAAGCCTTCTGAAGGGGATTACTCCAGAGAGAACCTTTAAGAAAAGAATAACACTTAACCAGTACCAAGAAAACCCTACAGTAAACTTCAAAACCAAACGAAAAGAACAGATAGCTCTTAATATTAATAACTATAATATAAAATGAATATCTACAAAAACCATCAGTAAACAAGGAAAAAAGTCCATGAACTAAAGACCAGGAAACATGATCAATAAATAAAATCAGGTTGTTAAAAAAAAAAAAAGAGCAGCACAGTGAGCTTATTTATCGCATAATTATAAGTGGGAATTTTTCAAATACATCTAAAAACTCTTTGATATAATCTTAAAACATTTGAATTTGTAACATAGAGAAGAAGCATCAACCTTGGCAATAATCGAAAGGCAGAACCAGTTCCAATAACAAACAGGACCTATTGCAGACTTATAGACTTCAAGGCATTTCAAATTAATAGAAAAAAGACAAGACATCCAACAATAAACAATATCACAAACTAACAAGTTTATCAAGAAAAACATGTGATGGTTGGGAATAAACTCACATAAGAAGGCATGCACCAGCAAATAATAATGATATAGTACGTGGTCTGTATGCCCAGGCAGTCCATGGATCCAGGTCATCTTCAACCAATGATGTGCTCACGTCACCATTTTCACGAGCAACAACATCTCTTCTTCTAGATCTAGGTTCCATAGGCGAAACCACAAATATTTACACCCTTCACATTTCATAGGGAAAATTAAATTGAGAGAAGTTAATGTGAAGGGGAACATAAATTTTCTCCTCCAGAACATAAACATATACTAAAGCCGAGCTGTTTAAAAAAAACAAGCTAGACCTACAAGCTTTTAATTATTGACTCGGAAAAAGTGTAATGCCAGCATAATATTATTGCAATGGATGCAATGGTCCTGAATACCACTACTCACGGGTAAAAAACTAGGGCCATGCACCTCAAAAGAACAGACAGAAATATTGGACTTGGATTTTCATTAGTAGCTCACTCAAAATTAAAATTTCAACATTAAAGATAAACCTAAAAAGATTCAAAACAGAACAAACCGAAAGGCTAAACCCTCTACACTGTAATAATAACACGAAGAATTACGTTCAATCACAAACTAAAAAAAAAAATAACATATTCGAATTTGCAAAATATGATGTCATCAAAAGCAAAAAAGTTATCAAAAGCTTTTGTAAAGGTCTCAGCTGCTCTGCAACTATCAGCTTTCAAGTAAGTAAATCATCATCAATTATAACCACTAAGAAAAAGCAACTTTTTCGATAACTAATAAATTTATCATACCTTCACAATCACTAGCATTCACAGTAATTTAGCAAAAAAATAGCATCCACAGTGAAAATGTCGAAAACTTGTTCCAACTAAAATTAAAATTTAATCTAGATAAAAACAAATAATCCTTTCAATCTTAAATAACAAAAGAACAAAAAGAAGTAAACATTATAACAACTATCAAACAAAAAATTCAAATATATTCCGATCAAAACTACTAATCTAATTACAATTACGAAACGAAAGCTTTTCGATTAAAATCATAACTTAAACAGAATGAATAACGTACAGTGCATGCTAATACACGATTGGAAACCGCAATCAAAATGATCATAGAGAATCATAATCACTAACTAACACAAATATAAACGTATGTACAGATAGAATCACATGTAAGTATAGATATCATCACGCAGCGTGTGAATAGCTATTTATGATTCACTTACCCTAGCTGTACGATTAGAGGACGAGTGAATCGTGGCCGTTGGATCGAAGAATCGTGATGATAGCAGAGGGATAGTTGTCGAGATTCAGATAAGTGTATGTAGAGAGAGCGAGAGAGAGATTTAAGTAAAAAGGATAAGTGTGTGTGTGTGTGTGTTCTCACACTAGGAGAGAAGTATATAATTGTAGTCGTGTGTGTATATATAGAGAGATTGGAGAGAGAGAGAGAGAGAGAGAGAGAGAGAGAGAGAGAGAGAGGTTAAAATGAACAGTGGCAACAGCGGCGAAAAGGCGGTGGGGATATGAGAGAGAGAGAGAGAGAGAGAGAGAGAGAGAGAGAGAGAGAGAGTACGACGGTCAAAGAGAGATTTGAAGACGTCTGTTTAGATACGCAGGAGGCTCGCTCACTCTCCCCCTTGTGTTTTTGTATAGAAAAAGGTACGAGTGCTTTCCTTATTTATTTACTACGTTCCTCGTTTCTTCACAAATTTTAATTACCCCACGCCACGCTTCTTTTAGTATTTATTAGTAACGTTTATGCTGTACTTCCGGAGTTAGATTAACGGAAGAAAAAAAATTCCAAATTTTCTTCCTAAATCATGTTTTCGAGTTTTTTCAAGAGAAGATCAATTTTCTTTCCATAATCTTCTTTTCAAAATGGGATGATTTGAAGAAAAACTCTAATTTACCTTTTAACAAAATTTCTTCTACATCTTTTTTCAAAATTTTCTCTTTTTCCACAAATTTGGAAATACATGAAAGATTAATTTTTTTTCGGGTTTTTTCAAAAATATCCAAGTTGCAAAATTTATTTTCAAAAATACGGTTGCAACATTTGCAACCTGGTTTACAATCCCATTTGCAACATTTTCAACCTCATGTGCAATCGATATTTGTAATTTCATGTATTATTTTTGGAAAAAAAATCAAAAAGTTAGGTATCTTTATAAATATCTCTTTTATTTCTCTTTTTTCACCATCTCTTCTCTTTTTTTTTCTTTTTTATCAAAAAATCTCTAGAACACAATATTAGTACAATTTTAACATTTCACGGTAATGTAAAGCGTGCAAGTTTTTACACCTACATTTTATTATGTGCCTGTTTGGCACAGCTTTTTTAAGGACTTATGTACTTATTTTCGGGTAAAAGTTTTATATTTTGATAAAAAAAAAATTATACAAATATTTAATGTATGTTTGAGATTCAATAAGTTGCAAAAATAAGTTAAAAAATAAGTTGGAAAGTTAGGAATCTTAACTTTCAACTTAAAATAAGATGACTTATTCTGAAAAATAAGTTCCTCCAAACACCGCCGATCATTTTTTAGTTTTAGTTGCTTTTGCTTCAATGTGAGTTCTTGTCGACTAAATTTTGATTTTTTTATAATAAAGAAATGCAAACTGCCATATTTTTAAGTACAACTTTTTGAAATCTACAAATTGTTTTTACTTTAATATTTTCTTGTATGTGTAAAATATATGCTACTTTAATTGTATACTGAGAATTGGGGACATGGGACAAGCAAATACTAGAGAGCAATTTTTTTTCTCAAATAAATTATAACATAGAGTTTATTTCAAAATAAAAAACTATAACATAAAGTTACTTAAATTATCTCCAATAAAAATTGGCAACTTGATAAAATTTTATAAAATATCTTCGTTATTATATTTTAAAGAGAAAACTGGGCCTGAAGTTGTACTCAGGGAAGAATCCTAAAGTTAAAAGATTTTATTCATATAAAACAAGTGGCCTCGCAGGGGCAATTTTGTAAATATAAATTTTTTTTACAGTAATTTACATATATACCCTTAAATTTATACTGAAAATCTTTTAACATTATGGGAGAATCCCGAGGACAACTTCAGGGACATCAAGCCCTATTTTTCCTTTGTTCAATTCAAATCTATGTCAATATTATTATATAATAGTTGTTTGGTCGGTCGGTACGGTATATGTTGATTTCACTTATTTACTTTTACTAGCTTAAAACCCGTGCGATGCACGGTATTTTTTTAACATTATATGTATTTTTTTCATTAATTTGAATTAATTTTTTTAAAACATGAATTTTGGAGACTTAAATTTTTAAATGAAATGATTTGATAATAACTATATGTACTTGATTAGTTTATAATAATTATAATTTAATTATGTTATTTTACTAAATAAAATTGTATGTAGATAAAGGAGAAAAAGCAACGTGTTTTGGATGAAAATGGTAATTGATTAGTTAACAGTAATTATAATATAATTATGTTATTTCATTAAACAAAATTGCTCGTAGTGTTTTTAAAATTAATGTTGTCAGTGAGATTTCTAGAAAATGTGGGATTTTAGTTAGAAAATATAGAAAAGATGATACATTTTAGCTGAAAAATGTAATAAGTTAATTAATAGTATTATAATATTTTATTTTATTTTATTAAATAGAACCGTCATTGATATAATTGGAAAAAGAGAGATTTTAGTTAAAAAAAATAGAAAAGGTAACCTGAAAATTAAAATGGCGACATGTTTCAGGTGAAAAAGATAATTGATTAGTTTATACTCCCTCCGTCCCTCGTGGTTGTTTACGTTGGGTTTTTTCACGGAGACCAAGGATTATGATTAAAATAAGTGTAGTAGTGGGTGTAATAGTGATTATAATTTAATTATATTATTTTACTAAGTAAAATTGTTTGTAGAGCAAAGATAACGTGTTTTGGCTGAAAAAGCTAATTGATTAAGGGATATTTTAGTTAGAGAAAATAGAAAAAATAACCTGGAAATTAAAAACGACGACATGTTTTAGGTGAAAAAGGTAATTGATTAATTTATAGTAATTATAATTTAATTATGTTATTTTACTAAATAAAATTGCTTCTAGTGTTTTTAGAAAATGATAAATTAATGATGTCTGTGATATTTCTTGGAAAAAAGATTCTAATTAGAAAATATAGAAAAGATGATACATTTTAGCTGATAAGGATAATTGGTTAATTATTAGTATTATAATAATATTATTTTATTTTATTAAATAAAACCATCCGTGATATAATTGGAAAAGGAGATATTTTAGTTAGAGGAAAGAGAAAGGGTAACGTGTTTTGGCCAAAAAAAGTAATTGATTAGTTAATAGTAATTATAATATAATTATGTTATTTTATTAAACAAAGTTTCTCGTAACATTTTTAATAAAGGAGAATTTGTTTTTTTTTTGTTAGGAAAAAAAAGAGAAATTTTAATTAGATAATATATAAAAAAATACTATGTTTCACCTGAAAAAGGAAATTAATTAGTTATTGAAAAATAGAAAAGATAATATGTTTAATCTGAAAAAGGAAATTTATTAGTTATTAGATGAATTTTATATGTAATTAAGTAAGGGTAAATAAATAAAATATAATTGGAAAATAAGATATTTAAGTTAGAGGAAAGAGAAAAGGTAATGTGTTTTGGATTAAAAAAAAAGTAATTGATTAGTTAATAGTAATTATAATATAATTATGTTATTTTATTAAAAAAAAGTTGCTCGTAACATTTTTAAAAAAAGATAATTTTTTTGACATAAAAAAGGAGAAATTTTAGTTAGAAAAAATATAAAAGATATTATGTTTCACCTGAAAAGGGAAATTAATTCATTATTAAAAAATAGAATAGAAAAGATAATATGTTTAACCTGAAAAAGGAAACTGTAAAATCAACGGGTATTAACTGTAACACCCCCAGATCCGGGGTCCGGGATCCGGTGGTTACGGTTTCCAATTCTGTCCACAACAATTGAACTTTCCTTAACATGAAATAAATTACGTCTCTATGACCCAACACAACAATATAAAACACACCCGTTATAGTCCCAGAGATGAAATCAGAGTCACAATCAAATTTTTATTAATCACATTATGAGTTCTTATAATCCAAAAGAATTTCAATATAATTACATACTCTTTGCCATCCATTTACATAAGTCATACTAGACTATATTCTTGGTACTGAAAGAATAAATATATCCTACCAATAGCTTCTTCTTCAGCTCTGGTAGTCTCATCGTCCTCGCCCGCGTCGAGTGCGCCTTGTGCGAGTCATCTGGTCTAGCTGTTGTTGTGATATAATAATAAAGCAAGGGTGAGCAATAGCCCACCAACAATAATATATAACTGAACGATAAAGTATAACAGTTCAGAAGTATCTTTCAAACCATATGCCATGCATTTACGGAAATGATGCCAGTATAATATGAACGATGAAGTTACAAGGTAACTTAAAGTATTTGTTTGTAGAAATATCTGCTACATCAAAGTAAGCGAGATATTCTTATTGTTATTAAGAAGAGGAACTTGCAAGAAAAGGTTGCAACTCCAGTTATGACACTTTTCCAATTCTGCCAACAGTAATCATGTTGCAGGAAATAAATAAATTTGGATGATGAACCAATGATGGAGTATTCACCGCGCCCGCTGTTCCAATCTCGATGATCAGTCGAGATCGTACAGCTCAATTTAGATTTACTACCGGTAGAAGGAAGAACTGACGGCTTTACTTGTATACCGCCATGCTAGCTCTCCCCGGCCAACGGTTGGGCCAAGGGGATGGACCGGCGCTACTCGGCCTCTTACACGACTCCTAGTTCAAATAGAATTCATGATTCTGAATATAACGTTCGTCCCCCTTTCCCCAAGTATAATACTTGTTGATAAGACTCCACAAAGTAGTCGTATCTAGTTGGAAAGGAAAATTTACCAATAACTCCCAGGCTATTACTTGGTAACGGATATCAACTTGTTCTAGTAATCTTACCCCTCGAAAGATGAGAAGGTAAACAACGACTTAATAAATCAACAGCACCCGAGTTGCGGGTGAAGGGAATACTTTATGACCGGGAAGTCGACAAGATAAATAACATCTTCCAAGTGAGGTTCCCTTATTATTAGAGAGGTAGACTCATAGAAGAATGATGTCTGAGAACCTTTCTTGATATAAGATTAATAATAATATGACTCCGAAATATTTTCCGTAATAATCGAAGAAGATAAACCTTATCGAGGTTATTCTAAGTATGAAATAAATATTCAGAGAATATTTATTGAATTAAAATATTTTACAGAATATTTAGGAATATGAAAGAATATCTTTAATCAGAGTATTTCTCAAGTAATCCTTGAAGAAATATCTAGAGAATATTTATTGCATAATTAAATATTCAAATGAATATTCAGAATAATATTCATTAATTAATAAGACCTGAAAAGAATATTTAAAATATTTAAAATAATATTCGATGATTTAAATAGAACCCTGGATGAATATTCAAAATAATATTCATAATTAATTAGGAATTTAAATGTTTATTGAAAAAGTAATATTCGATTAATGAATAATATTCTAAATGAATATCAAGTAATATTCATTTAGTAATCCAAGCTTTAAAGGAATATTCGAGATAAGACTCGATAAATAAATCAAGCTTCAGATGAATATTAGAATAATATTCATCAAGTAAGTAATATCTTAAATGAATATTCAAAAGTAATATTCATTTAATAAAGTAATATTCTAAATGGATATTCAAATAATATTCATTTAGTAGTCCAATCTTTAGAAGAATATTCGGAATAATAATCGATAACCTATTCGACTTTGAATGAATATTGAAAAATATTATTCGTCGAATGGTTACGTTCAAATAATTATTTGAAGTAAGGATCGTTAAAATAATTAGTCTCGAACGAATATTCAAATAATATTCGTCGCCCAAATAATAGAAAATATTTACTTAAATATTTTCTTCCGAGGTAATCTCGATATATCAAGGAATATTGACTCCCGGTCTATTTTTGATTAATAAGATATATACGCCCTTCTATGAGGGTCTTACAATAACCGGCTTATAACTGATATATAACTATCTAGCTTATAAGCCAACAATAACATTCAGGGAACAAGTATATCAATTCAACTTGAAAGTAGGCATGCATGCAATGGCATATGTATATCAGCAATCATATATATATATTATTCAATCACAACAACAGCCTAAAAGAAGGGAATTGAAACTTGCCTGGTAGTCGAGTACGGTAAGGGGTAGTGGTAGCGGGTCCCGGTTCAGCTTGGTGATCTATAAATAGCCAAGGCATTCGGGATTAATCACTTAACATATTAAAAGTTAAGTTATACTTAATTCGAAACTCGTTCTCGAGTTATCTCGTTATACCCCTTTTAGTGGATTACTTTTATCACTGATCCGACCCGACATTCGTTCGCTAATACGACATGTCATTGTACTTATACTTGGGACATACTTAAGTCATATGAGTTCTAAAGTCGATCGTTACGAACCAATACTATACTCCGAGTTTTATCGTTCGTTTTCTAAGCGTTTTACCAAGGTTATAACCAAGCGGGTTTTTAGGGGTTCGTTCGCGTTTAACCTCGACTCGAACATTTTTAATAAATCGAAAAACGATCCTTTTGACATACGGTTTTCTCTCACACCTTCCTTTTTACCTCTAGTATTTATTTACCAAGATTCGCCATGACGTTACATAGTTTACGAGGGTTCAATTACAGTTACGAACTTTCGTTTACGGATTCGAACTACTTTTAGTAAATCGGCCATAATTCCTAAACCGTAAGTCCGTTTGTTTCGATTCTTTCGCCAAAACGATCTATGACTCGAGATCTACAAGGGTATGTTATATTCTTATCAAGATCAGTGATTTATGGCTACTGCTATGCACGAATTTCAAGGGTTAACGAAATTTTGGCATTACGCCGGCTATAAATCGAACGTTTCTAAAAATCGTAACATCAATACCAAGCCACACCGGGCATCCATACAACTTATACACATAATTCTCATCCCAAATCTGTCCAAGAACATCTACTTTACCATCATAATCATCATATGATTAAACCAACTACAAATCATGCTAACATGCTTATAATCATACTAACATCATCACCAAGCTTAAATCCATCAAGAACATGCATAAATCTCAAAACAAGATCTAGGGTTTCAAGGGTATACCTTCCTTGGAGAGTGCTAGAGCCTTAATAAGCCTTGATCTAGTCCTTGTGTGGCCTAAGCTAGCTTAGATCAATCAAAAGAAACCAAGAAAACAAAGTTAAATCATGAAGAATACTATTCATCCTCACCTTGGATGATTTATTTGAAAATGGAAAACATGGAGATTGGAGCTAAGATTTCTAGGAGATTACTTTTATGAAATATAGGACTTACCATAAAAGTTTCAAGATCAAACAATGGTGGGAAGGGAGTTTTTGATTCTTGAATTAACAAGAAGCCGAATGGAGG
Organism: Saposhnikovia divaricata; assembly: GCA_036435485.1. Classification (NCBI taxonomy): domain Eukaryota; kingdom Viridiplantae; phylum Streptophyta; class Magnoliopsida; order Apiales; family Apiaceae; genus Saposhnikovia; species Saposhnikovia divaricata. The sequence goes on from CM071594.1 coordinate 63,958,665, forward strand.
TTTCTTTGAGAGAGAATGGGTTTGCTTGGTTGCTTCTTGAATAATAATGCATAAAGTGATTTGTCTTGATAATATCTTGGGTTAAAGTTGCTTTAATAAAGTGATGATGCAATGGATGAGGTATTTTCAAGAGATAAGTATTGGTTGTTTTGGTTGGATGAGATGAATAAGCTAAGTACTTAGTTTTGATTCTAAGTGTGCTAGTTGCTTAAGTAACTACTTGGTTGCTAGATATTTATCTAGTAGCTTGCACAAGACTCTTGCTTCCTCTGCTTGTTTCTGTGTCCGGTTATTACCCGTTTCGATTTATCGTTCGTGGGAATATTTCACGGATTTCTAATTAGGGTTTACCGGGAATCCTCTTTAATATTAATACTTTCATTCTCCATCTTTCATTCTAACTTTCCAATTTATATTCCTTAAATCCATTCGTTAAATACTTAAGGCTATCAGTGTCCAGGGAACTCTCGGAGAAAATAAAAGTGCGGTTTTTCAGAATCCGACAGCTTTTACATACACTTATTTTCCCCCTGGATCACTAATATGAACTCGAAAATCCGTTCCGAATACTTCTATATGGTGTCGTCTCATATTATTATATACTCCCACCAAAACACTATTCATTCTGTATTCTTTACTTGTTCTCTTAGGGTTGTATAATTGTCCGTATTCTCTTTCGATTGTTCCTTAACCTTTTTACGGAACTACTGGATTAATTGCTATCGATCTGGATGACATGAGAGTATTCTCTTGCTTGAATTTGCCATATCTTATTCCCTTAGAAGATAGATTATTCTTACCTATGTTGTCACCCTTTAGCATTCTTCAAGACATAGAAATAATAAAGTCGAATTCCATTCATTCTTTCCAAATATCAATTATTACATTGTAGCCATAACCACTCCTCAGTGGTTTCCTACCTTCATTCTTAAATCAAATATAATAACATCCCAAAATATCAAATCCTCAAAGTTAATATCTCAATTCTTGGATTATAATAATATTTAATCCACTGTCCGGTCAAATATTATACCAAAAAGAATTTGGAATTTCTGAATTCCGATCGTCTCTGCATTCACTTATTTACTCCGCGTATTACTAATATGACTTCGAAACATCCATATCACGTCCCGTACATAGGGTGGAGTGAAAAGTTTTCCAACTTACAAAATCACTATTCATCCACCAAATTACTATGCACGTACGGGAAACACTATGCACGTACGGGAAATACTATGCACGTACTCATTTTCCTTCAAGGATCCATTAGCTCCTTCCTGGATGGTAGATTATTCTTATCTAGGTCCTCAACCATCGAATTACTCTATTCTGACAATATACCAATGCATCAGGATCATTGTCCAGAGCAATATCCATTCATTACAACCATTGCTCTTTGAAACCACCATTCATTAGAGCTGGTGACCTTGTTGTCGGAATCATTGTTCCTCATTTTATCATTACTTAATAAAAAGTTTTAATCATATCCAAAATTTGGGGTTCTTACAGTCTCCCCTCCTTAAAAGGATTCCGTCCCGGAATCAGGTAGGAAGCAAAGAGTCGTTTGCCTGTCGTTCACTCTTTAGCTTCCCGGTCAATTCTTAGTCGTTCTACCCTTCCTCAGCACATCTTGTAGTGCTACAATTCATACTGTATCCTTTTTCCATCAACGTTGCTACTTTTCGTACAACTCACTATCCGGGTTATACTCTTACTCAGTCTTATCCTTATTGATACCTGCAGTAACATTGGTATCACTATCACCCTACGAATTCGGAGGTAACCTCGCTCGTACTGTGCATTTCCTGATTGCTTTAATCTTCGCAATCTCGATCAATATAGAGAAGTGGAAAGATTGATTGAGAGATCACTATGATCAATTGAACATTTGTTATATTGCATAGTTAGTACAGAAGGGGGCCAGCCTTTAGTACTTGACAAGCAATTAAACCAGTTATGGTATTCCACTTAGACTTCTATCACATCGACAGATAGTCACGTAGCAGTACCTCCCCTCCTTAAAGGGTTGTTCTTCTCAATTCATAAAGAAGATGAATAAGAGAGAAGAAAAGAAAAGAATTCTAAAGGATTATAGAAAGTTTTCATGATTGTAAAATATCATACTCAGAATTTACCTCTGAACTATAGAGGTTCATTAAGGAAGAAATTAATCATAATTATAATATTGACACTATCAGGTTGTCATCCTGAGAATTCATTAGAAAATCCATTCATTAATCCATTCCTAACATTCCTTGCCTCATATTTCGTAGTTGCTTTCCCCGTCTTTTCTTTATCAATCACATCCTTCTTATTATCTGATTCTTATTTACTTCTGTTATTTACTTCCACCTTCATCTCTTTATTGAGACATCTTTTGCACTTGGCACCTCCTTATTGGTATCCTGTCACATTTACTCTATAATCATCATATTATTTCAAATTTAAAACTTCTGAAATGAATCTGGCCGATTCCTTTAACTTAGATTCATATAATCTACTTCTGCCAACCTTGTTTCTCATCACTGGTTCTTTTCTATCCGTGGTTTTCCACAGGTTGTCTTTCGTAAGTCAGACCAGGTCGTATATCTACATGCTCGTACTCCTATCATCTGTTGAACATTTGCATTTTACTGGTGTAGCCTGGCCACATGAAAACCCGTTATGACCGTGCTATAATTTTGGGGGTAAGGCTGGCTCGAATACCGCCGTCCGAACACTTTAAACTCTCAAGTGGCCCAATAAGTCTTGGGCTCAACCGCCCTTCCTTCCAAGTTTCATTAATTCTTTCTACGGGAATACGTTTAGCATCACGAATTATCGACCTCATATTCTCTATCTTGTTTGTGCAGAAGTACATTAACACAAACTTGCTTGTCATTCATCAACATGCCATTTAGCTTATCAATAGCAGCACTTTCTTTCTCTTTACGTTCTCATCTCCTTTCTTAGAAGAATCACCATCGCTTGTTGTTTACGTAGTGCGTTAATAGTTAACCCTACGGGTTTCAAATCCCTTAGGGAGACAAAGTAATCATTATTCCTTATCCATAAGGAACACTCCCTGAACTTGATGTAGATATAACGTGAAGCAGATAGAATTGCCGAAGAGTTTCAAGCATCGCAGCTAGGTCCGGTTGATGAAACTATCACTTATGCATCTTCCATAAAAGACTGGAAACTTAATGGTTTACTTCATCAATTTTGTACCATGGTCCTGGTTTGCCTCAAAACGGGACCTTCTAAGGTACGTAATATGCTTAAGACTTCATCAGGAATCGAATCTTTACTTAAACTATTATTACCTTTAATTCTTGCACAGTCATCAGAAGGAATGTAACTTCCTCCACTCCAATATGACCTTCAAGGTCTTTCCAAATATCATTTTGTTTCTTCGGTACGAACATTTATAATTATTCCTTTATACTTAGACTGTCGGCCACCTCATTGGCCTTTCCTGATAATAATAATTTCTGGTAATCCTTGTTCCTTGGATATATTCCAATTCAAACCTTTCTACCTCATTCCCATCTTTGTTGGGTGAAAGTATTCTCCCTTAAGTTCTGCTGATGGAGAAAAATATATTTATCAGTCTTTCTCCATAAGTCATTGCTTCCACCTACCCGTGGGAACTTTATCACGTTTATTCCCAATCCTACTTAGGATACTTCTCTTCTTAGTCCTTTCCTTATCTTAGGATAATCTCAACCTTTATAGGTTCAATCCATACTTCCTCAGGGTTTCATACATGCCTCATCTGGCATTATTGTTACGATGTCATACATCCCTTACCAAACTTCCATTTTGAAGTTCGGAATATTACCTTTTTGCTTGTAAGGTTTCATAGGCCATCCTTATCATTCCTCCGGTATTTTCTGGGTACCGGGTATATCAAAATGTCATTGATCAATACTCTAATAATTCTATCTATGTTCTTTCCAGAACTCTTTTTAATAATCCTTACCGGTCATTGTTGCCTTAGCAAGTCCAGCTCATAACATCTGAAGTCATAATGTCGTTACTAGGGTTAATGCCACCCCTTGTGCATTCCCCAGGGTTTGTCTTAATTTATGGATATCCTATCCTTAATTCAACTGCCAAGGAATTCTTGCATCTTATAATTGGCAATCGGATCATGTATCCTTAATAAAGGTCTCTTTTCAATCATTCTCATTTGATAATCGATCGGTGGCTTAATGCCACCCTCTTCTTCCAGATAGTTGTCAGCCTATTTGGTCTTCCAAAAGGCAACGTATGCCTATCTGCTCTCTTACAGAACTTGGTAATGGTAGCAAGGATGTTTTGGAAGATATTGGTCGAGTTCAACGTGAATCTCTTAGTACTTATCGTTCTTTTCAAATGTATTTGTCTTAGACAAAATTTCTACAGCATACTGTTCAATTTCTGACCTTTTCTATACCCTCTTCATATACCTTCATTGTTTACTTTCCTCCGTCATAGTATATTCATGGTATTCATGATACCCTAACATCATACATCTCAAGTCACTATACTTCCATTTTACTCGAAATCTTGGACAACCATATACACATGAGTCACTTTAGAACGGGTGACCCCATCCCAAAAAGGTCTAGTGAATTCCAAATCAAAACATGGGTTGTTCGGCAGAAGATTCAAACGATCTCATTAATGTTTCCTTTATATCAGAAGCCCTTGCAGTCGGTGCTTTCTTAGAAGCAACCCTGCTTTGTCTTTTCATTACTGGTCTAGTCACTTTATAGTCCGTTGTGACTTGGCCTCAACTGGCCACACTAAAATAAAAATATATGATTTTAAGGGTTGGCTAATTAGCATTACTTTTCTAGCAATTGCCGGCATAGTGTCTTCTTCTTTGATACCTTTCTACCTTTCCAAAACTTTACTCCATATAAGTCTTAATCGACTACTCGGCACCGTCTCCGGTCACCTTTCCTCCACTTTTATCTTTTCAACTGTACTTATCAATCCTGCGTGCCACACAAGCTTACCATTCCTGGCATAACATCCTTTTCATTTAAGTCAATCCTGGAATTTCTCAGTCCGGCTGGTTTCTTACTTACATTTCCTATTTTCGTCCAATCTCACTTCATCATTTTATCACTACCGTCGATTGTAATGCTCAGGGTCCGTTTACTAACCCATTTTACAGCATCCTTATCCAAATCACAGGGTTTGCTCCAATTTTTTTTTTTTTTACTCTCTTCCATGACATTCTCTGATAATCAGAAAGACAAGGTTTGCCAAAATTCACCGAATTCCTTTCCAGACTCAGGGAAATTTTGATCAATCTAACCACCTACTGGTAACATTAAGGAGACCAGTTTCGAAACCTGAAGAATAGTTCTATGAACCTCCAAGCAGGTGGAATCATAAGCAGTCATAGTTAACGAAATAATCATCATCGGATTGGAAGTTTACCCACTGGAGAGGAATCAATTATATCCATCCCTTAAAAGGGAATCAATAGTTTCAAACTGAAACCTGTCACAACGTCCTGATATTCAATACTACCAAATGTCGGTCTACCTAACCCTTTATGCGAAGCGTCATTGGAAGCACAAAGTCTCCTTTTTCCATTAAGCAATGCCAGCTCTTGGTCATTACCAATTTCACCTTTTAGCTCCAGGAAGATTTTCTCACATTTTTCTCTTTAACTGCTGATCGTATTACTTGATCTATTATAATTCCATGTCGGAGTAAACTTAAGGTAACTACTATAATCCATTCAAAGAGAAGAAGGAATTTAATATTCCTCTGAATCACATGCATATAACGTTTCTGGTTCATCATTTAACTGAGTTGAATTAACTCTATACTCAGTCTCTGGCAGTAGTCTCATTACGAGTTCATCTTGACTCACTGGTCTTATCTTCCGGTAGGTTCTGAGATCATTGTCTTGCTTACTACTTCCTTATATAACTTTATCCAATCATGCTGTCACTTCCCAATGTTTTCACTTTCTAACTGACTCATTCATAAAATGGACAGTTTCCTTAATAAAACCACCTTATTAACCTCAATTTGGTTCCATAATTTACAACCTACGACACCTGCCTTCTCATGGCGAATTATTACTGACCATATTCATACTAATTCATTTATCAAATGATATGGCACTTACTGCCTCCTTCTCAACTATTCCTAGGGACTCAGCTCCTCGCCCTAAATCGATGTCTTTGATAATCATACATCCCTCTAGCTCTTTCTTTGTTAAGATGAAAATCTCTAAGGATTCTCATCTATTTCCGTATAAGATCTCAAGTAATTCTTCCAATCCTTCTTTCTTGCTGGTACTACATCTGGTAGTCCGGCTATGAATTCAACATGCATCTTCAGATCTCTTAATAATATCTCGGTTCTTTATACTCACTTTTCTGAGCACCATATCTTAATCATCACAGTCATTCTGGCTGCGACCCTCATTACCCATGGGTAAGCTCCTTATCCTAACAGGATTTTCCTTATCTGCTGGAGCCTCTTCCGGGTCTCCAGTAGGGTACTCCATCGAATTACCCACTGATCTTCAGCATATAAAGCATCATCGCGTTGTCGCTCGTATGCCTCAAGGTCAGTCGCCTTACTCGTCGATACGATATCGAGCTAAGTTACTATCATCATACTTACGAGTTCCCATAAGGGTTTTATATGTCATCACTACATTAAGTAGTCCGACTATGAACTTGGCAAGAGTTCTTATTATCTTATTGAATTTATTGTTTTAACGTCACCTCATCTCTGGGGTTTATAACGTACGCTCTGATACCACTTCTGTAACACCCCCAGATCCGGGGTCCGGGATCCGGTGGTTACGGTTTCCAATTCTGTCCACAACAATTGAACTTTCCTTAACATGAAATAAATTACGTCTCTATGACCCAACACAACAATATAAAACACACCCGTTATAGTCCCAGAGATGAAATCAGAGTCACAATCAAATTTTTATTAATCACATTATGAGTTCTTATAATCCAAAAGAATTTCAATATAATTACATACTCTTTGCCATCCATTTACATAAGTCATACTAGACTATATTCTTGGTACTGAAAGAATAAATATATCCTACCAATAGCTTCTTCTTCAGCTCTGGTAGTCTCATCGTCCTCGCCCGCGTCGAGTGCGCCTTGTGCGAGTCATCTGGTCTAGCTGTTGTTGTGATATAATAATAAAGCAAGGGTGAGCAATAGCCCACCAACAATAATATATAACTGAACGATAAAGTATAACAGTTCAGAAGTATCTTTCAAACCATATGCCATGCATTTACGGAAATGATGCCAGTATAATATGAACGATGAAGTTACAAGGTAACTTAAAGTATTTGTTTGTAGAAATATCTGCTACATCAAAGTAAGCGAGATATTCTTATTGTTATTAAGAAGAGGAACTTGCAAGAAAAGGTTGCAACTCCAGTTATGACACTTTTCCAATTCTGCCAACAGTAATCATGTTGCAGGAAATAAATAAATTTGGATGATGAACCAATGATGGAGTATTCACCGCGCCCGCTGTTCCAATCTCGATGATCAGTCGAGATCGTACAGCTCAATTTAGATTTACTACCGGTAGAAGGAAGAACTGACGGCTTTACTTGTATACCGCCATGCTAGCTCTCCCCGGCCAACGGTTGGGCCAAGGGGATGGACCGGCGCTACTCGGCCTCTTACACGACTCCTAGTTCAAATAGAATTCATGATTCTGAATATAACGTTCGTCCCCCTTTCCCCAAGTATAATACTTGTTGATAAGACTCCACAAAGTAGTCGTATCTAGTTGGAAAGGAAAATTTACCAATAACTCCCAGGCTATTACTTGGTAACGGATATCAACTTGTTCTAGTAATCTTACCCCTCGAAAGATGAGAAGGTAAACAACGACTTAATAAATCAACAGCACCCGAGTTGCGGGTGAAGGGAATACTTTATGACCGGGAAGTCGACAAGATAAATAACATCTTCCAAGTGAGGTTCCCTTATTATTAGAGAGGTAGACTCAAAGAAGAATGATGTCTGAGAACCTTTCTTGATATAAGATTAATAATAATATGACTCCGAAATATTTTCCGTAATAATCGAAGAAGATAAACCTTATCGAGGTTATTCTAAGTATGAAATAAATATTCAGAGAATATTTATTGAATTAAAATATTTTACAGAATATTTAGGAATATGAAAGAATATCTTTAATCAGAGTATTTCTCAAGTAATCCTTGAAGAAATATCTAGAGAATATTTATTGCATAATTAAATATTCAAATGAATATTCAGAATAATATTCATTAATTAATAAGACCTGAAAAGAATATTTAAAATATTTAAAATAATATTCGATGATTTAAATAGAACCCTGGATGAATATTCAAAATAATATTCATAATTAATTAGGAATTTAAATGTTTATTGAAAAAGTAATATTCGATTAATGAATAATATTCTAAATGAATATCAAGTAATATTCATTTAGTAATCCAAGCTTTAAAGGAATATTCGAGATAAGACTCGATAAATAAATCAAGCTTCAGATGAATATTAGAATAATATTCATCAAGTAAGTAATATCTTAAATGAATATTCAAAAGTAATATTCATTTAATAAAGTAATATTCTAAATGGATATTCAAATAATATTCATTTAGTAGTCCAATCTTTAGAAGAATATTCGGAATAATAATCGATAACCTATTCGACTTTGAATGAATATTGAAAAATATTATTCGTCGAATGGTTACGTTCAAATAATTATTTGAAGTAAGGATCGTTAAAATAATTAGTCTCGAACGAATATTCAAATAATATTCGTCGCCCAAATAATAGAAAATATTTACTTAAATATTTTCTTCCGAGGTAATCTCGATATATCAAGGAATATTGACTCCCGGTCTATTTTTGATTAATAAGATATATACGCCCTTCTATGAGGGTCTTACAATAACCGGCTTATAACTGATATATAACTATCTAGCTTATAAGCCAACAATAACATTCAGGGAACAAGTATATCAATTCAACTTGAAAGTAGGCATGCATGCAATGGCATATGTATATCAGCAATCATATATATATATTATTCAATCACAACAACAGCCTAAAAGAAGGGAATTGAAACTTGCCTGGTAGTCGAGTACGGTAAGGGGTAGTGGTAGCGGGTCCCGGTTCAGCTTGGTGATCTATAAATAGCCAAGGCATTCGGGATTAATCACTTAACATATTAAAAGTTAAGTTATACTTAATTCGAAACTCGTTCTCGAGTTATCTCGTTATACCCCTTTTAGTGGATTACTTTTATCACTGATCCGACCCGACATTCGTTCGCTAATACGACATGTCATTGTACTTATACTTGGGACATACTTAAGTCATATGAGTTCTAAAGTCGATCGTTACGAACCAATACTATACTCCGAGTTTTATCGTTCGTTTTCTAAGCGTTTTACCAAGGTTATAACCAAGCGGGTTTTTAGGGGTTCGTTCGCGTTTAACCTCGACTCGAACATTTTTAATAAATCGAAAAACGATCCTTTTGACATACGGTTTTCTCTCACACCTTCCTTTTTACCTCTAGTATTTATTTACCAAGATTCGCCATGACGTTACATAGTTTACGAGGGTTCAATTACAGTTACGAACTTTCGTTTACGGATTCGAACTACTTTTAGTAAATCGGCCATAATTCCTAAACCGTAAGTCCGTTTGTTTCGATTCTTTCGCCAAAACGATCTATGACTCGAGATCTACAAGGGTATGTTATATTCTTATCAAGATCAGTGATTTATGGCTACTGCTATGCACGAATTTCAAGGGTTAACGAAATTTTGGCATTACGCCGGCTATAAATCGAACGTTTCTAAAAATCGTAACATCAATACCAAGCCACACCGGGCATCCATACAACTTATACACATAATTCTCATCCCAAATCTGTCCAAGAACATCTACTTTACCATCATAATCATCATATGATTAAACCAACTACAAATCATGCTAACATGCTTATAATCATACTAACATCATCACCAAGCTTAAATCCATCAAGAACATGCATAAATCTCAAAACAAGATCTAGGGTTTCAAGGGTATACCTTCCTTGGAGAGTGCTAGAGCCTTAATAAGCCTTGATCTAGTCCTTGTGTGGCCTAAGCTAGCTTAGATCAATCAAAAGAAACCAAGAAAACAAAGTTAAATCATGAAGAATACTATTCATCCTCACCTTGGATGATTTATTTGAAAATGGAAAACATGGAGATTGGAGCTAAGATTTCTAGGAGATTACTTTTATGAAATATAGGACTTACCATAAAAGTTTCAAGATCAAACAATGGTGGGAAGGGAGTTTTTGATTCTTGAATTAACAAGAAGCCGAATGGAGGTTTCTTTGAGAGAGAATGGGTTTGCTTGGTTGCTTCTTGAATAATAATGCATAAAGTGATTTGTCTTGATAATATCTTGGGTTAAAGTTGCTTTAATAAAGTGATGATGCAATGGATGAGGTATTTTCAAGAGATAAGTATTGGTTGTTTTGGTTGGATGAGATGAATAAGCTAAGTACTTAGTTTTGATTCTAAGTGTGCTAGTTGCTTAAGTAACTACTTGGTTGCTAGATATTTATCTAGTAGCTTGCACAAGACTCTTGCTTCCTCTGCTTGTTTCTGTGTCCGGTTATTACCCGTTTCGATTTATCGTTCGTGGGAATATTTCACGGATTTCTAATTAGGGTTTACCGGGAATCCTCTTTAATATTAATACTTTCATTCTCCATCTTTCATTCTAACTTTCCAATTTATATTCCTTAAATCCATTCGTTAAATACTTAAGGCTATCAGTGTCCAGGGAACTCTCGGAGAAAATAAAAGTGCGGTTTTTCAGAATCCGACAGCTTTTACATACACTTATTTTTCCCCTGGATCACTAATATGAACTCGAAAATCCGTTCCGAATACTTCTATATGGTGTCGTCTCATATTATTATATACTCCCACCAAAACACTATTCATTCTGTATTCTTTACTTGTTCTCTTAGGGTTGTATAATTGTCCGTATTCTCTTTCGATTGTTCCTTAACCTTTTTACGGAACTACTGGATTAATTGCTATCGATCTGGATGACATGAGAGTATTCTCTTGCTTGAATTTGCCATATCTTATTCCCTTAGAAGATAGATTATTCTTACCTATGTTGTCACCCTTTAGCATTCTTCAAGACATAGAAATAATAAAGTCGAATTCCATTCATTCTTTCCAAATATCAATTATTACATTGTAGCCATAACCACTCCTCAGTGGTTTCCTACCTTCATTCTTAAATCAAATATAATAACATCCCAAAATATCAAATCCTCAAAGTTAATATCTCAATTCTTGGATTATAATAATATTTAATCCACTGTCCGGTCAAATATTATACCAAAAAGAATTTGGAATTTCTGAATTCCGATCGTCTCTGCATTCACTTATTTACTCCGCGTATTACTAATATGACTTCGAAACATCCATATCACGTCCCGTACATAGGGTGGAGTGAAAAGTTTTCCAACTTACAAAATCACTATTCATCCACCAAATTACTATGCACGTACGGGAAACACTATGCACGTACGGGAAATACTATGCACGTACTCATTTTCCTTCAAGGATCCATTAGCTCCTTCCTGGATGGTAGATTATTCTTATCTAGGTCCTCAACCATCGAATTACTCTATTCTGACAATATACCAATGCATCAGGATCATTGTCCAGAGCAATATCCATTCATTACAACCATTGCTCTTTGAAACCACCATTCATTAGAGCTGGTGACCTTGTTGTCGGAATCATTGTTCCTCATTTTATCATTACTTAATAAAAAGTTTTAATCATATCCAAAATTTGGGGTTCTTACATTAACCAACCTGAAAAAGGAAATTGATTAGTTATTAGATGAATTTTATATGTAATTAAGTAAGGGTAAATAAGTAAAATCAACAGGTACCGTACCGACCGACCGACCAAACTTTTAATGTTTCGGCTATTATATAATAGTATAGATTTCGCGATACATGTTATTTTTACTTAATTATCCTTATTTAATTACTTATAATTACTAATAACTACTTCCTCCGTCTCAAAAAACTTTGCTCAGTTTGATTTTTTTACACTATTCATTATAAACGTTGACAATTAATTTACGTATAATCTATAAGACAAAATATAGTCCGTGATTTTATTTGATTCGTATTTGTGAGTAGTTTAATACATTGAATTTTTTATATTTAATAATAATACAAAATTAAAGATATTCACGATTAAAAGTGTGCGTTGGCAAACGTGTCCAAAAAACCAGAAAAAGTTTTTTAGACGGAGGGAGTAATAAATTTCTTTTTTCAGGTAAAATATGTTACCTTTTCTATTTTTCAATAACTAATCAATTTCTCTTTTCACAGAATACGTTATCTTTTATATTTTACCTAACTAAATTTTTTCCTTTTCTAGCAATTCTATTTAATAAAAGAAAATATTATAATTCATCATTTTCTAAAAATATTACGGATAGCATATATATAATTATTATTAGATAATATCATTTAAAATTTTAAACTTATAAAATTCATGTATTAAATTTTTTAATTCAAATTTTAAAAAAAAATTATATTATATTAAAACAAACATTTATGTATCGCATGAATTTTTAGCTAATATTAAATTAAAATTCAAAGTAACAAAACGATAGAAGAAATTATATTACGGACAATTTGTTAAGTGGATTTTATATCCACTTTTAATACTTCCAAATGACTAGAATTGTTGTATATTCTCAAGTTTTCAAGTATCGTTTGATGCGTTTCGGGTTATTTTTGTAGGTTGCATGGAATAACATAAAAGATCGAGAGTCAGGTGATTTGGTGCGAAAACTGCGGATTCTTGGTTGTTCGTGGTAATGCTTGATCATGTTGTTGGATCATCTCGAAGGAGTTGTGATGTTGTTACGACATCTTGAAGAGCTAAAGAATGTTTAAAGATCAAGGGAAAATAGTTGATGCAAAGTGCAAGAAGGTGCAAAGGAAAGAGCAAGCCAAAAACTCAGAAAATAAGCTAAGGCATAAAAATTCCAGCAGAATTTCCTTCCGGGCTGCAGCTTGGAGTCCGGGCGGCCGCCCGGAGCACAAAAATTCTGCTCAAAATGGTTTTGTTGCTGGGCCGAAATTTGGGTGTTGGGCTTCTTCTAGGGTTACATAAAAACACATTTTCTTCACTTCAAAACCTAACTAGCAGCTGGGGAACATCTTGGAAGGAGGCAAGAGGAAGAACACATCAAATCTTAGGTGAATCCAAGGAGGAATTCACTTAAGTTCAAGCAATTTCCAGGATTTCTCTACTCCAATTTTCAGTTTTTCTCAACTCATAACTTGTTTATTAGTGATTTCTTTTCTAGTACTTTTGTCTAATTCAATTTCAATTATTAATCTTAAGTTTCATTTTGTTTAATTATGTTATCCATAGAACCCATGAAGGTGTTAAGTTTAATTATGAACTAAACACTTTCATGGGGTTCTAATGTAGTGAATTGTGGATTTTCTTGGTTGGCTTGATAGATAATGTGAGTTTGTGGTTTTCTTATAAGAATGCCTAGTGTGGTTGTGTTAATTGCATATGGATGAGTAGCTAACATCTATTTTGTCAAATCTCTAATGAATGCGAAAGTGGATTTAGAGATTAGGACTCACCATGCTAGCATAGGTTTCGTCGGCTTCTCCGCGTGTTGGAATATAGTTTCGAAAGAACGTTATTCCCCTATGAAGTTAATTGCGGAACTTGTTTATAAATTGATTATATTACCCATTCACATAGACATATAGTGTTTTGGATATAATTGATGCCCTTATAACTTCTATCTCTTTTGTGGATGTTTATTTGGATTGGTATGAGTTAATTGAAAGATGGCTCATATTAGTTAAGTGTTCCCGCTAGCTTCTTTAACAATTGCAACTTATTGAATCTTGATAGTGAACCAAGATGAAGCATTCATGAACTTAGAACCCCATGCTTTTATCATATTAATTAAAACACATTAGTTGATATTTCATTAGTTAATTGTTTAATTCAAACAAACCAACCTTTATCACTCGTTCAAGCTTTTATAATTAACCGAGCATTGTTGAATAGACACTTTAACTTAAATCACCGAGTCTTCGTGGGAACGATCCTTATTTCCCTTTATTGCTTTTGGACTGCGTATACTTGCGTAGTGATTTTAGCGAACACAATTCTATTTAATAAAATTAAATAATAATTTTATAATTACTAATAATTAATCGATTCCCTTTTTCAACTAAAATCTATCACATTTTCTATATTTTTTTAACTAAAATCCCTAATTTTTTAGAAACATTATTGATAACATTTATATAACTATTATCAAATCTTCTCATTTAAAAATTTAAACCTCCAAAATTTTATATTTTTAAAAACTTAGTTTAAATTAATGAAAAATATTATTTACTATTAAAAAAATTTATATATCACACGAATTTTAAACCAGGTCAAATATAAAATCAAAATCCAACAAAACGAAATGATTTCCGTTAGGCGAGATTCTCATCCCAGCGTGAACGTAAACAGTCGGCATATACTTGTCCATGAAAATTGTTCTGAAATGTCCATTCTCCTTTTATTTGGGGCTGTTTGGCTGGCTTTATAAGTGAGCTTATTCGACTTTAAGTCCAGTTCAGCTTATTTACAAGTGTTTGCCTACCAACTTATTTTACTGACTTACGATCTTATAAGTTCTTAAGTTGAAAGTTAGAAAGTCCCAACATTCATCTTATTTTTCTTAACTTATTTCTTGATACACGTGATATATAATATTCTTCAAATCTTTAAAATCACATATCTTTTGATCCGTTCATTAAAAAATTGATATTTATATATCAAATTTCTCTACTCATCGAGATCTATCCATTGATATCCATTATTATATATTAAAAACAAATATTTTGAAATTAATAAAAAAAAGTTAACTTATAAGTTCTGATTTACCAAACACTCTACTGATTTATAAGTTCTGATTTACCAAACACTTTACTGACTTAAAATTTCTGATTTACTTATCACTTATAATCAACTTATGGGTTTAAAGTCATAAGTTACTTTTTTTAAGCTAAGCAAAACGAGCACTTTATCCCGTGCGCCTTTACAGTCTTGACCACCAATAGTTTGACCTTTTGGACATTATCTATTTTGTCCTTGTACTATCCTCTTACTGCCAGTTTTGTACATTATTTCTCCAAAACAATTGATATTTAGACATGTATTTAATATTATATATATATATATATATATATATATATTCTTTTTTTCTTTATTGTTTTGCTGCATTTCTTCTTATCATTTTGTAACAATATAAATCATGTCAATTATATTAGCATTTCAATTTCTATTTTCCATTCTTGCTAATTTTGAGATTCACTAAAAAATGGATATAATTATTAGTTTATAAATTATACTTAAATTTTTTTTATTGAGATAATTCAAATGGTAAAAATTTATCTTTTATCGACCCCTAGTTTCTGGATTCGATTACCAATCAATTCGAATATTTATTAGAACAAAATAAATATTTACTTGTCAGGATGAATAATTAAAATTGGAAAATGTTAGAGAATTAAAAAAAAATCAAGAAAATTTCTCAAAAATCATGAGACCACGCGTATATGGAATGAGCTGTAACAAAAAATATATTCCCAAATTAAGACAACGATGAAGTGGAAAGCTTACAAAGAAAAGGTAGGGGACCAGGGGATACACGGAATAAATCTTGGATTACACTGTTATACATTATTAAAATACTACATAAATTATAGACTAATATATTATTTTATAATTAATTTTTTTATTTTCTTAAAATGAACCCGAAACACTTTTTAATATTAATGGCAGTGTTTTAGTACTCGGGATACACTTCGTGTACATTTGTTAGGATTTTGGTTTCATGTTCTATCATTATAATTGGCTGGCGATATATTCGCGTGAAAAGCTGCTACAGTACTTTATTTAATGGAGAGGTTGATAAAAGCAGAAATGCCTTTCATAAACAGCAAATCCGTGTTCTAACCGTAATTATGTTTTTATGATTACTTTGAAAGCCACGCTATCAACTGATCATCTCACGTTACGGTTGTTTGACCAATCATTCTTATCATAATTCACGAATTTGGAATTCTGACTGTACAAAACATGACTCGAACGGCCTAATCGATATAAAATAGGACGGAGGGAGTATATGGTAGTATTGTTCAGGGACGGACGCAGGTTGCCGGGATCAAAAAAAAGTTGGAAAGGGCCAATTTTTTTTTTTAAAAAAAATACATGTTGAATTTTCTTTTTTTAAAAAAAAAAAAATTTACATGTTAAATTTTGGCAATTTTTCAGAAATGGGGGAAGGCCACCTTTGGCCTTACAATAGGTCCGCCCCTGGTATTGTTGTAAATAATTGTGAAACTGGGCCAAAAAAATTTCTACATTCGCACCAAAAAATATGATTTAGATATATGGAGAAAGAAAATTGCAAAACCTATTTTTAACATATACTGGCATGCATATGTTCTGACCAAGTAACCTTTTGTTCGAGTGGTTACTTCTTCCTTTGGCTTGTGTTTTCTTAAAGAATTTTTAAAAAATCTTGGACGAGCAAAATTCGAATTTTGATTTTTTGATTAATAAAGAATAACTCTTATCATTTGTAACTTCTTTTTAATTATTTTTTGATGATATAATTTGTTAATAAAAAATTATACTTTTTCGTCCCACTTAAACAGTCTTATTTGACTTTTTTTTTTGTTCAAACTAACCAAATTTTGAATGATTTTTAAAAATCATTGATTTATGTTTTTATAAATCTAAAAAATGTAGGTTATAATAGATTATCTATATTTTCTTATCATATTTTTTCATTAAGTATATTTAACATATAATATACGTAAATTAAATTACAAAATTGATCAATTTAACCAAGAAAAATCAAACAAGTCAGTTTGAGTGGGATGGAGGGAATAATATTTATAAAATTAACTAAAGTTTAACGGGAATGTTATAAAATAGTTCAAATAAAAAATGTCTATCAAAATTATCATTATCGGATACATTTTTGCATTGTAAAATTATACTTATAAGTTCGTTTAGCTCAATTAGTAAGAGTTTACCTCTTATCGTCCCATTTTATGTGTTAGATTCTCGTTCATACTTGAGATTTTGAAGAACATATATTTTTCTGTAAAACATATAAATCTAATTATTTTTTAAAAAAATAAGTTCGTTCAAAATTCAAAAGAAAATGAACATTAAAATAGTGTTTATATAATTTTAAACATACAATTGCATGAAAAGATGTTAAGAATCATGACATAAACATATTTAATATAGAGAAAAATGTCGGTGAGATTGATCTCGGGGGAGTTAACTGAGATTAAAAGATTTACACTGTAAATAGATTATAAAATTTTGGTAAATATTAATTTTTTCTTTTTAAAATATCATATAATTACAATTATACCCTCATACATTAATATGGATAATCTTTTCAATCTCAAGGACAACCTCAATAACATGAAAACCTCAATAAAAGTTGGTAACTTCTGCATAGACGAAAAAAATAAAATCGAAAGGGCGGATTGGGTTCCATTTAGAAAAGAAGGCACCATCAAAACTTGTGGTAGGGGACCATGGAGATGTACTCCTCCGTCTCGTTTTATGTGGGCCGATGATTTTCACGAAATTTAAGCAAGTTAAGTTGACTTATTAAGAAGTGGGTAAAGTGGAGAAAATATAAAAATGAATAAAATTAGATAAAAAGTGGTAGGACCTATCAATATTTAAAGATAGATTTTAGATAGTGGAGAAAAATATTGGGTGTAATAATAATTATTTAATAAAAGAATTGAGATATGGAAAAAGGTAATGGATGTAAAGTATTTTATGTTGTTAAAAGTTTACTATTTTTGAAAAGTTTTATAAGTTCATTTTTTTTATATATTCCAAAAAAGAATGAGAATTATATAAAGGGGGTCGGTCCGTGGCAACCGTTTGCCACAGACGGTTTAATCAACATACTGTTTCAGAGTCGTTGGATCAAATGATCCAACGGCTCTGATTTAAAAAAAAATTTGCACGTATGTTATATAACACATCCTTGGTATACATTTGTCAGAGACCGGGAACCTTATATAAAATAGGACGGAGGGACTAAAATAGAGTGGGATTGGACATAAAGCTTAAATAATGACCAACCCCCACTCAAGTTCGGTACTGAACAACTCAGAGCAGACCCATAAATGGTGTACTTACCTCACCTGAATTATTTCCATTTTCGAAGCCGTTATTTCAGTCACCTCGTTTTGACCGCATTCATTTTCACGAGCCTTTGCTGGGTAACTTTACTTAATTAGGAGTACTTGAAATAAAAATGCAGTTAAGCACAAATCATTTAATAATAATAAATCATTAATAATATTAATAAATTTAGTGTAGTTCACTAATGAGTTTGAATCAAGTTAAATTGTAAAAGATATTGATGCATCTCTGAAATTTTTTTATCCTCGGTCTATCCTTATTTTCCCTCCCAAAATATCCTAATAAGTCCTCATTTTATTAAAATCTTTATTTTATTTATTTTTCAAATAAATTTGTTCTTTAGTGAGAATTTTTATCGTTTTGGTGGGTTTGTTTTCTCTTCTCATGATAGTTTAATTGTTTTTCTTATTATTAGATTTGCAAAATTTTATTGTATTAATTCATTAATTTGGATGATATGAAATTGTAATTATCATCGATTGTTTGAATGCATTTAAATAAATCAGATGTATGTATTTCTCACGATACAAAAGATTGTCAGATTGTCTTTCTAAAAAGGTTGTATATATCAACGATATGTAATTAATGATCGTAATTTCGATGAAAAAATTTCTAATTTGATATATTGTTACATGTTTGTTCAATTTTAATTATTTTTATAAATATCATACAAATTTTTATTAATAAACTGATTGATTGTCTTGAATCTATATTATATTATTACAAGCAAAATCAGATATATTTGGTTAGTTGGTTGGTTAACATATTCCAAATTTTTATTTTAAAAAATATCTGTTGAATTTTTGAGATATTTGACATATATTTAAAAATAACGTTAAATTAATGATGATTTATTTTTGTCAAACATATGTAAATTTAAACTTAATAAATTTCATATTAAATCAAATAATTAATATATTACTCCCTCCGTCCAATCCAATTCTTAACACTTTTTTTGTTACTTTCTGGCACGCATTTTAAGGTGGATTTTAAGGACAGTTCCATAACTTATTTTTAAAATTTTCTTTTTTGGTATAAAAATAGGATTGTTCTATTTTTATACAAAAAGAGAAAATTTCAAAAATAAATTATGGAACTATCTTAAAATCTACCTTAAAAACACTCTATTTTGAAATGTTAACAATCGATCGGGACGAAGGGAATAGTTCATAATAATAATACTCCCTCCGTCCCATTTTATGTGATCCTTATTCCTTTTTGGAAACTCCCAAAAAGAATGAACCAACTATACTTATTATTTTTGAACACTACTTTCCACTATTACACCTACTACTTCTCTATTTTATATTACTTTTTTATTAAATAAACATTATTACACTCACTATTTTCCTCCACTATCTCAAATCTATTTTTAAATATTAATAGGTCACACCACTTCACTCATTTTTCAACCAACTTTACTCTCTTTTTATTACTTTTTTCTTAATCTCTGTGAAAATCAGGATCACTTAATTTGGGACGGAAGTAATATATGATAGCGGTGCAAACCACGGATTATACGTTAGTAAAAGTTACTGTAAATGGTAAAAGGACGGCAGATCTCGTCAGTCGAATTATGATCCCAAACAAGTGTTAAAGAATATACCGGTCACTAGAGTATATGCAATTTAATGACATTGAGAGCAAGAGAAATGATCCTGATCGGATATGTATTTAATTATTCATGTACGAGTAGATCATAATTATAAGGCAATTCCAAAACATTTATTAAACTAATATAGCTTTCTGTAACGT
The DNA here is from genome assembly GCA_036435485.1 of Saposhnikovia divaricata. Lineage (NCBI taxonomy): Eukaryota > Viridiplantae > Streptophyta > Magnoliopsida > Apiales > Apiaceae > Saposhnikovia > Saposhnikovia divaricata. The sequence continues at coordinate 63,978,739 of CM071594.1, forward strand.
ACAATGGCGACAACATAAAGCCACTCCACAATCCAGTGACCCCAACACTTAATACAAATGTATGTTGCAACGCATGCAAACTGGATATTTGAGGTTTTTGGGAAAATTTATTTTTCAGAATAAGTTAATTTATTTTAAATTGAAAATTAAGATTTTTAAGTTTCAACTTATTTTTCAACTAATTTTTGCAATTTATTGAATCTTAAACATACATTAAATAATTATATAAAAAAAATATCAAAATGTAAAATTTTTACCCGAAAATAAGTCCATAAGTTCTTATATTAAGGTGAGCCAAAGCCATTTAATGAAATGGCTTCGTATCTTCCATAATAAGAGGTTGTAGTGTTCTTTTTTTTAAAAAGAAGAGGTTGTAGTTAATAAGGAGGAGTAAATATTTTTAATAAAAATATAAACATGTAATATTTTTATATTAAAGTAAAAGTTTGTACAAAAAAAATTCTTTTCTTAAATAATTTATCTTATATATCTTACAAATCGGTATACATTCTAACAATTAAATGAAAATTATATCTTAAAATAATTCTTATCATTTATCGGATTGCTTGCATCTTCCATAATAAGAGGTTGTAGTTAATACTACTAATTATATTACAATAAAAAATTAGAAAAATGTACCACTTTTATATTGAAATAAAAGCTTATATGAAAGATTACTCCTCCCTCCGTCCCTCCGAATTCTTTACGTTTGCGGACCAGTTTTCGGCACACATTTTAAGAATAGTTCTATAACTTATTTTTGATATTTTTTTTGGTGTAAAAATAGAACAATTCTATTTTTATACAAAAAAAGAAAATATCAAAAATAAGTTATAGAACTATCCTTAAAATGCACCTTAAAATGCGTGTCAAACACGCAGTTTTTTATGTAAAGAAATGAGAGGGACAGAGGGAGTATAATAGTGATACTTTTCATAAAGTATGTGTAGGCTTGATGATGATGCATGTAGGATTGATGAGTGGTTGATAGACTAGCTACATTCCTTTTGGTACATTTAGAATCTAGATATATAATATTAAAAAATATGCATTAATTTTGACAAAGAAAACGAAATGCGCATCCAAGTATCCCACCTTGGTATAACCAACACAACAACGTAATGACTTGATTGTTCATATTTTTTGATGGACCAAACACCAAGAACCTTAAGAAATTACTACTATTTTTCTCTACCAAATAAATCCAATAAAAAAGCGAATAAACAAAGAAATTTAACCATGTGAGTGATTAAAAAAGTACCGAGATCCAATGAGTGTTTAATTAGAGGCCATAAACTAAAGATGGATAGGATAGAAAACAAAAAACAAAAAAAAACTAAGTTGACTGACACACATGAGGAGGGGCTCCCTAGATTTGTAGTAGCAATTAAGTATCCACGTAGTGTAGCATAGTAAAGAGTCCATTTCAACACACACAATCAAGAAAACAAAGAAACTTTAGAGAACAATTAGGGCCCCTGGAAAAACATTGGTGTCAATTCAATTGAAAATATGTTTAAACATACCAAACCCTTTGTCCAAATCAACCACCTAATGCCACTGCTTGCTTTGCACTAGTGAATTATCTGGATATTCAACCATGTTGTTGCTGTTTTGTGAGGTTTGGTCGGTTTCTTGATCTTGACAGTGCTTGAGTAATTGTAGTATTGAGAGATGTTATAAATTGCCTAAGAGATATTATGAGAAACAGAGAATGGAACAGAGTATTATTATTAAATGAAATTTGAAAGATTCATATAACAACTGAATTAATTATTTATCAATTGAAAATATAAATTTCGTATCATACTTTTTACTCACTGCGTGTCTCACAATTTTACTAATAAATATCTGTAATTAAACTATCATTTTTATCGATGATACGTATATTGTGCAAAATAAATGTAGTTGTTTGAATGTCACTTTCGTTAATGATATGTAAGTTGTGCAAAACATCGATTATGCTTGAGACAATTCTTCCAAATTAAGCAATTTTGGTTCCGTAATTTACCTCTAATCGATCTAGAGTTTCTGAGTTCGATACTCGCTTACCACGAGATTTTTGTCAATGAACAGATACTCGTTGTAAAAGGTTATAAGCCAAAATATTCAAAAAAAAAAATAATATTTTTACTAAATACACAGTCTCAATTTTTTTATTTGACAATTATCGAACGGCAATCATATTTATCAATGATATGTACGTAAATTGTGCACGACACAAATTATATTTTGGACATTTCTTCCAAATTCAATTTTTTTTTTGCAGGAAATAATATAAATCAAATTTGCAGAATTTTGTGACACCACCCCGAATTGTTATAGTAACAGACACTGGTCAATATATTTTCACTTATGCAAACACATGGGGGAGAGGGTTATAAAATCATGTAATAATAATTCAAGATTCAGGAGACAGCTATGCAGTTGTAGTCACTTTTCAACAACATTTTGGTTCCTTGATTATTTTATGCCGAATGACTGAGCTAAATTTCAAGAAAATTATGGTTGTTTTCGAATAGAAAAGATTTAAGGGGATGATGAATAATAAAAATAAGGAGGACAAGGGGAAGAGGAAGAGCATGCCAATCTTCCCTAGCTGTCTATAACACATATGGTCAGATTCCATTTCTCACAACATTATTTTATCTAATCATTTTGAGGGTGATTCCAGACAGCCAGATCAGTGTAGCTTTTCGAGGTCCATTTCTTTATTTCTAGTGTTAAATATACATACAGATAAAATGTAAGTATATATTTCTGGGGAAAATAACAACTACTGTAGTATTTTAGGTGGTCCAACAGCTGTCTGTGTGGATCTCTCTGTCTCTTTGGTCAACCTTCACCAGTTACCACACTGTGATGTCCCATGAATTACGCTGGAATTACTTGCTATCTCCGTTGTCCTTACTTTCAGGTTTTTAAATTTCTAACAGCAGTGGTACTAGTACCATGAGAATAATCAATCTTGCTGACCAAAATAACAAACATTATTATCTGAGATTTGTAAACTTTAAGCTTTTTCTTTGCAATTTAGAGAAATGTAACTGAAGGATTACAAATGCACACTCCAAACTCCCATTTTAGCATTACTTTTCAGTAATATTCACTCCAACCAATACTAAGTTGATTTTCAAGCCAAATTGAAGGATGGAGGGTGGAACTTGGAGAGAAAGAATTATAAGGTTTAATTTCCTTGTAATGAGAATATACCATTCTGTTTATGCTTCGAAAGCATATACCATTCATTTTGTGCTTTGAAAGCGACTACAAGTTTGCATAGTAAATCATACAGTTTACATGATGTGGGAAAATTGTCAAAACATTCTTTTGTACAGACAAGTGCACAAGCGGGTCAACAGTCCACCAACATCACTAATTGCAAGCCATATAGTTCACTGTTTTAATGTACACAAGGAAACACCATATTCCAATCCTAGCAGCTATTGTATATCCAGCTAAATATTGTTACATCGTATAGAATAATCTGATACCCTAGAGTGCTAAAACTCGGTTTTCTTCCCCAAGAGATATGTAGCTAAAACTTAGGGGTTCATCGCTGACCATAACACTATAGTCGCTGGTTCTGCGGATAATGGTCCAAAAAATATATCTACAGACCCTAGATCGCTAAAACTCGGCTTTCTTCCCCAAGAGACATGTAGCTAAAACTTGGGGGTTCATCACTGACCATGACACTATAGTCGTGCTTCTGCGGAGAATGGTCCAAAAAATAATAAATATCTACAGACCCCTCCAGATAGGCAGATTTCATATCTGTTGCTTGCATAACCAAATTAAGATTCTCTGTCAATTATCTAGAGAAGGATACTAATAGGTTAGATAGCATATGAAAGTTATAGGCATGACTGCGTGATGTTCGATCTGTGACAGCTTCCCAAATCATGACAGAGGTGGTTCTGACTTATGAATATACTCTCGGCTGCTCCAAGCACCATCTGGAATGCTTTGTCCTATATAGAAGTTCTAATTATGATCCTTCTTGCTCTTTTTAAGCATCATTGACATCTGGTCAATGTATTCACGTCCCATGTGTTTTTTCCCCATTAACCATTGCAAAGCCTCCGCTGCAGCGTCTTTTTCTGCTTGCTTTTTAGCATTGCAAGGCTTCCCCATTATCTGCATTCCATTGAATTCTACAGTGGATTGAAACTGGTTGTTGTCCAGTTGTTTTGATTTGTAAGTGGGGGCAGGATGCCCAGCCCGAGTAAGCAGCGTTTGGAGCTGGCTCTTTGAATTATCACCCCCAGGTCCGCTCTCTGTTCTAGAAACCATGGATTGTGGTTCCACCACAGTAGCCAATGGTTTAGAGGGGTTTTGTGTCACTACACGGTTAAAAACAAATCTTCCACCACATTGATCTTCAGCAAGAAGCAACCGCATTGCGGATAGAAGTGCATGGTGCGCGTGCATTTCCATTCTGGGGTTCAGCAACTACATACAAAGGTTACTAGTATTAGCTATCGCTGCTCGCTTTGACTTTTAAAGTCTGGAATTTTCAAGTAAAAGCAGAATGCAGTATCTACATTAGCAACTAAAATAAAAAACTCTAAAAGAGTAACATAATTTTAATAGAAGACAAAACTGCATAATACAAAACAAGCACAAAAGAGTTACTTTGTTTTGAATCAACTCTTCAAGCTCTCTCCTTATGCTTTGATACATTTCTGCTGTTGCGGGTTCCATAAAGAACTCTAAATATCCCCCCAACATCTTTAAATGACCATCCTGTTTATACAAGGAATTGATCCATGGCACATCAGATATAAATAAAATAGCATATGTTTATATTCATAAAAGCAACCGTACTATCCGGAAAACTGGAGAGACTCACAATATCCCCTCTAGAAATGCTTCCTCCGAATAAAAGAAGCGCAGAATCTGATACGGCAGTTGAATCTCGAAGAAAAACCGAGTTCACTTTGATTTTCTCATTGAAAACCAACCACGGATATGGAATTTTAGAAGCCCGGGCATTTACTGAGTTCTGGTAAATAACAAAATGGCAAGCAGAAACTGCTTTAGAAGAAAATCACAATTCGATGCTTAGATATTCAAATGCTTGCAATTCTTTTTTTTTTTGAAACATCACACTTTTACGAAATGGATATGAATACTTACAGAATACAAATGAACTTGTCCGTCCTCCATAGATTTCAATGAAAATGATTTCTCATTGTGCTGCAAAAACGATTTATCAATTCAATCATAAGATAAAGCAAACAGAACTACAATATGACCACATGGATGAAACAATCATCTACAAAGGGATATATGATTGTAAAACTGCTCAACAATAACCTCTCACCATGCTGTAGATGTACTTGTGAGCATACATGGAGTACCATAAAAAAAAAGGAAGTGGAGATCAAAATAACAGTCAGTATGCATCAATAGAAAAAAATTTGTTTAGTCTAAATAGTGGAAGCTCGAAACTAGCGAAATTTTCATGTAAAAGACGTAATTTTATTTTTTGCAACGAATTATTTAGGGAAAACACCCTCTTCTCCATGTGCACTCCACTATATCGTTGTAATAGGCAAAATTTGTTCTACAATGAAGTTCAGATGGAGAATATGGAGTGCAGATATTTTTTCCTGCACTTGCATGTATTAGACTCTTTTGTGCTAGGAGTAATAAATTTATCTTTACTTATCGGAGAAAGTAAGGCAACATCTAAATCTTTCAAGAGGCTGACCCCCAAGAGAGAACTAACTAGGCACTCTAAGGTATGCATTAAGGATTGTATCAAATGATTAATAAATCATGATTATGAAAAATTTAGATAAGTTGTGATCAAAAGAAGAAAATGAACAGGAGGTTCCTTGGCTAAGATTATAAGCTGGGCCAAGCCTGCTTATAATTTAGCTTAATGAAATGTGAATCACAGCTTACCACAATCGAGCAAATTCCAGGATACAAGCCATAGCATACAACTGCCCTGAGGAGATTCTCGTCATAGCTCCACACATTGTGTATATTCGTGTTGCTGTCAACAAGGCCAGTTTCCCTAAGCAAAGAATAAAATTCCCCTCGAAGAGAATCAATAGTTTTCATTGACTGTGCAGAAAGAAAATTTTTCCAACAATATCTGTATTCTGCTAGATCGATCTCAGCAGTCTTCCACCCTTCATAAGCACGAACCAGAGCTAGGTGGTCACTGTAACCACGAGAAAACTGTGCTTTTGCTGCTTCTGCTTGCTGAAAACAAGAAACTCCAGACATTAAATCTATTACTTAGTTGACACCTGCATCATAATTCTATGTTGCATCTAATTCCCATTATCCTCTACACCAACTCCACTTCCATGATCATAGGTCAGCTTTCTTAACTACAATGTCAAGCATATTTTTATGTTATCTATTATAGTCATGTTGTCTAGATAAGCTTTGAAAACAGCACATTACATAACACAATAATTTTCCAGGTTTTCATTTCATTACAATCAGTTTATTTTCTTCCAAAGAAATACCTTTCAGAGTTTCAGTTACCATCAAATACAACATTGTTCGTGTCACTGTTGAACAATAAATGATCTCAATGATTATAGGAAAAAAAAATTAGGCCATATAGTAATATTATATTTAAAAATTTATATAGTAATATTATATTTAAAAATTTAAAAATATATATTATTAATACGCTTAATGACCCGCTTAAAATTCCGCTTAAGCGTCCGCTTAACCGCTTCAGCGCTAGAAGGTCCTTCCACCGCTTAGAACCGCTTACCGCTTTTCGCTTTTTAGAACACTGCTTATTATGCCTTAAATATGTGATAAGGTGAAAATACTAGTAAGAATCCTATCTCCCTCGGTAAATAATATAAACCAGGTTAAACCAAGGGCCGATTCCCAGTCCCAAGGTGCTTGTCAAAGAATATAAGTTTAGTACTCCTTGGAAGTGACTATGTTGGGAAGATTATGGTTTGAAGATTTAAGGATGGCCTGGTGGTGAAGGTCTATCTCCATCCCCAGTGACAAGGTCAAGGGTTCGAATCTTTGTGAGGGGTAGGAGGCGGAGCCCTCTTTAACAAACCCGCTTGCCTATAAAAAAAGGGCGAGAAACTTTGTTGGGGAGAGGAGTTCACTGTTCCCTATAAAAATTTAGTTAGAAAAGTCAAAAATGAAAAATAAAAACCCACCCGGGCTTTGGTAAGGATCAGCCTCGCCCAATGTGGTGAGGACACCGCAAAAGGAATCAAAACAAAATTTTTTTTAATGCAAATACTGTAAATTGATATGAACATCGTTATATTGTAAGGAGATGGGGACACCAATTCCGGTCCAAATTTCTAGGGGAATGAATATGGCTGAGAAAGATCTGATAGAGAAAAAACTTATCACGTAGCAACTGGTTATAAGTCTGCAGTCCACTCACATCCTTCTTATCCACTGGTGCCAAGAAAGGGTCTCTGACGCTAAGACCAGCAACAATAGTTAGAACTGGATCCAGGCAATTGAATATTGAGCCCAGTATAAGCATTTTTCCGAGTTTCGGTTCCACCGGAAGCTTTGCCAGATACCGTCCTGTAACGGACACAACCATATCACGATACCACTTCCATACAAGCATCAAACAGGACTAAATAATACAAAATAAACTTTGTACCCAAGACTGTCAAGTTTCTATTCTCATCTAAAGCTCCGATGATCTTCAGATATTCAATTGCATTTTGAACCTGCCATAAAAATTGTGCAGAAGGGTCATTAACAGCTGGTTAAATACATATGTGACAACTGTACAAGTATAACAAAGGGATCAAATTTATATATATAATATATTTGACTTCACAATGTGATACAACAATTTGATGACCATTACCGCTAGCGACTCCGGTGACTGCAAAGCCCTAGATAGAAAATCAGTAATACTTCCAATTTCTAAACTTTTTATCTGCAGACAGAGGGACTGCAACGGCGTCCTCAAAATCTCTGGTAACTGATAATCGGCAAAAGCATCAAAAACACATCTGGGGTAGAGATGGAAACATTCACCTGGTTGCACCCGGCCAGCTCTTCCTCTTCGCTAAGAATGCCACAATGCAAAGAATAAACATGTTCAGAACTTGTTGTGGGGATATTGATATATTAAGACAGGCAAAGGAGGTAACAAGAATGGACTTCATTCCTTACCAAAGAAGGTGCCTAAAGAATAAAGTAAAATGCAACACAGACTTGTATAGTTGTTAACTGAAGTTTCAGGACCCACTCACCGGTTGGTACAACTTAAATCATACTGTCGAAGAAATCAACCATATTGTTGACATCTTGCTTAAATTGTATGAAAAGCCTAAATAGTACAATCCATGAGTTTTAAACTGAAATTCAAACCATATATAAGGCTTGAATCCTAATTTCCTAAAAAATAAAGTTTAAATTGTACAAATCTATAAACTCATAGGTTTGAATTTAATAGTGCCAACTAGAAAATAAAGAATTTAAGAAAAATCAATCATGTTTACAGAGAAGGTTCAGATTTATCCATTAACAATACAAGATGTTTGAGGTTTATATCATCAAACAGCAGCCACAGAAAATCAAGTGGTTTTTGGCATGTCAACATTCTGAGGAATAATGAGTTCTAAATCCTGATAGTTCAAGCATTGTAGCATCTCCGACTCTCAGACCAACAAAGCAGATTAGAAAGGGATATGATACGAATGGAATAGGTTTGTACTGGGAAAGGAATCCATACAACCAGTGCCGAGAGGGAGGGGGGTGCCACCTATTTCTGGTATAAGAGAGTACAAATTACAGTAGGGGTACTTGGCCATGTACTTGAAGTAGTCTAATTACTACAACCGAATGCTCCTGGAAAGTTTAGGCCCGCGTAGAACTTTTTTGTTCAATAATTACACAGAGAAGAAACACAGGAGAACGAAGTAAATTTAGCTGACAAAGGGCTCTATTTAAACGGGATAAGAAAGTCGTGCTGAAAGACAAGAGGTTTTCAACTACTACGCTCTTATTGCTGTAGTAATTAAGAAAATATTAATTCTATATATGTTCATTAGTCCAAAGAATAATTCACTTTGACAGAGAACACTACCACTAAATCAAGAGTACTTATGTATGCCATAAGAATTTTGTAGAGAAAGCGATTGAATAGACTATGAACTAATCAAGAAGGGTAAGATAATATGTGAACCATAAGAAATGCATAAATGAAAAATGGTAAATGAAGCATTATTTACATTTATGAATATTATGATCATTTTATACATAAAAATGCATGATAGCAAAACAGGACACAAGCTTAACTTATGTAATTTTGTTTGAGAATTCAGATATGTAGAACTGTACATGCATATAAAACCAGAGGCGCTACGAATTTCAACTACATAAATGGACTTACCTGTTGAGCAGAAGCCTTCGAAATCCAGCAAGGAAGCAAACAAGGTGTGTTATTCAATGCATCATATGACGACTCTTTGGCTTTTCCACAATCAATAACGAAAACCACATCGTCTATGGTAATACTAGTTTCAGCTATATTAGTAGCTAGTACTATTTTCCTCACTTCACCTTCAGGCTTCTTAAATATTAATTTCTGTTTACAAATTCATAAAAAAATTTGTTAAGCAAGAGGAATAGATTTGATTATTTAACAAATCACAGCAACCATTTCAAATTGATCCACAACCATTCTTATATGTAAAGGATACATTAAAAAAAGGTATATAGAAGATTGAGTTGCTAAAGCTGTAATTCTTGCGGAGAAGAAAGATAAGTTATGATCTTAATGTTGAGTAAAAGTGAACCTAGACCCAAAAGTTTCAATTCTTCAAGTGTTCAAGATTTGTCTGCCAAGAGTCAAGAAATAACCCGAAAGCTGTGAAGTGCAAATATTAAATTAAAACCACCAAACCAAAACAAAATTCATCTTCACTTCATTGGGTTCTGCCAAGTATCTTTACATGCTACCAGTCGTAGACAGTGTCTTCGTCCTTCATTTTTTCAGACCATGTGTTGATCTAGTAAATTACTCCAGTGTGATCATATATTTCATCAAGAGAAACCGATAGGCACATCTATGAACTATCAGTCTGCATTATCGTTGACAATTCGTAAGAACTAGAAGCACAAGGCAAAACATATAATTGGCCTCATATTTTTCTTCAGATTTTCAGTTTTATGCATCTAACAAGAGGTTGTGCGACTAGCCAGGATAACTTATTTAATTTTGTCACGAATACGCATGAAAGCTAAATTATATGGAACCATTATTGCATCTTGGAGACTTGGACACATGACTTACCTCTTCGCTTCCTTTGACCTAGGTACCTTTATAAAATTTTGTCCTTACTCCCAACATTTTCTTTGATATTGTTGAGTCCTAATAGCACATACCTATGGATTTTTAGCATTAAAGGACATACAAACACTTTGATAATCAGCGAGGCGAGCAAGAATGTATAATGATGCAGCTATAAATGTAATATGGAAACTACTAGGAGGGGCGCTGGGAGTTTTTCATATACCATTTTATGAATGTGACTGAAGTGGCACAATAATTCTGCAATTAAAGGACTGCAGGTAGCATCCAGAACCACCGATCAACTAGTGATTCTTTACAACAAAAGCAAAAAGAAGTACAAATCTACCTGTTTGTACGACCCCAGGTCCCCATGGCAATAACTGAAATATATAAAAAGACAAGATTTGCAAGTACAATGCAAGTGCCAAGTCGGAAACAATAGATATTGAATAAATACCTGATCCAGAGTAGCCATTGAACCGTGGCACGCCAGCAATAAAACGCGGCTTGTATCTCCCAGCATTGGATGAAGTTGGAGCTTATCCTTCAGGGAACTGATGTCTTCCCATCCAGTCATAAATACTAACACAGCGCCAGGTTTTTCATTCTCACAGATATTGCATAAAAGATGTTCAATGAGATTGAAACCAAGACAATCAGGATTCCAGCATGACAAAGACTCTTGGGTTTCTGTGCTATATTCCTTAAATTCAGCAACTTTAAGTGAATCCTGTTACAATTTCCAAGTAGAAGATGGAATCATAAACACTAAAAATTAATAATATTTCGTAGTGAATAATTTTGCATACCTCAACAGCAGAAGCAATTTGGCTCTTCCTCTTTCTTGAAGTTTGTTTGTTCATTCTCCATGTTTTCTCTAGCCCATAATCATCGATTTGGTTAAGTGGAGTTAATCTGTATCCAGTCATTTCCAAAATATTTTCCAGAAAATGAGCTTGCACGGGATACGTAAAACCCTAAGGTAACAAGAAAATAATATTGTTATAGTAAATCTGTCATATCTGGAACATTTCTCAATTTTCATTAACAGGTTCAGCAAGTTATATGATCATATACAACAGGTGATGTGAGGAGCCCTATTTTAAATATAGGAAAACTCCATGTTCAGAATTACATCACCCATAATATCGGAGATATGCATAAACGTACTCAAGAAATTACAAATTATCCACATTGTTATTCACAAGCACCTCTAAATTCTATCAACCACAAATTTATTTAGAGAAAAATTTCTGAAAGTTTCAGTCATCGCACTCTCAACTCGTGAAATTTTAGTCAGGTCAACATTACACAGTGTTGACTTTGGTGACGGAACTGACAGTAGGATGCTTATAAAGTTTTTCGAAGTAACGGTACAGAGGAAGAACAAATTTCGTAATAAGGCAAATAGATCACAAATTATATATTTGCATCCATACCATCCATACTTTATACCTTATACATATGTCCATACTTTGGCACCTTACACACGCAAATATGAGAAGTCAGTTGATCCCCTTTAAAAGTTACCCCACTATCCACCCAAGTTTTCATACTATGTTGTAAATCAGGTCAGTTATTAATTGCTGCATCATAATAACAATGCATGAAGATACTGTAAAGAAATCTAGTTTCAATTTAAACAAACTTGACGTACAAATTAGTACCACAAGACCTATAATATTACTGTGCTTGAATTAGCCAACAGAAACAGGAATCACCCTACATTGATAGAAAATGCTCACCGGAATATGAATCACAGGAGCCCCGCCAAAGTAAGATGAGAAAAGCTCTGCATCTAAGGTCGCACTCATCAAGATCAACCTTAGTTCAGGCCGATGAGGCAGTATATCTTTGAGGACAATGAGCAGAAAATCTGGCATGACTTCCAGTTAGAAATTACATTAAAACCCATAGTTATTAAACCTTTATAAAGTCAGCGATACCTTCATTTATTCCACGTTCATGAATCTCATCAACAATCACATGTGTTACACCCTTCAAATTTCTATCTACAAGTAATCTTCTCAACAGGATGCCGGTTGTGCAAAATAGCAGACGGGTATCCCTACCTTTAACACCCTCCAACCGAACTTTATATCCAACCTGCATGAAAATGTTCCCTCTTAGATTTTCAAACAGATCAAGTGTATAATAGAGTACATATATAGTGCAGCAGGTCATAACAAACTCACTGATTCACCCAACTGCTCCCCCCTCTCAGCAGCAACTCTTTCAGAAACAGATATAGCGGATATTCGTCTAGGCTGAGTGCATATGATACTACACAAGGCTCCACGTGCAGACTCAATCTCAGATTCTAAAATAAATTGGGGAATTTGTGTAGTCTTTCCACAGCCAGTTTCACCGGAGATGACAACCACCTGTAAAAATGCAAATTTCTTCCATCATACAATAGCATCCAAACTATTATCAACTACTAATGAAGCGCACACCATAGTAAGCATAATAGTTGGTTACATCCCTGCATTCAAAAAGGTGTTGGGTTTTGATACTCGACAACTACAAAAAATTCACAACAATTTTTCATTAAAGCTCCATGGTTCAATACTTTATATAACATAATCTTTATTTAATATTGTTACTCCATATAATCCAAACCAAGTTTGTCCGTTGCTTTATACATATTTACAACTTCTCCAAATATAAATTCTTTTAGAATAGATTTAACGATTTATTACATTATTCTATGTAAATCATAATAGATACTCTAGGAATCTTCATTCTAGGACCTTATACTGCCATATTTCAATTTCCTTTTTTGGTAGCAATTTCTCGTAAAAATTTTCTAATCTGCTGCTCACTTTTTTTTATTAAAAGAGTTCATTCCAGACAACAATTAATCAAATAAACAGAACACCAAAATACAGTCATTTTCAAATATAAAATATATCTGCCAGACTATTTCTAAATATTTAGAGATCTATAAAGTTTATATATTTTTATTTTATTTTGATAATTTAAAGTTCATATATTAGTGTACAAATATAACACAAATTCAAATACATATAATAACAATCAAAATAAAAAACAGTATTCTAAAGAAACAATTGTTTTAAATGTGTAGAGGCACATATCAGAATGTTTATAACATCTGTAAACTAATATAACACAAAACCAAATACATATAAAAACTATTTCTTTAACAAATATACAAATAAAAAACTCAACATATGACGTTTAAAACGTTTTTTATCTACTAAGTATAATAACATGCATCACACTAATTATTAAAATATTAATTAGTTATTTAACTACTATTCTCTTCAGCTCATTATTGCTATCCATAATTTTCTGCTACATAAAAATATCAAAGACTTAAATTTTTTAATTAATCATTATACAAAAATTCTCTATAAAATTGTTATATTGTTAAACATAACATTTTAAATGTAATCGAAAATTTTACAATAATACATTTAATAAAATATTATTTTTATTTAAAAAGTTATACCTGACCGTGCTTGCACAGTGCACAGGTCATCTGCTAGTAATTTAAATGTAGTAAACCTCAAACTGTTGCTACTGCACATAATACTGAATGCTGTAGATCATCCGTTTAGCCTTATTAACCATTACATTACTTCAGGGCACACAACACATACACAAAAACCTATAGAACTGCTGCATTACCAAAATAAATTTAAACACGGGTTGCACATCTACACATTCTAGAATGTTCCTTAGAGCACCAAATCTAAGGTCGATACAGCTCATAATATTGAACGGATGATTGTTCACATGATGCTGCCCTCATTTTAGACCTGATCCTACAAAAAACTGAGTGTCTCCCCCAAGGTTGTTCAGACGAAGCATTAGTATAGATCCTCGAACAATCATAAGGTGTGCAGTACTCGACTACTCAGTGTCTCGGTCTACTAGAAAAAGGGGACTGTTCTAAAATTTCCTAGATATTTATGAGTGATTGTCAATTAACATATAAGTAGTTTAATATGAAAAGTTCTTGTGAAGGAAAGATTTACAAATAAGTTGATCCTGACAATGAGATTGTAAATTAGGTATGCAAGAGAAAACTCATGGTACATATAGAATCCCATATTTGATCCTTTTGGTTAAACATAATCCTTCATACTTTAGTTTGAACTGTTTAGAAGTGAAATACAATTTTACGTATCCTCTCGATTTATCAGAAGTTCAGAACACTTCACTAAAAAGTAAAAAATCACATGAATCAACTACCATAAGAAGACGTCAGCCAGAAACGATATAGCATCTCATGCATTAGCATTGAAGGACTAAAAGACTCGAGGCAATTGTACCGGTGACCAGGGAGAAAGAACAGAATAACAAATACTGCAGACAATGCTTTTTAGAAGAGGAAGTTTGCAGAGTGTCATTATTTACTAACTGTAAATGGTCAAATGAACAATAACATCTACTAATCAGCAAAGCAATCCTTCCTGTTCTTCAAACATATTGCCAACCCTTCACGAGCAGTATATGATTGTTTGGGTCATACTATTAAGGTACCTGATTCCGTGATATGGAATTTACTATTGCATCCTTCTCCTTGTAAGCAGGGAGACCTTTCCGAAATTTCAACATCTTTTGACCTTCTATAGTAGATTCCTATAAAAAAAAAGTTCAAATATAAATCTTACAACGATAGTTAAAAATAAGAAGAGTGTTACAACAGCACCTACACCCTTTACGTGAGCAACAATATATATATTAAAGATTTTTATACGGTAGTACCAGAAAAAGAAGGTAATTAAAACCAACCAAGATAGGAATCTTTAGTTATAAAAAGTGTAAGATTCCATATCATGGCAACCATTTTTATAAGAGGCATTACAAATATCATATGAACATCAGAAGATATCTTGAATTTTAAAGATACAAGGAAAATCAATGATCACATACAAAGTGCAAAAAAATCCATTTGAAGATTTTAGCACAATATTCTAATGTCTCTGCATGTTCCATCACAGACAACATTTATAAAAATATATCCGCGCGTGAGCACACACACATAGTCCTCGAACTTGATAGAGCCATCTTAGAGTACAAAAGACAAAACAATAAATTGGCAGTACCCTGTTATTGTACAGTGACTATGTGGAATCACTTATATGGTATTAAACTTAAACAACGCAATTTTGAAATCTATCAATATGCTTCTCTCTGCTTGAAACTAAATACCGTGGACACATCGTCCTTGCGCGATAATCGACGACAAGGTGGTGCAATATGAACTGAAAATAGCCCTAATATGTATTATTTTCCTATATTCGAAAAATAAATATAGGGAAAGGTTATTTCCAGAGCAGCTTTTAGTGGAAGTGCTATGTTCCATGTCTAACACGATCGCTTCGGAAATGACATTTCTTTTAATATACACAATGAAATAATTCTTTACAGAAAAATTACTGTATGCTTAATTCAAAATGAAATTAACAGTTAGATACTTAGGAATTAGGATGAAAAACTTCAATCATTTATACTAGTAGGAATTTATTTTTAACTCGCAAAATATGAAAAGATAAAATAGGTCCAGTTATAGGAATATTAGCAATAACTATATGTTATATCTTTTATATGCGTCTCAATACGATCCTTAATCATCTAGTTCTTACGTGTCATTAACAAATTAGCATACCTATTACTTAGTTTCATAATGTTGGGAAGTAGATGAAATCATGTTTATACTTGATGAGCTGAAATGTAGCATAACGCACTTCGAAAAAACAAGAAAACAAAGAACATGCGGTTCTGGAAGGAAGTTATAGATTAAAGAGATAAAAGTAAACATTAAACAATAGCACTAATATAAATCATATAATCAAAACACTGTAGCTATCAAACCTGCCAAGCTTTCTGCTGACTGTACAGTTGCATACTCCTCCTCCACAAAATTTTCTCCATAGCAGCTTTACTAGATGACAGTGGCTCTGGTTGCTCAAAAACACCCTCATCACTGGAGATACTACCATCACTGTTTGACCTGGAAAATACATGCCGGAAACCTTCTGCACTTTTGGTTTTCAGTGAAAGATACTCTTTCAGGTGCACATCAACTCTCCTCTCCAAACCAGGAGGCAGCATTACCTGTTTATTTTAGAAGCTTTGGCTAAAACTTTTAGAAACTTGTGAAGAACTAAGATTATTTTTTTCTGAAACTTGCATAAGCATCAGTTGCTCCAAAATCCAGCCCGAAGGCAATTTTCCGATCTCAGTGAAAGATAAGGACAAACAACTAGATTGAAAGATAACCAGTTTCATGGATCATTAAAATGACAAATAAAAAAACAAACTCCATAGCATAAATGAACATGATCAATTGATATAAGGTGGATGATATTACCTCTCGCTGTGGACGCTTATCATCGAGATCAAATCGATAGTTTGGCAACGGGGTCTTGCTGATAACAAGAACTTTGGCATATAAACAGCTGCAAGGAGTAACTTGGTTAAACATTCCTTAGTATAAAGCACATTTTTTTGCAAGGAAACGCAGCCCTATGAAACCTGGAATATACCTGTGCAAACCCATTTGGCTTGCCAAAGCTGCTATCTGCTCAAAATCACGGCGGTCCTTCTTCTCCCTTGAGACTATTTCTTGCTTATCCTTGTCTCGTATAAGAGTCATTAATTTCCATTTCCAAGCATCAATATTATCTGAGGTAGAAGCACCCTAGCAATTAACATTGAAATAACAACTAATTAAACCTTTACATGTCATATGAACAAACACAGAGTACCCACAAAACTAAACATTACTAGTTTCCTCACTATACCACAGGCTGAAAACCAAGAAGCTTTAAACCAATGAATGAATCACGGTTTTGCAAGGAAATAACACATCCTAGACTAACACATATATACATATAGGTAACAACAGTTAAAGTTCCATATGCCTCAATTATTCTTTTCCTAGATTTTTAAAATATTCTACATGTGCAAGACAATCTACGCTGTTCATGAATAACTTCAACAAGGAAAGAAGATAAGAACTAGATTATTAAACTAGTTGGCACATAACGATTAACCTCTCTTTTCATTGTTAGAACTCTCTTCAAATACTTAATTCATATACATGTTTTTGTACCTCTTTTTGTGGATTACGTATGTTGTTTTTCTCTTTGGAGTCTCTTCGAATACTTAATTCATAGACATGTTTTTGTACCTCTTTTTGTGGATTACGTATGTTGTTTTTCTCTTTGGAGAGTTATGCTTATAATTTGGGGGGTTGGAGAAGGAAGAAGCACTAAAAGGAAATAGCAACACTCATCATAGGTGCAACTATAACTGATATTCACATCACCGCAGAGGATTATCAGCCATAAGCTAATACTCAGATTGACCACTTCTGTATAAATGGAAAGTTGGAAACTTAAGCTTGAACACTGATAGAGTGTATTTTATATATACTTTATAGGATTTTGTTCCCACATTTACCGTGCTTTTGCGAATAATCGTGTGGATTTAATGAGTTTTTGATGAGTTTGTTGCAGGAAATAATCAATTGTCGAGTTGATATAAATCGAGCGTTATTCAATGATTTTATTGTATTTTTAACTCGAAGGAATGATTTTATGAAGTTGCAAGAGGAATTGTGGGATTTTGGATCGTTTCTAAGGATTTTGTATGCAAAAGAAGTGTTGGACAGATTGCACGAGGCGCAACAGCGCTCCAGAAGGCGCAACAGCGCGTGTGAACAGTAGCATCGAGGCGCAGCTGCGCTCAAACCGGCGCAGCAGCGCCCGATCGCGGCCAGAAATTTCAGAATTGTTCCAGAAATTGTTTGGGTCATAACTTGAGTTCTAGACATCAGAATTGGGCGATCTTACAGCCCACGCGAAGACAACAGAATTATCTACAATTCAGAAGTGGTCCAATATCGGTATTCCAAAGGGATCAGCCCAGAAACAGGCCAGAAAATACAGCAGCTTCTAGAAATTCGATTTGAAGTGGGAAACTTCCATAATTCCAATCCTAATCAACATGGAAACACTAGGGGCGCTAGGAACATTCTAGAGGGCTGTGTTAAGCGTGGAAACTTGCAATTCTTACTTCGATTCAAGCTTGAAAACTTGCCATCTCATAATCCAATTTTTTTATCCCTTTTCCTACTTGTAATGTAATTCCTATTATTTCCTGTTGGGCCTTTTTAATTAAGGCAAGTACTTAGACTTGTAACACTATAAAAACTCATCTAGGGTATTATTTTAGGGATCGAAAAAATTATTGTACATAACTTGTATATTCTAGTATAGAGAGATTGGAGATAGCTTTTCACTTTTCTTTGGAGATTGAAGGTTTTTCTCTATTCTTTATAAGATTATGTGTTCATATTATATCTCTTGTTTTATTAGTTTAATTATGTATGAGTAGATAATTAATCTGGGGTTAAGTAGAACCCTAGTTATGATTGATGTGTGATTTTCCCAATTCCCCCAATTTGATTGTTTAATTACTCTTGCTTATTGAGTTGTTTTAATTAGCAATTACAAATCAGACGTGATTATGTTTATTGTTTGAACCATTATCTATTTATCAACGAGAGTTGGATTTAGATGGTTGTGATTTATCCAATGAGGACATAAACTTCTCCATGAGAATAGGTAGAACGGATTGTTAGGAAGTTAGGGTGTTGTGATTAATGTCTCTAAATTGCATGATACCATGAGAATAGGCTTGATTGTATTTTAGAGAAGCCATTAATACTCGAGAGAGGTTATTGGTAATTTATAGGGCGCACCTTTCCTGTTGAGTATTATACGATTGATTGGGGAGGGAATTCACGATTGCATTAATTCATGCTAGTGGGGATACTTAATTCTGGATGTTTTAGTTAATTGATTAATTGCATTAGTATAAAATTAGTTTAATAATCTTTGATATTTTATTGTGTTACTTGCTTGGCTGAATTGAATCGAGAACAACTGGTGATTGACACGTTTGTCTCTGTGGGATCGACTCTGACTTACCCTACTACATAGTTAGAAGGATTTGTTAGATATTATTATTTGATAGGCACACGACAGCCTTGTCAAACACCAAAATAACCAAATTCTTTCAGTTTAACATGTTAAATTCAGCATAACACATTTAAAATAGACTCAAGCTTGATAAGTGAAAGCTCAAGTGAAGTTGATTCAAATTACAACCTGACTAGCAACCATAGTTTGCCCTTCAATAACTCTTTGGGTAGAAATATCCTTTTGGCTTCATTTTGGGCCCCAGTCTTCAATGCCTTCGTACAATCGTACCTTTAACCTTTAAAATTTTTATCACTAACTAAGATTTCGAGGATTTACAAGCCTCATTAACTGACAGTTCATTCTCTTCTCATGTATATATTTAATCCTAGCTTTACTACTTACAACTATAGATCAATGGAAAGAATGTAGCTGCTCACTAGTAAATCTGAATATATATATATATATGGGTCGCGCTGTATGGAGAACAGTTTTTGCCTTGAGAACAGTTGTTTTACACACTCTTTGCAAGTTCTGCACGTTTTCAACATTTTATGTTTTATTGTTCAGCATTTTTTAAGCATCGCTGTATGAAGAACAGTTTTTACCGTAAGACTAGTTGTTCTACACACTCTTATTTAATTCTGCACATTTTCTACATTTTTTATTTTATATTGTTTTGCACCTTTTAAGAGCGCATTCTCACATTAAAAATTGATCTCAGCTGATCCGCTGACTTATATATCTATATATTCAACTTCATGCAACACACTTCATAGTTTACATACCATACTCCAGTCACCAAAAAAATAATTCAAACACAAATCAAGTACAGGAAAAATAATGAGCATAAACTACTCCGTTTTTCGAATATAACTGTGAAACACTTCATAGTTTACATAACAACCTCAAGTCAGTGAAAATGTGATTTCACAGGCAGTTCCAACCAAATCAAACACAATCAACTAGGCTACTGCTTATACATGCAATACGATAATATAAACACAATCAACCATTTTTGAATTCATGAATGCTATTAAGGTAGTAAGTGATGAACTTGCTCTACTTGGCGATCCCGTCAAACATGATGATCTTATTGAAAGGGTACTTGAAGGACTAGGTGATAATAACTATCAGGGAGTGATCGATGCTATCAATGCACGTGAGTCTGCTATCTCATTTGCAGAACTTCATGAAAAATTAATTAATCGGGAACTCGCAATTAAGGCTCAACCTATCCTCGGCTCGTTTCCTGCTTCAGCTTATGCAACATCCAGTCGTCAAATCCACAATTATCCACCTCGTCACACTACCAATCACTCCCAGCAATACCGCAACAATTATACACCAGAGTCTACTACTACTGGTACAAAACAATTCCTACGGAGATGTCAATGGTGCCATGTAAAAGGCCATTCACTTCAGAAGTGTCCCGTGTTTCTGGAAAAACATCCTGCTATAAGGCCTCCACCATACACACCAAATTTTAATCAGCCTCAAGCACATGTTGCTACTGCTACCATTCCGACCAGCTCTCCATGGCTTCTTGATTCTGGTGCATCACATCATGTCACCCAAGACCTCTCAAATCTCTCTCTGCATCAACCATATGATGGGACCGAGGAAATCATGATTGGTGATGGTTCTGCTCTTCCCATCACTCATACGGGTTCCACTCTTCTTTCGACTCCTAAATCTTTTACTCTTTCTAATGTCTTATATGCTCCCACTATGAAACGTAATATAATCTCAATTTCTCAATTTTGCCTTGAGAATAATCTTGTTATAGAGTTCTCACCTGATTGTTTTCTTATGAAGGATCGGCTTACGGGGACACCCATACTCAAGGGACCAAATAAGAATGGAATTTATGAATGGCCGTCGTCTTCCATTGTAGCATTCACAACCACTAAAAGTTCTGCCATTGATTGGCATCACCGCTTAGGGCATCCATCATTATCTATTTTTAAATCTCTAGTTTCATCTTTCAATCTTAATGTTTCAAATAATTTTTCCTTCAATTGCAATGCTTGCCAATGTAATAAGAGCCATAAGCTCCCATTCAATAAAAATACTTTAATTTCTACTTCACCTCTCGAGCTCATTTACACAGATTTATGGACCTCCCCAATACATTCATTTGATGGTTTCAAGTATTATGTTATTTTTGTGGATCACTTCACCAAATACATTTGGTTTTACCTACTTAAAAACAAGTCAGATACTAAAGAAGTTTTTATTAGGTTCAAGGCTATAGTTGAGAAATTCTTTGAGAAACCAATCAAAACCATATTTTCGGATAATGGGGGAGAGTATGTAGCATTGTCATCATATCTGACTTTTAATGGAGTCTCTCAGCTAACCACCCCTCCACATACCCCGCAACACAATGGCTATGCCGAACGCCGACATCGTCAAATTGTTGAAACCGGATTATCACTATTGTCTCACTAACATCTTCCACTCAAATTCTGGTCTTTAGCATTCTCTACAGCGACCTACTTGATTAATAGGTTAATCACACCAACCCTGTCCAATAAATTACCATTTCATTGCTTATTTGGTAAACCACCAAACTATCTTAAGCTAAAATGTTTTGGGTGTCTCTGTTATCCTTGGCTACGCCCTTATGCACAACACAAGCTTGACACTCGGTCTTTTCCATGTATATTTGTTGGTAACTCGGCCACACAAAGTGCTTACTATTGCCTCGATCCTACAACTCACAAAATATATATTTCTCGTCATGTCAGGTTTGTAGAAAACGAGTTTCCATATCCTACTCTATCTTCTACTAAACCTACATCCACCTACCCCAATCCGGATACTTGGTGTCCAATTTTCATGCCTATTCTTCAATCTTTTCAAGCACCTATAGAAAATGAATCTGCTGATTCTGAATCAACTTCGTCTCAGTCTGAACCATATTCACCATTGGTAAATAGTCCGATTTTTACTTCAGTAGCATCATCGGCGTCATCTCCCACACTTACTCACTCTTCACAAATAGCTACCACATCCACATCCCAACCAGAGGAGCCTCATAACCCACCCCAACAAATAACAATCACAACTCGCTCCAAAAATAATATCTTCAAACCAAACCCGAAGTATGCAAACCTTACCACTACCAAACAAAAACCAATTGAACCAGCAACTGTTGCCGAAGCCCTCAAAGATCCTCTTTGGAGGAAAGCCATGGAAGATGAAATTCAAGCCTTACACAAACTTAACACATGGGATTTAGTCCCACCTGACTCATGTCAAAATTTAGTAAAATGCAAGTGGGTGTTTCGCATTAAGTATCAGCCAGATGGCACAATTGAGCGATATCGAGCTCGTTTAGTTGCTAAAGGATTTCAACAACGAGCTGGGATTGACTACAATGAAACATTTAGTCCCGTTGTGAAACCAGCTACTATTCGAACATTAGTAAGCTTAGCTGTGACGAATAAGTGGCATTTGCGGCAAGTTGATATTAACAATGCTTTTTTAAATGGCACTCTAACTGAGCAGGTTTTCATGGCACAACCTCCTGGATTTTTAAATGCTACCTATCCAAATTATGTGTGCAAGCTTCGTAAGACCATTTATGGACTCAGGCAAAGTCCACGAGTTTGGTATACGGAGTTAGCAAATTATTTGTTGAGTTCTGGATTCAAACGGTCAGTTGCAGATGCATCATTATTTATACAACATCACCACTTGGCTCCCATCTATGTCATTGTTTATGTAGATGAAATAATCCTTGCAAGTCCAGATTTTGAAATGTTAAATCAGTTCATAGAGCGCCTAGCTACAAAGTTTGCACTCAAAGACCTTGGCTCGTTGTCCTATTTTCTTGGAGTTGAAGTTGTCCCTACTACCCAAGGTTTATTTCTAAGCCAGAAGAAATACATTGTTGATATCCTGCAGCGCACATCTATGACAGCCGCAAATCCTGCTCCCACTCCAATGGTGACAGATTCCATACTCACTCTTCATTCTGGTAACCTCATTGATAATCCCACAGAGTACCGAGCAATAGTTGGAAGTCTACAGTATTTATCACTTACCCGTCCTGATGTTGCTTTTGCTGTTAACAAGCTATCACAGTATATGCACATGCCGCGAACAACACATTGGTCAGCCCTCAAGCGTCTTTTTCGCTACCTTGTTGGCTCCTTAGACAAGGGTATTATTATACGACGTGATTCACCACTCGTTCTTCATGCATTCTCTGATGCGGATTGGGCTGGAAATAAGGATGACTACACATCTACAATGGGTCAAATTGTTTTCCTTGGTTGTAATCCATTAAGTTGGAGCTCTAAGAAACAACGATTTTTGTCTCAATCTTCAACAGAAGCGGAGTACAAAGCTGTTTCCTCCACTGCAGGGGAGCTACTTTGGCTCAGAAATTTGCTTTATGAAATGGGTGTGTCAGTTCCTCAAACACCTGTTATTTACTGTGACAATTTAGGTGCTACATATCTCAGCGCAAATCCTGTTTTTCATTCCAGGATGAAGCACCTGGCACTTGCTTTTCACTTTGTACGAGAGCAAGTTCAAGCTGGGAACTTGCATGTCACTCATGTTCCATCAGGTGATCAACTTGCTGATGCTCTCACAAACCAGGTTTGAATTATTAATGTCCAAGATCGGTCTCTAACATCGGTCTCTTGTACAAGCCGTCCGTCTTGCAGGGGCATGTAAAGGATGCAACAAACAGCTAGTATTTGTACATTTATCTGTTGCACAGATGTAGTGTCACATTAGTCTGTTGTATAGATAAATCACACCCCAGGTATCACTCCTAGAATCACTCTTTAGTATCCCATGAATAGCTCCCAGAATCATTCCAGGAATCCCATGAATGTAGCCTCACTCCAGGACAATACTGGTCTGTAACTATATAAGTTGTACATGTGACATTGTAAATATTATCCTTTCTCATATTTCTTATATATACTTGCCATAACGATAATCATGAACAAACAAATTGAGTTCACAGTTTAAATCCTACATAACAACTTCCTAGTCACCGAAAAAATAATTCACAAAAAATTCAATCAAAACAAACACAATTAACACGCTTCTACTCACAATACACTAATTAAAAACAAGAAACTAACCGATTGAGTAGACAATTCGACATTTCTCGAATCCAACCGCGAATTCATCTCCTGCTTCTGCTTCTTCTCCTGAAGCTCATGCAAATCAAACAAGTACGGATACGGATCATTAACACTACTCGACTTCACAGTCCTGCTCGAATTAGAGTAAACATTCGTCATCGGCGATAAATTCGGCGACGGCGATGCGGCGGTGATGACGGAACGAAGCCGCTGGTGCGGCGGCACGTAGACGCCGGCGTTGGGCGGCGGTCGTGACTTGTCCTTCATTTGTAGTGAGCGCGCGAAAATTTCTAGGGTTTTGGGGGATAAATTAGAGAAAATTATTTGATGAGAAGTGGCTTGCATGTACTCTATAGGTATATATTGTAAGTGTGTGTCTGGAGTTATCGAGAATCGAGCCACGTGACAGCGCGTGGGCGGCGCGTTAAGTTAGTCCAACTGAATGAGTTGGAAAGAATGGGGGAAGAGTAGGTGTGGCTTGGCTTGATTTTACTATGCTCGTGGGTCGTGATTTTACGTCATTGTTTTTTTTTTCTCTATATTATTTTTCTATTATTGTAACTTTGTAAGTAAATATAATGATGATAATATTAAAATGATTTTTAGGCTTAGACAAAATCTATTATTTTTTTGCCACGAAGAAAGCATGTACTATTCATTCAACTAGTTTATAAAGTCGCGCTTCGCGGCGGCGTTATAATTTTTCTAAAAAAATTCAATACATATTTACGTTATATTATATTATCAATAATAAATTTTAATAGTTACATAATCTTTTGTAATGAAACGATTTCTTGTTAAACAGGAATCTTTCTATTAAGCCACTCTCTCCTTAAAACTTAAAACTGAAGTAAAAAATTTAACATAAATTATAACAACTTATATAATAACTGCATCCATCAATATCAAATCTAATAGCTAATACAATCATTTTTCCCGTCTTTCCGTTAAAAACGTTTTGAGCCGTTCTTATTTGGAACTGAAATTTTAAATTTATTATATATTATTGATGACACTTATCTTATATATCAACTTATTTAAAAAAAAATTTTAAAAAGAGAAAAAAATTTCAATTTTTACTTTATTTAAACTTTCTAATATTTATGAAGTTTTTAAAGATGAAA
Organism: Saposhnikovia divaricata; assembly: GCA_036435485.1. Classification (NCBI taxonomy): domain Eukaryota; kingdom Viridiplantae; phylum Streptophyta; class Magnoliopsida; order Apiales; family Apiaceae; genus Saposhnikovia; species Saposhnikovia divaricata. The sequence goes on from CM071594.1 coordinate 64,004,222, forward strand.
ATACATCTTATTTTTTTATATTATAGATATTGCTATATTTATTTATAGCATTCGCATGTAGGGGTGAGTATTCGGTCCGGTTAACCGAAAACCGAACCGAAAATATTTCAACCGAAATATTTTCGGTTCGGTTAACCGAAATTGAAATTTCGGTTCGGTTTTCGGTTTTAATTTTTTCTGAAATTCGGTTTTTCGGTTTTTCGGTTTTTTAATCGCGGTTAACCGAAAACCGAAATAAAAACCGATTTTATATAATATATAATAATTTATATAATACGTTGGGGGGCTGTATAATGTATTCAGACTCCTCTCCCCCATTATCCTTTCAAACAACCCATCTGCAACCCCCTTTCTTGTTCTTGGAATTCACCAAACCCCCTTTATTATACAATATATAATAAAATAATTTCTTTTATCAATCTCTTATAATATATCATCACCCAATTCCTCCCAAATTTCTCTCCTCATTTCCCAAATTTATTTTATCAATCTTTTCCCAATCACAACCTGCTGCCACCCGATCTACCATCACAGCACCCCCGATCTACAAAGATGTTGCCCTTGATTTAGCCAAAGAGCTGGTACCCACCTACGTATCTCAATTTGTAATCAATTTTTTTTTTGAGAATACGTAATTATTTTAAATTGATTTTAAATTTCGGTTAAAAATTTCGGTTTTCGGTAATAACCGAAATAAATATTTCGGTTCGGTTAAAAACCGAATTTAATTCGGTTCGGTTTTCGGTTGTGATTTTTTTGGAATTTCGGTTTCGGTTAACCGAATTAAAATTTGGTTCGGTTCGGTTAAAACCGAATACTCACCCCTATTCGCATGATAATGTGTTTGTGTAATGTTAACACATCAATTTTTTAAATACGAAGATTTTTTGTTACGGGAATAGTATTGAATTTATAGATATATTTTTCTAATGCAAGTATAATTAATTTTTATAAAAAAGTTAAAATAAAAAATTTCTAGAAAAACATTATAATTTTAAAATATCGTATAAGACGTCTCCACCGTCCTCGTATACTACTTCCAATAAAATATTTTATTATATGTATTCTTCATATATTTAAAAATTTTCTACAACCAATAATTTTTTTAATTATATGTATTTTCTATAAATTCAAACTCTTATTCTCTATAAATTAGAACTCCTATTTTACTTACAATAAAACTCTTAATTAAATGTCTTACAAACACCTATTTTACTTTCAGTAGAAAATTTAATTATATGTCTTCCCTATAAATTCAAACTCTTATGCTCTATAAATATGAACACCTATTATGCTTCAAATATGTTAAAGGATAGTTTTTTAGTTATTAATATTTAAAATCCTAAAATTCTAAAAAAATCAAAATATATTTATCTTTTTTTATACCATCATTTTAAATTTTAATATTCAACACTGTCTTCTCTAATGAATCGCTTTCTCGTTAAACACGGTTATTCCTATTGAGCCGCTCTCCCGTTAAGATCAAAATCCTAACTTTTATATATATTACTTATATAACAATGTTTATCCATAAAAATCAAATTCTAAAAATAAAATAAAATTTATAACATCAATATTGAATTTTAATAGCTAATATAATCTTTTATAGGGAGTCGTCTTCCCGGTAAACACGTTTTGAAACGCTCTCGTTTGGAATCGAAATTCCAATTTCATTACATATTATTGATAATACTTATCTTAAACAATGACTTTTTTCCTTAAACACAAAATCTTAAAATAAAGTGAATTCCACCGTCCTTGTATTCTAATTGCAATAAAATATTTAATTATATATTTCTCATATATATTCAAATACCTATTTCCAATATAAATTTTAATTTTATATATATATATATATATATATATATATATTTTATAAATTCGAACTCTTATTCTCTATGAATTCGAACTCTTATTCTACTTTAAATAGAACTTTTAATCATATACTCCCTCCGATCCATCCAATTCTTAACATTTTTTGTCACTTTCCGGCATGCATTTTAAGGTGAATTTTAAGGATAGTTCCATAACTATCCTAACATCTATTCTACTTTTAATATTCTAATATGTTAAAGAATATTTTTATTTATTAGTATTTAAAATTCTAAATATTCGAAAGATAGATTAAGACGATCATAGAAACACCACTTAATCTCCCGTGTATCCTACTTTAAATTCGATTTTTTTCTATATTGATTCGTATGTATTTCCTAATCCGGAATATGTTCAATTAATTTTTTAGCTTATTAAAATCTAAGAAAATATCAACGAATACACAGATACTTGCAAGTTTGATTATCGTATATTACAGCTAGAAACATAAAGTCTTTGTGCCTTCCAGAATTTATAATATGTAACAAATCATGCACTTGGTTTGATACCCATGCAAACTGATAATGTATTAGAAAGATGAATTCAATGAAAATAGCTCAACATGCTGAGAAAAAGGAAGTACCTTAAATTATTATTTTGATCGAAAAAGTGAAGTGTGAAAAAGTGAAGTTTGATAATCAATGATGTACTCCATAACTCTTCCATCCATAACTTGATTTACCTGCATGTTAAAAGAAGAAGTAAACGAATAAGTATTGTAACGGGTAACTGATATGAACACTAAGGCGCTATAACAAAACAAAATTAAGCATATTGATGAAAAAATAAAATAAAGATTTAATCGAATCATGCATTTTGATATATATCGACGTGCAAATTCAATTTTTTCTCCTATGTAAATTCTATAATATGTATGAATTCGAACTTTTTATGCTTTCAATATGTATACAAAACTCCTATCCTAGTTCCGGTGGATTTTTTTTATTTTATACCTTGTAAATACCTATTTTAACTTTAATAGATTGGAATTTTTTATTTTATGTCTTACGAACACCTATTTTAATTTTAATAGAACTTTTAATTAAATGTCTTTTCTCTAAATTCGAACTTTTCTTCTCTATAAATTCGAACATCTATTCTACTTTTAATATGTTAAAAGATATTTTTATATTTTAGTATTTAAAATCCTAAAATATTTAGAAAATTAGAAAGATAGATTGAGACGATATTAGAGCGCCACCTAAACGTCCGCGTATCCTCCTTTATATATATATATATATATATATATATATATATATATATATATATATATATATATATATTGAATCTTGTAACAAAGCTAAACATTAGGTTTTGACTTCGTAGTCCTGACAGAAGTTGTCTGCATTACTCGACAATTCTACCCAAATTATATAATTTTTTGTTTGGTAAGTATGAGAATTTCAAATTAAAAAAATTTAAATTTTGAAATTTTTTATAATTTTAATAATTTTAGTGAAAAATATTTTTGGAACAAACATTCTAGAGAAAAAATTTATTCAAAAAAGCACTCTCGAGAAAATTTTCATGAGTAAAAATTTTCTCGAGAAAATTTTTCCCGAAAAAAATTTCTCAAGAAAATTTTACCTAAAAAAATTTCTCGAGAAAATTTTACAGGGAAAAAATATCTCTTGAAAAAAATTTCTCGAGAAATTTTCCCGAGAAAATTTTATCGGGAAAAAATATCTAGAGAAAATTTTCCCGGAAAAATTTTTTTTGAGAAAACTTTCTCGGGAAAAAATATCTCGAGAAAATTTTCCTGGAAAAATTTTCAATTTTTCCTGAAATAATTTCTCGAGGAAATTTTCTCGGGAAAAAATTCCTCGAGAAAAATCTACCGGGAAAAAATTTTCCCGGAAAAAAATTCTCAAGAAAATTTTCTCGGGAAAAAATATGTCGAAAAAATTTTACCGGGAAAAAGTATCTCTAGAAAATTTTCCCGAAAAAAAATTTCTCGAGAAAATTTTCCCGGGAAAAACTTTCTCAAGAAAATTTTCCTGAAAAAAATTTCTCGAGAAAATTTTCTCGAAAAATTTTCCCGGGAAAAAAATATCTCGGGAAAATTTTCTCCGGAAAAAATATCTCGAAAAAAATTTTGAGAAAATAAGTTTTTAAAACTATTTCTCTAAAAAATTTCCAAAAAAAAAGGGATTATAGTTTGGTGGAGAAGAATTTCAAATGACTACCTTTCATTTGTAATTTCAAATTACAAAAATGTAGTTAATATTTAATTGGTATGGAATTCATCAATTCCAATTCCAAATTTTATAATCTTGCCAAACATTAAGTTTGGTCAGTTCCAAGAATTCAAATGAATTCCAAGTTACCAAACAGACCGTAAGGGATAATGAAGTAGTACTATTAAAGGTAAAGGATTTGATACTTATTAATAATATTAGTTTATAGTTCGTGTAAAGTATGGGTTACTTTTCTTTTTAATTTACTTATAATTTAGTATATAAAATATTACAAACATTACTTTTAATATGTTGGGAAAATTCAAATTTTAGAACTTTGTATATAAATAATTTTTAGTATTAAATCAAAATTAATATGCTGTTGTTGGGAATCGAACCTTCAATCTTTCTATATAACACAATCTAGTATTACTTTTATATTAAAATGTTGTTGGCGGGATTCGAACGTTAGACCTCCAACTTTTAGTATTGTTGTATCTAACGGTCATGATCTATTTGAGTTGAAGATCTAACGGTTACAAAAAATGAGGGTAACCAAACTACAAATTATGCCCCTTTCGCTTATTAAGATACTAGCTTATAACCCGTGCAAAGCACGAATTACTTTTAATTTTTTATAATTTGTTTATAGTGTAATATGATATTATAAATATTAATTTTAATATGTTATTGGAAGATTTCGAACCTTAAATCTTTGTATATAATAATTTTTAGTATTAAATATAAATTAATATGTTGTTGGCGGGAATCGAACTTTAGACCTCTATATATAACTAGCATGATAGCCCGTGCAAAGCACGGGCCATATAATAATTCATAGAATTTTCTCGTATTAGTCTACTTTTCTTATTTCGATCTATTTAAGATGTTATAGTTTCAAAATATTATTAGATTTTGAACCGCGAAAGTTATATTTTTAGTTATGTTTGGTCAGTGTAAGAAGAATGACCGACTGAAAGATATAAGTAAGAGTTAATTAAATGCCAAGTATTACCACAATAATCTTGTTGTATTGAAATACATGAGAAAACAGCTGGCTTATTTATTTTGGGTGGATGAAGAATTAATTATTATATTATTTCTAATTTAATATTGTAAGAAATAATGTAATGTGACGAAAAAATAAAAGTAATAGAGTCATATAGTTCTGCTAATAAAATCTCAGCGCATATTTTCAATTTTGGATTCCAGCGCACATTTCCAATTTTGGATCCTTTTCTCCGACCAATTTCGGAGAACAAGGAGAATAACAAATTTATTCTAATAGTTGTGCACGTTTAAAATAAATATGTGATGTGTGCTTTTCTAAGATCATGGTATTTGACCATCGCAGATGTATCCTTTCAATAGCAAATTGACCCTAACAAAATCTTTTCTTCAAATACATTGTACTATATATCTATTCTCAGAAGTGAACTTTCAAAACCCCAAGGTAATATCTCAAATTTCAAGACAATCCATATTTAGACATGTACAAATTCAACAAAATACACGAGTAACTAAAATTAAAGTGTCATAACTCATAACGGGTTTTTAAAATGAGATATGTTAATGTATGCACCAAATGAATTATGTTGTAAAAGTTCATATGTACAATAAAATTCGATCTATGAAAATAAGATAGACATAACTACGATAATAAAGCATCCCGAATATCATTTTAATTTGAGGTAACAGCAAAATGATAGCCGAAAAATAAAAAAAATACACATACCACATCCGTGATCATAAGATATTGTATATATCAACAATTTTCGAGTTTATTAGTCTCACACCGGGTTGAAACTCGCATTGGAGTTTAAAATTCAAGTGAAATTGGTATATTACTATCTTATATAACGTTGTAAAACTCATTTTGTATGAAGTTAATAACATTAGCATATTACGAAAATGCTGCAAAAATAAAGTGCGAGGGACAATAGATATCAAAACCATATTGACATTTTTTTACCAAATCCAAATCCCATATGTAAATTTTTTTTTTATATTTTAATCTATTTTGTTAATCAATCTATAAATTACTCGATGATAATAGGATTAACCGATATAGTGCAAATATACTTAAAATAAAATATTATACTGATATCGAGTATAAATATGTTTTACACCTTATTTATCATTTTTTTTGTATTCTGGCCATTCGACTAATATAGACATAATTGTTAAAAGAGAGAAATATTATAATAAATTTTTATATATCTATTTTTACTTCCGCCCGTTTACCTACTTGACATAGACGTCTACTTATTTTTCGTCACCTACCTCCTCACTTTGATTTTTTTTGACCAATTTTCAGCCACTCAGTACCTTTCTTAATTCTGACTTCGACGACATCATATTTGTCAATTTATATTTTTCCTCCCCGACTACCATTTTTTACTATTATATGTGAAAATATTTTAATAATTTTATCCCTAATAAATCATAAAAATAAACGTGAGCATAAATTTATGAGTATATGAATGGCAAAAATTATTAAAATTATTAAAAATTACTATCTTATATATGGTTGTAAAAGTCATTTTGTATGAAGTTAATAAGATTAGCATATTACGAAAATGCTGCAAAAATAAAGTGCGAGGAACAATAGATATCAAAACCATATTGACATTTTTTTACCAAATCCAAATCCCATATGTAAATTATTTCTTATTTTTAATATTTTAATCTATTTGTTAATAATCTATAAATTACCCAATGATAATAGGATTAACTGATATAGTGCAAATATACTTAAAATAAAATATTATAATGATATCGAGTAATGTTTTACACCTTATTTATCATTTTTTGTATTCTGCACATTCGACTAATATAGACATAATTGTTAAAAGAGAGAAATATTATAATAAATTTTTATATATCTATTTTCACTTCCGCCTGTTTACCTACTTGAGATAACTTCTACTAATTTTCCGTCACCTACCTCCTCACTTCGATTTTTTTTTACCAATTTTCGGCCACCTCAGTACCATTCATACATAAAATAAAATATTATAATGATACGGAGTAAAAATATGTTATACACTTCATTCATAAATGTAACAATTTAATAATAAACATAATCTGGCCATTTGACTAATATATAGATGTAATTGTTAAAAAAGAGAAATATTATAATAAAATTTTATAGATCTATTTTCACTTCCGTCCGTTTACCTACTTGACATAGACGTCTACTTATTTTCCGTCTCCTATCTCCTCACTTTGTTTTTTTTTTTTGACCAATTTTCAGCCACTCAGTACCTTTCTTAATTCTGACTTCGACGACATCATATTTGTCAATTTAAATTTTCCCTCCCCAACTACCATTTTTTACTATTATATGTGCAAATATTTTAATGATTTTATCCCTAATAAATCATAAAAATAAACGTGAGCATAAATTTACGAGTATATGAATGGCATAGTTTTAATTATCAAAATTCAAATTATTAAAATTAATAAAAATTATGTGGGCAATTTTATCTTGAATAAATTATAAAATAAATATTGCTAATAGGTGAGTTATTTGAGCATGTAGTGAATGAGTTTAAAAAGTTGCACAAAGAAGTGATTTGGTTTAGTAGTTGAACATGTGAACACAAAGTTACAAGTGTTGGAAGGTCATGGTTCCAAACTTCAAAATTTTTAACATTCATTTAAATCTAAGGACAAATCAGTAATTTACTAAATAGGCACAAAACCCATGTTGGCCTATAATATATATAAAGGATGACTTTTAGTATTTTGTTTCTAACGGTCATGATCTATTAGAATTAAAAAAAACTTTTAGTATTCTGTATCTAACGGCCATGATCTATTAGAATTAAAAATCTAACGGTTGTGAATAGTTCGGTTAACCAAACTACAAATTACAAAAAATCTGTAGTTTGCTTATAATTATATAATATAGATAGTATAGATATTAAAATTTAAATTTTATAACTTTAAAGATACAAACAAAAATTTAAATAACTAATCTTATTTATAATAGAAATAGAGGAATACATTCAATATATGATAAAGACATTATCGAAGCACTACAAAAAATTATTAATAAAATATTAAAATTTAATATAATAAATAATGGGATGATAATATATTTGTACAAATGTAGTGATAAAAGTAATTACTCCCTCCGTCCCTCTCATTTCTTTACAGTTACTATTTTGGGTTGTCCCTATCATTTCTTTACATTACCCTAAATAGTAAGTTTACTCCATTATTATATCTACTACTTTCCCCCACTATCTCATATTTAATAATAAAAAATACTATTACACTACTTTCCTCCACTATCTCAAATCTATTATTAAATATTGATAGGTTCCATCACTTTACCCACTTTTCATATAACTTTACTCATTTGTTATGCATTGTCTTGGTCTTTGTGTCCCCCTCCAATGTAAACAAACGAGGGGGACGGAGGGAGTAATTAACAAAAAGGTTTTAACTAAAATTCGACTTGAAGACTCGGGTTCCTGCAAGTTGGCCGGTAGTTCTTTATAGATAGAAAGGAGCAATTCAATGTAGTGAGGTTCAACAACTGTACGAAGTACTATCATATGTAAAAAAGGAAAATTTTCATTGGTGCCCTCCTGGAATTGGCTTTTCCATATGGTGCCATTTCATATTTTGGGCTTACGATTGGCACCCCTGAAGTAACTGATTACCCTAATTATGCCATTCCCTTAATTAAAAAGTTAACCAACCGTTAACCACGTCATTCCGTTAAACATAATATGGATATGTACTGTTGACTTTACAAAAAATAAAATAAAAATTGTTTTACCACCCACCCCCAATTTTGTCCCTCCCCTGTATCACAATTCTCTCTCAACTCACTTTTTTCTCTTCCTCTCTTCACCACCGCCTCTCAAATTCTTCACCATCAACATCAATTTTCTGTTTTAGTTTGATAATCTAGGATATGAACTGGGGAGTAGAGGTTGTGATGAGTTTGAACGAAAAAGGAGATGGTGAGTTGTTGGCGGTGGTTTTCAATTGGGCGAACGGAGGAGGTGAAGGAGTGGAGAAGATGGTGGACGGCGGTGGGCTGGAGGTGGCTGAGATGGGCTGTTGGTGAATGGAGAGCAGCAAATATATGTATATTGGGTGGTTGGTGAAGCGCGGGCGGAGGTAGGAGCAAGGGGTGGCGTGGGTGGAGTGGTGGGTGGCACTGGAAAATGAAAGAGGAGGGGCAGTTGTGTTGTGATGTTGAGGGAAAGGGAAAAAGTGGGTGGAGGCGTGGCAAGAGGAAGGAGAAAGAGATGTGGAGGTGGGTTGTGCAGCTGGTTTGAAGATCTAATTTTTTTTTGAAAATCTTTCATAAATTCAAAAAAAATATTTTTCAAATTCTTTGATAAATTAATTAATTAATTAATTATTTACTTTATAACTAATTATTCATTTAATTAGTTAATCATTTTGATTAATTACTTATTTATTTAAATATCTACTAAGTATTTACCTTATTTATTTTAAAAAGTTAACGTTTGATTAACTTTTTAATTAACGGAATGGTGTAACTAGGATAATCAGTTAGTTCAGGGGTGCTAATTGTAAGCCCAAAACATGAAATGGCACCATCTGGAAAAACCAATTCCAGGAGGGCACCAATGAGAATTTCCCGTAAAAAAAAGATTAGTAGCTTTACCATCAGGTGTATTTCAGATTTTGTACATGTGGCATAAAGCATATCCAACGTCAATAGTTATAATTATTGGCTAAAAATTTTATAATAGAAAATAGTTAAAATTTTATAAAAAGGAAATAATTGAAACTCCAATAACCTTAACTAGAAAAAACAATTATTTATAATTTTTGTTAAGGAGGATCTTCGTTCAACAAATATAGCCAATAAACTATGATTATCTATAATTTCTGCTAAGAAGGATTATGCATCGAAATGGATTTTTTTTACATATTATCTATATCATGTCAGTTAATGTGTCAATTAGGATATTATTGCTAAGAACTATTTCTTATTGGAGATGCTCTTATATATCTGATTTTGTAATACAAATTAATTATTTTAATTCAAATTAATATTTGGAAAAAAAGAGTTAATGTCATTAACATTTTTACACGTATATATCTTAATTCCTAATATATAACAAGAAAGTGAGATATATTATCTAGATGCAAGGTTAACAGTTCACTATTTATCAATAATATTAATTTTAATTTTTATACTTCTAAAGATACTAGAAAAAATTAAGTCTAATACTCCTTAAATTAAGAGATTACAAAAAAACTACATTTTTTAAGTTTTTTGTTGTTGCAATTTTATCATTTCTGAAACTATTTACAAAGGTAGGTTTTACAACCAAAAGCAACTAAGTGCAAATAGTTTTTACGTTTTTTTGAAAAAATAATTGAAATTGATTTTGGTATAAATGATAACAATGATAAGAATAATTATATCCTTATATATATCCTTATATATAATAAGCATAAGAGGAATTTTATCCATAATTTTGGTCACTGTACTACCAAAATTCTAAACCGTCGAATCTAATATTTTAAAAATAGATGTTCAAGATTATATCATATTAAAAGAGAAAATTATAATCTAAAAAGGATATAATTAGAAAAGGTTGCATTAAAAATAAAATTATAATCTAAAAAGGATATAACCAAAAAAGCTTGTATTAGAATTAAATTTAAAAAAGAAAATTATAATCTGAAACGGATAATTAAAAAAGGTTGTATTAGAATTGAATTTTATTATTTTGTTATTAGTATTAAAAAAATTCATATTTACTATTTGGGCTCTATCTTGTGATCTAGAAATTAGATTTAGATTATTTTACAATTCACGTAAAACTCATAAAATTATCTTTAATTTAGTGATGATTTAATAATTATTATTCAAATGGAAATACTCAGAATCTCAAGTGATAATAAAATTACGAAATTTTGCATTAATCCTATTCAATGTAGAAGACATACATTGATAATACTATTCAAAGTAGAAAACCTAATTATATATGATTTAAATCATTGACATACACCTTTTCATATTTCACTATAAATACACTTTTTAAATTATAACTGATCCCCCCCATATTCTTATAAAATTCGACCAACAAGAAAACAACCAAATCCAATATTTTCCCAAAGTAATTACGATCAATAAAACCCCCCTTGCACACCATATCACTCCCTCAAGCACTCTACTAGCCTTTGACATTAGGTTCAAGTTAAAGTAAGGTCATTACAAGAAAAAGGTCTAGGAAAGTAATGTGGTGTGTCACCGAAAAAATAAGATTAAACTCAACGGGTTAACTACTTGATCACGTATAAATGGTGTAGTAATATAGGAAATATGAGATTATCCCTAAATGCCTTTATCATGTTATCATCAAATAATGTCATGCGTTTCAAGAAAGGTCTCAAACAAGTGTTAGCAATGCAAACAACACGTGGACATGATATGGGCTGAAAATAAGCCCTAAAGACACATTTAATGTGGCATTAATTAGACCAAGAATGGTCCAAACGTGGGGCCCACCATATGGGCCCAAAACCCCAATTATAATATTAATTTCGTAATTAATATTGGGGGAAATAAACAGCTCAGCAATAAGAGTTGGATAAGGATATTATTTCCACCAGACTTAGCCACCAAGGCATCCAATTCAATATGGAAACTGATTCCTACAAGGAATAGATCTAGAACCTTCCTCAAAGACTTGTCTACCAAGTCTCTGACTCCTACCATAATTCTAAGGCTCCTGCAGCCTATTTAAAGGGCCAGACCCCTCATCCTAGAACTACGTTTTTGGCTTGATCTTTGATATTCATCAAAGTACGTAGGCATCTTGTGAAGGCAGATTCAGCCACGAACACAAGAACAGCCATTAAAGCTCGAAGCTCAACCACCCCAACATTAATTACAAATCGTAACCTAGTTTTTATTCCACAACATTTGGCGCCGTCTATGGGGCGACAACATCAACCATGGTTCAAACACGAAGAACAACATCGACTGAGGCCATACCCCTTAGCTCTGCTCCACCTGCCATCTCTGATCCGCTCATCACCGCTGAAGAAGGACAATTACCCCCACCAACAGGGACGGTCATTCAACCTCTAACCTCTCAACCCTCAGGGACGATTCCCCATGTTGAGGGAACTTTACCTGTGACTATCCCTCAAAGCCAAGAAACTAACCCTTTTCAGATGGTGGTTTCTCCTCTTGATAGCGCTGGTCGTACGCTGCCTCCGGGGGTACAGATCCACACCACGGATCTCCCTTTGAATACCAACCCGATGTATGGGCTGCCTAATTATCCCCCTCAACACAGGGAACCTGGACCGAGCGGTCATGCCTTACAGATCCGAGATCGAGAGTACGATGATTACTCTGGTCCCTATACTGATGATTCAACGTCTGAGGATGATAACGATGATCGTGATGAAGCCCCGAGGAGGCGACGTGCTAGTAAAGAACCTCGAAGGAGGTCCCAAAGAATCCATGATGGACCTCCACAAACGGCTGAGGAAAGGATTAAGGCTCATGAAGTTGAGATCCAAAGGCTGAAGGACGATATTGCTAGAGAGAAGGCGAAGTCTGATTCAACCTCCTCCAGTTACAGGGAGGATTCCCATTATAAATCTGGAGAGGCCCTCAAGGAGACAACGAAGGGCCGAAGCCCCAACTGAAAAATCGACAAGGGTGGAGACCCCCAAAAGTAACCCTAGGGATTTGATGCCCCTTGGGGATCCTGATGATCCTACACCTCCGTTCACTGAAGAGGTAATGAATGCTCGCATCTCAAGGAAGTTCAAGATGCCGACGATTAAGGCCTATGATGGAACGGGCGATCCCGCAAACCATGTTAGGACATTCTCAAATGCACTGCTGTTGCAGCCTGCGAGCGACGCCTTAAAGTGTAGGGCGTTCCCTCAAACCCTGTCTGGCATGGCTCAAAGATGGTATAGCCGCTTACCCGCAAACTCAATTGGCTCATTCAAAGAGCTGAGTGCCGCCTTTGTCAGCCAATTCATTAGTGGGAGAGTTCATGAAAAAAGTTCTGCATCCCTTATGTATGTGGTGCAGGGGAAGAACGAGAATCTGAGGGATTACCTCAAGCGGTTCACTAAGGAGACGCTGAATATCACTGATCTGGAAAATAAGGTGGCCATGGTAGCCCTGGAACACGGAACCACTGATCTCTTCTTTAAAAGGTCTTTGGCAAAACATCCTCCTGAAAATATGGCCGAGCTCCAACGGAGGGCCGACAAATATATCAAGGCCGAGGACAGCATGAAGAAGGAAACTACAGGAGGCAATGCCAAGGGTTCTAATGATTCGAAGAAATGAAAGCAAGAGCAAGAGTACGATGCTAGGGACAAGTATCCCCGGAGTAGCAAGGATTCCGAGTCACCACCAAAGAAGGGTTTGGGACCGAGGTTTTCTGATTATGCAAGGCTGAATGCTCATAGGAGTCAGATCTTGCTAGATATTGAGAAGGATAAAGACTTCCGATGGCCGAAGCCACTTAGGGGTGATCCCATGAAAAGAAACAAGGATCAATACTGTAGGTACCACCGTGATGTGGGTCATGATACAGATGATTGTCGACAGTTGAAAGATGAGATTGAGTTCTTGATCCGAAAAGGAAAGCTAAGCAGGTTCACGAAGAATGATGATCGTGGAACCCAAAGAAGGGACTATGATAGGAGAGACAATGACAGAAGAGATAACGATCGTGATCGTGATCGTAACCCACAGCCCCGAGGGCCAGTTGTTAATATGATTTGGGGAGGCCCGACGGCGGCCGGCACGACTCGAAATTCTCGAAAAGCGTATGCCAGAGAAGTAATGCACATCGTGGGAGAAGCCCCAAAACGTGCTAGGACTGAAATAGTTATTGGGTTTGATGATTCAGATCTCGAAGGGGTAAAGTTCCCCCATGACGACCCGTTGGTCATAACTCCTGTGATTGGAAACTCGGAGGTGAAACGAGTCTTGATAGACAATGGAGCTTCTGTTGATATCTTGTTTCACGATGCGTTTGTGAAAATGGGGTACACCGATTCTCAGTTGACCCCCACCAACATGCCGATCTACGGATTTAATGGAGTTGAGTCCAAGGTTGAAGGGACTATTCAGTTACCCATGACAATTGGACAGGAACCTAAAGAGACTACTCAGATGCTGAATTTCCTTGTGATCAAGGCATCCTCGACTTATAACGCGATCCTAGGAAGGACTGGACTTCATGCATTCAAGGCTGTGGCCTCCACATATCACATGAAGATTAAGTTTCCAACCAGGAATGGTGTTGGAGAACAAAAGGGTGATCAGAAGATGGCAAGAAGTTGTTATGTATCCGCGTTAAGGGCTGATGGAATCGGGGGGCAGGTACTTCCGATCGAAGACATGGATGTCCGTGGTGATGATGAACACCGAGGAAAGCCAGCAGAGGACTTAATACCTATTCCTCTGGAGTTAGGCGACCCTGAGAAGGTAACTTATATAGGAGCCTCTTTGAAGGAACCCCTGAAGGGCAAGTTGATAGAATTCTTACAAGAAAATAGTGATGTGTTTGCCTGGACAGCAGCTGATATGCCAGGGATTGATCCCCAACTCATAACTCACAGATTGAATGTGGATCCTAATCGGAAGATAATACAGTAGAAGAAGAGGAACTTTGCACCTGAAAGGCAAGAGGCCATAAAGCAAGAAGTGGAAAAGCTCTTAGAAGCTGGGTTCATTGAAGAGATTCAGTTTCCAGAATGGTTGGCTAACCCTGTGATGGTCAAGAAAGCCAACGGTAAGTGGAGGATGTGTATAGACTTCACCGACTTGAATGACGCATGCCCTAAGGATTGCTTCCCTTTACCAAGGATAGACATGTTAATAGATGCCACAGCTGGTCATGAGATGCTGAGCTTCATGGATGGGTTGAACGGCTATAATCAGATTAAGATGCACAAGGATGACGTCCCTAAGGTATTTTTCATAACTGACTTTGGTGTTTTCTGCTATCTTGTTATGGCTTTCGGTCTAAAAAATGCAGGAGCTACTTACCAACGACTGGTGAATAAGATATTCGCCCATCTGATTGGAAAAACCATGGAGGTCTATGTTGATGACATGCTAGTCAAAAGCCTATTCAAGGCAGACCACATTAAGCACCTCAGAGAGGCATTCGAAGTACTGAGGCACCACAAAATGATGTTGAATCCAGCCAACACTACAGCAAAACTGGCCATTAGTAACGGATATATCCGTTACTTGCAAGTGTGCATTTGGCGTTGGATCAGGCAAATTTTTGGGTCTGATGGTTTTAAAGAGAGGCATAGAGGCCAACCCTGACAAGATCAAGGCGATCTTAGACATGGAGCCACCACGCTCTATAAGAGATGTGCAGAAGTTGACAGGCCGGGTAGCGGCTTTAGGAAGATTCATCTCCAAGTCTGGTGACAAATGCTTGTCTTTCTTTCAAGCATTGAAGAAGGTGAAAATTTTTGAGTGGACCCCTAAGAGCCAAGAGGCCTTTGAACAACTAAAGAAGTACATGGTTGAAGCCCCGTTGCTGGCCAAACCTAGTCCCGGGGTGACTCTTTATCTATACCTGGCGGTATCTGAGCAAGCGTTGAGCGCCGTTCTCATTCGAGAAGAAAAGAAGGTCTAGAAACCTATCTATTATGTGAGCAAGGTGTTGCACGGGGCTGAGCTGAATTACTCTCCCATTGAGAAGTTCGCCTTGGCTTTGATAACAGCCTCGAGGAAGTTACGCCCGTACTTCCAGGCACATAAGATTGAAGTCCTGACGGACCAACAGTTGAGAAACATATTGCATAGCCCAAAGGCTAGTGGAAGTCTAATCAAGTGGGCGATCGAACTTGGAGAATTTGACATCACGTATAAGCCTCGAACAGCCATTAAGGCTCAGGCATTGGCTGACTTCGTGGTTGAATGCACCATTAGCAACCAAGAAGTCGGGGGGTAGGAGATAATAACAACCCCTGAGAAGCAAGATAAAGATGGAGAACTTGAACCTGATCAGAAGGAATATTGGGTGCTCTATTTTGATGGAGCATCAAAAACAAAATCTAGTGGCGCAGGCTTTGTATTGCAAAGCCCCGATGGGTTCACAGTTGAATATGCTTTGAAGTTGGATTTCCAGACAACCAACAATGAAGCTGAGTATGAGGCCTTGATAGCTGGTTTAGGCTTGGCCAGAATCATGAGAGTCAAGAATCTCAAAGTTTGTGGAGATTCAAGATTAGTAGTCTCTCAAGTAAATGGTGAATTTGAGGCCAAGGATGAAACTATGGCAAAGTATCTGCGAATTGTGAAAGCTGTCATGACTCAGTTTGACGAGTGTTATGTAGAACACATCCCGAGAGAAGAGAACGTTAAGGCCGATGCCCTATCTAAGTTCGCTTCTTCCGAGATAGAAAACTATGCAGGGAGTGTTTACTTCCAGGTCTTGAAGGCCCCGACTATCGACTCGAAATTAGTGGCACCAATTAATGTGGGAATCTGTTGGATAGATCCTATCAAAGGTCCTTTACAAAAGGTCTTTCGTTATCCCGTACTTGAAATGTTTGAGGCCCCAAGAGGCAAGGGAAGCTTTGGAAGAAGTTCATGAAGGTATTTGTGGGCAGCACTTGGGGGGTAGAGCCCTAGCTCACAAAATAACTCATTTGGGATTCTACTGGCCAGAGATGCTGGCCGATGCACAGAGCTATGTCAAGCGGTGCGATCGATGCCAGAAGCATGCTCCGATAGTAAGGCAGCCGCCTGAGATGTTAACATCGGTTAACTCCCCTATTCCATTCGCGATGTGGGGAATGGATATACTTGGTCCCTTCCCCATAGCTTCAGCACAAAGGAAGTTTCTGATAGTGGCCATTGATTAATTTACTAAGTGGATTGAGGTTAAACCTCTAGCCAAGATAACCACCAAACAAGTTGCCCAGTTCTTTTGGGAGAATATAATTTGCAGGTATGGAATCCCTCAAATTTTGGTGACAGACAATGGGACACAGTTCAATAATGAAGAGTTCAAGAAGTATTGTGAGGAGAATGCAATTGAGCTTCGTTTTACCTATGTGGCTCATCCACAAGCCAACGGGCAATCTGAGGTAGCTAATCGAATTATCCTTGATGGACTGAAGAAGAGGGTCGAACGCTCTAGAAACACTTGGGTAGATGAGTTGCTGCCCATACTATGGGCATACCGTACCACTTGTAAAGTGACCACTGGAGCAACCCCGTTCCTGCTGGCTTACGGAGCTGAGGCAGTTGTGCCTTTGGAGATCATGCAAGCGTCACCTCGAGTTGAGGCCTTTGAACTAGAAACTAACGAAGAGGACATGAGACTCGCCCTAGACCTGATTGACGAAGTCAGAGATGAGGCAAACGCTAGAAATGTGGAGCATCAAAAGAAAGCATCCTTTACAACCATAGGGTTAAGGAAAGGTTCTTTCGACAAGGCGACCTGGTTCTAAGGAAGATCGAGGCTTCTAGAGTTGGCCAGAAGGGAAAGCTAGCCCCTAATTGGGAAGGGCCGTATCGAGTCAAGAAGACGTTGGGACGAGGATCATATAAGTTGGAGACGTTGGACGGGGTTGAGGTGCCCCGTACTTGGCATGCCTTGAACCTCATAGTTTATTATGTATAAGCTATCCTTGCATGGATTCAGCTTTCTATTTATTTATTAGGAGAAGTAGAAATAAGGTTCGATGAAACCATTCCAGGGCTTAACGCCCCGAGTAGGACAATAATAAGTTATGTAAGGGTTGAACCCATTTCAAATTATTAATGCAAAGTTTGTTTCCCTTCAATGATTCTGTGATTTTGTTTATGTACCAAGCACCTGTTGAGTGTGAGTCTGGAAAGGCCAAGTACCGAAAACAAGTAAACAAACAAATGAGGAAACAAATGCATAAATAAAGACCTCGAAGGGCCAACAGTTAGGTTATATCAATAAGACAGATAAGAGTTTGGTCCCAAAGGACCTTGAATGAAATCTAGATAGATAAAGCCACATACGGCTAACAAGGCCATGCAAGGCCACGAACTAACTCCAGCTACTCCTCCCCAGAATCCTCTTCGCCAGACTCCTCTCCGCCGCTCTCCTCTTCCTCACTCTCCTCCTCTGAGTCTTCACTGGAGTCACCTCCGGGCTCTGCAATCACCATTGGCTGAACTCTAGCAACTTCGGTTCCTTTTTCCTCAGAAGATGAAGAAGAAGTAGAACTGCCCTCGTTCCGGATTAGTCTCTTCCCAGGGATGGGTTGGCGAACTACTCCAACTTTCTTTGCAGGCGGGATTTTTCTCCCACGAGAGCCAGAAGAAGATGAGTCTTGGCTAGCAGCTGGAACAACCCCCTTTGAGTTGGATCCAGAGCGTCGATGACTGCCTTTGGAGCCGGACCCTGATGCCTGAGGAACAACTTTAGTTCCCGAACCAGAAGCTAGGTTAGCCGGGATGGCACCCCAATTTGGGCAAGGAAAATCAGCCGGGTTGACAACAGATGGATGCCTATGACTCAAAGTGTTAATAGCCTTATCCCAACCAACAGACATGTTGAAGGGACGCACCTCATCATCATGATCATCAATGAGCTTAAGAAAATCTTCAGACCTATGGTAGGCCTGGATCACCTTGTCGACATCAGAGGCCTTCTTTTTGGCTAGAGAAGCAAGCTGTTTGCGGGTAGATGCGGCATTAGCTTCAGCACGAACAACTTGGGAGTGCAGATCGTCAATCTCTTCCCTGAACCTTATTGAGTCATTTCTCAAGCTAACATTTTCGTCCCTAAAGGCCCGCCCTTGGGTCGAAACAGTTTGAAAATAAGCGTTGGCCTGCAACAAGGAAATGAGTGAGCCACGAGGAATATGCAAAGTTGAAATCAATAACAATGTCAAACTTAACAGAAAGAATTTCATACCTGATATAAGGCCTGGGCGCCCATGAGCTGAGACTCATCCATTTTGTCACCCGCATGCATTGTCGCTTGGTCAGGAGGAGTGATTGAAAGCTTGGACCAGTCTAGGGCCAAATGAGGACTCCCAAAGACCGAGTCTTGTTTGCATATGCCCCAAGGAGGTATGAAAGGAGTCCGGACATCCCCGTCAGCGTTTCGGGATCGTTTACCGCCTTGAGAACAACGCTCCAAGAAATTAGGGATGTGAGGCTTAGTTGGATTCAGCTTCTCCTCAGCCCTTTTCTTCATCCTCTTGGTAACAGCTGGCCGGTTCTCGGGACGATTATCAATCTCCTCAGCAGCTGAAATACAAAGAGAGAAATATCGGTATAAGAACAAACAGAGTTCATAATAAGTTCAAGTAAGAAAGTTACCCTCAATGGAAAGAAAGCTAAGGCCAGCCCCAATGAGATTCTTTTCATTTAGAAAACTTTTATAGTGTGTGCGGTCATCGTCAGCAAGAAGCCTATCTCGATCCAACAATTCTGAATCAGTAAGGTCACACACGAAATGTGAACTATCCTCCACAGACCTGAATTTCTTCACAAAGAAGTTGCCCCAGTCACCACCCTTCCACTCAAGAACTACAAACTCCCTTTCCCAGAAATGCTGTGAATCTGGAAAGGAGAAGGGATTCACCATGTGTGGAAGTTTGGCTCGGTGCTTGAGGCTCACCCATCCTTTCTTGGAGTCAGAAGAGTTGCTGGCCCCAAAGATACTTCGAAACATTGTGGTTGTCGGATGAATCCCCAATTCCCGACACCTTATTAAGAAAATAGAAATGTACCTCCAAGCATTGGGATACAACTGACAGGGGTGGATCTGATACTCAGCCAGCAGTCTCATGATAAAATTGTCAACCGGGAATCTGAACCCAGTATCTAAGGCACCCCAGTAAACACAGATCCTCTCAGGATGCCAGTTGCATGTTCTATCTGATGGATTTGGGAGATGAACCTTGATGGCACTTGGAAAGTGATAGGATTCCCTTATCATTTGGACATCTCGCTCTGACAACTTACTGGGACTATTAAAAGAATCTAGGCTAGAACAGTTGGGAAATGCATCCCTCATGATATTTAGAAGTTCTAGCAAGGATTCAAATCTATGTTCAACATATGTAGGAGGTTTGATTCTTTCTTAACCTTTGGCGGTCCTCATTTTACTCCTCTTCGACATAGCTTCCATCATGGAGACAGGGGGAGCCATTGGTTGATCACCTTCCGACATCTTGATATAGAAACTGAAACTTGATCTTGGATTTGAAACCTGATCTTGAAGCTCAAACTTGATCTTGCAACTTGAACCTAGAGAACTTAAGAATTTGAGAGCTCAGAAATGAAGAAGTGAATTGAAATGAAGGCTACTTCTCTTCTTTTATAGAGAATACATGACCTGGTACATCAGGTTGAATCTCAGCTTGGTTCGTGTTTACAGGTCATCTATCGTTTATAGACAAAAAAAGGACAGAAATTATCCGCGTTATACAGAAAGAATCGTTATAATTCATATCTGTCGGAAAAGAAATAGCTGGAATATTTGCTGCATGGATGTTTGCACTTAAGAAGATTAGCAACGAGTTTAGTCTTAAACACAAGGTTAGTAGTGCTAATCCTGAATTAAGGTGTAACACCGATGAAAGTCACGGGTGACCA
The DNA here is from genome assembly GCA_036435485.1 of Saposhnikovia divaricata. Taxonomy (NCBI): domain Eukaryota; kingdom Viridiplantae; phylum Streptophyta; class Magnoliopsida; order Apiales; family Apiaceae; genus Saposhnikovia; species Saposhnikovia divaricata. The sequence continues at coordinate 64,024,886 of CM071594.1, forward strand.
AGATACTAAATTAGAGATCAAGATCGAGCTTCTAGATCCCTAGGATCGAGATCCAGCTTCTGGATCCTTGAAAGTCACGGGTGACCAAGATACTAAATTAGAGATCAAGATCGAGCTTCTGGATCCCTAGGATCAAGATCCAGCTTCTGGATCCTTGAAAGTCACGGGTGACCAAGATACTAAATTAAAGATCAAGATCGAGCTTCTGGATCCCTAGGATCGAGATCCAGCTTTTGGATCCTTGAAAGTCACGGGTGACCAAAATACTAAATTGGAGGTCAAGATCGAAGTTCTTGGTCCTCAAGTTCCATGAATAGTTTTCAGGTCTGGGTCTCCTAGCCAACCACGAGGAAGCCGACCATGGCGCACGAGGAACCGCAGCCGACCACCTCCCGGCCGACCACGAAGTATTCGGGCCGTTTGGCCGACCACCTCTCGGCCGACCACGAAGGAATCAGGCCGTTCGGTCGACCACCTTCCAGCCGACCATGGTGTGGCCGACCATGGTGGCTTGGACCCCCTAGCCGACCAGCCTCTGACCGATCACCTTGGATCAAGGCCCCTCGGCCGACCAGGTGCTAGCCGACCACGAGCTAGCCCTCGATCCGGCCGATCGCGGGTTAGTTCGTGGTCCTGAATCTTGATTTTTCAGCAAATCTCGGGTAGTTTTTGGACCTAAATCGATTTTTTCGGATGGTTTTTAGTGCACCGTTTAGCACCGTTTAGTGCCGTTTAGTGCCGCTTAGCACCACTTAGTGTCGTTTAGTGCCGTTTAGCACCGTTTATCGCCGTTTAGCGTCGTTTAACATCGTTTAAACTTCGTTTAAGGCTGTTTAGCACCGTTTAGTGTCGTTTAGTGCCGTTTAGCACCGTTTATCGCCGTTTGGCGTCGTTTAACATCGTTTAAACATTGTCTAAGGCTGTTTAGCACCGTTTAGTGTCGTTTAGTGCCGTTTAGCACCGTTTATCGCCGTTTAGCGTCGTTTAACATCGTTTAAACGTCGTTTAAGGCTGTTTAGCACCGTTTAGTGTCGTTTAGTGCCGTTTAGCACCGTTTATCGCCGTTTAGCGTCGTTTAGTGCCGTTTAGTGCCGTTTAGCACCGTTTAGTGTCGTTTAGTGCCGTTTAGCACCGTTTATCGTCGTTTAACATCGTTTAAACGTCGTTTAAGGCTGTTTAGCACCGTTTAGTGTCGTTTAATGCCGTTTAGCACCGTTTATCGCCGTTTGACGTCGTTTAACATCGTTTAAACGTCGTTTAAGGCTGTTTAGCACCGTTTAGTGTCGTTTAGTGCCGTTTAGCACCGTTTATCGCCGTTTAGCGTCGTTTAACATCGTTTAAACGTCGTTTAAGGCTGTTTAGCACCGTTTAGTGTTGTTTAGTGCCGTTTAGCACCCTTTATCGCCATTTAGCGTCGTTTAACATCGTTTAAACGTCGTTTAAGGATGTTTAGCACCGTTTAGTGTCGTTTAGTGCCGTTTAGCACCGTTTATCACCGTTTAGCGTCGTTTAACATCGTTTAAACGTCGTTTAAGGCTGTTTAGCACCGTTTAGTGTCGTTTAGTGCCGTTTAGCACCGTTTATCGCCGTTTAGCATTGTTTAACATTGCTTAAACGTCGTTTAAGGCTGTTTAGCGCCGTTTAGTGTCGTTTAGTGCTGTCTAGCACCGTTCGATGTTGTTGGCATAATCTAACATCGTTGTAAACGCGTCGGTCGCTCCACGCTTTACATCAAAACGATATCAAAGATAAACCCTGACCCGAGTTTCGAGTTAGACAAGTAAAACTTCAAGGAAAGCCTGATCAGTTTTCCTAGAAGTTGGGGGGCAAATGATATGGGCTGAAAATAAGCCCTAAAGACACATTTAATGTGGCATTAATTAGACCAAGAATGGTCCAAACGTGGGGCCCACCATATGGGCCCAAAACCCCAATTATAATATTAATTTCGTAATTAATATTGGGGGAAATAAACAGCTCAGCAATAAGAGTTGGATAAGGATATTATTTCCACCAGACATAGCCACCAAGCATCCAATTCAATATGGAAACTGATTCCTACAAGGAATAGATCTAGAACCTTCCTCAAAGACTTGTCTACCAAGTCTCTGACTCCTACCATAATTCTAAGGTTCCTGCAGCCTATTTAAAGGGCCAGACCCCTCATCCCAGAACTACGTTTTTGGATTGATCTTTGATATTCATCAAAGTACGTAGGTATCTTGTGAAGGCAGATTCAGCCACGAACACAAGAACAACCATTAAATCTCGAAGCTCAACCACCCCAGCATTAATTACAAATCGTAACCTAGTTTTTATTCCACAACAGGACACTCAAGCAAACGAATATAAAATGCAAAAGATATGCATATATGCTCAAAAACTCACTTGGTGGGAAAACATAATCAATCCCAAGCAAAAGTCTCTCTAATGCATCTACTTGTACTCAAATCATGCAAATCAACTCATCTTGCACATATTCATGTTCTTTTAATCACTTACAATATTCAGTAAGTCTATTAGCTTCAACTTTGCTAGTGTATGTGTGTGCACAAGAACAAAGCATATCAGTTCTCAATAAAAAAACGTCAATAACACAAAATTTCTATAGCATGCATGGGTGCATCAAGGCAAAATACAACAAGTAATCATTTTACAAGGCTAGAATTGTTTTTGATATTTTTAAAATTTTAACTTTTTTTTGTTTTTTTAATCTAGACAACTATTGAAAACACATCCCCACACTTGAATGGGTCAATGTCCTTACTGACACATGAAATAATTAATTCTACAATATAAAAGAATGAAAGAAATACTCCCCTATGCATAAACATGAAGTGCTCGATCCTTGATTAGGTCGATGTTGGCAATGCAAACGCTACACCATGGGGAGCTTAATCCTCACCGTGGCACAATAATCCCTGCCCGTACCTCAATAAATTGATCTTCTGGACCTCCAAATCCAATCTCCACCGTTCAGAATTTAGATATTGGAGTAAGAAAGATGTTGTCCCAAATTCAGGACGATCCGACCGTTAAAACTCCGGAAAACGTAAAAACAAGACAGCTAAGTCAATCAATTTTTTTTTTTACGAATTTTTCAGTTTTGCACCTGTAACAACCACTTAAAACAAACACATCAAGGTAACTTATGGGAGTAAAAAAAAATCAAATCTAACTAATAATATAGTCTTGGGTTGCCTCCCAAGCAACGTTTGTTTATTGTTATTAGCTCGACTTATTTGCACATAAAGTATTCAATGAGGTGAAAAAACAAATAGATGCACATATCTACGAATTAGTAATAAAACTATAATGTGCATATATGCCTTAGATCCATAAAAGTATAAGAAACTTTTTATGATCCTTACTTTCTCAAGAGACTTGCAAAAAACAAAGTAGCTAGAAAAGTCGTCAGAATAATCATCATAAATATGACTCATAAACTCCTCCCAAATTGGATCCTTGTATTCCAAAGCAAGATTTACATTTTCATCCATCTTAAATTCCTTCTCAATTATAATTGGACACTCATCAAATTTTGTCTAATCTACCAATTAATTAAACTCAATAATATTTTATAAATTTGGTAGAATTTCAGTTGCATCCAATTTATCATTAGCACGTATGGGACAATCATCAACTATACAAGCAGACTCATCAAACACAAAATTTTCATCAATTGCTAAACAAGAATCATGGATCATTGGAAAATTAACACACGGAGGAATCTGAAGACAATCGTTATGCATCATAAGTTAACTGTTTCTTTTAGCGTTCTCCTCATACCAACCTATTGATTTTGATTCACATGGAATATCGTTCTTACTAGCAATCTGAAAAGTTGGGTCATCAAAGTGTTTAAAAAGTCCTAAAGAATGTAAAGAAGGATTAGAATAAATTAAACTCTCATCAACATCATTGCAAATGTATGGATAAGGATCATGATACTGATTTTCAAAGGCATATGAAAAATCAGTTCTAGGAGGGTATGAAGCATAATATGAGTTCTCAGAATGGAACGAATTCACCTGATATAGATTAAAATCATCATAACTGTTAGGTCCGATAAGATTGTAGAAGGGGGTTGAATACAATCTTTACCTTTTTATCGAAATTTGTCCGTTAGATAATATTTTGGCAAAGACAAATTTGTGCGGAATTATTTAACACAATTTTTCAAGTTGAATATAACTGTATATTAACTTGATGTGGTGTTACAAAATCAGTATAACAACTTATCAAGATGTTAATAACTAATTAGAAAATTCGACATGTACTTTTCTAATTTAGTTAATAATAATCAAGATAAGAACTAGGAAACTTAATTCGCTAGTAGTACAAGAATCACAAATAGACAAGTTCTACTGGATAGAATATTACAAAGATGAAGAACTTGAATTTCTGGGAATTGTTTAAGCTTTAGTGTTCTTGGTGTTCTTGAGAGAGAATTCTGTTCTGCTGAATATGATATTTTCTGCTCTGTTTCTTGGTTATGACTTAATCTGCTGTGTTCTGTTCTTTTGTATCAGTCATAAGTCTTGCTAGCTTTCTGTAGGATATTTAACTGCTCCAGCATGACTTAAACTGCTTCCAAGACTTAATTTTTCTTCATTAAGACTTACACAAACCTCCATTAAGACATAAACCTGGTCGGTATGACTTAATAGAAATTCGGTATGACTTAACACAGCTGGCAGGAGGTCGGTATGACATAATCTGCAATGCTTGGCTCGGTAAGACATAACTTTGAATTCTGTCGGTATGACTTAATTTAGGTCATACCGAATTTTTCTTCTCCAAGACATAATCCAACCTTCTTTCTTTAAGTCATATTGATCTATTTAATTAATTAATGATTAACTAATTCATATTTAATTGATACAATAATTAATTTAATAAATAAATTAATTCTTCCAGAATTAATTCATTTAACTAAATCAACTAAATGATTTATATCAATTATAAATGAATTTAATTAAATCAATAAATAATTAATTTAATTCTTACAAACCACTGAAGGTAGTAAAGAATTACCACTGACTTGTGTTGACGTTCGATGTACTGTCTGGTTCATGAACGACTAACTTCAATGATGCTTCTTCACTTTTGACTTTAGGTTGTGGTTTATTTCTTCTCTCAATTTTCTTGTACTGTAACTGACATTCAAACTATCACTCGAAAAATCTCTGTCACTGTTCAAATGAATCCATTCACTTCAATGCTATACTGGGGCTTGATCAGATAACTGAATCGTCTTCCAGTGTACGACATCAAAACTATAGATTGACTTTTCTTCTTTCTTCTGACAGATAATACTTCTTGAGATTCCTGTGACAGTTCATATGTATATTTACTTATTACAATTTGGTTTAAGTTGATTAGGATCCTCTAACTACAAATAGACTGAGTCATATGCCATTCAGTCTCCCCCTATTTGTTTGTTAGACAATAACAAGCAAATTCCTAGAGGATACCTCAACTAATCCAACTTAACCAAATGAAAGATAAAACTTTAAATACTAAGTAAATATGAAAAAAAAAGTTCTGGTTTATATTTAACATTTGCCAGATTCAAACATGAAAGATAAATACAAGATAGATGATCCTCTAGACTGATCATATGATACAAATTCCTATCAAGATTTATCTAAGCTCTAAAGATAAAACATGTAGAGCAATTCTTTTTCTTCAGTTGTCTTCCCTTTTGAATTCTCCTTCTTCTGGCTCATCTGTGACTTGAAGTTTCATGTGTAAATCAGAATCAACAAGACGCTCTCTTCTTGATGACAATCCTTGAGGTAAGACTAAAGGAATTCCAAGCTTCTTTCTCAGTTCACCTTGAATTTTCTTGTAATCTTTTATATTCGTTTGTTCATAGGATCGAATGTGATCTGCAGCTATTACCTTTTCTTCAGTCAAGAATCCATGATTTCTGAGAGCATATTCAGCATATACCAAGTGTTTTGCATGATGTTCATATAACTCATCTGTCTGAAGATTGATTGAATGAAGTACCTCTCCCTTAAGAAATTTTACTTGTGGAGGATCCTTAATCACTTCTGGTCCAGCTCTTTCAGCAAATTCTTTGAACTTCTCATGTAATAACACACCTAGCTCAGAAGATGTTCTCAACTTAGGCCTAAGTACCCAAATCTCTGTCAGCGATCTTTCATAAAAGAACTGAATAGATACTCTGAAAGTTCCAACTTTATGACAATCCACAAATATTACCAGCTCATCAGATTTGGGTTCAAATGTAGTAGTTATCCTGATGACTTCTACCTTTAAGGCCTTTATATACATATCATGAATTGGATTTGCCAGTTTGAATTCCTCGAGAATTTCTCCAAGACGACGATCTTCATAATCAGAACTCTGAGGTGAATCAATTGCTTTTTGAGCACGTTCCCATTTGTCACCGCTCTTTAGTCTGATATATGTCTTTCTCTTCTCAACATTTATAGCATGTAATCGTTGTAATGCTTGCTGTTCAGCTTTCTGAAGTTCTTCATTTCGTGCAATTTGCTCTAATGACTTTTGAAGCTTTTCTTCTCTCATCAGCAAATTAGCTTCCCTCTGAGCAAAATAATTCTTCAGATTCTTTCTCTGCTTGTTGAGCTTCAGATTCAGATATCACTGGTTCTTCTTCTTCCCAGTGACTTAAATCTGGTTCAGGTAATTTCTCACCTTCATCAGAAAAATCAAAGTCATCAAAAACATCAAGATTACCTGGTTCATCCATGACTTGATCATCTGCAACAACTTTCTTCTTCTTCCCCTTATTCCTCCTATCTTCACTGTCTGTATCCAATTTATCAGATTTACCTCCTTTCCCTCCTTGTCCTTTCTCACCACCTTGTGATTTCTGTGCCTGTTGTGATTTCTCCCCCTTAGTTGAGGAATCCTCTACAGTTTTATCAGTTGCACCAGCTTCAGGATCTTGTTCATCATCATCACCATCTGTTCTTGCAAAGAAATCTCTTTCTTCAGTAGTTGGTGTGCGATTTTGACTGATCAGATGAAATAAATGCCTTAATCCTTTAGCTTGATGTTCATTTTGCTTCTCAATTTGATCTAGTCGCAAATCAGTAGAACGCTGATTTTCATGAACTTCTTCCTGTAGATTGTCAACCTTGTTGGAGATTTCAGCAATAATTTTATCTTGTGCCACCGTGACCTCACCAGAATCATCAAGTGCTTTTTCATGAGAAAGTTCGAGAGTTTTGATTTTATTAGTGAAGAATGTCTTCAAGTTGTTGATGTCACCCTTTATCGAAGTAAGCTGATTATCAACAGAGGTGGATGGAGAAGACTGTTTATCCACTTGTGCTCGAAGTAATTTAGCTTCAGCTTTACTTGCTTCCAGTTCCCTTTCCAGATCTTGTATTTTTTTTAACAATGAGAGAGTGTATGTGTCTGTGTGTGCACTCACCTGAGTTTCACTCTGAATTTCACTCACCTGATGTGCATGTGTATCACTCAATTTTGTGGTAATCCTCACATCACTCCTCTCAATTTCCTTAGCTTTTCCAGAAGCGGTACCTGCAGTTAAAATCACCCTAGCCTCCTCTGGGAAGGTCAGTGGTGGTGCAATGGGAGTTCGCAAATCCCTGTCCTCAATCAATTCCACTTGTACATTTGGATTTGTAATCTGAATTGCTTCAGTAGTAGATTGATCAAGTTGCCTTCCACTTTCTTCAGTCGAAATTGTGAGTGGAAACTCTCCTGAGGGATCTAGGAATGTTTCTCCTAGGAGGGGAGATGATGGTTCCATTAAAGTTGGCAGGGAACCAAGATTTCCCTCAGAAGTCTGTGAAGACTCTTCTACCGTAACTATGGTAGGCAATGTTTCAGACTCTATGTGCTCTCCTGTCAATGTGTCCCTATTTGCATCATAATCTATTTGTTCTCCCGTTGTTAGTAATAACAAAGGGGTTGTGCCTGACACATTACAGGATGCCATGGCCCTATGGCGAATTTCAATAGTATCATCCTGTTGAGAGGATGATCCTAGTAACTGTTGCATGGCCATATCAACGTCCATATCTTGTTGGGAAGATACGGATGGGCTTACAGTTGCCTCTGAATCAGTTCTACTTTTCTTTTGTAGAGGCAGAGCTGTGGGTTCACTCATTATATATCTTCTTTTCTTTGATCTTTGAAATGGAATTTTCTTTCTGGAGTGAAAAGTTTTAAGTGATGTTGATTCAGTGTTTGGCTCAATGACCGGGGTTAGAGATTGCGGTCTTACAATCCCTTGGTCATCTCTATCAACCACTTGGGTTCCAGAAATAGATTGAGAAGTAGAAATAGTTTGAGGAACAAAAGACAATACCTGGTCAGCTGATTCTGCGATAGTCTCTGATAAGATTGGTTGATTTAATTCAGGTTCAGGGACAGATGCAGTTTCTTCCACTGGATGTTCAACAACAAGTGCAGGTGGCTGAGGAACAATTTGCTGAGCAGGTTCAACTTATTGATTGCCTTGATCTTCAGGTTCAACAAGTATGTTATCCACTGGTGGTTCAGGGTTTTGTTCAGGTTGTTCAGGTTCTGGTACAGGTTCAATGACAGGTAGTTGTATATAGTTTGACATGTATTGGGTGACAACTACAGGTATGTTTGTGAATTTAGGCTTGTTGCTATACTCAGTGAACAATCTGGTAGTAGGTTTACCTGACGCCAGTGATTCTCCATTCAGGAATTGGGCTTGGTTTTCTAGTTCCACTAGATGATTAAAAATCAATGACAGGAATCTTGGATAATAGCATGATACTTTTTGTCCATTATCAAAATTCCTCTTTGCATTAATGATTCTTTTAACCATCGGAACACACAGTAGTCTACCAATATTAATTCTTCGGTTGTGTGCAACTGCATATCCAATATGCTGCAAGAAGGATGGTAATACCCCGAAGTTCCCTTTAGTAGAATTGGCAAAGACGACTCTAGCTAATGAGTCAAACAGATAGTCCCATTCCTGAACGAAGTTCTTTTTATTCCAGACAGTTTGATCAGGACTGTCTTGATAGAATACACCATTCAAAATTTATCAATTCTTGATCTGATGGTAACTCTTCGAAATTGTCAGTTGGAAAATTTAAGACCGTATTTATTGTATTTTCATTCACTGTGTACTGATTGTCTCCTACAGAGAAGACAAATGATCTGTTATCATTAGAAATGACAGCAGTAGTACACATGATTCGCAAGGGTTCAATTTTCAATGGAGCATCTAAGCTCAAAGCAGTGCGAACCAGTGAATTTTCATTTAAAAATCGAATCCACGGTCGAAAACGTTCAACTGAACATTTTTCTGGATCAAAATAACCGATTAAATTATGTTTAATAATTTCAAATCGATCAGCCATTTTAATCAAGATTTAATTTCTTTGAAAATTTCAGATTTTACAAAATTATGATTTAAAAATTAATTTTTCGAATTAATAATTAATTAAAAATTCGAAATAATTAAAATTTCTCCAAAAATTCTGAAAAATTCACACAATGATCCTTGTATACACACAAACAACCGTATATTTTTAGATTTTCAAGAATCGAACTCAGTTTTTCAGAAAATCAGATCTTAAAAAATGATTTTCGAAAATAAAAACCTTCAAAATCCGAACCAAATCTCGTTTTTTAAGCAATCAAACTGAAGGAAATCGAACAAGGAGTCGACGTTTGTACTGGGTTCGTGATTTCAGTTAAGTTGAATCAAAATTTGGGCATGAATTGGTTGTATATACGCGTGTATATATGTGTGTATCACAATTGTTCTCTAAGACTTAACTTGAGAGAATGACATAAACTTAAAAATGACTTAACTCTACTAACTACTATATATATACTAGTTAGACGAATAAGACTTAAAAATAACTAACAAGACTTAACTAATAAGACTTAAAACTGTTTACTGCTATATATATACTAACTGATTAAGACTTAAAATTAAAAATAAGACTTAAACTTTACATGACTTAAAACTCCGAATAAGACTTAATAATATACATATTACGAATAAGACTTAAATAAATTACCAGTAAGACTTATTTAATTACAGACGAATAAGACTTAACTTAAAAACTCGAATAAGACCTAATGTTAACACTGAATAAGACTTATACTTATATACAGACAAGACTTAAAAATAATATATACAAATTATAATCGATTATGACTTAATGTTAACAAACTCGAGAATATGACTTAATTTAACAAAAACTCGGTAAGACTTAACCTGTTTAAGTCATACCGAATTTTTTTAAGTCATATTGATAGTTTTTCCTAATTTTAAGTCATATTTACTTTAAACAAACATTAAAAACACAATAAAATATACAATTAACTTATAAAAATAATAAAAATATTATAGAAAATTAAACAAATAATAAAAATAATTATAAATACCTGTAATAACCCTAACTTCAGTAATGCTACAGTGGTCACATGAATAGTAAATTTCGAGGATTTAGAGAAATGGTATATAGGTACCCTATAATGGAAACATAAAATGAATAAACAGAAACCATATTAGTATTGTACAATGGAAATAAGTGACTCGAAATGACGTTAGATTTCAGAAATTCCTGAAGCATGGATTTTGAGGATTTTGATTTCGAATAAGCTTCTATTGGACATTTAGGAGCATGGAAATATTATAAGAATTATATATTGAGGGATTAGTGAATTTAGATTTGAGCCAGGGGATTATTAAGTTAAGAGAATACCAATGGAATTTGGATTGTTAAATGATTTCAAAAACCACTGAGATAATGAGGTTTACTCGAAACGAATTACAATTAGACGAGTATGGAAACCAAACAATCAAGATTTATAATATAACAAGGATACTTATTCCATTATCATATACTAAGATTCCTAGGATTTAACTTAGAAAAGAAAACCAAGAAAAAGGGATTATGAGGTCACCTACATTACATCACTTTCCACTAACTAAATTTAAGGGTAATTTAGTCTTTAACCAAGGGAATTATCCACTAAACTCTAGATTATTCAAGAGATGAAGAGAAGTTGAGATAAGATCAAGAAAAGCAACAAAAATCTCTCCCTTTCCCCTTCATTTCCATTCGGCCATTTCCTAGAAAACAAGAAAAAAAGAAAAAAATCAAAAATCAAAACCCTAGCTAGCTTTAACATAAAATCAAGAGATAATTCATGGAGCTTCTTGGAGGATAGAAAGAGAGATTCACAAAGTTTCAAGGCCAACCAACATCATCTAACAAGGTAATAAAATCTCCAAAGTTGATGATGAATAGTGATGAATAGTAGTTTTCTAAGAACTAACTTGATTTTCATGGTTCTTTTAGTTGATTCAAGCCATTGTAAGGTTGTTTAAGGGCTAGCTAAGGATTATTAAGTGTTGATAAAGCTTCAAGAAGGTATAAACATGCTTGCCCTTTTGTATTTATGGTAGATATGGAAGTGAGTAGTAGTTAAGTGTTGCTAATGTAAAGTTTATAATGAGTATGTGTTATAAGTGGGTTGTTTTGATGTGAAAATTTTGTGTTGCGGACTTGTAACCATGGCTGGTGAAGAATACCACATGGTGTAGGTGATGATTATGGTGTTTGATAATTGATTTGGAGGGGTTGGATTTATGGAAAGTACGAAATTATAGCCGTTATAATGCCCGATTTTCGTTAGGATGTAAATTGCCCTGTTTTGGACCCCCTGCATCCGTACGGTACCCTACTGTCCAGGTTCCTATTTAACTATGAAATGATAGAGCTTAGTTCATAGATCGTTTTGATATAAGGTGCGTTAAAATCTGATGAACGGTTTAGGAGGAAAGTTAGTTTTAGTGAAAGCGGTTCAGAAACCGAGAAACCGTAAATGCATCAAACTTGAGGTTACAATTACCATACTTTAACATTGTTAAAAGTCACGAAATTTTGGGAGATGATAGTAGTGTGGTCAAAGAACTATTTCCAGTTGACCTTACATTAAAATTCGAAATTTAAAAATTATAAGAAATTCTACAGTCGAGTGTGGTCGTTAAGGGAAATGGTGAAAAACCCTGAAACTTCGACTTAGGTTATAAATGGTTAAGTTCTTGAACCTTTGGGGTAATAAGAATACGTTAAACATATATTAAAGTTTCAAAAGGTAAGTTTATACAAGAGTGTAGTGAGTAAGAGATGTGGTTCTAACGACGGTCCTTTTGTGTTTATAGAAACTCCGGAAGAGGGACGAGCCATACCGTCAGGATATCGAAACCGAGGCAAGATTTCTTCTATCCCTATTTGTAAAACTACTTATCTTCACAAAGAAACTTGATTTCGTGGAATATATATGTGATGCTATTATTACTATATTGTGAAGAAATTGTCTTCCTTGAGTATTAATATTGAAAAGAAAGATATACGAAGATGTATATGAATATGGATATGAGTATAAGATGTATATGAATATGAATAAGAGTATGAGATGGATATGTATAGAGATGATTATGCATGAATTGAACATGCCTTATGATTATGAGAATAAGAGAGAATGGTATCAGTTGTTATCGAGGGTTATATGGTTATAATATTATATTAAAAATGTTCTTTTTGAGTATCAGTGGTTTAATAAACATTATTTGATTATCATACATTACTCTTAAAATAGATGGAATATTTTACAAATATAAAAGTATATTTGATTTCTGAATATGAAAGAGAGGTCTGAATCATAATCAAAGCATTATGATATATATATTTTATAGAAGTAATGTGCGAGAATGGAAATGATATTTTGAAAAGAGAATAATGATGTGATAAAGAGGGGGATTGCAACAGACTTGCGTAAGTGGCTGTGTCAGGGCTGTGTGCGACACAGTCCAGCATTTATTATTTTTATTACGGCACGAAGATGCCAAGGGAGGATGTTAGCAGGTGGCCTTCCTCCAGGGATGATCTTCATTCCTTCTACCGGTAGTAAAAAGAGAGCAGGTACGATTAGGCGACTGATCATCGTCCTAACGTATCAGGCGACAGCAGATATCCCCAATGTTTTTGAAAAGAAAGTGTAGACAATGGTTTTCAGATTTCTATACTGAAAACAGAATAATGATATGAGATGATGAAATTATGATTACAGATGAAGAAAAACTGATATTATATTATTTCAGATTTCTATACTGAAAACAGAATAATGATATGAGATGATGAAATTATGATTACAGATGAAGAAAAACTGATATTATATTATTTCAGATTTCTATACTGAAAACAGAATAATGATATGAGATGATGGAATTATGGTTACAGATGAAGAAAAACTGATATTATATTAATTCAGATTTCTTTCTTATAATAGTAAGTGGATGATGTATTATTAAATAAGAGCTCTATTCTTCCTTAAGGATTTTAATTGTTTCCTGCTATTATATATGCATATACATATATGTATACTTGTTCACATTTTAAATTTTAGTTACAGTATGATCTTGCTGAGCTATTATAGCTCACTCTTGCTACTTATGTATATAGCAGCTAGGTCCCATGCCGATACTACGTACCACACCCCGCAAGAGGGTAAGGGAAAGGCGACCTTTTGAGCGAGTGCTGGCGACCATCCCCGAGGTAGTGACAAGCGGAGGGGCTTAGTATACTTATGTAAATTAAGTGTGTAAGTTGTAATAAACTTTAGTTGTTGAAGTGCTTCCTGTAGAAGCTTTGTTCAACAATGTACTTAGTAAATTCTGGGCTTGTAATAACTGTTAACTTTAAAACTTCTAAATATTGTGGTTGTTGTTCTATGAGCATATGACTGGTGTGTGTGTGTATTAGTGTGGGGTCAACTGCCTATTTATTTATTTATTTATTTATAAAAAAAAAAAGGGACTACAGAGATATTGATATTGATTGGAAATTGGACCTTGACGGCCCGGATCTTTGACCCCGGATCCCGGGGCGTCACAGATGGTATCAGAGCTAAGAGTCATATGCTCATAAACAAAAGTGATAATAATAAATGTATCAGTTATAATATAAATTGTGAACTTCCATCAAGTTCAGGGGTGGTATATCGCAGGTAATATTTACTTTAAGCATATATTATAACATATTAGACTGTTACTAATAGAATTTTATGTTTTATTATAGGGAGCGGAGATGGGTGAGCCGAGTCAGGACCCCCAGTGGCTAGGGAGGTCAGAGCAGGAGCTATTAGATCTTCAGCTGGCCGGGATAGAGGTCCCCGAGTATGCAGTTGAGGACCTCAGGGAGAGACGCCGGGCGGCGGCTAGAGAGCGATTAGAGAGAGAGGAGGCAGAGGAGCAGAGACGGAGAGATGCTGTGGCCCTAGTGCCATATATGGGTAGACCTTCTACAGGATCTGACGAGGCAGGTCCTTCCAGAGTGAGATCGGAGATCCCTGAGGAGGAGAGGCCACTGCGTAAGAGGCCTAGGTTGTCAGTTATACCTGAGGAGCCGATTGAGTGGAGGGATATTCAGATGGTTCCCACTCCTGTCCGACCCATCCCAGTGCCGTCACCAGTTCCATCCCCTCTACCTAGTCCTGACCCTATGGATGATCCTTTTGAGCAGTTTACCCCTCCAGGGCATTTTGGTTTCTTTGAGGAGGAGGAGGATCCTTCAGAGGATGCTGAGACAGAGTCGGTTCCTCCATCCCCACCCTTTGCACCTCCACCACCTCCACCGGTGGATGCACCTCCCCTAGCTGTACCCCCTCAGGAGGCACCCCTACCGGCGGGTGACCCACTTTCAGCTACCTTATTGACCGAGTACTTTGCCCTTCAGGGACAGTTGGAGGAGTCCCGCAGGACTATAGACACCCTCCTACAGAGGTTAGAGAGAGGGAGAGGAGGGGTTATCCCGGATGGGATGTCTCTGGGGATGATCAGTATTGAGCTACGAGCATTAGGAGATATTAGGAGGTTGTTGGGTGATAGGGGAGACCCGGCATGGAGGGCCCAGATAGTTGATACGGTTACTACCATGGTAGTCCAGATACGGGATGTTGTCAGGGCAGGGGTGTGAGCCGGGATAGTAGTTCGTCACTAATCAGACTAGTCATCTTGTTGATGTCATTTTGGGGATTAGTTTAGTTGTTCACTGTTTTAATCCCAGTCTGATTAGAGGACAGCTAGTAGTACTTTTGGTGATATCGGATTAGTATGTACGGCTATGTTTTGGGTTTCGAACCTTGTATTAGATGATGTATATTATTAGCAGTAAAAGATGTTGTACCCAAATTGTAAAATATTTATGTACATTAATGAAGTTTGTGCATTTCTATCTAAATTTTTGCTGCATTTTTTTTATATAATATAATAAATGTTGAGACTCAGAAATATTGATGTATAAAAGGTGATTGACTTAATGAAAAGGCTATCGTGTTAAGGGCAATACAACTACCTACTAAAGTTATGGTATAACTAGATGTAAATCGCGTGATAAAGATATTGTGATGTGCAAATGAGCTAACTAATGATATAATTGTGTATATAGAAATGATGTATATAGTAACCCAAATTCGGGTAATTAATAAGGACTATTGTTATGTACAGAACTATGCCGCCTAGACGTGACAGTAGAGCGAATGCAAGGGAAAATGAGAGAGACGAAAGAAGTCGAAATATCGAAGGTACTAGACTGAACGAAAATGCTCATAATGAAGAAAATCATGAAGAAGGAGAAGAGGAATCAACTGGCCAACAAAGGAATCCGAGAGGTGATCCCTTTGCCCAATTCATGGACTTATTAAGGCAGAATTTAACAAATCCACAGAATCCTCAACCACCACCTGTTCTCCCCAATCAGGCAGCTAGTTCCTTTCGTGCCTTTAAGTCATTAAAGCCCCCAGAATTCGAGGGAACCACTAACCCAGTAGTAGCCAGGGCATGGCTAAAAGAAATGGAGAAAGCTTTCGAAATACTGAGGATAGAGGAAGATCAGAAAACAGTTTTTGCAGCCTATCTCCTAAAGGGAGAGGCAAATTACTGGTGGGAAGCTAGGAAGAACCTAGAGGAAGCGGGAGTGATAACCTGGGAGCGTTTCACTAGGGTGTTCCTAGAAAAGTATTCTCCTAGGTATTTAGAAAACCAAATGGAATTAAAGTTTCTGGAGTTAAAACAGGATAACCTAACAGTGGCAGAGTATGAAAATAAATTTTCAGAACTGTCGAGGTTTGTTCCCGAGTTTGTGCGTACTGAAGAACAACGTGCAAAAAGGTTTCAACAAGGGTTAAAACCCTGGTTACGAACGAGAGTGGCCCCATTTGAGTTAACTGATTATGCTGCAGTGGTTCAAAAGGCATCAATTATAGAGGCCGAGAGTGAGCAGGCTCAAATAGGTCGAGAGAATAAGAAAAGAAGATTTGAGGGCCCAAAAGGAGGTTTAAGTGAGGGAAGCTACTTTAACAAAGGAGGTAAAGGACAAAAATCTCAATTTGTGGGAAAGTCGGGGGGTAACAAGACTACTAGTGAGACGGTGAGTCAGGGTGGAAAATCTTTGGGAACATTTCAGTCCAATCAATCACGACCACCATTACCAGATTGTGAGACGTGTGGTAAAAAGCATATAGGAGTCTGTAGAGTGCTGGGAATAACTTGTTTTAAGTGTGGACAAAAAGGACACTACTTTAACCAGTGCCCATCAACTGATGCAAACCCTAAAAGAGATGTTAAGTGTTACCAGTGTGGGAAACTAGGACACTTTGCTAGAGATTGCCGTTCAGGTGGGTCATACGCGTCAGGACAGAGTGGGGCTGCTTCAAATAGGCCTACTGCTAGAGTGTACAACATGACCTTGGGGGAAGCGTTGACAAAACCAGATGCGGATACAGGTACTTACTTTTTGATTTAAATTTGGTGTGTAAGTCTTTGGTTAAGGATCGACTTAATCAATTAATGGAATAAATAAGTTAATAATATAGATAAGGAAAATCAGTATCTGTTAAGGGCTAGGAAACGTTATGAAAAGAAAAGTAGGAGTGTTTTGGGAAAACACAAGCTCGTTGAGACGAACAGGAAATATATATTATAGGTAGTATTTTCTTACAATTGTTTTAAAGAATATTATTAGAGCTTATTTTCTGGAAAATTTTACAGAGAGGAACTATGGAAATATTGGGGAATTAATATTTATGTCATGATAGAGATCAGAAGATGGTCAAACCATAAGTGAGATACACTACCATTCAGAAAAGGTCAATGTAGTGGCGAATATCTTCGTCAAAAGAGGAAGGAGAGACGAGATAACCTGGAATGACTTGAAACAGGAGAAGATTTGTGAGGAAAAGACAGTAAAAGGACTGCTATTGATAAACTAAATGGCATGTTGATGAATGACAAGGAAGTTATGTTAGTATATTTCTGCGCAAACAAGATAGATAGATCATAGAAGGAAAAAGGATAAAGGAAATAGTGTGGAAGTTAGAAGGTGTGAATGAGAAAGATACTTATGGACATTTCCAACATGATTCCGGGACGGAATCCTTTTAAGGGGGGAAGGATGTAATAACCCTAACTTCAGTAATGCTACAGTGGTCACATGAATAGTAAATTTCGAGGATTTAGAGAAATGGTATATAGGTACCCTATAATGGAAACATAAAATGAATAAACAGAAACCATATTAGTATTGTACAATGGAAATAAGTGACTCGAAATGACGTTAGATTTCAGAAATTCCTGAAGCATGGATTTTGAGGATTTTGATTTCGAATAAGCTTCTATTGGACATTTAGGAGCATGGAAATATTATAAGAATTATATATTGAGGGATTAGTGAATTTAGATTTGAGCCAGGGGATTATTAAGTTAAGAGAATACCAATGGAATTTGGATTGTTAAATGATTTCAAAAACCACTGAGATAATGAGGTTTACTCGAAACGAATTACAATTAGACGAGTATGGAAACCAAACAATCAAGATTTATAATATAACAAGGATACTTATTCCATTATCATATACTAAGATTCCTAGGATTTAACTTAGAAAAGAAAACCAAGAAAAAGGGATTATGAGGTCACCTACATTACATCACTTTCCACTAACTAAATTTAAGGGTAATTTAGTCTTTAACCAAGGGAATTATCCACTAAACTCTAGATTATTCAAGAGATGAAGAGAAGTTGAGATAAGATCAAGAAAAGCAACAAAAATCTCTCCCTTTCCCCTTCATTTCCATTCGGCCATTTCCTAGAAAACAAGAAAAAAAGAAAAAAATCAAAAATCAAAACCCTAGCTAGCTTTAACATAAAATCAAGAGATAATTCATGGAGCTTCTTGGAGGATAGAAAGAGAGATTCACAAAGTTTCAAGGCCAACCAACATCATCTAACAAGGTAATAAAATCTCCAAAGTTGATGATGAATAGTGATGAATAGTAGTTTTCTAAGAACTAACTTGATTTTCATGGTTCTTTTAGTTGATTCAAGCCATTGTAAGGTTGTTTAAGGGCTAGCTAAGGATTATTAAGTGTTGATAAAGCTTCAAGAAGGTATAAACATGCTTGCCCTTTTGTATTTATGGTAGATATGGAAGTGAGTAGTAGTTAAGTGTTGCTAATGTAAAGTTTATAATGAGTATGTGTTATAAGTGGGTTGTTTTGATGTGAAAATTTTGTGTTGCGGACTTGTAACCATGGCTGGTGAAGAATACCACATGGTGTAGGTGATGATTATGGTGTTTGATAATTGATTTGGAGGGGTTGGATTTATGGAAAGTACGAAATTATAGCCGTTATAATGCCCGATTTTCGTTAGGATGTAAATTGCCCTGTTTTGGACCCCCTGCATCCGTACGGTACCCTACTGTCCAGGTTCCTATTTAACTATGAAATGATAGAGCTTAGTTCATAGATCGTTTTGATATAAGGTGCGTTAAAATCTGATGAACGGTTTAGGAGGAAAGTTAGTTTTAGTGAAAGCGGTTCAGAAACCGAGAAACCGTAAATGCATCAAACTTGAGGTTACAATTACCATACTTTAACATTGTTAAAAGTCACGAAATTTTGGGAGATGATAGTAGTGTGGTCAAAGAACTATTTCCAGTTGACCTTACATTAAAATTCGAAATTTAAAAATTATAAGAAATTCTACAGTCGAGTGTGGTCGTTAAGGGAAATGGTGAAAAACCCTGAAACTTCGACTTAGGTTATAAATGGTTAAGTTCTTGAACCTTTGGGGTAATAAGAATACGTTAAACATATATTAAAGTTTCAAAAGGTAAGGTTATACAAGAGTGTAGTGAGTAAGAGATGTGGTTCTAACGACGGTCCTTTTGTGTTTATAGAAACTCCGGAAGAGGGACGAGCCATACCGTCAGGATATCGAAACCGAGGCAAGATTTCTTCTATCCCTATTTGTAAAACTACTTATCTTCACAAAGAAACTTGATTTCGTGGAATATATATGTGATGCTATTATTACTATATTGTGAAGAAATTGTCTTCCTTGAGTATTAATATTGAAAAGAAAGATATACGAAGATGTATATGAATATGGATATGAGTATAAGATGTATATGAATATGAATAAGAGTATGAGATGGATATGTATAGAGATGATTATGCATGAATTGAACATGCCTTATGATTATGAGAATAAGAGAGAATGGTATCAGTTGTTATCGAGGGTTATATGGTTATAATATTATATTAAAAATGTTCTTTTTGAGTATCAGTGGTTTAATAAACATTATTTGATTATCATACATTACTCTTAAAATAGATGGAATATTTTACAAATATAAAAGTATATTTGATTTCTGAATATGAAAGAGAGGTCTGAATCATAATCAAAGCATTATGATATATATATTTTATAGAAGTAATGTGCGAGAATGGAAATGATATTTTGAAAAGAGAATAATGATGTGATAAAGAGGGGGATTGCAACAGACTTGCGTAAGTGGCTGTGTCAGGGCTGTGTGCGACACAGTCCAGCATTTATTATTTTTATTACGGCACGAAGATGCCAAGGGAGGATGTTAGCAGGTGGCCTTCCTCCAGGGATGATCTTCATTCCTTCTACCGGTAGTAAAAAGAGAGCAGGTACGATTAGGCGACTGATCATCGTCCTAACGTATCAGGCGACAGCAGATATCCCCAATGTTTTTGAAAAGAAAGTGTAGACAATGGTTTTCAGATTTCTATACTGAAAACAGAATAATGATATGAGATGATGAAATTATGATTACAGATGAAGAAAAACTGATATTATATTATTTCAGATTTCTATACTGAAAACAGAATAATGATATGAGATGATGAAATTATGATTACAGATGAAGAAAAACTGATATTATATTATTTCAGATTTCTATACTGAAAACAGAATAATGATATGAGATGATGGAATTATGGTTACAGATGAAGAAAAACTGATATTATATTAATTCAGATTTCTTTCTTATAATAGTAAGTGGATGATGTATTATTAAATAAGAGCTCTATTCTTCCTTAAGGATTTTAATTGTTTCCTGCTATTATATATGCATATACATATATGTATACTTGTTCACATTTTAAATTTTAGTTACAGTATGATCTTGCTGAGCTATTATAGCTCACTCTTGCTACTTATGTATATAGCAGCTAGGTCCCATGCCGATACTACGTACCACACCCCGCAAGAGGGTAAGGGAAAGGCGACCTTTTGAGCGAGTGCTGGCGACCATCCCCGAGGTAGTGACAAGCGGAGGGGCTTAGTATACTTATGTAAATTAAGTGTGTAAGTTGTAATAAACTTTAGTTGTTGAAGTGCTTCCTGTAGAAGCTTTGTTCAACAATGTACTTAGTAAATTCTGGGCTTGTAATAACTGTTAACTTTAAAACTTCTAAATATTGTGGTTGTTGTTCTATGAGCATATGACTGGTGTGTGTGTGTATTAGTGTGGGGTCAACTGCCTATTTATTTATTTATTTATTTATAAAAAAAAAAAAGGGACTACAGAGATATTGATATTGATTGGAAATTGGACCTTGACGGCCCGGATCTTTGACCCCGGATCCCGGGGCGTCACAATACCATATGCTATCCTATTAACGAAAACAAAGCAATATTAACAGGACAAACATTACAAAACATATGATAAATTAATTATTAAAATAGAAATAAATATCTACAAATATTCTAAAAATACAGAAGTATGAAGTATTAAATAATATGAATAAACAGAGTGAAAAATAACTAAACAAGTAAGAAAATCAGATGGTAAAATAATTATACATGTGATTTCAAACAACAAATATTCACAAAATAATCACTTGCAAAATTATTAAAGATCAAATTTCAGATATTAACAGTATTAATTACTAGGACTGTTTAACATACCCAATTCACTAACAATTTTAGTGAATGAGGATTCATTAAGCGACTTAGTAAAAATATCTGCAGTTTGATCTCCAGAGCCTACAAATAGTAGTTGCACTGTACCATTCATTACATGCTCTCTGATAAAATGATACCTTATGTCAATGTGCTTTGTCCTTGAGTGCTGCACAGGATTGCTGGCGATTGCTATGGCACTTGTATTATCACATAAAATAGGGATATTTTCCAATACAATGCCATAGTCCATTAATTGATTTCTAATCCATAAGATCTGAGCACAACAACTTCCAGCAGCTATATATTCAGCTTCGGCTGTAGAGTTGGAAACTGTTTGCTGTTTCTTACTGAACCAGGATACCAATCTTCCACCTAGGTATTGACAACTCCCAGATGTACTTTTCCTGTCTACAACACTTCCTGCATAGTTAGAATCTGTATATCCAATTAAAGTAAAACCAGATTCATTATGGTACCAGATGCCTAAATTAGGCGTACCCTTTAGATATCTTAAGATTCTTTTGACAGCAGTGAGATGGATTTCTTTAGGGTTCGCTTGGAACCTTGCACACAAGCATGTGGCAAACATTATATCTGGTCTACTAGCAGTTGGGTAAAGCAATGAGCCAATCATACCTCTATAGCCTGTGATATCTACCTTGGCAGAACTTTCACATAAACCAATTTTGATAGCTATAGTTGATGGTGTCTTTGCTGATGAGCACTCCTCCATGTGATATTTCTTGAGGAGCTCCTTGATGTACTTAGATTGACAAATAAATATTCCATCTTGTCTCTGACTTATTTGTAATCCAAGAAAGAATTTCAGTTCTCCCATCATGCTCATTTCAAACCTACCCTGCATTAACTTAGAAAACTTCTTGCATAGAAGCTCATTAGTAGACCCAAATATAATATCGTCCACATAGACTTGGACTAGTATTATATCATTCTTATGTCTTTTAGTGAAGAGCGTTTTGTCTATGACACCTCTTATAAAACCATTTTCTACTAGAAATTCAGAGAGAGTGTCATACCATTTTCTTGGGGCTTGCTTAAGACCATAGATAGCTTTGTAAAGAAAGTAGACATAGTCCAGATGATCTTGATCTTCAAAACCAGGGGGCTATTCTACATACACTTCTTCATCTAGCTTACCATTCAGAAAGGCACTCTTGACATCCATTTGATAAACTTTGAATCTTGAATAGGATGCAAATGCCAAAAATATTCTGATGGCCTCAAGTCTTGCCACTGGAGCATAGGTCTCGTCATAATCAATGCCTTCAGCTTGAGAATAACCTTTAGCTGCCAGTCTTGCTTTGTTTCTTATCACAGTGCCATCTTCATCTAGTTTGTTTTTGAATACCCATCTTGTGTCCACCACTTTTCTATCTTTAGGTCTGGGTACCAGCTTCCATACTTCTAGTTGCTTAAATTGATTGAGTTCATCTTGCATAGCAATCACCCAATCAGGATCAGATGGAGCTTCTTCTACTTTCTTAGGTTCCATGACAGACAAGAACCCAGAATAGTTACATTGATTCTGATAAGCTCTTCTTGTTTTCACACCAACATCTGGATCACCAAGAATCAGCTCAAAAGGATGAGCTCTATTCCAAACAGTTTGTCTGGGAAGAATTGATCTTGATGATTCACCTTGATCTTCAGTATGATGTTGAGTATGACTTGTTGACCCTTCATTATCTCCCCCTGAGTTGCTGCCAGTTTGACTTATTGATGGTTCAAGAGTATCAGTGGTGTCTTGAAAATTATCATTGTTTTCACCAACATCACCTTGATCATCACCACCAACATTTGGATTATTATTATCAGCAACAACGTCAGGTTGATTGTCATCATCTGAATCTGAGTGTAACATATCATCAAACTTAAGCTTTTCAGATGGATCTTCATTTTGGATACTTGGGAGTTTTGTGTCATCAAATGTAACATTGACATTTTCCATAGTTTTCTGTTGATCAATAAGATACACCTTGTAGGCTCTTCTAGTATAACCAATAAATATTGCTTCATGTGCTTTTTCTTCAAATTTACCACCTTGATCATCTCCTTCTTTCAGCACAAAGCATTTTGTCCCAAATACATGGAAGTACTTGAGAGTTGGTTTCTTGTCATGTAGAGCTTCATATGGTGTCTTCATTAAGTCTTTATTGATAAGTGTTCGATTCTGGGTATAGCATGCAGTGTTGACAGCTTCAGCCCAAAAGCTCAATGGAAGCCTTGATTCACTTAGCATAGTACGTGCAACTTCAATCAAGGTTCTATTCTTTCTTTCAACTACCCCATTTTGCTGAGGAGTTCTGGGAGCCGAGTACTGTCTAGTTATACCCTTTTCAGTGCAAAAGTCATTCAGAACTGCATTCTTGAATTCAGTTCCGTTGTCTGACCTTATAGCTCTTACTGGACGATTAGAGTCCAGCTCAATTAACTTAATGTGATCAACTACCAGTTGTGGAGTTTCATCTTTTGAGTTCAAAAATAGTACCCATGTGAATTTTGAGAAATCATCAACAATCAGTAGAGCATATCTTTTTCTTGACATGGACATTACACTAACTGGACCAAACAAATCCATATGGAGAAGTTGTAATGGTTCAGTTATTGATGATGTGTTAATGCTCCTGTGAGTTGCTCTTTTTAACTTTCCTTTTTGATAAGCATCACATAGACCTTCCTGAGTAAATTCAATCGAAGGTAAACCTCTCACCAACTCTCTTTTAACTAGAGAATTCATTGTTTTGATGTTTAGGTGAGAAAGTTTCTTGTGCCATAACCAACTTTCATCAGTGGATGCCTTTGAATAAAAACATCTAATTTCTTCTGTGCTTCCAGAGTTCATATTGGCTATGTACAAGTTTCCTTTTCTTACTCCAGTCAACTGCGGCTTTTCATTTCTCTTGTGTGATATTAGACAATTCTTCTTGTTGAAATGAACTTCATAACCTTTATCACAGAATTGACTAATACTGAGCAAATTGTGCTCAAGGCCGTTCACAAAAGAGACATCTTCAACGATAACATTTCCAACTTCTAATCTGCCATATCCATCAGTTTTACCTTTGCTGTTATCTCCAAAGGTAACGACTGGGCCGACCTTCTCCACCACATTGTCAGCAGGGCTCTATCTCCGGTCATATGCCTTGAACATCCACTGTCCAGAATCCACATGACTCGTTCAACCTGTTTTAAACCCTGCAATGACAAATTGGTTAGACTTTCTTCGGAACCCAAATTTGATTGGGTCCGGAGTATTTAAAGAATTGGCCTTTATCAGGCAAAGCAACACTTTTTATTTTAACAACATTTTCTTCAGGTACTGGACATTTAACCCTGTAAACAGCTTTAACTTGTTTTGGTTTCAGCTTGGGTAACCATGTCTTCACCATATCCTGAGAAGGACTTGGAGTCCTAGTCTTAGAATTAAGTGGTGTTACAGTCCTGGATCTAACATGTTTATTTCTGCTCATATGCTGTCTAGGAACATTCTTATCAACACATGCATGATTACCGTTAAAGTAAGCAGACATTATATTAAAAGCACAAGACATGCAATTAACAGCATTGCATTTCTTATGAGCAGTATCAATAATAGGAATAGCATGCATGGTAGATATGTTGTTGCATTTATTCATGTTGTTACTTCTACTACTAGTTTTCAAGGAACTAGTAGACTCACTAACTCTTTCTGTTTTCTTAAACACAGACTTTCTATCTTCATCATTTTTAACAACTTGATTACTTTCTAAGACTACGCCATTAGCTAAATCCTCAATGCGCATCTCTTCCTTAATGATTAAAGATGTTGTATCCAAAGGTTCTGCTATGGATGTCTTAAAGAGTGGGTTACTAACACCCTTAAGCACTATTGGTATACCCCTTTCTACATCACTGACACGATTAGGGGTAATAATGCTTTTTCGTCCAATAGCTTCATTATAATCAAACCCAATTCCTACGGTTTGATTAATAGCTTGTTGGTTAAACAACTCTTTAGCCACTTTACATGAATTAGAAGTAGCACTAACCTTTATTTCTAGTTCAGCTATTGTCTCACGTTGTTGAACCACTATCAACGCTAGAGACCTCTCAAGTTCTTTTAGAATTCTTATTTCTGATTTTTGTTTATCATGGCAATTTTGTACATCGTGTAATTCTGATAATTGATTACTAAGATCTGTATTTAACAAATTGATCCTTTCAATCTCTCTATTAGCATAACCTAGTGAATCACTAAGTTGATAAATATATTGACTTTCAGAACATGATACCTCAGATGAAGTACCACTGGAGTTATCAGATTTTGCCATCAGGGCAAGATTGCCATACTCTTCTTCTTCAGAGTCTGTATCATCCCAACTCTTTCCAGCAGCCACATAGGCTTTACCTGTCTTCTTCTTCTCAGATCCAAAGTCTTTTCTTTGGTTTTGTTTTGGCTTCTAACATTCAGTAGCGAAATGTCCAAGTTCATTACAGTTGTAGCATCTAATTTTACTTCTTTCAACTGTTCCAGTTTTGTAACCTCCTCTGTTACTTGAGGATGAAGAACCTCCTCTTTGGAACCTGTTATAGTTAGATTTGTACCTGAACTTGGGATTCTTTCTGAATCTGAAGTTACTGAATTTCCTTACCAACAAAGCCATGGACTCATCTTCCAACTGATCTAGCTCTTCTAACGAATAGAAGTCTCCTTCATCTGGACTAGCATTCGTTTGACCAACTTCAACTTCAAGCTTGCCACTGTCAACACTACAAGATTGAATAACCTTATCTTCCACTTCCTGTTTGTTCTCAACAATAAGAGCTGTAGAAGTATTAGCAACTCTTCCTTTTCCATAAATCTCCTTTTGTTGAGATTGTTCCAGTTCATAGGTTTTTAAAACACCAAAGAGTCTTTCTACAGTAATTTCACTTAGATTCCTCGACTATCTGATAGCTGTAATCCTATGTTCTAGATGAACAGGCATTGACAGTAGAAATTTTCTGTTGATCTCTTTCTGAGTGTAGTACTTGCCATGCATCTATAAATTGTTGACAAGTTTGTTATATCTTTCAAACACATCTTGAACAAACGAATGGAGCAAGCAACCTTTTCTTGATGTTAATGGCGAGACAGCAGCGTTGTTCATATTCAATCAGGTCATAGCTAGGTTCGGAATGGTCTGTTGGGAAAGCCAAACAAGAGTTCGGGAAGAACCCGGTGCCCAGGCCGGCCCTGTCGACGCTATCCGAGCGAACTAACAACACGAGGGGGTTCGCCTGCTGACCGCCCGTCACACCCTGGGAATTGGTTTCGCCCGAAGCATCGGACCAATGATCACCCATGACTTTGTCAAAAGGGTAGCGGAAACGTTCTATTCATTGGATGCTGATCGAAATTGTTCATACTCAGATGTCAGAATTTCTAGTCGATTCTCCCTAACTTCCTCTGTTCCTTCATTCACAGTTTCAATGGTTTCCCACATTTGCTTTGCAGTCTTGCAATTAATCACATGACTGTACATTACAGAGTCTAGAGAATCTATTAAGATCAGTCTTAAATTAATGTCAAGTCCAGCTTCCTCTCTTTCAACAAGAGTGTATTCAGAAGAATCTTTGTGTACAAACCTTGCAGGGGCAACAACTTTTCCATCAGTAACAACTTCAGGAATTAATCCAAAAGGTATTATTGGTCCTTCCGATAAGACTTTCATGTATTTAGGATTTGCAACCTCTAGGAACATTAACATTTTGTTCTTCCACATATCATAACTGTTTTTGTCATATATGGGAATTTTCACAGTTCCAACTTTAGAAGACATGATGAATTTTTTAATAGAGTTAAAAAATTCGGGGATGATTTTTAATCGAGTAAAATAGGATCTTTGATTTATGTATCAATCAATCGGCTCTGATACCAATTGTTAGGTCCGATAAGATTGTAGAAGGGGGGTTGAATACAATCTTTACCTTTTTATCGAAATTTGTCCGTTAGATAATATTTTGGCAAAGACAAATTTGTGCGGAATTATTTAACACAATTTTTCAAGTTGAATATAACTGTATATTAACTTGATGTGGTGTTACTAAATCAGTATAACAACTTATCAAGATGTTAATAACTAATTAGAAAATTCGACATGAACTTTTCTAATTTAGTTAATAATAATCAAGATAAGAACTAGGAAACTTAATTCGCTAGTAGTACAAGAATCACAAATAGACAAGTTCTACCGGATAGAATATTACAAAGATGAAGAACTTGAATTTCTGGGAATTGTTTAAGCTTTAGTGTTCTTGGTGTTCTTGAGAGAGAATTCTGTTCTGCTGAATATGATATTTTCTGCTCTGTTTCTTGGTTATGACTTAATCTGCTGTGTTCAGTTCTTTTGTATCAGTCATAAGTCTTGCTAGCTTTCTGTAGGATATTTAACTGCTACAGCATGACTTAAACTGCTTCCAAGACTTAATTTTTCTTCATTAAGACTT
The DNA here is from genome assembly GCA_036435485.1 of Saposhnikovia divaricata. Classification (NCBI taxonomy): domain Eukaryota; kingdom Viridiplantae; phylum Streptophyta; class Magnoliopsida; order Apiales; family Apiaceae; genus Saposhnikovia; species Saposhnikovia divaricata. The sequence continues at coordinate 64,052,686 of CM071594.1, forward strand.
ACACAAACCTCCATTAAGACATAAACCTGGTCGGTATGACTTAATAGAAATTCGGTATGACTTAACACAGCTGGCAGGAGGTCGGTATGACATAATCTGCAATGCTTGGCTCGGTAAGACATAACTTTGAATTCTGTCGGTATGACTTAATTTAGGTCATACCGAATTTTTCTTCTCCAAGACATAATCCAACCTTCTTTCTTTAAGTCATATTGATCTATTTAATTAATTAATGATTAACTAATTCATATTTAATTGATACAATAATTAATTTAATAAATAAATTAATTCTTCCAGAATTAATTCATTTAATTAAATCAACTAAATGATTTATATCAATTATAAATGAATTTAATTAAATCAATAAATAATTAATTTAATTCTTACAAACCACTGAAGGTAGTAAAGAATTACCACTGACTTGTGTTGACGTTCGATGTACTGTCTGGTTCATGAACGACTAACTTCAATGATGCTTCTTCACTTTTGACTTTAGGTTGTGGTTTATTTCTTCTCTCAATTTTCTTGTACTTTAACTAACATTCAAACTATCACTCGAAAAATCTCTGTCACTGTTCAAATGAATCCATTCACTTCAATGCTATACTGGTGCTTGATCAGATAACTGAATCGTCTTCCAGTGTACGACATCAAAACTATAGATTGACTTTTCTTCTTTCTTCTGACAGATAATACTTCTTGAGATTCCTGTGACAGTTCATATGTATATTTACTTATTACAATTTGGTTTAAGTTGATTAGGATCCTCTAACTACAAATAGGCTGAGTCATATGCCTTTCAATAACAATTGAACTGTTGGAAAGTATTGAAGTCTTGATATCGTTCCTGATTGCTATAGAAATTCTTAGCGTTATTCCAACCATAGTTGTTATCCATGTCGTCTCTCTACCTCAAACGCTTGCTCTAGGTGCCTCAAAGAAACTTGTAGACACACCAAAAAAAACAAAAGAAGGAAAAAAAACTATGTACAAAGATAAAATCCAAACTACAAGAAATAATTAACTCAAAATCAATATTGCTGCCTTCTCCGGTAGCGGCGCCAATTTGTTGATGTGTATCGTTCACATGGAAGGACTGATATCAATATCAATTTCAAGTCTTTTATCTCTCATAATCTAGAAGTGTGGAAGAATTTGTGGGTGTGTGATTATCTATTAATTAATCTAATAAACAAATAAAAACTATATAATAAGTATGAGAGAAAGCAATCCAAGAATTAGGGTTCTTCAATTGGCTACCATGAATGTCTAATTTGTGTTTCTTGTTTCGTTAAAAACAATCCTTCTAATTTTTATAAAATCCTCTCCCAAGGTAAATTATAGTGCCTACAATCATCCCTTAATCGTCACTCCCATGATCAATCAAAGTACAACTATAGACTATTACGAACCAAATATAATCAGTTTCACAATTCGCATATCAATCTCCCGATCTAATACTTAAATTGTGTGTGTCATATCATGTACTAGAATTTCAACTCCTCTCCCGATTCGTTATAATTCCTAGAGATTCAATTAAAAGTTCGCGACTCTTCTAATTGTATAAAGCGCTGAATGACAGATTAACATTAATAACAAGAAAACCACAATATAATCAAACAAACTCAATAAGCCAACGAATACTACCCAACTCTTGGATAAAGGGATTAGCTACTCATGATAGATAAAACAAATATATATTAATACCACAAACCATGAGTATAAGAGTTTAAGTACGAAGAATACAACTTTAAAAGTTCCTTGGATGTCTGGAGGAATCCATTCGCTCCTTCTTCCAATCTCCCTCTCAAAGTGCTTCTCTCCCTCCTCTCTCCAAAAGTACGGCTATCCTATTCTATTCTATAATATAATATGTTATGAAATGATGTGTTGGTATTCTCTACAATATCTGTATAAACCTAATATAAAAGAGTTTTTAACGCTTTTCAAGAAAATACAAGAAATTTCCCAAAATAAATTGAATTCTGAATGTAAAATTCGTAGTCAGTCTTCCAGGCCTGTTTTCTGGGCTTCTCCAGTTGGAATATTGATGCTGGACCAGTTCTGAGTTGTAGATAATTTCGTTAGCTTCGCATGGACTGTAAGATCGCCCAATTCTGATGTCTGAAACTCGAGTTAGGGCCCAAACAGTGATGTATGCGCATGCAGCCCAATAAATCCGAATTTTCTTGTAATTTAAGTCCAAATAAATTCAATTCCTTCTAAATTTGGAAATTCTTCATTTCCTGTCATAAAACATTATACTCTAATTAATAATATCCAATTATTTATAAAATACAATAAATATGAGAATAAAATTATATAAAATATATACTCTGTCAAAAACATATCAAAATAATTTTTTTAATGCTAGATCCAACGATTTTCATTTATTTATTTTAAGATCTAACGGTTCTTATTTATTTTGTAATACGGAGGACCACACTACCGATTATCAAAATTTTGGACAAATTCTCTCCTATACTTATTATTAAAATTTTATTTAGTTGTTAGAAGAACTATCTTCAAATAATAACAAAGGTATTTTGATTATCAAAACGAATTATAAGTAGAATTGATAATTTGAATAGAATTTTTAACGTTAAAAATCACCATTTTTTTCTTACTTTTGTTTTTGCGTAGGTTTAATTAGAAAATAATTGTAAAACCATCACTAAATTAAAGATTATTTGTTAATTTCACGTGGGTTGTAAAATCGTCCAAATCAAATTTTAAGAATTCAAGATAGAGTACAGATATTAAATCGAAAGTGTAAAATTCTCATATAAATCAATTTTTTAATAATAATTTGATATGTAAATTAATAACATATAAAATTAATTTTTTTTATATAATTATAGATATTAAAAAAGGAGTTGTGCATTGCACGGGTTATAAGCAAGTATATAATAAACATAAGAGAGATCTTATCCATATTTTTGGTCTGGTCTAGTCACTATACTACCAAATCATATGATCCGTTGGATTAAAAATAAACGATCAAGAGTAGATCACATTAAAAAGAAAATTATAATCTAAAAAGAATATAATTAGAAAAGGTTGCATTAGAAGTGAATTTTAAAAAGAAAATTATAATCTAAAAAAGATATAATTAAAAGAAATAATGCCCAAACTACACTACTTTTCCTTAGAAGGTGCCCGAAATACCCATGTGCGCTGCTGTCCGCCCTTTTTGCCCACGAATTACGCATCCCTCAGATGCGTGGCCTGGAATGCGCCTTCGTGGAATGCGTATCTCAAGTCACGCATCTGAAGGATGCGTAATGACGTTATATGACGTCATTTGTTCACTTACAACTCCGGCGTCTCTCTTCCCCTCAAAATCGCCTGCCCATCGCCCCCCTCCGTTCTCCATATTCCGGCTACCTCCACTGCTCCCGAGGGCATAAAAATGAAGCCCAGAGCTCCCTCTTTCTTTTCCCCGGTTTGATTTGTTGATTCTGGCCCCGCAGGGGCGTGTACGAACAGATTTGAAAACCAAATCGGAAAATGAGCTCGATTTAAGGCTTTCGAATCCGGAGAAACAAACGAAAAACGAATGGTCACAAGTTGTAGAGGATGAGAAGGAGATCATTTTGGTGTATAGCATACTAGTGAACGAAGCCGGAAAAGGAGTGAACGATTGTGTCAAAGTTTTGGTCGAAAAATGTCTCCGGTGGCGGCTAGGGAAGGAGATGAACAATACTGGGCATGCGCATGTTGGACATGCGCATCTTCAGCCATGCATGCTCAGCATGCGCGTCCCTGGTTACCGTTCATGATTGCAAAATTATAAATTACACAATCGCCCTGTGAGAATGCGTGGTCAAACTCCACGCAATTTTGTCATGCGCAAATCCTATACGCATGTCACAAATGCGTGGTCCGTGGGTAAAAAAGGCGGAGCTTTCCGCCGGTGGGTATTTTGGGCACCTAGAATTAAATGGTGGGCATTTTGGTTTTTTACCCTAATTCAAAAGGTTGTATTAAAATTGATTTTTAAAAAGAAAATTATAATCTGAAGTTGATATAATTTTAAAAGGTCGTATTAGAATTGAATTTTATTTATTTTTTATTAGTATTTACAAAAATACATATTTACTATTTGGGCTTTACCTTGGGATTTAGAAATCAGATTTGAATGAGTTTATAATCCATGCGAACCTCATAAAATTATTTTACAAAATATTTATTTTAATTCAAATTAATATTTGAAAAAAAAGAGTTAATGTCATTAACATTTTTACACGTATATATCCTATTTCCTAATATATAACAAGAAAGTGAAATATATTATCTAGGTTAAAAGTTCACTATTTATCAATAATTTTAATTTTAATTTTTATACTTCTAAAGATACTAACAAAAATTAAGTCTAATACTCCTTAAATTTAAGAGAATTTACAAAAAAAAAATATTCATTTTTTAAGTTTTTCTTACAATTTATCATTTTCTGAAAATATTTACAAAGGTACGGCTTACAACCAAAAGCAACTAAGTGCAAATTATTTTTACATTTTTCTGAAAAAATAATTGAAATTGATTTGGGTAAGAAAGATAACAATGATAAGAATTTATATCATTTATAACCTTATTTTTAATAAGCGTAAAAAGGATCTTATCCACAATTTTGGTCAGTGTACTACCAAAATAATCTCAACCATCGAATCAAATATTTTTAAAAATAGACGATCAAGATTATATCATCGAGAAAATTATAATCTAAAAAGGATATAATTAGAAAAGGTTGCTTTAGAAGTAAATTATAAAAAGAAAATTATAATCTAAAAAGGATATAATTAAAAAAGGTTGTATTAGAATTGAATTTTAAAAAGAAAATTATAATCTGAAAAAGATGTAATTATCAAAGGTTGTATTAGAATTGAATTTTATTTATTATTTTATTAATATTAAAAAAATCATATTTATTATTTTATTAGTATTAAAAAAATTATATTTATTATTTGAGCTCTATCTTGAGATCTAGAAATCAAATTTAAATAATTTAACAATTCACGCGAAACTCATAAAATTATCTTTAATTTAGGGATGATTTAAAAGTTATTATTCAAATGGAAGCACTCAGAATCTCAAGAGAAAATATAATTACGAATTTTTGCATTAATCATATTCAATGTATATTTTTACTCTCAATAAAGTAATAAACTCGTTAAAGTAATTTTTTTCCATGGTCCCGAGGCTATTAATTTAAAGAGGTTTAACTGTATGATTTAAATCACTAACTACACATTTTCGTATTTCAATATAAATACACTTTTTAATTAGTTTATAACATATTAAAATATAAAATATTTTTTATACGACGGTTTTCATCTATTTATTTTAGGATCTAACGGTTCTTATTTATTTTGTCGTACGGAGGACCAAACTATTGATTATCAAAGTTTTGAAACAATTATTATTAAAATTGTATTGGTTGTTAGTAAAACTATCTTCAAATAATAACAAGAGTATTATGATAATCAAAACGAATTATAAACAGAATTCATAAATCAAATAGAATAATCATCAATTTTTTCTCTCTTTTGTTTTTGCGTAGGTTTAATTGGAAAATAATTTTAAACCCTCACTAAATTAAAGATTATTTTGTTAATTTCACTTGGGTTATAAAATCATCCAAATTAAATTTTAAGAATTCAAGATAGAGTACAAATATTAAATCAAATGTGTAAAATCTTATACTCCCTCTGTCCCTCTCATTCCTTTACATTTTATTTTCACTGTTTGACACGCATTTTAAGGCTTCTAAAAAGTATAGTTCCATAACTTATTTTTAAAATATTCTTTTTTTTATAAAAATAGAACAATTCTATTTTTATACAAAAAAAAAGAAAATTTTAAAAATAAGTTATGAAACTATTCGCAAAATATACCTTAAAATCCGTGCCAGAATTACGTCTCCCAATGTAAAGAACCAAGGGGGACAGAGGGAGTATATATCAATTTTTTTAACAACAATTTGATATATAAATTAATAACATATAAAATGAAAAAAATTAATATAATTATAGATATTAAAAAATAAACCGTGCATCGAGTATGAAAAACTCAAATAAACACTGCAAATCACTTGTACCAGTTGTAAGCAGTCCGTCTCAATCACCACATTTTGCTACTTATTAACAGCTGTAGAGCTTATCAATCACCACATTTGGATCGGATCCTCTGTCCCCTTCCTCTATGTCCCCTTGTGTCCCCTTCTTTTTTAATACAAAAAAGATGGTGGGACCCATTTTAATAAATAATAATTATCTATTAAAATGGGCCCCGCTAAAGATACTCTTTTTTATCAAAAAGAGCAGGGGACAGAGGATCTCAACCCACCACATTTTGCCTTTAACCCAATTTAAGGTCTCTTTGACACCTAGAGCTTCAGCCAGAACAGGAGAGATATTACCTTGTAAATAGCTTGAGGATACAGTTTTAACTTCATAAAAAAATAACAATTATGAACCCGTTTGGTAAATCTTATTTATCAGAAATAAGTAACTTATTTCTAAAAAAAGTACATCAAATTGTACTTTTTTCTGAAATAGGTTACTTATTTTCTGCACATAAAAAATACTAAAGTCCTCCTAAATATTTAATCCTAAGTAGTAGGTAGATGTAGATGTGAATTTTTCTCTCGAAATAAGTTCTTATTTTTTTAAATAAGGAGAGCCAAACAGGTTTATAGAGTCTCAAAACGAAATGGCCATTATATGTAAACATTGTATAGATAAGATAATCAACATTTTGCCCAAAAAATTAAAACTGAATAACTTATTTTTTCGATAATTAAGATGATACATATTAAACCAAGCAATCACAGTGAGAGTACATAAAGATGGCCATCACAGCTGGACACCATAACTTACTTCACCGGTCTATACCTTTAATTGACACACATAGTCACAGCCTACTACAATGGTAACTACAGGAAGACCTGATAGATAGTACTGCTACTTCTAGTCCTGAGATTACTACTGCTACTGAAACTAAATAACTACTTGATAATCATTCTTTGTGAAAATAGGAAAACTAGGCATTTTATGGTTAGTAAAAATAAAGAAATATAGAAATCAAGCAGAACATAAAATTGAGGCTTAATTATAATTACTTAAACCTTGAAGTATGATTCCATGTACACATAAAACCCTAAAGAAAAATGTCGTACACATTGAACCTTTAAATATCAATACTTATACATACAAACCTTTAACACTAAATCTTACATTTTGATGGAGGGTAAAAAGGGTAGAAGCAATATATGTTCCCTCCAAAGTTGCAAGATAGTTTCCCTCCGATACATTGTACTAATACCAGTCTGTAGATATTAACCAAAAACACTCTGAACCTTGAAACCCTAGCAAAGCTTTAAACTTTGATACAGAGTATTAAAGAACAAAGTTTGAACATTGAGTTTAGAGGTTCAATTTGGGTGTATTGTCATGCATGGGAGATCAAACTCCTCCAGGTACTTTCACATCTCTTGTAATTACTGTAAACGTATTTCATGGTGGAAAGTTAAACTGGTACCCTGTTACAGAATATATTGGGGGCCAACTCACTGTGTATGTCTCTTGTGATGAACTTACATTAGACATCCTTAGGTTAAAAACTAATGCTTTAGGTTATAGTGGACTTAAGTGTTTATACTATAGGATACCGACATTGCCTCTTGAACAAGGTTGAGTCTTGATCATGAATGAGAATGATGTTATAAACATGAAAGCATATGCCTTGCAAAACAACAACATGATTGACCTTTATATCAACGTTGATCCTGAGACTTTCAACTGAGAATATTGTGAGCATTAATTATTGCACGGCATTGCATGCACCTACACATTAAATGGAAACTGAAACCCATGTAAAAGCAAGTCCATAGCTTAATAGGTACTGCAGATACTCTCAACAGAATGTCAATTTATGTCACAAACAAAATCATGTATAGTTCTCTGTTCTAGTGAAAAGTCTGCAAGCTAATAAAATGATATCTCACAAGGTGTGTGTTTTAGGCTGAACCAATAACCTGATGTTAAACACCATATATATGTGATAATTTTTTTTTTTTTTTTAACATGGGAACCCGCAGCCGCTACCCTTCGGGTGCGCTCTGAGTAAACCCATGGGCTCACGCAATAGCCTGCAAACCACGTGATCCAAGGCAAACCGCACAAATGCGACAGGCTCTGCCCTGGCATAATCACAAATCCGCCTCCCATGAGAGTCGAACCTGTGACCAAGAGGTGAGATGACCTCTCTTTAACCAACTGAGACAAACCTTGCGGGCTATATGTGATAATTTTAGTCCCGGTACTTGCTAAATACCTATCACATGTAAATTGTTCATGTCCTATAATAAAACATATCACCTTTAATCAATAGACTAAGTATATGACATAAACATATGGCAAATAAGGGAGGCATGATCATACCTAGGCTTGACTAATTAACCATGCATACATTTAAGTGAATCCACATGACATTAATAATTAGACTTTTGACATAGGCATGACATTACTAATATAAGTACTACCAAGATAAATATTGTACATTCAAGATGAATATTTATTTTAAAAAGTAGTGGGAACGATAGCTTAGCTGTATTTTCGAGTCAAGGCTTCAGCTACGGTGGTCTGTTCACGACAAGAACAGTCTTGCTTCGTAAAGTAACTTTGCTTCGCTTCAGAAGGAGCTACCTGCAGCATTTTGATAGTCAACAAAAGTACCGCGATTTTGTTTTCTCCCCTGGCTTGAGCTTTCAAACCCCTAGGCTAGAGCTTTCGCTCGCCTGGGATTAAGCTTGTAGCTCGCTTGGGCTTGAGCTTGAAGCTTGCCTGGGCTCGAGCTTTCGATTGCCCTCTAGCGATATTTTTTTTTTCCTTTTTTGCCAATGATACGTATTGTAGGCCTTATTAATAAAAATGCCATGCCATTTTTCTCAACTTTTTCTTACCCAAGAACTTTGTTGTCAGATTCGCTTTGTCAATGGTATCAGTATCCGAGCTTCTTCTTGTTATCCTCATTTTGTTTAAGTATTCAAATGTATACTTCAAAATAGCTTCTAGTTTCTTGTTATGTAGTCTCACGAGACCACTGAGGGAAACCCTTGGTGCTGAGATATCATATTTATCTATCAATTAGACGTTCTTAGAAAAATCCAGCTTGATCTTCTTGCTGAAGCTATTATCACAGAGTCGAGTATTATCTGAGCTTTGAATCATTACTTTCTGGACATATGTTTCACTCTCTTTCTTTATTTCATTTCTTCTTTTTTTTTTTTGTCATCTTGCTGGCTGCTGCACTTTTTTTTGAATTCTTTGCTACCACATACTGGGGTTGTTACTCTGATGCAGTTTCATTTTTCATCCATGTTAGAAGTGAAATTTGCTCCTTCTCGTTGCCACGGCTAGCACCTCAGAAGCGTCAGGCCGCTCGTGGTTTTACCCAGCAACAAGTCCGAGCTTTCCAATATTACAAACTATTCATTTTTTGTAAGTTGTTTCTGTTCAAATCTCAAGGACATCCCAGTGTGCACCACTAGTTTTGTTTTGAGACCCAACGTCCATAATAACAACAACTTCATGCAATAGTATTTGAGGCTCCACAAAGCAAGTTGAAAAGGTTACACACTTCTCATCACCACATCTGCACTCCAAGCATCTCCTTTATTTGTTTTTAGTTCCAATGGCCTTCACATAGATGAAATTTGCAGATTCGGTAGGTTGTTGAAGGTCTGAACAGCTTGACACTATTCCACTAAAATAGCCGTAACTTTCTGTTGATATTTCCTTTTCACGAACCTGTTGAAGGTCTGAACAGCTTGACACTATTCCACTAAAATAGCCGTAACTTTCTGTTGATATTTCCTTTTCACGAACCTTTTTTTGCATAAAAAACTAGGCTTCAACGTCTTTCTAATGGCATATGACTCACTGCCCAGATATTTCTAGAAGAGAGCAGTTTATTCTGCAAAGTTATGCATTCTGCTGATCCAGATTTCCATTTTATGTATTTAGTTAGCTAGCCGCACTGTCCATGGACTTCTACTGGTTTTGATTTGGTTCCATCAATTCCTCGAGAATCCACTTTCTTTTGTACATCCAGTGTTTAGCTTGGGTGAAAATCAACAACTCTGATCTTTGAGACAACACTATATTCACTACATATATATTTGGACTGCAATATATTGCATAGACAACCATGAGGAAAATTTTGAAATCCGTAAAAGCTCGGAAACTTAACTCACAGGAAGTTTGATTCTGCCTGATTAGATTTGTTTGCACCCTCCAGAGACACGATTGCTGCTGTAAGAAGCAAGTCATGATGCCGTGCTTGTTGGAGAATTTGGGTAATTACTTGGATTTTTCTGAAGTCGTGTGAACACTTTCAGATTGAAGTTATTTGTGGTTCACCCAAATAATTCAATCGGATAAAATCAGAAATTCTGCAAGAAGAGAGAATGTGTTTTGCTGTGAATTTCAAATGAACCTATGCAGAAAATGATCAATGCCACACCTATTTATAGATGCCAACAGATGTGTCTTTTGCCAATAGACACATCTCAAGATGTGTCTTTTGCCAAAAGACACATCTCATTTCCAACAGTCATGTCCAATGCCAATAGACACATCTCAAGATGTGTCTTTTCCAATAGACACATCTCATTCTAACAGATGTGTTTGATCCCAATAGACATGTCTCATAAGCAATAATTCTGAAATCATAACGAACTCGAACAAAGCATGCACTCCACATTCTCCCGACTTGTTCGATGTAACATTACGATTACATTGATCAACTAGCCAACCCAATTACACTAAAATCCAACAATCCTACCCCATTTTAGCGTAATCCATGATTAACTAAACAAAATCACAACAAACAACAAACTTATGCATAAATGAAATATCGTGACGATTGAATTTCACATTAGTATATTACACATTCCAAATATTCGAATACCAAGGTGTCACTATGGATTGAACCTTGGTTATTCATAGTGAATACACGAAGATAATATACACATAAATTTACATTCTCAAATGTTCTTACTCGACACTATATTTTACTAGCCTAGTGTCCTAATCCTTCTTAAGCATATCAAAGCCAAGTCCAAGCTTCTTGAAGCGGCTAAACTTCATGCTCAAATAGGTAGTTCTTTTATTCTCGCACCTGCATATGCAATTTTTCAAAAGAACTATTAAGAAGATAAACTTCAACCTCCTCAACTTGCAGGTCTGAACACATACCTTGGGATGATGCTTTAATGTGTTCCAATCTCTAAATGTTAAGCTTTCCACATTGAATTCAGCACCTAATGTCATATTAGATGGGAATTGGGTATCTCAACATGAGAGGTTATTTGATGGACTTTAATCCCATCCCTACAGCCGACTTGTGCACAAGATCTCTACTCAACCCTTTGGTTAGATGATCGGCTAAATTATGTTGAGTTCTTATAAACTCCACTGATATAACACCATGCGTGATAAGCTCACGAATCATGCTATGTCTAACACCTAAGTGTCTAGACTTGCCTTTGAACACTTGTCTATAAGCATTAGACAAGGCAGACTCACTATCGCATCTGATAGATATCGGTGATATCGGTTTAGGCCACAATGGAATCTCATAAATCAGATTTCTTAGCCATTCAGCTTCTTTACCGGTCGCTGATAATGCTACAAATTCAGATTCCATCGTTGAATCAGTAATGCAACTCTGTTTCTTTGATGCCCAAGTGATAGCACCTCCCCCAAGAAGGAATACCCATCCACTTGTGGAAGAATGATCTTCCTTATTGGAAATCCAACTTGCATCTGAATGACCTTCAATAACCGAAGGAAATCCAGTATATGTCAAACCATAATCCATGGTTCCTTTTAAGTACTTGAACACTCGGCTCAAGGCTTGCCAATGATGTTAACTTGGTTTGCTAGTATATCTACTAAGCTTTCCAACAGCATAGGCAATATCTGGCCTAGTGCTTATCATGGCATACATGAGACTACCAATAGCCCTTGAATATTCAAGTTGTGATACTGCAACACCTGTATTAGGTAGGAGTTTAATACTAGGATCAATAGGAGTGCTAACAGGAGAACAATCCTTAAAGTTAAATCTTTTCAGAATCTTCTCAATATAATGAGATTGAGAAATTGAAATGCCATTGTTCTCACGCTTGATTCTTATACCAAGAATCACCTCAGCCTCCCCCATGTCTTTCATATCAAAAATTAGAAGACAAGAACTTTTTGGTTTTATCCACTTGATTTTCGTCAGTACCAAAAATCAACATGTCATCCACATATAAACAAATTATAACTCCTTTACCAGAAGCATCAAATTTGCTATATACACACTTGTCTGCTTGGTTAAGAAAATAACCGTTAGACAAGACCACAGTATCAATTTATCATGCCAATCCTTCGGTGCTTGTTTCAGACCATAAATTGATTTCTTCAATTTACACACCTTGTTTTCACAACCAGGCATAACAAACCCTTCGGGTTGTTTCATATAAATCTCTTCATCTAATTCACCATTCAAGAATGCAGTTTTCACATCCATTTGGTGGATGACAAGCTTCTGTATAGCAGCAAGTGCTATTAACAACCTAATAGTAGAGGTTCTAGCAACAGGAGCATAAGTATCAAAATAACAATCCCTTCTTTTTGTCTAAAACCTTGGATTACCAATCTGGCTTTAAACTTATCTATGGTACCGTCCACCTTCATTTTCCTTTTGAAGATCCATCTGTTTCCCAATGCCTTACAGCCAGGGGGCAGATCAGTCAATTCCCAAGTATTATTATTCATGATAGAATCCATTTCATCTTGGATAGCTTCTTTCCAGAATGCAACATCCCTAGATTTCATAGCTTCGCTAAATGTATTTGGATCCTCCTCAATAACAAAACAATATTGGTATTGATATTCAATTTCATCTCTAGAGCCTTCTACTAGATAAAGATGAAAATCATCTCCAAAAGACTTTGCTTTTCTAGCTCTAGTGCTTCTTCTTGGTTCAGACGGTCCATTAACATCTTCAGTAGAAACTGAGTTCCTACTAGAAGAATTCTGAAGCATGTCCCTTGGTCTAGGTATAGATGTAAATCTGTTTTCATCAAATATAGCATCCCTTGACTCGATAATCGAGTTCACAGATACATAGTCATTAGATTCTAACACATAGAATCTATATGCTATGGAATGCTCAACATAACCAACAAATATGCAATCTATACCTCGTTCACCCAAGTTTCTTCTTTTGGGTTCAGTGAGTCTTACAACTGCTCTACATCCCCAAACTCTCAGAAAACTCAATTTTGGTGACTCTTTATACCAAAGTTCATAAGGGGTAATCTTATTCTTCTTGCTAGGAATTCGATTCCATAAATAACAGGCTGTTAACATAGCCTCACCCCAAAAACCCTCACTCAAACCCGAGTAGGATAACAAGGAATTAACCATTTCTTTCAAAGTCCTATTCTTTCTCTCTGTCACACCATTTTGTTGTGGTGTATAAGGAGCCGTGGTTTGATGTATTATACCAGTAGATTGAAAATAAACCGGATCATAATACTCACCTCCTCTATCAGTACGTAGATTTTTAATCATGGTACTCTGATGTAGCTCTACTTCTTCTTTATAAATTTTAAAGAAGTCAAGAGCTTCATTCTTAGCATGCAATAAATATACATAGCAATATCTAGTAGAATCATCAATAAAAGTAACTACATACTTTTTATTTCCTAATGATGGTGTAGAATGGAAATCACACAAATCACTATGAATTAGTTCTAAAACATCAGACACCCTATTAACCTCTTTAAATGGCATTCTGGTTATCTTCGTTAACATGCATGTTTTGCATTTTTCATTATCTAAATCAATGGCAGGTATGAGACTCATTTTTGACATATCCTTTATTCGTTTGTAATGTACATGTCCTAGTCTAGCATGCCATAATTCATATTTATTCAAATCATTGCTAGTACTAGTAGAAGCCATGCAAGCAGATTCATCAATAAATGGAGTATTTACATTCAACATAAACATACCATTACACAAATAGCCAAAGCCAACAAAAGAGCCATGTTTTGACAATATATATTTATCACTTTCATAAACTTGTTTATATCCACAATTGTTCAATACAACACCAGACAAGAGATTCTTCCGAATCCCAGGAACATACAACACTTTATTTAACAATATACATTTGCCAGAAGTAAAAACTATCTTGACATTTCCTAGTCCTTTGATCGGTTCAGTTGTAACATTTCCCATCTTTAAGATAGATCCATCTTCGATTGGTTGAAAGTCTATGAACCAACGAAGATCTTTGCATACGTGACTCGTTGCTCCTGAATCAATCCACCAAGCAACATTGTCATCCTACACATAAAATGCCTCAGATATTAGTGATACATAATTCTGACTAGAATTATAATTCTGTATTAAAATCTGACCTTGTTGCTTTTCTGGATCCTTGGATCCACTTGGACCAGCAATATGCTTCTCTTGCTTGCCTTTACCAACCCGACAATCCTTCTTGAAATGTCCAGGTTTGCCACACTTCCAACATGCCATTTTAGGCCTTTTATTGGAAGAATTGTTGTTATTTCCTTTAAACTTTCGTTTATCACCCTTGCCATTCTTAGAATTCTTGGAAGATCCACCATCTTCAACCATATTCACAGAAGAGTTACCGACTTGGTTCTTTCCCTTAGGATTATTCTCAGTTTCTTGAGTCCTCAAAGCCTCTTCAATTCTGAAGTGACTTCCAAGTTGAACCAGAGTCATATCATCTTTATTATGTTTCAAGGAGTGTTTAAAATCCTTCCATGATGGTGGTAGTTTGTCTATAACACCAGAAACTGAGATAGATTCATCCATCTTCAGATTGTGTTGGGCAAACTACCCCAGAATCCTTAACAATTCATTGTATTGTTCCATCACTGGTCTAGAATCGACCATTTTATAATTAATAAAATTACTAACCAGAAACTTCTTACTAGAAGCATCTTCTGCCATGTACTTGGATTCAAGAGAATCCCACAATTCCTTCGCTGACTCAACATTTTGGTATATATCGAAAAGGGAATCAGACATACCATTTAAGATGTGGCCGCGACAGATGTAGTCATCGTTTTCCCACTTGCACCGCTTCCTAGTCTGTTCAGCGGTTTCATTTTCTATCACTTCTGGAATGGGGGTACTCAGAACATACACAACTTTCAGCGTGGTCAACAAAAAATGCATCTTTTTCTGCCATCTTCTAAAATCCTGGCCCTCAAACTTGTCCAGTTTTGCAAACTTGCTTGTCATGTCTTTTGCAGATTCTGCGTTTGCCATCTTCAGAAACAAATAACTTCAATCTTTGTTGGAGAATTTGGGTAATTACTTGGATTTTTCTGAAGTCGTGTGAACACTTTCAGATTGAAGTTATTTGTGGTTCACCCAAATAATTCAATCGGATAAAATCAGAAATTCTGCAAGAAGAGAGAATGTGTTTTGCTGTGAATTTCAAATGAACCTATGCAGAAAATGATCAATGCCACACCTATTTATAGATGCCAACAGATGTGTCTTTTGCCAATAGACACATCTCAAGATGTGTCTTTTGCCAAAAGACAAATCTCATTTCCAACAGTCATGTCCAATGCCAATAGACACATCTCAAGATGTGTCTTTTCCAATAGACACATCTTATTCTAACAAATGTGTTTGATCCCAATAGACATGTCTCATAAGCAATAATTCTGAAATCATAACGAACTCGAACAAAGCATGCACTCCACATTCTCCCAACTTGTTCGATGTAACATTACGATTACATTGATCAACTAGCCAACCAAATTACACTAAAATATCCAACAGTGCTTTTCTTCTTTTTCGTTTCTAGCTTCATGCGGCTTGATGGCATCAGACTTCAAGTTTTTTGTTCTCGTTTTTCATTCCATCACATTGAAAATACATACATATAATGTTGCATATTTAAGCTCATCTTCAAACTTCTTTGAATCCTTTCGCCTGTGACAAAGTGTGTGCACTTTCGGGTGTGTATGCAAACAATATTTTGAGGCTTATAAGAACTGCCCAGGTCTTTTTAGCAGAGGTGTGCAATATAAAATTCCATTACAGGTCGAGTCGTTGATCTTACACAGTACTGCTTGGTTAATTCACACGTTAAACAGAGCTGCGTCATATGAGGACCGCCATATAATTGGTCTCAACACGCATCATTTTGTTTTTCACGTGTTTGCAGGTGGGGCTACTTTCGTTGGCTTTCTTTTGTACCCACACCTCTAGCATCCTTTATGTGTGAAGTACTGACCTCTTACGTAGTTTTATGCAAGAGTCTGGTGATAGGGAGATATTAACCCATTGTGCGTTCATGCTCGCTTCATCCCCATCGTTTTTGTGCTTCTGCGATTCGGGGAACAACCACCACATAAATTCCATAGGAGTATTTGTTTTTGCTAGCTTTCATAACCACCGAGATTATAATGTAGTGACATTCCTTCTAGCTTTATTGTTATCGTATGTGACTGTCCAGATTATACAGGAGTGAACTGCAATAATCCCCATCATGATGTCAAATTTTGCTGGACTAAGCCACCAAGTGTGAGTCATGACGACCCACTTGCTCCTAGCTGAGTTTTTGCTTCTAAGGTCTGGTTCTGGTTTGAAAGCTGTTAATTTTTTTTTAAGACTCTTTAGCACTCACCATGGGCCTTGTATGTAGAGCAAATCTTGCTGCACTGTTTTTAATCTCCTGACAATAAAGTTTTTTCACTATTAAGCGTGCAGGATCAGGCACCTCACTCCAAACATAGATTTTGGAGATGTTGTGTTTGAACACTTGTAGATGTATATCCAATGTATACTCATCAGATGATTCCGCCATTGTGAGGCAATGATATAATATGTGTATTTTTTTTTGGCTGATCTACCAAGAACAACTTCAAATCAGCACGCCTTCTTTGCCATGCATTTTACTCCTGCAACTAAGTTACAAGTAAAATTTAGGGTGGTGTGTTTCCATGTTTACATATAACTCCCTGCAATTTGTATACAAACAGATAAACACAAGTCATCCAGTATAGTACTTGACATAAAGTTGCTATATGTTAACTCTTGCTTGTGTTTCATGCTAAAAAATCAGACATATATATAGTGTAACCCTTACGTTTTCATGATTATATTTTAGCAAGCTGTATTACTTGTTTATTATCAATTCAGCAAGCTAAGTTAAGTTGTGCAGGATTATTTTAGTCAGTCTAACAGATGTAATTCAGCAAGCTGTCTTGGAGCATTGTACATATTTCAGCAAGCTGTTTCTGGGCGACAGAAAGTGTAGAAATCAAGATATCATTCGGATTTCAAGGAGCCACTGTGATATATAATTAGGAATATTGCTAGGGATCCTCTGAAATATTAAATCCCAACTTACCTATAAAAATCATATCTCAAGACAAGTGGGAGACAACATCTTTAAATAAGGATACACCTTTCCTTATTTAGTTACATACACCAAACAGATTCCATATTATAATCTTTGTCTTTCCTTTCATAATTATACACGCTCCTCACCATCATATTGAAAGACAACAGCTCATTTGCCTCCCCACCAATAACGCTCCATTCATACATTTCATAATGCTCTAGAATTATGATCCGAATAATTAAAAAAAACCAAGGAGCCTCTTGAAGACTATATCTCAAATCAATCTTGTTTACCTATAAAAGGAACATTCTTGCTCAGTTCCAACGAAACAATTACAAGTGCAAAAACAAGATCATATACATACACAACTTTGAGCCTTCTTTGCTAAATCATTTAAACCTCTCAAACTCTCACACACATTCGGTTATACATTTTCAGAGGGTTCTTTAGGTTGAGTTGTAATTTTATTCAAATCCTTGTATTGTTCAAGTTGTAAAAGATTAGTTGCTGTACAAGTTTTGGCTTAAGGTTTTGGGTGGGTAGAACTAGACTAGAGAAGGATACTTGGGAAGTATTGCTTAGAGAGTTAGTTCAACACAGCAATTCAGCAAGCCAAATTGTAAGCAGCTGGGTGTAAAGGGAGATATATTGGTTGATCTTGTAATCAGTTTATAGTGATCAATAATATATTCTCTTACCATTTGGTAAGGGACCAGGACGTAGACCATAGGGGATTAGGGGTCGAACCTGGCTAAAAGATCTTGTGTTTATTTATTTTTCTGCACATTTACATTCTGCACTGCATTCATTTTCAAATTTAGCCTATTGTTTCTAACTGGTCAGGTCATATCAGCAAGCCGTTTTTGGAAATTTTTTTAAAACTCAACAGTTAATCAGTAACAGCCATAATACACCTATTCACCCCCCTCTAGGTGTGTTTTCATTTGGTATCAGAGCTTTGGTATACTAATCTTTCTGTAACAGGAAAAGTATCGATCGATATGGCTGATGATTATCCTCTCGGTTCATCAAATCACCGTGCACCTTTGTTGCTCGGAACTGAAAAATATAACTGGTGGAAAGATCGCATGAAGATGCATCTATCAAAAGAACCACTAGAATGGAGAGTTGTCAACAAAGGCCCGTATATATTTCTTGACAAAGAAAGCAAGCCGAAGGACATTGATGAGCTTACTGATGCCGAATTGGTCAAGGAAAGCTACAACACCAGGGCAATGAATACTATCATGAATGGTCTTTCTGCAAGTGAAAGTGATAAAGTCTCCTCATGCAAAACCGCCAAAGAGATGTGGGACACACTGGAACTGTATCATGAAGGTTCGACTACATTGAAGAAAGTTAAACTCAGTACGTTAATGAATGAGTTTGGAAGTTTTATTGTCAAGGAAGATGAGACTATAAGGCAAAGTCAAGCAAGATTTCAGAAAACAATGAATGGTCTCAAACTGCTTGGAAAATCAATACCTCAAGCTAAAATTAACATGAAAATATTAAGTGCCGTACCTTGGTCTTATTCACCTAAGGTAACAGCGTTGGAATCTTCCTCACAAATTGACACTATGGATACATTAGCTGTTTTTGCTGAACTTGAACACTTTGAAGCAAAAATAAATGCAAGTCAATCCAGATCATCACAAGCTCCAGTTGCAAAGATGAAGAATTTGGCACTTCATTCGCAAAACAGCAAGCTGGAATCTGAAGGAGAGTCAGAATCAGATGAGGACTTAGCCCTCATTTCAAGAAGAATTAAAAGGCTTATTGAAAAGAAAAATCAAATGAAGAAATTTAAAGGAAATCCTTCGGACAACAAAAAAGAATTCAAGGAAGAAACGTGTTTTGAATGTGGCAAAAAGGGTCACTATCGAAGAGATTGCTACAAATTAAAGAACAAGTCAAAACAGCAAGCTGGATTCAAGGACAAAAGAAAATCCAAGGCTTTGATGACTTGGAGTGATGAATCTACCTCTGAAGAAGACTCAAGTGATGATATGGTTAATTTAGCTTTGGTTGGTCTCGATGAAGAGGATAACACCGAAGTGGAAAGCAACGAAATAGACTCAGATGATAACAACAGTGAGGTAAATTCATTTAATTCATTACCTACTACTTATGTTATAGAAAAACTAACTATGCAGGAATCTTCTGAAGAATTTCTCAAAGTAAAGACAGAGAACAATAAGTTGAAAGAGAAAAATACTCATCTTAAGAAATTAGTCAGAGATTTAATGGAAGAAAAAGCTCTAGATGAACATGAATCTATGATTACAAGGTTGAAGGATAGCATAACTCAATTAGAAGGACTCAACAAAGTAATACTCAGAAGAAATGATGTTCTAATCAAGCAACTCAGCGAGCTGAAAGCTGATATAGAAACCAGAGAAATTCAAATCAACAAGCTGAATGATGAAATAGGATTCAAAGATATTCATATCAGCAAGCTGAAAGAAGAAACAGAAGCTTCACAGGAAGTTATACAACAAGCTAGAAAAATAAAAGAACTTGAGGAGGAGATAAAGAGACTTAACAAAGGAATGGGAAAATTTGTTCAAGGTGAAGAAACTCTCATATCAATGATGAAGAAAGCTGCAGTTCCTATAGAAAAGGAAGGTGTTGGATTAACATCAACTTCAAAAGAAATTGCTCTCCAGTATGATGGAACGCATGGAATCCCTTATGATTATGCAATGCCTTGGAAGATATGTAGCAAGTGTCATAAGAAGGGACATCTTGCTAAGCACTGCACAACTCAGACAAAATCAGCCTGCCGAAATGGGAAAACAGCCTACTGTTATCAGGCTGACAGAAGCAGAAAAACCAGAAATTATGAACCAAGATGGGTTCAAAAATGGATCAAAAAATCTGAATTACATGATTTATATGTTCTATCTACTAACCATACTGGACCCAACAAGATTTGGGTACCAAAAGGATAAGTTGTTCTTATTTGTGTCATAGGTATACCTAGCCGCAAACACAAACTCAAAGGAATGGATTTTGGATAGCGGGTGTACAAGGCACATGTGTGGAGATGAGTCTCAGTTTATCACTCTCAAAAAGAAGAAGGGTGGAAAAGTTACAATTGGTGATAGCAAAACTCTTCAAATTCTTGGAAAAGGCAAAATCGGTAACAACATGCTTTCAATTGACAAAGTTCAATTTGTTCAAGGTTTAAAGTATAATTAGCTTAGTATAAGTCAATTATATGATGATGGTCATAATGTTGTTTTTGATAAAGAAAAATGTATTATCTATCTTGGTACTAACAAAATCCCACTAGTCGCTAGAAGGGAAGGAAATATATATATATATTGGATTTTAAGTTACAGGAAACAGCCTACTGTTTAGCTGCAGTTGACACATCTCCTAATCTATGGCATAGAAGGCTAGGACATGTTCATATGGATTAACTCAGCAAGATGATTTCAAAGAATTTAGTTCGAGGGTTACCTAAAATGAAATATGTAAAGACAGATACATGTTCAGCTTGCCAATTAGGCAAACAAATTCTAACTCCTCACAAATCAAAAAACATGGTATCATCTGCTAAACCTTTAGAACTTTTGCATCTAGATCTTTTTGGTCCAGAAGCCTATAAAAGCATTGGAGGTAAACAATATGCCTTTGTTATTGTCGATGATTATTCTAGATTCACATGGGTATTGTTTCTTAAAACTAAAGATTGTGCTTTTGATGAATTTGAGAATCTAATCAAGTTACTTGAAAATAAGTTGAATACAAGACTTGTAGGGATTCGAAGTGATCATGGAGGTGAATTTCAAAAGGAGTTCATCACCTATTGTAAAGATAGAGGTATCTCTCATGAATTTTCAGCACCCCGAACTCCACAACAAAACGGGGTAGTAGAAAGGAAGAACAGGTCTTTACAAGAAACAACAAGGACTATACTTCAAGAAAGCAAGTTGCCGAGGAATTTTTCGGCAGAAGCTGTAAATATAGCTTGCTATGTTCTTAACAGAGTTCTCATCAGACATATTCTCAACAAAACTCCATATGAATTGTTAAAGTCAAACATCAGTTACTTCAAGATATTTGGATCAAGATGCTTTGTTCTCAAAACAATTGATCGCGACGGTAAATTCGATGCAAAATCTTATGAGGCTATTTTTCTTGGGTACTCTCTAACTAGTAAATCTTATAGAGTATATAATATATCAAAACAAATTGTTGAAGAATCAATTAATGTATCTTTTCAAGAAACTAATAATGATCTGCCTAGAGAAGAGGAAGTTGATGCAAGAACAGATACAAACAGCAAGCTGATTTCATCAGTAAAGCAAAATGAAGAAACACAAACTGCACCAGTTGATGAAGAAAAACAACAAGCTGATTTCACTATTCCTGTTGAAGAATCGTCAGAAAAACTTGCAAAATTAACCTTGGAAGAGCAAGAAGCAAATCTAAGTTCAAAAAGGGAACTTCATGCTCAAGGGATTCAACCTCACAAAATGATCAAACTTGCAGAACAAGAAGTTATAGCTCAACACTCTCTTCCTAAAGCCACTAAGACGGTTAAAAATCATCCTCCACAACTTATTATTGGAGAAAAGACAGATGGCATCAAGACAAGGAAAGCTCAAACAAATATCTGTGCATTTTCTGCCTTTCTTGCACAAGAGGAACCGAAAAACATAAAAGAAGCTTTAAATGATGAAAATTGGCTCATAGCAATGCAAGAAGAACTTAGTCAATTCGAAAGATGTGACGTTTGGGAACTAGTGGAACCACCTAAAGATGTTTCCATTATTGGTACCAAATGGATTTTTAAGAATAAGGTTGATGAATTTGGGACGGTCACTCGAAACAAGGCTAGACTCGTAGCTCAAGGATATAATCAGCAAGAAGGGATTGATTTTGATTAAACATATGCACCTGTTGCACGTCTAGAATCTATCAGAATGCTTCTCTCCTTTGCATGCTTCAAGAAAATCAAGCTTCATCAAATGGACGTGATGAGTGCCTTCTTAAATGGTAGGATGAAAGAAGAAGTACTCGTAAAACAGCCTCCTGGATTTGAAGATTCACAATTTCCCAACTATGTTTACAAGCTGAAAAAGGCACTTTATGGATTACGACAAGCCCCCAGGTCATGGTACGAACGGCTAAGTGAATTTCTGATCAAACATGGATTTCTAAGAGGTAAAATCGATCCTACCTTATTCACAAAGTTGGATGGTAAAGATATCTTAGTTGTGCAAATATATGTTGACGATATTATTTTTGGCTCAACTAATGATTTAATGTGCAAGTGGTTTTCCAAACGAATGCATAGTGAATTTGATATGAGCATGATGGGCGATCTGTATTTCTTTTTAGGACTTCAAATCAAACAGACTGCTGATGGTATTTATGTTCATCAAACTAAATATATCAATAACCTTCTGAAGCAATATGGATATGAAAACGTCAAGCCGAAATATACTCCAATGTGCCAAAACAGCAAGCTGATTTCGGATGAAAATGGAAAAAGTGTTGACATTCGTCAATACAGAGGAATGATTGGTAGCCTCCTATATCTAACAGCCTCACGACCTGATATTATGTATAGTGTTTGTGTATGTGCTCATTTTCAGGCCAATCCAAAGGAATCTCATCTAAGCGCCATTAAACGAATTTTCAAATATCTTTGTGGCACAACAAATCTTGGGCTATTTTATCCTATCACAAATTCCTTTGATCTTGTTGGATTTAGTGATGCTGACTATGCAGGAAGCCAAACTGATCGTAAAAGCACTAGTGGAGTTTGTGCAATTCTTGGACAAAGTCTAGTTTCTTGGCAAAGTAAGAAACAATCATCTGTTGCTTTGTCTACAGCTGAAGGAGAATACTTGGCAGCTGGGAGTTGTTGCTCGCAAATATTATGGATGATTCAAACTTTACCGGACTTTGGAATCAAATGTGGGCAAATTCCAATAAATTGTGATAATACAAGTACTATCAACATATCTGAAAATCCAGTAAATCATTCACTCACCAAACATATTGATGTACGCCATCATTTTATACGAGACAACGTTGCTAAAGAGAAGATCAAGCTGATTTTTGTTCCTACGGAATATCAGCTTGCTGATATCTTTACAAAGCCTCTTGCAACAGAACGATTCAACTTGATTCGACGAGAACTTGGTATGTGTGAAATATAAAACAGCAAGCTGTCTTTCATGTCTGGTAACATCTCCTCTAACTCCTTGTTACAAATCTTTTAGCATTTATATGTGATTTTTTTTGCTTAATTTATTTGCTAATTGCCTAAAAATATGCCATGATTTATATGATTAAATGTTTCCTATTTTTTATGCCAAGTTGTGACATGTTTTATCTACCAGTGATTATAATATTTCCTAAATTTATGCTAAGTGGATACGTGGGTAGTTTTATTTAATATTGTCAATATTTTCCCTTATATGATTAAATTGGGCATTACTCCACTCCACTTCTCCCATTTCAATCGACAATCTAGGGTTTCTCTATCAAATCTCAAACATGGCTTCTCGCACTCGCGGCTCAAAGAACAAACTCCAACTTCCGACTACAACCTCTTCATCGAATGTTCCACTGGTTAATGACGAGTTGATGCCTATGGATGCCCAAACTGAAACCCTCTCCGATTCGACTCCATTGGGTTCTCCAGCTTCAAAGCGTATCAAACCCTTGTTCAACATCATCTCGGAAACTCTCTTTGAAAGGTTCTTTGACAACAATATTGGGACTCGACCCATTGCTTCTGGTAAGTCGATTACTCTTAAACTCTTGACTGCATGTGGTGCTAAAGATTTGATAGATGCTATGGGTATGCGCTCTTTCCTACTTGATTTGCCTAAAGTGTATTATCCAGAACTGATTCGTCAATTTTATGCAAACCTAGAAAAAGATGAGTTTGGAAATTTAACTACACTGGTTAATGAGAAATTAGTGCAATTAAACCCACCGTTTCTTGCTTCCATTCTTGATATGACTGTTCAATCATCTGTCGAAGTGTTTACCCATGGGTCTCTTAGCTTTCCTGAGTTTACACATGTTGATCAATTGAATGTGTTGGTAGCCCCTAATCGGTTAATGGAAATAGCCCCTCCTACCACATCTTTTCTTAACCCAATGGCACACTTCATTTTTAAACTTTGCTGGGCAAATATTAGTCCACGGTCAGGAGGTCGTTCGAACTTGACTTGGCAAGATGTATGCGTGTGTGCAAGAATTATGTCCAAGATGCCTTTCAATCTTCCCAAACTGATCTTGGATACAATGCTTGCGGCTGTTGGTAAGCAAAACTCTGCTTTGCCCTATGGTTGTTTGATTACTAGAATTTGTCAATCGTTTAAGGTCAACACGACTGGGTTCGAGGTTATTGCAGTTAGAAATCATATTGATGGCAAAAATTTAACTCAATCAAATTTGAGAGCTGCAAATGGCAAAATTGAACACATTGTCGACCCGTCTCCACCTGTTGTTGATGTGAGTTTTGGAACTTCTAATCCTGTATCTCCTAAGTTTGTTCGAATGGTGGAAAATATTGCATCTGACACTGCAACAATTGTAGAGAATCACAATGCTTTAGTTGCAAAAATTTCTGCTCTTGAAAAAGAAATTGAAGTTCTGAAAACAATGGTGTCTATGCTCATTGGAAAGGAAGTCCCTGTTGCTACTCCACATGCTAATCAAGCTGCTGCAACGGCTACTACTTCAACTCTTCAGACTCCTCCTGTTGTTGTTCCTCCTGGTTCAACTGCTCCTGGTAATGGGGATGCCATAAAGGATTCTGAGAATGAAGGGTCCTTGGAGGTGGATGTGGATGCTTAATGCCCTTTTTAATGATTAAGGGGGAGAATATTTTAGTAGTTCTGAACTTGATCTTGCTGGTTTATGTTTAATGTTTAAGCTTTTGTTTAAAACTTAACTATTTGCTGATGCTTAACTATTTGCTGATACTTGATGAATTTTAGCACTCTGTGCTTTATGTGTTGGTGTAAATCAGATGTGTTACCTGCTTAAACTAGCTTATATGACTACATGTGCTATTATTGCTTAATCTAGTTTACAGGAATGCAGAAATTTAGGGGGAGAATTTTCTCCTAAAATAATGGGTTAATAATCATCAAAAAGGGGGAGATTGTAACCCTTATGTTTTGATGATTATATTTTAGCAAGCTGTATTACTTGTTGATTATCAATTCAGCAAGCTAAGTTAAGTTGTGCAGGATTATTTTAGTCAGTCTAACAGATGTAATTCAGCAAGCTGTCTTGGAGCATTGTACATATTTCAGCAAGCTGTTTTTGGGCGACAGAAAGTGCAGAAATCAAGATATCATTCGGATTTCAAGGAGCCACTGTGATATATAATTAAGAATATTGTTAGGGATCCTCTGAAATATTAAATCCCAACTTACCTATAATAATCATATCTCAAGACAAGTGGGAGACAACATCTTTAAATAAGGATACACCTTTCCTTATTTAATTACATACACCAAACACATTCCATATTATACTCTTTGTCTTTCCTTTCATAATTATACACGCTCCTCACCATCATATTGAAAGACAACAGCTCATTTGCCTCCCCACCAATAACGCTCCATTCATACATTTCATAATGCTCTAGAATTATGATCCGAATAATTAAAAAAAAACCAAGGAGCCTCTTGAAGATTATATCTCAAATCAATCTTGTTTACCTATAAAAGGAACATTCTTGCTCAGTTCCAACAAAACAATTACAAGTGCAAAAACAAGATCATATAAATACACAACTTCGAGCCTTCTTTGCTAAATCATTTAAACCTCTCAAACTCTCACACACATTCGGTTATACATTTTCAGAGGGTTCTTTAGGTTGAGTTGTAATTTTATTCAAATCCTTGTATTGTTCAAGTTGTAAAAGATTAGTTGCTGTACAAGTTTTGGCTTAAGGTTTTGGGTGGGTAGAACTAGACTAGAGAAGGATACTTGGGAAGTATTGCTTAGAGAGTTAGTTCAACACAGCAATTCAGCAAGCCAAATTGTAAGCAGCTGGGTGTAAATGGAGATATATTGGTTGATCTTGTAATGGGTTTATAGTGATCAATAATATATTCTCTTACCAAGTTGGTAAGGGACCAGGACGTAGACCATAGGGGATTAGGGGTCGAACCTAGCTAAAAGATCTTGTGTTCATTTATTTTTCTGCACATTTACATTCTGCACTGCATTCATCCCCCTCTAGGTGTGTTTTCGTGTGTTTTCATATAGATCATGGCTAGGACCATAATTTAATACATGGCAAATATTACATGCACGCGTATTCAAATTGTTCAATCCATTTTCAATATAGAAAGTATGCAAGCATTTATACGTTTACAATTAATAAAAAATAATTAATCATAATCCATCATATATTTTTATACTTAACAGAGCTGTTAATATTTTAACTCAAATGAGTTAGTCATCGTTATTCATGTTTGGAGTAAGTTGGTTAGTGCGGACCTTGCAATTTTTTTGCTTTTATTTTCAGCTGTTGTGTTTTTTGTGCGATGAGTACCAGGTAACGTAGGGGAGAGCACGGTTCGGTTCGGTTTTGCCCCGAAACCGAACCCGAAACCGCATGTCTTCGGTTTTTAAAATTGAAAACCGCAACCGCAACCGAACCGTCGGTTTCGGTTTCGGTTTTAAAAAGTTCGGTTCGGTTTTTAACGGTTCGGTTTCGGTTATAAAACCGAATGAAAAAATCATAAATATATTACAAAACTTTAAATTTATAAATTACAACGTTCTCGATTTTTAAACAAAGTAACTGAGTTTTTGAATGAATACACTATGTGTATATGTTAGTGGTAATGTTATATGACAGTATCATATGACATTAGTAAGCTAATAAGTTATACAGGGCTCACAATATATTTTAACAAAATTTATACATGCATGTGTGATAATGTGCAATGAATAAATCATACCTAATTAAGTCTTAACTTGCACAAATTTAATGCCTTGCAGAAATCAGTACATGAGTAAATGACAAAATGTACTCTCAGTTGCTAATACAAAAGCAAATTAGAACTTTCTCATGTAATATGTAAATTGATTGCAATATAATCGTAGTTTTAATACAATTTACATGATAGTAGAAACCTATATATATAGTTTACGAAAATGAGAAGTTACCAACCCGAGCAGTCACCAGAAAGTTTTATAAATTTATATAAATTATATATTTATTTTAATAATCGGTTCGGTTCGGTTTTAGTCGGTTCGGTTTTAACCTAAAACCGAAACCGAAACCGAAAATTTCGGATTTTAAAAATCAAAAACCGCAACCGCCGGTTCGGCTTCGGTTTCGGTTTTTTCAGTTCGGTTTTGGTCGGTTTCGGTTCGGTTTCGGTTTCATTTCGGTTTTTTGCTCACCCCTAAGGTAACCCTAAGGTAACGTGTATATGTTGAGAAGGGTCACACAAATAGGCATTATTGTCTGTAATTGATCTCCTTTCTCTTCGCTATAATGGACTAAGTTTTTTTTAAATATATTGCTTCTACCCTTTTAACTCTCCGTCAAAATGTAAGATTTAGTGTTAAGGGTTTTTATGTACAAGTATTGATATTTAAAGGTTTGATATATACGACATTTTTCTTTAGGGTTTTATGTGTACATGAAATCATACTTTAAGGTTTAAGTTATAATTAAGTCTAAAATTGAAATTAGACAAATTAAAGTATAATATTTAAGCCTAAATTAAATTATGTCTAAAAATAATTGTCTCTAAGAGATAAAGAAGGTACATGATTGGTGCAAACAGGAATCTATAAAATTGTTAGTATACGTATTATCATTATATTACATAACCTCGAGCTGACACTAATCCCATGGGTTACAAAATGACAATTTTCTTCCTAACAATTCCTTATTCAAATTATGTGGGTAAAATCAAGCATTCAAGCTTGTCCCTTGAGCAAGTCTTTCTCAGCATTCATTGTATCAAAAAGCAGAAGGTTCCCAAAGGATACAGTACAGATATAGTACTCACTACTCAAACAAGTGCTGCATGCACGATGCTACTAATTTTGGACTTAATAGGTATAGCCCTTAACAAACATCCCTTTCTTAGCATCTTTGCTCTCACCGTCAGCGGTGTACTTGCCAAGTTGTGCCATGGAATTAGCCTTTGCACGCACCAAAAGAGATTGTTTCGCAGCATCGACATTCTCAGGAAGTCCTTGCCATGTTTTCAGGACTGTGTTCTGCAGAGCACGTGCATAAGAGAAAGATACATGCCAGGGGTTGGGGGTCTGATTCATTGCGTTCAGGTTCAGTGTAGCTTCCATTTCAGACTGTCCTCCAGACAAAAACTATAAACATTGAAACCCAGTATTCTGTTAGAATAATTAGAACTAACAAATAAAGTTAAGAAAAAGAAAGGATCATTGTTTTCACGCTAATTAAGATCTGAGGTTCAAGTTCTCAGAGTTGAACCACATGATGATAGATTTTTAGTAAAACTCATACATATGGCCAAGTAGTGACTCGATATACTAATGGTTTCTTTAGTCATCAATATCAAAAGATTTTAGCTCATAATTAAAGAATTGGAAGGTCGCACTCTAAAAGGCGTACAGTGGCCACAAAATTGGATTAATAATCAAGTAATAGCAAAAGTGAGATTAGAAATATATTATATTACGTACCATGATTCCTGGAACCGCAGGAGGTACTCTTCTTTTAAGCATAGTGAGGGTATATTTTGCAATGGTCTCTGGAGAAGCCTTCTCCTTATGCTCAGCTCCCGGAGTCACCATGCTGGGCTTAAGTAGAATTCCCTCAAACATCACATTATTTTCTGCCAGGTAATAAAAGACTTCGGACCATACTTTCTCAGCGACTTCCAGTGTCCTATCAATTGAGTGATCCCCATCAAGAAGAATCTCAGGCTCCACTATGGGCACCAGACCATTATCCTGCACAAGATTATAAAAAATGCATAAGCTGTTTGTAATTGTAAACAACTGAAAATTATAGGGAAACTAGTAGACTTCAGCTTAAGTCATTGTAGTCGAAACATGAAATTTTTTGTTAGTGTTTGTCCAAGGCAACACAAAACATAAAAGCAGTATTTTAGACGACTGAGTAGATGCAAAGTTTTTTTTTTAAACAAAATAAAATAATTTTAATGCTATGAACTTCGTAGATGGTGATTATTTCTATACATAACATGGTAACTATAGTATTGTATTTAATCCAAAGATATGTGGACGCTTAATTGATATTTGATGTACAAGAAGACTCAAAATTATGGAGAAAGATCCAACTTAGCAAATAACTCATTCATGGATAAACCACATAGACACTTTACATTGACTGTTTGCTTTTCAAGTTTAGTTTGATAATAAGATATTACCAATTAAATCCTCAACAAGATGAAGTGTTACATTAATTAGTTTTACATCAATCCAATTATATTCTGTCTGCTACGTTCACCCCAATTAACTGAAATCAAACTGATTAGACAAACTACGAGGAGATACCTGAGATATAGCAGCATAACGTGCAAGTCCCCATGCAGCTTCTTTAACGGCCAATGCAGAAGGACCACAAGGAATGCTGACAACTGTGCGCCTAGATATTAGAAAAAAACCTCTGATAAGATTAGATATGCCATGGAACTGTTCTTTCTTCAATAGCCAAAAGAGCAATTTTCTAAAGAATTTTAAAATATGTTGAAAGGAAGATATAGATAACTCACCACTTTGCAAAGCGAGCGCCTCGGTTGTAGTATTCAGCCGATCTAGAAGCCAATCCATCTAATCCTTGGCACCAAGACTCGTCGTTGGAACCTGGCAGGGGAACCAAACCCTGAACACAAGTGGAAGAAGAAGATGTAAATAATTATTTAAACGTGAAACTGCGAACAAAGATTCGACTTATGAATACACACTGAAGTTTGCTCCAGCTTTGAAGTGTAAATGAAAACGCACCTTGTCAACTTTGATTCCAGGTACAATATTCTGTTCAAGCAAGCAGTCGACCATCTTCTTTCCATCTGTTGTTGATTGGTAGAGTGTCTCTTCGAACATAATGGCCCCGGAAATGTATTCACCCAGACCAGGAGTAGTCAGCAAAAGTTGTCTATAAGCCTGTCTGTTGACCTCTGTATTCTCCAATCCAATAGATGCCAATCTCTTGCCACAGGTTGCATTGGACTCGTCAATGGCAAGAATACCACGACCAGGGGACGCAATAGTTTTCTATTGAAAATTAAAAACAGAACATGATGAATCAGATCAAATTGCTAAATAAATAACGTCTAAAATGAAAAGTTCTAGTATCATCTTTGATTGTATCGTATGACCCTACTTAAAAGTTGTAAAGAAAAACAGTAACTTCTAATCACCACCTCCGTAGCACATTCAAGTGAATTCTAAAATGAAAAGTTCTAGTATCATATGACCCTATTTAATAGTTGTAAAGAAAAATAGTAACTTTTAATTACCACCTCCTTAGACATTCAAGAGAATTCTAGAATGAAAAGTTCTAGCATCATATGACCCTATTTAATAGTTGTAAAGAAAATCAGTAACTTTTAATCACCACCTCCGTAGCACATTCAGGAGAATTCTAAAATGAAAAGTTCTAGTATCAGATGACCTTATTTAACAGTTGTAAAGAAAAACAGTAACTTTTAATCACCACCTCCGTAGCACATTTGATGTAGGACAGGGGTAGGGAAAAGGGTTAAACAAGGAATAGATTACCCATCTCCACAGAGATTTGAATTTTAAGATGCATAATGCAAACTAAGTTTTTCCAAGCAGTATACTGTATCAGTGCGTGTTTTGTTTTGTCAATTTTATTTTTCCGGATGTAAAAGAGGGGAAAAGGTTCCATGGGTTCTTAGCCATTAACAATTTAATGTGAAACAATATACTATACAAGCAGTAGCTGTATCCTAAACAGTTGCAACTTTGGACTTGAGGAAGGTATTCAAGGAACTGGAAGATAATGAACATATAATCATAGGAGGAAATTTGAAGAAATATACTTAATGCCATAAAGAAAATATTAAAAAATTTCTCGTATAGCTATAGCAAGTGTTAGAAAAGTAAAGAGAAAAGTTCGATCCTTCGATAAGGCTAGTAGAGCTGTAGATTGAAGCAAGTTGTCTTAAAACAACTGTATTCCCCCCTCACAGCGCATATAAGTCCATACAATTATGACCAATTGCACACCTCGACATCAAGATTAAGGAGCCATTTTGGTATTGTACTACCTGCTAGCATTATATATTTTATTCTATTTATAAACCATCCTATTATTTTAACATACAACACACCCTTCCCAAGCAACATTCCTTAACACAATTCTTAAACCCTTAACACAAGAATGACCCGAAGGAAATGAAATATTGTGCAAGTTCATTGAAATTGTTCATATAGCGATCCGATCACAATTCTTAAAAAACAAAATCAAACAACACTAACAATCACCTCTCGTCAATAAAATTCACAACACACAATTAAATTAAAAATCCAATAAAACAACAATTATACAAAAATATATTAGAAAAATATAAAGTAAGAAATTTACAGCAGTTTTAACAAGCTCTTCACTGTATGATCCGGCCCGAACAACCGAAACCCGACGAGCTGGGCAAAATGAGGCCGATCCAGAGCGTTGACTAAATGGTCGTTGACCGATCCACTGTGAAGACGTTGCATTCAACTTGACAAAACTCGTAGCCGCCATTTCTTATATATGTTGTTATAAAGACTTACAGTTTCGTATGTTTTATAACAACAGGAGAGTTGATGAATCTGTTGAGAGAGATGTGTAATGGCTTGCTTATAAAAGAGACAGGTGAGAGTTTAGGTGGATGATTTGGAAAACGTTGTTTTCTTCGATTTTTAACCTCGTAAAGTCCGCGTATAGTTGGAGACAAATATAAGAGCATCTCCAACGGGATTGAATATCAATATCAATATTAATATATTCTTAATGATGCTTAGTGAATAATTTAATCAAATTACATCAATTACCTTTTGAAATTAATATTATCCAATTTTTTTACATAGTCTTTTTAGTCCTTTTACTTTTAAATTACACCAATTACCCATTGATATCAATATTATCCAATTTTTTTACATAGGTTTTTTAGTCCTTTTTCTTAATGATGCTTAGTGAAGAATTTAATCAAATTACACCAATTACCCTTTAAAATCAATATTATCCAATTTTTTTACATAATCTTTTTAGTTCTTTTATTTTTAAATTACACCAATTACCCTTTTGATATCAATATTATCCAATTTTTTTACATAGTTTTTTTAGTCCTTTTACAAATATCCATGTTTAAATCGATATAGAGGTGTTCGGGTATTTTTCTTCTTGATTGCCGGTACTCAAGCAGGTGGTTTGATAGGAGCGTCTGGGCAAAATATAGAGAATTTAAGGAACTCTTCTGGTGCCACAATCACAGTTCTTGGACAAAATCAGATGCCTTTGTGTGCATCTCTTCATGAATCTGATCGAGTAGTACAGGTGAGCAGGTTATTGCCTTGGTGCCGGGGGGAGGTCACAGTTGCATCTTTTGTGTTCGTTTGTTGCTCTGTGTTAAAGACTACGGAGTCAACCTAAATTTTATGTCCTGCTTGTGCATAATTATAGTCTCTAATGTGCATAATTGTAAACGTAATTGTTAAAATGCCCAGAGCACTATTATGTTCTATAGTAAATTCTTTTTGGTCATTGATCTACAGAAAGTTAAACTTTCTGTTGCATTAAAGCTAATGATATTATGCAATTTTGTTTTGTTTATTCTTGCTTGAATTATAATTTTCTTATTTTTGTTGTTAAGTGTACAACTCCAACAATTTAGAGAGATGCACATGTAAATTATATAGTTTATTGTAGTGGAGAATAATTGTGAGGTATGGAAGATAGAGGTAAACTAATCATTTATTAAAGCTACAGGTAAACAAACACCTGCTTTGCTTTCTTTATGTAAAAATCCTCTGTGTATATTGCTTTCTCTTTTGGTTGTGTTTGTTGTAAGATTTTGATGTAATCAGAGGGAGTGAAATTATTGTTGAGTTTGTGGAGAATAAGCGTCTAGACACCAACTATAATGAAGATTCAAAATGAAAATTTTGATGATTTGATGCATAGATTTAGTTTTATTAGCTTCTTGATATCTTTAGTACAATATAACTTGAACCTGGTTCTTTCTTCTGACTTTGTGCTTCTCGCAATTAATAACACTGGGTTTTCTGTCCACTGGCCACATACCCACTTCTGAACACAATATCTCACAAGGACCGTATGTCATACCCCAGAGAAGTTCAATTATTGCTTCATCATGCCCACCGGCCACTCACCCACCACTCAACAGAAACAAAATTTAAAAAAGAATATGATGTGTTTCACAAGTACTGACTTCAATGGAATATGTACTTTTAACAGATTTATCTTGATAGTGCTTTGAGAACAGAAATATTAAGCATTGTGATTGTGGGTTTCTTTGATTATTTGTAGTTCATACTTACTTAGAGTACTTGTGGTGTCTAATTTTGTAAATTATCAAAATTTTGACACAATTCCATGTACAAGTTAGCATTGCTAATTAGTAGCCTGTGACTCCAACTGCGATATCTTATAAATATTTAAGTTGAAACTTTATGCCCTCTCAGTGATATTTTGATATTTTATATTAGTTAACCTATTACTAGAGTGTCCATATAGAGAGATGAAGAATATTACTACTCTGTATATAGTGCTGTGTATATTTATTGGTGTATAACGTGTGTTTTGTATCTCTCTCACCTGGCCCGCAGGGGCTGTGCAAGACAATCAATGAAAGGGACAACGAGGCTCAAGACCCTCTGGTAGGCAAAGCAGGAGGCACAAAATAAAGAGTATTTCTATTACACAAACAACAGTGGAGAGAATGGTCTTTTAGCTACTGCTTATTAACGCTCACAACATAGGACACAATAGAGAACAACGGCAACCAATTACTTACATTTGGAAGGAAAAATTACTTACACTGGTTTTATTTTAACAATGGATGATATTTATATGGTAAGTTAATTGATTCTAATAACCGTAATATATCTCTCTACGTAGCAGTTCATTGTTCTGATGGATCTATTGCAACCTCTGCCAAATGCCAACTTAAGAATCTTCATTTTGCGTGGTGCGCACATTGATAATTGTGAGCACTGTAATATTAATTCCTTATGCTAACTAATATATTTCGTGTGAACTTTTATACTTCATGGATGCGCTTTTTGTTGCTGTGTGGCCATAAAATGCTACAACCATTGATCCATTGTTGTTTTATTGTTGAGGTGAAAAATTTATGCATCTCACAACATTTATGTACCCAACTGCATAAGCTAATACTATACCAGGCTAAAAATTTACTAGATGCTTTATATCTACATGTATTGATGATGTTTGTGTTGTCTGCACTTCAGCATTACTTTGAACCATCAACTCGATACAAGTTCAGATCTCTGAAGGAGGTAGAAAGGTACATAATTGGAAAAGTTTTTACGCCAAGTAGGCAAGGATCAAAGACTTTGAAGCACGGCTAGAGTGAGGTACTTTACTTTTTTCGAAGCAAACTTTTGATAAGCATGACATTCGAAATGTGAGGGTGTACCTATGGGTACTGATAGGCTTTTGAATAGATCTAGTGTTTACAAATTCAATTACATTGTTCGGACTCACGAGCTTGTGGTCTGACATGCAGTTTCCTATTTGACAGGTTTGTGAAGCATTACAGGATTTTTAAGGTGGTCATTTAAAACACTCATTTATCCAGCCAACTTTTTTTTTTTAAATTTTGAGCGCAGTAGATTTATACATTTTATTTAGGTACCTAGATATTATATAGTTACATATAATAAAGTCTCAATAATTAGTTTAGCTAAAAACAAGTCACAGTAATCAGTTCTTACTTACTTTTTATTTCTTTAATTATCTGTAGTTAACACTGCTAATTTACTTAAAATACATTCAGTCGTGCAACTTGCAGACCCCTGAACACTAAGCGACTTATAGTGACGAGATACAAAACTAACTATAATTTACTATCTAAATCTTATTCACAAGCACTACCATACTTGTAGGTTACTGAAAAACAGGGAAAATCTCAGCAAGACAGCAGATATGGACGTTGCGGATCTCAAAAAACAAAATAAAAGAAGAAGACTAATATCCAAGTCCAAAATAACAAGAAAAGCCAATGGCAGTGCTCTACGACCCTTCTCTTCTGTGGTGATCACCAATTTAGCACTATTGCATCAATAATAACATTCTCTTTGATAAAGTTCATTCGCTAATTATGCACATGCTATGATAGAATCTTTACTAACATAACTAATACATAATATCAAATACAGATTCAACCTAACAATCATATGACCTTATTTTTGTTTAATATTGCTACCAACATTTTGATGTTCCTACTGTATAATTGTCATGTCATTTTTTAATCTGGACCTTCAAGATGCCCTACGTAGGTCTTCACTCATCTAATCAGGATAGAGAACCATATGTTGAGGTTGATCAATCTCGACGCTTTGAACAATTTAATTTGTTTTTATATGAGATATAGCTGAATCAGACATTCACTTATGATCTATTTTATAACTAATTAACATAAAATACTTTCAGGCACTTTTTTTATTAGTCCATGCTCTTAAAAATTTCTTCTTGATTATGTTTTGTTAGTTTCAATCGTTTTGTTACCCGTGCATTCTTCTTAGCTGAGGATCAGCGTAGACTTCAAGAAAATCCTCTCCAAGAGTGAACCATGTGGCTATTAAGAAGGTTGTAAGTGATTAATTTGATTTTCATTCTTTTGTTTTCTGTCTTTAGAATATCTAACACAATTAATGAGAAAATAACATTGTTTAACACAAACAAGTTACAATAGTACTGCTGCTGCACAACCTTCCCCATTAAATACTTTGTAGTCATGTGTGCAAACAAATTTTTGTGTAGATGATTCATTGTAGGATCATGCAAGAAGAATGGAAATGAATGTCATGTGGACTATTTATCCATCACACAATCGCTGCAACAGTCTTGTGCGGTATATAATATTTGGAATGCATCATTCCCCCCTCCCCTGAATCTATTCCCTTAACTTGAGGTTCTCAAAATCTGAGCTGTTGCCTTTATATTTATTTTTAGTGTAAGATAATTACCTTCTTATTTAATTGATGAATTTTCTTTTTAACAAAGTTTTGTAATGTTTAGCTATCTGATGGACTGCCCTCTTGCATGGGATCTTGATGAGTTCAAGACCATCCTCAAACCACGCTAGAAATTAATAGTTCAAAATGATGAACGCGAGTGGTTTATTGTATTTGTATCCAAAGCTCCTCCTCACAATGATCAGGCAACGAAGATGGCAAAAAAAGTGTATACGCAACTTGAAGTTGATTTTAACTCGAAGAAAAGGGAAAGGTACATATCTAAATGGTAATCTTATGATTTATTTCGCAAAAAGGTTAGCGAATAACAGGTGGCTTACATGTCATGCACATTTACAGTTCCTTCAGTTGAGCTATCATTAGTACAATATGTCAGTATTCATAATGCCATATATTATAGACGATTTCCTTATATTATTATCTGTTTAGTCATCCTGATATAGGCCAGTCAGACAATTATCAACGGACTCAATATGAGAGTGGAATTAGTGGCTGATTCGAAGGTTAAGCAGTTTTGAAGATTATTACTATCTTAAATCTTAATTAATGTTTAGTATTGTGATAACTTTCTCTTGGGCATAAATTATAAATAGAAATCAGCACTTGGAAACTATAGATGTATCATAAGCAGGTGTTGCCGTGTAGTATTATGACATAAAAAAAATGCATTCTTTATCTAGGATACCAATTTTTTGTATGATGCTCGGAAAATGCTCAGGTGCTGCAAGTTAGATGTGCATGGGCCAGAAGCTAATTTTTGGGAAGAATTGGAAGCCAAAGTCTTGGAGTCCATTAAAAACACTCTGGATAGGCGGATCCAATTTTATAAGGACGAGATCCGCAAGCTTAGTGAACAGCCCTTTAAGCCAGTATGGAAATTCTGCAAATTTTTTATTCTGAAGGTAGCTTCTCTGATAAATTAAATTTTTACTATCAACAAAAATATGTTATTTCAGGCTATATGGCATTGTTGGAGATTGCGTATTGTATTAGTGTATATCTGTTGATGTGTTTGGCGTCTTTGTACTATGTATGTCTCTTAATCATTGACCTGTAGCCCAAATTTTTTATATTTTAAGATAGTGACCGACTCACTATAGGTGACTATAAGTCCATGATATGTGTTGTATATGACTTTCATTTTTCATTTTTTTATATTATTGCATTAATTCTGTTACTAAAGTCTTGGTGCCTGTTTTATTAACACGTTAACAAGTCACTTGATGTTAATGTTTCGCATTAGAATTGTGGCCTTTATTGACATCCTTCTTGACATTAATGTTCCAAATTAGAATCATTTCTAAAATATAGCAAACAAAATAAGAATCTCAATGTCGAGGCATCTCTCCAAGTCATGTCTAACCCTAAACACCTCAAGCTCTTACCACAACTCAAGGACTACATGACATGGTATGCTCCATTATACTGTAATTAAGACGTCATTATTAGCTTCTCTGATTGATAAAACCAATCTGAATATAGGCCTAAACAGTTTTTAAAGATGTGTAAAGATGGACCATCAGAATAAGTTACGAAATAAAAGCGATGCAACTAACCCCAGATAAGATCAAATGAAGGGTATCAAGTGGACGTACATTTGATAATGTTGCAAAGAAAAGAGACTATGTGTCTACGTTACTGCAGAGGAGTACTATTCTTACCAGTTCCAAATAAGAACTAGAAGAAAATTAATATCTTTTATGTTTACTATATATGTATTAAATATATCATATCAGCGAGTTTTAGATATCAGTTGGTTGTAATCCTTTTAATAGTTTAAAATTGAACATCATATGTATTTATGCTTCCTAACTGCAGATACTTTCTCATTTTTCTTATATCAGTTTGCATTTTTTGTTTCAGTTTTTGCAAATTTAGCTAGGATCCTGTTTGTAAGGTCATTAAGGCTAGAAAACATGAAAAGATTCTAATATGGAATATTTTAAGTTGGTATAGCATGATGATACATCATGGACTTGATATAGTAGAGGTGTCTAACATTGATCTTTTATGCCAAATTCCTGTTTGTAAGGCTTTTTGAAATAATCTCTGTATGTGCTATGTTTTAGCAAACATAGAAAGATCCTGCAAAAAGACTTTAAAACTGCATATAGGTTTGCGAAATACATCTTTTAATCGACATCCTAGCAATCTAATGTTTTGTATATAACATCACCAACACTATTAAGAACGTGAACCACCATTTCTCTATACAACTTGATTCACAATCACAAATCAAATAGTCGGTTATCGAAAAGAAACTTACGCTTACTATGCGTCTTTTTTGTCCTAAATCATATACGTTAGTCATATGCGTTCAATCAATCATTACATATGCAAACGATATATATATATATATATATATATATATATATATATATATATATATAAAGAGTTAAAGACGAATGCATGTCTGAGAAATTTTTTAAACTATTTTTCAAATCTTTTTAGAATTTTTAAATAATTATAAAATTAAAGGAAAAAATTGTTTCTGGCCTTCTAATTTAATCTAATCGGGGATATATACTATAACTTTTTAACATATTCAGTCATTCTTCTTTCTAAAGTTATAAAATCAGTATATTAATATTCAATACTAATATATATTAATTACACAAAAGGTTAGAATTATATTATAAATTTAATCGATATTCCCTACAATCTCAAAGTGTTTGCTCTTTTTTTCTTATGCATTTTTTTGCTTTTCTGATTGTATTGTTTGCTTATATATATTGGTGTAGGGTTTTACTCTTGGTTCATAACTCACTTTGTTTTAATCTAGATTGTGAATTATTGAATATGAGCTCTTATCTTTTTTGGTTTTGTGACAGTGGTTTACTGGTAGTTGTTACAGCTGATTTAGCGAGATGTTGACTTGGCTGATTTTGATTTTTTTTTTACTGTTGTTTATAACAATTTAATGGCAAGATCAAGTTGTTTGAAGGAGACTCAAATTGCAAAATTGCCCAAGGAATGCGTGTAACTAATATATTTTTTTGGGAAATTAAGGGTTGTATGAATGGGCCTTTTCTTTTAAAAAATTATTCCTTTTTGTTATGAAGTTGTTTTTGCCCTTTGTCTATTACTTTTCTTACTTTCATTTCTATAAACTTTCTAGACGGATTAATGGCGGTGAAAAATTTTATGGTCGCAGAAGGCAGCCATGTGTCTACTAATGAAGATTCTAACAAATTATTTGTCCTTGAGTTAATTTCATTTTGGATTCTAACAAGTTATTTGTCCTTGAGTTAATTTCATTTTGGTTTGGGGACAAACTACCTTTTGGTGAATGTTGCGAAGGAACTGCGCAAGGGGTATATGGCAAATGGCACCGGAAATAAGGAGTATCTTGGACATATGAATTTAGAGGGGGTGGCAAATGTGCTTTTACAGCATGGTAACTATGGGGAAGAATCATGAATATGCTTACTACAAGTTTATTGCTGAAGAATAGGACATAAAATTCCATTTTGTTATGTGTTTTATGGGTTGCCAAAAAAACGAGGATATTTTGGTATTACTTTCATTCTACGTTAAATTTCAACAATAGGAAGAAAAATTCTGTTTAGCTAGAAGTATATAACTCATAAAT
The DNA here is from genome assembly GCA_036435485.1 of Saposhnikovia divaricata. Classification (NCBI taxonomy): domain Eukaryota; kingdom Viridiplantae; phylum Streptophyta; class Magnoliopsida; order Apiales; family Apiaceae; genus Saposhnikovia; species Saposhnikovia divaricata. The sequence continues at coordinate 64,092,962 of CM071594.1, forward strand.
TGAAAATAGAAGTGAGCCTACGTATGTTTGATGATGCTAGCATTCATGAGTGCTTGAGAGCCTTAGGTCCTTGGCAACTCATTTTAAGATTGAGGTGAAGCTAGGCCCGTGCAACTCACCTTTATTGTAGTCTATATTGATTGTTTAATCATGATCACTCTGTATTGTAGTCTGTAGATATGGATAAATTCGAGGCATTAGTGATTGCCATTGGTGAGGGCCTTGGACTTTACATATGTGCTTGAATAAATTACACAGGGGAGTTGGAAGAGAATGCAATTTCTTTGAATAAATTTATTTGTACATGTAGTTCGTGATATTTGTTTCTGTGAGTGAGGCTACCCCATCACTTTCAAAGTATTCGAAAGTATTCAAGTAAAATGATTACCAACACATCGCGAACAAAAACAACGGGAACAGGGAAATCATTAAGTAATTCATCACCAGGCAACCAAAGCAAAAAACAAAAAACATGTTTAATTTTAAATTCTTGATAATTTCAATAGACTATTATCATTTTCTTCTTTTTCTCAATTTTTAAAAAAAATTATGTTTCAGGTTTAATGATTTGGAGCCATAGCGGGTGAGGGGATTATCATTTAACCATTTGAATAATGAAGACAATATATTATTGTTTTCAATTGGAGAACAATATTTGTAAAAATATTTATTACTTTTATTGCAAATTTTGATGGATTAAATAAATTAACAACATTGTCAAAATAGATTTGTATGCTACTCTTTTATATAAATTTTAGCATATCACTATTTCACTATTTTATTAAATACTTCTATAATTGTATAGAATATATTTTTTAAGGATTCATTATTTATATAAATGCATAGAATATCTTTAAAAAAAAACAATCAAATTTGTAAATTTTTTACTATTATCGTTTTAAATTAAATAAGATGTGGTGTTAGCAATAATGGTTAGCTATAATTCAAAAACAGTATTTTATTATTATTTTGGTTCACCTTTATCGTTACTTCACCATGGATATAATTTAAATAAGGTAAACAAGTGACGAGGATATTTTAGATAATGGCTTCAGACTCAACAGATATAGAAGATGAAATAAAGGATATCTATAATTTTTGCTAACATGTCTTGTGGTTGGAGGGGTATATTTTTTAGCTAATATGTATATCATAGTACCATCTAGACTTATTACCTAACAGGTAATGGTGGTTGGAGATGCTCTAACACGTTTGGAATTACCGATACGAGGAAATATTACAAGTTAATCAATTTGTAGTTTGAATTGAAGGATAAAATTACAATAAGGTAACAATATTAAATAGGGAAATGTTAAATCTAGAGTAAATTTTTTATTTCCAGAGCAAATTTCTGTAAAATGACAAAATTGCCCTTATTTTAAACCAAGTCTTGCCCCCTGCATTCACAAAAATAAGGACAAATTTAGAAGGATTTTCAAAATTTCGAGTTATTACCCAAAAAACCCAACCAACTTATCACTTTTTTGCCATTATAACCACATAATATACTTTTATCATTCAATTACTCACTTAATTTACGTAATTATGTAATTATAACCACATAATACTATATTTTTGGCCAAATAGTTTTTGTAATATAAACCATAAGAAGAGAAATCTTGGTTGTCGATTCTTATACATCGTTTCAAAGAAGAAGCAGGTATGGTAAAACTAATTTATCGACATTTTCGAATTGCATAGACCAGAGAGGTTTGATTTGTCTTCTTCTTCTCCTATCTCATCCTTTTATGCTCTCTCTTCTCCTCCTCCTTCTCGAATTTGAATTTCTATTATGTTCTATTATTCATTTATTTATGTTTCGATCATTTTTTCTTGATTCTATATCTATGTATTTACTATGTTCTTCGTGATTCTATTCTATAGTTCTTGATTTAACGATTTATTATACTCACTAATGATATCTTTCTATTTTATCATATAGTCAATGGGTGATTTTATTTTCCAATTATTATGATGTGTTCAGCATTTTATATCTTCTCAAAAGAATGGGTAATGATTCTTCAATGTTTATACATATCTCAATGTTTATAATTTTTTTTGCATATCACTTGCCAAAATAGTCCAAAATTATTACAATCGATTTCAGAAATTGTAGGTTTACATATGATTTTAAATTATTCACAATAAGTGTGTGCGCTAGTGCCTACTACATGGTTTATTAATTGTTATAGATTTAATGTATATGTCGTTCTACTTAGCTTAGCTGGTAGCTGATAGTTGTTTGCTTGCTTTAGTTGCTCAACCATCATAATCCGGAGAAGAAGGGAGTTCTGGTACATTTATCGCTTATAAACGACCATCTTCACATCCAATAACTGCTCCCTCTCCTTTAAGCAGGCTACCTGAATTTTCTCATTTGTTTGGGGTCATTGGTTCACCTTAAGAGCCCTTGAAGTTGCAACTAATTGATTTTCGAAGGAGAATGTGCTTGGTGAAGGTGGTTATGGAGTTGTGTATAAGAGACATTTAATTAATGGAAGTTCGGTGGCAATCAAAAAGCTCTTTAACAATCTGTAAGTTTTTAAGGAATTTTTCGTAGCTTCAGAATTTAGTAATCTTTTTCTCTTTCTCTGTTGTATTTTATCAGGATGAAGGTGGATACAGTTTTTACTTCTTCTGTTGACTTTATTTTTTTAGAAAACACAAATCTACTGATAGAGCATTTAATATAGTTTTGCGAAGTGATCCATATGTATATCATTTCTCTTGGAGATTTATTACTGATATGCTCTAGCTGTACTTTTCTTTAGATGGTTGAGGACCAGAAAAATTTTCAAAGCGCTCCCATACCAAAGGTGAAATAATATTTTCGTTGAACTTTTCTGATTTCTGGGACAGAGATTATGTGAAGGACCGCAACGAATCTTTCACACTACTTGAATGGCTGAAGTCACACGAAAGCGTTGATTCGAGGTGGCTTCCGCATGTCTCCAATGAGTCAAAATTGAAATTGGATAAGTGGTATGGGGACCGGTTGAAGAGGGAATGTCTGGCCGTCATGCAATCGATAGTGGTTGCCGATATGGATTATCACCATCAGACTGGTTATCCTCATCTCAAGTTACAGGACCATGGTGACATAAAATTTTATCAGTGCCTACATAGTCTAGGAGGCCACCTACATGTTCGTTATCGAATCAAATTACCAGAGCCTGTTATTCTTGATGAGTCTGAGGCGTTAAAAGGATTTGCACTGGACATGGATGATGTGAAACAAATTTTTTCCAAAATTTTTGCGGGAAAACGACCGTCTTCTGAAATTGTAACGCCCCCAAATCCGCCCTAACCGGGGACCTGGGTCGTCACATTGTCTCCATATCCTGTAGCACACGATAACACAATAATAAAACGAAATATTTATTACAACGGAGCATAGGTGTCCCACTCCGCAGATCCAAGATCAGTCTCACACAATATTACAATACGACATATTACATCTCCGGATAATATATTACATAAGTTCACAAAAGTAGAAAGATAAAGGTTCCAGTTTGATATTCTAGTTCTTGTCAGCATAGCCTGGAGTTTTTCCCTTTCCTCTGGATGCCTGGCTGGAGGTCTCGCATCTTTCCATCTTGACAGCTGAATAAAATGTTGTAAAGCAAGAATGAGCCACTATAGTGCTCAGCAAGTTCTCTTCTTGCTCGGTGTATAAATATAATAAGATTGACTGAAAGAAATACTCGAAGTTTAAAATAAATCGGATGTCACAATCTGACTCTGACTAAATACTCATCTCAAAATCAGAATACTCTAAAGATTCAATTGGTATAACTCTGATGACTCATGATTTAAGAATAAATTGGTCTTCCACCTATCGGTATCTCGGTGGGGCGATCAACTATCCGACCGGGAATACCGTCCTCCAATGATATCGCACTTCGCCGGATCACGGCTACAATACGTTATCAACAATATAATATAAATGTATGAATGCTAGCATCATAGTGGGTTATTAATTCAACCCTGGCAGCATAGTGCCTAAATCCTCGTGTCCGTATAACGGTACACGGGTCTCTCTTTCTCTATAATGGGCCTCTTTCCCAAAATTGACCAGTAGAATACAGAATTCCCGAATATTTGATGAACAGATAACTCGAGATAATTCTTCCAGGAAAATATTTACAAATCTGGCAGACTGCCAGTCTGACTCAATTGTTCCACCAATCTGAACAATGGATTGAGGTAAATTCTCAATAATAATATTTTATTGGTTGACACGAACAAGATGCCAACCCTCGACAATAAAGTCAACCATCTCGAAATATCGAGATAGTCTTAAAATGAAGTAATTGGGAGTCGTACTGTACAAATAGTATCTAGAATATTTATAATACTCATAATTGATGAACGTTAAATAGAATATTTTTCACTTGATCAACGAGTAAAACTCTAACGATACTAATTTTTATAACTCTTATTTGTTGATTCGAGAGATGAACCAACTAAAAGATAATCAATAATTATTGTCGAATTTATACAATAAATTCGACTGAAAAGAATAAATTTAACTGTCTCGAACAAATGAGATTAGTTTCACTGAATCACAATAATAGTCGTCTCGAATTAATGAGATCGACCCGATAGCAACGAAATTGATTTCACGCTTATAAGGGATATAATTCGCAAGTAAACTAATTTTAACAGTAACAAAATATCGCAACGAGAAAATAATGCTCAAAAGAATTATTGCATCATATGGAGCGACAAATAAATCTCATAATTGACAGCTCGAAAATAAATAAGGAATGAAATAATACGAATAGAAATACAAGTCTCTAAGAGTTAGGGTAAGAATGAACTTGCCTCGATCTCGTAGTGCAAATGAATGCAGATAAAATTATACTCTACCCGTGAACTTGGCTTCGATCTACAGCTCGAGAATTATTCTCTAAAAATGGCAACCTGAAAAACGCGAGGGCTTCGTCAAAATAGAATATTTCTCAATCGATAATATAATATTTAAATATAATAATAAAATATCTCTCGAACATCTCTTCAATAATTAACAGAAAATAATTCACGGATAAATAAATCTCTCTTCGAACTCAGGAATTAAATCTCGAAAATATATCCTATTTTTAATATCCGTAAATCCGACTTAAAACGAAAATAGGGTTACGGCAAATAACGGAAATACTCCATTTTTAAATCTCGTAAATAATTAAATATTACTCCGATTTTAGTCTCTAAAATAATCTGACTCGATCCGGTTAATTAAAATAAACTGGAAATGCTAATTATAAATCTTCTAAATAATACCGCTTTTTAATCCTATTTATTCACAATTATTCCTCTTTTATCGACAAATTAATAAATCTCTAATTTTCGTCCAAAAATCACAAAATAATTCTTTTTAACAATTTAATAATTAATTACACCATTTTTATTAAACTCTTTTTATTCTGACAATTTTAATAATATTTCAATTTTATAACTCCTTTTATTTCTCACCATTTTTAAAAATAATAAATCAATTATTAAAACCAAATTTTAAAAATATTCAACCTTTTATTTTATTATTATTATTATCTCTTATTATTATTATTATTATTATTATTATTATTATTATTATTATTATTATTATTATTATTATTATTATTATTATTATTATATATATATATATGTATTTATTTTTATTTATTCCCCGGATAAAAACAGTCAGACAGAATAATTAAAACACTGCCGCGGCGCGTGGGGCCCACGCGCCACCGCCGCCGCCGTGCGTCTGCCCCCTCCCCTGAAATCTCTCTACTCCATCTCGTCTCTCTCTCTCTCTCTCTCTATCTCTCTCTCTCTCTCTTATGCCCTCTCTCCCCAAATCTCTCTCATGCTCTTTCTCCCTCAACCTCTCTCGGCTCCATCTCTCATCTCTCTGCGCCAATCTCTCTCGATCTATCTCTTTTCTCTATCTCTCTCCGCTCACACCTCTCTCTCTCTCTCTCTCTCTCTCTCTCTCTCTCTCTCTCTCTCTCTCTCTCTCTCTCTCTCTCTCTCTCTCTCCGTCTTTTCTTCCTCCTCTCATCTCCCTATCATCTCTTCTCCTCCTCCTCGCTGCTCGCACACCACCCCCGGCCTCCATCTCTCTCTCTCTCCGCCTCCCTCTCGAACTCCCATCTCTCCTCTCCCCTGTTCTCACCTCTCTCCGATAACAACCACAGTTACACATATTAATTGGACACAACCTCCCTCTCCCCTACACCCCCATCTCCGACTACAAACAGTCGGAAATAACCATGAAACCGAACAATACAAGCACCTCGAGCCTACCAGATCAAGAAATGAAATCGAAAACAAAAAGAAAAAAACAATGAATGAAAAAGAAAAGAGTAAACTACCTTATGATTGTACCCTATTTTTGTATGTATATATGTTCGATGTTTTAGAATTAACAGTAGTAGAATGGGTGGTCTCAGTATTGTTATCTGTTTGTATAAATAAAAGGCCCGGTTACTCTGTTTAATCATTTGAAGAGACAAAACGTGGGGGACACAAACAAGTGCTGGAAAATAATGATGATGCTTAGTGTAATATTTGGTGAAAAGAGCTCGTTTCCCCCCTGCTGGCTAATTAAAACGAGACTCTAATTTCGTTTCATAAAATAAATTCGACCCAAAACTAAAATCTTATTTTCCTAAATTTTCCTAATTTTAATAAATATCAAATAAATATAATTAAATAAATATAATATAATGTTTACTTACATATGAATAAATAAAATCTTAAAATTTCACAAAAACGCGTTAATTAAATATACTAGTGCATCGCTCTTAATTAAAATTAAAATATCGAGTAGAAAAATTTAATCGAAAATTCGCGGTTATTACAGTCTCCCCCATTATAGGATTCCGTCCTCGGAATCAACGCACTAAACAAATCAGGATATTTATTCCTCATTTCGCTTTCTAATTCCCACGTGGCTTCCTCAACTTGGTGATTTCTCCAAAGTACCTTCACTAAATTTACTTTCTTAGTTCTTAACTCTTGCACTTTGTGATCTAGGATTTGTACTGGCTTTTCTCCGTATGTAAAATCAGGACGTATTTCCACTGGTTCGTAGGTTATAACATGTCTGAAATCAGGATGGTATTCTCTTAACGCAGAAACATGAAACACATCATGGATATGTTGAAGATCTGGAGGTAGGGCCAACTGATAAGCTAGTGGTCCTACCTTTTTGAGAATCTCAAAAGGTCCTATATATCTCGGGCTCAACTTGCCTTTCTTCCTGAATCTCATTACTCCCTTCCAAGTTGAAACTTTCAGCATCACTTTATCTCCCACTTCAAATGCTTTATCTTTTCTCTTTTGATTTGCATACTTCCTCTTCCGATCCTGAGCTGCAACTAACCTTTTTCGAATAACTTCGGTCGCTTGCTTAGTTTGTTGTAGTAGTTCTGGTCCTAGTATTTTCCATTCTCCTACTTCATCCCAGTATAGAGGTGATCTACACTTCCTCCCGTACAATGCTTCATATGGTGCCATACCTATGCTGGAGTGGTAACTATTGTTGTAAGCAAACTCAACCAGGGGCAAATGCTCATCCCAACTTCATCTGAAGTCAAGTGCACAGGCTCTTAACATATCTTCAACTGTTTGAATTGTCCTTTCACTTTGTCCATCGGTCTGTGGATGATATGCAGTGCTCAGATTTAACTTCGTGCCAAGACATTCTTGAAAACTCTTCCAAAATCGAGAAGTAAAACGGGCATCTCTATCAGATACAATTGAAACGGGCACTCCATGACGAACCACAATTTCCTTTAGGTATATGTTCACCAATCTCTCAACGAAGTACTTATCACTAATTGGTAGGAAATGCGCAGATTTAGTGAGTCGGTCGACAATAACCCAAATTGCATCATGGCTGGATCTAGTTCGGGACAATCCTACGACAAAATCCATGGAAATATGCTCCCATTTCCACTCGGGTATCTCTAAGGGTTGTAAAAGTCCACTTGGTCGTTGATGTTCGGCTTTCACTTTTTGACAGGTCAAACACTTGCTTACCCATTCTGCAATCTATCTCTTCATGTTAGGCCACCAATAGCTTTGCTTGATATCCTGATACATTTTTGTGCTCCCTGGGTGAATGGAATATCTCGAGTTATGCGCTTCGCTCATAATTTCATCCTACAACTCTGTAACATTAGGAATCCATATTCTCGATGCAAATCGCTTAATTCCCTTATCATCCTTTGAACTCAGAAATTCTTCTTCGGTCAACTCTGATCTTCTCTCTTCCATTACTTGCTCCTGACAACGGCGAATCTTCTCGAGTAACTCTGGTTGAAACTGAATGCTGTAAACTCTTTCATTGTTTTGGACTGGGATCCTGACCTCTAATTCCATTTTTTCAAATTCTCTGACCAATTCTTCTAAGGTTGTCAACAGGTTGAGTCTTTCCTTTCTACTTAAGGCATCAGCTATAACATTAGCCTTCCCTGGGTTGTAGTTTATTGAGCAATCATAGTCTTTGATCAGTTCTAACCATCTTCTCTGTCTCATGTTTAATTCCTTCTGCGTGAATATATACTTTAAGCTCTTGTGATCCGTGTAAATCTCGCATTCCTCTCCATAAAGGTAATGTCTCCAAATCTTGAGGGCAAAAACAATAGCAGCAAGTTCCAAATCGTGAGTAGGGTAACGGGACTCATATTCCTTCAGTTGTCGAGAGGCGTAAGCTATTAATTTTTCGTGTTGCATCAGAACACATCCTAAACCCTTGTGAGAAGCATCGCTGAAAATCACGAAATCGCCTTTTTCATCCGGTAAGGTCAACACTGGGGCAGTAGTCAATCTCTTCTTCAATTCTTGAAAGCTGTCTTCACATTTGGGGGTCCACTCGAATTTTTCACTCTTTCTGGTCAGTCGAGTCAGTGGCGTAGCTATCTTTGAGAAATCCTTCACGAATCTACGATAGTATCCAGCCAATCCAAGGAAACTTCTAACCTCTGTTGGAGTCTTGGGTCTCTGGGTCTACAGAAATCCCTTCGCCGCTCAAAATGTGTCCTAAAAATTGAACTTCTTTCAGTGAGAATTCACACTTCGAAAATTTTGCATATAACTTTTCCTTTCTCAGCGTTTCCAGAACCAATCGGAGGTGTTCAGCATGTTCCTCAAGAGACTTCGAGTATATCAAGACGTCATCAATAAATACAATCATGAACTTATCCAAGTACCTCTTGAACACACGATTCATCAAGTCCATAAAAGCAGCTGGCGCATTCGTCAATCCAAAAGACATAACTAGGAATTCGTAATGTCCATATCGGGTCCTAAAGGCAATCTTAGGAATATCCTCAGGCTTGATCTTTAGTTGATGATAGCCGGACCTCAAATCAATCTTCGAAAAATGTATAACTCCCTTAAGTTGGTCAAACAGATCGTCGATTCGAAGCAGAGGGTACCTGTTCTTGATGGTCATCTTATTCAGTTCACGATAATCAATACAGAGTCGCATGGATCCATCCTTCTTCTTTACGAACAACACTGGAGCTCCCCACGGGGATACACTTGGTCTGATCACACCTTTTTCTAGTAATTCTTGCAGTTGTGTTGCCAATTCCTTCATTTCCACTGGTGCAGTTCTGTACGGTGCCTTTGAGATTCGTGCGGTTCCTGGTGCTAGGTCGATTGTGAATTCTATCTCTCGATCTGGTGGAATTCCAGGTAGCTCGTCAGGAAAAACATCTCTAAACTGATTAACTACAGGGATCTCTTCGATTGTAGGGGTCTTTTTCTCGGTATCTATCACATGAGCCAGATAGGCTTGACATCCTTGCCAAAGCAATCTTTTAGCTTTAATTATTGACAGGAAATCCTTATTCGGTTTCCGTCCGTGAAATGGAATTCTTATACCATTAGGTCCACCTAAGCTGACCCTCTTACGACGACAATTTATTTGAGCATCATAACGTGATAACCAATCCATCCCTAGGATTACGTCAAATTCCCCTAACTTAAAAGGAATGAGGTCTGCATCAAAACGTTGCCCATGTATCTCTATAGAACAATTTGGACACAATCGGTTTACTGGTATGACTTCTTGATTAGCTACTTCTATGTTCAGAATTCCCTCTAAGGGCACAAATTCAAGATTCAACATTTTCATGAAGTTTTCAGAAATATAAGATTTGGTAGCACCAGAATCGACTAGAACACACGCATCCTCAGAGTTTACTAGAAGCGTACCTACTATCACATCGCTGTCATCGATGGCATCTCGTACAGTCATGTTGAAGGTTCTTGCTGTCGGCTTGTTGTTGGGAGGTGCTATGAGTCGAGGCACTGGATTTTCTTTCGCAGGCTGTCGACAGTCTCGGGACACGTGACCTTTCCTTCCACAGTTGAAACAGGTGACAGATTTATCCTTGCAACTAGAACATAATGACCCTTTTGCCCACAGTTATAACAATTCACGCTCGCTTGATGACAGGGTCCAGGGTGTTTCTTTCCACATGTCTTACATTCTGGTAATAGTGGCCTTCCTTGCATCACACTAACTGTCTGTGGCTGTTGGAACCTCTGGTTGCTTCCTCTGGTGTCATGATTCCCAAACCTTCTTGTATCAGTGCTTCTATTCTCCCTCTTCACAAATGGTTTCTTGTCGCTCCGATTATCAGTCCTTCTCACAAAGTTACTTTCACTGCTCTGAAACTTCCTCTTCTGTCCATCCTTCGGGTACAGTTCACTTCCACTTTCCACTATAGCCGCTTTCTGAACTAAGGTTGCATAATTGGTGATCTCGAACACTGCAACTCGATTCTGTATCCAGGGCTTCAATCCTTGTTGGAAACGCTTTGCTCTCTTCTCCTCAGTGTCTACATGATAGGGTACAAACCTCGAGAGTTCTGTAAACTTGGCCTCATAGTCTGCAACAGTCATCGTCCCTTGCTTGAGTTCTAAAAACTTAATCTCCATCTGGTTCTCCAGATACTTGGGGAAATACCTCTTTAGGAACAATGTTGTAAATCTGGCCCACGGTATAACCGCATTACCCTCCATAGCTCTCTTCGCTTCCCACCAGTAGTTAGCTTCACCTTTTAACATATACGCTGCAAACAATGTCTTCTTATCTTCTTCCACTCCCACAATCTCAAAAGTCTTTTCTATCTCTCGTAACCAGATTCTAGCCTCCACTGGGTTAGTGGTACCTTTAAACTCAGGTGGATTCAAAGATTTGAATGATTTGAAACTCACTATAGCATGAGTCAGTTGAGCTGGAGGTGGATTTCCTCATACTAGATTTTGGTTCCGCTGAGGTTGAGGGTTCTAAGCATGTTGAAGAAGAAAGTTCATAAGTAGGTTCATCGGGTTGGGATTCTGAGCGGGCTCTGGTTCTGGGTTTGGATTCTGGACAGGGTTCCGAGGTGGAACCTCATAATCTTGATTCGCTTCAGGTTGAGGGCGAAGATTCTTTGGGGGTATTCCTCTTTTAGGTGGCATCTTTTTCTATAAGAGCGAAAACAATAGGGTATATTATGTCTCAGGTATGCAGTTATATGACACCATTGCTGGCACAGTTATGATAGGCATACATAAATAATTACTCGGTCAAATTCCTGGTTTCTCAAAACAAATCATACTCAAAATCGTGATTTTCTCTGGTCTCTTTATAAACGATTACTCTTATTCCTAGTTATAAAAAGGTTTCAGATACCTGTAAAGATCTATCTCAGTTTAAATGGCGGTTCTCGGGAAAACCCTATAAGTTCTAAAATTCAATAGTTATTAATCTTTGGTTCTCGAATTTTGGTTAAACTCATTTTAAGTCGTAGTTTCTGAAAAGAAGTTGTCATTTATATCGGGGTAACATGGGGAAACAATATCATATGATACTCTACAGTACACAATTTTCTAATAAATAAAGTAAGACAACAATTCTACTAACAGATCAGATCATGTAATAATAAAGAGGTACCACACTGGTACAATACAGGTCATAATACTGAATACGTTCATAATAATACAAACCGATAATCTGAATATAGTACATCGTGGGGAATAATAAGGATTACTACCCTACATGCTGGTCATAAAATCAACTACATCAAGTACATTGAACATGAGAATATGTGCACCCTGACACAGAAAATCTAACGTGATGCCATCCAGAGAGTGGGTCACCACTAGCTATACAAGCCAAACGATGGGGATGCTCAAGCATGCATATATGTCATCAGCGGGGGAACATCTCACCGACCCTCCTATGGAACTCTGTGACGATATCTGAAATCATAGTGGCAACTCTGGCCCGATCAATCTGCCCGGTACTGGATGATGGCAAGGCAGCAAAGTCAGTTTGTAGTCCAGTCAAAACAGTGAGAGAAATCTGATGCATGATCTCCATCGGGACGTCTCTAACCAGTAGACTCCCTCCATGATGCACAACAAAAGGATCTGGAACAGCCAACAGTCTAAGGATACCATCCCTAGTAGCAAAGATCTCCTCATAGCGAGACCATAACCATCGGTAATGCTGGAACAGGGTATGGTGAATGTGCCAAGGGACCATCTCTCCCGCCACCCCAACATACTCAGGAGGAACAGGTGGCATAGCAGCAGTAGCAACAGTAGCCACAGTGGGCTGAGTCGGAGCACGAACAGGTATAGTGGGTGCAGATGGAGCAGTATCACAAACAAGAGTGTCGCCGATACGTGGGAACATGTAATCAGGTATAGTAGGGACTGTCGGAGCTGAAGTAAAAATCGGGATAGGAGCAGTAACAAAATCTGAGAAAGCTGTCACCCTAGTAGGTGTAGCAACTCTGGAAACTGGAACAGCTGAGCTAGGCACCACCTCAGTGTGGATGGGTGAAAACTGGCTCTCATCAACTGGATCGGTAATCTCGGGCACTGGGGTCTCAACTCTGAATATCTCGGGAGTGCAAATAAGTGTAGTCTCAGGAGTAGAGAGCCTCTAGGTCAGGGGAATCTACCAAGTCTATCACGTGTAGAGGAGAAGGTGTAAGAATCCGAATAGAAGAGTCCTCCGAGTCACTGACGATCAGCATATACTCCTCAGATGGGTCACTATCCGTCCCTGAGCTAGGATCTAGAGGTCCTAGTGGATATGGTGTAGGAGATCTGTCTCGCATAGGTAAGAAACCGGTAGATCCTGATGAAGACATCTACAAAAGTAAATAGTTTCGCTCAGAAACAGGTTCTAATCGACTAGATACGCATATAGATATAGCTAAAGGTGTAAGGCACTTAGTGCTAAAATCTCAACGTCGTATCATACCTCTTAAATTCTCACGTCGTGTTATAATTCTAGGCTCGTACGATTCCTAAAATATAACTAAGGCTCTAATACCAAAACTGTAACGCCCCCAAATCCGCCCTAACCGGGGACCCGGGTCGTCACATTGTCTTAATATCATGTAGCACACGATAACGCAATAATAAAACGAAATATTCATTACAACGGAGCATAGGTGTCCCACTCCGCAGATCCAAGATCAGTCTCACACAATATTACAATACGACATATTACATCTCCGGATAATATATTACATAAGTTCACAAAAGTAGAAAGATAAAAGTTCTAGTTTGATATTCTAGTTCTTGTCAGCATAGCCTGGAGCTTTTCCCTTTCCTCTGGACGCCTGGCTGGACGTCTCGCATCTTTCCATCTTGACAGCTGAATAAAATGTTGTAAATCAAGAATGAGCCACTATAGTGCTCAGCAAGTTCTCTTCTTGCTCGATGTATAAATATAATAAGATTGACCGAAAGAAATACTCAAAGTTTAAAATAAATCGGATATCACAATCTGACTCTGACTCAATACTCATCTCAAAATCAGAGTACTCGAAAGACTCAATTGGTATAACTCTGATGACTCATGATTTAAGAATAAACTGGTCTTCCACCTATCGGTATCTCGGTGGGGCGATCAACTATCCGACCGGGAATACCGTCCTCCAATGATATCGCACTTCGCCCGATCACGGCTACAATACGTTATCAACAATATAATATAAATGTATGAATGCTAGCATCATAGTGGGTTATTAATTCAACCCTGGCAGCATAGTGCCTAAATCCTCGTGTCCGTATAACGGTACACGGGTCTCTCTTTCTCTATAATGGGCCTCTTTCCCAAAATTGACCAGTAGAATACAGAATTCCCGAATATTTGATGAACAGATAACTTGAGATAATTCTTCCAGGAAAATATTTACAAATCTGGCAGACTGCCAGTCTGACTCAATTGTTCCACCAATCCGAACAATGGATTGAGGTAAATTCTCAATAATAATATTTTATTGGTTGACACGAACAAGATGCCAACCCTCGACAATAAAGTCAACCATCTCGAAATATTGAGATAGTCTTAAAATGAAGTAATTGGGAGTCGTACTGTACAAATAGTACTTCTCGAATATTTATAATACTCATAATTAATGAACGTTAAATAAAATATTTTTCACTTGATCAACGAGTAAAACTCTAACGATACTAATTTTTATAACTCTTATTTGTTGATTCTAGAGATGAACCAACTAAAAGATAATCAATAATTATTGTCGAATTTATACAATAAATTCGACTGAAAAGAATAAATTTAACTATCTCGAACAAATGAGATTAGTTTCACTGAATCACAATAATAGTCGTCTCGGATTAATGAGATCGACCCGATAGCAACGAAATTGATTTCACGCTTATAAGGGATATAATTCGCAAGTAAACTAATTTTAACAGTAACAAAATATCACAACGAGAAAATAATGCTCAAAAGAATTATTGCATCATATGGAGCAACAAATAAATCTCATAATTTACAGCTCGAAAATAAATAAGGAATGAAATAATACGAACAGAAATACAAGTCTCTAAGAGTTAGGATAGGAATGAACTTGCCTCGATCTCGTAGTGCAAATGAATGCAGATAAAATTATACACTACCCGTGAACTTGGCTTCGATCTACGGCTCGAGAATTATTCTCTAAAAATGGCAACCTGAAAAACGTGAACGCTTCGTCAAAATAGAATATTTCTCAATCGATAATATAATATTTAAATATAATAATAAAATATCTCTCGAACATCTCTTCAATAATTAACGGAAAATAATTCCCGGATAAATAAATATCTCTTCGAACTCAGGAATTAAATCTAAAAAATATATCCTATTTTTAATATCCGTAAATCCGAATTAAAACGAAAATAGGGTTACGGCAAATAACGGCAATACTCCATTTTTAAATCTCGTAAATAATTAAATATTACTCCGATTTTAGTATCTAAAATAATCTGACTCGATCCGGTTAATTAAAATAAACCAAAAATGCTAATTATAAATCTTCTAAAATAATACCGCTTTTTAATCCTATTTATTCACAATTATTCCTCTTTTATCGACAAATTAATAAATCTCTAATTTTCGTCCAAAAATCACAAAA
The DNA here is from genome assembly GCA_036435485.1 of Saposhnikovia divaricata. Lineage (NCBI taxonomy): Eukaryota > Viridiplantae > Streptophyta > Magnoliopsida > Apiales > Apiaceae > Saposhnikovia > Saposhnikovia divaricata. Next base: position 64,108,396 of record CM071594.1, read on the forward strand.
TAATTCTTTTTAACAATTTAATAATTAATTACACCATTTTTATTAAACTCTTTTTATTCTCACAATTTTAATAATATTTCAATTTTATAACTCCTTTTATTTCTCACCATTTTTAAAAATAATAAATCAATTATTAAAACCAAATTTTAAAAATATTCAACCTTTTATTTTATTATTATTATCTCTTTATTTATTATTATTATCATTATATATATATATTTATTTATTTTTATTTATTCCCCGGATAAAAACAGTAAGACAGAATAATTACAACACTGCAGCGGCGCGTGGGGCCCACGCGCCACCACCGCCACCGTGCGTCTGCCCCCTCCCCTGAAATCTCTCTACTCCATCCCGTCTCTCTCTCTCTCTCTCCTGCCCTCTCTCCCCAAATCTCTCTCCTGCTCTTTCTCCCTCAACCTCTCTCGACTCCATCTCTCATCTCTCCGCGCCAATCTCTCTCGATCTCTATCTTTTCTCTATCTCTCTCCGCTCACACCTCTCTCTCTCTCTCTCTCACTCGTTCTCTCTCTCTCTCTCTCTCTCTCTCTCTCTCTCTCTCTCTCTCTCTCTCTCTCTCTCTCTCTCTCTCTCTCTCTCTCTCTCTCTCCCCGTCTTCTCTTCCTCCTCTCATCTCCCTATCACCTCTTCTCCTCCTCCTCGCTGCTCGCACACCACCCCCCGGCCTCCATCGATTCCGACGACACCCACCACCGCTATCTCTCCGCCTCCCTCTCGAACTCCCATATCTCCTCTCCCCTGTTCTCACCTCTCTCCGATAACAACAACCACAGTTACACATATTAATTGGACACAACCTCCCTCTCCCCTACACCTCCATCTCCGACTACAAACAATCGGAAATAACCATGAAACTGAACAATACAAGCACCTCGAGCCTACCAGATCAAGAAATGAAATCGAAAACAAAAAGAAAAAAACAATGAATGGAAAAGAAAAGAGTAAACTACCTTATGATTGTACCCTATTTTTGTATGTGTATATGTTCGATGTTTTAGAATTAAGAGTAGTAGAATGGGTGGTCTCAGTATTGTTATCTGTTTGTATAAATAAAAGGCCCGGTTACTCTGTTTAATCATTTGAAGAGACAAAACGTGGGGGACACAAACAAGTGCTGGAAAATAATGATGATGCTTAGTGCAATGTTTGGTGAAAAGAGCTCGTTTCCCCCCTGCTGGCTAATTAAAACAAGACTCTAATTTCGTTTCATAAAATAAATTCGACCCAAAACTAAAATCTTATTTTCCTAAAGTTTCCTAATTTTAATAAATATAAAATAAATATAATATAATATTTACTTACATATGAATAAATAAAATCTTAAAATTTCACAAAAATGCGCTAATTAAATATATTAGTGCATCACTCTTAATTTAAATTTAAATATCGAGTAGAAAAAAATATTCTAAAATTCGCGGCTATTACAGAAATCAATTATATGTTTGACCTTATGTCACGCTATCCTTTCAATGCGAAGTGGAAAAATCAACTTCTCAGAAATTTTCCTGTGTTTTGGGACAGCAAGGTGAGGGCAGATTTCATAGTGCTTCCGTACTACTGGACGGTATCTGTCTTGGAAAGGAGTTATCGTAAAAGGCTCTACAACTCAATGAGGCGCCAATTCATGTGTACTTGGCTAAACAAAATTCTTGAGGGGACATTTTTCTGTAAGGTTCTGACCTTCAAACCCAATAATACTGTCTAAGAACCTGCTCAATCATATTATCATCTTACAATCATTATTATATACCCATAAATATCACACTCTATCCCACTAGCAAAGAGATTCTATGGTCAACCTATTATCATCTTCTTATTATATAATCCTAATTCCTACTAGCAAAGGATTTCAATATTTACTGAAATTATCCCTACATCTTTTAATACGCTTCACTATCTTCCTGTCTATTTTGGTAATTTAACGTTTGTGGATCAACCCAAATGTAGCGGATTTTACCTGACTCAAGAAGTAGCAAAAGTTACGGGTTTATTCATACGTCAATGGTGTGTATATGATCTCCCCTTTTTTGCTCCTCAATCCATATCACTTCCTAATTAATTTCTATTTTAGGTATCTTTTTAAATTTTGAATCAGTTGTAACTTCACCACAAATCTTGGAAATCAGTATTTCATTCAAAGAATTGTACTAGTGTGGTTTAGAGTCTTTAAAGTTGTCCCATCATATTCATCCAACGATTGTTTTGTATACTTTGCAGGTCGATAACTCACATTGGCCCAGTGTCTTCATAACAAATCGGTAATGTTTCATATGTTTTTGCCCATACATATTTATGTTCTTATTATATAGTTGCGGATCAGATATTTGACGAGATGCTTGAATCATTTGCTGCCAAGGTTTGTTTTTCATCTTACTTAGTTACCCATCTCATTTTGTATTTAGTATTTACACGGTTGCTTATTCTTTATACTAAATTTTTTTCATCAAAAATGGTATTTGATTCTACTTTTTAGTCTTTTCAATGTAAAATTAATGATTTTTATTTGAACTTATTCAATTCTTTTTTTAAGCATCATAATTGATATACCTATAATTAATTTGTAATTCTAGACTTATATGGTAGGTGAATTTTTTTTGGCTATATTGTAGACGTTAGCGTATTTGTTTTTTAATTTCTTTTGGGGTTGTGATTATGATTCTGTTGGTTAAGAAAATTGATTCAAGAAAAGTAGACGAAAAGTAGTCTTTGTTCGTACCATTATCTCTCTTTAGTAGTACTTAAATTAACCTTCCTACCCTTTAAATTCTGGTTTATCACTACATTGAGAAATACGATATATTCAAATGGTGGAAACTGTTATGCCCAAATCTGGCATAATAATTATCATGATTTAATTAGCTAAATTAACGGTTCATAATTGGCTATGGGCCTAGAAGATGACGATTGGGTCACTAAAGTCAACTATTGGGATCAGCCCGACACAACTACAGGGCTACCTCGCTCATGATCCGGTCTAAGGGATCGCTTCGCTGACGCTCCCTCTCAGGGATCGCTTCGCGCTATTATTACATCTACAGGCTAAACGAGGTCACTATCTCATTCTCTACTAGAAGGCTCGTAGCTAGGCCCCTCGCGGTCATATGAGTAATTGGGCATTTGGGACTACTTCGCATGGCCAGGCCTCTCGAGGTCGCATGCTAGGCTCTACTTCACTTCTCTAACCATGCGAGACCATCGGTTTCCTTCTATAAGCCATGGATCATGGATAGGATTAAGGATTCCTTGCCACATCAGCCCTACACGAGTGGGCTTGGGCCATGACTTATCTTCTAAAACCGTAGCCCATCTAGGTAACTTGCTGCCCAAGAACTACGTACGGCTTGATACCTATAAATAGGGTACGTAGGCACCTTGATACGGATGAGAAACAGCTAACCCCTGAAAACACCTATCAAGTTCAGCCACACTTACATACGCAAACCCTAATCCCCTGTTCTTCTTTTATTATCAAAATATCCGTATTTTGCTCCGTTGATCCAGCAAATCTCCAAAACACTGTTATACCAATTTCTCCCTATAACATTTGGCGCTAGAAGGAGGGGATAGTCATTGAATTGGGAGAAGCGATGACTAAATCACACAAAAAGAAGAATGATGGAGAGACTCCGGGATCGCATAGGGTTAATAGGGATGATCCCCTGACGAGGGACCCCTCAGAGGACGAGGTGTCCAAGGACAACTCTAAGATTGGCTACAAGGAGGAGCAAACACCCCCAGTATAGAATGTGGCGTTGACCAGCGAGGTAATGTCTTTTCTAAAAGGCCTCAGCGATCAAGTGACCGCTGTACATGATAGGGTTGCAAAAGTGGAGAAGCGTTATAGTTCTAGAGGATCGAAGAGGAATGCAAGGACAGGTGATCGAACATATCAAGGGGAAGGAAGAAAAGTCCCTGTCAAGAAACTTATTGATGATTTCGAGGATGTTCTAACAAATCAAATGAACCCTGACTGGAATGAGGAGGAATATTCGCTCGAGAAGAAAGAAGGATCGCGTGACAAGGTCGCTTCATCTGAGGGGAGATCGGTTATTGTTTTTGACCATCTCGGAAAGAAGCTAACTGAACACGACCTTCGTCTCAAATTAGAAAAGATTAATGCACCTCGGAATGAAGAATCTAAGAATAAAAGCAAGGGCCCTCATCGACCATTGTCTCCTCATCGAGATCACGAGCGGTCATATCGTCGCGATGACAGACCCCCCTCTCACAAAGAGCGTGAACGGTCCTATCCTCGCGATGACAGACCCCCATCTCATCGAGATCGAGAACGATCCCAACACCATGAAGAGGATCGAAAAAAGAAGGATCGCAGGAATGACCAAGAGGAGTCTAGTGTCCCAAAAAAGACTCAGTCATACCATAGAAGTACTGGAAAGAAAAAGGAGGGTGACAAGGAGGCCAATGTGGGAGACTATAAACTGGAAGAATTGAAAAGGGCCTTGGATGTAATGAACAATGAGAAAGGGATCTTCAGTACCATGGGATCTTCTTCACCCTTTACCCACGAAATTCGAACTACCCCACTTCCTGCAGTGTTTCGAGGGTATCATTCAGATATGACCTATAATGGAGATACCGATCCAGCTGAGTTCGTGATTCGATTCAACAATGAAATGGATGTATACCAGGTGTCGCAGCTTGCGAGGTGTAGGTTGTTCGCAGCCTCGCTAAGGGGAAGTGCTTAGCAGTGGTTTTCGAAGCTAGGAGCACTGGTTATTATCGATTCCTGGGAACAATGTGTAGATATCTTTATCAAACAGTTCCAATCTTCAATGCTCTATGCACCCCCGGTATCTACGTTGGCGAACATAAAACAGAAGGAAGGAGAAACTCTTCATGACTATTTCAAGAGATTCAATGCTGAAGTGCCTCGCGTGCGAGGTACAAATGAGGTTGTGAAAAATTTCCTTATTGCTGGAGTGAGGGAAGGGACTGAATTCTGGAAGAAACTGCAAGAGCAAACCCCTAGTACCCTTTCTGAGTTGCACAGGGTCGCTGAACCTTTCAAGCACGTTGAGAAGTCACTTGCAGATCTAAAAAAGAATAATGAAAGGAGTAGCAGTTGGAGTAGAAACAGTGGAGTGAAAAGGAAGGACTCCAGAAGTCCGAGGCGAAGACGTGATCGAAGTCGGAGCCCAAGTCCAAAAAGAAGAGAGCTCGATCCACCAAAACGATCCCCGCCTCGAGTTCGCCCTGCAAGGAGTGAAGATAAGTATGTCCCTCTGCTCGCCCCAATTGATCACATCTATGCAGTCAATGCGAACAAGGGGGTATTTAGGAGACCTGCACAAATGGGTCCGAAAGGAACTGCAGACACTGGCAAATATTGTGCCTTTCATGAACAAACAGGGCATGATACAGTGAATTGCCGGGAACTCAAACAGCAAGTGGATCAATTAATTCGGGATGGAAAGTTAACTGAGTGGGCGGTTCGAGAAGTGAAGAAACATAATCCCAAGTCTGGCCTTGGTTATAATCAAGCTCCGCCACCTGAACAGAATCCAGTCATTAAGGAAAGGTAAATGCGAGGTGGAAGTATCCATGTGATAATTGGAGGACCCCACATCGGGGGAGACAGCAATAGGGCCAGAGAGAGGTATGCTCGCGAAGATAAGGAGCGACCCCTCACTAACGTTCATCACCTTCAGGAACGACCCCCAAAGCTGTTCAAGGGGGAAGATACGAATATCATGTTCATTGAAGAAGATGCGAAGTGTGTAATAACCCGAATTTTGGGTAGAATTAAAACTTTTCTTATTGTGGTTAAAGAGCACTAATGAATGGTGGTTTCAAAGAACAGTGATTGTAATGAATGGATATTGCTTTGGACAATGATCCTGATGCATTGGTATATTGTCAGAATAGAGTAATTCGATGGTTGAGGACCTAGATAAGAATAATCTACCATCCAGGAAGGAGCTAATGGATCCTTGGAGGGAAATGAGTATGTGCATAGTGTTTCCCATACGTGCATAGTGTTTCCCGTACGTGCATAGTGTTTCCCATACGTGCATAGTGTTTCCCGTACGTGCATAGTGTTTCCTGTACGTGCATAGTAATTTGGTGGATGAATAGTGATTTTGTAAGTTGGAAAACTTTTCACGCCACCCTATGTACGGGACGTGATATGGATGTTTCGAAGTCATATTAGTAATACGCGGAGGAAATAAGTGAATGCAGAGACGATCGGAATTCAGAAATTCCAAATTCTTTTTCGGTATAATATTTGACCGGACACTGGATTAAATATTATTATAATCCAAGAATTGAGATATTAACTTTGAGGATTTGATATTTTGGGATGTTATTAAATTTGATTTAAGAATGAAGGTAGGAAACCACTGAGGCAGTGAAACAAGCGTTCTAGAAACCGCTAAAACGTTATAACGAGATTATCAATAAAGCGAACGAATCCTAGATTACGGATTAAGTTCGTATCGAGATTAAATATCCTACATGATCATCACGAGGATTATATTAAGGATTGGGGAAGGTATTATGAATATCGAGAAATTTCCCGGTAAACCCTAGAGGTGAAACTACTTGGTTATTCTTCGAACGATCAGCGAAATTTAGCGATAATCGAACAAAGAAACAAACGAACAAGATAGGATGCATCCACCAAAGATAGTGGAAGATGACATCACACCTTTATAGAAATATCTAAGCACCTAGTTGCAGTTTACCCAGGGACTTAAGTGCTAAAAGGCAAGAGATTAGTACGTAAGTGTAATTGTGAGGTTAAGATATTTTAAAAAGGACCATTCAAAGCATGACAACACATCTTGAAGAGATGCATCCAAAGACATTAGATATATATTACAAGATGTTAGCATTATTGGCCATAAAGCAAGCAAGAACAAGAGAAAACAAAGCAAAAACACCAAACACTCCAAAACTGCCCAGCAGGAACAAAGATCAAAGAAAAATTCATATCTCCATTTCTATCCATGATAAAATCACCAAATTTTAACCATAGCTTCTCCACTCCATGGGTAAGATTCGTTCCAAATTTCATGGAAATCCAAGTAGTATAGCCTAGTCAAATCCATGCTTAAAGTTGGAGGACCAAAACTGACCAGGTTCTGATCAGTAGAAAGATGGGGCTCAAAACCCTAGCTCCCATGGTTGGATTCTTGTGTTCTATAGCTCAAAAGAAATCCCTTGAAGATTAGAAGGTGTGGTAAAAATTTTAGAACCAAACTCTTAGTTTTTGATTTTATATGAATTTTACAAGATTGACAATGAATAGTAGATCTTAGAAACTAACTTTGTTTTCTTGAATCTTTGGTTGATCTAGAGCTTGGTTAAGGTATTACAAGGATCAAGCAAGGCTTGTTAAGTGTTTTCATACTTCAAAGGAAGGTATAAAGTTCATAAACCCTAGAGCTACTTTGAGTATTATATGTTTTTATGGATGATTTTAGTGTTAGTAGGTTATGTATGTTAAGATCTATGATTTTAGTTGAAGGTTGTTGATTAGTTGGATGATGATCCATGAGATGGTGATTATGTGATGTTATTAGACTTGTAATGATGTGTTCATATGATAGAATGGATGGGGTGTAGTGCTTGATTGAATCGCGGTGATGCGAAAACTTTGGAAAACGTGTAAACATAGTCGTTATAATGCCCGATTTTACAATGCCATGATTTTTATGCCATTTTCGTGCTAAGTGACCAACTGACCAGTAGCATCTCCTGCCATGAATAGTTGACTCATGTTACGAGGATCGTTTTGACATGAGAATCGTAGCATTCGGACTTACGGTTTAGGAGAAATCGTAAAATTCGTAAAAGCAGTTCGTAAACGTACGTATGAATTCGTAACTGCAATTGAACCCCTTTAAAGTGATAAATTCGGTTGCGAATCTTGGTAATTAAATACTATAGGTCATAATAAAGATATGAGAGAAGACCTTTTGTCAAAAAGATTATTTTTGGATTTTATAAAAATATTTGAATCAAGGTAAAGTGCGAAGAAACCCCTTAAAGGAGCACTCGATTATAACTTTGTAAACCGCTTAGTGAAACGGGAGAATGAGATCCGAATTCTAAAACAAATCTTCGACTTAAGTATTTGTCGATTGACATGGACATAGTACGAGCCTAAAGCGAGCTAGTAACGCCTTCGTTGTGTATTGCTTACGTGTTTAAGCATTGAATTATAAGTGAATCATCTAGGGGATTAATCGTACGTTTTCTTTTGACTTTGTCTAGATTGTTTGACATTGTCACGAGCCCCTACCACTTCTCGAGCATCAGGCAAGTTTCAATTCCCTTCTTTTAGGCTGTTGTTGTGATTGAATATATATATATATATATATATATATATATATATATATATATATATATATATATATGTTTCTGTTATACATATGCCATAGCATGCATGCCTACTTTCAAGTTATATCATTATGTTTGTTCCCTGATTATTTATTGGCTTATAAATTAGATAGCTAAGGTATCAATTATAAGCCGGTTATTGTAAGACCCTCAGAGAAGGGTGTATATATCTTATTCATCAAATATAGACCGGGAGTCAATATTTCTTGATATATCGAGGTTACCTCGGAGGAAAATATTTAAGTAAATATTTTTCCTTATTCGGGCGACGAATATTATTTGAATATTCGTTCGAGGTTATTTATTTAATGACCCTTACTTCAAATAATTATTTGAACGTAATCATTCGACGAATAATATTTGTCAATATTCATTCAGAGTCGAATTGATTATCGATTATTATTTCGAATATTCTTCTAAAGATGAGACTACTAAATGAATATTATTTGGATATTCTTTTAGAATATTATTTTATTAAAAAAATATTACTTTTGAATATTCTTTTAAGATATTAATTACTTGATGAATATTATTTTAATATTCATCTGAAGCTTGATTTATTTATCGAATATTATCTCGAATATTCCTTTAAGGCTTGAATTACTAAATGAATATTACTTGATATTCATTTAGAATATTATTCATTAAATGAATATTACTTTTGAATATTCATTTAAATTCCTAATTAATTATGAATATTACCTTAAATATTCCTTTCAGGTCTTATTAATTAATGAATATTGTTTTGAATATTCATTTAAATATTTATTTATTCAATAAATATTCTCCTGATATTTCTTCAGGGATTATTTTGAAAAATACTCTGATTAAAGATATTCTTTCATATTCCTAAATATTCTTTAAATATTATTAATTCAATAAATATTCTCTGAATATTTATTCAATACTTAGAATAACCTCAATAAGTTTTATCTTCTTCGATTATTACGAAAAATATTTCGGAGACATATTATTATTAATCTTATATCAAGAAAGGTTCTCAGACATCATTCTTCTTGAGTCTATCTCCCTAAAAATAAGGGAACCTTACTTGGAAAATGTTATTTTTCTTGTCGACTTTCCGGTCATAAAGTATTCTCTTCACTCGCAACTCGGGTGCTATTGACTTATTAAGTCGTTGTTTACCTTCTCATCTTTCGAGGGGTAAGATTGTTGGAACAAGTTGATATTCGTTACCAAGCAATAGCTTGGAAGTTATTGGTGAATTTTCCTTTCCAACTAGATACGACTACTTTGTAGAGACTTATCAACAAGTATTATACTTGGGGAAAGGGGGACGAACGTTACATTCAGAATCATGAATTCTATTTGAACTAGGAGTCGTGTAAGAGACCGAGTAGCGCCGGTCCATCCCCTTTGGCCCAACCGTTGGCCGGGGAGAGTTAGTAAGGCGGTAGACAAGTAAAGCCGTCAGTTCTTCCTTCTACCGGTAGTAAATCTAATTTGAGCTGTACGATCTCGACTGATCATCAAGATTGGAACAGCGGGCGCGGTGAATACTCCATCATTGGTTCATCATCCAAACTTATTTATTTCCTGCAACATGATTACTGTTGGCAGAGCTGGAAAAGTGTTCATAACTGGAATTGCAATCTTTTCATGCAAGTTCGTCTTTTTAATGACAATGAGAATATCTCGCTTACTTTTGATGTAGTAGATATTTCTACAAACAAATACTTTAAGTTACCTTGTAACTTCATCGTTCATATTATACTGGCATCATTTCCGTAAATGCATGGCATATGGTTTGAAAGATACTTTTGAACTGTTATATATTATCGTTCAGTTATATATTATTGTTGGTGGGCTATTGCTCACCCTTGCTTTATTATTATATCACAACAACAGCTAGACCAGATGACTCGCACAAGGCGCACTCGACGCGGGCGAGGACGATGAGACTACCAGAGCTGAAGAAGAAGCTATTGGTAGGATAGATTTATTCTTTCAGTACCAAGTATATGGTCTAGTATGACTTGTGTAAATAGATGGCAAAGAGTATGTATTTATATTGAAATTCTTTTGGATTGTAAGAACTCATAATGTGATTAATAAAAATTTGATTGTTACTCTGATTTCATCTCTGGGACTATAACGGGTGTGTTTTACATTGTTGTGTTGGGTCATAGAGATGTAATTTATTTTATGTTAAGGAAAGTTCAAGTGTTGTGGACAGAATTGGAAACCGTAACGACCGGATCCCGGACCCCGGATCTGGGGGTGTTACAGAAGTGGTATCAGAGCGAGAGTTATATATCCCAAGAGATGATACGACGTTATATAATAATAAATTCACTAATATAATAAGGACCCTTGCCAGGTTCACCTAAAACCCTTACGGGAACTTTTTAAGTATCATGATAGTAACTTAGCTCGTTCTCGTATCGACTAGTAAGGCGACAGACCTTGAGGCGTACGAGTAGCAGCATGATGATATTTTATTATATGTTGACGATCGGATTGTGAATTCGATAGAGTACCCTATTGAGGACTCGAAAGAGGTTCCAGCAGAGAGAATTCTATTGAGGATGAGGAGTTTACTCCAAGGAAATGAGGGCTGTAGCCAGAGGGATAGCGAGAGTTAAGATTATAGTGCTCAGAGAAGTGAGCACAAAGAACTGAGATATTATTAAGAGAATTGAAATTTTATGTTGGATTTATAGCCGGACTACGAGAGGTAGTACCAGCAATTAAGACAGTTTGGAAGGATTACTTGAGGTCTTATATGGGGATAGATAAAGATCCTTAGAGACTTTCAGATTAATGAGAAAGGAGTTAGAATGATGCATGATTATCAAAGACGTCGATGTAGGACGGGGAGCACCCAGGAGCAGTTGAGATAGAGGCAACAAGTGCCATATTATCGGATAAATGGATTAGTATGAATATTGTCAATGGTAATTCGCCATGAGAAGGCGGATTTCATGGGTTATATTTTATGAAACCAAATTTAGATTGTTGAGGTGGTTTTATTCAGCGAAATGTCCATATTATGAATGAACCAGCTTCGAAAGTAAAGATAATGGAAAGTGATGGCCTGATTGGATAAAGTTATATAAAGTAGTAAGCGAGACGATGATCTCAGAAACTACCAGAGGAAAAGACCAGTGGGTCTATGATAAACTCGTAATCTGACTACTATCAGGTACTAAGTATAAGTTTATTTTAACTCAGTAAAATGGTGAATCAGGAACGTTAGATGCATGTGATTCAGAAGAATATTAAATTCTTTCTTTTCCCCGAATAGATTATAGTAGTTATCTTAAGTTTATTCTGACACTGAATTGCAAATGGATCAAGTAATGCGATTAGTGGTTAAGAGGTAATAGAGAATGTTTTAAGATGAAATTGGTAATGACCCGGCGTTGGTGTTGCCTAACGGGAGAAGGAAGACTTTATGATACACTATGATGCATCTCATACAGGTTTAGGTGGTGTGCTTATGCAGCACGGAAGAGTAATTGCGGATGCATTCGAACAACACGGTACACCAGACTAGGATGGCCCTAGTAGTGCCAATTTTTATGAAACGACTAACTCCGACGGTAGTGTTCCTTCTGAAACCTGTGGTTAGGAAGACTGACATTTGATATTATCGACAATTAAGATGTATATGTATCAGGAAGAGGTGGCATGTTTCAGTTTGAAACTTTTGATTTCCCTTCTATGGGATATATATATATATATATATATATATATATATATATATATATATATATATATATATATATATTTGGTTCCTTTCTAGTGGTTAAACTTCCAACTTTGTGTCAATAATTCCGTTATTATAACTGCTTATGCTTCTACCTGCTTGGATGCTCATAGAACTATTCTCTAGGTTTCGAAATTGATCTTCATAGTGTTACCGGTGGTTGGATAGATTGACCAAAATTTCCTTGATTCTGGAAAGAAATTCAACGAATTTTGGCAAACCTTGTTTTTCTGATTATCAGAGAACATCATGGAAGAGAGTAGAAACTGGGGTGAACCCTGTGAATTGGGTAAAGTAGCCGCTATATGGGTTGGTGGATAGACCCCGGTTATCGCGATTGATTGTAGAAATACAATGATGAAGTGAGATTGGACGAAAACAGGAAATGTAAGTAAGAAACCAGTCGGACTGAGAAACTCCGGGATTGACTTAAGTGAAAAGGCTGTTATACCATGAATGGTAAGCTTGCGTGGCACGTGGGATTGATAAGAATAGTTGAAAAGATAAAAGTGGGGGAAAGGTGACCGGAGACGGTGCCGAGAAGTCGATTAAGACCTATATGGAGTAAAGTTTTGGAAAGGTAGAAAGGTATCAAAGTAGAAGGCACTATGCCAGCAATTGCTAGAAAAGTAATGCTAATTAGCCAACCCCTAAAACCATATATTTTTATTTTAGTGTGGTCAGTTGAGGCCAAGTCATAAAGGATTTTCAAGTGACTAGACCAGCAATGAAAGGACAAAGCAGGGTTGCTTTTAAGTAAGCGCCGACTGCAAGGGCTTTTGATATAAAGAAAATATTAATGAGATCGTAGGAATCTTCTACTGAACCATTTGCAACCCATGTTTGGATTGGGAATTTACTAGACTTTTTGGAATGGGGTCACCCGTACTAAAGTGATTCATGTGTATATGATTGCCCAAGATTACGAGTAAAAATGGAAGTATAATGACTTGAGATGTATGATGTTAGGGTATTATAAATACCATGAATATATTATGACCAAGGGAAGTAAACAATGAAGGTTTATGAAGAGAGTATAGAAATGGTCATAGATGGATCAGTATGCTGTAGAAATTTTGTCTAAGGCAAGTACCTTTGAGAAAAACGATAAGTACTAAGAGATTCACGTTGAACTCGATCAATATCTTCCAGAACATCCTTGCTACCATTACCAAGTTCTGTAAGAGAGCAGTTAGACATACGTTGTCTTTTGGAAGGTCAAATAGGCTGACAACTATCTGAAAGAAGAGGTTAGCATTAAGCCACCGATCGATTATCAAAGGAGAATGATTGAAAAGAGACCCTTATTAAGGATACATGATTTGATTGCCAAGTATAGGATGCAAGAATTCCTTGGCAGTTGAATTAAGGATAGGATATCCATAAATTAAGACAAACCCTAGGGAATGCACAAGGGATGACATTAACCCTAATAACGACATTATGAATTCAGATGATATGAGTTGGACTTGCTAAGGCAACAATGACCGGTAAGGATTATTAAAAAGAGTTCTGGAAAGAACATAGATAGAATTATTAGAGTATTGATCAATGACATTTTCATATACCCTGTACCCAGAAAATACAGGAAGAATGATGAGGATGACCTATGAAACCTTACAAGGAAAAAAGTAATATTCCGAACTTCAAAATGGAAGTTTGGTAAGGAATGTATGACATAGTAACAATAATGCCAGATGAGGCATGTATGAAACCCTGAGGAAGTATGGATTGAACCTATAAAGGTTGAGATTATCCTAAGATAAGGAAAGAACTAAGAAAAGAAGTATCCTAAGTAGGATTGGGAATAAACGTGATAAAGTTCCCACGGGTAGGTGGAAGCAATGACTTATGGAAAAAGACTGATAAATATATTTTTCTCCATCAGCAGAGCTTAAGGGAGAATGCTTTCACCCAACAGTGATGGGAATGAGGTAGAAAAGTTTGAATTGGAATATATCCAGAGGACAAGGATTACCAGAAATTATTATTATCAGGAAAGGCCAATGAGGTGGCCGACAGTCTAAGTATAAAGGAATAATTACAAATGTTCATACCAAAGAAACAAAATGATATTTTGAAAGACCTTGAAGGTCATATCGGAGTGGAGGAAGTTACATTTCTTTTGATGATTGTGCAAGAATCGAAGGTAATAATAGTTTAAGTAAAGATTCGATTCGTGATGGAGTCTTAAGCATATTACGTACCTTAGAAGGTCCCGTTTTGAGGCAAACCAGGACCATGATACAAAATTGACGAAGTAAACCGTTAAGTTTCCAGTCTTTTATGGAAGCTGCATGAATGATAGTTTCATCAACCTGACATAGCTGCGATGCTTGAAACTCTTCTGTAATTTTATCTACTTCATGTAATATCTACATCAAGTTCAGGAAGTGTTCCTTGTGGATAAGGAATAGTGATTTCCAGAGAACCTACCCAGAGTACCACTCGATCGAGAGATTTGATTCCTTTCGAATTAGGGAGAAATTGATATTATAATAATGATGGATTAGTTGATACCCAATGGAGCCAAATTGATTATGAGGGAAATAATTCAAGCATAAAGACGGAGTCAGAGATTTTGGAATCTAGTTCAGACTAAGAGATTATGACGCCAGAGATATGAGGCTTGATTAGCTCATATGGTTGACCCCGAGGAAAGAGACACCAAGTATAATTATAATGATTTTGGGAGGTTGTACAAGGTTTTAATAAGCTACCAGATATCGATTTGGATGACATAATAATGAATATCGAGTGTTCAGAGCCTAGTGCTGCATCTCCCGTTAGCCCAGTAGGAATAAAAGAATTATCAACTCAGATGCGAGGATTGTTGAATAAGAGTGCGATGAGACTCAGTGTGCCACCATGAGGAACCGATGTGTTGTAAGAAAGAAATATGTTAGCACAAGATTGTGCATCGAACCTCGAGAGTTGAATGAGTCAACATTGAGTATAGGTACTATTGTAGAAGATTGTCTGAGCAGCACAGGGACGCTGTGTATTTTCCAAACTTATTAGGAAATGGGACATCACCGGTTGGAAGTTAAAAATCGAGGATATACCCAAGATTGTGAATCGCACTAGGTATAGACACTATGAAATTGTAAGTGATGTCATTTTGGGTTGACTATTGCACCCACAACTTTTTGGAATTTAATGAATTGGCTGTGAGTTATCTGAGATAGTTTTCGCCCTAAGTATATCGAAACATCGTATATATGAAGGAAAGGTGCGAAATCAAAAAGGATCAAACATGATCGACTTTCAGACCTATCAGATCTGAAAATATGTGTGCTTGTGTGTATATGAAGATTATGATTTTTGATAAAAGGATTGAGAGTCCTCGAACCAGACAACATTCCCCGCAAACAAATCCCCCCAAGAGATTCGCCTTTCTTTCAGAAAGGAGAAGAGATGAGATAATAGAGAATGACTGAATGAACACAGGAGGTAGATTGGCATTCTGTGAGATGATTAAAGAAGAGGTTGGAACACCGGGGGTGATAGTAGTTAACAATGAGATAGCGAGGCCAAAACAGTGATGGCCGACGAGCTCGTTGCTAGACATCAAGAGTTACTCGAATCGGTTGTTAGAATACTCGAACTAGTTTCAATACAGAGTACCCCGTCAACAATAGAGTTGACATTTATACAATGGAATTGGGAAATATCTAGAATTAATAGAGGATTCTGACAAGCAAGTTTTTGTTGATGTATTTCTGTGCAAACAAGATAGAGAATATGAGCTTCGAGATTTGTAATAAGAAAAGGTATCCTCGTGGAAGGAATTAACAAGATTAGAATGAAAGGAAGAGTTTAAACGCGTCAGGAAGGTGGCCTATGAGCCAGCCTCACCCAAACCGGTAAAATGGTCATGACATGGTTCATGCGTATGTGCCTCCTCAGTATACTATAGATGTCCGGCATATGACAGAGTACGAGCAGATAGATATACATAACCGAATCTGAACTACGAAGGACAACCTGTGGAAATTATGAATAGAAAAGAGCAAGCGCTAAGAGATAAGGTTGTCAAGCTAGTGAGAGATTTGAAGAAAACCAAGAAGTGGAAGAATCCACCTGAGAAATAGAAAGTGCAATGGGATAGAAGTAACCCCAGTTATTCCTAAACTGATTCCGAGGACAGAATCCTTTTAAGGAGGGGAGACTGTAATAACCCGAATTTTGGGTAGAATTAAAACTTTTCTTATTGTGGTTAAAGAGCACTAATGAATGGTGGTTTCAAAGAACAGTGATTGTAATGAATGGATATTGCTTTGGACAATGATCCTGATGCATTGGTATATTGTCAGAATAGAGTAATTCGATGGTTGAGGACCTAGATAAGAATAATCTACCATCCAGGAAGGAGCTAATGGATCCTTGGAGGGAAATGAGTACGTGCATAGTGTTTCCCATACGTGCATAGTGTTTCCCGTATGTGCATAGTGTTTCCCATACGTGCATAGTGTTTCCCGTACGTGCATAGTGTTTCCTGTACGTGCATAGTAATTTGGTGGATGAATAGTGATTTTGTATGTTGGAAAACTTTTCACGCCACCCTATGTACGGGACGTGATATGGATGTTTCGAAGTCATATTAGTAATACGCGGAGGAAATAAGTGAATGCAGAGACGATCGGAATTCAGAAATTCCAAATTCTTTTTCGGTATAATATTTGACCGGACAGTAGTTTAAATATTATTATAATCCAAGAATTGAGATATTAACTTTGAGGATTTGATATTTTGGGATGTTATTAAATTTGATTTAAGAATGAAGGTAGGAAACCACTGAGGCAGTGAAACAAGCGTTCTAGAAACCGCTAAAACGTTATAACGAGATTATCAATAAAGCGAATGAATCCTAGATTACGGATTAAGTTCGTATCAAGATTAAATATCCTACATGATCATCACGAGGATTATATTAAGGATTGGGGAAGGTATTATGAATATCGAGAAATTTCCCGGTAAACCCTAGAGGTGAAACTACTTGGTTATTCTTCGAACGATCAGCGAAATTGAGCGATAACCGAATAAAGAAACGAACGAACAAGATAGGATGCATCCACAAAAGATAGTGGAAGATGACATCACACCTTTATAGAAATATCTAAGCACCTAGTTGCAGTTTACCCAGGGACTTAAGTGCTAAAAGGCAAAAGATGAGTACGTAAGTGTAATTGTGAGGTTAAGATATTTTAAAAAGGACCAATCAAAGCATGACAACACATCTTGAAGAGATGAATCCAAAGACATTAGATATATATTACAAGATGTTAGCATTATTGGCCATAAAGCAAGCAAGAACAAGAGAAAACAAAGCAAAAACACCAAACACTCCAAAACTGCCCAGCAGGAACAAAGATCAAAGAAAAATTCATATCTCCATTTCTATCCATGATAAAATCACCAAATTTTAATCATAGCTTCTCCACTCCATGGGTAAGATTCGTTCCAAATTTCATGGAAATCCAAGTAGTATAGTCTAGTCAAATCCATGCTTAAAGTTGGAGGACCAAAACTGACCAGGTTCTGATCAGTAGAAAGATGGGGCTCAAAACCCTAGCTCCCATGGTTGGATTCTTGTGTTCTATAGCTCAAAAGAAATCCCATGAAGAGTAGACGGTGTGGTAAAAATTTTAGAACCAAACTCTTAGTTTTTGATTTTATATGATTTTTACAAGATTGACAATGAATAGTGGATCTTAGAAACTAACTTTGTTTTCTTGAATCTTTGGTTGATCTAGAGCTTGGTTAAGGTATTACAAGGATCAAGCAAGGCTTGTTAAGTGTTTTCATACTTCAAAGGAAGGTATAAAGTTCATAAACCCTAGAGCTACTTTGAGTATTATATGTTTTTATGGATGATTTTAGTGTTAGTAGGTTATGTATGTTAAGATCTATGATTTTAGTTGATGGTTGTTGATTAGTTGGATGATGATCCATGAGATGGTGATTATGTGATGTTATTAGACTTGTAATGATGTGTTCATATGATAGAATGGATGGGGTGTAGTGCTTGATTGAATCGCGGTGATGCGAAAACTTTGGAAAACGTGTAAACATAGCCGTTATAATGCCCGATTTTACAATGCCATGATTTGTATGCCATTTTCGTGCTAAGTGACCAACTGACCAGTAGCATCTCCTGCCATGAATAGTTGACTCATGTTACGAGGATCGTTTTGACATGAGAATCGTAGCATTCGGACTTACGGTTTAGGAGAAATCGTAAAATTCGTAAAAGCAGTTCGTAAACGTACGTATGAATTCGTAACTGCAATTGAACCCCTTTAAAGTGATAAATTCGGTTGCGAATCTTGGTAATTAAATACTATAGGTCATAATAAAGATATGAGAGAAGACCTTGTGTCAAAAAGTTTATTTTTGGATTTTATAAAAATATTTGAATCAAGATTAAGTGCGAAGAAACCCCTTAAAGGAGCACTCGATTATAACTTTGTAAACCGCTTAGTGAAACGGGAGAATGAGATCCGAATTCTAAAACAAATCTTCGACTTAAGTATTTGTCGATTGACATGGACATAGTACGAGCCTAAAGCGAGCTAGTAACGCCTTCGTTGTGTATTGCTTACGTGTTTAAGCATTGAATTTTAAGTGAATCATCTAGGGGATTAATCGTACGTTTTCTTTTGACTTTGTCTAGATTGTTTGACATTGTCACGAGCCCCTACCACTTCTCGAGCATCAGACAAGTTTCAATTCCCTTCTTTTAGGCTGTTGTTGTGATTGAATATATATATATATATATATATATATGTTTCTGTTATACATATGCCATAGCATGCATGCCTACTTTCAAGTTATATCATTATGTTTGTTCCCTGATTATTTATTGGCTTATAAATTAGATAGCTAACGTATCAATTATAAGCCGGTTATTGTAAGACCCTCAGAGAAGGGTGTATATATCTTATTCATCAAATATAGACCGGGAGTCAATATTTCTTGATATATCGAGGTTACCTCGGAGGAAAATATTTAAGTAAATATTTTCCCTTATTCGGGCGACGAATATTATTTGAATATTCGTTCGAGATTATTTATTTAATGACCCTTACTTCAAATAATTATTTGAACGTAATCATTCGACGAATAATATTTGTCAATATTCATTCAGAGTCGAATTGATTATCGATTATTATTTCGAATATTCTTCTAAAGATGAGACTACTAAATGAATATTATTTGGATATTCTTTTAGAATATTATTTTATTAAAAAAATATTACTTTTGAATATTCATTTAAGATATTAATTACTTGATGAATATTATTTTAATATTCATCTGAAGCTTGATTTATTTATCGAATATTATCTCGAATATTCCTTTAAGGCTTGGATTACTAAATGAATATTACTTGATATTCATTTAGAATATCATTCATTAAATGAATATTACTTTGAATATTCATTTAAATTCCTAATTAATTATGAATATTACCTTAAATATTCCTTTTAGGTCTTATTAATTAATGAATATTGTTTTGAATATTCATTTAAATATTTATTTATTCAATAAATATTCTCCTGATATTTCTTCAGGGATTATTTTGAAAAATACTCCGATTAAAGATATTCTTTCATATTCCTAAATATTCTTTAAATATTCTTAATTCAATAAATATTCTCTGAATATTTATTCCATACTTAGAATAACCTCAATAAGTTTTATCTTCTTCGATTATTACGAAAAATATTTCGGAGACATATTATTATTAATCTTATATCAAGAAAGGTTCTCAGACATCATTCTTCTTGAGTCTATCTCCCTAAAAATAAGGGAACCTTACTTGGAAAATGTTATTTATCTTGTCGACTTTCCGGTCATAAAGTATTCTCTTCACTCGCAACTCGGGTGCTATTGACTTATTAAGTCGTTGTTTACCTTCTCATCTTTCGAGGGGTAAGATTGTTGGAACAAGTTGATATTCGTTACCAAGCAATAGCTTGGAAGTTATTGGTGAATTTTCCTTTCCAACTAGATACGACTACTTTGTAGAGTCTTATCAACAAGTATTATACTTGGGGAAAGGGGGACGAAAGTTACATTCAGAATCATGAATTCTATTTGAACTTGGAGTCGTGTAAGAGGCCGAGTAGCGCCGGTCCATCCCCTTTGGCCCAACCGTTGGCCGGGGAGAGCTAGTAAGGCGGTAGACAAGTAAAGCCGTCAGTTCTTCCTTCTACCGGTAGTAAATCTAATTTGAGCTGTAGGATCTCGACTGATCATCAAGATTGGAACAGCGGGCGCGGTGAATACTCCATCATTGGTTCATCATCCAAACTTATTTATTTCCTGCAACATGATTACTGTTGGCTGAGCTGGAAAAGTGTTCATAACTGGAATTGCAATCTTTTCATGCAAGTTCCTCTTTTTAATGACAATGAGAATATCTCGCTTACTTTTGATGTAGCAGATATTTCTACAAACAAATACTTTAAGTTACCTTGTAACTTCATCGTTCATATTATACTGGCATCATTTCCGTAAATGCATGGCATATGGTTTGAAAGATACTTTTGAACTGTTATATATTATCGTTCAGTTATATATTATTGTTGGTGGGCTATTGCTCACCCTTGCTTTATTATTATATCACAACAACAGCTAGACCAGATGACTCGCACAAGGCGCACTCGACGCGGGCGAGGACGATGAGACTACCAGAGTTGAAGAAGAAGCTATTGGTAGGATAGATTTATTCTTTCAGTACCAAGTATATGGTCTAGTATGACTTGTGTAAATAGATGGCAAAGAGTATGTATTTATATTGAAATTCTTTTGGATTGTAAGAACTCATAATGTGATTAATAAAAATTTGATTGTTACTCTGATTTCATCTCTGGGACTATAACGGGTGTGTTTTACATTGTTGTGTTGGGTCATAGAGATGTAATTTATTTTATGTTAAGGAAAGTTCAAGTGTTGTGGACAGAATTGGAAACCGTAACGACCGGATCCCGGACCCCGGATCTGGGGGTGTTACAAAGTGGGTCCATCACCCCCACTCGGATGCCCTCGTTGTCCGAATTCGCATTGGATCACAAAATGTTTACAGGGTCCTTGTGGACAATGGAAGTGCAGTGAATGTTCTAACATACGAGGTCTATCAGAAAATGGGGTTCGTGGGCAGAGACCTTATCCCTACTGTAGGACATCTTTATTGTTTTACTGGAGCTTCAATCAATGTCAAGGGCCTCGTAAGGCTCCCCGTTACCTTAGGGGACGAGCCCTGTATAACTACACAGATCGCTGATTTTATGGTAGTTGATCAGCCCTCAGCCTATAATGCTATTGTGGGGAGGCCAATTCTAAAAGAAATGAGGGTGGTCACTTTTATTTAGCATCTCTCTATGAAGTTCCCTACCCCAAATGGAGTCGGATGTGTTAAGAAAGCGCAACATGAATCTCATGAATGCTATAACAAGGCCCTTAAGTCAGCAGAAAAAGGGAGTAACTCTATGATTGATAAGATGGAATGCGAAGAGGAAGACAGGCCTCGCAAGATAGCCTTCACCAAATTGTAACATGATCTCAATCGAGGAATTCCCAGATGATTACTTTGATAACTTGGGTATCCAGGTAGAACCGGTCCCAGGAGCCCTCATGATGGAGGCCTCGCAACCTGTGATGGTGCTCCAAGAAGGAATTGTAGAAAAAGCTAGTGACGAAGGAGAAAGCCCAGAGCAGGCAGCTGTGCGAGCCCAAAAAGGCAAATTGGTTCGCAAGGAAACTTCCACACTAACAGAGTTACCAAGCGGAATCATACAAGAAACAACTGTTGTAAATGAGTATGGACATGTGGGTGCAACCCCAATGCCGGAGGATGGGATCGCGACCCCCCAACGTGAAAAAACTAATACCTATGAGGCCGAGCAAAGCCGGGCTCGCGAGTATGATCTAGACCTTGATGCTCGCATCCCAGAACATGTAGAGCGAGCTGAAGCAACGGATGATACTATTCCTATTCTTGTTGATGTACAAGACCCTTCTAAGGTGTTGAAGATAGGGTCACAACTTAACCCTAGTTTAAGGGAAAGGCTTATCGCTTTTCCGAGAGCTAACTTGGAGGTGTTCGCATGGTCCCACGAGGATATGGTTGGGATTGATCCTAACGTTATGTGTCACAGGCTCAATCTCGACCCCAACAAGAAAGGAGTCAGACAGAAAAGGCGACCTATAAGTGGAGAACGAGTTGAGGCTCTCAAAGAAGAAGTGGATAGACTCCTCGAGGTCGGGCTTGTTAGGGAATCATTCTACCCTGACTGGCTCGCAAACCCAGTCCTTGTGAAAAAACCCAATGGAAAGTGGAGGACATGTGTAGACTTCACTGATCTCAACAAGCACTGCCCAAAAGATAGTTTCCCATTACCGAGGATAGATCAATTGGTGGATGCAACAGCGGGGCATGCGCTCCTTAGCTTTATGGATGCTTACTCTGGGTATAATTAGATACCCATGTATGGCCCTTATCAGGAGCACACCTCGTTCATCACAGATAGAGGGCTCTACTGTTACATAGGGATGCCCTTCGGCCTCCTTAATGCTGGGTCGACTTATCAAAGGTTGGTCAATATGATGTTTGAAGAGCAAATTGGAAAGACAATGGAGGTGTGTGTGGATGATATGTTGGTAAAATCCAAGGAAGCTGGGGACCACATCGCTCACCTGGCAGAAATGTCCAGTATCTTGAGAAAGTATAGGATGAAGCTCAACCCACAAAAATGTGTATTTGGGGTCGAGTCTGGGAAATTCCTTGGGTTTATTGTCAACCACCGGGGTATCAAGGCCAACCCCGCAAAAATAAAGGCTCTAATGGAAATGAGGTCACCAAGATGTGTGAAGGAGGTTCAAAGCCTAACAGGGAGGATAGCTGCTCTCAATAGGTTTGTCTCGAAATCATCAGACAAGTGTCATGAATTCTTTAAAGCTATCAAGAAGGTGGGAAAAAACTTTGAATGGACCCCTCAATGCGAGGAGGCTTTTCAGAATATCAAGGAACAGCTACGCTCGCCACCTTTGCTCTCTAAGCCCAAAGAGGGAGAGACACTCATTGTCTACCTCACTGTGTCAACGCATGCGATCAGTGCAGTATTGGTTCGCAAAGAGGAAAAGGTTTAATATACTGTCTACTATGTCAGTAGAAGAATGTTCGACGCTGAGACTCGCTACACAAACATGGAAAAGCTAGCCTATGCCCTGGTGTTGGCCTCGTGAAAGTTAAGACCCTACTTTCAGGTTCACAGCATTGAGGTTCGCACCGCCTACCCACTGAGGCAAGTAATGCACAAGCCGAAGTCTTCAGGGATATTGTTAAAATGGACAGTAGAGCTTAGTCAGTTCGACATCGAGTTCAAGCCTCGTGGCCCCATAAAAGGACAAGCACTTGCAGATTTTATTTTGGAGTTTCCTCCCCAATCTAAGGGAGATGACTGGGCTATCATATCAGCTCCAGAAATAACAGCTAGCGAGGACAAAAAAGAAAATTCAGCCTCGTGGTGGGAGCTATACGTAGATGGGGCATCTAACAAGGAAGGAGCCAGGGCTGGCATCGAGTTGGTAACTCCAGAGGGTCGTAAGATACAAAGTGCAGTACACTTTGCCTTCGATGCCACCAATAATGCCGTAGAGTACGAAGCCCTCATTATTGGTCTCAAACTGGCATTGGAAATGAAGGTGGAAAACCTCACAGCTTACAGCGATTCTATGCTGGAAACATATCAACTCTGGAATGGGTGGCAAGCTAGAGGTGAGCAGATTGAGCTATATCTGTGATGTGCACAAAGGTTGATCGAAAAGTTTAACAATGTCAAGGTGGTTCATATCAGAAGAGAAAAGAATCAAGGAGCAGATGCACTGGCAAAATTGGGGTCGCGCCGCGAGGCGACATTATTTGGAATTATCCCACAGGAAATTCAGACAAAGCCCAGTGTACCGGAGGAGTTCATTATGGAGATAGCGACCCCAGGGTTGACTTGGATGACCCCAATATGGGAATATGTGAAAAACGGAGCTCTGCCTTAAGATAAGAAATAAGCGAGGAAGATCAAATATCAGGCAGCTCGCTATGTCATTTATGATGAAGTCTTGTATCAAAGAGGATTTAACATCCCACTCCTGAGGTGTGTAGATGGGGAAGAGTGTAATTATATTCTCAGAGAAGTCCATGAAGGGATATGCGGCAATCACACGGGGGTTAGCTCGCTAGCCCAGAAAATTCTTCGCCAAGGGTATTATTGGCCTACACTAAAAATGGATGCATTTGAGTTTTCAAGAAAATGTGATGCCTGTCAGAGGATCGCCAACTTCAGCAACGTCCCTATCTCTCAGCTTACCTCGCTTATGAGCCCATGGCCCTTTGCTATGTGGGGTATTGATCTAATTGGAAAACTCTCAATGGGTAAAGGGGGACTTAAATATGCGGTAGTGGCCGTTGACTATTACACCAAGTGGCCCGAGGCCGAGCCACTTGCAACTATCACTGCAAAGAAACTCAAGGACTTCATGTACAGGGCAATTGTGTGTCACTACGGGATCCCATATCAACTCATTTTTGATAATGGGAAGCAATTTGACAGCAAGGAAATGAAGGAATTCTGTGAAAATTTTGGGGATAAAAAAGAGTTTCTCAGCTGTGAGCCATCCTCAGACGAATGGTCAAACTGAGGCCATAAACAAAATCATAAAACACACTTTGAAGGCTAAATTAGAAGAGAGCAAGGGTAATTGGTCTGAGGAGTTACCTAGGGTTTTGTGGTCATACAACACGACCCCAAGGTCGACCACAGGGGAAACCCCATTTTCACTTACTTATGGATGCGAGGCCATGGTGCCAGTCGAAGTGGGCTCAGGGTCGTTTAGAAGAGAACATTATGATCCCGAGACAAACGAGGTCAATCACAGACTCTATCTAGATATGATTGAGGAGACGCGAAGCGAGGCCCAGTTAAGGCTCACAGCATACCAAAGAAGGACCGCAAGGTATTACAATGGAAAAGTTCGTGTGCCACACCTTTGTGTGGGGGACTTGGTACTAAGGAGGGTGATGCCTAACACCAAGGTCGCTACTCATGGAGTTTTTGGGGCTAATTGGGAAGGGCCCTACAAAATTTATGCTATTATCAATGAAGGGACCTATTACCTCACAGACATGAAGGATAAGGTCATACCTCGAGCTTGGAATGCGGAACACTTACGAAGATACTATCAATAAAGGCCTCACCATTGGTAGCCTCTTTCTACTACTACTTAGCATGAATAAATCATATGTTAAATATAATTGATATGGTTAATATCAGTGTTTAAGTTTTGCAGGGAAAAACAGAGTTTAAACAGGAAGCAGTCAGAGTTTAGTTAAACTCTGATAGTTAGAAGCTAAAAAGAGTTTGCTATACGCTGACTGTTGGAAGCTCGACAGAGTTTGTCAAACTCTGTCTGGAGGCAGCGTCTACTGGTCAATAGTGATTGAAGATTTATTATGGAAGCAATATCTTTGAAGATTGGATAGCTGTCAAAGAGATTGAGTTGACTAAGGAGACGAGTAGCAATCGTAATTGATGTCAATTGTATAGCTAATTTATAGGAGTATCAATTATCGATTGTATAGTAGCTGTATACTTTATAAATACAGTTAGGTTAACCCTAGAAGGGTATCGATCGTGTAATATCATATTATTCATTGTAACCTAAGCAGCTCTCTGTGATAATTTACATCACTGAGAGAGAAGTTAATTTCAAACAGTTTTTAAAGATTTTAAAGAACTTATTGTTATTCTCTCATACTTAGTTGATTATAAGTGTGTATTCGGCCTAACAATTGGTATCAGAGCTTGATCTGTTAATTTAATACAGTTTAAGATCCACACACACACACACACACACAACTATAATCAATGGCAGAAATTCCTCCTCCTACATCAGGCTCTAGTGCTGAGAATGCTTAACCTGCAACTGTGAGTCGATATGAAACAATCAGGGTTCCTATTCTTAAGCCAGCAGAATACTCAACCTGGAAGGTGAAAATGGCTATGTTTTTAGAAGCTACAGATCCAGAATATCTTGACAGAATTTATGAAGGCCCTCATAAGCCTACAAAATTATCTTTTGTTGTTGCTGGACAGGAAGGTAAATCTATTCCAAAGGAGAAGAAAGATTTGACTCCTGAGGATATTTCATCCATTGGAAAGGATGCAAAGGTTAGACATCTCCTTCATAGTTCTTTGGATAATGTTATGTCTAACAAAGTAATCAATTGTAAAACTGCAAAAGAGATTTGGGATGCTCTAGAGGTTAGATGTCAGGGAACTGCTGCAATTAAGAGAATAGAAGGAACATACTCACACAGGAGTATGAACACTTTGAGGCTAAATCTGAAGAATCAATGACAGAAACCTTTGACAGATTCTGTAAGCTACTCAATGATCTGTCACTGGTTAATAAAGAATATGATCTAGAAGATTCAAATCTCAAGTTTCTTCTTTCTCTACCTGAAAAGTGGGATGTCAAAACAACCACTATTAGAGACAATTATGATCTGGCTGATACTGATATTGATGAGATCTATGGGCTGCTCAAAACTCATGAACTAGAAATGGAACAGAGAAGCAGAAGATCAGGTAGAAAGTCAAAATCTTTTGCTCTAAGAGTTGAAGAAAGACCCTCAAAGAAGGAAGCATTCAGGAAGAAGGCAAAAGGAAAAGCCTTGGTCATTCATTCTGAAAGTGAGTCATCAAACTCTGATGTTGACTCAAATGCAGATGAATCATCTGATTCTGAAGATGATGAGGAAATGATGGAAATGGCTGCTTTGATGGTAAAGACTTTCAAGAAGATGGGTTTCAAGAACTTCAAGAAAGGAAAGAAATTCTTCAAGAATGATTCAAAGTTTGACAAGAAGAATTTCAGAAAATCTGAGAGAAAGGATACCAAATCTGGGAAAAGAGACAAGTCTGAGATTCAATGCTACAAGTGTAAGGAGATGGGTCATTATGCTCCTGAGTGCAAGAAGGGTAAAACTGAAAAGTCACTCTTCACTAAAGGCAGAGATTGGGCAGATACCTCTGACTCAGATGAGGATGTAAACTATGCTCTCATGGCTACTACTGTTGATGAAGCTGTAGATTCTGAAAACAAGGTACCTCTAACTACCTATGCTTATAAAATTGATGATATAACTGAATTAAGAATTTATCTTAAGTCCTTGCATATCAGTTATAGGGATCAGACTTTAGAGAATGAGAGAATCAAAACTGAGAATTCTGAACTCAAAGAGAGAAATAAGGTTGTAGAAGAGAAACTTGTTAAGATGCAGCAAGTTCAAAAGGAGAGAGATGATGCTGTCTATCTTGAACAAGAGTTGTTAAGTCAGTATAAACAACTAGAATCTGAGTTGGAAAAGGCAAATCACATTATTAAAACTTGGACTCACTCAGGAAAAGACATTCAAGAAGTTTTTCAATCTGACACTGTAGGTCTAGGTTATTCTGAGAAAGATGAACTTAGATTTCAGAATATAGTTAAGATTAGACGACCTCTTCCACCTAAAAAATTTGGAACATTTGTTAATGGAATAAATGAACCTAGATTTGAAGGTGGAAAAGAAGCTGTTAAGAATGAACCAGTAAAAACTAATGTTAAACAGGTTAATATTGGTTTAATGACAGATAAACAACTTAAGCATAAGCTTAAGGAGTTAAAATCTGTTAAGAAACAGAAAGTGTCTAGAAAGAACAGAAATGGTAAAGTAGGCATTACTAAGGGCAACTATCCAATGCTTGCTACTTTAGCTCTAAGAAAGACATGTCATAACTGTGGTAGTACTAACCATCTTGCTAGTTTTTGCAGGAAGAACAAAGACATTAATTCTTTACCTTCCAAGTCTGAAGTAAAGAAAGATAATGTTAGAACTAAACCACAGACTTTATGCAAACACTGTGGAAGCACTTGGCATTCTATTTATACTTGCAGAAATTATCATGCTATTTATCATAATTACTATGAACTGAAACCTAATCTGAAATGGGTTAGAGTTAATTCTGCAAGTGTAAACTCTGATAAAGTTAGCTTAAACTCTGAAAATGAAAATTCCGCTGCTAAAGCTAACAGAATTAAGAAAGCCAAATGATCCAAGCAAGTCTGGATCCTTAAAACTAATCCTCAGTAATTGTTTGTGATTGCAGGGCATCAGGGAAAGCATCCTAGTAGTGGACAGTGGATGTTCAGGACACATGACTGGAAATAAAGCCCTGCTATCAGAGTATGTGGAGAAGGCTGGCCCAAAAGTTTCCTATGGAGATGGCAACATAGGACATACTCTGGGATATGGCAATATTAATCTTGGAAGTGTCATCATCACAAATGTAGCTCTGGTTCCAGGACTCAAGCATGATCTGCTATCTGTGAGTCAAATCTGTGACAGAGGTTTTCATGTAGATTTCAACCTGAATAATGTGAGGTTATCAGCAAAACCACAGGGGAAGTTGTTTTAGTTGGACAAAGGCGCACCAATATCTATGAAGCAAGCTTGTTGACAAACTCTAATGGAAAAACAATGTGCCTGTCAACAAGAATGTCCAATGAGGAGAGTTGGAAGTGGCATAAGAAACTTTCTCATTTGAATCTGAACAACATCAATGAGCTGATAAGAAAGAATCTTGTTAGAGGACTTCCAAAGTCTTTACTAAATGTCGATGGTCTGTGTGATTCATGTCAAAAGGCCAAACAAAGGAAGACTTCTTTCAAAAGCAAGTCTGAATCTTCAATTGTTGATCCATATCATCTGTTACATGTTGATCTTTTTGGACCAGTAAATGTCTTGTCAATTGGAAGAAAGAAATATGCTCTAGTTATTGTTGATGAATATACCAGATACACTTGGGTGTATTTTCTAGCAAAGAAGGATGAAACTGCATTAACACTGATGGAGCATGTAAAGCTACTGGATAAAGGATCAAAACACAAAGTCAAAATAATCAGAAGTGATAATGGAACTGAATTCAGAAATACAACAATGGAAGAATTCTGCAAGAACAGAGGAGTTAATCAAGAATTTTCAGCACCTGGTACACCACAACAAAATGGTGTAGTTGAGAGGAAGAACAGAACCTTGATAGAAGCTGCAAGAACTATGCTTGATGAAGCAAAATTGCCAACCTATTTCTGGGCAGAAGCAGTTCAAACTGCTTGTTTTACTCAAAATGCAACACTGATCAACAAGCATGGAAAAACACCATATGAGATGGTGAGGGAAAAGAAGCCAAACCTAAAATATTTTCATATTTTTGGGTGCAAATGCTTTGTGCTAAAAACTCATCCTGAACAGTTGACCAAATTTGAGTTGAAAGCAGATGAAGGAATTTTTGTTGGCTATCCAGTGTCAACTAAGGCATTCAGAGTTTACAATCTGAGAACAAGGGTGGTTATGGAATCTATTCATGTGTCATTTGATGACAGAAAAATCACTGGACTTGAAGATGTTGATGAACATGATCAATTGCATTTCGAAAATGAAGATCTAATCTCTGATGAAATAAACTCTGATGACACTAGTCCAACAAACTCTGTTGCTGCAAACTCTGAACCTCTACTGGTACACACAGAAGAAATAGTACA
The DNA here is from genome assembly GCA_036435485.1 of Saposhnikovia divaricata. Lineage (NCBI taxonomy): Eukaryota > Viridiplantae > Streptophyta > Magnoliopsida > Apiales > Apiaceae > Saposhnikovia > Saposhnikovia divaricata. Next base: position 64,138,160 of record CM071594.1, read on the forward strand.
GTCTGAACAAAGAGGAGAACCAGTTGAGGGGGAGTATGATCATAGTGATGACTCAAATTCTGATAGTGAGTCAACTGAAAATTCTGGATCAAACTCAAACTCTGATGACTCAAACTCTGAAAGTCCAAATTCTGACAGTTCAAACTCTGAGAGATCAAATTCAGGGGGAGCCTCAGCGAATGAAGAAGAGCATCAAGATAATCAGGAAAATATTGATCAAGGGGGAGGATCAACTATTGATAGAAGTCATTTACCTACAGCTAGGAAATGGACAAAATCACATACACCTGATTTAATCATTGGAGATCCAGATGCAAAAGTTAGGACAAGAAGTGCTACAACAAATGAATGTCTGTTCCATGCATTTCTGTCCAAATCTGAACCAAAGAAAGTGGAAGAAGCTCTTCAAGATGCTGACTGGATAATAGCAATGCAGGAGGAGTTAAATGAATTTGAGAGAAATGAAGTATGGACCCTTGTACCTAGACCAAAGAATAGATCTGTTGTTGGTACTAGATGGGTTTTCAGAAACAAAACTGACAGTGATGGGGTTGTTACAAGAAACAAAGCCAGACTTTTGGCCAAAGGCTATTCACAGCAAGAAGGAATAGACTATGATGAAACTTTTGCTCCAGTTGCAAGATTGGAGGCAATAAGAATCTTTCTAGCATATGCTTCTCACAAGAAATTCAAGGTTTTTCAGATGGATGTGAAGAGTGCTTTTCTGAATGGAAAACTTGAAGAAGAAGTGTTTGTTGAACAACCACCAGGATTTGTAGATCCCAAGCATCCAGATTATGTCTACAGGCTTGACAAGGCACTCTATGGACTTAAACAGGCACCAAGAGCATGGTATGAAACTCTGGCTCAATTTCTTTTAGAAAGTGGGTTCCACAGAGGTACAATTGATAAAACCTTGTTCTATTTCAATCTTGGTAGTGATCTGTTATTAGTTCAAATATATGTTGATGACATAATCTTTGGATCTACTAATGATAAACTCTGTAAGAAGTTTGCTAAACTCTTGCAGTCTAGGTATCAAATGAGCATGATGGGAGAGCTTAGTTATTTTCTAGGGCTACAGGTGAAGCAAACAGATGATGGAATTTTTATCAATCAAGCAAAATATACCAGAAATATTCTAAAGAAATTTGGCATGCTTGACTGCTCATCTGCCACAACTCCTATGGCAACAGCAACAAAGTTGGATAGAGACACAGGCTCATCAGTGGATATGACAAACTATAGAGGAATGATTGGGTCACTTCTTTATCTAATAGCTAGCAGACCTGACATCATGTATGCAACATGTCTTTGTGCAAGATTTCAGGCAGATCCAAGAGAACCACATCTAACAGCTGTGAAGAGAATCTTCAAATATCTTAAGGGAACCATAACTTTAGGCTTGTGGTATCCAAGAGAATCAGACTTCCAGCTTCTTGGTTACTCTGATGCAGACTTTGCAGGCTGTAAGATAGACAGAAAAAGTACTAGTGGAAGTTGTCAATTTCTTGGTGATAGAATTGTTTCTTGGTACAGCAAGAAACAGAAATCAATCTCTACATCTACAGCTGAAGCAGAGTACATTGCTGCTGGTAGCTGTTGTGCACAGATTCTGTGGATGAAGAATCAATTACTGGATTATGGATTGAGGTACAGTAAAATACCTATTTACTGTGATAATTAAAGTGCTATTGCTATGACAGGTAATCCAGTACAGCATTCAATGACCAAGCACATCAGCATAAGGTACCATTTTATCAGAGAACATGTAGAAGAAGGAAACATTGAGCTTCATTTTGTGTCTACAGAACAACAGCTTGCAGATATCTTCACCAAGCCATTGAGTGAAGAAGTATTTACAAGGCTGGTAAATGAACTAGGAATGGTCTCTAGTTTTGACTAGAGATATTGGTTAGACTCAAAACTCTACTTATGTACTGTGTTGCTCATATTTCTGTGGTATGTTAATCTCTGATATGCAAACTCTGCTCAATGAATGTTAAACTCTGGTAGCATGCTTTTAAGTCATACACTGTCAACTGTTGAATAAACTCTGAGAAACTCTGATAATGTTTCTTTCTGAACATAAACACCGATGAAGATACATGTATGAAATATTATTCTCAGTAATTAGTCATGAATCTTTCTGAGTTATCTGTGATCTAATCTTAAACTGTGCAGAAAGTTAACACAGCATGATACTGTTCTATATTTATAGCATCACTTACTTTATTTATCCTAAACTCTGAGTCTGTAAATACTGTGTGCATTGCCTCTCATAAATAATTTCTGATGTTGATGAGCTCTAAACTCTGTTCTTTTCTGATGATAAATTTGATTTTGTTATTAGAATAACCCCAAAGCTAAACTATATAGATTTTTAGAACTCCTTTGAGATCATGTTTGTAACTAGGACGATCCAGGAACTTACTGGTACATAGTAATGGCTAAAATTCTCTAATTTTTGGTGACTAGTCGAAAGCTAGGAAGACCCAAGAACTTATCAAATTGATAAGGGCTAAAATTATAGGATTTTTGGTGACTAGTTTCAACCTCTGATTACTGGAGAAAGTAAAAAAAATAATTAAAATTTGGGGGTTATAGGTTAATTATTACTGTATATAAACTATTTAATACAGAGTTTAGCATTCATCATATATTCAGTGTTTACTATGAGAGTTTGTGCATCCAGTGTTTATTGATTTATTTTATGGATTTCATGAAATACTAGATGCTCTAAATACTGATCTAGTAAACTCTGCTCTACACACACGTATATTCACAATTGTGCAGTGTTTGAAAGGATAACAGTAATTAAAATGGAGAATTGATAAACACTGATGGATTTTATTGAGTACTCTAAGGTAATATTTTATTTCAGACAGAATATATACTTGGAGTACACAAAGAGTTTTTGACATTTGCATATTGTAAGAACCCAGATTTTCGGTAGAATTAAAACTTTTCTTATTAAGAATAAGTATATGCATGAATAGTGTTTGTCATGCGTGAATAGTGATTTTGGTGGATGAATAGTGATGTTGAGGATTAAGAAAATTTTTCATGTCATCTATGTACGAGACATAGGATGGATATTCTGAAGTCATATTAGTGATCTACAGAACAAATAAGTGTATGCAAAGACGATCGGAATTCAGAAATTCCAATTTGTATTTCAGTGTAATATTTGACCGAGCAGTGAATTATATATTATTATATTCAAGAAATGAGATATTAAATTTGAGTAAGCAAGGATTTAATATGTTAGAATTTTATTATATTGGATTTGAGGATTTAGAACGTAAACCACTGAGACAGTGAAACGAACGTTCTAGAAATCGCTGAGACTTTTCAACGAGATTAAAAGATAAAGCGAACGAATTATGGAATTTGGATTTAGTTCATTAAGAGATTAAATATCCTACATGATCATCAAGAGAATTATATCAAGTAGATTGGATGATTTAATCAAAGATTGAATCAAGAGCAATTAGGAATTTAAGTGATTAAAACACTTAAATCATTTCAAGAAATAAAACAACTAGCAAGGCTTCCCCAAGACTCTTTGCACAAGTCCCAAGGTGAGTACACAGCCATACACATCTATAATATCTAGATATTATCCAAGGCAATCACTTTATGCATTATTGTCCAAGAGAAAAGCAAGCAAACTCCACTCTCTCCATTTTTCTCAAACTGCCCAGCAGCACCTCCTCTCAGTAAAACGGGCCTAGAGCCTTCATTACTCAATGAAATTTTGTGGTCTTTATATGGTTAGAAATCTGTTAAGATGCTCTACAACTTTCCTTTAGAAGCCTCGTTCAGAAAAGATCGGTAAGGGCCTCGTTTTTCATGATCTTTCAGTTCAGTTTTAAGGGCTCCGAATTACTAACTTGATTTTCTTGATTTCTCTTGATGATCTAAGCATGTCTAAGGCTAGTTGAGGGCTAATCAAGGCTTGTAAAGGTCATACAAACATCAAGGAAGGTAATCCTCTTTTGAAACCCTAGCTCTTAGTTTGAGTTTTGATGAATTAGATGAGTTATAAAGATTTGATGCATGTTTAGAGCATTAGTGTTATGAGTGGGCTTTGATAATTGTTAAAAGTGGTTCCATGAATGTTAAGGCAGTTCTTGACCTTAGTTTAATGATAAATAACATGTTTGGGTTGTTTGGAGTGGATGGTATGATATTTGGAGTATTTGGAATTTTGGATTATTCGATTTATAGCCGTCGTAATGACGAATTTTTGTTAGAACTTTAAGACAGTCCCTACCCGAGACCTTGAACTTCTGACCTTAAATCACCACTTCCAGGAACTTGTAGTTCTTGACTCATAGATCATTTTGGCGAAAGAATCGTAGCATTCTGATTTACGGTTTAGTAGAAATGGCCAAATTCGTAAAAGTGGTTCGATCGCGTAAGTGCTAAGTTCATGACTTCAATTGAACCCCTTAATGAAACAGTTTTGGTGGCAAATCGAGTTTATTAAATACTAGATATCATAAGGTGTATGTGTGTGACGGAATCACCTCGAAAGAGTAAACGGTTGATTTTATAGAAAAGTTTAAGTCGAGGTCGCGTAAGTGAAAACCACTGAAAACGAGACTTAGAAACCAACGTTCTAAATGGTTAAGTATAACTTGGAATTGCGGATGGATTTTGAACCAAACTTATAATGTAAGTATTTGACGACCAACATGGACATAGTATGAGCCTATAACGAGCCAGTAATGCCTTGGTTGTGTTTCGCTTGCGTGTTTAAGCATTGAGTTACAAGCGGATTAATTATGCGTTTTCTTTGACCTTGTCTAGATGGACCGACATCGTCGCGAGCCCTATCGTATCTCGAGTACCAGGCAAGTCTTCTAAACCATACTTTGTAGTATTGGTTCTATAATCCTGTTTTTCCATGTGTTGTGTTATACAGTTTTGCAGTTACTGCTTATATTGCCACACACATATATATATATATATAGTTGGCCTTCTGATTCACATATAAGTTGAGATGAGTTATTATGAACCAGTGTATCTTGTAGCTCTAAGTATAAGAGCATACTTATTGTGTTCGACTCTAAACCGGGAGTCGGTATTTTGATATATATGAATAGTCGTGGAAACCCGGAGGGATTCCAGCGGCAAAGTGCTATGTATTCTGAGGAATGTTATTTAGTATCATTATTATAATTTCAAAAAGTATTTATTACTTGGTAAAGATTCGAGGATTGATATTTGAGTATTATCTCACTTGAGGAATATTAATCAAATATTATTTCATTAAGAGTATTATTGAATATTTTACGATATACGATGCAAGGTATATGCATAGTTGTTTTGACTTAATATATTGTCATACTTGAAGTGTGATTTTTAATTAGACGACTTATAGACTAGAGGTCATCTAGTAGCTATAAGCCGGGTTTATGATAGCCCTTAGTATAGGGCATATGTTTCGACTAATTTGTTACGAACCGCGAGGCGGTATATCGTATACGTATTACAATTATTTTCTGAGTATTATTTATTTAATAAATAATGTTCGAGGATTATAATTACATGGAAAATGTCGTTTCAAATATTTATTTAAAGTATGATTTCATAATCATACGTGAGTTATTTATTTAAATGAATCTTAATTCGGATTTTCATTTAAATGTTTCTAGTTATCTTTAGATGACTATTTACTTAATGAATATTATTCTAAATATTCATTTAAAGTTTTCCTTATTATTAATAAGGGTTGTTTATTTGACGAACATTATTTCGAATATTCATTTAAAGTTAATGAATATTATTTTGGATATTCATTTAAATACTTTATCATTATTATTAAGGGCTATTTAATTGATGACTATTATTTTGAATATTAATTTAAAGGTAATGAATATTATTTCGGATATTCATTTAAAGGTTTCCAATAATCGTTAATAATTATCAAATTACTGAATATTATTTTTGAATATTCATTTCAAGATTTAGTTGTGATAATTTTATTTAAAAATATTGTTTATGCAGATATGAGTCAATAAATATTATTGGAATATTTAATTAATACTTTCAAGAATATTGTGAATAACTCAGATTACTTAAAAGCATATTTGACTTCAATAATCATGAAGTATATCTCTGAGATATAGTAAAAGGCTCTTGAATACTTTCGATCTTCTGGGTTTTCCCTAAATAACGTTGAGCACCTAATCTATGTTGCTTAACAACGATTTTCCAAAAGTATTATAAGGTTTCCCTGATGATCGTAAATCAACTCCTAGCCTGCAATGGCATCGCTTTCCTTCAAAACTGGGCAACCCTATTTGAGAAATTCTATTTTACCTGACTTTTGAGTCACGAAAATTGTCGAGAGCTTATTTTGAGCCCAGTTATCATGAGTCATGGGACTCTGGCTACTTCCTCAACACTCGAGGAGTAGGATTGCTGTAACAAGTGTTAATCCATTAACGAGCTACCGCTCGGGAAAAAATTTTCCTTTCCAATTAGATACAACTACTTTGTGGAGTTGTATCAACGAGTTATTACTCGGGGAAAAGGAGGACGAACTTTACGTTTCAGAGTCATGGATTTTAGTCGGACTAGGAGTATGTGTGTATGAGGCTGTGAATCAGTCCATCACTGATAATCGTGTAAGAGGTCGTGGGACGGTCTGTCATTATTAAAAGGGGTCCGAGTTGCGCCGGTCCCGACTATGCCCAACCGTTGGCGGGAGATCAAGAGGGCGGTAGACAAGTAAATCCGTCAGTTCTTCCATCTACATGTAGAGAAACAAAATTTGGAGATGCACAACTTATGACTGATCATCGTAAGGTTGTGACATCTGGCGCGAGATACTCCAGTATTAGTTCATCATCCAATTTGGATATTTTCTACAACATTATCGAGAACACCCCATCGGAAAGCTACGGGCTGGGTGACTGGTAAGTGTTGGCAGAGTCGAAAAGGTTATATTGGTCTACTTTGAACCTCATCCTTTTATAATATACTAGAACTTGTTCATTTCAAAGTAGAGGTTGATTTCAAAAGATGATATTGATTTTCCTTATCATTCAAATCATATTGAAAACTTGTTCATCTCACACTTGATAAAGATTACAGATATATTATGAAAGATGATATACTTATATTGATTTTCTGCTTATCTTCTTTTAAGAGCAGATATTTTGACGGAAAGGTTATTAATATGATTATGAACTTATCTTGTTCATTTAATGATTATTTTAATCATTATACTTTCCCTATTGAGATTTTTGGGTACAGATATTTCATGGTTGATAGTAAGTATCTGTGGTATTTCGAAAACCCCAAGTATATGATGGGATATTTTGTGAACTCTATTAACCACTTGCTGAGCAATTCTTTCGCTCATACTTGTTTGTTTTATATACTAGCCTTTCAGAAAGAGGTAAACGAATGAGGATTATCTGCATAGCTCGGAAGAAGCAGGCAGACTACCCTTATGAAGAAGACAGGATCCAGAACATCTATAGCTGGAGTAAGTTACATGTAGGTTATTAATGTGTAATATATATCACATTGTATAGAGTAAAACTAGTTGCGGGTATACTTCTCAACGAAGCTATACTAGCGGAATAAGATTTGTAAGACACGATGTAATTTGATTCAATGGATGTAATGAAGTGAGTAATGTAAAGACTTTAGTTCTTGTTTCTAGCCCTATAACCTATAAGATGCTTGGTAGTTGGGGTCTCAATGATGTATTTCAGTTATTCAATGATTACAGATGGATTAATGTTGTTAAACAGGTGAATTGTTAATGAGGATTTCCGCGTGACGACCAAATCCCTGACCCCAGATTTGGGGTTGTTACAGAAATGGTATCAGAGCTGAGGTTATAGTAAACTAGAAACGAGAGTGAGTAGGAGTGTGTATAGTTATGTGAGAACGTCAGAACTCATGTAGAGTTCATGTTGGACTATTGGATATAGTACCAACGGTTAAATTAAGAGATTGCTACGTTGAAGAATATGATGATGTAGAACTCGCTTCTTGTGGTGAAGAATATCTACCAAAGAATGCTTAGAGACAAGTATTGGTCGACAGGGGCATAGATCGCCCGAGACATGAATTTAAAATGATTTGAGGGGATTCATGAATGCAGTTATGTATTCCCCGAACTATAGGAAATTTTCAAAATGATGATGAAGGATAGAAAGTTGACATCGAATATTGTGGTAGAGAGGGTTGAGATACCGAATATGCCAGACCCCGAGGCCTCCGAGCAGACACATAATGATGCGCTCCTTGAGATGGACGCTGACCCGATAGAGGAGGATCCAAAGGAGGATCTAGAGGAGGACCTCATGGAAGGTCAAGGGAATAATCTTGTAGAGAACGAGCCGATTGATAAAGATGTGATATGTTTACTTGAGGACCGAAAGAGTCCTTAAAGAGTGATTAAGTGACAAGACAAGAATTTGGAGTCGATTATGATTCATTAGGAGATATAATGAAGTGAATGGAGTAGAGTTTTAAGAATATATGAGATAGGGGTGGTATCAACTGTTGCCCACGACTGGATCGTTGGGAACTTGGCTGTTGATTTGATTGGAATAAATACAAGGACAAATGAGTAGAGGACCCGGCTGATGGCCGAGGAGGAAACTACGAGGATAGAAGAGGAAACTACGAGGATAGAACTGAGAAGCCAGAGTCATATCCGGGTACTGCCGGTTTTGATGACTGACTAGTTATAAAGTAATGTTCCCTTTAAGTGAGGGGGTTAAGTAAACTGACTGTTGATAATATAGACTACTCGGACGTATATGTAGCAGGAAAATGTGGCATGTTCCGTGTGAAACTTTGGTTTTCCCTTCTATGGGAGGTGTATATTTGGTTCCTTTCTAGTGGTTAAACCTCCAACTTTATGTCGATTATTCCGTTATTATGACTGCTTAAGATTCTACCTATTTGGATGTTCATAGAATTGTTCTTCAGGTTTCGAAATTGATTTCCTACTATTAACAGTGGATAAATAGACTGACCAAATTTCCCTGATATTGGGAAGAGATTCGACAATTTTTTGGCAAACCTTGTCTTTCTGATTATCAGAGAATATCGCCAAAGAGAGTGAAAACTAGAGCAAACCTGGTCGATTGGTTAAGGTAACCGCCATATGGGTTGGTGGACAGACCCAAATTGTTAAAATGGATTGTAGAGATAAAATGATGAAGTTGAGATTGGACGGTAAAGATGAAATATAATTAAGGACAAAGACGGACTAAGCAGCTCCGGGATTGACTTAAATGAAAAGGTTATCATGCCAAAAGTATTAAGCTTATGTGGCACACGGGATTGATATAGGAAAAAGGAATATAGGATATAAAGATGATGGAAATAGATACCGGATTTAAGCATGTATTTTCTAATGATCTTCCGGAATACCGCCTATTCGAAGGATAGAATTCACCATTACCGTAGGCGACACCTATATCGACGTCTTTGTGTGGAATGGAACGTTGCTTGAGATGATTGCGCCAAATTGGGTATAACTCTCTACGATTATAAATGCTGATGGTTGAGATTGTGGTGACTAGTACGAGTCAATAATGGCGTAAGTTATCGAGCACTCTAAGGTGTGCATGTAGAAGAAAACTTTAGAATCAAACGATTATCCGCCAGATGAGCCGACATAGATGTTGGCAGTAACTTCCCCATTTGTAAATCGGTTTGATTACCTCCCCAATTTATGAATTATATGATATCCTCCAAGAGAGAATTTCTTAGGAAGGATATAATTTCTCTTATAAGCTATATTGCCATACTTGTGTTTACCCGTGCTGGGTTTTAATTGTGACAGAGGCTGTCATGATACCTACTTTCACGTAATTCTGAAGCCTGTCTATTGATGTTATTTAAACTTTCACTTTCCTTCAATAATGAATAATCTTGTGGTGATACAACACTACTTGCTTGTGATATATACCAGTATCTTTCTGGATATTCTTTACTTTTGGAATCACACCTTAGAATTTTCTTCAAGGTGTCCCTTTGAGAATTATTTGTCGAAAGACGATAATTTATTAACTTAAGTTCAAGTTGATTCCTATTTCTCTTCTTCCACTGAGACGAACAACCATATTCTTATAGGGGCCACAAGGACTATCTGTCTATGTGATAGAAGTCTGATGGGACGCCATCACTTGTGTGTTGTGAAATACAAGAAGGCTAATTACCTTTAGTAATGCCTTAACTAAGGCACGCAACGTTAGTTCTTTTGATCATATTGATCTCTTGGTAAATTCCCTTATCTCAAATAAGATTTCTTTCAAAGCTCATAATCCTAGGATCACCATTGTGTGACATTTGTCTTGATATGGCAGCTATCTTTTCAAAGCTCCATGATTCTTGCTATCTCTAATGAATTCCAAGGGGAGGCCAACCAGGTCAGATAAGCGAAATTCGTTAATATAGATTAGATTCGCAATGGAATCGCCGAGGATAAGAGAGAGTCCCAAAGTGATTAGTATATCGGTGACATATCGAGGGATCAGTTTACTCCTTCTCAAGGAGGTCATGCAAATGAAAAGTTGGTCGAACCACATTTTGTAAGAAATGACAATATAATGTGAAACTTCAACGACATCGGTGCTCGATAGAAACACCATAGTTGAATTAAGATTATGGAAAGGTTATGTACGAATGGACACTAGCTCTGGTTTTGCAGAATAAGTATTGAGGATGAAGGGTTTAAAGGACCCCAGTGATCAACAGGTTCGATAACGTATTCCAATGAATCTACCTAGATTACCATCGAACCGAGAAATAGAAACTGTTATGGATTAACCCCAGTAGAAATGAAAGAGTAGCGAATCAGTGACAAGAATGCTGGGCAATACTATGATAAGACCCAGTGCATCACTGTGGGGAGCCTCAGTGTTGGTTGTGAGATAAAAATGGAATAATAAAAGTGTATATCGACTAACGAGAATTGAACTCGGGTTACCAGATTCAGAGTCTGATGTCCTGACCGCTAGACCATGGAACAAGTTTATCGGTAAGAGTAAAGACCTACTACCGAGGAGAAATGATTTTCTAAACCAGCTAAGAGGTTATATGTATTTTCCGAGATTGAATTGAGAACTGGATGCCACCAGTTAAAGATTAAACCCGAGGATATACCCAATACTGCGTTCGCAATAGGTATAGACACTGTGAGATTTTAGCAATGTCATTTGGGTGATTAATGCACCCGTAGTTTTTATGGATTTAGTGAATCAAGTGTTCAAGAAATTTTTAGATAATCTCGTTATTGTATTTATTGATGACATCCTGATATATCCAGAGGACGAACATTTAAGAATTGTTTTAGAGTTATTATGAGAAGAGCAGTTGCATGCCAATTTCTCAAAGTGTGAATTCTGGTTTAATGAAGCCCAATTTCTAAGACTTGTGGTTATTATCAAGGGAGTATTAATGGATCCCGCTAAAATAGAAGTTGTTTCAATTGGGAGAGACAAACTACATCCACAGAGGTGAGAAGTTTTATGGACCTGACAGGCTATTATAGGAAATTCGTGCAGGACCTTGCTAAGATAACAGCACCGTTGACACGATTTACGAGAAAGACTGAGAAGTTGGAATGGACTCCTAAGTGTGAGGAGAGTTTGCAAGAATTGAAAAAGAGGTTGGTGTCAGCCTAGTGTTGGCCCTACTAGATGATAAGGAAGACTTTGTGATATATAATGATGCATCTCATAAAAGTTTAGATTGTGTGCTGATACAGCACCGTAGAGTAAATGTGTATGCATTCAGACAGTTAAAAGAGTAAGAGACTAGATACGCACCCATAAATTGGAATTAGCAGCGATGGTTTTCGCTCTAAGAGATTTGGAAACATTATATGGACCATAAAAGCCTCAAGTATATACTATGCAGAAGGAAAGAGCAAGGAAAATTTTTCAAGAACGAGGGTAAAGTATGTGCCCGTTTACGTACGAACAGGAAATATATATTATAACCAATATTTTCTTACAATTGTTTCAAGGAGTATTATTAGAATTATTTTCTGGAAAATTTTACAGAGAAGATATATTTAAAGGTCGGTGTATTAAGACTTTATGTCATGATAGAGATCAAGATACGGCTATAAGATGCACTACCATTCAGGGGAGGCCAATGTGGTGGCCAATGCCTTAGTCAAAAGGAGAAAAGAGATGGATTCCGAAGATTCGGGAATTCAAGGATGAGATTTTGCACAAGACCCATAGTCCGAGATAATAGATGCACTTAGACGGTACCATAATGAATAGGGATACTACCTTGCGAGGCCGTTATTAAAAGAGTTATCGCTCTTCCTTGTGTTGGAGGGGGGCTGGCAAGATAAAGATATTGGAAACCGAGTTAATTCAACAAACCAAAGAGACAAAAGATTTTACCAGCAAACGGCTAGTGAAAGCCGAAGATGGATAGAGTTAGTACTGCTATTGTTAAGCTAAATGGCATGTTGAAGAATGACAAGCAAGTTCATATAGGTATATTTCTGCGCAAATAGGATAAAGAATATGAGATTGGAGATGTGTGATACTAAAGGTATTCTTGTGGAAATCATGGATACAAATGTTCAAGTGTTAAGGAGCAAGGTTTTCAAACTAATAAGGAATTGTGAGAATATCAAGATGTGGAAGAATCCACCTGGAAGTTGAAAGAGTGTAACAAAGGAAAAGTAACCCAGCTATTCCTAAACTGATTCCGGGACGGAATCCTTTTAAGGAGGGGAGACTGTAAGAACCCAGATTTTCGGTAGAATTAAAACTTTTCTTATTAAGAATAAGTATATGCATGAATAGTGTTTGTCATGCGTGAATAGTGATTTTGGTGGATGAATAGTGATTTTGAGGATTAAGAAAATTTTTCATGTCATCTATGTACGAGACATAGGATGGATATTCTGAAGTCATATTAGTGATCTACAGAACAAATAAGTGTATGCAAAGACGATCGAAATTCAGAAATTCCAATTTGTATTTCAGTGTAATATTTGACCGAGCAGTGAATTATATATTATTATATTCAAGAAATGAGATATTAAATTTGAGGAAGCAAGGATTTAATATGTTAGAATTTTATTATATTGGACTTGAGGATTTAGAATGTAAACCACTGAGACAGTGAAACGAACGTTCTAGAAATCGCTGAGACTTTTCAACGAGATTAAAAGATAAAGCGAACGAATTATGGAATTTGGATTTAGTTCATTAAGAGATTAAATATCCTACATGATCATCAAGAGAATTATATCAAGTAGATTGGATGATTTAATCAAAGATTGAATCAAGAGCAATTAGGAATTTAAGTGATTAAAACACTTAAATCATTTCAAGAAATAAAACAACTAGCAAGGCTTCCCCAAGACTCTTTGCACAAGTCCCAAGGTGAGTACACAGCCATACACATCTATAATATCTAGATATTATCCAAGGCAATCACTTTACGCATTATTGTCCAAGAGAAAAGCAAGCAAACTCCACTCTCTCCATTTTTCTCAAACTGCCCAGCAGCACCTCCTCTCAGTAAAACGGGCCTAGAGCCTTCATTACTCAATGAAATTTTGTGGTCTTTATATGGTTAGAAAGCTGTTAAGATGCTCTACAACTTTCCTTTAGAAGCCTCGTTCAGAAAAGATCGGTAAGGGCCTCGTTTTTCATGATCTTTCAGTTCGGTTTTAAGGGCTCCGAATTACTAACTTGATTTTCTTGATTTCTCTTGATGATCTAAGCATGTCTAAGGCTAGTTGAGGGCTAATCAAGGCTTGTAAAGGTCATACAAACATCAAGGAAGGTAATCCTCTTTTGAAACCCTAGCTCTTAGTTTGAGTTTTGATGAATTAGATGAGTTATAAAGATTTGATGCATGTTTAGAGCATTAGTGTTATGAGTGGGCTTTGATAATTGTTAAAAGTGGTTCCATGGATGTTAAGGCAGTTCTTGACCTTAGTTTAATGATAAATAACATGTTTGGGTTGTTTGGAGTGGATGGTATGATATTTGGAGTATTTGGAATTTTGGATTATTCGATTTATAGCCGTCGTAATGACGAATTTTTGTTAGAACTTTAAGACAGTCCCTACCCGAGACCTTGAACTTCTGACCTTAAATCACCACTTCCATGAACTTGTAGTTCTTGACTCATAGATCATTTTGGCGAAAGAATCGTAGCATTCTGATTTACGGTTTAGTAGAAATGGCCAAATTCGTAAAAGTGGTTCGATCGCGTAAGTGCTAAGTTCATGACTTCAATTGAACCCCTTAATGAAACAGTATTGGTGGCAAATCGAGTTTATTAAATACTAGATATCATAAGGTGTATGTGTGTGAAGGAATCACCTCGAAAGAGTAAACGGTTGATTTTATAGAAAAGTTTAAGTCGAGGTCGCGTAAGTGAAAACCACTGAAAACGAGACTTAGAAACCAATGTTCTAAATGGTTAAGTATAACTTGGAATTGCGGATGGATTTTGAACCAAACTTATAATGTAAGTATTTGACGACCAATATGGACATAGTATGAGCCTATAACGAGCCAGTAATGCCTTGGTTGTGTTTCTCTTGCGTGTTTAAGCATTGAGTTACAAGCGGATTAATTATGCGTTTTCTTTGACCTTGTCTAGATGGACCGACATCGTCGCGAGCCCTATCGTATCTCGAGTACCAGGCAAGTGTTCTAAACCATACTTTGTAGTATTGGTTCTATAATCCTGTTTTTCCATGTGTTGTGTTATACAGTTTTGCAGTTACTGCTTATATTGCCACACACACACACACACACATATATATATATATATATATATATATATATATATATATATATATATATATATATATATAGTTGGCCTTCTGATTCACATATAAGTTGAGATGAGTTATTATGAACTAGTGTATCTTGTAGCTCTAAGTATAAGAGCATACTTATTGTGTTCGACTCTAAACCGGGAGTCGGTATTTTGATATATATGAATAGTCGTGGAAACTCGGAGGGATTCCAGCGGCAAAGTGCTATGTATTCTGAGGAATGTTATTTAGTATCATTATTATAATTTCAAAAAGTATTTATTACTTGGTAAAGATTCGAGGATTGATATTTGAGTATTATCTCACTTGAGGAATATTAATCAAATATTATTTCATTAAGAGTATTATTGAATATTTTACGATATACGATGCAAGGTATATGCATAGTTGTTTTGACTTAATATATTGTCATACTTGAAGTGTGATTTTTAATTAGACGACTTATAGACTAGAGGTCATCTAGTAGCTATAAGCCGGGTTTATGATAGCCCTTAGTATAGGGCATATGTTTCGACTAATTTGTTACGAACCGCGAGGCGGTATATCGTATACGTATTACAATTATTTTCTGAGTATTATTTATTTAATAAATAATGTTCGAGGATTATAATTACATGGAAAATGTCGTTTCAAATATTTATTTAAAGTATGATTTCATAATCATACGTGAGTTATTTATTTAAATGAATCTTAATTCGGATTTTCATTTAAATGTTTCTAGTTATCTTTAGATGACTATTTACTTAATGAATATTATTCTAAATATTCATTTAAAGTTTTCCTTATTATTAATAAGGGTTGTTTATTTGACGAACATTATTTCGAATATTCATTTAAAGTTAATGAATACTATTTTGGATATTCATTTAAATACTTTATCATTATTATTAAGGGCTATTTAATTGATGACTATTATTTTGAATATTAATTTAAAGGTAATGAATATTATTTCGGATATTCATTTAAAGGTTTCCAATAATCGTTAATAATTATCAAATTACTGAATATTATTTTTGAATATTCATTTCAAGATTTAGTTGTGATAATTTTATTTAAAAATATTGTTTATGCAGATATGAGTCAATAAATATTATTGGAATATTTAATTAATACTTTCAAGAATATTGTGAATAACTCAGATTACTTAAAAGCATATTTGACTTCAATAATCATGAAGTATATCTCTGAGATATAGTAAAAGGCTCTTGAATACTTTCGATCTTCTGGGTTTTCCATAAATAACGTTGAGCACCTAATCTATGTTGCTTAACAACGATTTTCCAAAAGTATTATAAGGTTTCCCTGATGATCGTAAATCAACTCCTAGCCTGCAATGGCGTCGCTTTCCTTCAAAACTGGGCAACCCTATTTGAGAAATTCTATTTTACCTGACTTTTGAGTCACGAAAATTGTCGAGAGCTTATTTTGAGCCCAGTTATCATGAGTCATGGGACTCTGGCTACTTCCTCAACACTCGAGGAGTAGGATTGCTGTAACAAGTGTTAATCCATTAACGAGCTACCGCTCGGGAAATATTGGTAAATTTTCCTTTCCAATTAGATACAACTACTTTGTGGAGTTGTATCAACGAGTTATTACTCGGGGAAAAGGAGGACGAACTTTACGTTTCAGAGTCATGGATTTTACTCGGACTAGGAGTATGTGTGTATGAGGCTGTGAATCAGTCCATCACTGATAATCGTGTAAGAGGCCGTGGGACGGTCTATCATTATTAAAAGGGGTCCGAGTTGCGCCGGTCCCGACTATGCCCAACCGTTGGCGGGAGATCAAGAGGGCGGTAGACAAGTAAATCCGTCAGTTCTTCCATCTACATGTAGAGAAACAAAATTTGGAGATGCACAACTTATGACTGATCATCGTAAGGTTGTGACATCTGGCGCGAGATACTCCAGTATTAGTTCATCATCCAATTTGGATATTTTCTACAACATTATCGAGAACACCCCATCGGAAAGCTACGGGCTGGGTGACTGGTAAGTGTTGGCAGAGTCGAAAAGGTTATATTGGTCTACTTTGAACCTCATCCTTTTATAATATACTAGAACTTGTTCATTTCAAAGTAGAGGTTGATTTCAAAAGATGATATTGATTTTCCTTATCATTCAAATCATATTGAAAACTTGTTCATCTCACACTTGATAAAGATTACAGATATATTATGAAAGATGATATACTTATATTGATTTTCTGCTTATCTTCTTTTAAGAGCAGATATTTTGACGGAAAGGTTATTAATGTGATTATGAACTTATCTTGTTCATTTAATGATTATTTTAATCATTATACTTTCCCTATTGAGATTTTTGGGTACAGATATTTCATGGTTGATAGTAAGTATCTGTGGTATTTCGAAAACCCCAAGTATATGATGAGATATTTTGTGAACTCTATTAACCACTTGCTGAGCAATTCTTTCGCTCATACTTGTTTGTTTTATATACTAGCCTTTCAGAAAGAGGTAAACGAATGAGGATTATCTGCATAGCTCGGAAGAAGCAGGCAGACTACCCTTATGAAGAAGACAGGATCCAGAACATCTATAGCTGGAGTAAGTTACATGTAGGTTATTAATGTGTAATATATATCACATTGTATAGAGTAAAACTAGTTGCGGGTATACTTCTCAACGAAGCTATACTAGCGGGATAAGATTTGTAAGACACGATGTAATTTGATTCAATGGATGTAATGAAGTGAGTAATGTAAAGACTTTAGTTCTTGTTTCTAGCCCTATAACCTATAAGATGCTTGGTAGTTGGGGTCTCAATGATGTATTTCAGTTATTCAATGATTACAGATGGATTAATGTTGTTAAACAGGTGAATTGTTAATGAGAATTTCCGCGTGACGACCAAATCCCTGACCCTAGATTTGGGGTTGTTACAGAAATGGTATCAGAGCTGAGGTTATAGTAAACTAGAGACGAGAGTAAGTAGGAGTGTGTATAGTTATGTGAGAACGTCAGAACTCATGTAGAGTTCATGTTGGACTATTGGATATAGTACCAACGGTTAAATTAAGAGATTGCTACGTTGAAGAATATGATGATGTAGAACTCGCTTCTTGTGGTGATGAATATCTACCAAAGAATGCTTAGAGACAAGTATTGGTCGACAGGGGCATAGATCGCCCGAGACATGAATTTAAAATGATTTGAGGGGATTCATGAATGCAGTTATGTATTCCCCGAACTATAGGAAATTTTCAAAATGATGATGAAGGATAGAAAGTTGACATCGAATATTGTGGTAGAGAGGGTTGAGATACCGAATATGCCAGACCCCGAGGCCTCTGAGCAGACACATAATGATGCGCTCCTTGAGATGGACGCTGACCCGATAGAGGAGGATCAAGAGGAGGATCTAGAGGAGGACCTCATGGAAGGTCAAGGGAATAATCTTGTAGAGAACGAGCCGATTGATAAAGATGTGATATGTTTACTTGAGGACCGAAAGAGTCCTTAAAGAGTGATTAAGTGACAAGACAAGAATTTGGAGTCGATTATGATTCATCAGGAGATATGATGAAGTGAATGGAGTAGAGTTTTAAGAATAGATGAGATAGGGGTGGTATCAACTGTTGCCCACGACTGGATCGTTGGGAACTTGGCTGTTGATTTGATTGGAATAAATACAAGGACAAATGAGTAGAGGACCCGGCTGATGGCCGAGGAGGAAACTACGAGGATAGAAGAGGAAACTACGAGGATAGAACTGAGAAGCCAGAGTCATATCCGGGTACTGCCGGTTTTGATGAATGACTAGTTATAAAGTAATGTTCCCTTTAAGTGAGGGGGTTAAGTAAACTGACTGTTGATAATATAGACTACTCGGACGTATATGTAGCAGGAAAATGTGGCATGTTCCGTGTGAAACTTTGGTTTTCCCTTCTATGGGAGGTGTATATTTGGTTCCTTTCTAGTGGTTAAACCTCCAACTTTATGTCGATTATTCCGTTATTATGACTGCTTAAGATTCTACCTATTTGGATGTTCATAGAATTGTTCTTCAGGTTTCGAAATTGATTTCCTAGTATTAATAGTGGATAAATAGACTGACCAAATTTCCCTGATATTGGGAAGAGATTCGACAATTTTTTGGCAAACCTTGTCTTTCTGATTATCAGAGAATATCGCCAAAGAGAGTGAAAACTAGAGCAAACCTGGTCGATTGGTTAAGGTAACCGCCATATGGGTTGGTGGACAGACCCGAATTGTTAAAATGGATTGTAGAGATAAAATGATGAAGTTGAGATTGGACGGTAAAGATGAAATATAATTAAAGACAAAGACGGACTAAGCAGCTCCGGGATTGACTTAAATGAAAAGGTTATCATGCCAAAAGTATTAAGCTTATGTGGCACACGGGATTGATATAGGAAAAAGGAATATAGGATATAAAGATGATGGAAATAGATACCGAATTTAAGCATGTATTTTCTAACGATCTTCCGGAATACCGCCTATTCGAAGGATAGAATTCACCATTACCGTAGGCGACACCTATATCGACGTCTTTGTGTGGAATGGAACGTTGCTTGAGATGATTGCGCCAAATTGGGTATAACTCTCTACGATTATAAATGCTGATGGTTGAGATTGTGGTGACTAGTACGAGTCAATAATGGCGTAAGTTATCGAGCACTCTAAGGTGTGCATGTAGAAGAAAACTTTAGAATCAAACGATTATCCGCCAGATGAGCCGACATAGATGTTGGCAGTAACTTCCCCATTTGTAAATCGGTTTGATTACCTCCCCAATTTATGAATTATATGATATCCTCCAAGAGAGAATTTCTTAGGAAGGATATAATTTCTCTTATAAGCTATATTTCCATACTTGTGTTTACCCGTGCTGGGTTTTAATTGTGACAGAGGCTGTCATGATACCTACTTTCACGTAATTCTGAAGCCTGTCTATTGATGTTATTTAAACTTTCACTTTCCTTCAATAATGAATAATCTTGTGGTGATACAACACTACTTGCTTGTGATATATACCAGTATCTTTCTGGATATTCTTTACTTTTGGAATCACACCTTAGAATTTTCTTCAAGGTGTCCCTTTGAGAATTATTTGTCGAAAGACGATAATTTATTAACTTAAGTTCAAGTTGATTCCTATTTCTCTTCTTCCACTGAGACGAACAACCATATTCTTATAGGGGCCACAAGGACTATCTGTCTATGTGATAGAAGTCTGATGGGACGCCATCACTTGTGTGTTGTGAAATACAAGAAGGCTAATTACCTTTAGTAATGCCTTAACTAAGGCACGCAACGTTAGTTCTTTTGATCATATTGATCTCTTGGTAAATTCCCTTATCTCAAATAAGATTTCTTTCAAAGCTCATAATCCTAGGATCAACATTGTGTGACATTTGTCTTGATATGGCAGCTATCTTTTCAAAGCTCCATGATTCTTGCTATCTCTAATGAATTCCAAGGGGAGGCCAACCAGGTCAGATAAGCGAAATTCGTTAATATAGATTAGATTCGCAATGGAATCGCCGAGGATAAGAGAGAGTCCCAAAGTGATTAGTATATCGGTGACATATCGAGGGAATCAGTTTACTCCTTCTCAAGGAGGTCATGCAAATGAAAAGTTGGTCGAACCACATTTTGTAAGAAATGACAATATAATGTGAAACTTCAACGACATCGGTGCTCGATAGAAACACCATAGTTGAATTAAGATTATGGAAAGGTTATGTACGAATGGACACTAGCTCTGGTTTTGCAGAATAAGTATTGAGGATGAAGGGTTTAAAGGACCCCAGTGATCAACAGGTTCGATAACGTATTCCAATGAATCTACCCAGATTACCATCGAACCGAGAAATAGAAACTGTTATGGATTAACCCCAGTAGAAATGAAAGAGTAGCGAATCAGTGACAAGAATGCTGGGCAATACTATGATAAGACCCAGTGCATCACTGTGGGGAGCCTCAGTGTTGGTTGTGAGATAAAAATGGAATAATAAAAGTGTATATCGACTAACGAGAATTGAACTCGGGTTACCAGATTCAGAGTCTGATGTCCTGACCGCTAGACCATGGAACAAGTTTATCGGTAAGAGTAAAGACCTACTACCGAGGAGAAATGATTTTCTAAACCAGCTAAGAGGTTATATGTATTTTCCGAGATTGAATTGAGAACTGGATGCCACCAGTTAAAGATTAAACCCGAGGATATACCCAATACTGCGTTCGCAATAGGTATAGACACTATGAGATTTTAGCAATGTCATTTGGGTGATTAATGCACCCGTAGTTTTTATGGATTTAGTGAATCAAGTGTTCAAGAAATTTTTAGATAATCTCGTTATTGTATTTATTGATGACATCCTGATATATCCAGAGGACGAACATTTAAGAATTGTTTTAGAGTTATTATGAGAAGAGCAGTTGCATGCCAATTTCTCAAAGTGTGAATTCTGGTTTAATGAAGACCAATTTCTAAGACTTGTGGTTATTATCAAGGGAGTACTAATGGATCCCGCTAAAATAGAAGTTGTTTCAATTGGGAGAGACAAACTACACCCACAGAGGTGAGAAGTTTTATGGACCTGACAGGCTATTATAGGAAATTCGTGCAGGACCTTGCTAAGATAACAGCACCGTTGACACGATTTACGAGAAAGACTGAGAAGTTGGAATGGACTCCTAAGTGTGAGGAGAGTTTGCAAGAATTGAAAAAGAGGTTGGTGTCAGCCCAGTGTTGGCCCTACCAGATGATAAGGAAGACTTTGTGATATATAATGATGCATCTCATAAAAGTTTAGATTGTGTGCTGATACAGCACCGTAGAGTAAATGTGTATGCATTCAGACAGTTAAAAGAGTAAGAGACTAGATACCCACCCATAAATTGGAATTAGCAGCGATGGTTTTCGCTCTAAGAGATTTGGAAACATTATATGGACCATAAAAGCCTCAAGTATATACTATGCAGAAGGAAAGAGCAAGGAAAATTTTTCAAGAACGAGGGTAAAGTATGTGCCCGTTTACGTACGAACAGGAAATATATATTATAACCAATATTTTCTTACAATTGTTTCAAGGAGTATTATTAGAATTATTTTCTGGAAAATTTTACAGAGAAGATATATTTAAAGGTCGGTGTATTAAGACTTTATGTCATGATAGAGATCAAGATACGACTATAAGATGCACTACCATTCAGGGGAGGCCAATGTGGTGGCCAATGCCTTAGTCAAAAGGAGAAAAGAGATGGATTCCGAAGATTCGGGAATTCAAGGATGAGATTTTGCACAAGACCCATAGTCCGAGATAATAGATGCACTTAGACGGTACCATAATGAATAGGGATACTACCTTGCGAGGCCGTTATTAAAAGAGTTATCGCTCTTCCTTGTGTTGGAAGGAGGCTGGCAAGATAAAGATATTGGAAACCGAGTTAATTCAACAAACCAAAGAGACAAAAGATTTTACCAGCAAACGGCTAGTGAAAGCCGAAGATGGATAGAGTTAGTACTGCTATTGTTAAGCTAAATGGCATGTTGAAGAATGACAAGCAAGTTCATATAGGTATATTTCTGCGCAAATAGGATAAAGAATATGAGATTGGAGATGTGTGATACTAAAGGTATTCTTGTGGAAATCATGGATACAAATGTTCAAGTGTTAAGGAGCAAGGTTTTCAAACTAATAAGGAATTGTGAGAATATCAAGATGTGGAAGAATCCACCTGGAAGTTGAAAGAGTGTAACAAAGGAAAAGTAACCCAGCTATTCCTAAACTGATTCCGGGACGGAATCCTTTTAAGGAGGGGAGACTGTAAGAACCCAGATTTTCGGTAGAATTAAAACTTTTCTTATTAAGAATAAGTATATGCATGAATAGTGTTTGTCATGCGTGAATAGTGATTTTGGTGGATGAATAGTGATTTTGAGGATTAAGAAAATTTTTCATGTCATCTATGTACGAGACATAGGATGGATATTCTGAAGTCATATTAGTGATCTACAGAACAAATAAGTGTATGCAAAGACGATCGAAATTCAGAAATTCCAATTTGTATTTCAGTGTAATATTTGACCGAGCAGTGAATTATATATTATTATATTCAAGAAATGAGATATTAAATTTGAGGAAGCAAGGATTTAATATGTTAGAATTTTATTATATTGGATTTGAGGATTTAGAACGTAAACCACTGAGACAGTGAAACGAACGTTCTAGAAATCGCTGAGACTTTTCAACGAGATTAAAAGATAAAGCGAACGAATTATGGAATTTGGATTTAGTTCATTAAGAGATTAAATATCCTACATGATCATCAAGAGAATTATATCAAGTAGATTGGATGATTTAATCAAAGATTGAATCAAGAGCAATTAGGAATTTAAGTGATTAAAACACTTAAATCATTTCAAGAAATAAAACAACTAGCAAGGCTTCCCCAAGACTCTTTGCACAAGTCCCAAGGTGAGTACACAGCCATACACATCTATAATATCTAGATATTATCCAAGGCAATCACTTTATGCATTATTGTCCAAGAGAAATGCAAGCAAACTCCACTCTCTCCATTTTTCTCAAACTGCCCAGCAGCACCTCCTCTCAGTAAAACGGGCCTAGAGCCTTCATTACTCAATGAAATTTTGTGGTCTTTATATGGTTAGAAAGCTGTTAAGATGCTCTACAACTTTCCTTTAGAAGCCTCGTTCAGAAAAGATCGGTAAGAGCCTCGTTTTTCATGATCTTTCAGTTCGGTTTTAAGGGCTCCGAATTACTAACTTGATTTTCTTGATTTCTCTTGATGATCTAAGCATGTCTAAGGCTAGTTGAGGGCTAATCAAGGCTTGTAAAGGTCATACAAACATCAAGGAAGGTAATCCTCTTTTGAAACCCTAGCTCTTAGTTTGAGTTTTGATGAATTAGATGAGTTATAAAGATTTGATGCATGTTTAGAGCATTAGTGTTATGAGTGGGCTTTGATAATTGTTAAAAGTGGTTCCATGGATGTTAAGGCAGTTCTTGACCTTAGTTTAATGATAAATAACATGTTTGGGTTGTTTGGAGTGGATGGTATGATATTTGGAGTATTTGGAATTTTGGATTATTCGATTTATAGCCGTCGTAATGACGAATTTTTGTTAGAACTTTAAGACAGTCCCTACCCGAGACCTTGAACTTCTGACCTTAAATCACCACTTCCATGAACTTGTAGTTCTTGACTCATAGATCATTTTGGCGAAAGAATCGTAGCATTCTGATTTACGGTTTAGTAGAAATGGCCAAATTCGTAAAAGTGGTTCGATCGCGTAAGTGCTAAGTTCATGACTTCAATTGAACCCCTTAATGAAACAGTTTTGGTGGCAAATCGAGTTTATTAAATACTAGATATCATAAGGTGTATGTGTGTGAAGGAATCACCTCGAAAGAGTAAACGGTTGATTTTATAGAAAAGTTTAAGTCGAGGTCGCGTAAGTGAAAACCACTGAACACGAGACTTAGAAACCAACGTTCTAAATGGTTAAGTATAACTTGGAATTGCGGATGGATTTTGAACCAAACTTATAATGTAAGTATTTGACGACCAATATGGACATAGTATGAGCCTATAACGAGCCAGTAATGCCTTGGTTGTGTTTCGCTTGCGTGTTTAAGCATTGAGTTACAAGCGGATTAATTATGCGTTTTCTTTGACCTTGTCTAGATGGACCGACATCGTCGCGAGCCCTATCGTATCTCGAGTACCAGGCAAGTGTTCTAAACCATACTTTGTAGTATTGGTTCTATAATCCTGTTTTTCCATGTGTTGTGTTATACAGTTTTGCAGTTACTGCTTATATATATATATATATATATATATATATATATATATATATATATATAGTTGGCCTTCTGATTCACATATAAGTTGAGATGAGTTATTATGAACCAGTGTATCTTGTAGCTCTAAGTATAAGAGCATACTTATTGTGTTCGACTCTAAACCGGGAGTCGGTATTTTGATATATATGAATAGTCGTGGAAACCCGGAGGGATTCCAGCGGCAAAGTGCTATGTATTCTGAGGAATGTTATTTAGTATCATTATTATAATTTCAAAAAGTATTTATTACTTGGTAAAGATTCGAGGATTGATATTTGAGTATTATCTCACTTGAGGAATATTAATCAAATATTATTTCATTAAGAGTATTATTGAATATTTTACGATATACGATGCAAGGTATATGCATGGTTGTTTTGACTTAATATATTGTCATACTTGAAGTGTGATTTTTAATTAGACGACTTATAGACTAGAGGTCATCTAGTAGCTATAAGCCGGGTTTATGATAGCCCTTAGTATAGGGCATATGTTTCGACTAATTTGTTACGAACCGCGAGGCGGTATATCGTATACGTATTACAATTATTTTCTGAGTATTATTTATTTAATAAATAATGTTCGAGGATTATAATTACATGGAAAATGTCGTTTCAAATATTTATTTAAAGTATGATTTCATAATCATACGTGAGTTATTTATTTAAATGAATCTTAATTCGGATTTTCATTTAAATGTTTCTAGTTATCTTTAGATGACTATTTACTTAATGAATATTATTCTAAATATTCATTTAAAGTTTTCCTTATTATTAATAAGGGTTGTTTATTTGACGAACATTATTTCGAATATTCATTTAAAGTTAATGAATATTATTTTGGATATTCATTTAAATACTTTATCATTATTATTAAGGGCTATTTAATTGATGACTATTATTTTGAATATTAATTTAAAGGTAATGAATATTATTTCGGATATTCATTTAAAGGTTTCCAATAATCGTTAATAATTATCAAATTACTGAATATTATTTTTGAATATTCATTTCAAGATTTAGTTGTGATAATTTTATTTAAAAATATTGTTTATGCAGATATGAGTCAATAAATATTATTGGAATATTTAATTAATACTTTCAAGAATATTGTGAATAACTCAGATTACTTAAAAGCATATTTGACTTCAATAATCATGAAGTATATCTTTGAGATATAGTAAAAGGCTCTTGAATACTTTCGATCTTCTGGGTTTTCCCTAAATAACGTTGAGCACCTAATCTATGTTGCTTAACAACGATTTTCCAAAAGTATTATAAGGTTTCCCTTATGATCGTAAATCAACTCCTAGCCTGCAATGGCGTCGCTTTCCTTCAAAACTTGGACACCCTATTTGAGAAATTCTATTTTACCTGACTTTTGAGTCACGAAAATTGTCGAGAGCTTATTTTGAGCCCAGTTATCATGAGTCATGGGACTCTGGCTACTTCCTCAACACTCGAGGAGTAGGATTGCTGTAACAAGTGTTAATCCATTAACGAGCTACCGCTCGGGAAATATTGGTAAATTTTCCTTTCCAATTAGATACAACTACTTTGTGGAGTTGTATCAACGAGTTATTACTCGGGGAAAAGGAGGACGAACTTTACGTTTCAGAGTCATGGATTTTACTCGGACTAGGAGTATGTGTGTATGAGGCTGTGAATCAGTCCATCACTGATAATCGTGTAAGAGGCCGTGGGACGGTCCATCATTATTAAAAGGGGTCCGAGTTGCGCCGGTCCCGACTATGCCCAACCGTTGGCGGGAGATCAAGAGGGCGGTAGACAAGTAAATCCGTTAGTTCTTCCATCTACATGTAGAGAAACAAAATTTGGAGATGCACAACTTATGACTGATCATCGTAAGGTTGTGACATCTGGCGCGAGATACTCCAGTATTAGTTCATCATCCAATTTGGATATTTTCTACAACATTATCGAGAACACCCCATCGGAAAGCTACGGGCTGGGTGACTGGTAAGTGTTGGCAGAGTCGAAAAGGTTATATTGGTCTACTTTGAACCTCATCCTTTTATAATATACTAGAACTTGTTCATTTCAAAGTAGAGGTTGATTTCAAAAGATGATATTGATTTTCCTTATCATTCAAATCATATTGAAAACTTGTTCATCTCACACTTGATAAAGATTACAGATATATTATGAAAGATGATATACTTATATTGATTTTCTGCTTATCTTCTTTTAAGAGCAGATATTTTGACGGAAAGGTTATTAATGTGATTATGAACTTATCTTGTTCATTTAATGATTATTTTAATCATTATACTTTCCCTATTGAGATTTTTGGGTACAGATATTTCATGGTTGATAGTAAGTATCTGTGGTATTTCGAAAACCCCAAGTATATGATGGGATATTTTGTGAACTCTATTAACCACTTGCTGAGCAATTCTTTTGCTCATACTTGTTTGTTTTATATACTAGCCTTTCAGAAAGAGGTAAACGAATGAGGATTATCTGCATAGCTCGGAAGAAGCAGGCAGACTACCCTTATGAAGAAGACAGGATCCAGAACATCTATAGCTGGAGTAAGTTACATGTAGGTTATTAATGTGTAATATATATCACATTGTATAGAGTAAAACTAGTTGCGGGTATACTTCTCAACGAAGCTATACTAGCGGGATAAGATTTGTAAGACACGTTGTAATTTGATTCAATGGATGTAATGAAGTGAGTAATGTAAAGACTTTAGTTCTTGTTTCTAGCCCTATAACCTATAAGATGCTTGGTAGTTGGGGTCTCAATGATGTATTTCAGTTATTCAATGATTACAGATGGATTAATGTTGTTAAACAGGTGAATTGTTAATGAGAATTTCCGCGTGACGACCAAATCCCTGACCCCGGATTTGGGGTTGTTACAGAAATGGTATCAGAGTTGAGGTTATAGTAAACTAGAAACGAGAGTGAGTAGGAGTGTGTATAGTTATGTGAGAACGTCAGAACTCATGTAGAGTTCATGTTGGACTATTGGATATAGTACCAACGATTAAGTTAAGAGATTGCTACGTTGAAGAATATGATGATGTAGAACTCGCTTCTTGTGGTGATGAATATCTACCAAAGAATGCTTAGAGACAAGTATTGGTCGACAGGGGCATAGATCGCCCGAGACATGAATTTAAAATGATTTGAGGGGATTCATGAATGCAGTTATGTATTCCCCGAACTATAGGAAATTTTCAAAATGATGATGAAGGATAGAAAGTTGACATCGAATATTGTGGTAGAGAGGGTTGAGATACCGAATATGCCAGACCCCGAGGCCTCCGAGCAGACACATAATGATGCGCTCCTTGAGATGGACGCTGACCCGATAGAGGAGGATCCAGAGGAGGATCTAGAGGAGGACCTCATGGAAGGTCAAGGGAATAATCTTGTAGAGAACGAGCCGATTGATAAAGATGTGATATGTTTACTTGAGGACCGAAAGAGTCCTTAAAGAGTGATTACGGACCGATTAACTTTTGTTACCAACAATTATGCTGCAATTCTAGACACTACTAAAGCTCCAGCATCATTTCATCTGATCCAAAACTTTTTAAGAGACTCTGAGATTGGTAAGGCTCTCGTTCAACCAGAGACACTCTCAGCCACACAAATCTCAATCTTCTGGAAAAACTCTGTTTATGATGATGGTGGAGAGAATGGGACTCCATCAATTGTGTTTACCTATGAAGACCAAGAGTTTGTCATAACTCCTGCAGCTGTTCGTGAGGTTTTGGACTTTGATACTCACACTTCATACTCTGTGGCTGTTGTGGGTCAATTGGAAGAAATGTTACAACAAATACGGTTTTCTGGTTCATTGGATAAGATTGGGGATGTCAAACGGCCAGGGCTTAGGAAGGAGTGGAGCTTCTTCTTTGATTGCATTACTCGTGCATTTGGCAAGAAGGTCACCAACTGGGATGCAATTCCTGGTGAAAGTCTTCAAATCGGGTATTCTCTTCTTAATGGAAGTAACTTTGATTTTGGTCGTCTTGTACTTATGAATTTAGGTGAAAAACTTGCAGAGTCTAGTACAACTGTTTACTTCTCACGTTTTTTGTCAGTCTTTATTCTCTGCTTGTTTACCAAATTTGACAATTGCTGTTGAGGATGTTATCCAACCTTTCCAATGTCATAAAAGAATGTTCTCTGATCTGACAAATAAGGATGCTAACAAAGAGCAACTACCAGAGTTTATCTATCCTCTTGCTCTCAGAAATTTCCTCAACCAACCACAAGAACAACAAGAACCACAAAATGAACCAATCATTGAACCTCCACAGTCACCACCTCAACCCACAAACACTGACCCACCTCAAACCATAAACACTGAGCCAATCACTACAACAACATCTCCACAACCACAATCTTCATCACACCCTCAACCTCAACCACAATCCAAACCTAAGAAGCCAAAGAAAAGCAAGGCTATAAGGCCATCAAGAAAACAGAGGATGGCTGAAGCTTCTAAGCCAAAGAAGTATAAGGAACGGGCAAACAAACCTAAATCTCCTTCTATACCTGATGATTCTGTTTCAGCAGAAGAGAGAGCAGAAGTGATTCCTCCAGCTAAGAGAAGGAGATTAATTATTGATGCATCTGATGAAGATGTTAATGTTGAAGCTCCAGAGGATATTTCTAAGGAAATACCTGCTGTTGAGGTAGAAAGAGATGGAAATGCTGATGCTCAAATGGATGAAATTCTTGAACCATTGTTCCCATTCTCTGAGAACATGGAAATTCCAATCTCTTCATCTGCTGTATTCTCTGAGGCCACTGATGCAGTCAATCAAACCACCTTGGTACATGAAGAAACAGTGGCTTCTCACACTGAGTTAATCTCTGATGCTCATCAATCTGTTGAACAGGGTGAGGAAATTGATCAACCACCTAAGGAGATAAACTCTGAGACTATTGTGCAATCTGCAGAGGATGTTGTACAGCCTATTATTGAATCTATTACTGAAACTGTTGCAGAGGATGTTGTTGACACTGTTGATGCATCTATTCCAATTCCTCCATCCACTCATCATGTTGAAGCTGAGGTTGGAAGGAGTTACAATTGAGGAAGGAGTTACAATTGAGGACATTAAAGCTGAAGAAAAGAGTTTACAAGAAGAACATCTCAAGGCTTTAAAGTCTGGTAAGTTAAAGAAAGGAAAAGCTCCTAGGCCTGTTCTTAAAGGCATTGTGATCAAGGAAAGTGTTGATGTTAGTAAAAAATCACAGTTATCAAAGGAAACAATGGCAGCAGAAGCTAACTCAAGCTGAAAGGCATTGAAGGAGAAAGTTCACAGAAGAAAGTTACAACCTCTGTTTCTACACAAGTTGTACAGAAGAAAGAAAACACAACCTCTGTTGCTACACAAGTTGTGTCTAGACCTTTATCTTCTCAGTTGCAATCAGTTTTTGGGAAAGGAACACTTCATGATCCAAATCTATTATCTGGAGTTTCTATGGATTTTTCTGATGGAAGAGCCTTGTCTGGTAAGGTTGGAAACAATAAGGGTGGTCTAGGCTCACACAAGGATAAAAGGCAATATACTGGTCCTAGAGATCCTTCTTCACTGGCTGTTCCAGGTCGTGGTGTCACTCAAGAGAGTTTGGACAGACTGGAATCAGTACAGTTAGTTTATCAGAAGAGTTTAAAGAAGTACTTTCTCTTGTACTTCATGGCTGATGGGACAGTATTTAGAATTGGTGAGAATGATATTGGCTTGAAATATTGGGAAGAATTAGAATATGTTCTATATCTTTTCAAGGTGAATAGTCAAAGGACTCAATCAGTTGAAAATGTGCTCAGAAAGAAAATACTCCAAAATTTGGCAATCAGAGGGATGAAGTGCAATAGCAGATATGTTCCTAAGTACATGGATTGGAATGGTAATCTTATTGAAATGAAGAAGGGTACTGCGAAATTAAAGACTGATTTGGGAATCACAGTACTTGACTTCAATTCACAGTCAGAAGAAGTCAAATTTATCAGACTGGGAAATGAAATGAGAAGAAACAAAATCTATGATCTTAGATCTGCTATCTATCAGACATATGAGAGTGATCCTCAGCTAAGAGAGATTAAAGAAGCTATGGAGATTGAGGTTAAAAATGCAGAAAGAAGATTACTCATAGATTATCTCAGAACAATGCCAAATCTTGAAGAGATTAGAGGTTAAAGTCTGTAAGAATTTTCTTGTTATTTGTAGACTTTTGTTAAGTCAAGTTTAAACTCTGCTTATTTTAATAAAAACTGTGTTTGTATGAAATTGTTTTGACATCATCAATTATTGTTAACTTGTGCATTTTTACTAATGAACAAGTTGGGGGAGATTGTTAAATATAATTGATATGGTTAATATCAGTGTTTAAGTTTTGCAGGGAAAAACAGAGTTTAAACAGGAAGCAGTCAGAGTTTAGTTAAACTCTGATAGTTAGAAGCTAAAAAGAGTTTGCTATACGCTGACTGTTGGAAGCTCGACAGAGTTTGTCAAACTCTGTCTGGAGGCAGCGTCTACTGGTCAACAATGATTGAAGATTTATTATGGAAGCAATATCTTTGAAGATTGGATAGCTGTCAAAGAGATTGAGTTGACTAAGGAGACGAGTAGCAATCGTAATTGATGTCAATTGTATAGCTAATTTATAGGAGTATCAATTATCGATTGTATAGTAGCTGTATACTTTATAAATACAGTTAGGTTAACCCTAGAAGGGTATCGATCGTGTAATATCATATTATTCATTGTAACCTAAGCAGCTCTCTGTGATAATTTACATCACTGAGAGAGAAGTTAATTTCAAACAGCTTTTAAAGCTTTTAAAGAACTTATTGTTATTCTCTCATACTTAGTTGATTATAAGTGTGTATTCGGCCTAACATCATACAAAGTACTGGCGGGTAGTGATCATATAGACACCTCCCCTTTATGATGTAATTACTACTGGGCCTCGCCCCACTTATCACTACATGAGTTCGTTTGCTTTATGAATTGCTTTATTGTGCATTCAAAATTTGCTCGCTTGTCTATTAGCATTTACATTTCAAAGTCCAAGTCATCTCAACGATGCTGGAATTACACTTGAAAACATCTCAAAGTAGCTGCTCACATTTTAAACTATCTACAACAATCAAAGGAACGCAAATCTAAAAAGCAAACAAGACACTCCGCACCTGCGAACACAAGTTATATCTCAACATCTTAAAAAAAAAGGAAAAAGCTGAAGCTAAAGCTACATTAATTAAGGCCTAGCGACTGCGAAGCCAAATTACTTGAAGAAAATGATGAGAAAAAAGGGGATTCTTGATATTAACAAAGGAATAAAGCGTTATAGAATAAAGTTAAGAGAAACCAATATTACACTTGCGAGGCATTCAAATGGTGCCCGCATCCCCAGTTCAACGTTTCAGCAAATTATAGAATAAATTTAAGAAACAGGTGGATCTTGGTTAACATTGGCGGTCTCCTTGGCCACTCTTGCCTCTTCTACCAGCCTCGCTTCTTCCTCCAACCTGGCTTCCTCAACATCCTCGTCAGCGATCTGTTTCTTCAAAGTCTCTGTGAAGTCAGCATTTCCTGGCCCAAGCTGGTCCTAGTCAAAGTCAGGGATCGTTCGAATGAACCCCTTCATGAAATAGACCTGACCCTGGGCCACGAATGTCTCCTCGCTGGACTTTTGTAGATCCTTTAAAGACTTCTTAAACTCATTCCTCTCCCTGCGAGTAGCCTTTAGATCTGTGCGAATCTGCGCAGTTTCGTGAGAGAGTTTCTTCTTGTAGGTCTCCTCGAGGGATCGCTTATCTTCCACTTTCTGGAACTCAAGGACCTTGTTCCTTTTATCTAGCTGGAAGAAATTCTTTGTATGTGCAGCCTGACGTATGAATGCTTTAGCTAAGCACTTGGTTAAAGCGTTAGCATTATCCTCAGGGGTCGCCTTCCACCAATTAGATGCCTCAGCCTCCTCAGTATATTTGTTCCCCAGCGAAGCAAAGAGATGCTGGGTCGCAGTTGCATTCATAATTCGCGAGGATGGCTGAGAAGGCCTATCAGGTTGCCCATCCTTCTTCGCCCGCTTTAAAGGGCTCTGTTCAGGGGAGTTTTGAACATGGTCCCCAGCAATATTTGATTGAGATGGAGGATCATTGATGAGTTTGGGGACTGTTGGCTTGATGGGAGGAGGAAGAACTTTCAAGGCAGGGATCGTTTTTGAGGTCGCACCCTTCTTGGTACCCTGTAGAAATGGAGGAGCTTGACCCATTCCGCTGCGGGCTGACATGTCTGTAAAAAAAAGACCAGTTAAAAATAGTTCAATAAGTCTGGCAGAAAGTATGGTAATCAAGATGCGAAGACAGATAACATGAAAATGATGTATGACAAAATAAATTGGTGCGATCCCTGAATCTAAACTACACCGGAAGATACCCTCCTCTATAATTTCTATATGCGAAGACAACATGAAAAAAGTTAAAAGGAATGCAATGTAATGTATCATGATTATGGATCGTATCATTATTAAGGAGTACCCTCATCATTAATAATCTTAACATGAGAAGACGAGGCCTCCTCTCGTGTTTTTCTCTTCCGCGAGGATCACTTCGCGGTAGAAGGCCCCACTTCAGGAGAGGAACCTACTCCCTCCTTAAGGAATCCGCACTCGATTAGGTTCTCTAAGGACATTAGAGTCCTAATATTCCTTTCTTCTTTGGTTGACTTCGTCAACACTTCATCAGCTCATTTTTTCTCTTCACCTTTAAGGACGGTGCGAACCGGCCCAACTGCGATGCCGAAGGAGTTGTTAGATAAAAGAGTTTTAAAAGATGAGGATAACTGTACTCTTAGTAGAAAGCTCACCTGGCAAATAATTGAAGCTTGTTTTGATTCTAGGGACCTCGTGTATGTACAGAAAGGGTTCCTTCCACGAGCCAGCGTTGCTGATTCCCCCAGGCAAGAGGTTCTTTCTGCCGAACTCTGGCCACACAGAAAAATAAACGTAACCAAAGTCTTTGGCCCCGCATCGTTTAAGTTGAAGGAAGTAACCCATGGTCCTCGCTTCCATGCGTGGATATCTAAGCTTGTGATAAAGAATATACAAAGCGATCTTAGATCTGTATCCATTCGTACTTATTTGAATGGGTGACAGGTGATATGTCTCGCAGACATCCCTTATGAAATGATGAAGGGGTGAGGAGACACCTATCTTCATCAAAGGCATTGTTAAAACCATTCTTGGTACCCTGCCACCATTCTCTTTATAATTAAAGCGATAGCATCGCATTGTGGACTTGGGGAGGACGATTTTACCTTCTGGCCTGAATCTCTCGACCCCTTCTGTGATGGTCTTCACGTTTAAAGTCGAAGATAGGTCTTGACAGGCCAAAATGCGAGGCTCGCCTGGTTTTACTTTCGATCCAGGCTCGATGTCTTCTGGGCGAGGCCCCCCACGTATATAACTCCCTCTAACTCTGGTTGAGGGGTTGGTATACAAGGTTCTGGTGAAGCCTCTGGAATGTAGTCATAGTCCTTGAAGTTTACAACTCTTGACACCTCGTCAAGACCACCATCATCCGAAGATGGTTCCTCGTAATCGGTATCATCGGAGTCAGCTTCGTTGTCTACACCTCCCTCAACATCATAGTAGGCCTCGCCTAATGAGTCTACTGGAGAGTCACTTATGTGAATGGAAGAAATAGTTTGAGGAGGGGGTAGTTTGGAAAGGATTCATGCTGCTTCTGAGCTGAATTCTTCTCCCTTCTTTCTTAATGTTTCAATTTCTTATTCAAGAGGTGTCATCTTGGTTTGGGATTCGACTTTAGCTGGGAGCACATCAAAAGATCGGTCTCGTGAGCTCGCGGGACGCTTGGATCGCCATTTATCTAAGGGTACCTCTCTGGTGTAATCTTCATGCGACCACTGCGAGTCGAAATATAACATAAAGGAGCTTTCGCTCGTACTCGCTGCCCTCGCAATGTTGGTAGCGGCCTCATTGCTAATTCGAACGTTTGGGAGAGGAGAAGGCGTCTTTGAACTATCTGTCGACATCTGAAAGAGAATGTGAACAATTAAGTGTGTGCCCTTACAGAAAGCAAAAAGGGATAAAGAGAAGAAAAGAATAAATGCGTAGAAAAACTCTACGTGTCCTCACTTTGCTCACGAATCGGAATAAGGGATCGTAATTCTACCTAAATTAAGGGATCGCTATTTTACCTAAGCGAGGATGAGATCGCTAAATAATATTGAAGGTATGGGATCGTAGTTGTGAGGGATCGCATCGCGTACAATTAAAGCTATTTAATCATGCAATTACAATGAAGAACAATAATTTAATTATGAGGGAAGAATGAAGACTTACTTTTTCTTGAAAAACGTTGAAGAAATCTGAAAAACTTTTGGGATCGCGGATTCTGGAGCCTTCAAATTTTCGTTGTTTGATCTGGGAGCAATCTGACAGCACTTCGACAATGTGTTTGTGAGAATGAAAAAAGGAAATGATAATGAGAGGAGTATATATAGTCATCAGGAGAGAGAAAGACATGGGACACGTGTCAAGATCTCAACCGTTGAATACATATCTCGAGACGCAACAGCTGTCAAACCCCTTCACATTCTTAGGGTCACGACGTCTCCAACGGTCATATCTATATCAACAAAAGGCCAAGGCTTCGCCTCGTGATTTCATACATCCTCTCTTTGAGTCCACATCGCATCTTCAATGACAACATGGACTCGGGGGTAGTTGTTATGCCCAAATCTGGCATAATAATTATCATGATTTAATTAGCTAAATTAACAGTTCATAATTGGCTATGGGCATAGAAGATGGCGATTGGGTCACTAAAGTCCACTATTGGGATCAGCCCGGCACAACTACAGGGCTACCTCGCTCATGATCCGGTCTAAGGAATCGCTTCGCTGACGCTCCCTCTCAGGGATCGCTTCGCGCTATTATTATATCTACAGGCTAAACGAGATCACTATCTCATTCTCTACTAGAAGGCTCGTAGCTAGGCCCCTCGCGGTCATATGAGTAATTGGGCATTTGGGACTACTTCGCATGGCCAGGCCCCTCGAGGTCGCATGCTAGGCTCTACTTCACTTCTCTAACCATGCGAGACCATCGGTTTCCTTCTATAAGCCATGGATCATGGATAGAATTAAGGATTCCTTGCCACATCAGCCCTACACGAGTGGGCTTGGGCCATGACTTATCTTCTAAAACCCTAGCCCGTCTAGGTAACTTGCTGCCCAGGAACTATGTACGGCTTGATCCCTATAAATAGGGTACGTAGGCACCTTGATATGGATGAGAAACAGCTCACCCCTGAAAACACCTATCAAGTTCAGCCACACTTACATACACAAAGCCTAATCCCCTGTTCTTCTTTTATTAGCAAAATATCCATATTTTGCTCCGTTGATCCAGCAAACCTCCAAAACATTGTTATACCAATTTCTCCCTATAACAGAAACATACTCTCTAATCGTGTTATACAATACTACCACGAAGTCACAATTTGCAGAGCATGATGAGATTAATAAAAGATCTTGCTAAAACTTTTGATAATTAATGATGAATCATGTAGCGTAATGTTACGACAAGTCTTTCTGTTACATATGGATAGTTACAAGTCTATCAATCAAGAAATCTTGATAACATTCAAGAATGAATCTCTTTTGTACAACTTTAAACCTGAGGTTCAAATTTCTACTACATAATCACGATCATATATTGCAGATACATGTTTGCATCAGAATAGAAGCCGAAAGCCAAATGCCATTTGCAAACACTTCTTTTAGTGCAATATGCAGCATGAATTCTCACCTTGATCATGATGATGGTAATGTAAAATATGGGATTATTTATGAAGAGTCGGAATGCTTTAATCTAAAACTACTATCACTTCTAAATATACAAACATGTTTCTATATGTCATACCTACTACTACTTTTATTTAATAGCGATTGATATTTGATTTTTAATAGGAGAAGAAATGATGACAAATGTGACAAAATTCTCAAGTGATAACTCAGGTGCAGACATTTGAGCAAAAATTGCAGGTGTAATTTATTTAGATATTGATATGCCCATTCATTCCGATTTTTCAGCTATGTAGTGTTTTACAGATTTTGCCTCAAAATAGAGGTTCAAATTTTATGAAATACTTGGGTTTGTCTTATATGCAGGAAGTATGGTGCAAAGAAACTGCAAAGCATATTGTCCTCACAATCAAGATCACGTAAAAAAAATCAGGTTCTTTACTTTTTTTTTTCTTTTTTTTTTTTGATAATCTCGAGATGTTTTTTTTTAACTCATTTGGATCGGTAGTTAATTATAAATACTTCTTACAGTGACAATAAGTTTAATATAAAATTATTTAGCAAAAAAAGAAGTTGAAGATAAAATTGACATGACTTGTGGGGTTGATGGTCTGTAGTGCTTCTTTATATTCTTATGGTATATTTGTCCATGCATTTTAAATATAGTTCAATAGTCCCTTCTTAAAAAAACAATTATCACTTAGTAGTAGGGCTGTAATTCGAGTCGAGCCGGGCGAGTTCGAGCCGAGCTTTAAATCGAGCCGGGTTTTTTTAAACGAGTCGAGCCTGGCTCGTTTATAAAACGAGCCGAAAATCCCCGCCGAACCAGGCTCGTTTATTATACGAGTCGGGTCGAGTTTACTCGCGAGCCTAACGAGCCGAGTCGGGTAGCAGTTAACCGAGCCGAGCCGGGTAGCTCGTTTAGTCATTGAATTTTATTTTTTAAAAAAAATAATTCTGAAAATTACTTTTTTTTTTAAAAAAAAATCTGAAAATTACTTATTAATTATATAAACATCTTTACACATAATAAAAAAGTAAACAAACAAGATGTTAGAAATTATTTAATTTACAAATTATCAAAAAATTATCTAATTTTCATTTATTTAACCAAATATAACAAGAATAGTAGTGTTTTATTAAGATCTCCAATCGAATTAATTTTTTATTTTTTGAAAATTTGGGAATATCATTTAATTAGATATATCTTGACATCCGTATGGTTGGATCGTCGAGAAAAATTTTAAAAAAAATAGAAACAATAATTTGGGACGAAGCACTAGTTACGAGTACTAGACAATACAGTAGTGTTCTATTAAGATCTCCAACCAAATTAATTTTTTATTTTTTGAAAATTTAGAAATATCATTTAATTAGATATATCTTGACATCCTTACGGTTGGATCGTCGAGAAATATTTTTAAAAAAATAGAAACAATAATTTGGGACGAAGCACTAGTTACGAGTACTAGACAATATAGTAGTGTTCTATTAAGATCTCCAACCAAATTAATTTTTTATTTTTTGAAAATTTGGGAATATCATTTAATTAGATATATCTTGACATCCGTACGGTTGGATCGTCGAGAAATATTTTTTAAAAAATAGAAACAACATTTTGAAAAACAATAGAAAATTTTGTAAACGAGCTCGAGCCGGGTCGAGTTCGAATTTTTGAGCCGGGTCGAGTTCGAGTTTTCGAGCTGGATTTCATTCGAGCTCGGCACATACCCGGACCGGCTCGTTTATATAAACGAGCCTAAAATCGCTGCCGAGCTCGACTCGTTTACGAGCTCGAGTCGAGTCGGGTTCAGTTAAACGAGTTCGAGCCGAGTAGGCTCGCGATTCACCCGACTCGAATTACAGCCTTACTTAGTAGTTAGTTAAATGCTTCTTACATTGAAAGTAAGTCGAAGATAAAATTGACATGACCTTTGGGATTGATGGTATATTGGTATTTAGGGTTTTTCTATGTTCTTATGTTATATTTGTGCATGCATTTTAAGTACAGAATAATGGCTCCTTCTTATACTAGATGATGCAGCAATCTTCGAAGGTCGAGGAGTTTCGGGTTGTGGCATCATTGCTCGAGATCATCAGGGTCATTTAATTTTGGCCAAGTCGAAATCAATCTCCGAGGTCTTGAACCCAACGCTGGCAGAAGTAATAACAGTTAAGGAAGCATTAAGTTGGGTTAGGAGATGAATTGGAGTACATCCACGGTGGAGTCAGATTGTCTAGTCGTAGTTAATAAGGAGTGCAGTTCCAATGCGCTCTAGACTTCGAAAGGTCTTCGAAAGGTAATCGAGGATTGTAGAGAACCAGTTCGTCATTTCAACAACACTAAGTTGTATTTTATTAAAAGATCTGCGAATATGTCGGCACATGAACTTGCTCATGTGTCTCATATGTATCCTAATCGCATTTCTGGTTGGAGTACTGTACCGGCCAATGTTAAGGATTGTATTCGCCATGATTTAATGACATAAGATATCTGCATTTTGTCAATATATATATATATATATATATATATATATATATATATATATATATATATATATATTTGATAAGCCAAATGATGTTAGTTTACATTTTTAAATTTTTTTTGTGGTGTGGTACTACTACACTTAACGTAGTTGTTCATGTATGCTGATTATTTGTTGATACGAGCTTATGTAATTTATATGTGAATATCAACCACATTTTTATCTTTTTGGTACCAAGGCATAGGTTAAGTGAACGAATGTATGCATAGAAACTTGTTCAGCTCCGATATCTGTGATTTGTACAGTGAAGAATTCAAAAATCAAATTATTAGGTTTTTTTAGTTTTTTATTCAAAAAAATTGTACGTTATGGTAAATAATACTTAATTAACTTTAATTATAAGGATATGGATAAATTATAATTAATCTTTACCAAGAATAAATAACTCTAGTTAATTATTTTATGCATTTAACAAAGTTCATTGGAGTTGTTGGAGAAAAAAAAATTAAAAAATATTTTGGCAAAAAAATGATAAGTTTATTGATTTTTTTGGCTAATAGCTCCAAAATTTCCAAAAATGTAATATATATATATATATATATATATATATATATATATATATATATATATATATATATTTTTGAATTATATTTTAAAATTTATCTGAATTATAATACATGCTATAAAAGAGTTAAATTCTATTAGAACATGGTTTAGTTAGAGAGATTAAATTAAATATCTCGACATATGTTATACTTACAAATTAGTGTTATACATATTAATTAATAACCCGTGCATGTGCTTGTAATTTTTTAATTATATTTTATTGTTAAAATATTAAGTTGTATATGGAGATCAACTTTTTTAGTGGAGATCGGTGACCCCATATCAATCGAAACATTGCAAAAATCTATATTCATTGAAAATCATGTTGTATGAAAATCACTACTGTATTTATTTCATTAAAATCTTGAAAATCATATATATTTTACATGCAAATTTCATTAAAAATTTTGAAAATCATTTATGTTTTGCAAACAAAATATTGCAAAACGTATTGTTCTTCAAAACATGTTCTACTAGTAATTCATATATGATTTTTAAGATTTTGAATAAATAATAATGTTCATTGAACATTCTTTGCAAATATACATGTTTTGCAACTCCACGTTAGAACTTAATAAGTTGTATATATTTTTATTATTAAAATAATTTTTTAATTTTATAAATCTTATGAATTTAAATACTTTCGTAATTATTTATTTTAATTGTTACTTTAAAATGCATACGTATATAAAAATTATCACATAAATTTTTTTAAATTTTTATTTAGTAAAAAGTGTGAAATTTATCTAATTTTGTAGACTTTTTTTGAAATTTTCACAAAAATTTTTATATATTGTAAGTTTTTCAAGATTTTATGTAATTTTTAAGTATATATTTTATAACTCGGGGAATAGATGTTTTTTTCAAATACTTTTTGTCTTATTACCCATATTTTCATATACATTTTTTAATTAGAAGGAAAATAAATTATAAAAAATAATAAATATAATATGTTGTTGACGCGAATTTTTGGGAGTAGTTCATAAGCTAATATAAATGTATAATAATATTTAATTGAAAATAGATAATAAACTTTTTGGCAATAATATATTATTGATGGGAATTGAACCTTAAACTCATTGGAGTAGTTTATAAAATAATATACATATTTAATAAAGATATGTTTTTGGTGGGATTCGAACCTTGAACCTATGAGAGCATTTTAAATACTAGCTTATAACCCGTGCAACGCACGGCTCCTTTTCTAATATCTATAATTATATTAATTATTTTAATATTTATATGTTATTAATTTACATATCAAATTGTTGTTAAAAAATTGATATATATAAGATTTTACACGTTCAATTTAATATTTGTGCTCTATCTTGAATTATTAAAATTTATTTTGACGATTTTACAGCCTGCATGAAAATAAAAAATAATCTTTAATTTAGTGATGATTTAAAAATTATTTTCCAATTAAAACTTTAATATTAATAAAATAAAATAAATAAAATTGAATTGTATCCTTTTTTAATTATATCCTTTTCATATTAAATTTTTTTTTTAAAATTCAATTCTAATACGACTTTGTTTAATTATATCCTTTTTAGATTATAATTTCCTTTTTAATATGATATAATCTTGATCATCTATTTTTAAAAATAATACATTCAACGGTTGAGATTATTTTGATAGTAGACCAAACCAAAATTATGGATAATATCCCTCTTACGCTTATTATATATAATATATAAGGATATAATTGAAAAATGAATATTTCTCGTTTTATAATCTAACAGTTATTATTTAATATACCAAACTACCAACCTTAGTTTGCTTATAATTGTAGAGTATAAACGAGATATGAAATCAAATCTTTTCCGCACAATTTTAAAATTACTTTTAATCTCATTGGTTCATTTTAATGAGTATTTAACCCACTTTTCCATCTATCTCCTTCATCTCTCACACACCTCTTCTTCCTTTCTAGCCTACCTCTTTCTTCCTCGACCAAATTCCGACCACCACCATCAAATTCTAGCTGCTATCACCATCAATTTCCAGTCACCCGGTTCTTTTTTCTATAATTACACTCTCTCATCTTCTTTATAAATTTTTAATCTCTCTCTTTCTTGATACATACACATGAGTTGATGTATATATAGCCGTAAATATTTATTTGAAATCTTAAATTCGATTGTGATGGTGGTGCTATTAACTTTAATGAAGAGCAAATTCAGATTGGGTCAACTCTAACATTAATTTATCGGTGATTTGATTCATTTTGTTTTATGATTATTATTTAAAGTAAATGATTTTGGTATGATATCAGATCCGGTCAACCCTTACATGAATTTAATGTTAATTTTGATTCAAATTTTTATAATTACTATTTAAAGCAAGTGATTTTGGTATGATATTGGTGATGTCAGATGTGATGGTTGGATGTGATGACGGGAGGTCGTGAGTCTCGTGACTGAATATGGTTGTTGTGTGGTGATTGTGTTTTTTGTGTGATTATTGCTTAATTGTAGTGATTTGATTTGATTAGAGTGATTATTGTATTGCATGTGGTGATTTTACGTTGAGGATGTGGATATGGATTGATTAGTGAGTATTGTAAAATAAAAATTGGTTTAATTAAATGGATGGATTACATTGAATAAAAAATTAATTGTGAGGATTATATCTAAAAAGAGCATTACTCTAATTAATTAATCCCACATATATACATATTCACAATATACTTAATCCCCGATTCATATAATTATTTATTAAAATAAATATGTAAAATACTTTGGTTGATGTGGGCCAAATTTTTTAAAAAATAATGATATTATGTATAATTTAGTCTTTTCGATCAAATTTGTTTAATAAAATATTATAATACAATATATAATATGATTAAATAATTGATTTTATTTCTGGAAAATATTATTTGATTCTCTTATATTAAACTGAAAAAAAATATGGGATTTTTTTACTTCGTCTTTGATACTTAAATTTTGATTTAATATTTCGACCCTACTTATTATACAAAAGTATATCTAATTTTTTGCACTCTTACTTTGTTATATAATTTTAAATTTTAGTATTTTAGATTACTTATTTATACAAATCTATATTTATATCTTTGAAATTAAATATTTTTTTAAGGAATATAATTTAAATATGAGAAAACTGGGAGATCCCTGAGGTTATAACATATTTGTACTATAAAGTATGTGGCCCCGCAGGTGTAAATATCAATTTTTTCCAGCTAATTTATATAAATACCCTTAATTTTGTATGTAAATTGTTTTAACCTGAGGTAAACCTTAGACACATGAAACCCTTTAAATATTTTAATATAATTATTTCATTAATAATATTAAATTTTTTTAACTATTTCAATTGAAACAAATATGTAGGGTTAGTTTTTTTTATAAAGCTATTCCAACATTAACACATATCATGGGGTAGTTATTGAAAGAACCTAATTATTAAAAACCTAAATTAATGGACTTAACAAATTTTTTTTAAAGAAACCTATTTTAACGTGTCTATTTATTATAAAAGTTTATAATACTAAACATACTTGTAACAAAAACAAATAAAAGTATAAAAGGAAAAATTTATTTAAAAAATCCATGTATTATACATAATTTAATATAGTATCGTAATAATATAGGTAAGTTATTCTTTTAGACTTATTTTAAATATAAAAATTATGAGATTTTATATCAAGATTTTAATACAATATTTTTTACATATCACATGATCATAATATAATATTATGCATTTCTTGAATAAATTTAAAATTTGAATTTGAATTTCATATCTTTTGAATGGTTTTTTGAAATTATTATGTTAAATTAGTTATAGTTTTAGTTCTGTAATTTGTCGACCTTGGACATGATTTTTCTCGTTCTATATCAATTAGGATAGACTTATGCGTGGTTGTAGTTTGTTTATGTTATTATTATTTAGATATTAAAATTAATAGGATATAATATAGGCCGTTAATTAAAATTTAGATATAAGGATCAATATTTATTTGACATTAATATTGACAACCAAATATCCAACATATGCTTATTATAAATAGGATATAAATTATTCTATAAAATATGTAATACACGTATTTATTTGCAAAACATTTATGATTTTCAAATTATTCAAAAAAAAGATTTTTTATATTCTTTACATAAAAATACTGAAAGTAATCTTAATAACAATATTTTAAAAATCCTAACCCTTTCGATAAATTACAAAGAACCTAAAAGTTAAGATTTAAGGGATTAAAGATTATAATAATAAGATTTTCAAAGATTTGAATAATATTTTTGAAAAAAATACCAAAATTTTCGATTTAGGTATTTTTTTCAAAATATTACTTATATATACATATGCAAAACTTTTTTATATTAAATATCTATTGATCTCTTAAATATTGTTAGTATCCAAGTCAATTTATAACTAATAGAATTTAATTTATTAAAATTTTTATATCTTCGATACCACCGCTTCTTACGCTTATCATTTTTATCAACTTTT
This sequence comes from Saposhnikovia divaricata, assembly GCA_036435485.1. Classification (NCBI taxonomy): domain Eukaryota; kingdom Viridiplantae; phylum Streptophyta; class Magnoliopsida; order Apiales; family Apiaceae; genus Saposhnikovia; species Saposhnikovia divaricata. The sequence goes on from CM071594.1 coordinate 64,182,245, forward strand.
TCTCGAAATCTTTTACGTTTATTACAAGCTAAATCAACAACTTTGTTTGTCAGAGAGACATGCATGTACACATCTATTGTATGGTAATGCAACTTTGTAGTTTGTTTTTTTATCATGAATATATAGTTAGCATTAGGAATCAAGTTTTTCTATAAAATGTAAAAAACATCCATGTAATAATTCTTAAAAGAAGATCTTTGGATCATACCTCAAAATTGAAGGAGAAGAATGCAAAATGAAGACAGTTGAAGTTTGAAGAATGAAAAAATTTCTCTAAATACAAATTCGAGAAGTGGAATTGGTCTTATTTAATAAATCAATGATTCGATATCTCAATGACTACAGAAGTAATTTACTCTACTCGATAGCTCAAGGATTTCAGAAGTAATTTACAGTACTCGATATTTCAAGGATTCTAAAAATGATTTACTCGATTTAATAAGTCAAGGCTTTTAAAAGAAATTACTCCATCCGATATCTCAAGAATTTCACATGTCAAAAAACACATTCGACAATTCAAGAATAACTAGCATGGTAGCCCGTGCCTTGCACGGGCCACATTCTAATTCATATAATTTCTTTCGCAAATAGTCAGTCATATCTTCTTGTCAATATATTTCATGTGTTTCGATTTATTTAAGATCAACAGTTGGTTACCGTTCAAATTTTGAAATATTTATGAATTCTAAATTTTGAGTATCATACAGAGTCAATCCAGAGATTAAACCGCTCATGCTAATAAATGAGGCACCGAGAAGATGATGTAATTAGGGACACATATTTTCTAATAAGTAAAAAAAATTAAAAGTACGTAGAGGCACAAAAAATGATATTTGGGGCACATTTTGTTTAAGGTAACACCAAAATTAGTTTAAGATATAAAATTGCTGAAAAATAAATCGCATGTATGTGATTTTGATTTATAGTTGAGTACAAAATTCAAATTCACTTGGAACTTTCAATTTTTCAGGGCCGACCTAGGTATCATATTGTAGCAGTACCCGTGGAATGTAAGAAGAATGACCGATAATAATGATACATAAGAGTTACTCATTATCGGCCAAGTACTATTGCAACAATAATGTGTTAGTCTATTTTCTAGCAGTAATTTTTTAAAGATTACCACGATAATGATATGCTATTTAGTTTGTTTCCATTAGAAATAGTAAGCCAGCAAGAGAAGATAGGTGGATCATTACATATGTGGTATGAGATGTATTATGGCAGCAAGCACAAACTATTTTAATATTAGGAGAAATCAACTAAAATGTATGAAATATCCATGCATACTAATATGCGCTAGAGTGAAAAAAATATTTATTTTTTATATAGTCTTAAAATATCACTAATCGATTATTATATTTGAGGTAGTCATGTATAATATAAAATCTTTGTTTAGTATATATAATCTTGTTTATAATACTAAATTATAATTCAACTATGCATTTTGTATATTTATTTAATCGATAACTCATATAAAGTCCAAATCTAACATATCAGTTAATTCTAATTTTTTATATAGATATATATTATACCTAGTGTCAATCATATCAAAGGGTCTGTTCGTATGGATGTTTTAGACCTCAACAATAGTTTTTTTTAGAAAATTTGGTTCAAAACAGCTTAATAAATCTAAAAGCAATTTTTCAACAACATTTTTTTACAAAAAACTGCTTTAGAAAAAACATAAATGTTTCACAATGGCAATTTTTGTAGATAACAATTTTAGGTAATGGCATCAAATCCAAATAATCACATATTAAATAAATTTAATATAAGTTAATATAAAATATATAAAAAAAAAACTAAAAAAGACATGATTTATTCAGTGATTGTGAATTTAACTTTATTTGTATTTAGAGGTCATAAATTCAATTACCTTGATAAGACCAAAAAATCATGTCGTGTTTCCGTATAGTCTGTATCATATGTCCTAATTCGATGGTAGATAACTCATGTTGTCTTGTGTACCACGTGAATGCATATCTTGTTTTCATGGCATATTCATAATACAAATAAAAATTTTATTGTGTTATAATTTTATAAAACTATCATTCTAATTTCAGAATAATTTTTTTTTGTTCGATAATAATTTTATTTTGTCGTTATTAAAACACTTCTCTTAAAATTTTAAAATTGAAATTATTGTGATAGCATGATAGTCGTGTAATGCAGACCTGCATTTTAACCATGATAATTTTACATATACATATTTTATGAAATTATCATTATTATGATTATGAACTAATTAGGTTTAAAAATATTTAACTGCCATATCTCTGGTACAATAATCTTATACGTATATTTTAAATGTTATTGTGTCAACACCACATTCTTTTTAAATTTTAATTATAACTTATACAACATGTGTCAACGGATTTGATTAACATAGTATTGCCAAACTAATGTATCAAGATTTATATTTTTTTGATTGAAAATTGATGCACCTATTTTTAATTTATCTTATTAATAGTTGGAATATAAGGTGTGATTGTAAGATTAATTTTAAATTAAAAGTTAACATGTTTTAATTAAAAAGAAATATTAATAATTGGAAGATTTACAACTGATTTTTTTAAGTATTTATAAAAGATAATGTCTTCAACTAAAAGTAAACGTGAAAAAGACAATCAGTTAATTACCATTAATTATATTATATTATTATTTATTTTAATAATTAGGATAACGTACAGAAAACCAAATCACCAAAACTTTTAATGCTTCGGTTTTTATATAATAGTATAGATGCATAGTGGTCATTTTTTTGTTAAATAACATTACATATTATTATATAATATTACATATCATTAAAATGATATGTATGAAGTGAGTAATTTAGAGATTTACTAAATAACAAGAAAATCCAAAATAAATTTATAAGTTTTTGAAAGGGTTCAAATTTTGATAAATTTAACTTAAATAAATCTCAAAAAAATAGTAAAAAAATTATAGGAAGCGGGTTTTTCTTACATGTAATCGATGATTTTAAAAAACGTACCAAAAAATTGATGTGGTTTAATGGTCGTGTATGTGAACATAAGCCACTTGTATCTTAAAGGTCATGAGTTCAATTTAACTTAAATAAATCTCAAAAAAATATTAAAAAGTTATAGGAAGAGAATTTTAATGTACATGTGATCGATGATTTACAAAATGGTAACAAAGAATTAATGTGGTGTAGTGGTTGTGTATGTGAACATATGGCACTTGTATGTTGTAGGTCATGAGTTCAATCCCCAACTAAAACATTTTTTATATATTTTAATGTAGTAAAGGGTATATTTGTAATTTACTAAATAGGCTTGAAACACCTTGTTAACCTATAATAGATATAATGGATTGAATAATTGCAAAAGTAAAAAGACAAATTTGAAGAACTTCCTTTTTACCTTTTTTATATTAGGTAAGGACAAATTCATCATGTGGTCATCACGATAATTGTTCTCTCAATACAAAAACATTTATCTCGTTTTAAGGAATTTCATGCGATGGTAGTAGCTAGTTTTTTAAAATGCCTAAATGGAGTATTAAACTAATTTTGGACTGGTGTATTGAATAATATATTTGGAGAAAAAATGGATTATGAAAATTCAGATATATTTAATTCATATTTTATAAAAATCATTAAAATTTGTATTATTCAATTTAAATTTAATAATATCTTTTAAAATCTGAATGTATTTAATTAAGATTTTAGATTTTTTTTAAAAATCTGGATGTATTTGATTTGGATTTATATAAATCCAATAAAATTTGATGATATTCAAAAAATCATATATTTTCTTAAAATTTAATAATATGGTGCATTTGGATAGAATTTCTATTATCTTTAATTCTTTATTTACAATTTAGACACCATTGTGTGTGGAAGGTGCCCTAAATACCCATACTCAATTGTACCCCCTTTTTGCCCACGAATTACTCGTCCTAGGCATGCGTGGTCTCGGATACGCATGTTGAACATGCGTATCGCTGGTCACGCATTCTCGACATGCGTGATGACGTCATATGACGTAATTTGTTCAATTGTAGCTTCGGCGTTCCCGCGAACCCAAAATCACCCTTAAAATCGCATCCCTTTGTTTTCCACCCTCCGGCAACCTGCACTACTCCTGAAGCCCAGACTAGCCTCTCCATTTTCTCCCGTAGATTTGTTAAGTTTTGACCCCGTAGGGGCGTATACGACCATGCCGGAAAAACGAATTGAAAAAAATGGTTCAAATTGGGGCTTTCAAATCTGGCGAAATAAACGAAAATTGATTGGTATAAGCTTGTAGATGGTGAAAAGGCGAGTGTTTTGGTATGTAGTACGTGAGTGCTCGATGTCTGGAAAGAGTGAACGAATTGATCAAAGTTTTGGACGGAAAATAGACTCTGTCGCGGCTGGGACCAAGGTGAACAGTGCCTTGTCATACGGATGTTGGACATGCGCATCTGAAGTCACGCATGTTCAACATGCGTAACCGAGGTACTTTTCACGGTGTGCCGAATTCTGATTTGCAAAGTCCACGTATTGTTGGACTGCATGGTCAAAAGCTACGCATTTTTGAAATGCGTATATCCTATATACGCTTTTTGGCCCATGGGTAAAAAGAGCGGATTTAAGCGCCGGTTGACATTTTAGGCAAGTGAAATTAATTTATGGGTATTTTGGTTTTTCACCCAAACTTTAGACCACCTCAACTGAATTTTCGTAATTCTGGAAGAATCTACAAAAAATTTAAAATTAATAATGATCTTTTATACTTTAAATTTTAAAATCTCTTAAAAATTTGACTAAATATGTCATTTTTAATTAAACTCTTTTAAGAAACGAATCTTCAATTTCTTTTAGCTACGAAAATGATGAATTTGTGAATGTCATTTTTATGAAATGTTCTTTCTTTGATTTTTAAAAAAATTATAAAAAATGGTGAGAAATAATAATTTTTTAATATTTCCTTTCTTTAAAAAGAAAAATCCCTTTATGGGACCTCCTAATATTCTTACAATACTTAATTTTTCCGAAATACAATGAACACATACAATTTAGAAAAATCTTTGAAATCTCAAATAAAGAAATAAAATCAAAAATATGCTGTTTTGAGTCCAAACAAACACAGTATATTAAGAAAATATTTGAGAAAATCTACTTTTTCCAACTAAATATATTAAATCTAAAAAAATCCAAAACAAATCTTTTTTTTTATTTTACTATTTTTGGCAGGAATTCAAAATACATCTTGTATTTTACTTAAACCGCAATACTATATGTGACCGCGACATCTTTTTAATTATTTCTAAATTTGAATTTTAAATACTTTTTCTAATTCAGCTGCAAGCTGTATTATTCTCTTATGCTGTGTTTGTTTCGTAAACATTAACATAAATAACATTTTTGGGCCCCAAACACGCCTCTAGTAAGTTAACGTCACTCATGTATTGTTGAGTGCTACTACATGACAGAGTATATGACATTTCATATCACATTCCACCACTTCACCACCTTGAAAATCCCACAAACCCTAAATTTCACCTAGCTATATATATAGATAGTCCCAGTCCCTCACAGAACAAATTAAGCCAAAACCTCAAACCTGCAGACCATCTCACACAACAAAGGTAAAGTCTGCAGATCCATAGTCCGATAATGTCTTCGTGTTCGAGCAACAGTCTGAACTCCTCATCGTCTTACTGTCGCCTCACACAGACTCCAGATCTGTCTCACGAGCCTGAAAATTATGAAAATCAGCAAGCAAAATTTAATCCCTTACCCTACAGCAGCATTGAAAGGCATCTACAACCGGAGACGGTGAACGCTTCTCGGGACGCAAAGGATAAGATAGTAAGTGTGTGCATATATTCATTCCATGTATCATGTATAGTAAAACCCCCCCCCCCCCCCCCTCCCCCCCCCGGTCCCGTTGGTAGTTCTTTTGCACCATTTTTAAAATGAAGAGAAAAACTACCTTGCACATAACATTTTTTTTATTCCAATGTTTCTAGTAGAGAATTATAAATAATTTGCATATTATTTTTCGAGCAACTATTTAGAACACCGTGCAAAAATTCAAAAGATTTGGTTGTGAGTTGTATATTATTACAGCTGGAGTACTTGTGGGATTGAGTGGTATTTGATAGGTAGATATTTTGGTTGTAAGTCTTGTGACATGCATTGGTTTATCGCCTTTTTTTGCAGGCCAAATTAAACAAAAAATACAGGGAGCGTATCATTTCTACTTACCAGGTATGAAAAGAATTCATGCTCATATTTTGTTCATTTTATATACACATGCCGTAGATCCATGTTTGTTCCATAAAATATAATTTTTTAAAATATTAATATTAATCCATGTTTGTCGTATAAAAATTTCAGTCTAAGGAATTTTTTAAAAGATTATAATCTATTGACTATTTTCTCAGGTAAAACAATAAGATTTGAAAATTTAAAGAATAGTATAGTGCAATCCTACATATTATTTGCTGGAATTAAACATGAATATGATAATTTAAAGGAATATAAAATATTTTAAGATAATAATCCAATCTTAATTAAATTTATTGGTTCAAACCAAAAATGAGACATGACAGTTTAACATATTTTAATCTTTTACCTGTTTCAAGAATATTAATTTACTTTTGTTAGCCTATGCACCATGGTACTGCATCATTGTTAAATATGAACTTCTACATCAAGATAAACTCCTTCAGCTAGAGTAAGAGAGCGTATCTTCAGTAATTCTTTTTTGTTTCCTCTAATTAATCAACCTTATTTCTCTTGTAGCCTATGCATCGTGAGCTATATCGGATGAACCCGACTAGCTTCTTTGTACCTTCTTTTCTCAACGCAATCAGTGAGAACACGGAGGAGGGTTTTCGGAACATAATATCTGAACCATCTCCCGGAATCCTGACATTTGAAATGCTGCAGCCAGAATTCTGTAAAATGCTGCTAGATGAGGTATTATAATACCATTTCTAATCTTGTGTTCTGCTATAGCTAGCCTTTGCTTGTAGTATTGCTTTTATCTCTTATAACCAGGTTCTGTTGTGTAGGTAGAAAACTTTGAAAACTGGTGCCGTGAGTCAAGAACCAGAATTATGCGCCCAAATACAATGAATGCATATGGTGTTGTTCTAGATGACTTTGGCCTCGAAACAATGCTTGACAAGATGATGAAAGATTTCATACTTCCTATGTCTACAAGTAATGAATATTTTTCTCGTAACTACTAATTTAAAAAAACAAAATGATACCACTGTGTTGTCAACAACAGAGCTGCATTTTATTTGCTTTATTATTTCTCTTTCTAATGATATGGTATATATGTGGAGTCTGCAGTATTCTTTCCTGAAGTTGGTGGAGCCACACTCGACTCTCATCATGGTTACGTTGTCGAGTATGGGACAAATAGGGATGATCACCTTGGTAAGTGATCAGTTTGCACTTTATCACATAGATGCTCCCTTTTTGAGTAATGTTCCAACATACTTATATATAGTATGACTCTTACTAGCTAGATAGCATTACGTACTTAGTTCTCACAGCATAGGCAATACACATTTCTTACTAGCTAGATAGCTTAGCTATCTACATATTCAATAATCATAACTCTGAAGAACTATGCCATTGTAGGCCTTCACATGGATGACTCAGAAGTCACCTTGAACGTCTGCTTGGGTGAGCAATTTTCTGGTGGTGAGCTATTCTTCTGTGGTGTGCGCTGCGATAAGCATAAAGATGAGAAAAGTGATCCAGGGGTATGTTACTATAGACGGTAGTCAGTATTTAACATATCATTTTAAACCTATAGCACACATTAAGATTCCTTCAAATTGTCCTATTTTAGTTGAGATTCACTTGTCCTATTTTAGTTGTGATTCATCCAATATTCTTATTTTTATAGGAAATTTGCAATTACTCAAATGTCCCTGGACATGCTGTTCTTCATCGTGGTCGTCATCGCCATGGTGCCCTATCCACCACATCTGGGCACAGAGTAAATATGCTGTTATGGTGCAGAAGGTAATGCAATCCTTAGATTTTTTTTTGGTAATTTGACTTCTGCGCTTGTTTAAAATTTTTAGTAATACACTAACTCTTAAGATTTAAGAAAAAAGCTCCTGAACGATATTAAACTTAAGAGCTTGTGATACATTAATACATAATTCAAAATATATATGTGTCTCATCATTTTGTGACACAGCAGTGGCCTTTTATAACCAAATTTCAAAGGTTAATTATGTTAAAAATCCCTAGACTAGCAGTACAATGAGTGAACCAATACTTTCATGGGTTTTCCTTCCACCAAATTATATTTTGATTCTTCTTTAGAGATCAAAAGAAAGATGCACAATAAAATTTTATCTTCTTTGCGGTATTGTTCGCGCATGGCGCATATTTAGGAATCCCTAATATATAAGATTCCTTATTTGTTTGTCTATTAAAGCAAATGTATATTTTACATCAATTTAGTTGATTCTCATAAATGGAGAAGGTTATCCTGGTGATTCTCATAAATGGAGATAAATATGTATCTAATTGATCAAGTGCAATGTTATATCTACCTTTTGTTATGTCACGATAATTCTTGTCCTTATGTTTTGTTTTGTTTATGTACTCGTTTCTTCCTATCTTTTGACAAGACTTATATGTTGATGTTTTCAATAATGTTATTGATAACATGATATCCATGTGAACACATATGGCAATTCAGTCTATGCATTATTGCATGTTTCAGAATATAGTTATCATAGCATTTTTCTTTCACATTGTGTAAATTAGAGTTCTCTTAAATATAAGATGAAGTAATATCATAATATAGACAATTCTTCATTTTTTTCTATCTTTATTGTTTGTTATATTATGACTTCACATACTTAAAACATACATTGTTGTAATGTAGCTCTGTATTTAGAGAGGTGCAGAAATATGAAAAGAGGGCACCAAGTTGGTGCGACATGTGCCAGAAAGAAAATAAAGGAAAGCAACGTTCTTTGATTGCTAAACTTGTACGTGAATCATATATTAGAAAAAAATTTCTCTTTAAAAAATTTCTTGCAAGGATCCTGAAATATTATTTTGTTTGTTTCACTATCCATTTTTTATCCAGGAAGTAGAGAAGTTGATAGCAGGAGGACCTACTCATTCACAAGCTCATTCAAATGATTCAAATAATTCATGTTCTTCAGAAACTGATTCATGGACTTCAAATAGTCTATGTTCTTCACAAGCTGATTCAAGTAGTCCCTGAGATGTTAAAATCTTGATTCAACTTCAATTATACCCTAGTCGGTAGTTTCAAGCAGTTTTTTTTTTTTTTTTTTTTTTTTTTTGTAATCTTGACTATTTTTTTTTGCTATAAGGTTAAAGTTTTATAACAACAAAAAAGATACAGAAGGTACACATCTAGGGGCATATCCCGCTGAATAAAAAACAAAGAACGCCTTATAGCCTACTACAAGGAAACATCAGAGGAGGCTGACTAGTAAAGCCTAGAACTCAGATTACAATTTTTAGCAACAATATGTAATCTGGAATTTAGCACAATATGTAATCTGTTTCTTCAGTCCTAGCTTTATAGTACTGCTTTGTTAAGTTGTTTAGCACAATTTTTATTTTTTTAATCTCATATTCTCATTTATGATTTTATGGTATTTTGTTATGATATGCAACACTATCTACTGTATAATATATTTTTTTATCTATAATAAATTTTTATAAATTGTAATGAAATATACAAGTTGATAGTAATCTAATCAATTAATAAATATATTGACTTTTTTACTTGTGACTTGGATCAATATCCAACACAATTTTGGATCAATATCCAACACAATTTGAACCGGAATGCATGAATTGACAACACTAATTAGAAATGAAATAAATGAATTATACAAAATAATAAGTAAAACAAATGAATTATACAAAAAGATAAGTTTAAAATATTGATTATTTTCCTCGTATCTACATGTTATTAAATTTTAATAGACAATTACCTATCTAAAGTTGAATCTGTTTCCATATATATAAGAGTAGAAGTGTAAATGTGAACTGTGAACATGTGAAAAATAGCTTTAGGTGAAATAAATAATTTACGCCTATATCAAATTTTCTTTTTCTTTTTTGTTTTATGGCTCACAAAAAAGTATTTATGCCTATATTATATGTATATTAGAACATGGATGTTATAGATGCCAAATTTCGTATGACATGACATTTTGGGTGCTTATCTATGAGTCATAACGACGGTGTCCAGAGTCAAAGAGATGCCAAGAGACGTTACCAATTCTTACCATTCCCTCCAAATTAGAAGATTGAAATATTAGTATAAAAATATATTCTCAACAGTTTATAAGTATTTTTATTAAGAATTTATTTTTATAAAAGTTTCCTTTACATTGTTTTAAATTAGATTTTTCTTAATATAAATTTATATTTTGTAATTTAATATATACTCAAAATAATAACAGGATATATTAGTTGTTGATATGTATTTTATTAGTTTTAATATGTATTAATTTAATTTAAATTTAAATTTTAATGAAATACTACATATTTTTAACTTTTAACTTATTGAATTTTAAAGTTTTTTTACTGTATAATTATTTGATTATATATGTTAATTTTTTGTTTTTTGAATTTCTTTTGTAATTTATTTACAGTTGTGTTGTAGTATTTAATCTACAATTTTCGCAAAATAATAATGTGAAGAAATGATAATATGAATTTTTTTCAATCAAATTGCATTTTATTTTGTTGATTTGTGTTTATTTTTTAATAAAAATTTAAAAAACGTGTTTCTTGTAAAACTTATAAGCAAATTTTTTTTTGATATTTATTAATATAAACATTTTTTTCGTAACAATTTTAAGTGATATTGTTATTTTTGTACAATATATATTAAAAGTTTAGACTAACATGTTTTTTAATATTTCATTTTTTCGGATTATCTTATTTTTAAATTTTTAGTTTATATAAAATATTTTTGAAATATTTTAGGTTCAATATTGGTATAAAGATTTCTTTTTATCCTTTTTATTTAGTAATTCAAGATACTTGTGGTTATTTAAAGGATTTGGTATGGTATTTTTTGAAAGAATGCCCTAAATACCTAATTTTAGGGTACCCACTTACCAAAATACCCACATTTCAAAACACCGCCTGGATTACCCATGGATACGCCATTTGCATCGGCGTATTCGGAGTACTGTAGCAGTCAGAAAACGTATAACATTGCCAGAAATCGAGAGCTCAGATACGCCGGCAATTTTGATCGGAAAACATCGTTTCTTCCGTCTCCCCACCCTCGCATCGTCTCCCACCCTCCAAATCATCACCACATGACCGGCTACTCATCACCTTCATCGTCCGGCTATCTGTTTGTGTCAACTGGCCTCGCAGGGGCGTACAAAGTTATCGACGGAAATGAATGAATCGAAAAAAATACTTGATTTGGGTGTTTTAAATTCGGCTTATAGAATGGTTTAAAATTTGTGTAGTTGTGTAGAGAATCAAGAGACGATTCGAATGGTGTATTGGAGATGTATGGAAAATTAGAGAGATGAACGAACTGAGTGAAAGAAGAAATTGATCGGAATCGCCATTGGCGAGAGATCTGGAGAAGATGAAAATGACGTAAGATACGCTTGTGTGAAATGCGTATCTCCTGATACGCTGTTTCAGTAGGCGTATATGGTATTAATTCCGCATCTGCCAGAGGCGTATCTGGACGACATGCGTGTCTGTCAGAGGCGTATCTGTCTGATACGTCGTTGGGGTTGGCGTGAGACCACGTACGCCCGTGCTAGTGGCGTATGTAGTGGGTATTTTGGGCGGTACTTCCCGAATCTGGGCATTTTGGTGAGAGAAAGTAAAAATATGGGTATATAGGGCACTCACCCGTATTTTTTTCATCTGTGATAGGATTTCTTTTTTAAAAAGTGTTTTAAACTCTTCTGAAAATGCAACTGGTATTAATTTTTTGTTTTTCTGATTTTTTTTGTTTTGGTGTACTATATGTTTTTTAGATGTTTGTGGTGATATATGTTAGGTTAATTTGTTTTCTTTAAAAAAAATTGTTATTTTTTTTAAATTTTTTTTTTATTATATGTGCATTATATTAAAGTATTTTATGATTTTTAGTTCACTAAATTCAGTATTAATTAAAAATTAACATTTATTTTGTAGATATATTTTAGTAAATTTTGGTATCATTTCCACTTATCACATGTATTTTTAACATTTTTAAAGTATTGGTTTATTTTTTACTTTTTCAATGCTTTTTAAAAACATTTTTTTTATTTTATGATTAAATATCAATTCATGTTTTGTAAGAAAATTATTCTTTGAGTTGTAAATTTTGTGTTATATTTTGTTTATCTTATTCGTTATATATTTTATTGAAGGTGATACGTAACTTATTTTTAATAAAAAATTTTACGTGCATCAACCACCACGAGTGCACTTCCACATGTTGAGTCACCCGATCCTTGCTTTCACAATTCTTCGGTTTCCTGAAGAAAATCACTAGTATCATCCAAATAGTTCACCTGGTTGATCAAGCCATTGAAACAATTACGATGACCTCTTCCATCTTCTTCCATCTTAGGTCTGAACACATGATTGATCCATGGTGCAAGCCAACATTCAAACCGCATGTAACTTTGTATCTTCCCGCTTTAGTAGTCTTCTTGTCAGCAAATCCTTCATCATGCTCTATCTTACCAATTGAACCTCAAACTTTCCCTCAACCTCATCCATCATGAACCCGAACCTTGGCTCTGATACCACTTGTTAGGTTAGGGGACTACACAATCCGAGATTCACAAATACCAATACAAAGCACATACACATTATTAAAGTTTTAACTTTACTTCTATCAACAATAAGTAAAAGCAAAACAAGAACACCAAAAAATATTTGACGTGGTAACACCCACGTCCCAACTCGTATTATTAATCCAAACAATTATCAATAATACATGAAAACAATAACACCTTTCCAGTGTCCCAATCCCGATACTTGAGCCAACAATACTCAAGCATCTCCCAAACAATATCTAAGACTACATCTCTTAAGTATTCTCCACATCAAACAAATACAATATGACTATGTATATATAGCCACTCAGAACTTAGCCACCAAGACTTATCATACGTCACTACAAGAAATCTGGCAATAGACGACACGTATCAGACAACACCCATGGAAAAAAGTGTTGCCCGAAATGATCAGACAACTAGTATTTTCCTACTCGAAAAAGTATTGTCTAATCCTACACTCACACAATGGGCCAAAACCAGGGGTGTTGTGTAAATGCATAAGTATTTTTAGATTAGACAAGTGTTTTTAGGTCTGTTGTCTAAGTAGCAGTCATACAATATGTTATCCATAGTGTTGTGTGACAGTGAACCAACACACAACATTTTTTAGAAATATTATATGAATGAAGCATAGACAATACTTCGTAAATAGTATTGTTAGAATGAGACAAGTGGTTTCCAATGTGGTATTGTGTAATGATATTTAACACAAGTGCTTTACATAGTGTTGTATGAACTTAATCCAACACACAACAGGTTCTGGCCTATTGTGTGTTTCAACCCATACAAGTGTCTTCTGTTTAAAACTGTTGTCTAATGAACTGTACATGAAAAATAATATATTTAAAAGATGATTAACCTACCAAATTGGCATCCAACAAATCAACAAAGGCCAAACAGAAGAGAGCAAACTAACCAACAATCTATCAAGAGTTATAGTTACAAATTAAAGAGCACAAATTAATTTATTACATTACGAAAGTTGTATTAGTTCATCAACATCATCTCGAATGTAACTAGTAGGCATGTCTTCCACATCAACATCTGGAAAACTGGGCATAAAAAAGTCATTCTCTAGTTCTGCTTCTACAGATGCCTCATTTTCATACTCATTGTCTTCATAGTAATTTTTCTCCGGTAACTTCAAGACAACGGACCATGATTTATCAAGAGGATCATCAATGTAACAAACTTGTTGTACATGTTTTGCTAATACAAATGGATCATCTAAAAAGCCCAACCTATTCAAATTTATTAATGTATATCCCAAGTCGTCTACCTTCTTGCCTGTGTTCATATTTACCCACTTACAATGAAAAATAGGGACCCTAAGGTAATTATAGTCCAACTCCCATATACTTGTTATAACTCCGTAATATGTATGTGATGTGTGCTCAATGTTTTTATCCTTACCATGCATAACCATTGTATCGGCTTCTACACAAACCCCACTGCACTGAACCTGCCGCATGTCATCACGTTCCCTGGTACTAAAGATAACCCCATCCACTCTGTATCCGCGGAATGTAGGAACATCTTTGTTGGGTTCGTCTGCGATCCATATTATCTCATTTGATAACTATTTTTTGTCTTCCAAATTTGAAGCAATCTGAAAAAAAAACAAGTTGTAAAATGATTCATGTGAGCTAGGGAGTTGTAAAAAAATCACAAAACTATTATTAAACTCACATAATACCTTTTCTTTAAACCATTTAGGGAATGTCTCATTTTGCTTATTCTTTAGCCACATTTCATCATTTTCATGTTCCGGATATTTGGTCATTAAAAATGCCATATGTTCACTGGAGTCATTAAAAATGACATAAGAAATGCATGCAAATAAAGAAAATAAAATAATTAAATTCATGGCTTACTTGAAAAATGGTCTAACTGCATTAGTATTCTGGAGAACGCACAAATGTGCTACGTGCAAATCAGTCCTACTCGGGGTTATTATGGTTGCACCTAATAATGGCCTGCAAATGGCATCCTTAGTATGTCTACCAATTTTCGGTACCCCGATAGTTGTTCCTTCGTCATGGTCCACCAAACATTCCACCGCCTCTTCTGCTATATAGGCCTCTGCAATACAACCTTCTACACGAGCCCGATTCTTTATATATCCCTTGAATGTCTTCATGTATCTCTCAAAAGGATACATCCACCTGAGGAAAATTGGTCCACAGAGCTCAACATCTCTCATACAAGATGCACCAATATATGAAACATTAGATCAAACAAGGAAGGGGGGAAGTATTTTTCAAGCTAGCATAAAGTAATTACCAATTCCGATTGCATTTTCTCCAACTTATCAGGCTCAATAACTTTACAACAAATTGCCTTAAAGAAGAGGCCGAAACTGATAATTGTGTTCCTGACTCTTTTTTGCAATGACGACCGAATTGCAATTGTGAGCAAATGATGCAATATCATATGGCAGTCATGAGATTTCATTCCAGTAAGTCTAAGAGTTTCCATTGAAACTAGACTCCTAACATTAGAACAAAAACCATCAGGCAACTTCATGTTAAGAAAGGATGAGCAAACAACCTTTTTTTCGGAATGAGTCAAATTCCAAGGTACTAATGGTAACTTCTCCTTTTTCCCTGGAGTTTTTAGCCTCAACTCGGTTTTTATTCCCATTTCAGCAATGTCAATACGGACAGATTCTTTGTCTTTTGTTTTCTTTGGTATATTAAGCATGGTGCCAAGTAAAGCTTCGCATATATTTTTCTCAATGTGCATCACATCGAGAACATGTCTAACCGGTAGAAAATTCCAGTACTCAAGCTCAAAGAATATAGATACCTTTTTCCAAATAGGTCGAACATCACCTTTCTTTAATCGAGGTTGGCATTGTGTCTTACCGAAGACATGGCCCTTCAGATGTTGTACTCTTTGAAGCACCTCCTCTCCGGTTAGGGGAATTGGAGCAGTTTCCTCTTCCACGGTGTTATCAAAATCTTGTTTCTGTCGGCGATATGGATGATGACGGGGCAGCCAACTCCGATGCCTCATGACCACACACTTACGATAATTAACTAGCCTTGTAGCTTTTGTGTTATCAACGCATACAGGACACCCGTTATAACCCTTGATAATGTTGCCCGACAAATTGCCATAGGCTGGATAATCGCTGATTGTCCATAACAAAATGCCTCTAAGCAAAAAATACTCCTTCTTGTATGCGTCGTACACTTGTTTCCCATGTCATAACTTTTTTAAATCTTCCATGAGTGGTTGAAGGAACACATCGATATATTGCCGGGCTGAGTTGGTCCAGATATTAACAAACATAGCATAATATATTTCCTCTTCATAGAAAGCCATGGTGGAAGATTGTAAATTGTCAACAAAACTGGCCCACATGAGTAATCAACATTTGTGCTATAGAACGGATTAAATCCATTGGACGATAAAGCTAACCGGAGGTTTCTAGGATCCGAAGAAAACTCAGGCCACTTAGCTTCAACTTCCTTCATGTCTGTGCATCTACAGGATGTCTCATTTTACCATCCTTCAATCTCTCCGTGTCATGCCAAATCAACTCTTGGCTGTTTGAGTTGAACTGAACAAATTCCTCAAACGTGGTATTAACGAAAAATACCAGAGAACCTTGGCAGGAACCCCTTCCAATTCATCCCCATTTTTATACAACTTCCATCTAGAGGCCTCAGAAATGCGGCACCTGGTCGCATCTTCATCTCTATCTCCACGGTATATTAAACAATCATTTGGTCAAACGTGTATTTTTTCATACTCCATTCCCAAAGCACACAAGCTTTTTTTAGCTTCACTGAAAGAAGAAGGGAAGTTGTTGCCTTTTGGAAGCATAGACCCAACCAAAAGAAGAATTTCTGAGAAGCCAGAATCAGAGATTTCATATTTTGCTTTCAAGTTATATAATTTTACTAAAGCTTTCATCTTTGTAAATCCTTCACATCCCGGATAGAGGGGTTCATGTTCAGATTGTATATGGTTAAATACATCCGAGGAATCTAGGGAAACGTCATCTGCATTGTCATCGGTATCACCAGCATTCTCTGTTTTCATCGAGTTTTGATCTACAGATTGTGAAGAACTAGAAGTATCTTCAGCGGCATGCTGACTTTCTCCCGTACTTACCTCCCCGTGCCAAATCCAACACGTGTAGCTATGATCGATGCCATTCTGGAAAAGATGGCCCCTCACAATTCGAGCTTTCCATGATTTACTATGTGCACATTTTACACAGGGGCAACTGATTTTATTTCCATCTTGTGCATTCTCCAATGCAAACATCAACAATTCGTCCACTCCTCTTTCGAACTCTTTTGTTCTTCTATCAGCATTCATCCAAGACTTGTCCATCTTTTAAAATAAAAAAAACAAATGTAATCAGCACATAGTAACACTAACAAACACAATTTCAAACACTAACACATACATATAGTTTAGCTGGACATTTGAAGTCAGTCAAGGGAGACAGAGTTGGAATATAATAGACTAATTTCTCAGACAAACACAATTTCAAACTAACACTAACACAATTTACTTGTTAAAATCAACAAACACTAACACAATTTCTCAGATCCCCAAATAGAAGTATGAACCCGAATTTCAATCTTGTGAAACAAATTTCATCAAAAATACCTTAATGGAGATGTCGATGGAGCTCGTTGAAACAACGAAGATGGAGCTGCTTCAAAACTACGAAGATGAGATTCAAGGACGGAGGTGTCGCAGTGTAGTGGAGTGAAGATGGTACAGAGGTGGAGCACAGAGGATAGAGGTGCACAGAGCACAGGTGGACGGAGGTGGAGGTGGACGGAGGAGGACGGAGGTGGAGGTGAATTAACGGAGGAGGACGAAGGAGGTGTTTGAAAAGTGGGTGTAAAAATGAAGTTAAGATGTTCAGACAAAGATCTCGATGACATTAATGTGTCATTTTGTCCAGCTAAATTATTTTTAATAACTTTTAAAAATATAAATGTTTGATCATATATAAAATTAAACTCATTTTCCTAATCGATTTAAATATAATTAATATTTTATATTAAAATATAATTAATATTTTATATTAAAAATATTTTATATTTATTTTTTTAATATTTTATATTAAAACATAAAATATTTAATATTAAAAATACCGGTACCTATTTTTTTTTTAATATTTTATATTAACATACCGGACAATGGATCTTTGACACCGTACGGCCCGGGCTTCGAAATACCGGTTCGAGAATATGGATACAGTTAAGAGGGGCGTAGTCCTGTTTAGGGGTTAACGGTCAAACCTGCGTTTGACCGTACATTCACCTGGTCAACGGTACCTGTTATTTTTTTTAATATTTTATATCAACATACCGGACAATGGATCTTTAACACCGTACGGCCCGGGCTTCGAAATCCCGGTTCGAGAATATGGATACAGTTAAGAGGGGCGTAGTCCTGTTTAGGGGTTAACAGTCAAACCTGCGTTTGACCGTACATTCACCTGGTCAACGGTACCTTTTATTTTTTTTATTATTTTATATTAACATACCGGACAATGGATCTTTGACACCGTACGGCCCGGGCTTCGAAATCCCGGTTCGAGAATATGGATACAGTTAAGAGGGGCGTAGTCTTGTTTAGGGGTTAACGGTCAAACCTGCGTTTGACCGTACATTCACCTGGTCAACGGTACCTGTTATTTTTTTTAATATTTTATATTAACATACCGGACAATGGATCTTTGACACCATATGGCCCGGGCTTCGAAATCCCGGTTCGAGAATATGGATACAGTTAAGAGGGGCGTAGTCCTGTTTAGGGGTTAACGGTCAAACCTGCGTTTGACCGTACATTCACCTGGTCAACGGTACCTGTTATTTTTTTTAATATTTTATATTAACATACCGGACAATGGATCTTTGACGCCGTACGGCCCGGGCTTCGAAATCCCGGTTCAAGAATATGGATACAGTTAAGAGAGGCGTACTCCTGTTTAGGGGTTAACGGTCAAACCTGCGTTTGACTGTACATTCACCTGGTCAACGGTACCTTTTATTTTTTTAATATTTTATATTAACATACCAGACAATGGATCTTTGACACCCTACGGCCCGGGCTTCGAAATCCCGGTTCGAGAATATGGATATAGTTAAGAGGGGCGTAGTCCTGTTTAGGGGTTAACGGTCAAACCTGCGTTTGACCGTACATTCACCTGGTCAATGGTACCTGTTATTTTTTTTAATATTTTATATTAACATACCGGACAATGGATCTTTGACACCGTACGGCCCGGGCTTCGAAATCTCGGTTCGAGAATATGGATCAGTTAAGAGGGGCGTAGTCCTGTTTAGGGGTTAACGGTCAAACCTACGTTTGACCGTACATTCACCTGGTCAACGGTACCTTTTATTTTTTTAATATTTTATATTAACATTTTATATTAATAGTTTAGAGTATTTTAATATTTTATATTAATATTTTATATCAGCCCACATAAAATATTACACATAAATATTTATTTTTAAAATTTACTAATTAAAAATAATAAATAGTAAATCTTAATATTATATGTTATGATACTTACAGAATCCCACTATCTCCCTTATCAAATTTCATTCCCCCTCTTTTCTTTCCCCAATATTTCATTCCCCCTCTTTTCCCCCAATATTTCCCCCCAAATTGACCTAAATTACTCCCCCCAGAATCACTCCCCCCTAAATCACTCCCCCCAAAATCAAGAGCTCACTTCCACCCTTTGTGAATCTCAGTTTCTCGCTTCTCCCTAGCTCCGTAGATCGTCGCTCTCTCTCAGGTATTCCACAACTCATCCCACCTATCCCTCCCTAGATCGTCTCTCTCCTCCTCTCTCTCTCTCTCTCTCTCTCTCTCTCTGTTATATGCTTATGGATACTATGATATATGGTTATGCATGCTCTTAATTCGAACATTTCTGCTACTCTCTCTCTCTCTCTCTATGTTCTCTCCCTCTCTCTCTGTGTCTGTCCCTCTCTCTCTGTCTCTCCCCCCCCTCTCTCTCTCTCGATCTCTACCTCCCTCTCTCTCTTTCTCTCCCTCTTTCTTTCTTTCTTTCTTTCTCTCTCTCTCTCTCTCTCTCTCCCTCTCTCTCTCTCTCTTTCCCTCTCTCTCTCATTATGTTTAGCTTAATTGAATTTTGGTAGATTTTACTTTATCTGTATGGATTTTAGTAGATTTTTTTTAATGTATTGTTGGGATCTCATTATGTTTTAATGTATTGTTGGGATTGATTTAATTTTGGTATTGTTTTAATGTATTGTATAGTAGATTTTGTTTTAAGGTATTGTTGGGATTTTACTGTATCTCTATGGATTTTAGTAGATTTTGTTTTAATGTTTATTAGGCATGGGGATATGGTGTTGAAGATTTATGTCAAGTTATGTGTGTGTGTGTTTACATTTACATAAATTCACTCAACATATGGTGTTACAGATTGATCATGAAGCCGAAGAGAAAATCCGCTCCCAAAGCAAGTACGACAACCATTATGAAGGCACTAAAAAAAAATTCACCGGTTCAGTCTACCCCTGCAGTGAAGAAAATAAAGAAAAAATCGGTGGAGTCATGCCCTGACCTGAAGAATAAGGTGGTGCAGTTTTCCCCTAATCGACCGGTGACACGGGCTATTTCATCATCCCCTGTATCTGTGAAGAAATCTATTTCTAAGAACCTAAAAACCACTTTATCTAAGAAGAGGAAACCAATGGAGCAATCGCTGGCTACGAAAGAGGAAACAACTGGACTAAAGCTTTTAAAGCGCGGACCTATAACGATGCACAAGATTATTAGGCGTAAGATGTTGGGAATTAAGCCG
The DNA here is from genome assembly GCA_036435485.1 of Saposhnikovia divaricata. Taxonomy (NCBI): domain Eukaryota; kingdom Viridiplantae; phylum Streptophyta; class Magnoliopsida; order Apiales; family Apiaceae; genus Saposhnikovia; species Saposhnikovia divaricata. The sequence continues at coordinate 64,202,874 of CM071594.1, forward strand.
TTGGTGAGTTTCAATGAAAAGGGTCAGCCTTACGGTAAAGCAGACACGGAAATGGAATCTTACATTGGTGTTCTTGCGAGAAGTAAAGTCCCAATCTGCTATGATTCCTGGCTAATTGTTCCGACTGAAAGGAAAAACAAGATTTGGAAATGTGTGGAGGTAAAACAAATTACATCTTAAGAAGTAATTTTTCGTTCATGACCACCTATTTAGTTAATACATGTATGCTAATTAAAATACTTATCTATGTAGATGGCGTTTGATGTACCACCAACCGCCAAGAAGATGGTTTTGAAATCTGCGGGCAAAAAATGGCGAGAGTTCAAGAGCCGCTTGTCAACCAAATACGTCCTGCCACACTATGATCAGCCTGATTTGCTACAGTTTCCTCCTACTGACTACACCTTTATTGAGAAGGATCATTGGGACATGTTTGTTGTTGACCGTCTGTCAATAAAATTTGGTGTAAGTTTTCTTACTGTATTTGTTTTTGAATTTCTGAGATTACAAAAATATATAGTTGAAAAGCTTTGTTACTAACATTTTGATCATTGTTCCTTAAGGTGATCCACGAAAAACTCGCAAAGAGGAGGAAGTTGAGCGAATATCCTCATAACATGTCAGGAAAAGGTTATGCTAACCTAGAACATGAAATGGTCAGTAATCATACATATATCCCTTTCAAACATGCATGATAATTGTGTTTAATTTTACAATGACTTGTATGTTAAACAATGCAATAATACTTTGTTTTACAGATTCTCGCTTTTGGTGATCTTGAGGAATTTGACATAGACCGAACGGATACGTGGCTCCGTGCGCGGCAGGATGAAAACAGGAATTATAAGTCTGTAAAAGTTGCAAAAATTACAAAAGAGATTGTAAGTTTTTCATTTATTTTATATTTTGAGTTCTTTCACTGTGATATCTATTTTTTTAGTTGACGTACTTATATCTTTCATGTCACTTTTGTAGGAGATAATGAAGAAGAGGGTTAGGGATGGAGAAGTTTCTGTGGAAGGCACAGACGATGTCTTGACCAAGGTTCTCGGTAACCCTGAGAACCGAGGAAGGGTACGTGGATAAGGTACTTATGTCAAGCAGTCTACATACTTTAATCTTCCACGGAAGAAGAAGATCGGCAAGTCAATGGATGAGAGGATTCAGGAGGGCATTAAGAAGTATATGAGAGAGGATAGTACGAGAGCGAGATTCCTTTTGGTCTGCTGAGATTGAAAAGCTGAAAAGTGCTTTATGTGAAAAGAAAATTGATTCTGAAGGTAGTCCAAATATTGGATCTCAGCAAGAAAGTTGTTCCAAGGGTATCAAGGAGTTGGAGTTGGCAGGTGCAAAGAAGAGACTCAATCTCCTCGAAAGTGATTATAATCTTCCTGAAGGGGATCAAGAGAATGGGAAGGTTGATGTGGAAGAAAAGAATGAGAAGGTTGTGGAGGGTGGAGAAAGGACTGAGAAGATGGTTGACATGGTAGAAAAAATTGAGGAGGCTTTTGAGGGGGTTCATTTGGAGGATGATCAGGAGCTGGTTGTAGATTTGTGTGTGGAAGCTGACAATGTTACAGAGTGGGGACTGGCAATTAACTCCCCAAATAATATTGTTGCACATGCTGCTATTGATACAAAGAGTCAGATTCTTCATGGGAAACCTTTGACAAAAGAGAATGCCCGAGTCTCTATCACTCGTGTAATTCAAGGATCTGAAAAGATTCCTTTTCCAATCCAAGATGAGATCATAACTGTGGAGCAAGCTGTTGGGACTTATATTGCATGGCCAAAATATCTCATAACGGAATTGAAGACAACCACTGCTAGACAGAATGGAAGTACAAAGGTTAAATTCGTTGTAATCTATTAAATCATAATTAAATAAACATATTAGGCAGTTTACTTTAACAAACCTACTATATTAGGCCGTTTTCATTCACAATTGTTTTTTAATGTCATATTTCAGGGAAGCAAGAAAAATGGACAAAAGAGGTGGAAGAATGTGAAAGATCTAGAATTAGTCCCAGAGTATGTGTTGGACATGGGTCCTGATTTTCCCCTGCCTTAAAGCGTTAGTGGCTTTGGGCAAAGGATGCCTTGGCGGACGGCCGAGCATCTACTTTTCTGATATCCGAAGAAGCTTTTGGATCAACTGCTAAGAAGCCTCTTTTTTTGTCGGATATTCATGCTTTGTGCTGTGGGGGTGAGATGTCAGGGGCCGTCATTTGCTTATACATTAAGTAAGTATCGACGTTCAAAGATTTATTTGACTTTGTAAATAGTTCTTAAATGAAAATGGACTGCTTGTGTAATGACTTTTTTTTATATAGTTTTATGCAGGAATATTTGAAAAAACACAAGATGACTGATATGATAGCGTTTGTTGATCCTGATACGATTGGTGCCCTCGGTTGTGGTAATCCAGCAAAGAGGTCGCGATCCCTATCTCTCAGGTTCAAGAATGCTCAGCCTGGCCAGTATTTTCTCTTCCCATTTAACTCCGGGTCAGTTCTTTTTTTTTTTTAACACTTATATGCTAGTGTTAAGGTTTTTTAAATGCACACTTTAATATAGTTTAATTTCATGAATTATTAGGAACCATTGGACGCTCACCGCTGTAAATCCAGATTCTCAAATCGTTTACCAGATGGATCCTTTGAAGCGCCGAATTTCAAGAGAAGAATGGACGGAAGTGGTCGACAAATGAGTATTTTATATTAACTTAATTTCATTTGAGACCACTTACTAAGTTAAATGTCATAAATCTGATTTACATTATATTTTGTAGTGCCATCAATCTCTATAATGACAATGCGAAGAAGTTTACCAAAAACAAAATTACATGGGAGAACCTGGCGGTATTATCCTTTTCTTAAGTAATTTTTTGTTGTATCTCTGAATTCCACAAGGACAGTGTAGACATATAATTAATTCTACATGTTCTTCAGGGAATTCCTCTTCAACCTGGGTCCAAGGACTGTGGCTTGTTTGTGATGCGTTATATGAAGGAGACATGTCTTGATAAGGAATTGAAATTTGCTATGAAGGTAACAATGCATTTTTTTCTGATATCCTTGTGTTTTGTGGTGAAGATATATGACTTCCAATACATGTTCCATTTTGCAGTGGTGACGCAGAAGCAACTTGTGCTATGGCATGGCTGAGCTTAATGATATAAGGACTAACTTGGCGAAGTATATGTTGAAGCACCTGTCTCGTTTAACTCTGTGGTCTTTTATTGAAATTGGTATTTTGAGTTGAACATGTAATTGGTAGTAGCGTAAATTAAACTTTTAGTCCGTCTCTTTTGTGGATGTGTTCACCTAAAAATATGACTTAAGTATTAGTTGTTTTGGATGTGGATAGACTTTAATTATGTACTTGGTTGGTTGTGTACGTTTGTTGGTGGTGTTGGCGTTATAAGGTGAAAAATTTCTTCTGTAGTTTTGGTTGATGGTATGGTGAATATTGGTCGTAATGGATGGATGGATTGAATTGGTTTCTATTGTTTGTTTTTGGCATTTTCATTTTATAGTGTAGTTTGGTTTTCTTTACATGTCCAGAACCATTGTTTAAGATAATTTTAGCCAATGTCCACCAATGATTAACACTTGTTGTATTATATATCAAGCAATGCTTTTATTAAAATCCCTTGTGAGAAAATGACTCACACAACAGGAAAATAAAAACTACTTAATGTTAACAGTTGTAAAAAATGCAATCAAACAACATGTACCATTTAACAAAGTAATGTGGGAGAAGAATACACACTGCAGGTTAAAACCCACAAAACTGTTGTCTCTTTTAACAAATAACAACATGTTATACTCTCCAAACCATTGTTTGAAACAATTTCAAACAAGAGTTATATACTAAGAAAGTGTTATCCTTCCTACTGTACAACAACATGCCATATGAGATAACATGTTGTACATCTAACCATAAAACAAATGGTTTTTGCTAAGAAAACATTGTCTGTAGTGACATACAACAACAGCCCTGATCAAGTAAAAGATTGTATCTTTTGCACTTAAACAATAGGCTTTCTTTTAAAAACCATTGTCTTTACTGCTTAATAACAACAATATATTCGTTAAAAAGTGTTGCGTTATCGAAGCTTTGACAAGAGGTTTCCAAAGAAGTGTTGTTGTTTCTGGGTATTAGACAACACTTTTCAGGTGGCTTTTACTTGTCTTTCAACTTTCACACAACAGCTTGCTGTGTGTTGTCTTAGGTGTGTATCAGACGACTTCTCAATAGTCAACAATTTTTGGTATATTCAGACAACACGTTTTGCCTGTTGTCTGAAGCAAAAATCCTTTTAGTGCTTGTTCTGCAAGTCTTACCTTACTTATTCTACAAGCCTTCCAATTCTTAGCACATTATTACCCAACTTAGTGATCAAGACATACCATATATAATAATTGTCTACAGATACAATTATTATCTTACCCATATATATCTTGGACCACCCAAGCTCATAACATCATATTGGGAAACCCAACATTTTATACTCGGATATTACACCCTCCTTCACATCCTTTTAGTTGTAAGGAAAAATTGAGGCAAAGGGAAAGAAAGAGTTAATTGTGTTGCTTGTGAATGAGTCTCCGAAATTAGCTGTGTTATATATGTTCATCCCATATAAGCTACTTTGTATATGCATTAGTAGAATGCGTGGATGTTTGGGTAAAAAGGATAGTGACACCATATTTTGGGCACACAATACATAAATATTAATCATTTTTTCAATTTTTACTGTCTTGATTCTTAGTTTTTCTTTTTTTAATGAAGGAGTTATGGGAAAACATTATTCTAACATTAATTTAATTTTTTTTCTATTTACATTTTCTTGTATGGAAAAAATGATATATTCATTTTTAATTACTTTGTAGGATTTATGCTATTATTTCTATCTTTAAATTTTAAGTATAGTAGTGATGACAACTTTTTTTCTTTATTTTTCCTTAGGTATAGTGATAGTTATAATAAAAATTTACCAAGCCATTTATTGTTTTGACAACCATCCAAACACTCACTTACTCCTATTATATATAGACTAGCTTTTATACCCGTGTGATGCACGGGTAAATTTATTAATATTTTAATATTATATAGTACAATTTTGATTATTATTTTATTTCTTGAATAATTTGTTTTTTTTCTTGTAAATGGTTTTTCTATAATTTATATTTCAAAATTTAGGTTAACATATTTTTTAGTACTTCATAATTATTTTTAGTTTTTTTATTTTATTAGATTACATGTGATATACTTGAAATATATAGGTACAATATTCGTATAACAATTTATTTATTTATTTATTATCTTTTTGATTATGTAATTTAATGGTTATCTTAAAATTTTTAGATCTTTTGTTATAGTGTTTTTATAGTTTTAAAGGTATTTTTTTAAAATTTTTTTGAAATAAATGTGGTATTAAATTTTTTTATTCGTTTGAATATTGACTATTTTTTCATGTTAATTTTATATTTTTTCATGTGTGATGTTTATTATGTGTTCTTGTTTATTATGTGTGATGTTTATTATGTGTTTTTGTTTATTACATGTGGTGTTTATTTGTTTATTATGTGTGGTGTTTATTATATGTGGTGACACACATTTGTACTTTTTTAAAGTAAGTTTGTACTATTTTTTTATGTTTTTGTGTTGGTATATATTTGTTTTAAGTGTATTATATTAAAGTTTATTGTTAATTTTAGTTTTCTACATTTAGATCTTTTTTTTGAATGGGAGACTATTTTGTAGATTATATTTTGTTGAATTTTGATGACATTTTCAATTATGAAATGTTTTTTTATTACTTTTTTATTATCTTATTTTACCATATATTTTTTTAAAACCTTCTTCTTTGTTTTGTAATTAAATGTACATTCTTGTTCTTTTAAAAATTATTTTTTAATTGAAATTCTGATGATATGCTTTGTTTACTTGTTTATTATATACAAAGAATTATTTTGTGACTTATTTTTAATTATGATTTTTTGCTATTTTATCATTATTTATTAATATTAGAAACATATTTGTTGTCAAACCAAATAATAGAATCTTTAATGATTTTATTAAAATAATATATTTCTTAAAACACTTTTATTTGGTAAACGCTTTTTTTGAAAATTATATTTTAAAGTTTATCCTAACATATATTTTATTGTTTCATATTTTTAGCGTGCTTTCTTCTATTTATTAGAATATATATATAATATACTTTAGACATGTGAGAATTTATTGTAATTTAACATACATGTGAACACACATATATTTGTACTTTTTCTAAAGAAAGTTTGTACTATCTTTTGTATTTTTGTGTTGGTTTTTATTTATTTTAAGTGAATTATATTTTTTTTAATGCAATTTTAAGTGCATTATATTAAATTTTTTTGTTCATTTTAATTTTCTAAATTTAGCTTTTTTTTCTTTTGAATTTGCGTTTGTTTTGTAAATCATATTTTGTTGAATTTCTGTGTCATTTCCAATTATAACATGTTTTTTAATTACTTTTTTAATATCTTGTTTTATCATATATTTTCTTTTAAAAAAAATTAGTTTTGTAATTAAATGTAAATTCTTGTTTTTTTAAAAATTATTTTTTGAATTGAAATTCGGATGGTATGCTTTGTATACTTGTTTACTTTATATAAAGAATGAATTTGTGATTTATTTTTCATTATGGATTTTTGCTATTTTATCTTTATTTGTTAATTGTGTGTAAGTTTTGTGCTATTACAACTCTTTTTCCTATAATAATAATAATTGATTAAGTTGATGATGAATATTTTATTAGTTTATTCTTTATTAATTTAATTTAAATTTCATTTTCGATGAACTTTAATATTTTTGTAAATTTTAAATTATTAAATTATTATAGAATTTTCTGTACTTATTATATTAAATTCTCTATTAATTATTTTATTTTGGATTTCTGGATTGTTTTTTAATTTATTTACAAATTTAGTACCGAATGTAGAAATTTTGCAAATTAATAAAATGTTAATTTAATGATTTGTGTAGACTTTTGTTAGTACAAATTTTAAAAACATATTTGTTGTAAAATCTAAAATTAAAATTTTTTTATGACTTTTTTTAAAAATTAGATTTTCTTGAAACTCTTTTTCGTGGTATTAGTTTTTGCAAAATTATATTTTAAACTTTAGTATAAATTATCTTTATATTAATTTTAGTTAACAATAATTTTTTATCATGTGTTATTTATTTAAGTGCACATTATTAGTTACTTCATAGCATAGTTTTAGCTTTTAAACCTTGCCCAACTTGTTTTCTAGCCCATGTCTGATTTCTAATGAAGTTACCCCCTGGCGACCAAACGACGACCACTCAAACCTCCAATTATATATAGGATATAATTATATAAAGAATATAATTTTATAGTACTCTAGAGAGAATCATCTTATATAGAGAATCGGGGAGAATCATCTAATTTGTTCTAATTCTATAGCAGAACCAATTTTTTTTTAAAACATTTTTCCAATTTTTTTAAACAAAAAGTAAAAATAAAAAAATATGTCATTGCCACGTTATCACCGATGGCGCGTCATTGCCACGTCATCTGCCACGTCATCAATGACGTGGTAGTGCCACAGGGCAGTGTCCGTCATCTACCACGCCATCACTGCCGACGTGGTAGTGCCACGTCATCAGGGACGTCACCATTGATGATGTGGCACCGCCACGTCAGTAGTAATGACGTGGCAGTATCGACAGCAGTGAAATGGTGCCACATCAGCATTTGGTTCTATCACGGAATGAGAATACTATTTTTTTTCTACTATAGAACAAAAAAAATTGATCTTTTTTTGTATGGAACCAAAAATAAAATTTTGATTCTATCATAGAATCAAAAATTAGTAGTTTTCTACGGTTCTCCATAATATAAAATGGTTCTCTATAGAACAATGACCATGTTAATATTTGTTGTGGAATAAAAAGTAGGTTATGAATTGTATTTAATGCTAGGGTTGGTGAGTTTCGAGCTTTAATGGCTGTTTCCGTGTTCGAGACTGATCGGTCCTTACAGAGTGCCTACGTATCTCGTTATTGAGAATCAAGCCAAGACGTAGTTCTAGAATGAGGGGTCAGGCCCTTTATATAGGCTGCGAGAGCCTTAAAATTATAGTAGGATTCGGAGACTTGACGGGCAAGTCACCTTCTTGAGGAAGGTTCTAGACTCCTTCCTTGTAGAAATCAGTTTCCATGTTGGATTGAATGCCTTGAAGGCTAAGTCTGGCAGGAGTAGTATCCTTATTTGACTCTTATTTGATGAGCTGCTTATCACCCTTAATATTAGTTACGAAATTAATATTTAATTAGGGTTTTGGGCCTCGTAAATGGGCCCCACATTTGGACCATACTGGATCTAATTAATGGCACATTAAATGTGTCTTTAGGGCTTACTTTTAGCCCATATCAATATTATTTGTTTGGGAACCATTTTGATACCATGTATGGGGTGTCAATCTTCAATAATATGCTAAATATATGATAGATTGATGAAATAGTAAAAAGATATATTATTTATGATGTGTTGGATATGTTTGACACTAGTTAAGAATGCCTTTATTGAAGATGTTTTTAATATGGTTCTCAAAATTAGTGACTCATCATTAAAACCTTTACAAACTGTTAAACACTTGGCACACATGCATGCTTGGCACCGAAAATTAACGTCACTACGTTGAGTCTTTGTAACTGATAATATCCTTATCCCTCAGCACATTTCACCACCTTGCCAATGGCGATTCCGATCAAAATCTTCTTTCACTCCGTTCGTTCATCTCCCTAATTTTCCATACATCTCCAATACACCATTCGAATCGTCTCTTGATTCTCTACACACCTACACAAATTTCAAACCATTCTATAAGCCGAATCGAAAATGCCAAAATCAAGTATTTTTCCAATTCGTTCATCTCCGGCGATAGCTTTATACGCCGCTGTGGGGCCAGTTGACACAAATGGATATCCGGACGATGAAGGTGATGATACGCTGGTCATGTGGTGATGATTTGGAGGATGGGAGACGACGCGAGGGTGGGGAGACGGAAGAAATGATATTTTCCGATTAAAATCGCCGGCATATCTGAGCTCTCTAATTCTGGCAATGTCCTAAGTTTTCTGACTGCTACAGTACTCCGGATACGCCGATGCAAATGGCGTATCTCGTGGGTAATCTAGGCGGTGTTTTGAAATGTGGGTATTTTGATAGATGGGTACCCAATTTTTGGGTATTTATGGCATTCTTTCATAAGGTAACAATATTAAATAGGTGTTAGGTCCACTATGATTGTAGAAGGGGGGGTTGAATACAATCTATATCAATTTCTCAAAATTTATTCGTTAAATAATTTTCACTTAAACGAATATTTTGTGCGGAATAAATTGACACGGATTTCAAGTTGAATATAACTGTATATTAAATTGATGTGGTGTTACAAAATCAATCCAAACTTTTATCAAGTGTTTAATAACTAATTAGAAAATTCGACATGAACTTTTCTAATTTAGTTAATAAATCTCAAGATAAGTACTAGGAAACTTAATTCGCTAGTAATACAAGAATCACAAGTAGACAAGTTCTATCGGATAGAATATTACAAAGATGATGAACTTGAATTTATGTGAATTAATTTGTTCTTGGTATTCTTGATATTTGAGAGAGAAAGCTGCTGTGTATTTCCAGGAATTCTGCTGTGTTCTGTTCTTTTTTGATTTCTGCTGCTTCTGCTGTGTTATATAGGTCTGTACTGATTAGATATGACTTAAACTGCTTCAAGACCTATTAAATCAGCTGTCAGCATGACTTAATCTTGCTCCAAGACATAATTAAACCTTAGATATGACTTATTTTCTGTCGGTATGACTTAGAAAATGTGTCGGTATGACTTAATCTTCAACAGTGTGGTCAGTATGACTTAATACCTTTCCAGAAATATCTTGCTTCGGTATGACTTATTTCCCTCGGTATGAGCTAGCAGCTTTGAGGTCGGTAAGACATAATTCCTTGCAGCAGCTCGGTATGACTTAATTTTCTTTTGCTCGGTATGACTTAAACTTAAGTCATGTCAGTATGACTTAACTTAAGTCATACCGAACCAAACTCAGTCAAGACATAATCTATTCAGCATTTAATTAAGTCATATTGATCCTTTTAATTAATTAATGATTAACTAATTCATGATTAATTGATACAATAATTAACTTAATAAATAAATTAATTCTATTAGAATTAATTCATTAATTAAATCAATTAAATGATTTATATCAATTACAAATGAATTAAATTAAATCAATAACTAATTAATTTAATTCTCCCAAACCACGGAAAATAATAAAGAATTACCACTGACTTATGTTGACGTTCGATGTACTGTCTGGTTCATGAACGACTAACTTCAATGATGCTTCTTCACTTTTGACTTTAAGCTGTGGTTTATTTCTTCTCTCAATTCTCTTGTACTTTGATTGATTTTCAATCTATCACTCGAAAAATCTCTGTCACTGTAAATGAATCCATTCACTTCAATGTTATACTGAGGCTTGATTAGATACCTGATACGTCTTCCAGTGTGAAACATCAAAACTATAGATTGACTTCCTTCTTTCTTCTGACAGATATTGCTTCCTGAGATTCCTGTGACAGATCATACAGATATTTACTTATTACAATTTGGTTTAAGTTGATTAGGATCCTCAAACTACAAATAGGCTGATTCATATGCCTTTCAATCTCCCCCTATTTGTTTGTTTGACAATAACAATCAAATACCTAGAGGATACCTCAACTAATTCAACTTAACCAAATGAAAGATAAAATATTAAATGTAAAGCAAATATCAAACAGTTCTGGTTTATATTTAAACATTTCCAGATTCAAACAAAATAATAAATACAAGATAGATGATCCTTTAGCCTGATCATATTTAACATATTCCTATCTTGACCTATCTAGCTCTAAAGATAATACATGTAGAGCTGTTCTTCAATTACTGTCTTCTCGTCTAAATTCTCCTTCTTCTGGCTCATTTGTGACTTGAAGTTTTTTGTGCAAATCAGAATCAACAAGACGCTCTCTTCTTGATGACAATCCTTGAGGTAAGATTAAAGGAATTCCAAGCTTCTTTCTCAGTTCACCTTGAAATTTCTTGTAATCTTTTATATTCGTTTGTGCATAGGATCGAATGTGATCTGCAGCTATTACCTTTTCTTCAGTCAAGAATCCATGATTTCTGAGAGCATATTCAGCATATACCAAGTGTTTTGCATGATGTTCATATAACTCATCTGTCTGAAGATTGATTGAATGAAGTACCTCTCCCTTAAGAAATTTTACTTGTGGAGGATTCTTAATTACTTCTTGTCCAGCTCTTTCAGCAAATTCTTTGAACTTTTCATGTAGCAAAACACCTAGCTCAGACGATGTTCTCACCTTAGGCCTAAGTACCCAAATCTCTGTCAGCGATCTGTCATAAAAGAACTGAATAGATACTCTGAAAGTTCCAACATTATGACAATCCACAAATATTACCAGCTCATCAGATTTAGGGTCAAATGCAGTAGTTATCCCGATGACTTATACCTTTAAGGCCTTTATATACATATCATGAATTGGATTTGCCAGTTTGAATTCATCGAGAATTTCTCCAAGACGACGATCTTCATAATCAGAACTCTGAGGTGAATCAATTGCTTTTTTAGCACGTTCCCATTTGTCACCGCTCTTGAGTCTGATATATGTCTTTCTCTTCTCAACATTTATAGCATGTAATCGTTGTAGTGCTTGTTGTTCAGCTTTCTGAAGCTCTTCATTTCGTGCAATTTGCTCTAATGATTTTTGAAGCTTTTCTTCTCTCATCAGCAAATTAGCTTCCCTCTGAGCAAATGACTCTTCAGATTCTCTCTCTGCTTGTTGAGCTTCATATTCATATGTCACTGGTTCTTCTCCTTCCCAGTGACTTAAATCTGGTTCAGGTAATTTCTCACCTTCATCAGAAAAATCAAAGTCATCAAAAACATCAAAATTATCCGGTTCACCCGTGTAGAAATATTCCGTGTCTTTGACTTGATCATCTATAACAACTTTCTTCTTCCCCTTATTCCTCCTGTCTTCACTGTCTGTATCAGATTTATCTCCTCCCTCCCTTTCTTTCGATTTATCTCCTTTCTCCCCTTGTGATTTCTGTTGCTGTTGTGATTTCTCCCCCTTAGTTGAGGAATCCTCTACAGATTTACCAGTTGCACCAGCTCCAGGATCTCGCTCATCATCATCACCACTTGTTCTTGCAAAGAATTCTCTTTCTTCAGTTGTTGGTGTGCGATTTTGACTTATCAGATTAAACAAATGCCTTAATCCTTTAGCTTGATGTGCATTTTGCTTCTCAATTTGATTTAATCGAAAATCAGTAGAACGCTGATTTTCATGTACTTCTTCCTGTAGATTGTCAACCTTGTTGGAGATTTCTACAATTATTTTATCTTGTGCCACAGTGACCTCACCAGAATCATCAAGAGCTTTTTCATAAGAAAGTTCGAGAGTGTTGATTTTATTAGTGAAGGATGTCTTCAAGTTGTTGATGTCACTTTTTATCGAAGTAAGCTGATTATCAACAGAGGTGGATGGAGAAGACCTTTTATCCACTTGTGCTCGAAGTAGTCTAGCTTCAGCTTTACTTGCTTCCAGTTCCATTTCCAGATTTTGTATCTTTTGTATCAATGAGAGAGTGTATGTGTCTGTGTGTGCACTCACCTGAGTTTCACTCTGAATTTCACTCACCTGATGTGCATGTGTATCACTCAATTTTGTGGTGATCCTCGCATCACTCCTTTCAATTTCCTTAGCTTCTCCAGAAACGGTACCTGCAGTTAAGATCACCCTAGCCTCCTCTGGGAAGGTCAGTGGTGGTGCAATGGGAGTTCGCAAATCCCTATCCTCAATCAATTCTACTTGTACATTTGGATTTGTAGTCTGAATTGCTTCAGTAGTAGATTGATCAAGTTGCCTTCCACTTTCTCCAGTCGAAACTGCGAGTGGAAACTCCCTTGAGGGATCTAGGAATGTTTTTCATAGGAAGGGAGCTGATGGTTCCATTAAAGTTGGCAAGGAACCAAGATTTCCCTCAGAAGTCTATGAAGACTCTTCTACCGTAACTATGGTAGGTACTGTTTCAGACTCGATGTGCTCTCCTGTCAATGTGTCCCTATTTTCATCATAATCTATATGTTCTCCCATTGTTAGTAATAACAAAGGGGTTGTGATTGACACGTTACAGGATGCCATGGCCCTATGGCGAATTTCAATAGTATCATCCTGTTGAGAGGATGATCCTAGTAACTGTTGCATGGCCATATCAATGTCCATATCTTGTTGGGAAGATACGGATGGGCTTACAGTTGCCTCTGAATCAGTTCTACTTTTCTTTTGTAGAGGCAGAACTGTGGGTTCACTCATTATATTACTTCTCTTCTTTGCTCTTTGAAACGGAATTTTCTTTCTGGAATGGAAAGTTTTAAGTGGTGTAGATTGAGTGCGTGGCTCTATGACCGGGGTTCGAGATTGTGGTCTTACAATCCCTTGGTCAGCCCTATCAACCACTTGGGTTCCAGAATTAGATTGTTCAGCAATAGAAGTTATAGAGAGATTAGAAGTCAATACCTGGTCAGCAGGTGTCGAAGAGATTGCAGCTTGAGTGGTTTGAACCAGTTGTTCCTGAACAGGTTCAATTTGCTGAATAGGTACCTCTTGTTCAGCTTCAGGTTCCACTATTGGTTCTGCTTGCTCAGGTAGTGGTTCATTTTCCTCGGGTAAAGGTACAGGTGCAATGATGGGTAGTTGTATAAAGTTTGACATGTATTGAGTGACAACTACTGGCACATTTGAAAATTTAGGTTTGACACCGTACTCAGTGAATAATCTTGTCGAAGGTTTACCGGACACCATTGCTTCACTATTCAGAAATGGAGCATGATATTGTAATTCTACCAAATGATTAAAAATCAAAGAAAGGAATCTTGGGTAAAAGCATTGAACTTTATCGCCCCTGTCAAAATTCTTTTTAGCATTGATTACTCTTCTAACCATAGGTCCACACAGAAGGCTGCCAATGTTGATTCTTCGATTATAAGCAACTGCAAATCCAATATGCTGCATAAAGGAAGGTAATACTCCGAAGTTGTTTTTTGTAGAATTGGCAAACACCTTGGCTAGTGTGTCGAACACATAATCCCATTCCTGAACTAGAAACTTTTTATTCAAGACAGGAAGATCTGCTCTGTCTTGATAATGAATACCAGCAAAGAAATTAGTTAATTCCTCACCTGACGGAAAATCCTCAAAATTGTCATTTGGAAAGTTTAAGACCGTATTTATGACAGATTCATCCACTGTCACTGATTGTCTCCAAGAGTAAAAACAAACGATCTGTTATCGTTATAAACGACAGCAGTAGTACACATAATTCGCAGGGGTTCTATTTTTAGAGGAGCATCTAAACTCAAAGCAGTGCGAACTAGTGAATGATCATTCAAAAATCGAATCCACGGTCGAAAACGTTCGAGTGAACATTTTTCGGGATCAAAATATCCGATCAAATTATGCTTAACTATTTCAAAACGAACATTGTTATTACCAGCCATTTTTATCAAATTTTAACCCTTTGAAAAATTTCAGATTTTACAATTTAATTAACTAAATTGAATTATTTCGAATTAATAATTAATTAAAAATTCGAAAATAATCAAAGTTGTTCAAAAATTCTGAAAAATTCACACAATGATCTTGACACACCCACGAACACTCCAGTATTTTTAGTTTTTGCAAAATCAAAACCAAAAGTCCGATTTTTCAGATCGAAAATTTGATTTTTCGAAAACTAAAATCTTAAAAAACTGATCGAAATCTTCAATTTAAACCGTTAATTAGCAGATATTAACATAAGGAATCGATTAACGACTTAGGAACTTGATTATGGTGGGATTTGATCGAAAAATTTGGGCAGCAATTCGTTACAATAGATCGTGTATATCGTATGTATATGTTCTCTATGACTTAACACGAGAGATGAAGAGAATGACTTAAACAATGAAAAAGACTAAACTGATTAAGACTAAATATAAACACAACTGTTATATATACACTAAACTACGAATATGACTTAAAATGATTATGACTTACTAAAAACAAACTGTTATAAACCTTACATACTCGATTATGACTTAATTAAATAAGACTTAATTATAAGACACGATTATGACTTAATACTAATAAGACTTAACTAATTACTAACGAATATGACTTAACTGTTAAGACATAATTCGTTATGACTTAAACTAATAAATAAACTCGGTAAGACTTATATAAACAAGACTAAATCTGATTAATATACCAAATAAGTCATACCGAACTAGAAAAAGATTAAAAACAAGTCATAATGCAGTTTAGATTTAATTATAAGTCATATCTACTTAAAATAATTTAAAGAGAATACAAATAACTTAAATAAACACACAAATATTTACAACTATTAATACAGAAAAATATATTAAAAATAATATTATAAATCAAACAAATAATAAAAATAGACATAACTAATATAGATTAATCTGTTAACGGAAATAAAACAATATTAACAGGACAAACATTACAAAACATTAAATAAAATATTCTAAACAAATAAAATAAATACATACAATTATTCTAAAATTATAGAAATATGGAATAACAAATATTTAATTAAACAAAGTGATAAATACAATAACAAACAAGAAAATAAGTTGATAAAATAATTAAACAAGTGATTTTATTCAACAAATATTCACAAACTAATCACTTGTTAATTATTAAAGATCAAACCTCAGATATTAACTAGATTAATTACTAGGACTGTTCAACATACCCAATTCACCAACAATTTTGGTGAATGTGGATTCGTCGAGCGACTTAGTAAAAATATCTGCTGTTTGTTCTTCAGTGGGTACAAACAGTAATTCCACTGTACCATTCATGACATGCTCTCTAATAAAATGATACCTGATATCTATATGCTTTGTCCTTGAATGCTGCACAGGATTGTTGGAGATTGCTATGGCACTTGTATTATCACACAAAATAGGAATATTTTGTAATACAAAGCCATAGTCCATCAGTTGATTCCTAATCCACAAGATTTGAGCACAACAGCTTTCAGCAGCTATATATTCAGCTTCGGCTGTAGAGTTGGAAACTGTTTGTTGTTTCTTGTTGTACCATGAAACCAATCTACCACCTAGGAATTGACAACTCCCAGAGGTGCTTTTTCTATCTACAACACTTCCTGCATAATCAGAATCTGTATATCAAGATTAAAACCAGAATCTTTAGGGTACCAGATACCTAAATTAGGCGTACCCTTAAGATATCTCAGAATTCGTTTAACAGTAATGAGATGAACATCTCTAGGATCCGATTGGAACCTTGCACACAAGCACGTAGCATGCATAATATCAGGTCTACTTGTAGTAAGGTAAAGTAATGAGCCTATCGTACCTCTGTAGCTTGTAATATCTACCTTAGCAGAATTTTCACATGCTCCAAATTTGACAGCTGTGGATGATGGTGTCTTTGCTGAAGAAGAGTCCTCCATTTGATATTTCTTGAGAAGCTCTTTGATGTACTTGGATTGACAAATAAATATACCATCTTGCCTTTGACTTATTTGTAATCCAAGAAAGAACTTCAGCTCTCCCATCATGCTCATTTAGAATTTACCCTGCATTAACTTTGAAAATTTCTTGCAAAGAAGATCATTAGTAGACCCGAATATTATATCGTCCACATAAATTTGAACTAATATTGTATCATTCTTATGTTTCTTTGTGAAGAGAATTTTGTCTATGACACCTCTAGTAAATTCATTTTCAAGTAAAAATTCAGAGAGAGCGTCATACCATTTCCTTGGTGCTTGCTTAAGACCATAAATGGATTTGAAGAGAAAGTAAACATAACCCAATAGATCTGGATCTTCAAAACCAGGTGGCTGTTCTACATATACCTCTTCATCCAGCTTTCCATTCAGAATGGCACTCTTGACATCCATTTGATAAACATTAAAGTTAGAAAATGCTGCGAATGCCAAGAATATCCTAATGGCCTCAAGTCTAGCCACTGGAGCATAGGTCTCATCATAGTCAATGCCTTCAGATTGTGAGTAACCTTTTGCTACCAGTCTTGCTTTATTTCTTGTTACTGTACCATCTTCATCAAGTTTGTTTCTGAATACCCACCTAGTACCAACCACTGTTCTATCTGTAGGTCTGGGTACCAGCTTCCATACTTCTTGTTGTTTAAATTGATTGACTTCATCTTGCATAGCAATCACCCAATCAGGATCTGAAAGAGCTTCTTCAATTTTCTTAGGTTCCATTTCATATAGAAACCCTGAATAATTATATTGATTTTGAAAAGCTCTTCTAGTCTTTACACAAACATCTGGATCACCAACGATTAGCTCAACAGGATGAGCTCTATTCCAAACAGTCTGTCTGGGAAAATTTAGTCTTGATGATTCGCCTTGTTCTTTATTGTGATGTTGAGTATGACTAATAGATCCTTCATTAGCTCCCCCTGAGTTGTTGCCAGGATGATTGGATGAGTGTTCAGAAGTATGAGTGGTGTTTTCAATATTATCATTATTTTCACCACTATTATTCTGATTAGACTCATCATTGTCATTGTTGTCATTTGCATCAGCAAAAACTTCAGGTGGACTATCATCATCTGAATCTAGATCTGTCATATCTTCAAAAGATAGCTTTTCAGATGAATCTTCAGTTTGGATACTAGGGAGTTTAGTGTCATCAAATGTAACATTGACACTTTCCATCATCTTCTAATGTTCAATCAAATACACCTTATAAGCTCTTCTTTCATAACCAACAAAAATTGCTTCATGTGCTTTGGCTTCAAATTTTCCACCTTAATCATCTCCTTCTTTAAGTACAAAGCATTTTGCTCCAAATACGTGAAAGTATTTGAGTGTTGGTTTCTTTTCATTCATAGCTTCATAGGGTGTTTTCATCAAGTCTTTGTTGATAAGAGTTCGATTCTGAGTATAGCAAGCAGTGTTGACAGCTTCAGCCCAAAAATACAATGGAAACCTTGATTCACTTAACATAGTACGTGTAGCTTCAATCAAGGTTCTATTCTTTCTTTCAACTACTCCATTTTGCTGAGGAGTTCTTGGAGCTGAGTATTATCTGGTTATACCTTTTTCAGTACAAAAGTCATTCAGAACTGCATTCTTGAATTCAGTTCCATTGTCTGACCTTATAGCCCTCACTGGATACTTGGAATCCAACTCAATTAACTTGATGTGATCAATCACCAATCGTGGAGTCTCATCTTTAGAATTCAGGAACAAGACCCATGTGAACTTTGTAAAATCATCAACAATCACAAGAGCATATCTTTTCTTTGACATAGACATCACATTCACTGGACCAAATAGATCCATGTGAAGTAACTGTAAAGGTTCAGCTATTGAAGACATATCAGTACTTCTGTGAGTTGCCCTTTTTAGTTTGCCTTTTTGACAGGCATCACATAGTCCTTCCTGTGTAAATTCCATAGAAGGTAAACCTCTCACCAATTCTCTCTTGACCAGAGAGTTCATCGTCTTGAAATTTAGGTGAGAAAGTTTCTTGTGCCATAGCCAACTTTCATTTGTGGATGCTTTAGAATAGAAGCAATTGATTTCTTCGGTGCTTCTAGTGTTCATGTTGGCTACATACAAGTTTCCTTTTCTGACTCCCGTTAGAGATGGTTGTTCACTTCTTTTGTGTGTAATCAAACAATTCTTTTTGTTAAAGTAGACTTCGAATCCCTTGTCACAGAATTGACTGATACTGAGCAAATTATGCTCAAGTCCTTTTACAAATGACACTTCTTCAATGATAACATTTCCAGCTTCAAGTCTGCCATATCCATCAGTTCTACCTTTGCTGTTATCTCCAAAGGTAACTACTGGGCCGGCCTTCTCCACCACATTTGTCAGCAGGGTTCTGTCTCCAGTCATATGCCTTGAACATCCACTGTCCAAGATCCAGGTTACTCGTTCAACCTGTTCAATACCCAGCAATGACAAATGGATTAAACCTTCTTCGGGACCCAAATTTGATTGGGTCCTGCGGATTTAAAGTATTGACCTTTATCAGGCAAAACAACATTTTTAATTTTAACCTCTTTAGTCAATAAACATTTAACCTTATAAACAGATCTGAAAATCTTTCGTTTTATCTTAGGTATCCATGTTTCTGTAGCAGCAATAACACTTGTGTCATTGACTGGACATTTGACCTGGTAAACATTCTTGGTAACCTTTTGTTTAGTCTTAGGTACAAATGTCTCTCTCCTAACTTGAGGAGGAAAAGCAGTCTTTGATCGAACATTATTGTTCCTGTTCATATGCTGTCGAGGAGCAGTCTGTTTAACACATGCATAACTACCATTAAAATAAGAATGCATACTGTTAAAAGCACAAGACATACAATTGATAACACCACATGCTTTATGATTATTATCAATGATAGGCATGGTATTTTTCTGTTTCAACTTATTACCACCTAATCCAGTCTTAGAAGAACTAGCCGTTTCAACAACTTTGACTGGCACTTTAGGTACATCTTTCTTGGATGAAACATTCGTTGTATTAGTGTCCTCAACAGATTTAGCCTTAACAAAGACTGTGACATCTTTCTTGGATGAAACATTCTTTGGATTAGCGTTCTTTACAGATTTATTCTTAACAAGGGTTGTGCCATTTGCACTATCCTCATTTCTCATTTCTTCTTGGATAACCATAGAAAGAATATCTGGTGGTCCAGCATCAGATTGTTTAAATAGAGGTTCTTTAACATTTTTGAGCACATGTGGTATTCCCCTTTCTTTAGCACTAACAGGGTTAGGGGAATTTATGCCCAACGATCCAACAACTTCATTGTAACCATACCCTATACCTGTTGTTCGTTCTACAACTTGATTGTTAAAAAACTCTTTGGAAACTTTAACAGAATTATAACAAGCCCTGACCTGTGTTTCAAGTTCAGTAATTCTAGCCATTTGTTTGCCTACAACTTCTAGAATAGCTTTCTCCTTTTTATAAAGCATTTTTATTTCATCTTTTTGTTGATCTTGATTAATATGCACCTTTTTCAATTCTGACACTTCATTTCCAAGTTTAGTGCTTAACAGATCTAGTCTATTATATCCAGTTTGTGCATTATCTAAGGAATTGTATAGACTACGAATCAAATCAGTGTCAGTAACAATTACCGGTTTGTTGTGATGATCAGATGCTTCATCATTTGCCACCAACGCAAAATTTCCATATTCTTCATCTTCGATGTCCGTGTCATCCCAACTCTTACCAGCCGCAACATAGGCTTTTCCAGGTTTCTTCTTCTCAGCAGCAAAATCTCTTCTTTGAGTTTGCTTGGGTTTCTGACATTCAGTGGCAAAGTGCCCCAATTCATTACAGTTGAAGCAACGAATCTTGCTTCTGTCAAAAGCTCTAGTTTTGTATCCTCCCCTGTTACTAGAGAAAGAAGAGCCTCCTCTTTGGAATCTGTTATTTGACTTGAACCTGTACTTTGGATTTCTTCTGAATCTGAAGTTGCCAAATTGCCTTACCATCAATGCCAGGGATTCATCTTCTAGTTGATCTAGCTCTTCTAATGAGTAAAAATCTCCACCATCCTGAGTAAGTGGTGTCTGACCAAGCTCTACTTCAGTCTTTTCCTTGTCTGAGCTATAAGGTAGAACAACCTTAGCTTCCACTTCCTTAGGTGCCTCAACTACAAGGGCTGTAGATGAACTTGGCATTCTTCCTTTACCAGAGACCTCCCTCTGCTGTACTTGTTCCAGTTCATAGGTTTTCAGAACACCAAACAACCTTTCAAGAGAAACCTTATTCAAATCTCTTGATTCTCTGATGGCTGTAATCCTATGTTCAAGATGAGTGGGCATAGTCAACAAAAACTTCATATTAATCTCCTTCTGTGTATATTGCTTGCCATGAACTTGCAAGTTGTTGATTATTTTGTTATACCTTTCAAACACTTCCTGAATACCTTCATTAAGGCTAGCTCTAAAGTGTTCATACTCAGAGGTTAAAATCTGAAGTCTGTTTTCCCTGACTTCATCAGTTCCTTCATTGATAGTCTTAATAGTTTCCCACATGTGTTTTGCAGTTTTACAATTTATCACATGACTGTACATCACAGCATCCAGGGAATCTATTAGAATAAGTCTCAAATTCTTATCTAGTCCTACGTCCTCTTTTTCATCAGGAGTAAAAGAAGCAGCAGGCTTTGGAAAAGATGATGCAGGTGTTACAACAATTCCTCCAACAATAGATTCAGATACATATTCTTTTAGAATTATAGGTCCGTTCTGTAGAACACCCAAATATTTAGAATTTGCGACATCAAGAAACAACTCCATTTTATTTTTCCATATTGAATAATTGTCCTTGTTAAACATGGGAATCTTAACAATGCTTTTTGAAGACATGATGAATTTTTAAGTGAGTTAAAAATTCGAGATAGATTTTTGACAGAATAAAATTAGGATCTTGATTTGTGTATCAATCAATAGGCTCTGATACCAATTGTTAGGTCCACTATGATTGTAGAAGGGCGGGTTGAATACAATCTATATCAATTTCTCAAAATTTATTCGTTAAATAATTTTCACTTAAACGAATATTTTGTGCGGAATAAATTGACACGGATTTCAAGTTGAATATAACTGTATATTAACTTGGTGTGGTGTTACAAAATCAATCCAAACTATTATCAAGTGTTTAATAACTAATTAGAAAATTCAACATGAAATTTTCTAATTTAGTTAATAAATCTCAAGATAAGTACTAGGAAACTTAATTCGCTAGTAATACAAGAATCACAAGTAGACAAGTTCTATCGGATAGAATATTACAAAGATGATGAACTTGAATTTATGTGAATTAATTTGTTCTTGGTGTTCTTGATATTTGAGAGAGAAAGCTGTTGTGTATTTCCAGTAATTCTGCTGTGTTCTGTTCTTTTTTGATTTCTGCTGCTTCTGCTGTGTTATATAGGTCTGTACTGATTAGATATGACTTAAACTGCTTCAAGACCTATTAAATCAGCTGTCAGCATGACTTAATCTTGCTCCAAGACATAATTAAACCTTAGATATGACTTATTTTCTGTCGGTATGACTTAGAAAATGTGTCGGTATGACTTAATCTTCAACAGTGTGGTCGGTATGACCTAAATCACTTTTGTCGGTATGACTTAATACCTTTCCAGAAATATCTTGCTTCGGTATGACTTATTTCCCTCGGTATGACCTAGCAGCATTGAGGTCGGTAAGACATAATTCCTTGCAGCAGCTCGGTATGACTTAATTTTCTTTTGCTCGGTATGACTTAAACTTAAGCCATGTCGGTATGACTTAAGTCATACCGAACCAAACTCAGTCAAGACATAATCTATTCAGCATTTAATTAAGTCATATTGATCCTTTTAATTAATTAATGATTAACTAATTCATGATTAATTGATACAATAATTAACTTAATAAATAAATTAATTCTATTAGAATTAATTCATTAATTAAATCAATTAAATGATTTATATCAATTACAAATGAATTAAATTAAATCAATAACTAATTAATTTAATTCGCCCAAACCACGAATAATAATAAAGAATTACCACTGACTTATGTTGACGTTCGATGTACTGTCTGGTTCATGAACGACTAACTTCAATGATGCTTCTTCACTTTTGACTTTAAGCTGTGGTTTATTTCTTCTCTCAATTTTCTTGTACTTTGATTGATTTTCAATCTATCACTCGAAAAATCTCTGTCACTGTAAATGAATCCATTCACTTCAATGTTATACTGAGGCTTGATCAGATACCTGATTCGTCTTCCAGTGTGAAACATCAAAACTATAGATTGACTTCCTTCTTTCTTTTGACAGATATTGCTTCCTGCGATTCCTATGACAGATCATACGGATATTTACTTATTACAATTTGGTTTAAGTTGATTAGGATCCTCGAACTACAAATAGGCTGATTCATATGCCTTTCAATAGGGAAATGTTAAATTCAGAGCAAAATTTTTATTTCCAGAGCAAATTTCTATAAAATGATAAAATTGCCCTTATTTTAAACCAAGTCTAGCCCCTGCATTCACAAAAATAAGGACAAATTTAGAAGGATTTTCAAAATTTCGAGTTATTACCCAAAAAACCCAACCAACTTATCACTTTTTTGCCATTATAACCACATAATATACTTTTATCATTCAATTACTAACTTAATTTACGTAATTATGTAATTGTAACCACATAATACTATATTTTTGGCCAAATAGTTTATGTAATATAAACCATAAGAAGAGAAATCTTGGTTGTCGATTCTTATACATCGTTTCAAAGAAGAAGCAGGTATGGTAAAACTAATTTATCGACATTTTCGAATTTCATAGACCGGAGAGGTTTGATTTGCCTTCTTTTTCTCCTATTTCATCCTTTTATGCTCTCTCTTCTTCTCCTCCTTCTCGAATTTGAATTTCTATTATGTACTATTATTCATTTATTTATGTTTCGATCATTTTTTCTTGATTCTGTATCTATGTATTTACTATCACTAGTAAAGAATAGGCTTCTAGCGTCGGTCAAAATAGACATTAGGCATCGGTTATTGGGCGTAGTATATGAAGGCGACACTATAGGTATAGGCCTATAGCGTCGGTCAAAATGGCGACGCTGAAAGTCAATTATAGGCGTCGGTCAATTAAATAACCGACGTTAAAAGTCTGTTAAAGGCGTCGGTCTTTAAAACAACCGACGCTAAAAGCCTGTTATAGGCGTCGGTCATTAAAACAACCGACGCTAAATGTCATGTCAAAGACGTCGGTCATTGAAACAATCGACGCTAAAAGTCATGTCAAAGGCGTCGGTCATTGAAACAACCGACGCTAAAAGTCATGTCAAAGGCGTCGGTCATTCAAACAACCGACGCTAAAAGTCATTTTTTTAAAAAAAAAATTAAAAATTGCAATTCTAATAAACATTCATCCAACCATAAACACCCTATCAACCCGTTATATAATACAAGTTATATGAAACAATACAAGATTTATACAAACCAATGAGATCTTATTAATATTAATATAACACATATTACATAACTCGACAATGTCAATTTACACAAAATAATTTAATTTCACAAACTAAAATTACATCTACAAAAGTATGGGCTGTAATTATATACCCGTAGAAAGATACTAATGGAACAGAGATTGATGAACCACTAATGGAAGACACTGTGTTGGCATACTGGTAGGCATTGGTTGCGACATAGGGAATGGTGAGTAAGGCAGCTCAGACTCTCTTACAGGATGCATGTTTAAAGCCAACAGACTACTTGGTAGAGAAGCCTGCCATTGTTAGAATTTGAGGTCAGAACGGACCGTTTACGAGCAAGATATTTATTTATGTATGCACAAATCTAACAGATCAAAATACTAAATAGTAACTATAGAGAGAGGGAGAGTTATACAGATGTGGAGAGAGAGAGAGAGGGAGAGAAAAATAAGAAGATCCAATGATGCAAAATAGAGCCTAGTCCTAGAACAGGTCAAGGCTCAAGATTTAAGTTCTCACCAAATCTTGGTATATAGTCTTCAGCCTCAGCAAATACCATCTTCCAAAATTTCCTCACCATCAAATCTCAATGAATCTAAAATCGCAAAAAGGTCTTTACAAAGTGAAGCAAGCAGAGATTCCAGAGTATATGGCATATGTGATCTCACCTACAAAACTGGCTGCAGTTAATATTCCAAGTCTATAATACAAGAAAAGAAAAGAAAAAATAGTAGCATGTTTTTCATATTAAGAAAAATATGAACAAACATTACTTGCTTATGAATCGACGGCGCTAACAGAGCGATAAATTAAACTTCAAAAGAAACGAGGTGCTTTGTCTCTTTCTTAGAATGACAATTTCTTAATTGAAGTATGATACAAGTCATAAACAGGTATGCAATATGCATTGATGCGTGCTGACATCTAAATTTACCAATCGTGCTCACCTTTTATTAACTTCATCCATGAGTTACCATTCAATGCTGATATGTAGCTGAATATTATAAAAGACAAAAGTACGAAGGAAAAAATTTAACAAATGAGCGATAAACAACAAGGCAAAGTTACAAATGTTTACAAATTATCCATCTCCAACAATAGTAATGTTCACCTGAATATATTAGACATGTTTTGTGGGTCCAGTCAATAATTTTCAATTGCATCTGATTAGCTTACTAATTAAATTAAAAAAAAGATAAATTACAAAAAGATATAACCAAGTACTAGAGTAAGCTGAGACAGACATTAGATAAATTTTTCCTAATTAACCATACCCAAAAAGACTGACAATAACAATAACGATAAAAGTTGTTTATAAGTAGAGCACAGGGCTGCAATTTTATCACATAAATTTGATCAAGTTATGAAATAATATCCCCATGCCCAAGTCAATTTGATTCACAATGAAAACTTGACAATTAGGCATCGATGTCGAATTAGTAGTTCAAGAAAAAACCCCAGATAATTGCAGCCAGAAAGTTGGCCTATATAGATATACTTATTTACTCTACATATATTCATAATCATCACTACTATCAGATTAGTTGTATCATATTCTAAATTACATAAGTATTTTAATGGATACCCTCTCTACAATGTGTTTTGAGTAATTTTTCCTGGTGAACACTCTATTTCTCAATATTGAGCTTCTCAAAGACAGTATTGACTGAAAAAAGTTGGAAAACTTTTATTTCAAGTCAAATAGTAAAGAAAATCAATCAAGCATAATTGTTCATTCCACACAACCCCGATTTAGGTTGAAGATCAATGGAAAGGAAAGCAAATAAATCCATGTTCAGGGCAGGGTTGCAGATTGTTTTATCTCGTTTTAACTCCCCGCATTTATCATTAAGCATATAGCATATTTATCAAGTCATTACCAAGATTCTCTAGTTTATGCCAAATGTTTTATTCTATTAAAATAGGCAGGTAAAATTTCCAGCTTCCAATCTAAAAGAATGTACTGCAATATATAACATTCAACCAGGTACTGGAATATGTACTTAGATAAGAACTGCTCACCTTGATACAATATTTGCAGCATGAAAAATATCCCCATGCCTAAGTTCAGCTATGTCCCAAAGCCGGATGTATAAAACAAACACTAGTCACAAATTACTCTTTTGTATACAAAATTGCAAAACAGACTAGTGTTTATTTAAAATGAGTCACATCAGTGAGAAAGAAAAAGAGATGATAAAATAAAGAAAAGTTGAAAGACTTTTAAAAAATCATAACATTTACTAGAAAATTTTGCAACCTGTAGTGTGTAAAACTAGACAGGACAGATTGAAAATCTTCAAGTCCTGCAATATAACCTTCTCTGCTAACAGCTGTTGTATCCTTCTCGTCCGGTTTATGTGCTTGCCTATCCCGCTGATGCCGTTTTTGCCGATAACGTTCTTCTAGCTCATTAAGCTGTTTTAATAAATGTACGAGGGAACGGATACAACGGGGTCTAAAAACAAATTGTAGTGCAAGGCTATTCTTAACCTAATAACCTCTGCAAGCTAATTATTTAAAAAAAATCTTTAAAAAGTGGTAGCAAACAAAGTTAGACGACACAAAAGATCTTTTAAAAAAGAACTCTATCTACTTATTACTACAACAAACAGGAACACTGTGTGCACATCTATATATATAGAGAGAGAGGGGGAGGGAGAGCTACCTTTACAAACAGGAACCATGCTGATAATATGGGAACTGTTGAAGGGGTTCTGACTTTCCATATCATAGTCTCTTGGAACCAACTCTAATCCAACCTGCATAAGAGAGTAATTAAACCAACTTTAACAAACATCAAACCCTAAAGTTTGACAAGATGTAATCCTAAACTCGAGAATCCCCAAACTGAAGAAGCCCCAAATTAAAAAAGGAGTAAATCAATGAAATCCTAATTGTAGAGCAACTAATCGAAGATATCCTAATTTAACAGCATTTAGTCGAAAAGCAGTATGGAGAGAAAGAGAGAGAGAGAGGGGAGAGAGCGATGAGATACAGAGAGTAGTGTGTATTGTGAGGGAGACGAGTGGGGGTTACGAAAGGAAGAGGAACAACGGGTCAAAAGTTCAATTGAGTTACAACTTACATCCCTGTAAAACCCCTCCAATTAGTCAAATTAAGTATTATGAATTAAAAATATATTTATATTATAAAAAGGTTTATAAATATTATATAATATGTAATTTTCAAATATTTAAATCTATACTATTATATAAATTCCGAAACATTGAAAGTTTTGGTACCTGTTTTTTGGTACTAAGTGAATTTACTTATTTACCCTTCATTATAAAAAAAAATATATATATATGATATCTATACTATTAAAATTCCTAAAATAAACAATAATATAATATGATTAAGGGTAAGTAGTCGATTGTTTTTTTTCACAATTACTTTTAATTGAAGATATTTTCTTTTATAAACACCCACTAATCTTACAATCACAAATATCTATACTATTATATAAAAGTCGAAACAATAAAAGAGTTTTGGTACCTGTTTTTTGTTACTAAGTGAATTTATTTATTTACCCTTTATCTATATTATTAAAACTCCTAAAATAAATAATAACATAATATAATTAATGGTAAGTAGTCGATTGCCTTTTTTCACATATACTTTTAATTGAAGATATTACCTTTTATAAACACCTACTAATCTTGCAATCATTAATATATACCCGAAAATATCACATCATATTTTTCAATTATTAATAAAATATATTAAAAATCTGTATACGTTGTTTATAAAAACATCAGTCGTATCATATCTTACAATCATTAATATTTTCTTTCAAATTAAAACATGTTACCTTTTTAATTTAAAACTAATCTTACAATCATTAATATATACCCGAAAATATTATATCATATTTTTCAATATTAATAAAACATATTAAAAATCTGTATACGTTGTTTATAAAAACATCAGTCGTATCATATCTTACCATCATTAATATTTTCTTTCAAATTAAAATATGTTACCTTTTTAATTTAAAACTAATCTTACAATCATTAATATATACCCGAAAATATTACATCATATTTTTCAATTATTAATAAAAATATATTAAAAATTTGTATACATTGTTTATAATAAGGAAACATTAGTGTAATCCGTAAATATGCGTATATTAAATTAAAATTAATTAATTTAAATAATGGTAAGTAGTCGATTGCCTTAATTAAATTATAATTATTATAAACTAATTAATTACCTTTTTCACATAAATCATATAATCTTTTTAATTTTCACGTTGCCTTTCTATTTCTATAGCTAAAATATCTATTTTTCCAATTATATCACGGCGGTTCTATTTAATAAATAAACTAATAATATTCTAATATTAATAATTAACTGATTTTCTTTTTCAGCTAAAACGTATCATCTTTTATATATTTTCTAACTAAAATCGCTCTTTTAATTGAAATATCACGTACAATATTAATTTATTCTTTTCAAAAAACATTACGAGCAATTTTATTTAGTAAAATAACGTAATTAAATTATAAATACTATAAACTAATCAATTACCTTTTTCACCAAAAACATGTTACCTTTTTAATTTTCTTTAATTAAATCCTCTCTTATTCTAATCATTACACGGACATTATATTTAATAAAATAAAAGAATTATTTTATAATTAATAATAATTAAACAATTATTTTTTTCAACTAAAACCTATCATCTTTCTATATTTTCTGACTAAAATCTCTCCATTTTTAGAATATCATGTATAACATTTATACAACTATTATCAAATCATCTCATATAAAAATTTAAGCCTCCAAAATTAATATTTCAAAAAATAATTTAAATTACTAAAAAAAATTCATATAATATTTTAAAAAGATGCACGGGTTTTAAGCTAGTATACATAAATTTAATTTAATTGTAATATAATGTGAATAATATGTGTGATATGGGAAGAAAAAGGCTTTCGAAGATCGATATTTTCTTTGTTTTTCATCGAAAACGAAGAAGGGGATATAGTTTTATGGTAAATAATGTCTCAATATATATTAAATAAAAAAAATCTCTAAAAAAAAATCTTGGGAAATTTTTTTCGAAAAAAGAATCTCAAGAAAAAAATATTTGAAAAACATTTCTCTGAAAGTATTATTACATAATGAAGCATAATCCGGATATAATTTTATCATAAATAATGGTTCAAGTTATATAAGTATGAATGAATACATATTATTTATTTTTGTAATGAAAATATTTAAATATAACTTTTTATAAAATGTTGTTTGATTTGTATAAATCTTATTTGAATAACATTATTCAATTTAAATTTTTTTAATAGAATGGTACAATATAAAATAACTTATTATTTGAATAAAAATATATTTGGTATATAATTTAGATTTTTTTTTTTAAAATATAATGCTTTTAGCGTCGGTCAAATGTAATGCAACACATGAAGTACAAAAGGGTCAGTTTAGGCGTCGGTTGAGCAAAGACCGACGATAAAAGTCAGTTTTAGGCGTCAGTTGTTTATGACCGACGTTAAAGGTTCAGTTTTAGGAGTCGGTTGAGTAAAGACCGACGCTAAAAGTTCAGTTTTAGGCGTCGGGTGAGTAATGACCGACGATAAATGATCTTTTTTAGGCGTCGGTTGAGTAAACACCGACGCTAAAAGGGTCATTTTTAGGCGTCGGTTGTTTATGACCGATGCTAAAGGGTACGTTTTTATGCGTCGGTTGTTTATGCGACGCTAATGGTTGGTTTTAGGCGTCGGTTAAGTGAAAATCAAAGCCAAAGGGTTAGTTTTAGGCGTCGGTTGTTTCATGACCGACGGAAAAGATCCAACACAAATGACTTTAAGCGTCGGTTAAGTTAGCAACCGATGCCTAAAGTATGTATAGGCCATGGCTCTCTATATAACCGACGCTAAAAGTGCGACGCTAAAATCCTATTCTGTACTAGTGTATGTTCTTCGTGATTCTATTCTATAGTTCTTGATTTAACGATTCATTATACTCACTAATGATATCTTTCTATTTTATCATATAGTCAATGGGTGATTTTCTTTTCCATTTATTATGATGTGTTCGGCGTTTTATATCTTCTCAAAAGAATGGGTAATGATTCTTCAATGTTTATACATATCTCAATGTTTATAATTTTTTTTGCATATCACTTGCCAAAATAGTCCAAAATTATTACGATCGATTTCAAAAATTGTAGGTTTACATATGATTTTAAATTATTCAC
Source organism: Saposhnikovia divaricata (assembly GCA_036435485.1). Lineage (NCBI taxonomy): Eukaryota > Viridiplantae > Streptophyta > Magnoliopsida > Apiales > Apiaceae > Saposhnikovia > Saposhnikovia divaricata. The sequence continues at coordinate 64,233,312 of CM071594.1, forward strand.
AATAAGTGTGTGAGCTAGTGCCTACATGGTTTATTAATTGTTATAGACTTAATGTATATGTCTGGTCTACTTAGCTTAGCTGGTAGCTGATAGTTGTTTGTTTGCTTTAGTTGCTCAACCATCATAATCCGGAGAAGAAGGGAGTCTTGGTACATTTGTCACGTATAAACGACTATCTTCACATCCAATAACTGCTCCCTCTCCTTAAGCGGGCTACCTGAATTTTCTCATTTGTTTGGGGTCATTGGTTCACCTTAAGAGACCTTGAAGTTGCAACTAATTGATTTTCGAAGGAGAATGTGCTTGGTGAAGGTGGTTATGGAGTTGTGTATAAGAGACATTTAATTAATGGAAGTCCGGTGGCAATCAAAACGCTTTTAACAATCTGTAAGTTTCTAAGGAATTTTCCGTAGCTTCAGAATTTAGTAATCTTTTTCTCTTTCTCTGTTGTATTTTATCAGGATGAAGGTGGATACAGTCTTTACTTCTTCAGTTGACTTTATTTTTTTAGAAAACACAAATCTACTGATAGAGCATCTAATATAGTTTTGCGAAGTGATCCATATGTATATCATTTCTCTTGGCGATTTAATACTAATATGCTCTAGCTGTACTTTTCTTTAGATGGTTGAGGACCGGAAAAATTTTCAAAGCGCTCCCATACCAAAGGCGAAATAATATTTTCGTTGAACTTTCCTGATTTCTGGGACAGAGATTATGTGAAGGACCGCAATGAACCTTTCACACTGCTTGAATGGCTGAAGTCACACGAGAGCGTTGATTCGAGGTGGCTTCCGCATGTCTCCAATGAGTCAAAATTGAAATTGGATAAGTGGTATGGGGACCGGATGAAGAGGGAATGTCTGGCCGTCATGCAATCGATAGTGGTTGCCGTTATGGATTATCACCACCAGACTGGCTATCCTCATCTCAATTTACAGGACCATGGTGACATAAAATTTTATCAGTGTCTACATAGTCTATGAGGCCACCTACATGTTCGTTATCGAATCAAATTACCAGAGCCTGTTATTCTTGATGAGTCTGAGGCGTTAAAAGGATTTGCCCTGGACATGGATGATGTGAAACAAATTTTTTCCAAAATTTTTGCGGGAAAACGACTGTCTTCTGAAATCAATTATATGTTTGACCTTATGTCACGCTATCTGTTCAATGCGAAGTGGAAAAATCAACTTCTCAGAAATTTTTCGGTGTTTTGGGACAGCAAGGTGAGGGCAGATTTCGTAGTGCTTCCGAATTACTGGACGGTATCCGTCTTTGAAAGGAGTTATCGTAAAAGGCTCTACAACTCAATGAGGCGCCAATTCATGTGTACTTGGCTAAACAAAATTCTTGAGGGGACATTTTTCTATAAGGTTCTGAGCTTCAAACCCAATAATCCTGTGAAAGAACCTACTCAATCATATTATCATCTTACAATCATTAATATATACCCATAAATATCACACTCTATCCCACTAGCAAAGAGATTCTATGGTCAACCTATTATCATCTTCTTATTATATAATTCTAATTCCTACTAGCAAAGGATTTCAATATTTACTGAAATTATCCCTACATCTTTTAATACGCTTCACTATCTTCCTGTCTATTTTGGTAATTTAACATTTGTGGATCAACCAAAATGTAGCGGATTTTACCCGACTCAAGAAGTAGCAAAAGTTACGGGTTTATTCATACGTCAACGGTGTGTATATGATCTCCCTTTTTTTGCTCCTCAATCCATATCACTTCATAATTTCTATTTTAGGTATCTTTTTAAATTTTGAATCAGTTGTAACTTCACCACAAATCTTGGAAATCAGTATTTCATTCAAAGAATTGTATTAGTCTGGTTTAGAGTCTTTAAAGTTGTCCCATCGTATTCATCCAACTATTGTTTTGTATACTTTACAGGTCGATAACTCACATTGGCCTAGTGTCTTCATAACAAATCGGTAATGTTTCATATGTTTTTGCCCATACATATTTATGTTCTTATTATATAGTTGCGGATCAGATATTTGACGAGATGCTTGAATCATTTGCTGCCAAGGTTTGTTTTTCATCTTACTTAGTTACCCATCTCATTTTGTATTTAATATTTACACGATTGCTTATTCTTTATGCTAAATTTTTTTCATCAAAAATGGTATTTAATACTACTTTTTAGTCTTTTCAATGTAAAATTAATGATTTTTATTTGAACTTATTCAATTCTTTTTTAAGCATCATAATTGATATACCTATAATTAATTTGTAATTTTAGACTTATATGGTAGGTGAATTTTTTTTGGCTATATTGTAGACGTTAGCGTATTTGTTTTTTAATTTTTTTTGGGGTTGTGATTATGATTCTGTTGGTTAAGAAAATTGATTCAAGAAAAGTAGACGAAAAGTGGTCTTTGTTGGTACCATTATCTCTCTTTAGTAGTACTTAAATTAATCTTCCTACCTTTTAAATTCTGGTTTATCACTACATTGAGAAATATGATATACTCAAATGGTGGAAACATACTATCTAATCGTGTTATAAAATACTACCACGAAGTCACAATTTGCAGAGCATGATGAGATTAACAAAAGATCTTGCTAAAACTTTTGATAATTAATGATGAATCATATAGCGTAATGTTACGACAAGTCTTTCTGTTACATATGGATAGTTACAAGTCTATCAATCAAGAAATCTTGATAACATTCAAGAATGAATCGCTTTTGTACAACTTTAAACCTGAGGTTCAAATTTCTACTGAATAATCACGATCATATATTGCAGATACATGTTTGCATCAGAATAGAAGCCGAGACAAGCCAAATGCCATTTGCAAATACTTCTTTTAGTGCAATATGCAGCAGGAATTCTCACCTTGATCATGATGATGGTATTGTAAAATATGGAATTATTTGTGAAGAGTCGGAATGCTTTAATCTAAAACTACTATCACTTCTAAATATACAAACATGTTTATATATGTCATACTTTTTTTTTTGAAGGTCAATTATATATGTCATACTTACTACTGCTTTTATTTAATAGCGATTGATATTTGACTTTTAATAGGAGAAGAAACGATGACAAATGTGACAAAATTCTCAAGTGATAACTCAGGTGCAGAAATTTGAGCAAAAATTGCAGGTGTAATTTATTTAGATATTGATATGCTCATTCATTCCGATTTTTCAGCTATGTAGTGTATTACATATTCTGACTCAAAATAGAGGGTCAAATTTATGAAATACTTGGGTTTGTCTTATATGAAGGAAGTATGGTGCAAAGAAACTGCAAAGCATATTGTCCTCACAATCAGGTTCTTTACTTTTTTTTTTTGATAATCTCGAGATGTTTTTTTAACTCATTTGGATCGGTAGTTAATTATAAATACTTCTTACAGTGACAATAAGTTTAATATAAAATTATTTAGCAAAAAAAGAAGTTGAAGATAAAATTGACATGACTTGTGGGGTTGATGGTCTGTAGTGCTTCTTTATATTCTTATCGTATATTTGTCCATGCATTTTAAATATAGTTCAATAGTCCCTTCTTAAAAAAACTATTATCACTTAGTAGTTAGTTAAATGCTTCTTACAGTGAAAGTAAGTCGAAGATAAAATTGACATGACTTTTGGGATTGATGGTATATTGGTATTTAGGGTTTTTCTATGTTCTTATGTTATATTTGTCCATGCATTTTAAATACAGAATAATGGCTCCTTCTTATACTAGATGATGCAGCAATCTTTGAAGGTCGAGGAGTTTCGAGTTGTGGCATCATTGCTCGAGATCATCAGGGTCATTTAATTTTGGCCAAGTCGAAATCAATCTCAGAGGTCTTGAACCCATGCTGGCAGAAGCAATAACAGTTAAGGAAGCATTAAGTTGGGTTAAGGAGATGAATTGGAGTACAGCCACAGTGGAGTCAGATTGTCTAGTCGTAGTTCAGTTAATAAGGAGTGCAGTTCCAATGCGCTCTAGACTTCGAAAGGTAATCGAGGATTGTAGAGAATTATTTCGTCATTTCAACAACACTAAGTTGTATTTTATTAAAAGATCTGCGAATATGTCGGCACATGAACTTGCTCATGTGTCTCATATGTATCATATCATGATCGTATCTTTGGTTGGAGTACTATTCCGGCCAATGTTAAGGATTGTATTCGCCATGATTTAATGATATAAGATATCTGCATTTCGTCAAAAAAAATATATTTGATAAGCCAAATGATGTTAGTTTACATTTTTTTAAAATTTTTGTGGTGCGGTACTACTACACTTAACGTAGTTGTTCATGTATGCTGATTATTTGTTGATACGAGCTTATGTAATTTATATGTGAATATCAACCACATTTTTATCTTTTTGGTACCTAGGCATAGGTTAAGTGAACAAATGTATGCATAGAAACTTGTTCAGATACAGTGAAGAATTCAAAAATCAAATTATTAGGTTTTTTTAGTTTTTTATTCAAAAAAATTGTACTTTATGGTAAATAATACTTAATTAACTTTAATTAGATTGTCATGTAGGATATGGATAAATTAAAATTAATCTTTACCAAGAATAAATAACTCTAGTTAATTATTTTATGGGTTAAATGGCTATTACATCACTCAAGTGCAGGCCAACTTGCAAGTGAATAATTAAACTAAAAAAACTTGCAATTGGATAACTAAACCAAATAAAACATACAATCTCATGATTGAACTTAGAAGAAAATTCACTTCCGTTAAATTCATTTGACTTCTACATTCCGTTAACTTTTTAACAATTTTAACGGATGAAATGTAATTGAAAGTTTTAGTTGGTTTAAGTAGTTGACTGTAAACTTTTTTAGTTTGATGATCTACTTGCAAGTTGGCGTTCACTTGAATGATGTAATAGCCATTTAACCCATTATTTTATGCATTTTACAAAGTTCATTGGGTTGTTGGAGAAAAAAAAATTAAAAAAAATTTTGGCAAAAAATGATAAGTTTATTGAATTTTTTGGCTAATAGCTCCAAAATTTCCAAAGGTGTAATATATATATTTTGAATTATATTTTAAAATTTATCGGAATTATAATACATGCTATAAAAGAGTTAAATTCTATGAGAACATGGTTTAGTTAGAGAGATTAAATTAAATATCTCGACATATGTTATACTTACAAATTAGTGTTATACATATTAATCAATAACCCGTGCATGTGCTTGTAATTTTTTTAATTATATTTTATTGTTAAAATATTAAGTTGTAGAGTTAAGTTCTATGGAGACCAACTTTTTTAGTGGAGATCGGAGACCATATATCAATCAAAACATTGCAAAAATCTATTCATTGAAAATCATATTCTATGAAAAATCACTACTGCATTTATTTTATTAAAAATCTTGAAAATCATATATATTTTACATGCAAATTTCATTAAAGATTTTGAAAATCATGTATGTTTTGCAAACAAAATATTGCAGAACGTATTGTATGTTCTAGTAGTAATTCATATATGATTTTTAAGATTTTGAATAAATAATAATGTTCATTGAACATTCTTTGCAAACATACATGTTTTGCAATATTTTAAGTGCATAATGTATATGGTCTCCACGGTCTTCACTCAAATGTTGGTCTCCATAGAATTTAATAAGTTGTATATATTTTTATTATTAAGATAATTTTTTAATTTTATAAATCTTATGAATTTAAATACTTTCATAATTATTTATTTTAATTGTTACTTTAAAATGCATACGTATATAAAAAATATCACATAATTTTTTTTAAATTTTTTTTAGTAAAAAGTGTGAAATTTATCTAATTATGTAGACTTTTTTTACAATTTTAGTAAAATTTTTTATATATTGTAAGTTTTTCAAGATTTTATGTAATTTTTAAGTATATAATTTATAACTCGGGTGACGAATAAATGTTTTTTTCAAATACTTTTTGTCTTATTACCCATATTTTCATATACATTTTTTAATTAGAAGGAAAATAAATTATAAAAAATAATAAATATAATATGTTGACGCGAATTTTTGGGAGTAGTTCATAAGCTAATATAAATGTATAATAATATTTTATTGAATATAGACAATATAATTTTTGACAATAATATATTATTGATGGGAAGTGAACCTTAAACTCATTGGAGTAGTTTATTAAATAATATACATATTTAATAAAGATATGTTTTTGGTGGGATTCGAACCTTGAACCTATGAGAGCATTTTAAATACTAGCTTATAACCCGTGCAACGCACGGCTCCTTTTCTAATATCTATAATTATATTAATTATATTAATTATTCTAATATTTATATGTTATTAATTTACATATCAAATTGTTGTTAAAAAATTGATATATATAATATATATATATATATATATATATATATATATATATATATATATAAGATTTTACACGTTCAATTTAATATTTTTGCTCTATCTTGAATTATTAAAATTTGATTTTGACGATTTTACAGCCCGCATGAAAATAAAAAAATAATCTTTAATTTAGTGATGATTTAAAAATTATTTTCCAATTAAAAATTTAATATTAATAAAATAATAAATAAAATTGAATTGTATCCTTTTCATATTATAATTTTTTTAAAAATTCAATTCTAATACGACTTTGTTTAATTATATCTTTTTAGATTATAATTTCCTTTTTAATATGACCAAACCAAAATTATGGATAAGATCCCTCTTACGCTTATTATATATATGGATATAATTGAAAATGAATATTCTTTTGGTGTTAGATCTAACGATTCTTATTTATGTGTTTTATAATCTAACAAACCAAACGACCAACCTTAGTTTGCTTATAATTGTAGAGTATAGACGAGAAATGAAATCAAATCTTTTCCGCACAATTTCAAAATTACTTTTAATCTCATTGGTTCATTTTAATGAGTATTTAACCCACTTTTCCATCTATCTCCTTCATCTCTCTCACACCTTTCTTCCTTTCTAGCCTACCTCTTTCTTCCTCTCTCTATCCGACCAAATTCCGACCACCACCATCAAATTCTAGCTGCTATCACCATCAATTTCCAGTCACCCGGTTCTTTTTTCTATAATTACACTCTCTCATCTTCTTTATAAATTTTTAATCTTGATGTATATATAGCCGTAAATATTTATTTGAAATCTAAATTCGATTATGATGGTGGTGTTATTAACTTTAATGAAGAGCAAATTCAGATTGGGTCAACTCTAACATGAATTTATCGATAATTTTGATTCATTTTTGTTTTATAATTATTATTTAAATCAAATGATTTTGGTATGATATCAGATCCGGTCAACTCTTACATGAATTTAATGATAATTTTGATTAAAATTTTTATAATTACTATTTAAAGCAAATGATTTTGGTATGACATTGATGTCAGATGTGATGGCTGGATGTGATGACGGGGGAGGTCGTGAGTCTCGTGACTGAATGTGGTTGTTGTGTGGTGATTGTGTTTTTTGTGTGATTATTGCTTAATTGTTGTGATTTGATTTGATTAAAGTGATTATTGTATTGAATGTGGTGATTTTACGTTGAGGATGTGGATATGGAAAAATAAAAATTGGTTTAATTAAATGGATGGCTTACATTGAATAAAAAATTAATTGTGAGGATTATATCTAAAAAGAGCATTACTCTAATTAATTAATCCCACATATATACATATTCACAATATACTTAATCCCCGATTTATATAATTATTTATTAAAATAAATATGTAAAATACTTTGGTTGATGTGGGCCAAATTTTTATAAAAATAATGATATTATGTATAATTTAGTCTTTTTTATCAAATTTGTTTAATAAAATATCATAATACAATATATAATATGATTAAATAATTGTCTTTTTTTTTGGAAAATATTATTTGATTCTCTTATATTAAACTGAAAAAAAAAATATGGGATTTGTTTACTTCGTCTTTGATACTTAAATTTTGATTTATTATTTCGACCCTACTTATTATACAAAAGTGTATCTAATTTTTTGCACTCTTACTTTGTTATATAATATTAAATTTTAGTATTTCAGATTACTTATTTATACAAATCTATATTTATATCTTTGTAATTTAAATATTTTTTTTGAAGGAATATAATTTAAATATGAGAAAACTGGGCCTGAGGTTGTTCTCAGGGAGATCCTGAGGTTATAACATATTTGTACAGCAGGAGCATTTTTGTAAATATCAATTTTTTTCCAGCTAATATACATAAATATCCTTAATTTTGTATGTAAATTGTTTTAACCTCAGGTTCATCTGAGGTCAACCTTAGGCACATGAAACCCTTTAAATATTTTAATATAATTATTTCATTAATACTATTAAATTTTTTTAACTATTTCAATTTAAACAAATATGTAGGGTTAGTTTTTTTTATAAAGCTATTCGAACATTAACACATATCATGGGCGTAGTTATTGAAAGAACCTAATTATTAAAAAAATAAATTAATGGACTTAACAATTTTTTTTTAAAGAAACCTATTTTAACGTGTCTATTTATTATAAAAGTTTCTAATACTAAAAATACTTGTAACAAAAACAGATTTAAGTATAAAAGGAAAAACTTATTAAAAAAATCCATGTATTATAAATAATTTAAGATAGTATCGTAATAATATAGGTAAGTTATTCTTTTAGACTTGTTTTAAATATAAAAATTATGAGATTTTATATCAAGATTTTAATACAATAATTTTTACATATCACATGATCATAATATAATATTATGCATTTCTTGAATAAATTTAAAATTTGAATTTTAATTTCATATCTTTTGAATGGTTTTTTGTAATTATTATGTTAAATTAGGTGTAGTTTTAGTTTTGTAATTTGTCGACCATGCAAGTATCAAGGTTTTTGAAAAGTATTTTTATGTGGAATTATATTTAACTTAGATTGTGTTGCATTAGCCGCGTCTTGTTAGGACATGATTTTTCTCTTCTATATCAATTAGTTGCATTAGACGCGTCTTGTTCTAGATCATTTAGGACATGATTTTTCTCGTTCTATATCAATTAGGATAGACTTCTGCGTGGTTGTAGTTTGTTTATGTTATTAGTATTTAGATATTAAAATTATAGGATATAATATAGGCCGTTAATTAAAATTTAGATATAACGATCAATATTTATTTGACAGTAATATTGACAACCAAATATCCAACTTATGCTTATTATAAATAGGATATAAATTATTCTATAAAATATGTAATACAAGTATTTATTTGCAAAACATTTATGATTTTCAAATTATTCAAAAAAAAGATTTTTTATATTCTTTACATAAAATACTGAAAGTAATCTTAATAACAATATTTTAAAAATCCTAAGCCTTTCGATAAATTAAAAAGAACCTAAAAGTTAAGATTTAAGGAATTAAAGATTATAATAATAAGATTTTCAAAGATTTGAATACTATTTTTGAAAAAAATACCAAAATTTTCGATTTAGGTATTTTTTGTCAAAATATTACTTATATATACATATGCAAAACTTTTTTATATTAAATATCAATTGATCTCTTAAATATTGTTAATATCCAAGTCAATTTATAACTAATAGAATTTAATTTATTAAAATTTTTATATCTTCGATACTACCGCTTCTTACGCTTATCATTTTTATCAACTTTTCTCGAAATCTTTTACGTTTATTACAAGCTAAATCAACAACTTTGTTTGTCAGATAGACATGCATGTACACATCTACTATGGTAATTCAACTTTGTAGTGTGTTTTTTTATCATGAATATATAGTTAGCATTAGGAATCAAGTTTTTCTATAAAAGGTAAAAAACATCCATGTAATAATTCTTAAAAGAAGATCTTTGGATCATACCTCAAAATTGAAGAAGAAGAATGCAAAATGAAGACAGTTGAAGTTTGAAGAATGAAGAAATTTCTCTAAATATAAATTCGAGAAGTGGAATTGGTCTTATTTAATAAATCAATGATTCGATATCTCAATGATTACAGAAGTAATTTACTCTACTCGATATCTCAAGGATTTCAGAAGTAATTTACAGTACTCGATATCTCAAGGATTCAAAAAACGATTTACTCGATTTGATAAGTCAAGGCTTTTAAAAGAAATTATTCCATCCGATATCTCAAGAATTTCACATGTCCAAAAACACATTCGACAATTCAAGAATAATTGAATAATTGCAAAAGTAAAAAGACAAATTTGAAGAACTTCCTTTTTACCTTTTTTATATTAGGTAAGGATAAATTCATCATGTGATCATCAAGATAATTGTTCTCTCAATAGAAAAACATTTATCCCGTTTTAAGGAATTTCATGCGATGGTAGTAGCTAGTTTTTTAAAATGCCTAAATGGAGTATTAAACTAATTTTGGACTGGTGTATTGAATAATATATTTGGAGAAAAAAATGGATTATGAAAATTCAGATATATTTAATTCAGATTTTATAAAAATCATTAAAATTTGTATTATTCAATTTAAATTTAATAATATCTTTTAAAATCTGAATGTATTTAATTAAGATTTTAGATTTTTTTTAAAATCTAGATGTATTTGATTTGGATTTATATAAATCCAATAAAATTTGATGATATTCAAAAAATCATATATTTTCATAAAATTTAATAATATGGTGCATTTTGATAGAATTTCTATTATCTTTAATTCTTTATTTACAATTTAGAAAAAATAATGCTAAAATATACGAGCTTTTGAAATATTTGTGAAAACTTTACGAAAGAATGTCCAAACTACACCATTGTGTGTGGAAGGTGCCCTAAATACCCATAATCAATTGTATCCCCTTTTTGCCCACGGATTGCGCATCCTACGCATGCGTGGTCTCGGATACGCATGTTGAACATGCGTATTACTGATCACGCATTCTCGACATGCGTGATGACGTCATATGACGTAATTTGTTCAATTGCAGCTCCGGCGTTTCTGCGAACCCAAAATCACCCTTAAAATTGCATCCCTTCGTTTTCCACCCTCCGGCAACTTGAACTACTCCTGAGGGCATCAAAATGAAGTCCAGACCAGCCTCTCCATTTTCTCCCGTAGATTTGTTGAGTTTTGGCCCCGCAGGGGCGTATACGATCATGCTGGAAAAATGAATTGAAAAAAATGGTTCGAATTGGGGCTTTCAAATTCGGCGAAATAAACGAAAATTGATTAGTATAAGCTTGTAGAGGGTGAAAAGGCGAGTGTTTTGGTATGTAGTACGTGAGTGCTCGATGTCTGGAAAGAGTGAACGAATTGATCAAAGTTTTGGAAGAAAAATAGACTCTGGCGTGGCTGGGACGAAGGTGAACAGTGCCTTGGCATACGCATGTTGGACATGCGCATCTGAAGTCACGCATGTTCAACATGCGTAACCGGGGTACTGTTCACGGTGTGTCGAATTTTGATTTGCAAAGTCCACGCATTGTTGGACTGCATGGTCAAAAGCTACGCATTTTCGAAATGCGTATATCGTATATACGCATTTTGGCTCATGGGTAAAACGAGCGAATTTAAGCGTCGGTTGACATTTTAGGCAAGTGAAATTAATTTGTGAATATTTTGGTTTTTCACCCAAACTTTAGACACCTCAACTGAATTTTCGTAATTCTGGAAGAATCTACACAAAATTAAAATTAATAATGATCTTTTATACTTTAAAATCTCTTAAAAATTTGACTAAATATGTCATTTTTAATTAAACTCTTTTAAGAAACGAATCTTCAATTTCTTTTAGCTACGAAAATGATAAATTCGTGAATGTCATTTTTATGAAAAGTTCCTTCTTTGATTTTTAAAAAAATTATAAGAAATGGTGAGAAATAATAATTTTTTAATATTTTCTTTCTTTAAAAAGAAAAATCCCTTTATGGGACCTCCTAATATTCTTACAATACTTAATTTTTCCGAAATACAATGAACACATACAATTTAGAAAAATCTTTGAAATCTCAATTAAAGAAAGAAAATCAGAAATATGCTGTTTTGAGTCCAAACAAACACCGTATATTAAGAAAATATTTGAGAAAATCTACTTTTTCCAACTAAATATATTAAATCTAAAAAAATCCAAAACAAATCTTTTTTTATTTTACTATTTTTGGCAGGAATCCAAAATACATCTTGTATTTTACTTAAACTGCAATACTATATGTGGCTGAATTTTAAATACTTTTTCTAATTCAGCTGCAAGCTGTATTATTCTCTTATGCTGTGTTTGTTTCGTAAACATTAACATAAATATATCTTTAGGTTATATATGATTAACATTTTTGGCCCCCCCTCTAGTAAGTTAACGTCACTCATGTATTGTTGAGTGCTACTACATGACGAGTATATGACATTTCATATCACATTCCACCACTTCACCACCTTGAAAATCCCACAAACCCAAAATTTCACCTAGCTATATATATAGATAGTCCCAGTCCCTCACAGAACAAATTAAGCCAAAACCTCAAACCTGCAGACCATCTCACACAACAAAGGTAAAGTCTGCAGATCCATAGTCCGATAATGTCTTCGTGTTCGAGCAACAGTCTGAACTCCTCATCGTCTTACTGTCGCCTCACACAGACTCCAGATCTGTCTCACGAGCCTGAAAATTATGAAAATCAGCAAGCAAAATTTAATCCCTTACCCTACAGCAGCATTGAAAGGCATCTACAACCGGAGACGCTGAACGCTTCTCGGGACGCAAAGGATAAGATAGTAAGTGTGTGCATATATTCATTCCATGTGTTATAGGGAGAATATTGTATAACAATATTTTGGAGGTTTGCTGGATTATCGGAGCAAAATACGGATATTTTGCTAATAAAAGAAGAACAAAGGATTAGGGTTTGTGGGTGTGAATGTGGCTGAGCTTGATAGGTGTTTTCAGGTAAACTGGTTCTCATCCGTATCAAGGTGCCTACGTACCCTATTTATAGGGATCAAGCCTGACGTAGTTCTTGGGCCACAAGTTACCTAGGCGGGCTAGGGTTTTAAGAGATAAGCCAAAGTCTAAGCCCATGTAGCTAGGGCTGACGTGGCAATGAGTCATCAATCCTATCCATGATCCATGATCCAGCTGTAGAAGCCCATGGCCTCGAACGGATAGGTTTGGAATGAAAGATCCATCAGGGCCCTTGCATGCGACCTTGATAGGCCTGGCCACGCGAAGCGATCCCTGTGCCTAGCTACTCATGCGACATTAAGTCTGGCCATGAGCCTTCCAGAGAAGAGGAGATAATGATCTCGCTGTAAGTTATAGACGTGATGCAAAAGCGAAGCGATCCCCTTTCAGGCATCGCCAGCGAGGCGCTGCATCGCGAGGTGCTCCCGCAATAGAAGTATTATTGCCAAGGCATGTAGGGCTGATTCCAATAGCGGGCTTTAGTGACCCAATCTTCATCTTCTAGGCCCATCATAGATTACGAACCATCAATTCAGCTAATTAAATCAATTTAGCCATTATACCAGATTTGGGCATAACAACTACCCCCCGAGTCCATATTGCCATTGGAGATGTGATGTGGACTCAAAAAATACAAGTTGTCACCGCGAAGCGAGCCCAAGAATAGATATAACCGTTGGAGTAATCTCGACCCCAGGAATTTGAAAGGTTTTGACAGCTGTTGTGTCTCGAGATGTGTGTCCAACGGACGAGATTTCAACACGTGTCCCATGTCTTTCTCTCTCCTGACGACTATATATACCCCTGTCACTATCATTTCCTTTTTTCATTCTCACAAACACATTGTCGAAGTGCTGTTAGTTTGCTCCCAGATCAAACGCAAAGAATTTTCAGGCTCTATTATCAGCGATCCCGAATTTCTTTCGATTTCTTCAACCTTCTTCAAGAAAAAGTAAGTCTTTTCTTTCTTCTTACATTTAAATTACTGTTCTTCATTGTAATTGCATGATTAGATAGCTTTAATTGCATGCGATGCGATCCCCTTGGATAGCGATCCCGTAATGCTAATTTGAACACGCGATCCTGTCTTCGCTACGATAGAAATGCAATTTCTTCCATAGGAACATAGATGCGATCTCTTCCCAAGACCTAAATGCGATACCCTAGAAACACATAGAGCCTTTCTGCTTATTTATTCCTTTCTCATCCTTCATTTGCTTTCTGTAAGAGCACACACTTAATCATTTCACCCTTTTCAGATGTCTCAAGACGATAGTTCAAGGACACCTTCTCCCATGCCTCATATACAAATTTGCGATGCTGCAGCAGCCAACATCGCAAAAGCTACGAGCACCAGCGAAAGTTCGTTCAAGTTATACTTCGACCCTTTATGGTCTAACGAAGAATATACCCGTGAAGTGCCTCTGATTTCGTGGAGAACAAAGCACCCTTCAAGCTCGCGGGATCAATCTCTGGATGTACTCCCGGCTGAGAACGAGCCTCACACCATGACCGACATCGAACATGACCTCGAAACTTTGACAAAGAAAGGAGATGAACTCAGCGCTAGGGCAGCGGAAATTCTCTCCAAAGTGCCACGAACCATGCCTCCATCACAAACCGTGTCGCCCATTCACATAAGTGATTCTCCAACAGATTCACTAGGCGATGCCTATTATGACATCGAGGGAGGTGTTGATAATGAAGCCAACTCTGATGATGATGACTACGAGGAGCCTTCCTCAGATGATGGTGGCCTTGACGAAGTGGCCAGAGTTGTAAATTTCAGAGACTACGATTATGTTCCTGAAGCCTCACCCGATCCTTATGTCCCTATCCCTCAACCAGAGCTGGAGGGAGTTATTTACGTTAACGGGCCTGACCCCAAGGACATCGAGCTTGGCTCAAAAGTCAAGCCAGGTAAAGCTCGCGTACTTGCATGTCGCGATATGTCTTCAACATTGAAGACTATCACAGAGGGTGTTAAGAGGTTCTGCCCTGAAGGCAAGATCATTTTGCCCAAGAAGAAAATGCGATGCTATCGCTTTAACCACGACGAGAACGGAGGCAGGGTGCCCAAAATGGTCCTAACGGTCCCTCTAATGAAGATAGGTGTCTCTTCTCCTCTCCACCCATTCATTAGGGATGTTTGCGAGACGTACTATTTAGCTCCCATCCAAATCAGCACCAATGGCTACCGATCCATGATTGCCTTGTACATACTCTATCACAAACTTGGATACCCCCCTTTAGATGCGAAGACAATGGGCTACTTCCTTCAGCTGAAGCGATGCGGAGTCAAGGATTTCGGCTACGTCTACTTCTCGGTATGGCCAGAATTCAACAAGAAAAGCCTCCTCCCTGGCGGGATAAGTAATGCGGGCTCGTGGAAGGAGCCTTTCTTCTACGTACACGAGGTCCCTCGAGTGAAAACAAGCTTCAACTACCTCCCGGGTAAGCTATCAAGGTAGTAATCCCTTATCGTACTTTTTACCTTTGATTCTCAAACTGACAACTCCTTTGGCATCGCAGTCACTCCAGTTCGCACCGTCTTAAGAGGTGCTGACAAACAGCGAGCCGACGAGGTATTAACGAAATCCACTGCGGAGGAAAGGAACATTAGGACTCTCCTTTCCATTGAGAACCTAATAGAATGCGGGTTCCTCAAAGAAGGGATAGATGCTTCCCCTGAGGCGGGGCCTTCACATGCGAGGCGAGCCTCGAAGAAAAGAAAGACAAGAGAAGAGGCCTCGTCTTCTCACGTCGCGATAACAGATGAAGAGGGTACTTCCAGGACCGAAACATGCATCGCATCGCATTCCTTTTTACTCCACATGCATAACTTGTTTTACTTTATGTCATATTACTTGAACCGCTTTGTAACTTGTTCTTCATTTTTCTACAGATATGTCTGCTCGAGGTGGAAAGAGTCAGCCTCCCCCATTTTTACAAAGCAACAAGAGAGGGGCGTCCTCAAAGGCGACCTCTGCCTCAAAGGTTCCTCCTCCTCCTATTAAGCCCCCTATGGCCAAGCCTGTCAACGATCCTCCACCCCAGCAAAATGCTGCTAGGGATCAAACTCAAAATTCTCCCGATCAGAGCCCTTTGAAGCGGCCAAGGAAAGATGGGCAACTTGACGGATCGTCCCAGCCAACCTCGCGAACCGTAAATGCTACCGCGGCCCAGCATCTTTTTGCCTCGCTGGGAAGCAAATATACTGAGGAGGCTGAGGCATCCGGCTGGTGGAAGCCGCCCCTTGAGGAAAATGCAAACGCTCTGACTAAGTTCCTCGCCGAAGCATTCATCCGACAGGCTGCACATACTAAAAACTACTTTCTGCTGGACAAAAAGAACAAGGTTCTTGAATTCCAGAAAGTAGAGGACAAACGATCCCTCCAGGCCGAGTTCAAAAAGCAGCTGTCTACTGAAGCCGCCTCGCTTCGCACCGACCTCAAGAATGCCAGGAAAGAAAGAAATGACTTTGAAAAAGCATTTCTAGAGCTGCAGAAATCCAGCGAGGAGGCTGCTAAAAAGAGCGCCGATGAGAACGCGAAGCTGGCAAGCGACCTCAATGCTATTAAGGCTGAATTGGCCACTGCTCAGGACACATTTCTGGCCCAGGGTCAAGTCTCCTTCATGAAGGGGTTCATCAGAACGATCCCTGATTTTGATTGGGATCAACTGGGTCAAGTTTCCTATCATGTATAGTCTTGCACATAACATTTTTTTTATTCCAATGTTTTTAGTAGAGAATTATAAATAATTTGCATATTATTTTTTCGAGCAACTATCTAGAACACCGTGCAAAAATTCAAAAGATTTGGTTGTGAGTTGTATATTATTACAGCTGGAGTTGTGGGAATGAGTGGTATTTGATAGACATGCATTGGTTTATCGCCTTTTTTTGCAGGCCAATTAAATTAAACAAAAAATACAGGGAGCGTATCATTTCTACAAAAAATACATGCATTGTTCATTTTATATACACATGCCGTAGATCCAAGTTTGTTCCATAAAATATAATTTTTTAAAATATTAATATTAATCCATGTTTGTCGTATAAAAATTTCAGTCTAAGGAATTTTTTAAAAGATTATAATCTCTTGACTATTTTCTCAGGTAAAACAATAAGATTTGAAAATTTAAAGAATAGTATAGTGCAATCCTACATATTATTTGCTGGAATTAAACATGAATATGATAATTTAAAGGAATATAAAATATTTTAAGATAATAATCCAATCTTAATTAAATTTATTGGTTCAAACCAAAAATGAGACATGACAGTTTAACATATTTTAATCTTTTACCTGTTTCAAGAATATTAATTTACTTTTGTTAGCCTATGCACCATGGTACTGCATCATTGTTAAATATGAACTTCTACATCAAGATAAATTCCTTCAGCTAGAGTAAGAGAGCGTATCTTCAGTAATTCTTTTTTGTTTCCTCTAATTAATCAACCTTATTTCTCTTGTAGCCTATGCATCGTGAGCTATATCGGATTAACCCGACTAGCTTCTTTGTACCTTCTTTTCTCAACGCAATCAGTGAGAACACGGAGGAGGGTTTTCGGAACATAATATCTGAACCATCTCCCGGAATCCTGACATTTGAAATGCTGCAGCCAGAATTCTGTAAAATGCTGCTAGATGAGGTATTATAATACCATTTCTAATCTTGTGTTCTGCTATAGCTAGCCTTTGCTTGTAGTATTGCTTTTATCTCTTATAACCAGGTTCTGTTGTGTAGGTAGAAAACTTTGAAAACTGGTGCCGTGAGTCAAGAACCATAATTATGCGCCCAAATACAATGAATGCATATGGTGTTGTTCTAGATGACTTTGGCCTGGAAACAATGCTTGACAAGATGATGAAAGATTTCATACTTCCTATGTCTACAAGTAATGAATATTTTTCTCGTAACTACTAATTTAAAAAAACAAAATGATACCACTGTGTTGTCAACAACAGAGCTGCATTTTATTTGCTTTATTAGTTCTCTTTCTAATGATATGGTATATATGTGGAGTCTGCAGTATTCTTTCCTGAAGTTGGTGGAGCCACACTCGACTCTCATCATGGTTACGTTGTCGAGTATGGGACAAATAGGGATGATCACCTTGGTAAGTGATCAGTTTGCACTTTATCACATAGATGCTCCCTTTTTGAGTAATGTTCCAACATACTTATATATAGTATGACTCTTACTAGCTAGATAGCATTACTTAGTTCTCACAGCATAGGCAATACACATTTCTTACTAGCTAGATAGCTTAGCTATCTACATATTCAATAATCATAACTCTTAAGAACTATGCCATTGTAGGCCTTCACATGGATGACTCAGAAGTCACCTTGAACGTCTGCTTGGGTGAGCAATTTTCTGGTGGTGAGCTATTCTTCTGTGGTGTGCGCTGCAATAAGCATAAAGATGAGAAAAGTGATCCAGGGGTATGTTACTATAGACGGTAGTCAGTATTTAACATATCATTTTAAACCTATAGCACACATTAAGATTCCTTCAAATTGTCCTAATTTAGTTGAGATTCACTTGTCCTATTTTAGTTGTGATTCATCCAATATTCTTATTTTTATAGGAAATTTGCAATTACTCAAATGTCCCTGGACATGCTGTTCTTCATCGTGGTCGTCATCGCCATGGTGCCCTATCCACCACATCTGGGCACAGAGTAAATATGCTGTTATGGTGCAGAAGGTAATGCAATCCTTAGATTTTTTTTTGGTAATTTGACTTCTGCGCTTGTTTAAAATTTTTAGTAATACACTAACTCTTAAGATTTAAGAAAAAGCTCCTGAACGATATTAAACTTAAGAGCTTGTGATACATTAATACATAATTCAAAATATATATGTGTCTCATCATTTTGTGACACAGCAGTGGCCTTTTATAACCAAATTTCAAAGGTTAATTATGTTAAAAATCCCTAGACTTGCAGTACAATGAGTGAACCAATACTTTCATGGGTTTTCCTTCCACCAAATTATATTTTGATTCTTCTTTAGAGATCAAAAGAAAGATGCACAATAAAATTTTATCTTCTTTGCGGTATTGTTCGCGCATGGCGCATATTTAGGAATCCCTAATATATAAGATTCCTTATTTGTTTGTCTATTAAAGCAAATGTATATTTTACATCAATTTAGTTGATTCTCATAAATGGAGAAGGTTATCCTGGTGATTCTCATAAATGGAGATAAATATGTATCTAATTGATCAAGTACAATGTTATATCTACCTTTTGTTATGTTACGATAATTCTTGTCCTTATGTTTTGTTTTGTTTATGTACTCGTTTCTTCCTATCTTTTGACAAGACTTATATGTTGATGTTTTCAATAATGTTATTGATAACATGATATCCATGTGAACACATATGGCAATTCAATCTATGCATTATTGCATGTTTCAGAATATAGTTATCATAGCATTTTTCTTTCACATTGTGTAAATTAGAGTTCTCTTAAATATAAGATGAAATAATATCATAATATAGACGATTCTTCATTTTTTTCTATCTTTATTGTTTGTTATATTATGACTTCACATTGTTGTAATGTAGCTCTGTATTTAGAGAGATGCAGAAATATGAAAAGAGGGCACCAAGTTGGTGCGACATGTGCCAGAAAGAAAATAAAGAAAAGCAAACGTTCTTTGATTGCTAAACTTGTACGTGTATCATATATTAGAAAAAAAAAATTCTCTTTAAAAAATTTCTTGCAAGGATCCTAAAATATTATTTTGTTTGTTTCACTACCCATTTTTTATCCAGGAAGTAGAGAAGTTGATAGCAGGAGGACCTACTCATTCACAAACTCATTCAAATGATTCAAATAATTCATGTTCTTCAGAAACTGATTCATGGACTTCAACTTCAAATAGTCTATGTTCTTCACAAGCTGATTCAAGTAGTCCCTGAGATGTTAAAATCTTGATTCAACTTCAATTATACCCTAGTTGGTAGTTTCAAGCAGTTCTTTTTTTTGTAATCTTGACTATTTTTTTTTGCTAAGGTTAAAGTTTTATAAAAAAAAAAAAGATACAGAAGGTACATATCTAGGGGCATATCCAGCTGAATAAAAAACAAAGAACGCCTTATAGCCTACTACAAGGAAACATCAGACGAGGCTGACTAGTAAAGCCTAGAACTCAGATTACAATTTTTAGCAACAATATGTAATCTGGAATTTAGCACAATATGTAATCTGTTTCTTCAGTCCTAGCTTTATAGTACTGCTTTGTTAAGTTGTTTAGCACAATTTTTATTTTGTTAATCTCATATTCTCATTTATGATTTTATGGTGTTTTGTTATGATACGCAACACTATCTACTGTATAATATATTTTTTTTATCTATAATAAATTTTTATAAATTGTAATGAAATATACAAGTTGATAGTAATCTAATCAATTAATATATATATTTACTTTTTTACTTCAGACTTGGATCAATATCCAACACAATTTGGATCAATATCCAACACAATTTGAACCGGAATGCATGAATTGACAACACTAATTAGAAATGAAATAAATGAATTATACAAAATAATAAGTAAAACAAATGAATTATACAAAAAGATAAGTTTAAAATATTGATTATTTTCCTCTTATCTACATGTTATTAAATTTTAATAGACAATTACCTATCTAAAGTTGAATCTATTTCCATATATATAAGAGTAGAAGTGTAACTGTGAACTGTGAACATGTGAAAAATAGCTTTAGGTGAAATAAACAATTTACGCCTATATCAAATTTTCTTTTTCTTTTTTGTTTTATGGCTCACAAAAAAGTATTTATGCCTATATTATATGTATATTAGAACATGGATGTTATAGATGCCAAATTTAGTATGACACAACATTTTGGGGCTTATCTATGAGTCATAACGACGGTGTCCAGAGTCAAGCGATGCCAAGAGACGTTACAAATTCTTAGCATTCCCTCCAAATTAGAAGATTGAAATATTGGTATAAAAATATATTCTCAATAGTTTATAAGTATTTTTATTAAGAATTTATTTTTATAAAAGTTTCCTTTACATTGTTTTAAATTAGATTTTTCTTAATATAAATTTATATTTTGTAATTTAATATATACTCAAAATAATAACGGGATATATTAGTTGTTGATATGTATTTTATTAGTTTTAATATGTATTAATTTAATTTAAATTTTAATTTTGTTGAAATACTACATATTTTTAACTTTTAACTTATTGAATTTTAAAGTTTTTTTATTGTATAATATTTTGATTATATATGTTAATTTTTTGTTTTTTGAATTTCTTTTGTAATTTATTTACAGTTGTGTTGTAATATTTAATCTACAATTTTCGCAAAATAATAATGTGAAGAAATGAAAATATGATTTTTTTTCAATCAAATTGCATTTTATTTTGTTGATTTGTGTTTATTTTTTAATAAAAATTATAAAACGTGTTTCTTGTAATACTTATAAGCAAAATTTTTTATGGTATTTATTAATATAAACATTTTTTTCAAAACAATTTTAAGTGATATTGTTATTTTTGTACAATATATATTAAAAGTTTTGACTAACATGTTTTTTAATATTTCATTTTTTCGGGTTATCTTATTTTTAAATTATTAGTTTATATAAAATATTTTTGAAATATGTTAGGTTCAATATTGGTATAAATATTTCTTTTTATCCTTTTTATTTAGTAATTCAAGATACTTGTGATTATTTAAAGGATTTGGTATGGTATTTTTTGAAAGAATGCCCTAAATACCTAATTTTAGGGTACCCACTTACCAAAATACCCACATTTCAAAACACCGCTCGGATTACCCATGGATACGCCATTTGCATCGGCGTATTCGGAGTACTGTAGCAGTCAGAAAACGTATAACATTGCCAGAAATCGAGAGCTCAGATACGTCTGCAATTTTGATTGGAAAACATCGTTTCTTCCGTCTCCCCACCCTCGCATCGTCTCCCACCCTCCAAATCATCACCACATGACCAGCTACTCATCACCTTCATCGTCCGACTATCTGTTTGTGTCAACTGGCCTCGCAGGGGCGTACAAAGTTATCGCCGGAGATGAATGAATCGAAAAAATACTTGATTTGGGTGTTTTAAATTCGGCTTATAGAATGGTTTGAAATTTGTGTAGTTGTGTAGAGAATCAAGAGACGATTTGAATGGTGTATTGGAGATGTATGGAAAATTAGAGAGATGAACGAACTGAGTGAAAGAAGAAATTGATCGGAATCGCCATTGGCGAGAGATCTGGAGAAGATGAAAATGACGTAAGATACGCTTGTGTGAAATGCGTATCTCCTGATACGCTGTTTCAGTAGGCGTATATGGTATCAATTCCGTATCTGCCAGAGGCGTATCTGGACGACATGCGTGTCTGTCAAAGGCGTATCTGTCTGATACGTCGTTGGGGTTGGCGTGAGACCACGTACGCCCGTGCTAGTGGCGTATGTGGTGGGTATTTTGGGCGGTACTTCCCGAATCTGGGCATTTTGGTGAGAGAAAGTAAAAATATGGGTATATAGGGCACTAACCCGTATTTTTTCATCTGTGACAGGATTTCTTTTTTAAATAGTGTTTTAAACTCTTCTGAAAATGCAAATGGTATTATTTTTTTGTTTTTTTGATTTTTTTTTCTTTTGGTGTACTATATGTTTTTTAGATGTTTGTGGTGATATATGTTAGGTTAATTTGTTTTCTTTAAAAAAAATTGTTATCTTTTTTAATTTTTTTTTTATTATATGTGCTTTATATTAAAGTATTTTATGATTTTTAGTTCACTAAATTCAGTATTAATTAAAAATTAACATTTATTTGTAGATATATTTTAGTAAATTTTGGTATCATTTCCACTTATCACATGTATTTTTAACATTCTTAAAGTATTGGTTTACTTTGTACTTTCTCAATGCTTTTTAAAAACATTTTTTTTATTTTATGATTAAATATCAATTCATGTTTTGTAAAAAAATTATTCTTTGAGTTGTAAATTTTGTGTTATATTTTGTTTATCTTATTCGTTATATATTTTATTGAAGGTGATACGTAACTTATTTTTAATAAGAATTTTTACGTGCATCAACCACCACGAGTGCACTTCCACATGTTGAGTCACCCGATCCTTGCTTTCACAATTCTTCGGTTTCCTGAAGAAAATCACTAGTATCATCCAAATAGTTCACCTGGTTGATCAAGCCATTGAAACAATTGCGATGACCTCTTCCATCTTCTTCCATCTTGAGTCTAAACACATGATTGATCCATAGTGCAAGCCAACATTCAAACCGCACGTAACTTTGTATCTTCCCGCTTTAGTAGTCTTCTTGTCAGCAAATCCTTCATCATGCTCTATCTTACCAATTGAACCTCGAACTTTCCCTCAACCTCATCCATCACAAACCCGAACCTTGGCTCTGACACCACTTGTTAGGTTAGGGGACTACACAATCTGAGATTCACAAATACCAATACAAAGCACATACACCAATTGATTAGTTGACAAGATCCACCGAAACGCGGTCACACATTATTCAAGTATTATCTTTACTTCTATCAACAATAAGTAAAAGCAAAACAAGAACACCAAAAAATATTTGACGTGGTAACACCCACGTCCCAACTCGTATTATTAATCCAAACAATTATCAATAATACATCAAAACAATAACACCTTTACGGTGTCCCAATCCCGATACTTGAACCAACAATACTCAAGTATCTCCCAAACAATATCTACGACTACATCTCTTAAGTATTCTCCACATCAAACAAATACAATATGACTATGTATATATAGCCACTCAGAACTTAGCCACCAAGACTTATCATACTTGTTCTGCAAGACTTACCTTACTTATTCTACAAGCCTTCCAATTCTTAGCACATAATTACCCAACTTAGTGATGGACATACCACATATAATAATTGTCTACACATACAATTATTATGTTACCCATATATATCTTGGACCACCCAAGCTCATAAGGTAAACCCAACATTTTATACCCGGATATTACACCCTCATTCACATCCTTTTAGTTGTAAGGAAAAATTGAGGCAAAGGGAAAGAAAGAGTTAATTGTGTTGCTTGTGAATGAGTCGCCGGAATTAGCTGTGTTATATATATCCATCCCATATAAGCTACTTTGTATATGCATTAGTAGAATGCGTGGATGTTTGGGTAAAAAGGATAGTGACACCATATTTTGGGCACACAATACATAAATATTAATCATTTTTTCAATTTTTACTGTCTTGATTTTTAGTTTTTCTTTTTTTAATGAAGGAGTTATGGGAAAACATTATTCTAACATTAATTTAATTTTTTTTCTATTTACATTTTCTTGTATGGAAAAAATGATATATTCTTCTTTAATTACTTTGTAGGATTTATGCTATTATTTCTATCTTTAAATTTTAATACATTTTTTTTTATTTTTTCTTTTTAAGTATAGTAGTGATGACAACTTTTTTTCTTTATTTTTCCTTAGGTATCGTGATTCGTGATAGTTATAATAAAAATTTACCAAGCCATTTATTGTTTTGACAACCATCCAAACTCTCACTTACTCCTATTATATAGACTAGTTTTATATCCGTACGATGCACGGATAAATTTATTAATATTTTAATATTATATAGTACAATTTTGATTATTATTTTATTTCTTGAATAATTTGTTTTTTTTCTTGTAAATGATTTTTCTGTAATTTATATTCCAAAATTTAGGTTAACATATTTTTTAGTATTTCATAATTATTTTTAGTTTTTTTATTTTATTAGATTACATGTGATATACTTGAAATATATAGGTACAATATTCGTATAACAATTTATTTATTTATTTGTTATCTTTTTGATTATGTAATTTAATGATTATCTTAAAATTTTTAGATCTTTTGTTATAGTGTTTTTATAGTTTTAAAGGTATTTTTTTTAATTTTTTTTGAAATAAGTGTGGTATTAAATTTTTTTATTCGTTTGAATATTGACTATTTTTTCATGTTAATTTTATATTTTTGTAATGTGTGATGTTTATTATGTGCTCTTGTTTATTATGTGTGATGTTTATTATGTGTTTTTGTTTATTACATGTGGTGTTTATTTGTTTATTATGTGGGGTGTTTATTATGTGTGATGACACATATTTGTACTTTTTTAAAGAAAGTTTTTACTATTTTTTTATGTTTTTGTGTTGGTATATATTTGTTTTAAGTGCAGTATATTAAAGTTTATTGTTAATTTTAGTTTTCTACATTTAGATCTTTTTTTTGAATGGGAGACTATTTTGTAGATTATATTTTATTGAATTTTGATGACATTTTCAATTATGAAATGTTTTTTAATTACTTTTTTATTATCTTATTTTACCATATATTTTCTTAAAACCTTCTTCTTTGTTTTGTTATTAAATGTACATTCTTGTTCTTTTAAAAATTATTTTTTAATTGAAATTCTGATGATATGCTTTGTTTACTTGTTTATTATATACAAAGAATTAATTTGTGACTTATTTTTAATTATGATTTTTTGCTATTTTATCCTTATTTGTTAATATTAGAAACATATTTGTTGTCAAACCAAATAATAGAATCTTTAATATTTTTTATTAAAATAATATATTTCTTAAAACACTTTTATTTGGTAAACGCTTTTTTTGAAAATTATATTATAAAGTTTATCCTAACATATATTTATTGTTTCATATTTTTTAGCGTGTTTTCTTCTATTTATTAGAATATATATATATATATATATATATATATATATATATATATATATATAATATACTTTAGACACGTGAGAATTTATTGTAATTTAACATACATGTGAACACACATATATTTGTAAAGAAAGTTTGTACTATCTTTTGTATTTTTGTGTTGGTTTTTATTTATTTTAAGTGGATTATATTTTTTTAATGCAATTTTAAGTGCATTATATTAAATTTTGTTGTTCATTTTAATTTTCTAAATTTAGATTTTTTTTTCTTTTGAATTAATGTTTGTTTTGTAAATTATATTTTGTTGAATTTTTGTGTCATTTCCAATTATAACATGTTTTTTGGTTACTTTTTTAATATCTTGTTTTATCATATATTTTCTTTTTAAAAAAATTGGTTTTGTAATTAAATGTAAATTCTTGTTTTTTGAAAAATTATTTTTTGAATTGAAATTCGGATGGTATGCTTTGTATACTTGTTTATTTTATATAAAGAATGAATTTGTGATTTATTTTTCATTATGGATTTTTGTTATTTTATCATTATTTGTTAATTGTGTGTAAGTTTTGTGCTGTTACAACTCTTTTTCCTATAATAATAATAATTGATTAAGTTGATGATGAATAATTTATTAGTTTTATTCTTTATTAATTTACTTTAAATTTCATTTTCGATGAACTTTAATATTTTTGTAAATTTTAAATTATTATAGAATTTTCTGTACTTATTATATTAAATTCTCTATTAATTATTTTATTTTGGATTTTTGGATTGTTTTTTAATTTATTTACAAATTTAGTACCGAATCTAGAAATTTTGCAAATTAATAAAATGTTAATTTAATGATTTGTGTATAATTTTGTTAGTACAAATTTTAAAAACATGTTTGTTGTAAAATCTAAAATTAAAATTTTTTTATGACTTTTTTTAAAAATTAGATTTTCTTAAAACTCTTTTTTGTGGTATTAGTTTTTGCAAAATTATATTTTAAACTTTAGTATAAATTATCTTTATATTAATTTTAGTTAACAATAATTTTTTATCATGTGTTATTTATTTTATTGCATTATTTTTTTATTTGTTTGCTAAATTAAAAACATTATTAGTTACTTCATAGCATAGTTTTAGCTTTTAAACCTGGCCCAACTTGTTTTCTAACCCAGGTCTGATTTCTAATGATTTCTAATCTATTTAAAAGAAGTGGTGAGAGGTTCCTATTGTGTTATTTTGTCCAACTTTGAAGCGCGATAAGCATTCTGGTTAGGGGTGAGCAGAACCGAACCGGAACCGAAGAACCGAACCGAACCACACAATTTCGGTTCGGTTCGGTCCAATTTTTTTTCTTTTTCGGTCGGTTCGGTTCTTTTGGTTAGAACCGAAATAAATTTTGGTTCGGTTCGGTTCTTCCATAAGTAATTTCGGTTAGAACCGAACCACCCGAATTATATATATATATATATATATATATATATATATATATAATATATAAATATATATATTTATATTTATAATAATATATTTATAATAATAATATTATATTTATATTAATAATAATATATACAATAATAATTCAAAATTCCAAAAATTCGGTTCTTATGGATCGGACCAAACCGACCGAATTATTTCGGTTCAGGTCTGGTTCGGTCCAGAATTTTATTCGGTTCGGTTCGGTTCTAAAATAATTGAAAATTCGGTTCTCGGTTCTTTCGGTTCGGTTCGGTTCGGTTCTGGACCGAACCGACCGAATGCTCACCCCTAATTCTGGTATTATTTCTCCTTTTTCCTGTTACAACATTTAAACTTCAAGATTAACTGTTCAAGTTAGGAATACAAGAAAGCATTCATTCAATACAAATGTCAAATTAGTCACCGAAGTGGAGGCCATATATCACTTTACTCACTGATTTCAACGGGGTCTCATTTGAATCACTTAAGTCATAATAAATATCAAACAGATACATCTAAATATGTGAACGAGAATTAAAATAATTTTTTGTTAAGTTCAATACATTTAAATAGTAAATATATTTAATTAAAAATAAATAGTAAATAGATTTTAAAATTTTAAATATATTATCTAAAATATTAGAACCCATGACTTTTCATTTGGTTATGGTGGCATTGAAGAAAAATGTATAGAACTTAACAAAAAATTATCTTAATTCTCGATCACATATTTATAGGTATCTGTTTGATATTTATTATGACTTAAGTGATTCAAATGAGACCCCGTTGAAATCAGTGAGTAAAGTGATATATGGAAGTGACCAATTTGATATTTAACCCGATTAGGAATACAAGAAAGCATTCATTCAATACAAATCTTTTTTTCTCCCTTCCAACCCGTGTTTCTTTTTGTTGCCTATGCATCAGGAGCTGTATTGGATGAACCCGACAAGATTTTTTGTACCTTCATTTCTCAAAGCAATCAGTGAGAATACAGAGGAGGGATTTCGCAAAATAATATCTGAACCTTCGCCTGGAGTTTTAACATTTAAAATGCTGCAGCCGACATTTTGCAAAATGATTATGAATGAGGTATCATTTATCATTTTGCATCTTGTGGTCTGCTATGGCAGTTGCTCGTAGTGGTTCAGGTTTTGTCGTTTATAACCACGTTCTGTTTGTGTAGGTGGAAAACATTGAAAATTGGCTCAACGAGACCGGATTCAGAATTATGCGGCCAAACACAATGAATGCATATGGTGCTGTTCTTGATGATTTTGGCATGGAAACAATGCTTGGCAAGTTGATGGAAGATTTCATTCGTCCCATGTCTACAAGTAACAAAATTTTGCTCATAAGTACAAACTAAATGATACTACCATTACTGTCAATAAATCTGAATTATCTGCTTTCTTAACTCTTTTTTAATTATATGGTATACATGCGGAGTCTGCAGTTTTTTTTCCTGAAGTTGGTGGAGCAACACTTGACTCTGATCATGGTTACATAGTCGAGTATTGGACAAATAGAGATGATCACCTTGGTAAGTGATCAGTTCGAACTTCATCCAATAGATGTTCCTTATAAAAAAAAAAAAAAAAGTCTCATACACAACCTTAATCCCATAGTTTTATAGTTATATGCTTGTACAAATTGCTTCTTAAAATAGATTAAGTAAAACTTTTAATCATGTTTTAAAAAAATTATTATATTGAAAATGAAATATATTTAATTTGTTAGTCTAAACCATACAGGAAACGTGGGACGTAGCCAAGTATTGCGAACCCGATACTTCGTTCCCGAATCGAGAACAAACGCGACCCGAAACGTTATGAGACGCGACCCGAAACGTTGGCAATAACGACCCGTTATCCAGTACTAATGTCTTTGTATAAATTATCTTTTTAATGTTTTAAACACCCCAAGTCACAAGCTCAATTAAATGTATCATTTTCAGGCCCAATAACCTTATAAATCAAAAAATATTAGGAAACTTATAATAATATATAAGTTACAATAATTTTGATGATAAATATTTATATTATTAAATGAGTTTTTAATTGGAAAAATCTATATTATAGCAGATTTTTTTTATAAAAAGACCCATCGTACCCATGCGTTCCATCGTACCCATACGTTCTGTCGTACCGGATTCACTAAAAGTGATGTTCCACGTATCCGTTTCCGTACCCCGTTTCGAATCGAACCACACCTTATGTGACTATGGTCTAAACTGAACAATTCAACTTTCAATATTCAAATGAGATCGACTACAAATATGACTTCTTTTCATTGTGAACTCAATTTCGTCTGAGGTAGCTTAGCTTTTGATACAATAAAAAATCTAAAAAACTATGCGATCCTAGATTTTCACGTGGATGACTCAGAAGTCACTTTGAATGTCTGCTTGGGAGAGCAATTTTCTGGTGGTGAGCTGTTCTTCCGTGGTGTGCGCTGCGAAAAGCATGTAAATGTGGAATGTGAGCCTGAGGTATGTGTACTGGAGACCATGGTTGGTATTCAAGTTGTTATGAAACTTTAGAACACAATTAAAGTTCTTACATATTGTCCACTTTTAGTTGAGATTCATCCAACATTCTTTTTTATTTTTATAGGAAATTTACAATTACTCACATGTCCCTGGACATGCTGTTCTTCATCGTGGTCGTCATCGCCATGGTGCTCTATCCATCAGATCTGGGCACAGAGTTAATATGCTGCTATGGTGCCAAAGGTACTATCCTTAAATTTTGTTGCTAAACTGACTTCTACTGTTGTTTTTTATTTTAAGTAATACACTTAATTACGCTTAAGAAGAATGCTCAGGATTATAAATTGAACTCATAAGCTTGTGATATATTAATACAAAATTCAAAATGGGCTTAATTATCCTATAGTTAAATGTAGGTAATATCCTAAAGTTAAATCATATTTCAATATAAAAGTAAGGGTATTTTTGTAAATACAGGAGGGTGAATTCTATTATTACAAAAATACCATCTAACTTTTGTATATAAAATGCAAATCACTACAGTTAACTGTATAAACATTTTTCTCATTCTAAATATATGATTTTGATAAAATTTGTGACATGGCAATGACCTTTTATAGTCAAATTTTAATGGCCATTTATGTTAAAAATCCTTAGACCTACGCAATGCGTGAACCAAAACTGAAACCCTAACAAGATTTATTTTCTCTCCTCCGTATGTTCGTGCATGACGCGGATCTATGAATTCCTAATATAAAT
The DNA here is from genome assembly GCA_036435485.1 of Saposhnikovia divaricata. NCBI lineage: Eukaryota > Viridiplantae > Streptophyta > Magnoliopsida > Apiales > Apiaceae > Saposhnikovia > Saposhnikovia divaricata. The sequence goes on from CM071594.1 coordinate 64,263,658, forward strand.
TTCCTTTTTTGGTTTGACTATTAAAGAAACTCTATATGTCACGTCACTTTCTTTTGAAAGATGCACAACAAGATTTTAATTTTTTTTCCCGGTGTTTGTTCGCGCATGGCGTGGATCAGGAATCCCTAATACAATTTTCCTTTTATGTTTGATTACTAAAGCAACTCTATATGCCATGTGACTTTCGTTGCTCAGTTGCCCCTTTTAAACATCTTTCATTAGGTTGACTATAATTTTTTTTGAATTTCCCCTTTTAAACATTATTCGTTTGGTTGACCACAAAATATTTTGAATTTAAAAATTTGTACTTTTAAATGGCTTCAATCATTATATTTATCCGGTTTAAGTTTGGTGACCAACTTAAGAAATTTCATTCCAACAAATGAACTCTTAAGCAATGAACCCTTTGAGATATTTGACGGCAGCGAGTGACAGCTTTAATAATTAGACAGATAGAAAAAATTTAATTTTCTTGTCATTGTTTTTGTGTGGTGTTTCTAGTTGAAACACAACGCAAAGAGAAGGTTCCCCAGATGAAGCTTATGAATGGACATAAATATGCGTCTAATCAATCATATGCCATGCAACTTGTGCCTTCTCATGTTTTGTCTCTGTATTTTTTCTTGCCATCTTATGACAAGTCTTATTTTCTGGTGTTATCGATATAACATGTATCCCTACTGAAAGGCAATTAAGGACATACCTATTAAGTCATTAACACACATGACAATTTTATTTGATGCATTAGTGTGTGTTTCAGTATATAAGACTTACAGATTATAACTTATAAGAGCATTTTCTTTTGCATTATGTAAGTCAGAGTCCGCTAAAATTCAAGATGAAGTATATATCAATGTGTGTTCTAGAATATAAACTCTCTTTTTTTTGGACTCCTCACGTACCGAAAAATATCCAATCGTTGTACTGCAGCTCTGAATTTAAAGAAATGAAGAAATATGAAAAGAAAGCACCAGGTTGGTGTGGTGTGTGCCAAGAAGAGAAGAAAGAATGGCGACGCCGTTCCATTGCTGCCATGAATCTGGTATGTACCTGATAGGTACCCGCTGTAAGAGCGGTCCACTCGCCGGACACGCGCCCGCGCGTAGGTGCCGCTAACAGCGCTACATTCGTCACTCGCATACACGTGTCATGAGATATTATTTCTCCATCCACTAACCCAACTTGAGAAACAAATATCATTTACCCACTTGCATAAAATACACTTGCACAAAATATCCTTCTATCTTGCTCTAAAAGACAGGGGACAGAAAGTATTCAAAGGAACACAAGGACACCCACTTGTAGCAGACAAACTCTGACCGAATCAGCATAGTGTCAGAATGGCGGTATTTCGGGAAGAGGAATACCAGTCACTGTTCCTTTGGCGGTGCACTATAGCTATAGCGGCATACTGTAGCTATTGCGGCTCGCAAGTGGCCTACTTGCGATCCACAAGTGGTCTACAGTGATTGGGTAACCCAACCTATAAATACTCCCATTCTACATATGAGGTAAGAAAAAAAAGGGAGGAGAAAAAGAAAACGAATCTACAATTCTCTCTACATACTCCCATCACACAGATATACTTTCACCCGTCTGATTATTATTATTCCGATTACTGATTCTTACACCGGAGGTGCTTGACGGCCACCACCACCCACCAAGCATTGTTTTGCAGGTACCCTAAACACAGGTAGAACGCCCCGGAACAGTGATCGGAAGCCTCTAATCAGCCGTGGGAGCTATCATTTGGCGCTAGAAGGAGGGCGATATTTTCTTGAAGAAAATTCCCTCACCTGCTCTAACCAATACGACAGAAATCCCAACACAAAAACCTCACATCCCAAGAGAAACCAAACACATACACATCACCAAAATAGCCCCAAATACTCGATCCAAAACCATGACAGATAATCAAGAAGAGCAGCCAAGAGAAGTAAACACAAACGTCCCCCCCACAAACCCGCAAAATAATCAGTTAATAAACCACCCCCCCAACAAAGATAACCAAGAACAACCGCTTAGCCTGAACCTCACGGGATTCAACCAGCAACAAGTCGATCTAATTATGCAAATAGCTTCGGCTTTTCCGCAGCAACGACAACCACCAGCACAGGGCTCCCAAGTCCGTTCTCACAACGACCAAGACGAAGAGGTACACAGTCAGCCTAGGAAGGCTAACTCAGCTTTCTCTCGACTAGGCTCCTCCCAAAACACAAACCACAACAAACACGGCAAAAGTCACCACGGACCGGAGACATGGGAACAGAATAGAAAAGAAAGAGACCTAAGAAAAATCATCAACGACAAGAATGCCGCATACGAGAAAGTGTTGGCGGAATATGAAAATCAAAGGCGGACAGAACGATCCCCCATCCGCCCGCACGAAACGGAGAATACCCAACCATCAAATGCAGACATGATGCACACCATCATGGAGCTAAAGAGAAAAATAGAGGGCTCAAGCGAACCAGAAATCAGCGGGTCACCATTTACCGCAAGACTAGAGGCGGAGCCTCGACAGAAAGACATCAAGCACCATAGCTTCAATTCCTTCGACGGGCTGGGGGACCCGGAGGAACATCTCAGCTACTTCGACCAACTGGCCCTCCATTACGAGTATAATGATCTCACGAGGTGCCGTTTCTTTGCCGCAACTCTCCGTGGTAACGCCCAGAGATGGTTTTGTCGACTGACCGCTAGATCCGTTGATACCTGGTTGGAATTCAAGAAGCTTTTTCTAAACAAGTTTAAAGCAAACCAGCAACACGAGGTGCATACCGTGTTTTTGGAAACAATCGCGCAACGCAACGGAAAAACCTTGCAGAGCTACATCGACCGCTTCAAAGAGGCCGTTAATAAGGTCGTTTGTGTAAATGAGACAGAAGCCTTGGTTCACCTGAGAAGAGGTCTCAACCCCTACGAATGTGAGAAATATGTATGCAAACTCATGGAAGCCAAACCTACCACCTTGGCAAAAGCATATGATCTGGCTTCACAGGCCATCAATGAGGCAGAATCCGTAAATGTGCTTAAACAGTCCAGGGCCCCGCCCACTTAATCCTACTTCCAAAGAGAAAGATACACGCCCTATCAAAGGCAAGCAACGGCCCAAAATCAGGTACAAACTACTCACGGGCCGCCACCTCCCTCCCAAAAATCTCAGCCCGCGGTCCCAGTAATAGACCGCTTAGGGCCAACAAACCCGTAGAGGACAGACAGGCGTCCCGAGCCTAAATGGACGGACTTTACACTCCCCAGGGCGACCATTCTATGAGAAATCAGGGGAAAGCCTTTCTATCTACCGCCAGCCCCAATGTACACACTACCTGAAGATAGACCAAAGGACAAGCACTGCGACTATCATGAACCGCATGGTCACACTACGAAGAGCTGCTTGTCCTTCAAATATTTTCTGGAAAAACAGTTAAAAGCGGGCAACCTATCTCAGTACTTGCCCAGACAAATACAAGGGGCAGCCACGTCTCAGGGAAATGACCGGAACATTGTACATACTGTCTTTGACGGACAATCCTCGCCACCCAGGGGTGAACACACGGTGTATGCGGTATCTAAAAGGCCGCCAAACATAATCACCTTCACAGATGCAGACTATGAGGGGATAGATCCAAACCACACTGAGGCGCTGGTTGTGTCCTTAGGCGTCGCATACAACGAAGTAAAGAGGATCCTGGTCGACAATGGCTCCTCAGTCGATATATGCTTCAAACACACTTGGGATAGGCTGAAATTGGACGAGCAAAAGCTAGAAAATTGTCTCGATGAGACACCCCTATACGGTTTCGGCCACAATGTCGTCCCCATTGCAGGCATCGCCAGGCTCCCAGTCTACTTTGGCGACTCTCCCAGGCAGGTGTGTCGGATGGTTAAATTTTATGTCATCAACACTGCATCTTCCTAAACATGATTCTGGGGAGGCCCACATTGAACATGCTCAAAGCAGTCACCTCCACCCCTCATCTAAAGATTATATTTCCTACTCTGAACGGGGTGGGAGAAATTAAGGGTGATTCTAAAACCTCCAAAAGATGCTATGGCATAGCAATCACCCTGGGTAAGACTAAACCCAGCAACCTCCGCAGAGAAAAGGCGAACAAGAGGAAGAGGGAAAAAAGACAAAGACATATTGAACATCAGCAAAACAACAGCAAAAGAAAGAGGGAGGTACAGGTCATCGACGGGTACGACCCGCAAACAAAAGACCCGCCACGAATAGATGCAAATCTCTTGAAGTGTCTCAAACGGGAGGAGAAACCGCCAATAAGCCCCGCGGTACAGACAGAAAAAATAGAAGTTGTGCTGGGAGACTCAAACAAAAGTGTAAGTGTGGGAACGGGTTTAGATTCAGGATTTAAAGCTGGCCTCACAGACCTCCTAAGAAAATACGCCGATGTCTTTGCATGGAGCCCAAAGGATATGCCGGGTCTGGATGAGTCGGTAGCAATCCACAAACTGAATGTGGACCCGGAAAAGGCACCCAAAATACAGAAAAGAAGGAATTTTGCTCCTGAGCGACAACAGGCAATTGATGTCGAAATTGACAAACTCTTGGACGCAGATTTAATTTGCGAAGTCACCTACCCAAAGTGGGTTGCAAATGTAGTGCTGGTGAAAAAATCCAACGGCAAATGAAGAATGTGTGTGGATTACACTGATCTAAACAAAGCATGCCCAAAGGATCCATACCCACTCCCCTCAATAGATCAACTCATCGACACAACCGCGGGCCACCTAATGCTGAGTTTCATGGACGCTTACTCCGGTTACAATCAGATCAAAATGTCTCCGGAAGACAGAGAGAAAACAGTGAAGTGCAAAACCCGTCTATTATGTCAGCCAAGTGCTTAAAGACGCAGAAACTTGTTATCCAAATGTCCAAAAGTTTGCTCTAGCTCTGGTGATAGCGAGCAGAAAATTAAGACATTACTTCCAAGGCAGACAAATCCGGGTTATCACAGACCAACCGCTGAGAAAAATACTGCACAAACCGGACCTATCTGGTAGACTAATCAATTGGGCCGTAGAGCTCGGTCAATTCGATTTAAAATACAAGCCAAGAACCGCAATCAAAGCACAAGCATTGGCGGCTTTGTCACCGAATGTTCATTCACCACAATGGAAAAGGAAATACCAACGGAAAGCAGGATCACCACCGGTAACAATTGGCAGTTGTACGTGGACGGTTCCTCCACCAACACCCGCTGTGGGGCAGGGTTAATCCTTACCAGCCCCGACGGTTTCCAAGTCAAGCAGGCCATACAGCTAAACTTCAAAGCGACAAATAACCAGGCAGAGTATGAGGCACTCCTGGCCGGTTTAGCATTGGCAAAAAGCTTACAAGTAAAAGAAATCACCATCTACAGCGACTCACAACTTGTAGTCCGCCAGACGATGGGTGACTATTCTACCAAAGACACAAGTCTCAGCAAGTACCAGGAAATGGTACAAGCTATGCTATCCCAATTTGAGCAATTTGACATGTTATCCAAACTAACAAAGGGGGAGAAAATGGGCAGCGACACAGTCTATTTCGAGGAATTGCAAACTTCCAGCATAAACAGTCTGCCTGTAATGGAGAAAGGCCCGCCACAAGATACTTGGATGACTCCCTATATCCGGTACTTAGAAGATGGTACCCTGCCTGATGACAGCATTAAGGCTAAGGTACTCAAATCTCAAGCGGTAAAGTACTTTATGCGAAAAGGCACCCTGTACAAAAGGAGTTTTGATTCTTCTATACTCAAATGTGTTGATAAGGAAGAGGCTCTATACTGCATGAGAGAAGTCCACGAAGGCATCTGTGGCGACCACATGGCTGGAAAAGCACTGGCACATAAAATACTCAAACAAGGCTATTACTAGCCCAGGATGCACAAGGAATGCAAAGCTTTCACAAAGAAGTGCCACCAATGCCAACTATTCAGCAACATGTCCCGGAAAGCACCAGCCCTTCCAGCAGCAATCTTGTCGCCAATACCCTTCGCATTTTGGGGCATTGACATAATGGGGCCCTTCCCCAAAGCAAAGGGTGACCTACAATACGTAATGGTCGCCATCGATTACATGACCAAATGGGCCGAAGCGAAGGCACTCAAAAACATCACACAGGATGATGCAATCCGATTTGTCACAGATCAAGTCATCACGAGATTCGGAATTCCGGTGGTACTCATATCCGACAATGGGACACAGTTTGTTGGGTCAAAATTTACAAAGTTCCTATCCGACCACGGGATCAAACACAAGAAAGCTTCTGTCTACCATCCACAGAGCAACGAACAGGTCGAGGTGACTAACCGCATCATTGTTCGAGGCCTGGAAAAAAGACTAACTACTTCCAAAAAGAAATGGCCGCATGAGTTGCCTAACGTCCTTTAGGCATACCGGACATCAGCTAGGACAAGTACAGGGGAAACCCCATTCAAACTAGCTTTCGGTACGGAAGCTCTTGCTCCAATCGAGATTGGATCCCCATCCTACCGAGCTATCAACTTCGAAGAAGAGGCGAATAACCAAGGACTCAAAACAAACCTAGACTTGCTAGATGAAGCAAGGGAAGCCGCTGTCGAAAAAATGACCGCTTACAAAGAAAAAATAAAGGAATTTTTCGGCAAAAGAGCCAGACTCAAGGCTTTTTTAGAAGGTGATTTAGTCAACAGGGCAACTGAGGCATCCGACCCTAGACACATCGGAAAGCTTATGCCAAAATGGGAAGGCCCATACAAAATCATTCAGGTATTAAGGCCGGGCTCTTACAAACTAGCACGCCTGGATGGCACGCAAGTCAACAACACTTGGCACGACGATAAATTGAGAAAGTATTATCAATAGACAGTCAACCAATCTGTACTTTCTCTTTCTTGTACTCAACAGTCATGAATGGAATACTTTTTAAACAACAAATTGTCTACAATAGCATCCTACTATCAAGTCCCCTAAGCGGGCAAGTATCCTATTATACAGTCCTCTACGCGGACAAGCATCCTATTACAAAGTCCCCTAAGCGGGCAAGCATCCTATTATACAGTCCTCTACGCAGACAAGCATCCTACTATCAAGTCCCCTAAGCGGGCGAGCATCCTATTATACAGTCCTCTACGCGGACAAGCATCCTACTATCAAGTCCCTTAAGCGGGCAAGCATCCTATTATACAGTCCTCTACGCGGACAAGCATCCTACTATCAAGTCCCCTAAGCGGGCGAGCATCCTATTATACAGTCCTCTACGCGGACAAGCATTATATTACAAAGTCCCCTAAGCGGGCACACAACCTACTACAAGCATTCTATTACAAAATCCCCTAAGCGGGCACGCAACCTACTACAAGCATTCTATTACAAAGTCCTTTACATGGACAACCATCCTATTACTCAAAACAATCTGTCAACTCGCCTAAGCGGGCAATCAACCTATGGAATTCCACCAACAAAAACAAATAGTAATGGAGTCCCTAAACGGGCAAAAGCAAAAGACAACCGGAAAAGAAGTTATCAAGCGTAACACCGTACTGAAGATGTGCAAAAATATGCAAAAAAGAAAAGATTGCCAAACAAGTTCAAACGGAAAGAGACAAATTTATTCATTTTTATCATTTATTACAAGGCTGGACAAAATACAAGATTTGAATCCCTAAAGTCTAAGCCTTGCAGCTTCCACCTTCTCCATCACCGTCGTCTTTCTTCGGTGGGGGCGGGTTCTTGGAAGCTTCGCCTTTCTCCCGGCGCTTCGCCAGAGCATCCTCAATCTTCCGAAAAACTTCCGGAAAATCAGCCTCTGACTCCGGCCCGTCGAAAACCATTCCATCGACTATAACCTTGTTGTTATCATAGTCATACACCATTGTGCGGGGATCCATGAAGAAATAGCAGTAACAGGAACAAAGAAAGCTGGGAAATGAGAAAGATGCTCAGGATCAAGCACGTTAACCCCCCTTTTATAGGGGGGTAAAAACAAGTTAAAAGGTGCACAGTTAATACTGCCATTCCCAAGCCATGGAATAGTGCATGCACAGTCAAAAATGTCTTTCCCCACGCAAGCAACAGTAAATATTGAGTGAAAGGTACCCTGACGTCGACGCTGAATTAAATGCTATACAGTCAAATGTATGAATCCCAGACGACATCTATTATACAGAATATCGAAATACAAAACGACAGGTGCAAAAGGAATTTCATTTCAATTTCTCGAAACAAGTTACATTAAAATGTTTCAAAGTCACACAGCGGACAGACCCGCGGAGTGACTTCAAAACAAGTCAAAAAAGAGGGGCCAACTACACATAGTTATTCCCGACAAAAAGTACTCTACGGATCCATGTCCCTCGGCGGGTCCTCGTGCTCACCCTCACTTGCATAACCCGCAACAATGGCGCCAAGGGATGAATTGGCTACAACACACGTTGACCAAAGAGAGTCATCTTCATTGCCGCTTTCCCCGTAAACAGCAGCTATCACCGACAACGGTGTAGAATTTCCTCTCAGTGGCCTCTCCTCGGCGGAAGGCATGTCGTTTTCACAAGCTTGCACCCCGGCATCACATACAGCAGGTTCAACCTGGAAGCCAACACTTGTTTTTGCGGTAGCACCAAGCCGGGCCTTCAAAGATTTGACTTTACGCTTGGCCCTTTTCGCCTTCGACTTAAGCTTTGAAACTTTATTCTTTAGGCGGTCAATTTCTGAAATGGAACCCGCGGGCACTTCCATGGCCTCAACGGCGGGCAAACCTTGAGCGGAAACAGAAGCAACAGCTTTAGAGACTTCAGACTTCACAAGCTCAGTGAATTCAGAACTGCCACGAAACTTCCTGATGGCGTCCTCTTCAGTAGGACGAGAATCAAGGTGGGCTTCAGCCTCATCGGCATGTTCCTTTTCAAACCGCAGAGAAGCTTTCAGGCGGTTTACCTCATCGGACAAGGAATCCTTCTCCGCCAACAATGCAACTTTTTCTTCCTCCAGTAACCGGCGAAGAGATACATTGTACTTAACACTGGCTTTGGCATCGGTTTTCTCTGTCTCAATCTGAAGCAACGCCTTAGCAGCATTATCCTTCATATTTCGCTATGCGGTCAGCTCCGCTTCGAGTTGCCCCACTTTCTCTTTCAAGGCAACATTACCATTACGGTAAAGATTGCCCCGGGACATCAAACCCGTGTACATGCACTGATTCTGCAGAACATACAAACAAAATTGTTATTAGCGGTCAAAGCAGGAATATGGCATTTAAACATAACTATTACAAGCATACATACCCGTGCAGCATATTTTTGAGACAAGCGGCACATCCGCTCCCAACTCAAGCTATTCATCCTGGTCATATCATCATCGGTCATTGAGTCAACAGTGAAGGTGTTGGGTCCGGATTTAAACAAAAAACCGTATCCAGGCCTCGAGCCAACCACCGCATCGTCTACCTCGTCGTCACTACTTGTGTAACACACGATTTCATCAGAAGTATGCCCAACCTCTTCCTCACCCGCAGCAACACCCTCACTTTCGGTGTCAAAATCAAAATCAAAACTGGGGGGCTCTTCTTCAACACGATCACCAGGGAGCCGATCCCCCAGCTTCGAAACCCGCCTCCGCTTCGAAGGACCAACATCATCAGTAGCTTTACGTTTCAACCCTTCGAGCGGGACATCACCTACAACCCCTTCCACAACCGGCTCCATTACCGCCTCCGCCACTCTCTCAGGCGAGCATGGTACTTTAGTAGCATCCTCCCGTGACTTCCCACTGACAGTACCCGTTTCAGAAACGGGTGCGGTGCCCCTTTTAACTCTGCGAATGGACGCTCTAAAATCGCTTGAAAGGATGTCGGGCTCATCTGCGTCTACGGCCAAGCTGGCGGCATAACGCCTCGCCACATCACCAGAATTAGTGTCAATAGCCTCAGCGGTAGCTTCCCCTTCGGATGGAACTCCCATCTCAGCAAGGACATTCCCTTCAGCAACAGGCTCCTCTGAGACGCTGTCCTCAGCAAAATCATCAAGTGGCTGGCTTTCCCCACCCAAGAACCCACCACCAGTACCACCTATTTCCTCAGACAAAGACTCTGCTTCTGAATCTATGCCATCATCAGAAGTTCCCTCTTTAGTAACAAGCACCTCAACAGCGACCTCAGGAACATTACCCGCCTCAGAATTCTCGACACCACTTCCGGTTCCGGAAAGATCAAAGGCATCAAGAATATTCTCCTTAGCGAACGGGCGAGCGCGGGTCCGCCCAGGCCTAGGAGGGAGACTGAGGATAAAATCAGCATGCAACTTCGCCTCCTCTAGGCCCAAAACCGGATGAAGATCCAACTCCGGCTTACGCGGGTCCAACACTACAAAAAAAAACAAACAGCAAAACAATTAGCAGAGTAAACAAACAAAAGAAACAGCCTACACAAACAATACAAATACTTACAACAATGTCTCCGCAGGTCGGCAGGATCGACCAAGTCCATTTCTGTCCACACCTTCCCCAGACTCTTAACAAGTTGGACAAGGACATCGATCTCATTTAGACTAAGGCGGTTGCGGTCCACCTTGTAATCACACTCAACCTTCTTCACAAAACTCTTGTGCCAAGGGAACTCGCCACCTCCAAGAACTATAAATTCCTCCTACCAGCAGGCCATTCCTTTCGGAAACAAAAACGGCTTAAACCCTTCCAACGCCTTCCCAAGCCGACTCTGAGGCTTCACAAACTGAAGCTCGTAGAAAGGCTTGCACCGTCCAGCTTTAATATCAAATAAACAAAAAAAAGCCTTGAAGGTAGGCTGTTTACCCCTACTCTCACAGGCGGCAGTAAACCAGTTGATTGCCCTAATTGAATTGGGGGAAAACTGTGCTATTGGGCAACGAAAATACAGACGAAACAAATCCATCAAAAACTTGTGCGGAGGAACGCGGAAACCCGCCTTCAAATGACTTACGGGTATGCAGGCAGAACCGTCGTCAAAACGGTGATATAGTCTTTCACCGGGCTTTGCAACCCGCCAAAAATACCCATCTTCAATGCGGAACATCCAGTCAACATGCGGACCCCAGACATCATCTCTGAAGGTACTATCATGCTGAAGGTGTGGAAAACCAGCGAACTCGGCGTCCATTTCAACATTGGAATAAGGGGTCGGAGCGACATTGGTTGCCCGAAACAAACTCTCGCTACTCTCAAAGTATTTATAACGGTTGCGCTCCAGAACAGCGGGATGGGTCAACTGATTAGGATCAGCCTAGCGACCATAACCACTTATCAGCGGTCTTCTCTCACCAGTAGCTGCATCAACACTCATCTCCCATCTACACACACCAAGTCAAACATAACCGCTATCAGCAAAAAACCTAATTACTACAAACAAAAGGTACACACACAAATACAAATCAATTTTGCTTTTTCTTTTCCGTTTAAAATATCAAAAAACGATTCATATTCCACTTCCCCCCACAAACAACAAAACCCTAGAATCATAAACCCCTTTCACAGACACTTTTCAATACATACACACATATACATACACCGTTCGATATTCATATTTACACCAAAAAACCCACTTTTCACAGAATCTGGGCAACACTACCGATACACAAAGCAGATACAACAACCACAAACAAAATCAAAATCACCGTACAGATCACAAAACAAACATCCTACCTTACACCCACAAAAAAAAATTAGCACAAAACCCTCTCGGAAGCGCTCAACCAAACACAAAAATTACAGCAGAATGAAGAGCAAAACCATACCTCGGTAACAGAAGAAATAAGGGCTTCAATGGCAGCACCACGTGAGAATCAGCAAGCTCTCAGTAAAAATGCAGAAAGAAAACAAAAGAAAGCTAAGAATAGTGGTATGAAAGCAGTAAAACAAAAAAGAAACAAGAAACAACTACCCTTTTTATAGCGTGAGGCGCGTGCATGAAAGGTTGCAAAGCTACAACACTAACGTGTCAACCTACAATAGGCCCACGTACACCTCGGTAAGAACAGCAACTACCCACTTGGTATTAACTTCCCACTACTTCTCTTACATACGTCGTCAAAAAAATACATGCATTTTTCAACCCAAATGTCACTTCTCATAAATACGAACAACCCCTTATCATTTTTGAATTATTGGCATTTAATATTATTCTTTCATTTATTACACATCTCATTTATTCCCATTAAAAAGCATTCATTTCAAAGGCAGTTACGCATATCAAACAAAAACATTCATACTCACAAGCCCGTCAAGCACCATCATCCATTGCATAGGCATCCCGCTGACCGCCAACACTTGGGGGGCAGCGGTACAAATTTTTTCAAAATTTTTCCTTACTCCTAAGTGTTGACCGTCAACACTTGGGGGGCAGCGGTACAAATTTTTCCAAAATTTTTCCTTACTCCTAAGTGTTGACCGCCAACACTTGGGGGGCAGCGGTACAAATTTTTTCAAAATTTTTCCTTACTCCTAAATGTTGACCGCCAACACTTGGGGGGCAGCGGTACAAATTTTCTAAAAATTTTACTTCTCCTAAGTGTTGACCGCCAACACTTGGGGGGAAGCGGTACAAATTTTTTCAAAAATTTTCCTTACTCCTAAGTGTTGACCAACAACACTTGGGGGGCAGCAGTTCAAACTTTTTCAAATCTTTTCCCACCCCTAAGTGTCGCCCGCCAACACTTGGGGGGCATCATATCGCAAAATTACATAAACTCTGGCACTTATTATTTCCACCACTTTTCGGTTTTTCCTCCTCCCCCCATCCGCTTAAAAGCGCATGGAGGGAGTGGGGGGCAATGATAGGTACCCGCTGTAAGAGCGGTCCACTCGCCGGACACGCGCCTGCGCGTAGGTACCGCTAACAGCGCTACATTCATCACTCGCATACACGTGTCATGAGATATTATTTCTCCATCCACTAACCCAACTTGACAAACAAATATCATTTACCCACTTGCATAAAATACACTTGTACAAAATATCCTTCTATCTTGCTCTACAAGACAGGGGACAAAAAGTATTCAAAGGAACACAAGGACACCCACTTGCAGCAGACAAACTCTGAGCGAATCAGCATAGTGTCAGAATGGCGGTATTTCGGGAAGAGGAATACCAGTCACTGTTCCTTTGGCGGTGCACTGTAGCTATAGCGGCATACTGTAGCTATTCCGGCTCGCAAGTGGCCTACTTGCGATCCACAAGTGGTCTACAGTGATTGGGTAACCCAGCCTATAAATACTCCCATTCTACACATGAGGTAAGAAAAAAAAGGGAGGAGAAAAAGAAAATGAATCTACAATTCTCTCTATATACTCCCATCACACAGATATACTTTCACCCGTCTGATTATTATTATTCGGATTACTGATTCTTACACCGGAGGTGCTTGACGGCCACCACCACCCACCAAGCATTGTTTTGCAGGTACCCTAAACACAGGTAGAACGCCCCGGAACAGTGATCGGAAGCCTCTAATCAGCCGTGGGAGCTATCAGTACCCATATGCAAGAGTTAAAAGACCCCTTGAGAAATTCCTTTAAGGATCCTGACTCATTGTATTGTTTGTTTCTTTACTTGTTTTTATCCAGGAAATCCAGAAGTCGATAGTAGAACTGCAAGCTACTTCTCCACAGACCAGTTTTACAAGCCCATGAGATGTTAAAAACTTGAAACAGCAGACTTCAAAATCTAATCATCCTTAATTAGTTGCTAAATTTATATTATAAACAGGGAACACACATCTTTTTTTTTTGCTGTTAACTGTTTCGTTCTTTGCTATACTCTTTTAACTGTCTTACATTCAGTGTTGTGAATATTTCACATCTGATCTTGTAGTAGTTTTAAAAGGATTTTATTTTGAATATCTTATTCTAAAGTTCATTATTTAAAAATACTACAAATGAATTATAAAAGTGCTATTTTGACTTTATATTTTGAAAAGTATGATCTACAACTTTGCAACCTAAAATTAACTTCAGTTTCATTTTTAAACTTCATTGAAATGTCTCGGTATCTAGGCCATTCAATGACCTGAAAATTATCAACTACTGCTAAGCAAGCCTATGATGAAATAGGAGAACTTTGCCAACCTTTACAGATCATATATACCAACCTTTCGTCTTTTGTTTATGTTCTTTTACAAGGCAGGGACTATGTTGGTGGTAACAAATAATTTTTACTAAAATATTGTGAATAGTGAGCAGCCTCACTTGCACAGCTGACAACCGAAAGAGGCAACATAAAATGTCTTTGCTAGCTGCAATTTACATGAGTACTTTAGATTTGAAAATCGACTGCTCACACTAGTCACTAGTTTACATAAATTAATTAAAAAAGACATGCCTTTAGTTGGCCGTTGGTACAGAGATGATAAGTATTGATGACAAAATGTGCAGTGTGTCGATATTTAGCATTGAAGAAAATCCTGACCTCATTGCCATCTTCAGTCTTCATATTCCTGGACAGGCCTGTCTTTTGAGGTATAGAATCACCAGGAATGTCGAAAACACTCAGAGAGTCAGAGATACCTAACTTGTTTTAGTGCGAAAATCAAACCCATCCTCGTTGGATAGTTTGATGCCATAGGTTACGATACATAGTACTTTTTTGCCTTCTAACTCTTGCAAAGCAACAATATTGTCAGAGTACTGCTCATAAAGTCCAGACATATGTAGGTGAACTGTGAAGATCTTAACAATTCCACGAAAGCTTGTTCCGGAGCTAAATAGGCTTCATTGATTCTTCTCCCCGAGGGAAGGTCCGAGATGAAGAGACGTAATAGCAATCGGCATGACTATCGTAGACATTACCAAAAGCCGAATCACAATTAACCGAAACACATTTTTCAAAGAATGCAGAAGGAGGGCAGCGATATGTATAATCATAATTATCAGACACTAAGAAGGGATTAGGATCGATATAAATATATAATCAGGAGGTGTAGACCATTCATGTGTTTCCAGGTTGAAAGATAAAAGCATTTGAGGAGTGGCATGATAGATGTTAGGCAGCAGCCTTAGCTGCCTTTCCTTTCACCAACTCGCTCACCAACTCTTTACCAACCCCCCAACCTACTACATCTTGTAAATCGAGTAGCACAATATATTTAACTGTCAAATGAATGAGACTGTCACAAACGATAATGAGACTGTCTCTTTTGTGTGTGAGAGTGTCTCAATTAACTAACAGAGAAAATAATCAGCAATAAGTAAATGACAGAATGTAAAGCAAGAACACCAGAAATTTTCACTTGGTTCGGCCCATACCCAATCTATGGCCTACATCCAAGTCCCTATGCCAACTAGCACAGAGATTATATTATTAGAACAATAATATAAAGCTTACAGATTCCCTGATTACAAGTTTAAAGCCCCTTGGAAGAACCCTTCCCTTGACACAACTGTCTCCTAGCAAACCTGCTACTTAGCCCACTGGCTACCTGTTGGTGTATACTAAAAATATTTATTTGAAGTATATACATTTATTTCTGGCCTATTTTATTGAGAATCATTTAAATGTTTACATGTTGTCTAAATATTATATATTGTGAATAATCTAGTATCAAATGGGATACAGAATATTAGATTATTAAATACGGTTTATATAATATAATATGGTTCACAGCACAGGTGGTGTTAGACAATCCACTGGAATGGCTGTAGTATTATTTAGATTAGTTTATATTGACTAATAAATAATACTAATATACTTTGTGTATATTGAACAGGATCAAATTTAGAATTGTTCCCTTATACTGATTAAGAAGGTGAACTAAGATTCTATGTTATTATTAATGCATAGGTTCTTAATCCAGATATAGTAATTGACACGTGTATATTATTTACATGCTTTGATTTATATATGAAATAATTCTTTTGATTTATTTCATTATATTTTGGGTGATGGAATAATATATATGGTGGATATTATTTATTGAAGGAATCCATGTCCTGATAATATTCGGGTTAATGATGTCCCCTTGAAAGCTCAAAAAGATTTAATTATGTGAAACCCTGCAGGTGGATTTATTCCGGCATAATTAAATAAAGGTTGAGTGGATGATCAAGGATAAAAGATATTAATTAAATGAATTATTAGTAATTTATTTAATTAATGGACATGCGATATTTTAAACATGGGGAATTTAATAAGCAAATAATATTGGAACTGAATTAATTAATTAAATTACGGTATTAGGAAAGGTAGTGCAAATATTAATTCTTTAGTGGATTGAATTAATATTTAATTACATTGGGCCATGCCCAAGATGTAATTAGAAGGCCCAACCTAATTGTCCATGATCCCTATTGTAGCCCTATATATATTCCTATTCACTTCTTGCTAGGGGGGGGGTCGAAAAAAAATTTGTAGCCACCCAGGAGCAAGAAGAGAGGTTAACTTGAGAAGACGAAGGCCACACTTCGCTCAAGGGAATTTGGGAATACAATAGAAGAGCGTGGAATCAACCGTTAACAAGGTGATTTTCTATTCGTACTCGTTAATTTATTGTATCAAAAATCGCAGTGCCAAGATCTGATTGTCCCAACAATTGGTATCAAAGCTAGGTTCAATGGTTCTGCGATTTTTGATACGATGTCCATGTCGTAATTATATATGTATCTATATAGTGGTAGGCTTGTATATTCTGATTTGCAGGTTGTTATCCACTATTATGGCCATGTATATTTTAATTATGTGTTTGGATCCCACGTGGTTTAATCGTGGTTATTTTGTTTGGCTTCCACGTGGTTTATCGTGGTTGTAAAACATGAGGGTTGATCGTGTTAGAATAGATTTTACAAATTAGTTTTGTATTAGATCTATTTTTTATGTAATTGTTTGATGGATTTTATATAATCCGGGTATTTTGTAACAATTATGTGCGATCGAAAATCAAAACGGAGAAAAAAATTTTATCCGCTGCGAAGCTGGTTGAAGGCTGCTGTTGGTCTGGTGATTAAGAACAGAAGCAAAAGGCGACAGAGGAGAGGCGGCGCGCGTGGAAATTTCTGGTCAGAAGCCTGTAACGCAGGTGCAGCCTGCGTTACCAGTGAAAACTGGAGTTGCGCAGGCTGTAAATGCGCAACAGGTCTATAAAAGGCAGTAACGCATGACGCACATGTGTGACAGTAGTTCCAGGGCTGTAACGCCTCTTCAAGCTGCGCAACAGCATTTTTTTGGCAGAAATTTTTTTTTCAGCAGAACACAGGGCTGGAATTTTTTTTCAAGGGGCCATAATAGTGGAAAATTTTATTTTAATTTTTTTCCACTGATTTTTTATTATTGATTTAATTAATTATGTTATGTGTGTTGTTAATTATGTGTGTAATTATTTTTTAATTGCATGTTTAACATAATTAGGATGACATGGACATAGTATTTATTTATTATGCTTTAATCATGAATAGCATGCTGTTATGTTATGTGTTTTGTGTATTTTGATACATGTGGTGTGACAACCCGGGTCAAATCCCGAGTCTTTTTCGAAAATCGGGTCAAGTCCCGATCACGAATCCGAAATAAGCCAAAGTAAACTGACCCAATTGCAACCAACTTGGGTAATCCACAAGCCCACCATAGGCCCCCAAAAGATCATGATTTGTTGGTGCAATTAGTAGTAGTACTTTTGCTTATATACTGAACTAATGTCCCAAATCTACTCGATGTGGGACTGGGGTGTTACAAACTCCCCCACTTAAACTCCTGACGTCCTCGTCAGGCCGAACGGATATCCCATAGGTCCAAGATCGTTCCTCTCTAGCCATTGTGGGATAATACCGGCTGGCTTCGTGTCCCCACCTCCGGATCTCTGTCCATTGTGGGATAATACCACCAGCCTTCGTGTCTCCACCTCCGGCAACTTGACGAGTCAAGCTTTCGAGAGTCAGCTCTGATACCATATGTGACAACCCGGGTCAAATCCCGAGTCTTTTTCGAAAATCGGGTCAAGTCCCGATCACGAATCCGAAATAAGCCAAAGTAAACTGACCTAATTGCAACCAACTTGGGTAATCCACAAGCCCACCACAGGCCCCCAAAAGATCATGATTTGTTGGTGCAATTAGTAGTAGTACTTTTGCTTATATACTGAACTAATGTCCCAAATCTACTCGATGTGGGACTGGGGTGTTACATGTGGACTACGATTAAATAACATAAGGCAATGCATGCTAGATAAAATTCCTCAATTTTAAATAAAAATTCTAAGTGGGTGAGGGAATTAATTATGAATTAAATCCCACGGTCTCCATTATTTTGTATGTAATATAATCTTTTAAATAATGTAGATGGTATATATGATCACCTAACGTGGCGTACTATTTACGGTATTTTGAAAGGTTGTAGAAATTACTAGAACAAAGTTCTTAAATTAAATTACGAATATTGAAAGGTATATAGATCACCCTAACGTGACGTACCAAGTTTCATAGAATTCGTTACGAAAATTGAATACTCTTTTGATGTTGACTGTGGAGAATTCTGTCTAGGAATTGGGTATTAAGCGAGGCCGATGTGACTCCTCCGAGACCTGGGAATTATCCATTAATATATCAAACGGATGTATTTGGTTTAAGTAATTTAAGATTTGATAATGGTATACACTTAGCTATGAAAAATAATATATAGTCCACCCTAACATGGCGTATTATTTAGTAATAGGACCGAAGTAATATTTAAACGAATTTAAGTGGTATATATGTCACCCATTGTGGCGTACCAGATACTTATGGTGTTTAAATATTAGTGCATTAATTTTGAATTAATTGTTAGAGGAAACCAATAGGATTTTAGATTTATGCAACTATCTGATTATGTGTTACATGTATGATTCTCAGGATTAGATCATTATGGGCTTTAATCCACTATTCACCATACTTAAGGATAATAAACTTACTGGACCGAACTATATTGAATGGAAACGTAATTTGGACATAGTGTTGACTGCTGAGGAGTACAAATTTTGTACTTATGAACCCAAGCCAGATCAGCCTGCTGAAGATGCTCCTGAAAGTGAGAAGGAGTATTATAAGCGGTGGATTAAGGCTGATGAGATGTCGCGATGTTACATTCTGGCAGCAATGTCGGGTGTTTTGCAGCATCGGCATCAGGCTATGCCCACTGCTTCAGATATGCTCTTTAATATCAAGGAACTTTTTGGAGAACAGAATAGGGCTGCTAGGCAAGTAGCAATGAAGGCTTTAATGAACACTCAGATGGCTGAAGGAACACCTGTAAGGGATCATGTTCTCAGGATTATGTCTCATCTGAATGAGATGGAGATCCTTGGTGCTGATATTGATGGGGAAACCCAGATCGATATCATCCTTATGAGTCTGCCCAAAAGTTTTGAGCAGTTCCGCTTGAATTACACCATGAACAAAAGGATGTATAGTCTCGCGGAACTTCTGACAGAACTTCAGGCAGCTGAAGGACTCTTTAAGCAGAATGTTCAAGTGAATGTGGTTGAGAAAGCTTCTTCCTCTAAGCCGAAAGGCAAGAAGAAGAAAAAGGTTCAGACACAGAAAGCTGGAAAGGTTGCTAATGCAGTGGGAGTTTAAGGTGCTGTGAAAAAGCCTAAGGGCAAGTGCTTCAGGTGCAAGCAGTCAGGTCACTGGAAACAGGATTGTCCTCTTCCTAACAAGACAAACAATACTGGTATGTCTCTTTCTCTAGTTACAGAAACATATATAGCGGTTATATCTACGAGCACTTGGTGTGTAGATACAGGAGCCACTGACCATGTTTGTAACTCTATGCAGGGGTTCCAACAATCCAGAATGCTTAGGGATGGCGAGATATATGTGTTCATGGGAGATGCTACGAAAGTAGCAGTTGGAATAATTACATTATCTTTTGGCGATGATAGGATTTTGGTTTTAAACAATTGTCTTTATGTACCTTCGTTTAGAAGGAATTTAATTTCGGTTTCTAAACTTGCCATGGATGGTTATAATGTTTGTTTGGATCGTAATGTTTCTATTATGATGAATAAACGAGTTATATGTTCTGGTACATTGCAAGACAATTTATATATTATTAATCCTATCCAACCAATGCTGCAACATAAGGAAACTAATAACATTCTTTCTAGCTCAAATAAAAGAAAGAAACCTTCTGAATTGAACCAAACATATCTTTGGCACTTAAGATTATGTCATATTAACTTGAGGAGGATTCAAAGACTGGTAGTAGATGGGCCATTAGGCTCGTTGGTAGTGGAGCCATTTCCAGTTTGTGAATCCTGCTTGGAAGGTAAGATGACTAATAGGCCTTTTAAAGCAAAGGGGAATAGAGCCAAAGAAGTGTTAGAATTGGTTCATACTGATTTATGTGGGCCTATGAGCATCCAAGCAAGAGGAGGTTATGAGTATTTTGTCACTTTCATTGACGATTATTCTAGATATGGGTACATTTATTTGTTGCGCCGTAAGTCTGAGTGTTTTGAAAAATTCAAAGAGTACAAAGCAAGTGCGGAGAAGCGACATCTTGGAAAATGTATCAAGTCACTACGATCAGATCGTGGTGGCGAATACTTGCTTGGAGAATTTAGGGAATATTTATCAGAAAATGGGATCACATCCCAGTTATCTGCAACTGGCACACCTCAGCAGAATGGTGTAGCAGAGAGAAGGAATCGAACTCTTTTAGAGAGTGTTAGATCGATGATGAGTTATTCAGATTTACCCAAGTCGTTTTGGGGATATGCTATAGAAACAGCGGCTTACCTTCTGAACTTGGTACCTTCTAAGTCGATTCCCAAGACTCCAATAGAATTGTGGACTGGCAGCAAACCAAGTCTAAGACATATTCGGATTTGGGGTTGTCCAGCACATGTGCTAAACAATAACGCGACCAAGTTAGAATCTCGTACAGAAGTAAGGCTGTTTGTAGGCTATCCCATGGGAATGAAAGGTTATTCATTTTATAGTCCTAGGGATCGAGATGTCATTGTTTGCACCAATGCTAGATTCTTAGAAGAAGACTATATAATGAACCATAAACCCATGAGTAGTATCGTTTTAGAGGAACTAGTGGGAGGGACAGATAATCCCCAGGCGCCAATAGTACAAGTAGAACAGCCACAAGAAAATGCACAACTTAACACTAATACTGCACCAGTGCCTCGTCGTAGTGGGAGGGTTGTTCAACAACCAGATAGATTCATGTTTTTGGGAGAGTCCTCGGACTTGGTCTCTGGTGAACATGATGAGGATCCCAGGACATACGAAGAGGCAATTCTAGATAAAGATGCAGATCTATGGCAAAAGGCAATGGAATCTGAGATGGAATCTATGTATTCCAATCAAGTTTGGGAGCTCGTGGAACCACCCAAAGGTGTAAAACCCATTGGATGTATGTGGATCTACAAGAAGAAAAGAGGATCTGACAAAAAGGTGAAAGCCTGAAAAGCACGACTTGTTGCGAAAGGGTATACTCAGAAAGAAGGGATCGATTATGAGGAAACCTTTTCGCCGGTTGTTATGCTTAAGTTGATCCGGATTCTTTTATCTATAGCAGCTCATCTCGATTATGAGATTTGGCAAATGGATGTCAAGACAGCTTTCCTTAATGGAAGTCTTGAGGAAACCATCTATATGCAACAACCAAAAGGATTCATTAAGGAAGGCCAAGAGCATCTTGTTTGTAAGCTTAAGATGTCTATTTATGGACTAAAACAAGCTTCTAGGGATTGGAATATTCATTTTGATCAGGCAGTCTAGTCATATGGATTTGATCAAAGTCCAAGCGAATCATGTGTGTATAAGAGAAGTGAGGGTAATGCAGTTGTTTTTTTAGTACTGTATGTAGATGACATTTTACTCATTAGAAACAATGTTAAGATGTTGTCATCAGTAAAGGCATGGTTGTTCAAACAATTTGAAATGAAGGACTTAGGTGAAGCGGCATACATCCTTGGGATCAAAGAAATAAGGGATCGCAAGAAAAGGATGTTGGCTTTATCTCAAGAGCCCTACATTGATGAAGTATTAGCTCGTTTTAACATGCAGAACTCTAAGAAAGGTTTTCTATCTTTTAAGCATGGAGTGGCTCTATCCAAGGAGCAGTGTCCTTCGACACCTAAGGATATAGAGAGCATGAAAGAAATTCCTTATGCTTCGGCATGTGGAAGCTTAATGTATGCTATGTTATGTACGAGGCCTGACATCTGCTTTGCTGTAGGCATGGTTAGTAGATATCAATCGAACCCAGGTCAGGAACATTAGAGTGCAATAAAAACTATACTCAAGTACCTGAGAAGGACTAAGGAGTATATGTTAATTTACAAGGCCTCAGATCTATTTCCTTTGGGATATACTGATTCAAATTTTCAATCAGATAGGGATAAGAGGAAATCAACCTCGGGATATGTTTTTACTTTGGGAGGTGGAGCCGTTATATGGAGGAGTGTAAAGCAGAAATGCATTGCAGACTCTACCATGGAAGCCGAGTACGTGGTAGCCTCTGAGGCTGTATGGTTCAGGAACTTCCTTTTGGAATTGGATGTGGTACCTAATTTGCCTAGGAGCTTGACAGTGTATTGTGATAACACTGGTGCTGTGGCAAATTCGAAGGAACCGCGAGATCACAAAGCAGCTAAACATATTGAACGTAAGTATCATCTCATACGAGGAATCGTAAAGCGAGGAGATATAGTTGTGGCTCACATATCATAAGAAGACAACCGGGCAGATCCTTTCACAAAGAGTTTGCCAGCCAAGGTTTTTGACAGGCATGTGGAAGCGATAGGAATCAGATGGATGGACATATAGTTTTTTGTGTGATAGTGGATTAAATAAATACTGATATACTCATAGAATATTTTGAGTATAAGTGGGAGATTGTTGGTGTATACTGAAAATATTTATTTGAAGTATATACATTTATTTCTGGCCTATTTTATTGAGAATCATTTAAATGTTTACATGTTGTCTAAATATTATATATTGTGAATAATCTAGTATCAAATGGGATACAGAATATTAGATTATTAAATACGGTTTATATAATATAATATGGTTCACAACATAGGTGGTGTTAGACAATCCACTGGAATGGCTGTAGTATTATTTAGATTAGTTTATATTGACTAATAAATAATACTAGTATACTTTGTGTATATTGAACATGATCAAATTTAGAATTGTTCCCTTATACTGATTAAGAAGGTGAACTAAGATTCTATGTTATTATTAATGCTTAGGTTCTTAATCCAGATATAGTAATTGACACGTGTATATTATTTACATGCTTTGATTTATATATGAAATAATTCTTTTGATTTATTTCATTATATTTTGGGTGATGGAATAATATATATGGTGGATGTTATTTATTGAAGGAATCCATGTCCTGATAATATTCGGGTTAATGATGTCCCCTTGAAAGCTCAAAAAGATTTAATTATGTGAAACCCTGCAGGTGGATTTATTCCGGCTTAATTAAATAAATGTTGAGTGGATGATCAAGGATAAAAGATATTAATTAAATGAATTATTAGTAATTTATTTAATTAATGGACATGCGATATTTTAAACATGGGGAATTTAATAAGCAAATAATATTGGAACCGAATTAATTAATTAAATTACGGTATTAGGAAAGGTAGTGCAAATATTAATTCTTTAGTGGATTGAATTAATATTTAATTACATTGGGCCATGCCCAAGATGTAATTAGAAGGCCCAACCTAATTGTCCATGATCCCTATTGTAGCCCTATATATATATTCCTATTCTCTTCTTGCTAGGGGGTTCGAAAAAAAATTTGTAGCCACCCAGGAGCAAGAAGAGAGGTTAACTTGAGAAGACGAAGGCCACACTTCGCTCAAGGGAATTTTGGAATACAATAGAAGAGCGTGGAATCAACCGTTAACAAGGTGATTTTTATATTCGTACTCGTTAATTTATTGTATCAAAAATCGCAGTGCCAAGATCTGATTGTCCCAACACTACCTTGGCTTATGACTTGCAACCCTATCTAATTGCCACAACCCGGCACAAGTGTCTGTAAAATGAATAAACTTTTACAGCACGATGAATGGAACTTCTAAACAGAATGTATATGAACTTGCGTGTCTGTGTATAGAAGTTATATTGCAGTAGAACTTCGAGTCATTTCTTCTTGCTGAAAGGTCGTCTTTATATAGCACAAGAGCATATAGCCGTTAGATATGATTCCTTGAGTTTATAGCTGTTGAAGACAAGAATCAATCAAGCAAAAATTATTAATTACATAATAATCAATCAGTGATCATAGCAACGGCTCCTTTAGGATTTGAAATCAAATCGCATACTATCCCTGAAATATATCCCTACCATAAATACAATATATATATATATATATATATATATATATATCCTGGAAAAGATATGGCAATTATATATGGAACCTCAGAATCAAATCTCAATGATTTAATTCGAAGACCATTCAAAAATCATCATCCTAAAAACCTGGGATTAACAATCTCCCCCTTTTTTATGATGATGAACATTTTTGAATGTCGAACAAGCTTTTTCTGTCTCCCCCTGTTAAAAACATTTATATAGACAATGCAATCAAATACAGACAGAGTAATCCAGTAGTCTGAGATTAAATCAGTGCATATTATGAGCAGCAGATAAATTCCAAACACAAATAACCACAAATAGCCACCAATATTCAAAACGACCACAAATATTCAAAGTTACCACAAATAAGTTCAAACACATAATCAAGCACAGCTAAGTTCAAGCACAGAGCAGCAAACTTAAAACAGTTCGAATTTCAAAAACAACTAAGTTCTCCCCCTTTCATCAACATAAAAACAGACTTAATCATCGTCAGGAATATCAACTAGATCTTTGCCCTTGCCCTTTTTCTTGTACTTAGGAGAATCACCATAAGTAGAAAAATTCTGTGCAAAGAAATCTGATGAAGGGGCTTTGCCATCTCTAGCATCCATCCACTGAAAGAGCTTCTCCATATATTCATCCTTTGTAAGTCCAAATGCAGCAGGAGGAGGGATTGCTGGGAGAGGAAGAGGTGCAGTAATTTCTTCGAGGGTACAATCTCCAATCCAGTCAGTCTTTTTATGCCAGGGTGTGACATGTTTGCCATGAATAGAAGTGAGCTGCTTGGACAAGAACTGTGTCTCGGAACCCAACTTAAAGAAAAGCTTAACAAATTCTTTTTCCCAAGCCTTGGCAGTATAAGTCATTCCTTCCTGAAGTGAGCTAAATTCGAAATCCATTTTCCTAGAGATGCTTCGATCATTGGCTTTCAATACATCCAATTTGGAATGTAGTAACTCCATAGACTTGGACATCGATGCAAGAGAGGACTCAACAGAAAGCATCTTAGTTTGAAGAGATTCGATGGCTTTAGCATTTGCTCCAATTTGAGCAGAAAAGCCATCAAGAAATGCATTCAACTTAGCATTGCCAAAAGAGGATGGAGCAGTAGGAGAGTGAGGCAAAGAAGTGTCTGACAGAGAATCAACATTCTCAAAAACAAGTTTATTTGACTCAGTAACCGAAAGATGGTTACGGGCTAAGGTATTCAAATCAAATGTTTCACTCAAATTATCCACTTCATCAGTGGCATCAATCACTTTGAAATATTCAAAAACTTTAGTCAAAAGACAGGGGTATGGCAAATGCATGGAATCATGAGAGGCACAATGAATCATGTTACGAATTAAGAAAGAGGCAACATTAAAAGGCATTTGCTTAACAGATAAAGACAGCAAAATTGAATCTTGATAGGTGACCCTATCTCGACCACTTTTGCGCTGTAAAAGGTTTGTATGAAAGAACTTGAATAACAAGAGACAAGTAGGAGTGAGAGATGATACCAAGTGTTTGGAGTCAGCCGAGATCGAAGAATCTCCAAGAATGATTCGAAGCTGCTCTTCATATGGAAGGTCTTCAATCTATGAGAATGGTTGATGAGAGGTGAAGGGGCAAGGTCCACTGGTAGCAACTCCAAGAATAGATCCAATCCAATCAGCAGTGAGCATAATGGGAACACCCTTAACATTCGAATACACCATTTCGTTATGCCCTTTAGTCAAGTTAGAGTAAAAATCTCGAACCAGAGAGGGGTAAAACTTCATCGGAGGCGATAAAAGAGGTGCACACTTGAGAGTCTCAAAGATCTGCACTATACCAATGCGTTGAAGTAGGTCACTATCCGCCATTCTTTCTTTGAGAATCGGTTTTGCCTTGTTTTAAGAGGACCCCTTAGTAGTCATGAACTCTGCTTTCAAGCTTGGCTCCGGAATGGAAGATTCGGAGTTAGAATGATCTTCAGAAATGCCTGCCTTCAGTCGTTTAGAGGATTCTGACTTTGTTGGAGGCTTGCCGGAACGAGTAGCAACCGATCGAGTTTTTCGTTTCGCCATTAGAAGAAAAAGGGAAAAATACAGAGAGGAAAGAGGAGAGATAGTAGAGAGAGAGTAAGAGAAGGGAGAAAAGAAGAGACACTTAGGAAGACGTGCCCGATAAAAAAGTAATTAAGGCATACAGGTGTAGACCATGCAAGAAAATAGCATAAACTGACTCACATTACAAACAAATAAAACTACCACGTATTCATCAATCAATCAATTTAAATCAAAATCAAATTAATATATTCACAGAAACAAGAATTAAGGTAATTAAATCAAAATACAGTGATACTATTTACCAATCGATCAATTAAAGGGTGCACATACCAAGCTCCCTTCGAAACATGCAGAACCTGTCTTCAGATAAAGGCTTTGTAAAAATATCAGCTTTTTGATTTTCAGTAGGAATAAATATAAGCTCAATATTACCTTTAGCAACATGATCTCGAATAAAATGATGACGAACATCAATATCTTTGGTACGAGAATGCATGACAGGATTTTTGGAAATATTAATAGCAGAACTATTATCACAATAAATTGGGATATTTGAAAATTTTATACCAAAATCTTTCAGGGTTTGCTGCATCCAAAGGATTTGTGCACAGCAGCTACCTGCAGCAATATATTCTCCTTCTGCAGTTGACATTGCAACCGATGTTTTTTTCTTACTGTGCCAAGCTACTAGACAATCACCTAAAAATTCATATGATCCGCTAGTGCTTTTACGATCAACTTGAGATCCTGCGTAATCAGCATCTGAAAAACCAATTAAATCAAAGGACGGGGAACTGGGATAGAATAGTCCCAAGTCGTCAGTTCCCTTTAAATACTTGAATATTCGCTTTACAGCATTAATATGGGATTCCTTAGGCGCTGCTTGAAAGCGAGCATATAAGCAAACACTAAACATGATGTCTGGACGAGAAGCAGTAAGATATAACAAAGAACCAATCATACCTCTATATTTGGTAATATCAACAGACTTACCATTTTCATCCTTAGTGAGTTTGGTGGTGACACTCATTGGAGTTGATTTAGGAGTAACATGCTCTAAATCAAACCTTTTGAGTAAATCCTTAATATACTTACTCTGATGAATAAAGATACCTGCATTTGTTTGGTTAATTTGTAGTCCTAGAAAGAATTGTAATTCTCCCATAAGACTCATGTCGAACTCCTTATGCATACAGTCTGAGAACCATTTCCATAAGCCCTCATCTGAAGCTCCAAACACAATGTCATCAACGTATACTTGAACCAATAAAAAATCATTTTTCTTATGAAATATAAAAAGAGTAGGATCGAGTGTAACACGAATAAAACCTGAGTCAACAAGGAATGCACTGAGTCGATCATACCAACACCTGGGGGACTGTCTAAGACCATAGACAGATTTCTTGAGTTTGTATACGAAGTGAGGATACTTCTCATAAATGAAACCTGGAGGTTGCTTTACATAGACTTCTTCCTGCAGATATCCGTTTAAGAATACACTTTTGATTATAACCTTGAGCCACGAGACGAGCTTTATTTTTGATAATGTTTCCATCTTCATCCTTTTTATTCTTGAAAACCCAGCGAGTACCAATGACTGTGACATCTTTTGGAGGTGGTAAAAGTTCCCACACATCACAACGTTCGAATTTGTTAAGTTCCTCTTACATTGCTGTTGACCATTGTTCGTTTTCCACTGCTTCTTGAGCATTTTTGGGCTCGAATTCAGCTACAAAAGCATAGAATGCACAAAAGTTTCTCACCTTGCTTCGAGTAGTGATTCCTTGATTTAACTCTGAAAGAAGATTGTCTGGAGGATGATTCTTCACGGCTCTGGATGATTTAGGAAGATTTATTCGACTCATTTCTTCTTCATTTGAATCCTCTGATTGATCAGGAATTTCTGGAGAGCTTCTTTCAGTTCTAGAAGATGGATTATCAGATGCTTCAGAAAATTCTGGAGATGATTGAGAGAGTGGAATTCCTTTGAGGTGTCTCCTGTTCTGTTGAAGAATGAGGCAGTTCCTTTTCAAAGAGAGGCTGTCCCATTTCAGATTGAGACTGTCTCTTTCCAGGTTGAGACTGACTCTTTCCAAATTGAGACTGACTCATTCCAGATTGAGACAGATCCTTTTGATCATAAGAATCATCATCTGCGAAAGCTTCCCAACCTTTGGCTAGATCAAGGTTAGACTCATTGAAAGTGATATTAATAGATTCCTCTAGTTTATTCTTATCAGGATTATAAACACGATATGCCTTACTAGAAGTGGAGTAACCCAAGAATATACCTTCAATAGCACGGGGATCAAACTTCCAACGATTTGGCTGAGTATCTAGAATAAAGCATTTGGATCCAAAAACTCGGAAGTAACTAATATTAGGAGTTTTATTTTTAAGCAATTCATACGGAGTTTTCAACAAGATAGGACGAATTAATACTCTATTAAGTACATAACAAGAAGTATTTACCGCCTCTGCCCAGAACTTTCAAGGTAACTTACTCTCATGAAGCAAAGTCCTAGCAGTTTCTTGCAGTGTTCTATTTTTACGTTCAACTACTCCGTTCTGTTGAGGAGTGGGTGGAGCAGAAAATTCATATGATATGCCTCTGGCCTTGCAATAATTGACAAAGTCTTTCTCGAATTCTCCACCATGATCACTCCTGATAGTTCTCAGCTTCTTGGAATACTTAGTTTCAAGGTTAGCAATTAAATCTTGGAATTCACTAAAAGCTTCATCCTTAGTACGAAGAAACAGTACCCAAGTGAATCGAGAAAAGTCATCAACTATAACAGAAGCATATTTCTTACCTCCATGACTTACATACCTTTCAGGTCCAAAAAGGTTGAGATGCAGCAACTGTAATGAATCAGTAGTAGACACCTAATTTTTGTCTTTGAAAGATATTTTGACTTGCTTTCCCAGTTGACAAGCTGAACAGTGTTCTGTCTTTTTATATTTTAGCTTAGGCAGGCCTTTGACTAGACCATGAGATGAGATTTTCTTCAAAAGATCCATATGAACATGGCCAAGTCTTCTGTGCCAAAGATGCTGTTGTTCTTGAATGGACGCTAGAAAAACTTCTTCCTGTTGCTCATCAAAATCTAACACAAAGATAATTCCTTTTCGTTTGGCTACTAAAGGAGTTTCATTAGAATTAGTACCAATAAAGCACATATTTTTATCAAAGTTAACACTATGACCAGAATATGTGAGTTGACTAACACTAATGAGATTGTATTTAAGACCAACCAGTCTTACATTATTAATAGAGAATTTTTCATTACCTATGGAGCCTTTTCCAACAATCCTTACCGTATTGGAATCGCCCAAGGTAACTAACCCTCCATCTGAGGCGATTAGAGATAGGAATTTCGACTTGTCTCCTGTCATATGACGAGAACAACCACTGTCTATGATCCACTTATTCTTTGGAAGGTGAACCTTTAAGCACACCTGCAAGACATATATATATATATTCATGTCTTAGGTACCCACCTTGATTTGGGTCCTGCATTGTTAGTATCTATGATATTATATAAATGTCTTTCTGTTTTCTTAATCCAAATTTGAGCAGTATTAGAAGAATCAGGCATATATAAATGATAAGGTTTAGCGGTTTGGCCCTTAATATGACAGAATTTGGACTCTGCTGAGATATGTCCCCTTTTTCTGCAATCTTTGCATTTCTTCATAGTAGTCCTCTTCTTTGTCTTTTGAAATGCACTTTTTTTGTTCGAGTTATATCCCAGTCTTTCTTTTCCCAAAGAAGATTTTTGGCTTGCCAACATCACGTCTAATGTGCCTTCACCATGTACGAATTTTGCCAGATCTTTCTTTAGACAATCGATTTTTTTCTGGAGTTCAGAGAATTTCTGTTCTGTTTCCGTCTTTTTGCATTCAGTTTCCTTGAAGGAATCTGTTTCCTGCCTTAATGTGGCTAAGCAAGCATCCTTTCTTTCAATCTCATTTTTCAGATGCGTATTTTCTTCGACAAGCTTGGTCATCTTTTCATTTAGCAACTTGTTTTCTTCAGCAAATGATTCCTCTTTCATAGAATCATCCATTTCACTTAGCACTTCACTTAATGCTTGCTTTAAGTAAGCATTTTTATTTCGCAATTTTTTATTTTGTGCCTGCAAGGTTAGTAAATCTTCAGAAACAAATGATTTTAGAGGAGTAGAAAATACCTCTTCATTTTCACTGAAGTTTTCATCAAATCCAGCAAAACATAGTTGAGCAACTTCATCATCAGAGTCAATTTATATATCAGATTCATCATCGCTCCATGTCAGAAATGCTTTGCTCTTTTTCTTCTCCTTGTCTTGATCCTTTGATCCAGAAGATTTTAATTTCGCCTTCAGTTGAAAACAATTCTTTTTGATATGACATTTCTTGCCGCATTCGAAACATACTTCATCGTTCGTGTTGTTTCTGAATTCCTTTTTGAATCCATAAGATTTTTTAGTAGGTCTGCTAGCAGCTTTCTTTTTGGAAAGAAACTTCTGAAACTTCTTTGTTAGAAGAGCAATCTCTTCATCTGAGTCTTCACTGGAATCTGCAATAGTTTTAAGGGCTAGTGTCTTTTTCCTTGGTACTTCCACTTCCTCATCATATCTTCTCAATTGGTTCTCAAACTCTTCTAATTCACTGAAAAGAGTGAGTGTATCCATTTTTGAGATCAAGGAAGAATCCTGCAGAGTTGTTACTTTAGGAGCAAACTTTTTGGGCAGTGATCGAGGAATTTTTCTGTTAATTTCTGCCTGAGGAATATGCCTTTCCAGGAGAGCAATAGAATTCATCAGTGTGAGAAATCGTCCCTGAGCTTCTTTTATGCTTTCATCCTTTTCCAATCTGAAGCTGTCATAGTCACTCAGAAGAAGATCAAGCTTGACTTCACGAACCTTTGAAGTGCCTTCGTGACTTACTACAATAGTATCCCAAACTTGTTTGGCCGAAGTACATGCTGAAACTTTTCGAAGTTCAGTAGCACACAGTCCATTGAGTAAAGAATTCATATCTCGAGCATTATAATTCGGAGAATTGACTTCCTCAACAGTGAGATCCTTTACTGGTTTGGGTTTGCCATCCTTCATGGGAACAGTGATGCCATTTTCAACAGCATCCCATTCGTATGTATCCTTCTGGAGAAATATCTTCATTAGGAACTTCCAGTCATGATAGTTTTTCGTTCCAAGCAAGAGTGGCGGAACATTGATTGAACGACGTTCTTGCCAACCTGATTGTGCCATGGATCTAACAAAATAAACACTTAAACAAGGGTTAAATGCACCTGCTCTGATACCAAATGTAAATCGAGTAGCACAATATATTTAACTGTCAAATGAATGAGACTGTCTCAAACGATAATGAGACTGTCTCTTTTGTGTGTGAGAGTGTCTCAATTAACTAACAGAGAAAATAATCAGCAATAAGTAAATGATAGAATGTAAAGCAAGAACACCAGAAATTTTCACTTGGTTCGGCCCCTACCCAATCTATGGCCTACATCCAAGTCCCTATGCCAACTAGCACAGAGATTATATTATTAGAACAATAATCTAAAGCTTACAGATTCCCTGATTACAAGTTTAAAGCCCCTTGGAAGAACCCTTCCCTTGACACAACTGTCTCCTAGCAAACTTGCTACTTAGCCCACTGGCTACCTTGGTTTATGACTTGCAACCCTATCTAATTGCCACAACCCGGCACAAGTGTGTGTAAAATGAATAAACTTTTACAGCTCGATGAATGGAACTTCTAAACAGAATGTATATGAACTTGATTATCTGTGTATAGAAGTTATTGTTGAGTATTGAATACAGTAAAAGAATACATAAGGGGGGGGGTGAATGGATTCTTGAACTTTTCTACGTTCTTGAATCTTTGCAGCAGGATATATGTTGAGTGTGTGAGATATGTAAGTGCGGATAACAAAGACAAAACACAACACAATATCACTTTAATCTAATATTTTATTAGATAAAGATTTTGCTACAATCTGTGAATACAAATGGTAGTATTCTCAGCTTCGTTTTTCTTAGAGAGATATTTCTTGTGATGGATATGAAAATCTTATCTCTAAAAACTTATCTGCTAAGGAAGTGAGGCTGTATCCTTATAGACATGGATACACCTACTTACTACAAATAAGGTAGGTAAACAAACTACTTTCAAGTCTGTCTATCTCATTTGAGTAAGAGTCCAAACGGCTACAGATTTGACTTTGCAAAGCCTGTTCAGATCCACTTCTTTAGCTCCTTGTCCCTTTGTCTTATCTCTCCAAGCTTCTTTGTAGGCTTTCCAATGTGCTTTATAGTACATAGTCAAATAAAGCGTCTTGGCTTGTTACAGGTTTCTGACTTGTACAATTCTTCAGTATTTTGTCTCCAAGAATGTATTCGAGAAGTGGCTAAGTGATTGATTCGAGAACTCAAATTGACTTAATCGATAACTCTGAGTTCTCGAATAGTGTTATATTTACATATCGAATCACTTCTCGAATAGCTCTTTTCTCTGGGACTCCTTGAGATATCGAATAGAGCATTTTGACATATCGAATCCCTGAGATGTCGAATAGCTTCTTTAGTCCTTGAGATATCGAATAGAGCATTGACTTGTTGACTCTTAGAGAACTCGAATGATGCTTTGACTTGTTGACTCCATGAGTTCTCGAATAGAGTAATAAACATATCGAATCTCTGAGATATCGAGTGAGATATCGAAGAGTGTATTCAGAGATATCGAATAGTGTCTTCTGAGATATCGAATCTCTGACTTCTCGAATGCTAGACTTCTCGAATAGACAAATGTACTTCTCGAATTGGTACTTAGGCAAATTCTTCATTTCTTCAAATCCCAACTGTGATTATTTGGCAGTCTTTATCTCCTTGCTTGAGGCATGAACCTTGGAACTTCTTTCAAGCATTATTCTTGACTTTATAAGTACAGTTACACAACTAGGATTTGATGCCTATTACAAGTACAGAACAAATAGAAACTCTACAACTAGAGGTTCCCTCAGTTAAGAGGTCATGTAGGTAATGCATAGCATTACACATACTTAGGCTTGTTATTAGATGTATTCAGGCATGCCTCTGTGACTAACATCTCCCCCAAATTGTGAGTAAGACCCTTAGTCACAATTTCATGTCTGATAACAAGCCTAACATACATAAAGATAAAACTTGATAGTACATGTATGAATTTTGATTAGCAATGTGGATAGAACTACAGGGTGAGTAATCTTACAGCCTATGATGAAGTTCTATCCATTGTCATTTGTTTCCCTTTCCATAGCTTTGGCTTGCAAATCATCATATGCTTTCTGTCTTCTTTCTTTCTCCTTCCTTGTATTCTCATCCATAGCTTTTATTATTTCTGCCATAGCATCCAATTCTTCAAGCAAAATTGAGTCTTTGAAATCTTCAAGTACTGGTTTCAGGATGTTTGCAGGATAGTGGTTGAGTAGATTCATTCTGATGTGGACCTGATCCCCATTTCTCCTCCTATACTTCACCACATAGGGGTTAAACTGAACTCTACACAATCCCTTTGCCCTTAGCTTTTCTGCTTCAATCTCCAGTCTCTCAATTTCTTTCTCCCTTGCTAGCCATTTCTCAAGACACTCTTTTCTGATTCTCTCCTCATGATCTCTCTTCATCTTCACAAAATCAATTAGCTCCAGCTTCCATACTCTTTCCACTTTATCTTCTGAGCTCAACAATGCAATGATTCTTTCTATGTCATGTAGCTTGCCCCAGTGTTGACATCCTCCTTGTTTGAATTTCTCTTCCCTTCCATCAGTATATTTGATCTCAAGGTAGTTATCAACAATGGCAACATGGTAAATTCTTTGAGCTTGTAAGAATTGCAGTTGGTCTTCATCAAAATTCTCATCTAGTGGTTGGAGTCTTAAGCCTGGATAGATTGTCAGAGTCCTTGATTTGGATAGCTTTTGTTTCCCTGCAGCTTGTTTGAATTTGATCCTTTTTTCATGGTTGCCTGGCAGTAGCATGTGACCTTTGTTTGTAGACCATTGTAGTATTCCATTAGCAGTTTGCTTTTTGAAATATACAAATGGTTTCTTGCATTGAATCTTCTTCTCTTCTTGAGGTGGCAAGACAGTTGCAGAAGCCATAGATGTAGATTTTGGTAGGTCACTACTAACAGCATTCACCCTAGACTTAGAGTCTTGTGTTGTGGTGAGATTACTGCTAGCAATGCCTAAGGATTGCTGTTTTCCATTCTTCCTCTCATAGACTTTGCCTTGGTCATCATCCTTCTTATCCTTGCTGTCTTTCTTCTTCTTCTTATCCCCATCCCCCTTATCACTCCTATGATGACTTCTCCGCCCATCACTCTTGTCTTCATCTTCATCATCCTTATTCCTCCTTGGCTTGGCCATTTCTGGAATTACACCAGTTGCAATGTATGATCTGAGAATGTGCATTGCCTCTATCTCTTCAGCAGTACTTGTCCCCTTCTTCTTTTGCAGTAGATCAATGATGGCAATAATGAGTCTGTGATTTCGAGAAGTGAGATCATTGGGTATGACCAATTGTTTAATCTCTTCAACTCTGGTGCCAGACTGATAGATGATTGTCCATGGCTTCTAAATCACTTCTGGCAGCCTTGAAGGTTGGCCATTCCTCAAGTCATCATACAGACTCTTATTGTTTTCATTTACATTCCTCTTCTCTATGAGCTCAATCAGCGCATCTATCTCTGAATGTTTTAAGGCTTGTAGAGTTTTGTAGGTTAGATGCCAGATTCTGGAATTTGCTACCATCATTACTTCCTTGAGCCATGAGCTATCAAATTTTCTAGGTATCACAGTGAAGTAATCGATCTGATCCTTCAAGCTCCTTAGATACAATTGAGTGTCACCAGCCTGTTCTCTTGAGACTTTCAGAAACTCCAAGAATGCATCATCATGATAGAAATTTGAGTTTGCAATTTCTTGTAGCTTGGCCTCAGTGACCACCTTCACTTCTACAGGCTTGGCACTCTTAGATATGGAGAGTGGAGGTTTGTCAGATGGCATACTCCCTGCAACCACTGTGGTTGTGATAGATTGCTTTTGACCACTGGAAGTAGTGATGTGCACAGTTGGTAGAGTGACAACTGGCAGAGAAGTAGGAGGCTCATCAACTTTGTCTTTTCCTTTGCCAGGCACATGAGTTAAAGATTTTGAAGTTCTTTGATGACCACCTTCAATGATTTTGATGCCCTTCACTGGTGGTTTCTCCCCCTTTGTATTTGAGTTTCTTGATGTCCTCTTCTCCCCCTTAGGCTTGTTGTCGGGCATAGAGGCTGTAAGAGTGACCTTTGGGGTTGAATATTCTTTAGGGAGAGGGAGACCCATGTGCTTCATCATTGCAGACAACATTGATTGTTGATGCAGAAGAACATCAGCTGTGGTGGTGGCTTGAGTGTTCAACTGCTCAGTCAGAGTTTGTACCTTGTCTGTAAGATGAGCATTAGACTGAGTGAGAGTAGCTACCTCCTCTTCAAGTGCATCTACCTTGCTGAACAATGCAGTGGATTTGAAACCAGACAGGGATTGTTCTTTAAGTCTCTGCACTTCAAACCTAGACATCTCATGCACATGGACCTCAGTGACCAGCTTGTCTCCATATTGATTTGCAAAGAGTGTCCTAAGCATGGCATTGGCCTCAGTTGTCTGATCAGTGAGATTTTGGAATTTGTGCCCCAGTCCTGTGACAGCATCTTTGAGAATGGCTAAACCATTGTCCATCTTGGTGCAGGTAGACTTACAGGCTAGAATATCCTTGACTACAGTTTCCAATTGAGGGAATTTGGAATCAAAAGTCCTCTTTATCTCTCCCACAGACTTGTCTATTGCATCACTTACCTTGTTGATTTCTGATTTGACACCTTTACCCAGGTAGTGTGCAGCCTTGAGAAATCCCTTATATGAGTCATTGATGGCTTCATACACTTCACCAGGAGTTAAGGATTTAGCATTGGAGCCTAGTGAAGTGATGTACTCCTCCCTCAGATACTGTAAGGCTTCATTGAGAGTGATATCATAAATTCCTTGCATCCAGGCATCTACATTACCATCTCTCTCAGCCTCATCAAGTATCTTTGTTCTCTGCATCTCCACATCATCTCTATGGCAGAGCAATATTGCTTCATAATCTGGATTTGGCACATTGGAGGTGACCAAGTTCTGGGCTATCTTTACAAACTCAGGAATCTGATCCACAACTAAGCTTTGAAGTGCTTCAACCGTCAATTGTGGTGGAACAGATCCTGATCCTGAAGCACTGTCATGTTGCACAGGCTTCAGCCATTGTTACAGATGCAACTTCTGTAACCGGATGGAAAGACTCTACTACTGTTGTCTCCACAGGAGTGGGATGAGTTACAACAGTAGGTGACACAGGCACAGAGTCTCTAATTAAAACCAGTGAATCCTCTGTGTTTGTGATGGTGTCATTAGGAGATGCCCCAACATGCATTCCCTGACCATCTAAATGTGGTACCTGGGTGGTGAGCAAGGTGTCATGCACCAAGTCACTTGAATCCATTGGCTCATCAAGAGAAAAGAATTCTTAATGATCAATGCCTTGCTCATCAATTGCTTGAGTTACAGGCTCCAAAGAAATATGAGTGGTAGATTCTGGAAGAGAAGTGTGTTGTAGATTAGATTTTGGCAACTCCCCCTGAGAGATAGAGGGAGTTTCAATTGTGATGTGCTCTCCACTCAGTGTTGTGCCAGCCTTATCACTCCCATGTGCCGACTCTATACAAATAGGTGCATTGGGAAGGATGCTTGATTCTATAGATGCACCCTATTGAGAGGATACATCTAGTGAGCTGTTTGCCCCTGATTTTACGACTTCAGTCATTTTGGTGACTGAAGAGGTGGTTTTAGACTTCTTCTTCTTATTCTTTGGCCTTAGTAAGGGTGACTCGGGTTCCTCACTTTCTATGCCTAATTCTACAGCCAAGGCTGCTTCAGTTAAGATTTTTAGAGGTTCAGAAGCAACCTGTTTTCTTTTCTTTTTACTAACATCACCCTTTTGAGAGGATGATGCAGTTGGCTCTGTGTTTGGTAAAGTGTTTGGCTGAGAGGGTTGGTTAGCAGGCCCTGGGTTAGCATTTTGCTCTACTTGCTTGGGCCTAGCTAACTCAGATTTTGAGGCACATATTGGCATGTTGTGGGGGTAAGTCCTAAATAAACTCTCCATAAGGGGAGTTATTTTGAGTCTTACATCCACATCATTCCTAGTCTCCAAGCTACCAAAAATGAGTTTGGTCATGGATTTCGGATAGCCTATTCTATTTTTGTCTAACCCAGGCAATTCAATCAATTTAGCATCTATGAAATTAAGTACAGATTGAATAAAGCGAGGGAAGAAAATTTCATTACCTCTCTTGGCTGAGTTCTTACCAAGTATCCCATACAATTCCTGCATTATGATCAAACCAACATCAATATTTCTCTCATATGCTAGAGCATATCCTATTTGTTGAACAGGTGCGCTGATTTGATCAAAGCTGGACTTCCTTGCTGTGAAGACTTGAAGAAGAGTGGCAAACACATAGTTCCATTCTTTCCTCAAGTACTTCCTATTCAAATTTCCAAGCTTGATTCTATTTGAGTAGTTGATAAAATCAAAGAAGTCTTCCAATTCCTGATCAGTACTTTGACTGTCATACACTCCTTGTTGTAACCCCAGTGCTTGATTCATGTCTTCAGTAGTGATGGTGATTTCCTTGTCCTGAATCTTGCAATAGATTATGTATGAAGTTATTGCATTCTCTAGGGCCACGACCTCCACAGTAGCAGTTCTCCAAAACTGTTCTAGTAAGTCTAGATACAGAGTTGGGTTGGCTGAGAGTGCATCCTTGATGTATGATTCAGCCATCCATCGAACGAAGCACTTAAAGTTTACATTGGGTGCTTCAACATCGTTGGTTATTGCTATGAAATTGGTGTGGGTAGGAATTGTGAGTTGGGTATTTGCCATTGTTACACAGAGAGATGAGATAAGAATGAAGGTTGAAGAAGAAATTTAGCTTTTGACGTTAGGGTTTACAGAGGTTTTGGAACTTTAGCTGCCTGAGAAATCGAATGAAATGATTTGAACAGTTGTGGAATTGTATATATGTGAGTGACTTGAGTTGTCGATTAGATATAAGTTTTGTATCGACAAGTCAGTCATTCGAGAATTATAAAACAACTATTCGATAAGTCAAGAAAGGCTTATTCGATATCTCAAGTAGTTTGTAACTCACAACTGGCAGTTATTTAACTCAGAAAATAATTCTAAGCTAAATAAAATTTGTTTTTATGAGCGAAATGAAATTTTGAATATAAATCCAAAAAGCGATTAAGTGTCAGCGAAAAATCAGCCTTTTCAAATGATTCAATAACTCAAATACAGTATTCGAGAACTCCATCACTAGAGAACTAAAATACTCTATTCGAGAACTCAGAGTGTGCTATTCGATTTCTCCAAAAGACACTATTCGAGAACTCAAGAGGGTTCTAGATAGGCCTATTCGAGAACTCGAGCCATGACCAAACAATGAACCATTCGAGAAGTCTGACTTATCGAACTATACTTTTCACTCATAAAATTCAATTTTTCACTATCTTTTAAAATTTACCAGAAATATTCACTGAAGAATATTCTACGAAATTAAATAGTGATTCTCTCAAAATTTCACAGAAATTTCAAGCTAAAGATGTATGATTTTTAACATATGCAGCATTGTGGAATATTTATAAATCATACTCCAGCCAATACTTACTTCAAAAATATTGAGCATTTGATAAAGTAAGTATTTACTGCTACAACAATCTAGTTGATATATTCACTTAGCCAGAATTTGAAGAATTCAGCATTCCAATCTCACTAACCAACCTTGTGAAGGTGGCTTCATCTAATGGCTTAGTGAATATGTCAGCTAGTTGTTTCTCTGTGGGAACATAATGTAACTCAATGGTTCCATTAGTTGCATGCTCCCTTACGAAGTGATATCTGATGTCAATGTGCTTTGTCCTAGAATGATTGACAGGATTGGAAACTATAGATATTGCACTTGTGTTGTCACACATGATTGAAATTCTTTCCAACACAAGTCCATAATCTCTAAGTTGGTTTCTGATCAAAAGCACTTGAGCAGCAACTTCAAGCAGCTATGTACTCAGCTTCAGCTGTGGAAGTTGACACAGATTGTTGTTTCTTGCTGTACCAAGAGACTAACCTTTGTCCAAGAAACTGGCAGCTACCTGAGGTGCTTTTCCTATCCACTCTGCATCCAGCATAATCAGCATCAGAATAACCAACCAGATAGAACC
Source organism: Saposhnikovia divaricata (assembly GCA_036435485.1). Taxonomy (NCBI): domain Eukaryota; kingdom Viridiplantae; phylum Streptophyta; class Magnoliopsida; order Apiales; family Apiaceae; genus Saposhnikovia; species Saposhnikovia divaricata. The sequence goes on from CM071594.1 coordinate 64,303,356, forward strand.
CTGTGTCCTTAGGATACCATAACCCCAAGTTTGGTGTGCCCTTCAGATATTTGAAAATCCTCTTTATTGCTATCATATATGATTCCTTTGGATTTGATTGAAACCTTGCACACAAGCATGTTGCAAACATGATGTCTGGCCTACTAGCAGTGAGGTAGAGTAGAGAACCAACCATGCCTCTGTAGATTGAGATATCTACCTTCTTGCTTTTAACATCTTCATCTAACATGGTGGCAGTGGCCATGGGTGTCTTTGCAGGTGAGCATTCTTCTAAGTCAAATTTCTTCAATAGATCTTTGATGTATTTGGTTTGACTTATAAAAATTCCATCCTTCCTTTGACTCACTTGCAGCCCAAGAAAGAATTTTAATTCTCCCATCATACTCATCTCATATCTGCTCTGCATGAGCTCAGAGAATTTCTCACACAGCTTCTCATTTGTAGAGCCAAATATGATATCATCCACATAGATTTGAACTAAGATAATATCATCACCATGTTTCTTGTAAAACAGTGTCTTGTCCAGTGTGCCTCTAGTGAATTGATTCTCCAGTAGAAATTGTGATAATGTGTCATACCATGCCATAGGAGCTTGCTTAAGTCCATACAATGCTTTAAGCAATCTGTAGACAAAGTGAGGGAATTGTGGATCCTCAAAGCCAGGTGGCTGTTGCACATATACTTCTTCTTCCAACTCCCCATTCAGAAATGCACTCTTGACATCCATTTGATAAACCTTGAAATTATAATGTGCAGCAAATGCCAAGAAAATTCTGATGGCCTCTAGTATAGCAACAGGGGCAAAAGTCTCATCATAGTCAATGCCTTCCTGTTGAGAATATCCTTTTGCAACCAACCTTCCTTTGTTTCTTATGACTACACCATTTTCATCCATCTTATTCCTTAGAACCTATTTTGTTCCAACAATGGTTCTATCCTTTGGTGCAGGCACAAGTTCCCATACTTTGCTTCTTTCAAATTGATTTAGCTCCTCTTGCATAGCAATTATCCAATCAGGATCCAACAATGCATCATCAAGTTTCTTAGGCTCAACTTGGGATAGAAAGCAACCATAGAGATATTCATTTAGAGTTGCTCTCCTTTTCCTCACTCCTGTATTTCGATCTCTAATTATCTGATCTGTAGTATGTGATCTATCCCATTTCCTTGTATGTTCAGATTGATTTCTCAGCCTTGATGTTGCTTCATCATCCAGATCATTATCATTTACATTTCCTCCCCCTGTGAAGTTTCCACTAATCACAGGTGTGTCTTGGATGCTTGTTTCTTCATTGTTAGTTGACACAGGTTCTTCATTCACTTGAGTTTGTTGGATTGTGGTCTCAAATTCAGTTTCAATCTCCTCATCAGAATCATCTAGATTGTCAAACTTCAAAGGATCTTTATCTTCATCATTGGCTTCTTCTAATCCAGGTAGTTTGCTGTCATCAAATGTCACATATGTGCTTTCCATAACTTTCTTGTGACTGATGACATAAACTTTGTATGCAATTCTTTCCATAGAGTAGCCAAGAAAAATTCCTTCAAATGCTTTTGCATTAAACTTTCCAACATATTCTGAATTGTCTTTTAACACAAAGCATTTGCTTCCAAAAGTATGAACATACTTTAGAGTGGGCTTCTTTCCAGTCATCAAGTTGTAAGGTGTCTTTCCAGTGTTTTTGTTGATGAGGGTTCTGTTTTGGATATAGCATGCAGTGCTCACAGCCTCAGCCCAAAAACATGTTGGCATCTTTGCATCAAGTAACATTGTTCTAGCAGCCTCAATCAGAGTTCTATTCTTTCTCTCAACAACTCCATTTTGTTGTGGAGTCCTTGGAGTTGAGAATTGTTGAGAAATACCATTCTCTTTGCAGAATGCTTCAAGCATGGCATTTCTGAACTCTGTTCCATTATCACTTCTTAATGCAATCACACTTGCATTGTTGGTCTTTGCTTCCTTGTCAATTTTCTTTATATGCTCAATGATTACTTGTGGAGCCTCATCCTTTGATGCCAGAAATTCAACCCATGTATACCTTGTGAAATCATCAACCATCACCAGAGCATACTTTTTCCTTCCTAGTGACATAATATTGACAGGCCCAAACAAGTCCATATGAATTAGTTGTAGGGGCTTGGTTATTGATGTCACTATCTTTGACTTGTGGCTTGATCTTTTCATTTTTCCCTTTTGACAAGCATCACACACTCCTTCTTGACAGAATTTAAGTGTGGGCATGCCTCTCACTAACTCCCTTTTGACTAGAGAATTAATGCCTTTGAAGTTCAAGTGTGATAGCTTCTTGTGCCACAGCCAACTATCTTCATTTGATGCTTTTGAGTAAAAGCAACAAATTTTGTCCTTGTTTGCAGAGTTCATATTGGCTACAAACAAGCTTCCTTTCTTTACTCCAGATAGAGCAAAATCACCAGTCTTCTTGTGGGTGATCAAACATTCATCTTTGTCAAAATTCACTTTGAAGCCTCTGTCAGTAAATTGACCAACACTCAGTAGATTGTGCTTGAGCCCCTTGACCAGTGCTACATTTTCAATGCTGTCATCTCCAAAAGCAACCATTGGGCCAGCCTTCTCCTCATACGGTGATAGTAGGGCCATATCACCAGTCATATGGTTTGAGCATCAATTGTCCAAAATCCACATGACTTTCCTTTCACTTTCTTTGCCCTGCAAACAAAAAGGAATTACTTCTCCTTTGGTACCCAAACAAGTTTGGGTCAATGTGGCTTAGCAACAGTTTTATCATAAACAACATGCTTATCAGTTTTCTTGATGTTAGTTGTAAGAACCCTAATTTTTGGTAATATTTCCTTTTATTTAATATCTTGTGACATTGTCATTATGGAACCTTTCTAGTCATCCCTGTTGATTAATAGAATTGATTGTCTGAGAAACTGCGTTGTTGCATTTATTATGTAAGATAAAAAGGAAGATTGTGAAGGCAGGAGTCTTATTGTTAGTAATATTTATAAACTTGGGAATTGAGAATGGTTAGAGTATTAAAGGATTTATTAAGACTTATGACGAGGAATTATGGACATTCGAGGAATTTACACAATTAAGTACTTAAGGAATTATAGGGGAAATCTCTATGCGACAAATATTATTACGAGAGATTAATTAAGATACGATACGAATTAAAGATTTAATAATAAACATTGGTGGAAGAATAATAATATAAGGAGTAGTATTGCATGCAAGCCCATACAACCAAGTAGTTAGAAATCAAGCAAACTAGTTAGCCATTGGAAGATGAATAGTACCTAGTTACTTGCTTTTTCAAGAAAGGGGACAAGTAGTACATGAGCCCATGCTTGCTAGTACATTACCTATACTTACATGATATGTATCACCCAACCTAATTAACACCAATTATTCACCCAACATAACACACCAAACACAAAACACAAAACACAAACCCCCCTTGTATGCTTGCTTTCGGCCAAAACAAAGAAGAAGAAGAAAATTTCTTCTTCCCCCTCTTCCATTACTCATAAATCACCACATAATTCCTAGGTCATGTACATCATCTAGACAAGGTATGTTAACAATTTAAATCCATTTCACCCACCCAATTTCAAGTTACAAATTGTTAAAGCTTGGGTGAATAGGAACCATGTTTGTTTTTCCTTTAGATCTTGCATTGTAAGTGTTGTAGGAGACCATCTAAGGTGTTTTTGAGTTGTGTAAAGCTTATCCAAGGCCCCTAGGTGCTCAAGAAGGTATAAAAGTCTCAAACCCTCTTGGTTATGTATTATTTATAAAGTATGGTAGTAGATCCATGTGTTTGAGAACTAATCTTGGTTATATATGTATTGGATAGCATGGATCTTGAGTTTTTATGTTGAGATTGTGACTTTTATGACTATGGATAATATATGTATCTCCATGAGTGTTATGAACCATGATCTAAGTGTATTAAGTGTTGATTATGTTGTGGAAGTGTGAAAAATGGTTGATCTAAGTAGTTTGAGCTTGCTGAGTTTTGTCCAGGAACATTGACCTGTATTGTAGCACGATTTTGAACCCCCAAATGTTGTCCCCTGATGTCCTACCATATATTTTTGGAAAGATAATTGAATGTAGTTTCTGGAAATGTAAGGTTCATTTCTAGGTGATGTATAGATTTTAAGTTATGGCCGGAGGAGTGAATTTTGTTTCTGGACTATGGACTGCACTAAGTGACCCCCTTGTGAACCTTGTTTAAACCCCTAAAAATATATGTGGGATCATGGAAAAATTTGAGAATGTAGGGAATGCAGTGGTGAAGACCACCCAAAAGGAATTGGATTAAAATATGAATTTTTGGATTTTATAAAAATGCTAGTGTAAAATTCGCGCAATGGAAAAAGTCGATTAGTGGAGCAAAATTCTAGGGTTAGTGGTTATGATTCGAAAGTGGTAATTAAATTAAGTTGAGTAAGTGACGAGCGTAATCGAGTGATGACATGGACCTATAGTGGGGCTAAAGAGTCATAAGACGAGGTCGTTAAGTTAATTTCGTACCCCCCTAAACCCCGTAATTAAAGAGATATTGTTAAGGTACTAACGAACGATTATTGCTTATGTATAGATCGTTCGAATCCGCACGCTCGACCACCCCAACCAAACCAAGGCAAGTTTACTTTTCAAAACTTATCCCTATACAAGGACTTTTACTGTTGTGTTTGTAGTTTTCAAATTATATCAAATGCTATGTTTATCGAAGTATTGATGCAATTGAGATTGAATAAGTACATATATGCTTGTACCCCTTGAACTTAGATTGAAATGTTTTCTTCGGACAACGACTCTAGAAATAGAGGTCGTAGCGGTCCGTATATACTATTGACCGGGGAGCGGTATATTATTATATCGTATCTAGTTTGCGAAAACCCGAAGGGTCATTCGGGTAGTATCGTATACTCAAGTAACTACTGTTATATCTTCGTAAATACTCGAAACCATATCTTGGATTAAAAGTTTATTTTATCGAATAATTATTTTATTAATTATTAATATCAAATCTTAAAATATTATTTATTAGCCATTGTTCATTATTTAAAGACAAGGTTAATCCAAGATACTTTTTAATTCTTTCAAACTCGAACTCTTTCGAACTCAAAACATTTTCGAAAACCCCGGTCAGATTCTGCTTCTTGTATGATTTCGAGAATCATCGGTCAACTGATTTCGAACCTCAATTACTCTGTTTTCAATCAAAATCAAGTTTTAAAAGAAAAAGAAAAAGGGACTCTGGCAGGTGTGGGAACCGTTGACGAACGATTCCCGGGATGTGTAAGCGGCCGTGAGCCAGGCGGTCCATCAAATATTATTCCGGCCCAGGTGTTGCCGAAGGATGATTACGGATGTAGTTTTCATCGAGGGTGATTACGGATGTAGTTTTCATACGAGGGATAGTTACGGATGTAGTTTCTATCCTTCTACCGGTAGAGAAGACCCGCGGATTATTGGACTTGGATGTGGCGACTGATCATCGTCAATCCCTGTCAGGTTTTGTGTTTTCTTTAAGTCCCATTCCTCCATTTTGGAAAAATGCTTTGACACTGCTTCTTGGGCTTTTGTGCCAAGTTGATGATAGTGTTCTATATTGATGAGAAAGATGTTGACTCAATGCAGTATCTAGAACTGCAAGTTTATTTTGAAAATAAGGGCACATATTGTTGCACCTTCGAGATTTATCAACTATGACAAGTGATTTTATATCTGATCGATACAAACAAGTTTAATAACTGCCAATCATATGAAATGTTATATTTCTTACCTTATACATATATTTCTTGCGGAGCTATAGTTGCTCACTCTTGCTTGTTTTCAAATTTTACAAACACAACAGCTAAGCAAGACCCAGACAGACTGCTCGAAAGCAGGTGACTAGACCCGAGCCAGCACTTGAGATTCCATCGGTAGGCCCCATTAGCCGGATTGGTTGGCAGCTTTTGTTAGTTCATTTTATTTATCAGCATGACCTGTGCAAGGTAGTGTATCGTAACAAACTTTCAAGTCGCCAACTTCGCTTCATATCGAAGGGTTGTTGGTAGCATAAATACTATTTAATTCGGTCTGTAATAACTCTGATAATTTTATTACTGTTTAATCAATGTGTGACGTTTCTGAGGCTCTAACCTGTGTGTGTGTGGTGTGAGTTTATTGTGGGGTCGATGGCTGTGTTATATATATTATGTGCAAGAACAGGTATGTATTAATGGAAAATGGACCGTGAGCGCCTAGATCTCCGACCCCGGATCTGGGGGCATCACAGAAATGGTATCAGAGCGAGGTTACAGTTCTCAGAAATGATAGTAATTTAAGAAAGAAACCCTAATAATAATAACAATAACGATAACCTTAATAACAACATTAATAATACCTAGAACTCTTATCGAGTTTGTAGTCGGGTTATCGGATATAGCCCTGACTTTAAGGCCCGTGAGGGAACTACTCCTAAACCCTTCTTTTATGGTTAGTGACCCACCTTATTTCCTTTGTGTAGATGGAGGAGATACCAGACCCTGAGGCTTTCGAGAGAGAGCATGATGAGGCCCTGATGCGAGAGACCGAGGATCCTGAGGAGGATATGGGTGCTGACTCCGAGCTTGGCCCCTGGATTACACTGATAGAGAGTACTGATGATGAGGATCCCGTTGAGGAGCCCTTTGAGCCTGAGCCTGAGCCAGAGCCTGTTACCCCATCTCCTGTAGCTACTGATGAGGAGAGTGTGAGATCCGGTGAGGGTCGTGTTGTGTCACCACCACCTTCTCCACAGACATCTAGCCCTGTTTCATCGGACGGTGACTTTGAGGATGACATTTCTGGCGAGGAGGAGCTTGACCATACCCCTGCTACTGCTCCTGCTCCTGCTGCTGCTGCTGCACCTACTCCTGTTCCTGTCATACCACCTCCACCGATGGACCTACCCCCAGTGTCGGGTACTGAGCACGGTTACGTGGTGCAGTTCCTGACCCGAGACTTACTATCTGCAGAGGCCCGACTTAACGAGGCGAGGCGGGCACTAGTGGAGGAGCGCGAGGCGCGCTTGAGGATCCAGGCTGAGATGAGGACCGCTGTTGCTAGGAGGACTAGGGCTCGACTCCATAGGATTGAGAGGAGGAGTCGCGATAGGATTCTTGGTTTAGGGATCCGCGGGGGCGGAGTGATCCAGGCTAGGGATGCTAGGCGTGTTGTGCGTCATGCATTTGCCCGAGTGAGGACCTTGCTCCGCCGTGGTGCGGCCCCGTGATGTGTTACTGGTAGCTCAGTCCCCTAGGTTCAGATGACATTAGTGTGTCGATTTTGCGGGATAGTTGACTTGTGCAGTGGTATCCTTTCTGACCAGTGGATGAGTAGACTGACCTACAGATATGTAGACGTGACTTCGGGTAGTATGTACGGATGTAGCCCTACTTTTGTGTAGCCTGACTATTCGGATGATGTATTTGTATTTGTTCCACTTTTGCTAGACTTTGACGTCGGAACTATGTATTTGGCTCTAACATCCAAACTTTGTGATAACCCTTGTACCGTACTTATTTAGTTTCAGTTTCCTTAATATTGCCTCAACTGCTTTACTTTCCAATGCCATGCTTTACTGTTTTGATATACAACTGTGATTATACAATTGCTACAAGCCGCAAATACAACCATATTGTTTCAAATTTACGATATTCGATTTCAAATTGTTTTCTACAATTTCCAAAAATGTTCCTACCATCTTTAAAAATAAATTTTTCAAAAAAAAAAATTGAAATTTTGAAAAATATTTTTGAGGTTTCGAAATTTTGAAAACTCTTGTAAATGTTTTCACATCCCAAAGGGATTTTTCCCTAAAGATGTTTGACATTTTATCTCCAACACCGGATTATTAAAACTTTTGCAACTTCCACCCTTATGAGGAGGAACGATACGCTCCTGACCCGTGCAAACGCTGTCAGGTAATTGGAAAACCCTAACCCCTTTCTTGTTTTATTATCAGAATCATGCCACCCAGAAGAATGAACACTCAAGCTCACCCGATCAGTTCTAAGGGCCAGGGTAGCCACCATGGAACCGGAGGCCACCAGAACCATGAAGGGGAGAATGCCAACCTGAGTGAGAATGAGGGCAACGATCATAACTTGTTTGATGACTCTGAGTATGAAGAAGAAGAAGCTGGTGATAACACCCGAGAGGTAGAACATCCTAGGGGAGGCCCTATGGAACAGTTCATGGAGTTACTTAGGCAGAACTTGGACCGTCCCCCAGTTCAGCAACTACCCCAGAATGCTAATGCTAATGCTTTCCGGAACTTCAAATCCCTGAAACCCCCAGAATTTAAAGGAACTGCCGACCCTGTCGAGGCAAGGGCCTGGCTGAAGGAAATGGAAAAATCTTTCGAGATACTAGGTGTCGCTGAAGAGCAGAAGACTGTTTTCGCCATTTACCTTCTGAAGGGTGAGGCGAACTATTGGTGGGAAGCTAAGAAGAATTTGGAAGGAAGAGGTGTGGTGACCTGGGAGAGGTTTAGCGAGCTGTTCTTGGAGAAGTACTTTCCTAGGTTTATGGAGACACAAATGGAGATGAAGTTTTTGGAACTGAAGTAGGGAAACATGACGGTGGCCGAGTACGAGGCCAAATTTACTGAGTTGTCGAGATTTGTGCCGGAATATGTGAACTCTGAGGCAAAGAGGGCCCGAAGGTTTCAATTAGGGCTAAAACAATGGATTCAGAATCGTGTGGCGGTTCTTGAGCTGACAGACTATGCCACCCTGGTACAGAAAGCGTCAATTGTTGAGGCTGGGAGTGAACAGATGCAGAAAGAGAGGGAAGGAAAGAAGAGGAAGTTGGATAGTCGAAAGGGAAACTCTGCTGGTGGGAGCTTTTCGAGCAAATTTAAGCGAGGAACGATGTCCCAACCCAGCGGGAACTTTGGAACCAAGAGAGCTGAAAGTTGGAGTGTGGGCCAGAGCGGCCGACCACAGGGATCGTCTTACTCTACCCCATCCCGAGCCCAACCCCCAGAATGCAATAAATGTGGAAGGAAACATGCGGGCGTGTGTAACCTGCAAGATGTGAAGTGCTTCAAGTGTGGGCTGACAGGGCATTATGCTAACGCCTATCGCGGAACTAGTAACAACCCGAGTGCCGGAGGTAATTGCTTCAAGTGTGGGAAACCAGGGCACCGAATGAAGGAATGTATGTCCTCTGGGCCAGCTGCATCGAGAGTGAGTGGAACTGCTTCTAACAAGGCCCCTACTGCAAGAACTTTTAACATGACGGTGCAGGATGCCGTGAGGAACACGGATGTGATTGCAGGTACTCTACTACTCAACTCAGTTAAGGCAAATGTTTTATTTGATTCGGGAGCTACCAAGTCTTTCATATCTCTAGATTTAGTATGTCAGTTAGGCCTTAAGACTGAACCATTGAAAGACAGATTGCAAATAGAGATAGCTAATCATGAAATTATTCCCGTTAGCCAAGTATGTCCAGGTTGTGACCTAGAAATAGAAGGGCGACACTTTCGGGTAGACTTAATACCTTTTAAACTAGGGGAGTTTGACGTAATAGTAGGTATGGATTGGTTAACAACCCACGGAGCCCAGATTGATTGTGTCAAGAAGAAAGTAAGTTTGAGACTGCCAGGGGACGAGGAAGTAGTATTTAGTGGGAAACGGTAAAGCCAAAAGTTCCTGACTATGATTCAAGCTAAGAAGTTGTTACGTAAAGGATGCGAAGCCTATTTAGCCTATGTGAAGGATACCAAGAAGGAGGCACCAAACCTGCAGGAAATCCCTGTGGTAGTCCGGGAAGATCAGTAATGCAACGCTGTTTCTTTGATGCCCAAGAGATAACACCTCCCACAAGAAGGAATACCCATCCACTTGTGGAAGAATGATCTTCCTTATTGGAAATCCAACTTGCATCTGAATGACCTTCAATAACCGAAGGAAATCCAGTATATATCAAACCATAATCCATGGTTCCTTTCAAGTACTTGAACACTCGGCTTAAGGCTTGCCAATGATATGAACTTGGTTTGCTAGTATACCTACTAAGCTTACCAACATCATAGGCAATATCTAGCCTAGTGCTTATCATGGCATACATAAGACTACAAATAGCCCTTGAGTATTCAAGTTGAGATACTGCAACACCTGTATTAGGTAGGAGTTTAATACTAGGATCAAGAGGAGTGCTAACATGAGAACAATCCTTAAAGTTAAATCTTTTCAGAATCTTCTGAATATAATGAGATTGAAAAATTGAAATACCATTGTTCTCACGCTTGATCCTTATACCAAGAATCACCTCAGCCTCCCCCATGTCTTTCATATCAAAATTAGATGACAAGAACTTCTTGGTTTTATCCACTTGATTTTGGTCAGTACCAAAAATCAACATGTCATCCACATATAAACAAATTATAACTCCTTTACCAGAAGCATCAAATTTGCTATATACACACTTGTCTGCTTGGTTAAGAAAATAACCATTAGACAAGACCACATTATCAAGTTTGCTATAGACTTAGTTCCGGGTACGGCCCCAATGCGGACGTGTTTCCGGATGATCTTCCCGGACTACCACCCGATAGAGACATCGAGTTTGCTATAGACTTAGTTCCGGGTACGGCCCCAATTTCGAAAGCCCCATATCGGCTAGCCCCAGTGGAGATGAAAGAGCTGGCCACTAAGTTATAAGAGTTGTTGGATAAAGGGATGATAAGACCTAGAGTGTCACCGTGGGGAGCCCCGGTGTTATTCATGAAAAAGAAGGATGGTAGTATGAGATTATGTATAGACTACAGGGAGTTGAACAAGGTGACTATAAAGAATAAGTATCCCTTGCCCAGGATAGATGACCTATTTGACCAATTGAAAGATGCAGTTTATTTCTCTAAAATTGATTTGAGGACCGAATATCACCATTTAAATATTAGACCAGAAGATATACCAAAGACGGCCTTTCGCACCCGGTATGGACACTATGAGTTCCTAGTGATGTCATTTGGGTTAACGAATGCCCCTGCAGCTTTCATGGACTTAATGAATCGAGTCTTCAAGAAATACTTGGACAAGTGTGTTATAGTCTTCATCGATGACATCTTGATTTATTCCAAGACGAAGGAGGAACATGCAGTGTAACACCCCCAGATCCGGGGTCCGGGATCCGGTGGTTACGGTTTCCAATTCTGTCCACAACAATTGAACTTTCCTTAACATAAAATAAATTACGTCTCTATAACCCAACACAACAATATAAAACACACCCGTTATAGTCCCAGAGATGAAATCAGAGTAACAATCAAATTTTTATTAATCACATTATGAGTTCTTACAATCCAAAAGAATTTCAATATAAATACATACTCTTTGCAATCCATTTACATAAGTCATACTAGACCATATTCTTGGTACTGGAAGAATAAATATATCCTACCAATAGCTTCTTCTTCAGCTCTGGTAGTCTCATCGTCCTCGCCCGCGTCGAGTGCGCCTTGTGCGAGTCATCTGGTCTAGCTGTTGTTGTGATATAATAATAAAGCAAGGGTGAGCAATAGCCCACCAACAATAATATATAACTGAACGATAATGTATAACAGTTCAAAAGTATCTTTCAAACCATATGCCATGCATTTACGGAAATGATGCCAGTATAATATGAACGATGAAGTTACAAGGTAACTTAAAGTATTTTTTTGTAGAAATATCTGCTACATCAAAAGTAAGCGTGATATTCTCATTGTCATTAAAAGAGGAACTTGCATGAAAAGATTGCAATTCCAGTTATGAACACTTTTCCAGCTCTGCCAACAGTAATCATGTTGCAGGAAATAAATAAGTTTGGATGATGAACCAATGATGGAGTATTCACCGCGCCCGCTGTTCCAATCTTGATGATCAGTCGAGATCGTACAGCTCAATTTAGATTTACTACCGGTAGAAGGAAGAACTGACGGCTTTACTTGTCTACCGCCTTACTAGCTCTCCCCGGCCAACGGTTGGGCCAAAGGGGATGGACCGGCGCTACTCGGCCTCTTACACGACTCCTAGTTCAAATAGAATTCATGATTCTAAATGTAACGTTCGTCCCCCTTTCCCCAAGTATAATACTTGTTGATAAGACTCTACAAGGTAGTCATATCTAGTTGGAAAGGAAAATTCACAAATAACTTCCAAGCTGTGGCTTGGTATCGAATATCAACTTGTTCCAACAATCTTACCCCTCGAAAGATGAGAAGGTAAACAACGACTTAATAATTCAACCGCACCCGAGTTGCGAGTGAAGAGAATACTTTATGACCGGGAAGTCGACAAGATAAATAACATTTTCCAAGTAAGGTTCCCTTATTATTAGGGAGATAGACTCAAAGAAGAATGATGTCTGAGAACCTTTCTTGACATAAGATTAATAATAATATGACTCCGAAATATTTTCTGTAATAATCGAAGAAGATAAACCTTATCGAGGTTATTCTAAGTATGGAATAAATATTCAGAGAATATTTATTGAATTAAAATATTTTACGGAATATTTAGGAATATGAAAGAATATCTTTAATCAGAGTATCTCTCAAATAATTCTTGAAGAAATATCGAGAGAATATTTATTGCATAATTAAATATTCAAATGAATATTCCAAATAATATTCATTAATTAATAAGACCTGAAAGGAATATTTAAAATATTTAAAATAATATTCGATGATTAAATAGAACCCTGGGGGAATATTCAAAATAATATTCATAATTAATTAGGAATTTAAATGAATATTGACAAAGTAATATTCATTTAATGGATAATATTCTAAATGAATATCAAGTAATGTTCATTTAGTAATCCAATCTTTAAAGGAATATTCGAGATAAGACTCGATAAATAAATCAAGTTTCAGATGAACATTAAAATAATATTCGACAGGTAATTACTACTTAAATGAATACTCAAAAGTAATATTCATTTAATGAATAATATTCTAAATGAATATCCAAATAATATTCATTTAGTAGTCCAACCTTTAGAAGAATATTTGCAATAATAATCGATAAATAATTCGACTCTGAATGAATATTAAAAATATTATTCGTCGAATAGTTACGTTCAAATAATTATTTGAAGTAAAGATCGTTAAAATAAATAATCTCGAACGAATATTCAAATAATATTCGTCGCCCGAATAATGGAAAATATTTACTTAAATATTTTCCTCCGAGGTAATCTCGATATATCAAGAAATATTGACTCCCGGTCTATATTTGATGAATAAGATGTATACGCCCTTCTATGAGGGTCTTACAATAACCGGCTTATAGTTGCTACGATAGCTATCTAATTTATAAGCCAATAACAATCAGGGAACAAGCATAATGATATAACTTGAAAGTAGGCATGCATGCTATGGCATATGTATAACAGAAAACATATATATATATATATATATATTCAATCACAACAACAGCCTAAAAGAAGGGAATTGAAACTTGCCTGGTAGTCGAGTACGGTAAGGGGTAGTGGTAGCGGGTCCCGGTTCAGCTTGGTGATCTATAAATAGCCAAGGCATTCGGGATTAATCACTTAACATATTAAAAGTTAAGTTATACTTAATTCGAAACACGTTCTCGAGTTATCTCGTTATACCCCTTTTAGTGGATTACTTTTTATCACCGATCCGACCCGACATTCGTTCGTTAATACGACATGTCATTGTACTTATACTTGGGACATACTTAAGTCATATGAGTTCTAAGGTCGATCGTTACGAACCAATACTATACTCCGAGTTTTATCGCCCGTTTTCTAAGTGTTTTTACCGAAGTTATAAAAGAGTCGTCTTTTAGGGGTTCGTTCGTGTTTAACCTCGACTCGAACATTTTTAATAAATCGAAAAATGATCCTTTTGACATACGGTTTTCTTTCACACCTTCCCTTTTACCTCTAGTATTTATTTACCAAGATTCGCCATGACGTTACATAGTTTACGAGGGTTCAATTACAGTTACGAACTTTCGTTTACGGATTCGAACTACTTTTAGTAATTTGGTCATAATTCCTAAACCGTAAATCGAAATGCTTCGATTCTTTCGCCAAAGTGATCTATGTTTAAAAACCTATCTGTAGGGTTCATTGCTTTGTCAAGAACAGAGAGTTATGACCACTGACCAAATCAATTTCTTAATGTTAATGAAAATCGGGCATTACGACGGCTATGAATCGAGCATTCTAAAAATCATATCGCATCAACCAAGCCACACCGGGCATCTAAACAATTTATACACTTAATAAGCATCTCTAAGAGTCCAGAAGCTACTGATCTTGGTATTGAAAATCATCATGCTTCTTGATTCACTAAACCACTTAACTAATCATGCTTATAACATCATTAAGAACATATTACTCTAAAATCATCAAGAACAAGCATGATATCAAAGTAAGGCCTAGCGTTTCAAGAGATTTATACCTTCCTTGGAGTGTGTAAAGACCTTGCTAAGCTTTGCATAGTCCTTGTATACCCATAACCAAGCTTAGATCATCCTAGAAATCAAGAAAATCAAGAGTTGTTCTTGAAAATCACTATTCACCCTAGTCTTTGATGATTTTTTGAAAATGGAAAAAGTGGTGTTTGAGGCTAAGATTTCTAAGGTATCATTTTTATGAAATATAAGATCTATGTTAAAAATTTGGAGATCAAACAATGGTGGGAAGGTTGATTTTGGTTTTTGAATTAAGGCATTTAGCCGAATGGGGAAGAAAGGGAGAGATGTTGGTGTTCTTGCTTGGCTTGCTTGGAAATCTTGAATTATTGTGATGCTTGGAAAATATCTAAGTCATAAAGCTACTTTATCAAGGGTTATGTCATGGATGATGTCTTTGGAATGGACAAGTGTTGAATTCTTGTGGTTGGAGGAGATTAACTTGCTAAGTACTTAGTTAGCTTGCTAAGTATGCTAGTTACTCTTGTAACTACTTAGTTACTTGATCTCATCCACTTGCACATACTTGCATCTTGGTTCTCTGCTTGTTTCTTTGTCCGTTTATTGCTCAGTTCATTGATCGTTCGGACGAATAACTAAGTAGTTTCACCTCTAGGGTTTACCGGGAAATTTCTCGATATTCATAATACCTTCCCCAATCCTTAATATAATCCTCGTGATGACCATGTAGGATATTTAATCTCGATACGAACTTAATCCGTAATCTAGGATTCGTTCGCTTTATTGATTAATCTCGTTATAACGTTTTAGCGGTTTCTAGAACGCTTGTTTCACTGCCTCAGTGGTTTCCTACCTTCATTCTTAAATCAAATATAATAACATCCCAAAATATCAAATCCTCAAAGTTAATATCTCAATTCTTGGATTATAATAATATTTAATCCACTGCCCGGTCAAATATTATACCGAAAAAGAATTTGGAATTTCTGAATTCCGATCGTCTCTGCATTCACTTATTTCCTCCGCGTATTACTAATATGACTTCGAAACATCCATATCACGTCCCGTACATAGGGTGGCGTGAAAAGTTTTCCAACTTAAAAAATCACTATTCATCCACCAAATTACTATGCACGTACAGGAAACACTATGCACGTACGGGAAACACTATGCACGTACGGGAAATACTATGCACGTATGGGAAACACTATGCACGTACTCATTTCCCTTCAAGGATCCATTAGCTCCTTCCTGGATGGTAGATTATTCTTATCTAGGTCCGCAACCATCGAATTACTCTATTCTGACAATATACCAATGCATCAGGATCATTGTCCAAAGCAATATCCATTCATTACAATCATTGTTCTTTGAAACCACCATTCATTAGAGCTGGTGACCTTGTTGTCGGAATCATTGTTCCTCGTTTTATCCTTACTTAATAAAAAGTTTTAATTATATCCAAAATTTGGGGTTCTTACAGTCTCCCCTCCTAAAAAGGATTCCGTCCCGGAATCAGGTAGGAAGCAAAGAGTCGTTTGCCTGTCGTTCCCTTTTTAGCTTCCCGGTCAATTCTTAGTCGTTCTACCCTTCCTCAGCACATCTTCTAGTGCTACAATCCATACTGTATCCTTTTTTCCATCAACGTTGCTACTTTTCGTACAACTCACTATCCGGGTTATACTCTTACTCAGTCTTATCCTTATTGATACCTGCAGTAACATTGGTATCACTATCACCCTACGAATTCGGAGGTAACCTCGCTCGTACTGTGCATTTCCTGATTGCTTTAATCTTCGCAATCTCGATCAATATAGAGAAGTGAAAAGATTGATTGAGAGATCACTATGATCAATTGAACATTTGTTATATTGCATAGTTAGTACAGAAGGGGGCCAGCCTTTAGTACTTGACAAGCAATTAAACAAGTCATGGCATTCCACTTAGACTTCTATCACATAGACAGATAGTCACGTAGCAGTACCTCCCCTCCTAAAAGGGTTGTTCTTCTCAATTCATAAAGAAGATGAATAAGAGAGAAGAAGAGAAAAGAGTTCTAAAGGATTATAGAAAGCTTTCATGATTGTAGAATATCATACTCAGAATATACCTCTGAACTATAGAGGTTTATCAAAGAAGAAATTAATCATAATTATATCCAATACTATTTGATCGCAATCTCACGTGTCAACATATCTTGCTGCTTTTTCCATTATTCTATGGACAAATACTCTTGTTCATTCTTAGCGATACTCACATTCGGGAAATCCTTCAACCTTTCAGGTTAAATCTTAGATTTCTCACTTGACATCATTATTACTGACATCCCATATCATGTTACTAGCTTTTTCATAACTATAATATTGACACTATCAGGTTGTCATCCTGAGAATTCATTAGAAAACCCATTCATAACATTCCTTGCTGCTCATTCCATAGTTGCTTTCCCAGCCTTTTCTTTATCAATCACATCCTTCTTATTATATGATTCTTACTCATTTCTATTATTTACTTTCACCTTCACCTCTTTATTGAGACACCTTTTTGCACTTGGTACCTCTTTATCGGTATTCCGTCACATTTATTCTATAATCATCACGTTATTCCAATTTAAACTTTCCGAAATGAATCTGGCCCGATCCCTTTAACTTAGATTCATATAATCTACTTCTGCCAACCTTGTTTCTCATCACTTGTTCTTTTCTATCCGTGGTTTTCTACAGGTTGTCTTTCATAAGTCAGACCAGGTCGTATATCTACCGGCTCATGCTCTTATCATCTATCGAGCATCTGCAGTTTACTGGCGTAGCCTGGCCACATGAAAACCCGTTATGACCGTGCTATAAGTTTTGGGGGTAAGGCTGGCTCGAATACCGCCGTCCGAACACTTTTAAACTCTCAGGTGGCCCAATAAGTCTCGGGCTCAACCGCCCTTCCCTCCAAGTCTCATTAATTCTTTCTACGGGAATACGTTTAGCATCAAGAATTATCAACCTCATATTCTCTATCTTGTTTGTGCAGAAGTACACTAACACAAACTTGCTTGTCATTCATCAACATGCCATTTAGCTTATCAATAGCAACACTTTCTTTATCTTTACGTTGTCATCTACTTTCTTAGAAGAATCACCATTGCTTGTTGTTTACGTAGTACGTTAATAGCTAACCCTACGGGTTTCAAATCTCTTAGGGAGACAAAGTAATCATTATTCCTTATCCATAAGGAACACTTCCTGAACTTGATGTAGATATAACATGAAGCAGATAGAATTGCAGAAGAGTTTCAAGCATCGCAGCTAGGTCCAGTTGATGAAACTATCACTTATGCATCTTCCATAAAAGACTGGAAACTTAACGGTTTACTTCATCAATTTTGTACCATGGTCCTGGTTTGCCTCAAAACGGGGCCTTCTAAGGTACGTAATATGCTTAAGACTCCATCAGGAATCGAATCTTTACTTAAACTATTATTACTGTCAATTCTTGCACAGTCATCAGAAGGAATGTAAATTCCTCCATTCCGATATGACCTTCAAGGTCCTTCCAAATATCATTCTGTTTCTTCGGTATGAACATTTGTAATTATTCCTTTATACTTAGATTGTCGGCCACCTCATTGGCCTTTCTTGATGATAATGATTTCTTGTAACCCATGTTTTCTGGGTACATTCCAACTCAAGTTTTTCTACCTCATTCCCATCACTGTTGGGTTAAAGCATTCTCCCTTAAGCTCTGCTGAAGATGAAAATATAACTATCAGTCATTTCCATAAGTCATTGCTTCCACCTACCCGTGGGAACTTTATCACGTTTATTCCCAATCCTACTTAGGATACTTCTTTTCTTAGTTCTTTCTTTATCTTAGGATAATCTCAACCTTTATAGGTTCAACCCATACTTCCTCAGGGTTTCATACATGCCTCATCTGGCATTATTGTTACGATGTCATACATTCCTTACCAAACTTCCATTTTGAAGTTCGGATTATTACCTTTTTCCTTGTAAGGTTTCATAGGCCATCCTTATCATTCCTCCGGTATTTTCTGGGTACCGGGTATATCAAAATGTCATTGATCCATACTCTAATAATTCTATCTATGTTCTTTCCAGAACTCTTTTTAATAATCCTTACCGGTCATTGTTGCCTTAGCAAGTCCAGCTCATATCATCTGAAGTCATAAAGTCGTTATTACGGTTAATGCCACCCCTTGTGCATTCCCCAGGGTTTGTCTTAATTTATGGATATCCTATCCTTAATTCAACTGCCAAGGAATTCTTGCATCTTATAATTGGCAATCAGATCATGTATCCTTAATAAAGGTCTCTTTTCAATCATTCTCATTTGATAATCGATCGGTGGTTTAATGCCACCCTCTTCTTTCAGATAGTTGTCAGCCTATTTGGCCTTCCAAAAAGGCAACGTATGCCTATCTCCTCTCTTACCGAACTTGTTAATGGTAGCAAGGATGTTCTGGAAGATATTGGTCGAGTTCAACGTGAATCTCTTAGTGCTTATCGTTCTTCGCAAAGGTACTTGCCTCAGACAAAATTCCTACATCATACTGTTCAATTTCTGACCTTTTCTATACCCTCTTCATATACCTTCATTGTTTACTTTCCTCCGTCATAATATATTCATGGTATTCATGATACCCTAACATCATACATCTCAAGTCACTATACTTCCATTTTACTCGAAATCTTGGACAACCATATACACATGAGTCACTTCAGTACGGGTGACCCCATCCCAAAAAGGTCTAGTGAATTCCCAATCAAAACATGGGTTGTTCAGCAGAAGATTCCTACGATCTCATTAATGTTTCCTTTATATCAGAAGCCCTTGCAGTCGGTGCTTTCTTAGAAGCAACCCTGCTTTGTCCTTTCATTGCTGGTCTAGTCACTCGATAATCCTTTGTGACTTGGCCTCAACTGGCCACACTAAAATAAAAATATATGATTTTAGGGGTTGGCTAATAGCATTACTTTTCTAGCAATTGCCGGCATAGTGCCTTCTTCTTTGATACCTTTCTACCTTTCCAAAACTTTACTCCATATAAGTCTTAATCGACTACTCGGCACCGTCTCCGGTCACCTTTCCTCCACTTTTATCTTTTCAACTATTCTTATCAATCCCGCGTGCCACGCAAGCTTACCATTCCTGGCATAACAGCCTTTTCACTTAAGTCAATCCCGGAGTTTCTCCGTTCGGCTAGTTTCTTACTTACATTTCCTGTTTTCGTCCAATCTCACTTCATCATTTTATCACTACCGTCGATTGTAATGCTCAGGGTCCGTTTACTAACCTATTTTACAGCATCCTTACCCAAATCACAGGGTTTGCTCCAGTTTCTACTCTCTTCCATGACATTCTCTGATAATCAGAAAGACAAGGTTTGCCAAAATTCACCGAATTCCTTTCCAGACTCAGGGAAATTTTGATCAATCTACCCACCCACTGGTAACATTAAGGAGACCAGTTTCGAAACCTGAAGAATAGTTCTATGAACCTCCAAGCAGGTGGAATCATAAGCAGTCATAGTTAACGAAATAATTATCATCAGATTGGAAGTTTACCCACTGGAGAGGAATCAATTATATCCATCCCTTAGAAGGGAATCAACCGTTTCAAACTGAAACCTGTCACAATATCCTGATACCTATACGTCCTGATATTCAATACTACCAAATGTCGGTCTACCTAACCCTTTATGCGAAGCGTCGTTGGAAGCACAAAGTCTCCTTTTTCCATTAAGCAATGCCAGCTCTTGGTCATTACCAATTTCACCTTTTAGCTCCAGGAAGATTTTCTCACATTTTTCTCTTTAACTGCTGATCGTATTACTTGATCTATTATAATTCCGCATCGGAATAAACTTAAGGTACTACTATAATCCATTCAAAGAGAAGAAGGAATTTAATATTCCTCTGAATCACATGCATCTAACGTTTCTGGTTCATCATTTAACTGAGTTGAATTAACTCTATACTCAGTCTCTGGCAGTAGTCTCATTACGAGTTCATCTTGACTCACTGGTCTTATCTTCCGGTAGGTTCTGAGATCATTGTCTTGCTTACTACTTCCTTATATAATTTTACCCAATCATGCTGTCACTTCCCAATGTCTTTACTTTCTACTGATTCATTCATGAACATTTCCCTGAATAAAACCACCTCATTAACCTCACTTTGGTTTCGTAAATTATAACCTATGACATCTGCCTTCTCGTGGCAAATTATTACTGACAATATTCATACTGATTCATTTATCAAATGATATGGCACTTACTGCCTCATTCTCAAATATTCCTAGGGACTCTGCTCCTCGTCCTATATCGCTGTCTTTGATAATCATACATCCCTCTAGCTCTTTTTTTGTTAAGATGAAAATCTCTAAGGATTCTCATCTATTTCCGTATAAGATCTCAAGTAATTCTTCCAATCCTTCTTTCTTGCTGGTACTACATCTGGTAGTCCGGCTATGAATTCAACATGCATCTTCAGATCTCTTAATAATATCTCGGTTCTTTATACTCACTTTTCTGAGCACCATATCTTAATCATCACAGTCATTCTGGCTGCGACCCTCATTACCCAAGGGTAAGTTCCTTATCCTAACAGGATTTTCCTTATCTGCTGGAACCTCTTCCGGGTCTCCAGTAAGGTACTCCATCGAATTACCCGCTGATCTTCAGCATATAAAGCGTCCTCGCACTGTTGCTCGTATGCCTCAAGGTCTGTCGCCTTACTCGTCGATACGATATCGAGCTAAGTTACTATCATTATACTTACGAGTTCCCATAAGGGTTTTATATGTCATCACTACATTAAGTAGTCCGACTATGAACTTGGCAAGAGTTCTTATTATCTTATTGAATTTATTGTTTTAACGTCACCTCATCTCTGGGGTTTATAACGTACGCTCTGATACCACTTCTGTAATACCCCCAGATCCGGGGTCCGGGATCCGGTGTTTACGGTTTCCAATTCTGTCCACAACAATTGAACTTTCCTTAACATAAAATAAATTACGTCTCTATAACCCAACACAACAATATAAAACACACCCGTTATAGTCCCAGAGATGAAATCAGAGTAACAATAAAATTTTTATTAATCACATTATGAGTTCTTACAATCCAAAAGAATTTCAATATAAATACATACTCTTTGCCATCCATTTACATAAGTCATACTAGACCATATTCTTGGTACTGGAAGAATAAATATATCCTACCAATAGCTTCTTCTTCAGCTCTGGTAGTCTCATCGTCCTCGCCCGCGTCGAGTGCGCCTTGTGCGAGTCATCTGGTCTAGCTGTTGTTGTGATATAATAATAAAGCAAGGGTGAGCAATAGCCCACCAACAATAATATATAACTGAACGATAATGTATAACAGTTCAAAAGTATCTTTCAAACCATATGCCATGCATTTACGGAAATGATGCCAGTATAATATGAACGATGAAGTTACAAGGTAACTTAAAGTATTTGTTTGTAGAAATATCTGCTACATCAAAAGTAAGCGTGATATTCTCATTGTCATTAAAAGAGGAACTTGCATGAAAAGATTGCAATTCCAGTTATGAACACTTTTCCAGCTCTGCCAACAGTAATCATGTTGCAGGAAATAAATAAGTTTGGATGATGAACCAATGATGGAGTATTCACCGCGCCCGCTGTTCCAATCTTGATGATCAGTCGAGATCGTACAGCTCAATTTAGATTTACTACCGGTAGAAGGAAGAACTGACGGCTTTACTTGTCTACCGCCTTACTAGCTCTCCCCGGCCAACGGTTGGGCCAAAGGGGATGGACCGGCGCTACTCGGCCTCTTACACGACTCCTAGTTCAAATAGAATTCATGATTCTAAATGTAACGTTCGTCCCCCTTTCCCCAAGTATAATACTTGTTGATAAGACTCTACAAGGTAGTCATATCTAGTTGGAAAGGAAAATTCACAAATAACTTCCAAGCTGTGGCTTGGTATCGAATATCAACTTGTTCCAACAATCTTACCCCTCGAAAGATGAGAAGGTAAACAACGACTTAATAATTCAACCGCACCCGAGTTGCGAGTGAAGAGAATACTTTATGACCGGGAAGTCGACAAGATAAATAACATTTTCCAAGTAAGGTTCCCTTATTATTAGGGAGATAGACTCAAAGAAGAATGATGTCTGAGAACCTTTCTTGACATAAGATTAATAATAATATAACTCCGAAATATTTTCTGTAATAATCGAAGAAGATAAACCTTATCGAGGTTATTCTAAGTATGGAATAAATATTCAGAGAATATTTATTGAATTAAAATATTTTACGGAATATGTAACACCCCCAGATCCGGTGTCCGGGATCCGGTGGTTACGGTTTCCAATTCTGTCCACAACAATTGAACTTTCCTTAACATAAAATAAATTACGTCTCTATGACCCAACACCACAATATAAAACACACCCGTTATAGTCCCAGAGATGAAATCAGATTAACAATCAAATTTTTAATAATCACATTATGAGTTCTTACAATCCAAAAGAATTTCAATATAAATACATACTCTTTGCCATCCATTTACATAAGTCATACTGGACCATATTCTTGGTACTGAAAGAAAAAATATATCCTACCAATAGCTTCTTCTTCAGCTCTGGTAGTCTCATCGTCCTCACCCGCGTCGAGTGCGCCTTGTGCGAGTCATCTGGTATAGCTGTTGTTGTGATATAATAATAAAGCAAGGGTGAGCAATAGCCCACCAACAATAATATATAACTGAACGATAATATATAACAGTTCAGAAGTATCTTTTAAACCATATGCCATGCATTTACGGAAATGATGCCAGTATAATATGAACGATGAAGTTACAAGGTAACTTAAAGTATTTGTTTGTAGAAATATCTGCTACATCAAAAGTAAGCGTGATATTCTCATTGTCATTAAAAAGAGGAACTTGCATGAAAAGATTGCAATTCCAGTTAAGAACACTTTTCCAGCTCTGCCAACAGTAATCATGTTGCAGGAAATAAATAAGTTTGGATGATGAACCAATGATGGAGTATTCACCGCACCCGCTGTTCCAATCTTGATGATCAGTCGAGATCGTACAGCTCAATTTAGATTTACTACCGGTAGAAGGAAGAACTGACGGCTTTACTTGTATACCACCTTACTAGCTCTCCCCGGCCAACGGTTGGGCCAAAGGGGATGGACCGGCGCTACTCGACCTCTTACACGACTCCTAGTTCAAATAGAATTCATGATTCTGAATGTAACGTTCGTCCCCCTTTCCCCAAGTATAATACTTGTTGATAAGACTCCACAAAGTAGTCGAATCTAGTTGGAAAGGAAAATTTACCAATAACTCCCAAGCTATTACTTGGTAACTGATATCAACTTGTTCCAACATCTTACCCCTCGAAAGATGAGAAGGTAAACAATGACTTAATAAGTCAATAGCATCCGAGTTGCGAGTGGAGAGAATACTTTATGACCGGGAAGTCGACAAGATAAATAACATTTTCCAAGTAAGGTTCCCTTATTATTAGAGAGGTAGACTCAAAGAAGAATGATGTCTGAGAACCTTTCTTGATATAAGATTAATAATAATATGACTCCGAAATATTTTTCGTAATAATCGAAGAAGATAAACCTTATCGAGGTTATTCTAAGTAAATTAAAATATTTTACAGAATATTTAGGAATATGAAAGAATATCTTTAATCAGAGTATTTCCCAAATAATCCTTGAAGAAATATCGAGAGAATATTTATTGCATAATTAAATATTCAAATGAATATTCAAAATAATATTCATTAATTAATAAGACCTGAAAGGAATATTTAAAATATTTAAAATAATATTCGATGATTAAATAGAACCCTGGATCAATATTCAAAATAATATTCATAATTAATTAGGAATTTAAATGAATATTGAAAAAGTAATATTCATTTAATGAATAATATTCTAAATGAATATAAAGTAATATTCATTTAGTAATCCAAGCTTTAGAGGAATATTCGAGATAAGACTCGATAAATAAATCAAGCTTCAGATGAACATTAAAATAATATTCGTCTGGTAATTACTATCTTAAATGAATATTAAAAAGTAATATTCATTTAATGAATAAATATTCTAAATGAATATCAAAATAATATTCATTTAGTAGTCCAACCTTTAGAAGAATATTCGAAATAATAATCGATAAATAATTCGACTCTGAATGAATATTAAAAATATTATTCGTCGAATAGTTACGTTCAAATAATTATTTGAAGTAAGGATCCTTAAATAAATAATCTCGAACGAATATTCAAATAATATTCGTCGCCCGAATAATGGAAAATATTTACTTAAATATTTTCCTCCGAGGTAATCTCGATATGTCAAGAAATATTGACTCCCGGTCTATATTTGATGAATAAGATGTATACGCCCTTCTATGAGGGTCTTACAATAACCGGCTTATAATTGATACGTTAGCTATCTAATTTATAAGCCAATAAACAATCAGGAAACAAGCATAACGATATAACTGGAAAGTAGGCATGCATGCTATGGCATATGTATAACGGAAAACATATATATATTCAATCACAACAACAGCCTAGAAGAAGGGAATTGAAACTTGCCTGGTAGTCGAGTACGATAAGGGGTAGTGGTAGCGGGTCCCGGGTCAGCTTGGTGATCTATAAATAGCCAAGGCATTCGGGATTAATCACTTAACATCTTAAAAGTTAAGTTATACTTAAATCGAAACACGTTCTCGAGTTATCTCGTTATACCCCTTTTAGTGGATTCCTTTTATCATCGATCCGACCCGACATTTGTTCGTTAATACGACATGTCATTGTACTTACACTTGGGACATACTTAATTCATACAAGTTCTAAAGTCGATCGTTACAAATCAATATTATGCTCCGAGTTTTATCGCCCGTTTTCTAAGTGTTTTACTGAAGTTATAATCAAGCGGGTTTTTAGGGGTTCGATCGCGATTAACTTTGATTCGAACATTTTTATAAAATCGGAAAACGATCCGTTTCACATGAGGTTTTCTCTCACACCTTCCTTTTTACCTCTAGTATTTAATTACCAAGATTCGCCACTGACTGACGTATTTTACGAGGGTTCAATTTTAATAACGAACTCGTACTTACGGTTTCGAACGTCTTTTAGTGAATCGGCCATAATTCCTAAACCGTAAGTCCGTTTCACATGATCTTTATATCAAAACGAAGCTTATAACATGATCTATCTTGCCATGGCAGAACATGATACTGGACAGTGAATTATGGCTACTGTCAAGCACGGTTTCTTAAGGTTAACAAAAATCGGTCATTACGACGGCTATAAATCGGACGTTCCATAAATCGTAATCAACAACCCAAGCCACACCGGGCATACCAATCATCTTACATTCATAATACTAATCTCATAAGTCCAGGAACATCATATTATATCATCATATTCATCACATCTCTTAAATCAAACAAACTAACTACATAATCATGTAAACATGCTTATAACAACATTATCACCAAAACTTATCCAAAACTCCATTAAAACTCAAATCAAAGACTAGGGTTCTTGAAGTTTATACCTTCCTTGGAGTATGTTCTAGCCTCACTAAGCTTTGTATGATCCTTGAGTGGCCTTAAGCTAGCTAAATCAACCATAAAAATCAAAGAAAAACAAGATTAGTTCTTGAAGAACACTATTCACCCTCCTTGTAAATGATTTATTTGAAAATGGAAACAAAGGAGTTTGGACTTGAAATTTCTAGGAGATTAGTTTCTTGAAATATAGAACTCACCTTAAAAATTACAAGATCAAATGATGGTTGGAAGAGGGTTTTTGATTCTTGAATTTTAAGAAAAGCCGAATGGCTTCTTGGAAGAGAAAGAATTGCTTGGTTGATTTGTTTTGATAATAATGCAATAAAGTGACTTTGCTTAGATAATATCTCATCCTAAAGCCACTTTAATAAAGTGATGATGCAAGGGGTGATGTCTTTGGATGAGTATGTGTTGTTGTTTAAGTGGTGGAATGGTAAAGAGATGCTAAGTACTAGTTGATTTTTCTAATGGTGCTAGTTAGTAATGCAACTAGCTTGGTTCCATTGATCTTATCTAGCATAAAGTGATTATGTCACCTTCCACTATCTCATCACACCTCTTAGTCCTCTGCTTGTTTCTTTGTCCGTTTGTTGCTCAATTCATTGATCGTTCGGACGAATAACTAAGTAGTTTCACCTCTAGGGTTTACCGGGAAATTTCTCGATATTCATAATACCTTCCCCAATCCTTAATATAATCCTCGTGATGACCATGTAGGATATTTAATCTCGATACGAACTTAATCCGTAATCTAGGATTCGTTCGCTTTATTGATTAATCTCGTTATAACGTTTTAGCGGTTTCTAGAACGCTTGTTTCACTACCTCAGTGGTTTCCTACCTTCATTCTTAAATCAAATATAATAACATCCCAAAATATCAAATCCTCAAAGTTAATATCTCAATTCTTGGATTATAATAATATTTAATCCACTGTCCGGTCAAATATTATACCGAAAAAGAATTTGGAATTTCTGAATTCCGATCGTCTCTGCATTCACTTATTTCCTCCGCGTATTACTAATATGACTTCGAAACATCCATATCACGTCCCGTACATAGGGTGGCGTGAAAAGTTTTCCAACTTACAAAATCACTATTCATCCACCAAATTACTATGCACGTACAGGAAACACTATGCACGTACGGGAAACACTATGCACGTACGGGAAATACTATGCATGTATGGGAAACACTATGCACGTACGGGAAACACTATGCACATACGGGAAATACTATGCATGTATGGGAAACACTATGCACGTACGGGTAACACTATGCACGTACGGGAAACACTATGCACGTACTCATTTCCCTTCAAGGATCCATTAGCTCCTTCCTGGATGGTAGATTATTCTTATCTAGGTCCTCAAGCATCGAATTACTCTATTCTGACAATATACCAATGCATCAGGATCATTGTCCAAAGCAATATCCATTCATTACAATCATTGTTCTTTGAAACCACCATTCATTAGAGCTGGTGACCTTGTTGTCGGAATCATTGTTCCTCATTTTATCATTACTTAATAAAAAGTTTTAATTATATCCAAAATTTGGGGTTCTTACAGTCTCCCCTCCTTAAAAGGATTCCGTCCCGGAATCAGGTAGGAAGCAAAGAGTCGTTTGCCTGTTGTTCACTTTTTAGCTTCCCGGTCAATTGTTAGTCATTCTACCCTTCCTCAGCACATCTTCTAGTGCTACAATCCATACTGTATCCTTTTTCCATCAACGTTACTACTTTTCGTACAACTCACTATCCGAGTTATACTCTTACTCAGTCTTATCCTTATTGATACCTGCAGTAACATTGGTATCACTATCACCCTACGAATTCGGAGGTAACCTCGCTCGTACTATGCATTTCCTGATCGCTTTAATCTTCGCAATCTCGATCAATATAGAGAAGTGGAAAGATTTATTGAGAGATCACTATGATCAATTGAACATTTGTTATATTGCATAGTTAGTACAGAAGGGGGCCAGCCTTTAGTACTTGACAAGCAATTAAACAAGTTATGGTATTCCACTTAGACTTCTATCACATAGACAGATAGTCACGTAGCAGTACCTCCCCTCCTAAAAGGATTGTTCTTCTCAATTCATAAGGAAGATGAATAAGAGAGAAGAAGAGAAAAGAGTTCTAAAGGATTATAGAAAGCTTTCATGATTGTAGAATATCGTACTCAGATTTACCTCTGAACTATAGAGGTTTATCAAAGAAGAAAATTAATCATAATTATATCCAATACTATTTGATCGCAATCTCACGTGTCAACATATCTTGCTGCTTTGTCCATTATTCTATGGACAAATACTCTTGTTCAATCTTAGCGATACTCACATTCGGGAAATCCTTCAACCTTTCAGGTTAAATCTTAGATTTCTCACTTGACATCATTATTACTGACATCCCATATCATGTTACTAGCTTTTTCATAACTATAATATTGGCACTATCAGGTTGTCATCCTGAGAATTCATTAGAAAACCCATTCATAACATTCCTTGCTTCTCATTCCATAGTTGCTTTCCCAGCCTTTTCTTTATCAATCACATCCTTCTTATTATCTGATTCTTACTCATTTCTATTATTTACTTTCACCTTCACCTCTTTATTGAAACACCTTTTTGCACTTGGTACCCCCTTATCGGTATTCCGTCACATTTATTCTATAATCATCACGTTATTCCAATTTAAACTTTCCGAAATGAATCTGGCCCGATCCCTTTTTCTTAGATTCAAATAATCTACTTCTGCCAACCTTGTTTCTCATCACTTGTTCTTTTCTATCCGTGGTTTTCCACAGGTTGTCTTTCGTAAGTCAGACCAGGTCGTATATCTACCGGCTCATGCTCTTATCATCTATCGAGCATCTGCATTTTACTAGCGTAGCCTGTCCACATGAAAACCCGTTATGACCGTGCTATAAGTTTTGGGGTTAAGGCTGGCTGGAATACCGCCGTCCGAACACTTTTAAACTCTCAGGTGGCCCAATAAGTCTCGGGCTCAACCGCCCTTTCCTCCAAGTCTCATTAATTCTTTCCATGGGAATATCTTTAACATCATGAATTACCAACCTCATATTCTCTATCTTGTTTGCGCAGAAGTACACTAACATAAACTTGTTTGTCATTCATCAACATGCCATTTAGTTAATCAATGGCAGCACTTTCTTTATCTTTACATTGTCATCTACTTTCTTAGAAGAATCACCATCGCTTGTTGTTTACGTAGTGCATTAATAGCTAATCCTACGGGTTTCAAATCCTTTAGAGAGACAAAGTAATCACTATTCCTTATCCATAAAGAACACTTCCTGAACTTGATGTAGATATTACATGAAGTAGATACAATTGCAGAAGAGTTTCAAGCATCGCAGCTATGTCAGGTTGATGAAACTATCACTCATGCAGCTTCCATAAAAGACTGGAAACTTAACGGTTTACTTCATTAATTTTGTATCATGGTCCTGGTCTGCCTCAAAACGGGACCTTCTAAGGTACGTAATATGCTTAAGACTCCATCAGGAATCGAATCTTTACTTAAACTATTATTACCTTCGATTCTTGCACAATCATCAAAAGGAATGTAACTTCCTCCACTCCAATATGACCTTCAAGGTCTTTCCAAATATCATTTTGTTTCTTCGGTATTAACATTTGTAATTATTCCTTTATACTTAGATTGTCGGCCACCTCATTGGCCTTTCCTGATAATAATAATTTCTGGTAATCCTTGTTCTCTGGATATATTCCAATTCAAACATTTCTACCTCATTCCCATCATTGTTGGGTGAAAGCATTCTCCCTTAAGCTCTGCTGATGGAGAAAAAATATATTTATCAGTCTTTCTCCATAAGTCATTGCTTCCACCTACCCGTGGGAACTTTATCACGTTTATTCCCAATCCTACTTAGGATACTTCTTTTCTTAGTTCTTTCCTTATCTTAGGATAATCTCAACCTTTATAGGTTCAATCCATACTTCCTCAGGGTTTCATACATGCCTCATCTGGCATTATTGTTACTATATCATACATTCCTTACCAAACTTCCATTTTAAAGTTCGGAATATTACCTTTTTCCTTGTAAGGTTTCATAGGTCATACTCATCCTTCCTCCTGTATTTTCTGGGAATAGAGTATATCAAAACGTCATTGATCAATACTCTAGTAATTCTATCTATGTTCTTTCCAGAACTCTTTTTAATAATCCTTACCGGTCATTGTTGCCTTAGCAAGTCCAACTCATATCATCTGAAGTCATAATGTCGTTATTAGGGTTAATGCCACCCCTTATGCATTCCCCAGGGTTTGTCTTAATTTATGGATATCCTATCCTTAATTCAACTGCCAAGGAATTCTTGCATCTTATAATTGGCAATCAGATCATGTATCCTTAATAAAGGTCTCTTTTCAATCATTCTCATTTGAAAATCGATCGGTGGCTTAATGCCACCCTCTTCTTTCAGATAGTTGTCAGCCTATTTGGCCTTCCAAAAGGCAACGTATGCCTATCTGCTCTCTTACAGAACTTGGTAATGGTAGCAAGGATGTTTTGGAAGATATTGGTCGAGTTCAACGTGAATCTCTTAGTACTTATCGTTCTTCTCAAATGTACTTGCCTTAGACAAAATTTCTACAGCATACTGATCCATCTCTGACCATTTCCATACTCTCTTCATAAACCTTCGTTGTTTACTTTCCTTAGTCATAATATATTCATGGTATTTATAATACCCTAACATCAAACATCTCAAGTCATTATACTTCTATTTTTACTCGTAATCTTGGATAATCATATATACATGAATCACTTTAGTACGGGTGACCCTATACAAAAAAAAATCTAGCAAATTCCCAATCAAAACATGGGTTGCAAAGGGTTCAGTAGAAGATTCCTACGATCTCATTAATGTTTCCTTTATATCAGAAGCCCTTGCAGTCGGTGCTTTCTTAGAAGCAACCCTGCTTTGTCCTTTCATTGCTGGTCTAGTCACTTGATAATCCTTTGTGACTTGGCCTCAACTGGCCACACTAAAATAAAATATATGATTTTAGGGGTTTGGCTAATCGCATTACTTTTCTAGCAATTGCCGGCATAGTGCCATTTTCTTTGATACCTTTCTACCTTTCCAAAACTTTACTTCATATAAGTCTTAATCGACTACTCAGCACCATCTCCAGTCACCTTTCCTCTACTTTTATCTCTTCAACTATTCTTATCAATCCCACGTGCCACGCAAGCTTACCATTCCTGGCATAACAGCCTTTTCACTTAAGTCAATCCCGGAGTTTCTCAGTCCGGCGGGTTTCTTACTTAAATTTCCTGTTTTCGTCCAATCTCACTTCATCATTTTATCTCTACCATCGATTGTAATATTCAGGGTCCGTCTACTAACCCATATGACAGCAACCTTACCCAATCCACAGGGTTCGCTCCAGTTTCCATTCCTTTTAATGATGTTCTCTGATAATCAGAAAGACAAGGTTTGCCAAAATTCGTTGAAGTTCTTTCCAGAATCAGGGAAATTTTGGTCAATCTATCCACCTACTGGTAACATTAAGGAGACCAGTTTAGAAACCTGAAGAATAATTCTATGAACCCCCAAGCAGGTAGAACCATAAGCAGTCATAATTAACGAAATAATCGTCATCAGGTTGGAAGTTTAACCACTGGAGAGGAACCAATTATATACATCCCTTAGAAGGGAATTAACAGTTTTAAACTGAAACTTGTCACAACGTCCTGATACCTATACGTCCTGATATTCAATATTACCAAATGTCATTCTACCTGACTACCAGTCTCAGAAGGAACATTACCGTCGGAGTTGGTTTTTCCACAAAAATTGGCACTACTAAGGCCATCCGAACCTGGTGAACCATGCTGTCCTAATGCATCCGCAAGTACCTTGTCGTGCTGCGCAAGCACACATCCTAATCTTTTATGCGAAGCGTCGTCGGAAGCACAAAGTCTCCCTTTTTCCATTAAACAATGCCAACTCTTGGGCATTACCGATTTCATCTTTTAGCTCCAGGAAGATTTTCTCACATTTTTCTCTTTAACTGCTGATCGTATTACTTGATCCGTTATAATTCCGCATCGGAGTAAACTTACGGTAACTACTATAATCCATTCAAAGAAAAGAAAGAATTTAATATTCCTCTGAGTCACATGCATCTAACGTTTCTGGTTCATCATTTCACTGAGTTAAATTAACCCTATACTTAGTCTCTGACAATAGTCTCATTACGAGTTCATCTTGACTCACTGGTCTTATCTTCTGGTAGGTTCTGAGATCATTGTCTTGCTTACTACTTCCTTATATAACTTTATCCAATCATGCTATCACTTCCCAATGTTTTCACTTTCTAACTGATTCATTCATAAAATGGACATTTTCCTGAATAAAACAACTTCATCAACCTCAATTTGGTTCCATAAATTACAACCTATGACATCTGCCTTCTCATGGCGAATTATTACTGACAATATTCATACTTATTCATTTATCAAATAATATGGCACTTACTGCCTCTTCTCAACTATTCCTAGGGACTCTGCTCCTCGCCTTATATCGATGCCTTTGATAATCATACATCCTTCTTGCACTCTTTTCGTTAATATGAAAGTCTCTAATGATTCTCATCTATTCCCGTATAAGATCTCAAGTAATTCTTCCAATCCGTCTTACTTGCTGGTACTACCTTCAGTAGTCCAGCCACGAATCCAACATGAATCTTCAGTTCTCTTGCTAATAACTTAGTTCTTTATGCCCACTTTTCTGAGCACTATACCTTAATCATCTCAGTCTTTCTAGCTACAACCCTCATTCCTCGAGGGTAAGCTCCTTATCCTAACAGGATTTTCCTTATCTGCTGGAACCTCTTCCGGGTCTCCAGTAGGGTACTCTATTGAATTTACCCGCTGATCTTCAGCATATAATAAAGCATCATTGCGCTGCTGCTCGTATGCCTCAAGGTCTGTTGCCTTACTTGTCGATGCGATATCGAGCTAAGTTACTATCATGATACTTAATAGTTCCCATAAGGGTTTTATAGGTCATCACTACATTAAGTAGTCCGACTATGAACTTGGCAAGAGTTCTTATTATATTATTGAATTTATTATTATATAACGTCGCCTCATCTCTGGGGTTTATAACGTACGCTCTGATACCACTTCTGTAACACCCCCAGATCCGGGATCCGGTGGTTACGGTTTCCAATTCTGTCCACAACAATTGAACTTTCCTTAACATAAAATAAATTACGTCTCTATGACCCAACACCACAATATAAAACACACCCGTTATAGTCCCAGAGATGAAATAAGAGTAACAATCAAATTTTTAATAATCACATTATGAGTTCTTACAATCCAAAAGAATTTCAATATAAATACATACTCTTTGCCATCCATTTACATAAGTCATACTGGACCATATTCTTGGTACTGAAAGAATAAATATATCCTACCAATAGCTTCTTCTTCAGCTCTGGTAGTCTCATCGTCCTCGCCCGCGTCGAGTGCGCCTTGTGCGAGTCATCTGGTCTAGCTGTTGTTGTGATATAATAATAAAGCAAGGGTGAGCAATAGCCCACCAACAATTATATATAACTGAACGATAATATATAACAGTTCAAAAGTATCTTTTAAACCATATGCCATGCATTTACGGAAATGATGCCAGTATAATATGAACGATGAAGTTACAAGGTAACTTAAAGTATTTGTTTGTAGAAATATCTGCTACATCAAAAGTAAGCGTGATATTCTCATTATCATTAAAAAGAGGAACTTGCATGAAAAGATTGCAATTCCAGTTTAGAACACTTTTCCAGCTCTGCCAACAGTAATCATGTTGCAGGAAATAAATAAGTTTGGATGATGAACCAATGATGGAGTATTCACCGCGCCCGCTGTTCCAATCTTGATGATCAGTCGAGATCGTACAGCTCAATTTAGATTTACTACCGGTAGAAGGAAGAACTGACGGCTTTACTTGTATACCGCCTTACTAGCTCTCCCCGGCCAACGGTTGGGCCAAAGGGGATGGACCGGCGCTACTCGACCTCTTACACCACTCCTAGTTCAAATAGAATTCATGATTCTGAATGTAACGTTCGTCCCCCTTTCCCCAAGTATAATACTTGTTGATAAGACTCCACAAAGTAGTCGAATCTAGTTGGAAAGGAAAATTTACCAATAACTCCCAAGCTATTACTTGGTAACTGATATCAACTTGTTCCAACATCTTACCCCTCGAAAGATGAGAAGGTAAACAATGACTTAATAAGTCAATAGCATCCGAGTTGCGAGTGGAGAGAATACTTTATGACCGGGAAGTTGACAAGATAAATAACATTTTCCAAGTAAGGTTCCCTTATTATTAGAGAGGTAGACTCAAAGAAGAATGATGTCTGAGAACCTTTCTTGATATAAGATTAATAATAATATGACTCCGAAATATTTTTCGTAATAATCGAAGAAGATAAACCTTATCGAGGTTATTCTAAGTATGGAATAAATATTCAGAGAATATTTATTGAATTAAAATATTTTACAGAATATTTAGGAATATGAAAGAATATCTTTAATCAGAGTATTTCCCAAATAATCCTTGAAGAAATATCGAGAGAATATTTATTGCATAATTAAATATTCAAAATAATATTCATTAATTAATAAGACCTGAAAGGAATATTTAAAATATTTAAAATAATATTCGATGATTAAATAGAACCCTGGATGAATATTCAAAATAATATTCATAATTAATTAGGAATTTAAATGAATATTGAAAAAGTAATATTCATTTAATGAATAATATTCTAAATGAATATCAAGTAATATTCATTTAGTAATCCAAGCTTTAAAGGAATATTCGAGATAAGACTCGATAAATAAATCAAGCTTCAGATGAACATTAAAATAATATTCGTCAGGTAATTACTATCTTAAATGAATATTAAAATGTAATATTCATTTAATGAATAAATATTCTAAATGAATATCCAAATAATATTCATTTAGTAGTCCAACCTTTAGAAGAATATTCGAAATAATAATCGATAAATAATTCGACTCTGAATGAATATTAAAAATATTATTCGTCGAATAGTTACGTTCAAATAATTATTTGAAGTAAGGATCCTTAAATAAATAATCTCGAACGAATATTCAAATAATATTCGTCGCCCGAATAATGGAAAATATTTACTTAAATATTTTCCTCCGAGGTAATCTCGATATGTCAAGAAATATTGACTCCCGGTCTATATTTGATGAATAAGATGTATACGCCCTTCTATGAGGGTCTTACAATAACCGGCTTATAATTGATACATTAGCTATCTAATTTATAAGCCAATAAACAATCAGGGAACAAGCATAACGATATAACTGGAAAGTAGGCATGCATGCTATGGCATATGTATAACGGAAAACATATATATATTCAATCACAACAACAGCCTAGAAGAAGGGAATTGAAACTTGCCTGGTAGTCGAGTACGATAAGGGGTAGTGGTAGCGGGTCCCGGGTCAGCTTGGTGATCTATAAATAGCCAAGGCATTCGGGATTAATCACTTAACATCTTAAAAGTTAAGTTATACTTAAATCGAAACACGTTCTCGAGTTATCTCGTTATACCCCTTTTAGTGGATTCCTTTTATCATCGATCCGACCCGACATTTGTTCGTTAATACGACATGTCATTGTACTTACACTTGGGACATACTTAATTCATACAAGTTCTAAAGTCGATCGTTACGAATCAATATTATGCTCCGAGTTTTATCGCCCGTTTTCTAAGTGTTTTACCGAAGTTATAATCAAGCGGGTTTTTAGGGGTTCGATCGCGATTAACTTTGATTCGAACATTTTTATAAAATCGGAAAACGATCCGTTTCACATGAGGTTTTCTCTCACACCTTCCTTTTTACCTCTAGTATTTAATTACCAAGATTCGCCACTGACTTACGTATTTTACGAGGGTTCAATTTTAATAACGAACTCGTACTTACGGTTTCAAACGTCTTTTAGTGAATCGGCCATAATTCCTAAACCGTAAGTCCGTTTCACATGATCTTTGTAACACCCCCAGATCCGGGGTCCGGGATCCGGTGGTTACGGTTTCCAATTCTGTCCACAACAATTGAACTTTCCTTAACATAAAATAAATTACGTCTCTATAACCCAACACAACAATATAAAACACACCCGTTATAGTCCCAGAGATGAAATCAGAGTAACAATCAAATTTTTATTAATCACATTATGAGTTCTTACAATCCAAAAGAATTTCAATATAAATACATACTCTTTGCCATCCATTTACATAAGTCATACTAGACCATATTCTTGGTACTGAAAGAATAAATATACCCTACCAATAGCTTCTTCTTCAGCTCTGGTAGTCTCATCGTCCTCGCCCGCTTCGAGTGCGCCTTGTGCGAGTCATCTGGTCTAGCTGTTGTTGTGATATAATAATAAAGCAAGGGTGAGCAATAACCCACCAACAATAATATATAACTGAATGATAAGGTATAACAGTTCAAAAGTATCTTTCAAACCATATGCCATGCATTTACGGAAATGATGCCAGTATAATATGAACGATGAAGTTACAAGGTAACTTGAAGTATTTGTTTGTAGAAATATCTGCTACATCAAAGTAAGCGAGATATTCTTATTGTTATTAAGAAGAGGAACTTGCAAGAAAAGGTTGCAATTCCAGTTATGACCCTTTTCCAACTCTGCCAACAGTAATCATGTTGCAGGAAATAAATAAATTTGGATGATGAACCAATGATGGAGTATTCACCGCGCCCGCTGTTCCAATCTTGATGATCAGTCGAGATCGTACAGCTCAATTTAGATTTACTACCGGTAGAAGGAAGAACTGACGGCTTTACTTGTATACCGCCTTACTAGCTCTCCCCGGCCAACGGTTGGGCCAAAGGGGATGGACCGGCGCTACTCGGCCTCTTACACGACTCCTAGTTCAAATAGAATTCATGATTCTGAATGTAACGTTCGTCCCCCTTTCCCCAAGTATAATACTTGTTGATAAGACTCCACAAAGTAGTCGTATCTAGTTGGAAAGGAAAATTTATCAATAACTCCCAAGCTATTACTTGGTACGGATATCAACTTGTTCCAGTAATCTTACCCCTCGAAAGATGAGAAGGTAAGCAACGACTTAATAAGTCAACAGCACCCGAGTTGCGAGTGAATGGAATACTTTATGACCGGGAAGTCGACAAGATAAATAACATTTTCCAAGTAAGGTTCCCTTATTATTAAGGGGATAGACTCAAAGAAGAATGATGTCTGAGAACCTTTCTTGATATAAGATTAATAATAATATGACTCCGAGATATTTTCTGTAATAATCGAAGAAGATAAACCTTATCGAGGTTATTCTAAGTATGGAATAAATATCCAGAGAATATTTATTGAATTAAAATATTTAAAGAATATTTGGGAATATGAAAGAATATCTTTAATCAGAGTATTTATCAAAATAATCCCTGAAGAAATATCAGGAGAATGTTTATTGAATAAATAAATATTTAAATGAATATTCAAAACAATATTCATTAATTAATAAGACCTGAAAAGAATATTTAAGGTAATGTTCATAATTAATTAGGAATTTAAATGAATATTCAAAAGTAATATTCATTTAATGAATAATATCCTAAATGAATATCAAGTAATATTCATTTAGTAATCCAAGCCTTAAGGAATATTCGAGATAATATTCGATAATTAAATCAAGCTTCAGATGAATATTATAATAATATTCATCAAGTATTTAATATCTTAAATGAATATTCAAATATTTATTTAATAAAATAATTTTCTAAAAGAATATCCAAACAATATTCATTCAATAGTCTTATCTTTAGAAGAATATTCGAAATAATAATCGATAATCAATTCGACTCTGAATGAATATTGAGAAATATTATTCGTCGAATGATCACGTTCAAATAATTATTTGAAGTAAGGATCGTTAAAATAATTAGTCTCGAACGAATATTCAAATAATATTCGTCGCCCAAATAATAGAAAATATTTACTTAAATATTTTCCTTCGAGGTAATCTCGATATATCAAGGAATATTGACTCCCGGTCTATTTTTGATTAATAAGATGTATACGCCCTTCTATGAGGGTCTTACAATAACCGGCTTATAACTGATATATAACTATCTAGCTTATAAGCCAACAATAACATTCAGGGAACAAGTATATCAATTCAACTTGAAAGTAGGCATGCATGCAATGGCATATGTGCATCAGCAATCATATATATATATATTTATTCAATCACAACAACAGCCTAAAAGAAGGGAATTGAAACTTGCCTGGTAGTCGAGTACGGTAAGGGGTAGTGGTAGCGGGTCCCGGTTCAGCTTGGTGATCTATAAATAGCCAAGGCATTCGGGATTAATCACTTAACATATTAAAATTTAAGTTATACTTAATTCGAAACACGTTCTCGAGTTATCTCGTTATACCCCTTTTAGTGGATTACTTTTATCACTGATCCGACCCGACATTCGTTCGTTAATACGACATGTCATTGTACTTATACTTAGGACATACTTAAGTCATATGAGTTCTAAAGTCGATCGTTATGAACCAATACTATACTCCGAGTTTTATCGCCCGTTTTCTAAGTGTTTTACCGAAGTTATAAAAGTGTCGTCTTTTAGGGGTTCGTTCGCGTTTAACCTCGACTCGAACATTTTTAATAAATCGAAAAACGATCCTTTTTAAATACGGTTTTCTTTCACACCTTCCTTTTTACCTCTAGTATTTATTTACCAAGATTCGCCATGACGTTACATAGTTTACGAGGGTTCAATTACAGTTACGAACTTTCGTTTACGGATTCGAACTACTTTTAGTAATTTTTTCATAAATCCTAAACCGTAAGTCCGTTTCACGTGATCTTTATATCAAAACGAAGCTTAGAACATTACCTATCCTATCATGGCAGATAAGGTCTCTGGACAGTAGGGGTTCGACATGGAAAATGGCATACAAAACATGGTATTGTAAAGTCGGGCATTATAACGGCTGTAAATCGAATATCTATCAATTTCGAATCTTCCCATAAACATAGTATCCAACCCAAACAACATATACATGACTTATATACATGAACTGAGGCCAAGCAATGCCTTTCCGTTCATCTAGCTATTTACATCATTAATCCAAAATCCATACATAATCATGCTTATAATCTTAACATAACCATAACTAAGTTATAACTATCATAAACATGCTTAAATCTCAAACAAGGGTTAGGGTTTCAAGAGCTTTATACCTTCCTTGGAGTGTGTTCTAGCCTCACTAAGCTTTGTATGATCCTTGGGTGGCCTTAAGCTAGCTAAATCAACCATAAAAATCAAAGAAAACCAACATTAGTTCTTGAAGAACACTATTCACCCTCCTAGTAAATGATTTATTTGAAAATGGAAACAAAGGATTTTGGAATTGAAATTTCTAGGAGATTAGTTTCTTGAAATATAGAACTCACCTTAAAAATTACAAGATCAAACAAGGAGTGGAAGGTGGACTTTTGTTTTTGAATTTCCTTAAAGCCGAATGGAAGAAAAAATGGGAGAATGGAGTTGTTTGGCTTGCTTCACTTTGCTCTCATCTATTTTGTGTGAATTATTGCTTGGTTTAGAAAATATCTTGTATAAAGTGACTTTAATAAAGTGGTGATGTATTGGATGATGGAGATTGCATGCCAAGTGTTGATCCTTGGATGGTTATAAGCTAACTAGTTTGTTTGTTTTGCTAAGTACTTGTTCAATCTCTAATTGTCTAGTTACTTAGCCCACTTGGTTGCTAGATATTTATCTAGTAGCTTGAACAAGACTCTTGCTTCCTCTGCTTGTTTCTGTGTCCGGTTATTACCCGTTTCGATTGATCGTTCGTGGGAATATTTCACGGATTTCTAATTAGGGTTTACCGGGAATCCTCTTTAATATTAATACTTTCATTCTCCATCTTTCATTCTAACTTTCCAATTTATATTCCTTAAATCCATTCGTTAAATACTTAAGGCTATCAGTGTCCAGGGAACTCTCGGAGAAAATAAAAGTGCGGTTTTTCAGAATCCGACAGCTTTTACATACACTTATTTTCCCCCTGGATCACTAATATGAACTTGGAAATCCGTTCCGAATACTTCTATATAGTGTCGTCTCATATTATTATATACTCCCACCAAAACACTATTCATTCTGTATTCTTTACTTGTTCTCTTAGGGTTGTATAATTTTCCGTATTCTCTTTCGATCGTTCCTTAACCTTTTTACGGAACTACTGGATTAATCGCTATCGATCTGGATGACATGAGAGTATTCTCTTGCTTGAATTTGCCATATCTTATTCGCTTAGAAGATAGATTATTCTTACCTATGTTGTCACCCTTTAGCATTCTTCAAGACATAGAAATACTAAAGTCGAATTCCATTCATTCTTTCCAAATATCAATTATTACATTGTAGCCATAACCACTCCTCAGTGGTTTCCTACCTTCATTCTTAAATCAAATATAATAACATCCCAAAATATCGAATCCTCAAAGTTAATATCTCAATTCTTGGATTATAATAATATTTAATCCACTGTCCGGTCAAATTTTATACCGAAAAGAATTTGGAATTTCTGAATTCCGATCGTCTCTGCATTCACTTATTTCCTCCGCGTATTACTGATATGGCTTCGAAACATCCATATCACGTCCCGT
Organism: Saposhnikovia divaricata; assembly: GCA_036435485.1. Taxonomy (NCBI): domain Eukaryota; kingdom Viridiplantae; phylum Streptophyta; class Magnoliopsida; order Apiales; family Apiaceae; genus Saposhnikovia; species Saposhnikovia divaricata. Next base: position 64,344,203 of record CM071594.1, read on the forward strand.
ACATAGGGTGGAGTGAAAAGTTTTCCAACTTACAAAATCACTATTCATCCACCAAATACTATGCACGTACAGGAAACACTATGCACGTACGGGAAATACTATGCACGTACGGGAAACACTATGCACGTACTCATTTCCCTTCAAGGATCCGTTAGCTCCTTCCTGGATGGTAGATTATTCTTATCCAGGTCCTCAACCATCGAATTACTCTATTCTGACCATATACCAATGCATCAGGATCATTGTCCAAAGCAATATCCATTCATTACAATCATTGTTCTTTGAAACCACCATTCATTAGAGCTGGTGACCTTGTTGTCGGAATCATTGTTCCTCATTTAATCATTACTTAATAAAAAGTTTTAATTATATCCAAAATTTGGGGTTCTTACAGTCTCCCCTCCTTAAAAGGATTCCGTCCCGGAATCAGGTAGGAAGCAAAGAGTCGTTTGCCTGTCGTTCACTCTTTAGCTTCCAGGTCAATTCTTAGTCGTTCTACCCTTCCTCAGCACATCTTCTAGTGCTACAATTCATACTTTATCCTTTTTCCATCAACGTTGCTACTTTTCGTACAACTCACTATCCGGGTTATACTCTTACTCAGTCTTATCCTTATTGATACCTGCAGTAACCTTGGTATGACTATCACCCTACGATTCGGAGGTAACCTCGCTCGTACTGTGCATTTCCTGATTGCTTTAATCTTCACAATCTCAATCAATATAGAGAAGTGGAAAGATTTATTGAGAGATCACTATGATCAATTGAACATTTGTTATATTGCATAGTTAGTACAGAAGGGGGCCAGCCTTTAGTACTTGACAAGCAATTAAACAAGTCATGGCATTCCACTTAGACTTCTATCACATAGACAGATAGTCACGTGGCAGTACCTCCCCTCCTAAAAGGGTTTTTCTTCTCAATTCATAAAGAAGATGAATAAGAGAGAAGAAGAGAAAAGAGTTCTAAAGGATTATAGAAAGCTTTCATGATTGTAGAATATCATACTCAGAATTTACCTCTGAACTATAGAGGTTTATCAAAGAAGAAATTAATCATAATTATATCCAATACTATTTGATCGCAATCTCACGTGTCAACATATCTTGCTGCTTTGTCCATTATTCTATGGACAAATACTCTTGTTCAATCTTAGCGATACTCACATTCGGGAAATCCTTCAACCTTTCCGGTTAAATCTTAGGTTTCTCACTTGGCATCATTATTACTGACATCCCATATCATGTTACTAGCTTTTTCATAACTATAGTATTGACACTATCAGGTTGTCATCCTGAGAATTCATTAGAAAACCCATTCATAACACTCCTTGCTTCTCATTCCATAGTTGCTTCCCCAGCCTTTTCTTTATCAATCACATCCTTCTTATTAGCTGATTCTTACTCATTTCTATTATTTACTTTCACCTTCACCTCTTTATTGAGACACCTCTTTGCACTTGGTACCTCCTTATCGGTATTCCGTCTCATTTACTCTATAATCATCATGTTATTTCAATTTAAACTTTCCGAAATGAATCTGGCCCGATTCCTTTAACTTAGATTCATATAATCTACTTCTGCCAACCTTGTTTCTCATCACTTGTTCTTTTCTATCTGTGGTTTTCCACAGATTGTCTTTCGTAAGTTAGACCAGGTCGCACACCTACCTGCTCGCACTCTTATCATCTGTCGAACATCTGCATTTTACTGGCGTAGCCTGGCCACATGAAAACCCGTTATGACCGTGCTATAATTTTGGGGGTAAGGCTGGCTCGAATACCGCCATCCGAACACTTTAAACTCTCAAGTGGCCCAATAAGTCTTGGGCTCAACCGCCCTTCCCTCCAAGCCTCATTAATTCATTCTACGGGAATACGTTTAGCATCACGAATTATCAACCTCATATTCTTTATCTTGTTTGTGCAGAAGTACACTAACACAAACTTGCTTGTCATTCATCAACATGCCATTTAGCTTATCAATAGCAACACTTTCTTTATCTTTACGTTGTCATCTCCTTTCTTAGAAGAATCACCATCGCTTGTTGTTTACGTAGTGCGTTAATAGTTAACCCTACGGATTTCAAATCCCTTAGGGAGACAAAGTAATCATTATTCCTTATCCATAAGGAACACTTCCTGAACTTGATGTAGATATAACGTGAAGCAGATAGAATTGCAGAAGAGTTTCAAGCATCGCAGCTAGGTCCGGTTGATGAAACTATCACTTATGCATCTTCCATAAAAGACTGGAAACTTAACGGTTTACTTCATCATTTTTGTACCATGGTCCTGGTTTGCCTCAAAACGGGACCTTCTAAGGTACGTAATATGCTTAAGACTTCATCAGGAATCGAATCTTTACTTAAACTATTATTACTGTTAATTCTTGCACAGTCATCAGAAGGAATGTAAATTCCTCCATTCCGATATGACCTTCAAGGTCCTTCCGAATATCATCCTGTTTCTTCGGTATGAACATTTGTAATTATTCCTTTATACTTAGATTGTCGGCCACCTCATTGGCCTTTCTTGATGATAATGATTTCTTGTAACCCATGTTTTCTGGGTACATTCCAGTTCAAGTTTTTCTACCTCATTCCCATCACTGTTGGGTTAAAGCATTCTCCCTTAAGCTCTGCTGAAGGAGAAAAAAAAATAACTATCAGTCATTTCCATAAGTCATTGTTTCCACCTACCCGTGGGAACTTTATCACGTTTTATTCCCAATCCTACTTAGGATACTACTTTTCTTAGTTCCTTCCTTATCTTAGGATAATCTCAACCTTTATAGGTTCAATCCATACTTCCTCAGGGTTTCATACATACCTCATCTGGCACTATTGTTACTATGTCATACATTCCTTACCAAACTTCCATTTTGAAGTTCGGAATATTACCCCTTTTTTTTTTTCCTTGTAAGGTTTCGTAGGCCATCCTTATCATTCCTCCGGTATTTTCTGGGTACCGGGTATATCAAAATGTCATTGATCAATACTCTAATAATTCTATCTATGTTCTTTCCAGCACTCTTTTTAATAATCCTTACCGGTCATTGTTGCCTTAGCAAGTCCAGCTCATATCATCTGAAGTCATAATGTCGTTATTAGGGTTAATGCCACCCCTTGTGCATTCCCCAGGGTTTGTCTTAATTTATGGATATCCTATCCTTAATTCAACTGCCAAGGAATTCTTGCATCTTATAATTGGCAATCAGATCATGTATCCTTAATAAAGGTCTCTTTTCAATCATTCTCATTTGATAATCGATCGGTGGTTTAATGCCACCCTCTTCTTTCAGATAGTTGTCAGCCTATTTGGCCTTCCAAAAAGGCAACGTATGTCAATCTCTTCTCTTACCGAACTTGTTAATGGTAGCAAGGATGTTCTGGAAGATATTGGTCGAGTTCAACGTGAATCTCTTAGTGCTTATCGTTCTTCGCAAAGGTACTTGCCTCAGACAAAATTCCTACAGCATACTGTTCAATTTCTGACCTTTTCTATACCCTCTTCATATACCTTCATTGTTTACTTTCCTCCGTCATAATATATTCATGGTATTCATGATACCCTAACATCATACATCTCAAGTCACTATACTTCCATTTTACTCGAAATCTTGGACAACCATATACACATGAGTCACTTCAGTACGGGTGACCTCATCCCAAAAAGGTCTAGTGAATTCCCAATCAAAACATGGGTTGTTCGGCAGAAGATTCAAACGATCTCATTAATGTTTCCTTTATATCAGAAGCCCTTGCAGTCGGTGCTTTCTTAGAAGCAACCCTGCTTTGTCTTTTCATTGCTGGTCTAGTCGCTTTATAGTCCGTTGTGACTTGGCCTCAACTGGCCACACATAAAAATACATGATTTTAGGGGTTGGCTAATAGCATTACTTTTCTAGCAATTGCCGGCATAGTGCCTTCTTCTTTGATACCTTTCTACCTTTCCAAAACTTTACTCCATATAAGTCTTAATCGACTACTCGGCACCGTCTCCGGTCACCTTTCCTCCACTTTTATCTTTTCAACTATTCTTATCAATCCTGCGTGCCACACAAGCTTACCATTCCTGGCATAACAGCCTTTTCATTTAAGTCAATCCTGGAATTTCTCAGTCCGGCTGGTTTCTTACTTACATTTCCTATTTTCGTCCAATCTCACTTCATCATTTTATCACTACCGTCGATTGTAATGTTCAGGGTCCGTTTACTAACCCATTTACAGCATCCTTACCCAAATCACAGGGTTTGCTCCAATTTTACTCTCTTCCGTGACATTCTCTGATAATCAGAAAGACAAGGTTTGCCAAAATTCACCGAATTCCTTTCCAGACTCAGGGAAATTTTGATCAATCTACCCACCTACTGGTAACATTAAGGAGACCAGTTTCGAAACCTGAAGAATAGTTCTATGAACCTCCAAGCAGGTGGAATCATAAGCAGTCATAGTTAACGAAATAATCATCATCGGATTGGAAGTTTACCCACTGGAGAGGAATCAATTATATCCATCCCTTAGAAGGGAATCAATCGTTTCAAACTGAAACCTGTCACAACGTCCAGATATTCAATACTACCAAATGTCGGTCTACCTAACCCTTTATGCGAAGCGTCATTGGAAGCACAAAGTCTCCTTTTTCCATTAAGCAATGCCAGCTCTTGGTCATTACCAATTTCACCTTTTAGCTCCAGGAAGATTTTCTCACATTTTTCTCTTTAACTGCTGATCGTATTACTTGATCTATTATAATTCCGTGTCGGAGTAAACTTAAGGTAACTACTATAATCCATTCAAAGAGAAGAAGGAATTTAATATTCCTCTGAATCACATGCATCTAACGTTTCTGGTTCATCATTTAACTGAGTTGAATTAACTCTATACTCAGTCTCTGGCAGTAGTCTCATTACGAGTTCATCTTGACTCACTGGTCTTATCTTCCGGTAGGTTCCGAGATCATTGTCTTGCTTACTACTTCCTTATATAACTTTACCCAATCATGCTATCACTTCCCAATGTCTTTACTTTCTAAATGATTCATTCATAAAATGAACATTTTCCTTAATAAAACCACCTTATTAACCTCAATTTGGTTCCATAATTTACAACCTACGACACCTGCCTTCTCATGGCGAATTATTACTGACCATATTCATACTAATTCATTTATCAAATGATATGGCACTTACTGCCTCCTTCTCAACTATTCCTAGGGACTCTGCTCCTCGCCCTAAATCGATGTCTTTGATAATCATACATCCCTCTAGCTCTTTCTTTGTTAAGATGAAAATCTCTAAGGATTCTCATCTATTTCCGTATAAGATCTCAAGTAATTCTTCCAATCCTTCTTTCTTGCTGGTACTACATCTGGTAGTCCGGCTATGAATTCAACATGCATCTTCAGATCTCTTAATAATATCTTGGTTCTTTATACTCACTTTTCTGAGCACCATATCTTAATCATCACAGTCATTCTGGCTGCGACCCTCATTACCCATGGGTAAGCTCCTTATCCTAACAGGATTTTCCTTATCTGCTGGAACCTCTTCCGGGTCTCCAGTAGGGTACTCCATCGAATTACCCGCTGATCTTCAGCATATAAAGCATCATCGCGTTGTCGCTCGTATGCCTCAAGGTCAGTCGCCTTACTCGTCGATACGATATCGAGCTAAGTTACTATCATTATACTTACGAGTTCCCATAAGGGTTTTATATGTCATCACTACATTAAGTAGTCCGACTATGAACTTGGCAAGAGTTCTTATTATCTTATTGAATTTATTGTTTTAACGTCACCTCATCTCTGGGGTTTATAACGTACGCTCTGATACCACTTCTGTAACACCCCCAGATCCGGGGTCCGGGATCCGGTGGTTACGGTTTCCAATTCTGTCCACAACAATTGAACTTTCCTTAACATAAAATAAATTACGTCTCTATAACCCAACACAACAATATAAAACACACCCGTTATAGTCCCAGAGATGAAATCAGAGTAACAATCAGATTTTTATTAATCACATTATGAGTTCTTACAATCCAAAAGAATTTCAATATAAATACATACTCTTTGCCATCCATTTACATAAGTCATACTAGACCATATTCTTGGTACTGAAAGAATAAATATACCCTACCAATAGCTTCTTCTTCAGCTCTGGTAGTCTCATCGTCCTCGCCCGCTTCGAGTGCGCCTTGTGCGAGTCATCTGGTCTAGCTGTTGTTGTGATATAATAATAAAGCAAGGGTGAGCAATAACCCACCAACAATAATATATAACTGAATGATAAGGTATAACAGTTCAAAAGTATCTTTCAAACCATATGCCATGCATTTACGGAAATGATGCCAGTATAATATGAACGATGAAGTTACAAGGTAACTTGAAGTATTTGTTTGTAGAAATATCTGCTACATCAAAGTAAGCGAGATATTCTTATTGTTATTAAGAAGAGGAACTTGCAAGAAAAGGTTGCAATTCCAGTTATGACCCTTTTCCAACTCTGCCAACAGTAATCATGTTGCAGGAAATAAATAAATTTGGATGATGAACCAATGATGGAGTATTCACCGCGCCCGCTGTTCCAATCTTGATGATCAGTCGAGATCGTACAGCTCAATTTAGATTTACTACCGGTAGAAGGAAGAACTGACGGCTTTACTTGTATACCGCCTTACTAGCTCTCCCCGGCCAACGGTTGGGCCAAAGGGGATGGACCGGCGCTACTCGGCCTCTTACACGACTCCTAGTTCAAATAGAATTCATGATTCTGAATGTAACGTTCGTCCCCCTTTCCCCAAGTATAATACTTGTTGATAAGACTCCACAAAGTAGTCGTATCTAGTTGGAAAGGAAAATTTATCAATAACTCCCAAGCTATTACTTGGTACGGATATCAACTTGTTCCAGTAATCTTACCCCTCGAAAGATGAGAAGGTAAGCAACGACTTAATAAGTCAACAGCACCCGAGTTGCGAGTGAAGGGAATACTTTATGTCCGGGAAGTCGACAAGATAAATAACATTTTCCAAGTAAGGTTCCCTTATTATTAAGGGGATAGACTCAAAGAAGAATGATGTCTGAGAACCTTTCTTGATATAAGATTAATAATAATATGACTCCGAGATATTTTCTGTAATAATCGAAGAAGATAAACCTTATCGAGGTTATTCTAAGTATGGAAAAAATATCCGGAGAATATTTATTGAATTAAAATATTTAAAGAATATTTGGGAATATGAAAGAATATCTTTAATCAGAGTATTTCTCAAAATAATCCCTGAAGAAATATCAGGAGAATGTTTATTGAATAAATAAATATTTAAATGAATATTCAAAACAATATTCATTAATTAATAAGACCTGAAAAGAATATTTAATGTAATGTTCATAATTAATTAGGAATTTAAATGAATATTCAAAAGTAATATTCATTTAATGAATAATATCCTAAATGAATATCAAGTAATATTCATTTAGTAATCCAAGCCTTAAGGAATATTCGAGATAATATTCGATAATTAAATCAAGCTTCAGATGAATATTAAAATAATATTCATCAAGTATTTAATATCTTAAATGAATATTCAAAAGTAATATTTATTTAATAAAATAATTTTCTAAAAGAATATCCAAACAATATTCATTCAATAGTCTTATCTTTAGAAGAATATTCGAAATAATAATCGATAATCAATTCGACTCTGAATGAATATTGAGAAATATTATTCGTCGAATGATCACGTTCAAATAATTATTTGAAGTAAGGATCGTTAAAATAATTAGTCTCGAACGAATATTCAAATAATATTCGTCGCCCAAATAATAGAAAATATTTACTTAAATATTTTCCTCCGAGGTAATCTCGATATATCAAGGAATATTGACTCCCGGTCTATTTTTGATTAATAAGATGTATACGCCCTTCTATGAGGGTCTTACAATAACCGGCTTATAACTGATATATAACTATCTAGCTTATAAGCCAACAATAACATTCAGGGAACAAGTATATCAATTCAACTTGAAAGTAGGCATGCATGCAATGGCATATGTGCATCAGCAATCATATATATATATTTATTCAATCACAACAACAGCCTAAAAGAAGGGAATTGAAACTTGCCTGGTAGTCGAGTACGGTAAGGGGTAGTGGTAGCGGGTCCCGGTTCAGCTTGGTGATCTATAAATAGCCAAGGCATTCGGGATTAATCACTTAACATATTAAAAGTTAAGTTATACTTAATTCGAAACACGTTCTCGAGTTATCTCGTTATACCCCTTTTAGTGGATTACTTTTATCACTGATCCGACCCGACATTCGTTCGTTAATACGACATGTCATTGTACTTATACTTAGGACATACTTAAGTCATATGAGTTCTAAAGTCGATCGTTATGAACCAATACTATACTCCGAGTTTTATCGCCCGTTTTCTAAGTGTTTTACCGAAGTTATAAAAGAGTCGTCTTTTAGGGGTTCGTTCGCGTTTAACCTCGACTCGAACATTTTTAATAAATCGAAAAACGATCCTTTTGACATACGGTTTTCTTTCACACCTTCCTTTTTACCTCTAGTATTTATTTACCAAGATTCGCCATGACGTTACATAGTTTACGAGGGTTCAATTACAGTTATGAACTTTGGTTTACGGATTCGAACTACTTTTAGTAATTTGGTCATAAATCCTAAACCGTAAGTCCGTTTCACGTGATCTTTATATCAAAACGAAGCTTAGAACATTACCTATCCTATCATGGCAGATAAGGTCTCTGGACAGTAGGGGTTCGACATGGAAAATGGCATACAAAACATGGTATTGTAAAGTCGGGCATTATAACGGCTGTAAATCGAATATCTATCAATTTCGAATCTTCCCATAAACATAGTATCCAACCCAAACAACATATACATGACTTATATACATGAACTGAGGCCAAGCAATGCCTTTCCGTTCATCTAGCTATTTACATCATTAATCCAAAATCCATACATAATCATGCTTATAATCTTAACATAACCATAACTAAGTTATAACTATCATAAACATGCTTAAATCTCAAACAAGGGTTAGGGTTTCAAGAGTTTTATACCTTCCTTGGAGTGTGTTCTAGCCTCACTAAGCTTTGTATGATCCTTGGGTGGCCTTAAGCTAGCTAAATCAACCATAAAAATCAAAGAAAACCAACATTAGTTCTTGAAGAACACTATTCACCCTCCTAGTAAATGATTTATTTGAAAATGGAAACAAAGGATTTTGGACTTGAAATTTCTAGGAGATTAGTTTCTTGAAATATAGAACTTACCTTAAAAATTACAAGATCAAACAAGGAGTGGAAGGTGGACTTTTGTTTTTGAATTTCCTTAAAGCCGAATGGAAGAAAAAATGGGAGAATGGAGTTGTTTGGCTTGCTTCACTTTGCTCTCATCTATTTTGTGTGAATTATTGCTTGGTTTAGAAAATATCTTGTATAAAGTGACTTTAATAAAGTGGTGATGTATTGGATGATGGAGATTGCATGCCAAGTGTTGATCCTTGGATGGTTATAAGCTAACTAGTTTGTTTGTTTTGCTAAGTACTTGTTCAATCTCTAATTGTCTAGTTACTTAGCCCACTTGGTTGCTAGATATTTATCTAGTAGCTTGCACAAGACTCTTGCTTCCTCTGCTTGTTTCTGTGTCCGGTTATTACCCGTTTCGATTGATCGTTCGTGGGAATATTTCACGGATTTCTAATTAGGGTTTACCGGGAATCCTCTTTAATATTAATACTTTCATTCTCCATCCTTCATTCTAACTTTCCAATTTATATTCCTTAAATCCATTCGTTAAATACTTAAGGCTATCAGTGTCCAGGGAACTCTCGGAGAAAATAAAAGTGCGGTTTTTCAGAATCCGACAGCTTTTACATACACTTATTTTCCCCCTGGATCACTAATATGAACTTGGAAATCCGTTCCGAATACTTCTATATAGTGTCGTCTCATATTATTATATACTCCCACCAAAACACTATTCATTCTGTATTCTTTACTTGTTCTCTTAGGGTTGTATAATTGTCCGTATTCTCTTTCGATCGTTCCTTAACCTTTTTACGGAACTACTGGATTAATCGCTATCGATCTGGATGACATGAGAGTATTCTCTTGCTTGAATTTGCCATATCTTATTCCCTTAGAAGATAGATTATTCTTACCTATGTTGTCACCCTTTAGCATTCTTCAAGACATAGAAATACTAAAGTCGAATTCCATTCATTCTTTCCAAATATCAATTATTACATTGTAGCCATAACCACTCCTCAGTGGTTTCCTACCTTCATTCTTAAATCAAATATAATAACATCCCAAAATATCAAATCCTCAAAGTTAATATCTCAATTCTTGGATTATAATAATATTTAATCCACTGTCCGGTCAAATTTTATACCGAAAAGAATTTGGAATTTCTGAATTCCGATCGTCTCTGCATTCACTTATTTCCTCCGCGTATTACTAATATGGCTTCGAAACATCCATATCACGTCCCGTACATAGGGTGGAGTGAAAAGTTTTCCAACTTACAAAATCACTATTCATCCACCAAATACTATGCACGTACAGGAAACACTATGCACGTACGGGAAATACTATGCACGTACGGGAAATACTATGCACGTACGGGAAACACTATGCACGTACTCATTTCCCTTCAAGGATCCGTTAGCTCCTTCCTGGATGGTAGATTATTCTTATCCAGGTCCTCAACCATCGAATTACTCTATTCTGACCATATACCAATGCATCAGGATCATTGTCCAAAGCAATATCCATTCATTACAATCATTGTTCTTTGAAACCACCATTCATTAGAGCTGGTGACCTTGTTGTCGGAATCATTGTTCCTCATTTAATCATTACTTAATAAAAAGTTTTAATTATATCCAAAATTTGGGGTTCTTACAATCTTTATATCAAAACGAAGCTTATAACATGATCTATCTTGCCATGGCAGAACATGATACTGGACAGTGACTTATGGCTACTGTCAAACACGGTTTCTTAAGGTTAACAAAAATCGGGCATTACGACGGCTATAAATCGGACGTTCCATAAATCGTAATCAACAACCCAAGCCACACCGGGCATACCAATCATCTTACATTCATAATACTAATCTCATAAGTCCAGGAACATCATATTATATCATCATATTCATCACATCTCTTAAATCAAACAAACTAACTACATAATCATGTAAACATGCTTATAACAACATTATCACCAAAACTTATCCAAAACTCCATTAAAACTCAAATCAAAGACTAGGGTTCTTGAAGTTTATACCTTCCTTGGAGTATGTTCTAGTCTCACTAAGCTTTGTATGATCCTTGAGTGGCCTTAAGCTAGCTAAATCAACCATAAAAATCAAAGAAAAACAAGATTAGTTCTTGAAGAACACTATTCACCCTCCTTGTAAATGATTTATTTGAAAATGGAAACAAAGGAGTTTGGACTTGAAATTTCTAGGAGATTAGTTTCTTGAAATATAGAACTCACCTTAAAAATTACAAGATCAAATGATGGTTGGAAGAGGGTTTTTGATTCTTGAATTTTAAGAAAAGCCGAATGGCTTCTTGGAAGAGAAAGAATTGCTTGGTTGATTTGTTTTGATAATAATGCAATAAAGTGACTTTGCTTAGATAATATCTCATCCTAAAGCCACTTTAATAAAGTAATGATGCAAGGGGTGATGTCTTTGGATGAGTATGTGTTGTTGTTTAAGTGGTGGAATGGTAAAGAGATGCTAAGTACTAGTTGATTTTTCTAATGGTGCTAGTTAGTAATGCAACTAGCTTGGTTCCATTGATCTTATCTAGCATAAAGTGATTATGTCACCTTCCACTATCTCATCACACCTCTTAGTCCTCTGCTTGTTTCTTTGTCCGTTTGTTGCTCAATTCATTGATCGTTCGGACGAATAACTAAGTAGTTTCACCTCTAGGGTTTACCGGGAAATTTCTCGATATTCATAATACCTTCCCCAATCCTTAATATAATCCTCGTGATGACCATGTAGGATATTTAATCTCGATACGAACTTAATCCGTAATCTAGGATTCGTTCGCTTTATTGATTAATCTCGTTATAACGTTTTAGCGGTTTCTAGAACGCTTGTTTCACTACCTCAGTGGTTTCCTACCTTCATTCTTAAATCAAATATAATAACATCCCAAAATATCAAATCCTCAAAGTTAATATCTCAATTCTTGGATTATAATAATATTTAATCCCCTGTCCGGTCAAATATTATACCGAAAAAGAATTTGGAATTTCTGAATTCCGATCGTCTCTGCATTCACTTATTTCCTCCGCGTATTACTAATATGACTTCGAAACATCCATATCACGTCCCGTACATAGGGTGGCGTGAAAAGTTTTCCAACTTACAAAATCACTATTCATCCACCAAATTACTATGCACGTACAGGAAATACATGCACGTACGGGAAACACTATGCACGTACGGGAAATACTATGCATGTATTGGAAACACTATGCACGTACGGGAAACACTATGCACGTACGGGAAATACTATGCATGTATGGGAAACACTATGCACGTACGGGAAACATTATGCACGTATGGGAAACACTATGCACGTACTCATTTCCCTTCAAGGATCCATTAGCTCCTTCCTGGATGGTAGATTATTCTTATCTAGGTCCTCAACCATCGAATTACTCTATTCTGACAATATACCAATGCATCAGGATCATTGTCCAAAGCAATATCCATTCATTACAATCATTGTTCTTTGAAACCACCATTCATTAGAGCTGGTGACCTTGTTGTCGGAATCATTGTTCCTCATTTTATCATTACTTAATAAAAAGTTTTAATTATATCCAAAATTTGGGGTTCTTACAGAATATTTAGGAATATGAAAGAATATCTTTAATCAGAGTATCTCTCAAATAATTCTTGAAGAAATATCGAGAGAATATTTATTGCATAATTAAATATTCAAATGAATATTCCAAATAATATTCGTTAATTAATAAGACCTGAAAGGAATATTTAAAATATTTAAAATAATATTCGATGATTAAATAGAACCCTGGGGGAATATTCAAAATAATATTCATAATTAATTAGGAATTTAAATGAATATTGACAAAGTAATATTCATTTAATGGATAATATTCTAAATGAATATCAAGTAATGTTCATTTAGTAATCCAAGCTTTAAAGGAATATTCGAGATAAGACTCGATAAATAAATCAAGTTTCAGATGAACATTAAAATAATATTCGATAGGTAATTACTATCTTAAATGAATACTCAAAAGTAATATTCATTTAATGAATAATATTCTAAATGAATATCCAAATAATATTCATTTAGTAGTCCAACCTTTAGAAGAATATTCGCAATAATAATCGATAAATAATTCGACTCTGAATGAATATTAAAAATATTATTCGTCGAATAGTTACGTTCAAATAATTATTTGAAGTAAAGATCGTTAAAATAAATAATCTCGAACGAATATTCAAATAATATTCGTCGCCCGAATAATGGAAAATATTTACTTAAATATTTTCCTCCGAGGTAATCTCGATATATCAAGAAATATTGACTCCCGGTCTATATTTGATGAATAAGATGTATACGCCCTTCTATGAGGGTCTTACAATAACCGGCTTATAGTTGCTACGATAGCTATCTAATTTATAAGCCAATAACAATCAGGGAACAAGCATAATGATATAACTTGAAAGTAGGCATGCATGCTATGGCATATGTATAACAGAAAACATATATATATATATTCAATCACAACAACAGCCTAAAAGAAGGGAATTGAAACTTGCCTGGTAGTCGAGTACGGTAAGTGGTAGTGGTAGCGGGTCCCGGTTCAGCTTGGTGATCTATAAATAGCCAAGGCATTCGGGATTAATCACTTAACATATTAAAAGTTAAGTTATACTTAATTCGAAACACGTTCTCGAGTTATCTCGTTATACCCCTTTTAGTGGATTACTTTTTATCACCGATCCGACCCGACATTCGTTCGTTAATACGACATGTCATTGTACTTATACTTGGGACATACTTAAGTCATATGAGTTCTAAGGTCGATCGTTACGAACCAATACTATACTCCGAGTTTTATCGCCCGTTTTCTAAGTGTTTTTACCGAAGTTATAAAAGAGTCGTCTTTTAGGGGTTCGTTCGCGTATAACCTCGACTCGAACATTTTTAATAAATCGAAAAACGATCCTTTTGACATACGGTTTTCTTTCACACCTTCCTTTTTACCTCTAGTATTTATTTACCAAGATTCGCCATGACGTTACATAGTTTACGAGGGTTCAATTACAGTTACGAACTTTCGTTTACGGATTCGAACTACTTTTAGTAATTTGGTCATAATTCCTAAACCGTAAATCGAAATGCTTCGATTCTTTCGCCAAAGTGATCTATGTTTAAAAACCTATCAGTAGGGTTCATTGCTTTGTCAAGAACAGAGAGTTATGACCACTGACCAAATCAATTTCTTAATGTTAATGAAAATCGGGCATTACGACGGCTATGAATCGAGCATTCTAAAAATCATATCGCATCAACCAAGCCACACCGGGCATCTAAACAATTTATACACTTAATAAGCATCTCTAAGAGTCCAGAAGCTACTGATCTTGGTATTGAAAATCATCATGCTTCTTGATTCACTAAACCACTTAACTAATCATGCTTATAACATCATTAAGAACATATTACTCTAAAATCATCAAGAACAAGCATGATATCAAAGTAAGGCCTAGGGTTTCAAGAGATTTATACCTTCCTTGGAGTGTGTAAAGACCTTGCTAAGCTTTGCATAGTCCTTGTATACCCATAACCAAGCTTAGATCATCCTAGAAATCAAGAAAATCAAGAGTTGTTCTTGAAAATCACTATTCACCCTAGTCTTTGATGATTTCTTTGAAAATGGAAAAAGTGGTGTTTGAGGCTAAGATTTCTAAGGTATCATTTTTATGAAATATAAGATCTATGTTAAAAATTTGGAGATCAAACAATGGTGGGAAGGTTGATTTTGGTTTTTGAATTAAGGCATATAGCCGAATGGGGAAGAAAGGGAGAGATGTTGGTGTTCTTGCTTGGCTTGCTTGGAAATCTTGAATTATTGTGATGCTTGGAAAATATCTAAGTCATAAAGCTACTTTATCAAGGGTTATGTCATGGATGATGTCTTTGGAATGGACAAGTGTTGAATTCTTGTGGTTGGAGGAGATTAACTTGCTAAGTACTTAGTTAGCTTGCTAAGTATGCTAGTTACTCTTGTAACTACTTAGTTACTTGATCTCATCCACTTGCACATACTTGCATCTTGGTTCTCTGCTTGTTTCTTTGTCCGTTTATTGCTCAGTTCATTGATCGTTCGGACGAATAACTAAGTAGTTTCACCTCTAGGGTTTACCGGGAAATATCTCGATATTCATAATACCTTCCCCAATCCTTAATATAATCCTCGTGATGACCATGTAGGATATTTAATCTCGATACGAACTTAATCCGTAATCTAGGATTCGTTCGCTTTATTGATTAATCTCGTTATAACGTTTTAGCGGTTTCTAGAACGCTTGTTTCACTGCCACAGTGGTTTCCTACCTTCATTCTTAAATCAAATATAATAACATCCCAAAATATCAAATCCTCAAAGTTAATATCTCAATTCTTGGATTATAATAATATTTAATCCACTGCCCGGTCAAATATTATACCGAAAAAGAATTTGGAATTTCTGAATTCCGATCGTCTCTGCATTCACTTATTTCCTCCGCGTATTACTAATATGACTTCGAAACATCCATATCACGTCCCGTACATAGGGTGGAGTGAAAAGTTTTCCAACTTACCAAATCACTATTCATCCACCAAATTACTATGCACGTACAGGAAACACTATGCACGTACGGGAAACACTATGCACGTACGGGAAATACTATGCACGTATGGGAAACACTATGCACGTACTCATTTCCCTTCAAGGATCCATTAGCACCTTCCTGGATGGTAGATTATTCTTATCTAGGTCCGCAACCATCGAATTACTCTATTCTGACAATATACCAATGCATCAGGATCATTGTCCAAAGCAATATCCATTCATTACAATCATTGTTCTTTGAAACCACCATTCATTAGAGCTGGTGACCTTGTTGTCGGAATCATTGTTCCTCGTTTTATCCTTACTTAATAAAAAGTTTTAATTATATCCAAAATTTGGGGTTCTTACATGCAGAGCACTTGAGGATTGTATTGGGAGCATTGAGAGAAGAAAAGTTGTACGCTAAGTTCTCGAAGTGCGAATTTTGGTTGAAGGAAGTTCAGTTTTTAGGGCATGTGATTAGCGAACAAGGCATTCTTGTGGACCCAGCCAAAATAGAGGCTGTATCAAATTGGAAGAGACCAACCACTCCGACAGAGGTGAGAAGTTTCATAGGACTGGCTGGCTACTATAGGAGATTTGTCCAAGACTTTACAAAGATAACAGCCCCTTTGACCCGACTAACTCGCAAGACCGAGAAGTTTGTGTGGGCTGAAAAATGCGAAGAGAGCTTCCAAGAGTTGAAGAAGAGGTTGGTGACAGCACCAGTGCTAGCCCTACCTGATGATAAGGGAGATTTTGTGATTTATAGCGACGCATCCCATAAAGGTTTAGGGTGTGTGCTTATGCAGCACGGTAAAGTGATTGCTTATGCGTCCAGACAACTTAAGGAGTATGAGATAAGATACCCCACCCATGATTTGGAATTAGCAGCGATAGTTTTTGCTTTGAAGATTTGGAGACATTATCTTTACGGAGAAAAGTTTGAAATCTACACGGATCACAAGAGCTTAAAGTACATATTCACTCAGAAAGAGCTAAACATGAGGCAGAGGAGATGGCTAGAGCTAATCAAGGATTATGACTGTGAGATTCATTATCACCCAGGGAAGGCCAACGTGGTGGCCGATGCACTTAGCCGAAAGGAGAAACTCAAGATGATAACGTCAGTGGACGAGTTGATCAAGGACCTTGAGAAACTAGAGATTGAAGTGAGGTTACCAGGAATTGGACAAGAGAGTCTAATGGAAATAAAAGTCCAACCACCGCTATTGGAAAAGATTAAGTTATGCCAGGAAAACAAGATAGAAGAAGAAAAGAATTCGATGGAGAAAATTTTGACTAGCGAGGAAATTAAGTGTGAGAAGGACGGGAATGGAATTATGAGGTACGCATCTAGGATATGGATCCCGAACGTTCAAGAATTAAAAGACGAGATTTTGCAAGAGGCTTATTGTTCAAGGTACTCAATTCACCCTGGAGGCACTAAGATGTATAGAGATTTAAGAGAATACTATTGGTGGCCAAATATGAAGAAGGACGTGGCAGAGTGGGTAAGTAAATGCTTGACATGTCAACGAGTAAAGGCCGAACACCAGAGGCCCAGTGGATTGTTGCAACCCTTAGAGATACCCGAGTGGAAGTGGGAGCAAATTGCGATGGACTTTGTGGTCGGATTACCAAGGACCAAGACTAATCATGATGCCATTTGGGTAATTATCGATAGGTTGACCAAGTCAGCACATTTTCTTCCAATCAACGAGAGATATACTGTCGACAAGCTGGCAGATATTTACTTAAAGGAGATTGTGGTTAGGCATGGGGTTCCTGTGAGCATTGTATCAGATAGAGACCCAAGATTCAACTCCA
Source organism: Saposhnikovia divaricata (assembly GCA_036435485.1). Lineage (NCBI taxonomy): Eukaryota > Viridiplantae > Streptophyta > Magnoliopsida > Apiales > Apiaceae > Saposhnikovia > Saposhnikovia divaricata. Next base: position 64,361,955 of record CM071594.1, read on the forward strand.
GGTTCTGGAGAAGTTTTCAGGATTGTGTGGGGACTAAGTTAAACATGAGTACTGCATACCATCCCCAAACTGACGGACAGAGTGAGAGAACCATCCAGACCATCGAAGACATGTTGAGGGTATGTGCCATTGATTTTAAGGGAAGTTGGGATGACCACTGCCGTTGATCGAATTTTCCTACAACAACAGTTACCATGCGAGTATAGGCATGCCCCCATATGAAGCTTTATACGGATGAAGATGTCGGTCTCCCTTGTGTTGGGAAGAAGTTGGAGAGCGGAAGACTTTAGGGTCTGAACTGGTCCAACAGACAAGAGAAACTATCGAGCTCATAAGAGGACGGCTGGTAGCGGCCCAAGACAGACAGAAGAAGTATACGGACCAGACCCGCAAGGACAAAGAATATGAGGTAGGAGAGTTTGTGATGTTGAAGTGAAAGGCAGAGTGTGTAAACTTGTAACACTATAACTAATGTAACTCAACTAAAGGAAAAGATTCTTAACCAGAAGACAATCAAGAACAAGAAGTCACAAGAAATCAACACTAAATGAAGACAAGGTAATTGATACAATTCAACATGTTAACTATGATCAAGCCAAGAAGAAATCATTGAGAGAAGGTCAAGTCAAAGTTGTTCATGCCTCAGTGATTTGAAAAGCCAAGAATCAAGATCATAACTATCAGTATCAATAAGACCAATTGATTTCAAGTGAACAAGAAGGAAAGCAAATATTGGAAAGCCACATTTTTAATTGGATATGGTAATTTATTCAAGAAGCAAAAACCCTATCAAGACTAGTCACTTATGAACCAGACCGTTGCATCAAGTTTCAGGACATTGATAACAAGTTTATGTCAGTAATAAAGATCCATATTCAAGAGCTTGGTGAAGAATAAAGAAGACATGAAGATATCACAAGTTCAAGATGTGCATTGAAGTTTCAAGTTGAAGACCAGAATATTTTCTAAGTACTAAATATTCTAGATGACCAAGTAGAAGTTTCTAAGTAGAAGTTCTACTTAGAAAATTTGAGATGGCTAAGTAGAAATTCTCAAGTAGAAGTTCTACTTAGAGTGCAGCTTCAACATGACACATGGCATCTTCTGAGTGGCAGATTTCCAAGCTTTCAAGATAAGGCAAGATTTATGTGGACATCATTGGGCCACGTACATCTTAGTCTTTGAAGACTACAGGACATAGATTACATGTAGTATAAATATAAGTACTTGTGTAATGTTTTAATTTGAGAGCAATATTTGAGAGAAACACAAGAAAAAGAGAGAGAGTGCATTCACAGAGCTTAGTATCATTCACTTCTCTCTGAACTTCTGTCATACTTTGTAATGAATGTTGTAGCAACCCTTTCAAGTTATATATAAGACATATATTCCTTGAATCTGTGTGTTCATTTATTGCATCGTATTTATTGCTTCTCATATTCGAAAAGTTGTATTCACCCCCCCTCTACAACACATTTGGACCTAACATGAAGGTATCACCGTGGAAAGGATTGATGAGATTTTGTAAGAAGGGAAAACTAAGCCCGAGATTTATTGGACCTTTTGAGATCTTGAAACGAGTTGGGAAGTGTTAGGCCGAATACACAATTAATAATCAACTTTTTATGAGAGATTAACAAGTAAAAGCGTTTATGCACTTAAAAACTTCTTGTATTTCGAACCCTCTTTGTGATGTAAAATATCACAAAGAGCTGCTAGGTTACAATAAAGATAATTCGTTATCGATACCCTTCTATGGTTAACCTATCTGTATTTATATAACATACAGCTACGATACAATCTCTAATTGATATTCCTAATAATCAGCTATACAATGATATCAATTACAGATTGTCACACGTCTCCTATGTCAACTCGATCTCTTTGATAGCTATCCAATCTTCAAAGATATCGCTTCCATAATTAATCTTCAATCACTGTTGAACAGTAGACGCGCTTCCTCCAGACAGAATTTAACAAACTCTGTCGAGCTTCCAACTGTCAGAGTTTAACTAAACTCTGACTACTTCCAGCTAAACTCTGATAACTCCCTGAAACACTTAAACACTGATTAAAACTCATCAATTATATTTAACAATCTCCCCCAACTTGTTCATTAGCAAAAATGTACAAGTTAATGACAGTAATTGATGATGTCAAAACAAATAGACAAATACAGTGTTTATACAAAATCAGAGTTTAAGCTTCTACTTAATAAAAACTATAGAGAATAAGAAAATTCTTACAGAACTTAATCTCTAATCATTTCAAGATCTGGCATGGTTCTGAGATAATCAATCAGCAATCTTCTTTCTGCATTTTCAAGTTCAATCTTCATTGCTCCTTTGATTTCTCTGAGTTGAGGATCACTTTCATCTGTTTGGTAGATAGCAGCCCTAAGATCACAAATCTTGTTCCTTCTCATTTCATTACCCAGTCTGATAAATCTGACTTTTTCTGCCTGTGTATTGAAGTCAAGTACTGTGATTCCCAAATCAGATTTTAACTTTGCAGTACCTTTCTTCATTTCAATGAGATTTCCTTTGTAATCCCTGTACTTAGGAATATATCTGCTATTGTATTTCTGTCCTCTGATTGCCAGATTCTGAGTCATTTTCTGTCTGAGTACATTAGCAACTGACTAAGTCCTTCGACTATTCACCTTGAGAAGATATAGAACATACTCTAGTTCTTCCCAACATTTCAAGCCAATATCATCCTCACCAACTTTGAATACTGTTCCATCAGCCATGAAGTATAAAAGAAAATCCTTGTCTAAGCTCTTCTGATGAACTAACTGCACTGATTCCAGTCTGTCCAAACTCTCTTGAGGAACACCACGACCTGGAACAGCCAGTGAAGAAGGATCTCTAGGACCAGTATATTGCCTTCTGTCTCTATGTGAACCTAGTCCACCCTTATTATTACCAACCTTGCCAGATAAGGCTTTTCCATCAGAAACATTCATTGAGACTCCAGATAACACATTTGGATCAGAAATTGTTCCTTTTCCAAAAACAGATTTCAACTGTGAAGAGTGTAAAGGTGTGATCATTGCTTGTGATGCAACAGAAGTTGTAACTTTCTTCTGTGAACTTTCACCTTCAATGCCTTTTAGCTTGAGTTTAGCCTCTGCTGCAATTTCTTCCTTTGAGAACCGAGAACTTTGACTAACATCAGTCCTTTCTCTGATCACAACACCTTTAACAACAGGTCTAGGAGCTTTTCCTCTTTGTACCTTATCAGACTTTAAAGCTTTAAGATGTTCTTCTTGTAAACTCTTTTCCTCAGCTTCAATGTCCTCAATCGTAACTCCTTCCTCATTCTCTTCAATGAACAGCTTAGCAGCCAATTCTTCATCAGTTTGTGGATTAGAAGATAACAACAAACTCTTGGTCCTTGAAGTACCTTGAGTATCAGTATTTCTCCCAACAGACTGTGATTTTGATGACTTGCTAGTTCTCAGAGTTTGAATCTCTTCAGCCTTTTTCTTTCCTTTGTTACTTGCCCCTCCATCTCCAGCACTATCCCTTCTGACAACTCTCTCCCCCTTTTTGACATCATCAGGCATAAGGATAGAAGTAATTAACTCCAGGGAGGTAGCAATAGAATCAATTTTAGAAGATAAATCAGACTGATTCTCTTCAACTTTAGCCAGCCTGGCAAAGAGATTATCTTGAGATTTAGAGAATTTTGTAGTCACTAGTTTCAAATCTCTTTCCATCTTCATCTCTCTAGCTACAACCTCATTTCGCAAAGCAGTGATTGCCAAATTAGTATCATCAAATCGTCTATCCAGAGTTTTAACTTGAACTATAGTTGCTTTCAAGCAAGAAAGAATCTCTGGATTTGAGATAGTATCAGCACTTTGCTTAACAAACTTAGCTGCTCTTCCTGGTGGAAAAATACAATCTTCTTTGTACCATTCAGCAGCATTCTTGGCAAATTGTGCTCTCTCAACTTCATGAGAAGTACAAGGTTGAGGAAAAGGTTTATGTTTATCATCAGTTTGTACTGGTGCACTCAGAGAAGTATCAGATGTTGCACTACTGTCACCTTCAGCTTCAACACTTGTAGCTTTAACTGGTTCATCTTCAGCCATAGGTTTAGCAATATCTTCTGTAGGCTTGTCAGGATTTTCTCCATGTTGCTCAGGCTCAGCAACAGGCATTGAATGAGAAGTGACTTTGGTTGCCTGATCAATTTCTTCACCTTCTTCAACAGTGTGGTGAGCATCAGATATTATCTCAGTATGAGATACCACAGCTTCAAGAGGAACAGTCGTAGGTTGATCAGCTACACCAATATCAGAGATAGGATCAGAGAATGGCATAAATGAATGAGGAACATCATTTATCGGAGAAACATCATCTCTTGCATGCTCTTCTGCAGGCATTTTTTCCTCTGCAAGCACTTCATCCTCTGCAGGCATTACATCCTCTGCAGGTATGTCATCTTTCTCATCCTCAACAGGAGGTATTTGCTGTGAAACAACCCCTGGAGCTTCAATATCTTCATCCACAGAATCAGAGACTATCAGTTTTCTTCGTCTCGCTAGAGGTATATTATCTGAATCCTCTTCACTAGATGGTGACTTAGGCATGTTTGCTCGAGCTTTCATTCTTTTCCCCCTTCTAGTGTAAACAGCTTCAGGAGACTTTCGTTTTGATTTTCTTTGAGTCTCTTCCGCCTGCTTTAGACTTGCATGTCGTTCAGCAATTGCTTTCTTAACTCTTTGTAATTTAGACTTTGATTTTGATGGAGATTGTGGCGAATTAGAGTTTGCTGACTGAGTAGGTGAGTCAGTGTTTGGTTCTGGTTGAGGTTCAGGGTGAGGTTCAGGTTGTTGTTGTTGTTGTTCAGGTTGTTGTTCAGGTTCAGCTTGTTGTGGTTCTTGTTGATCTTGTTGTGGTTCAGGTTGTTGTGGTTCTTGTGGTTGATTGAGAAAATTTCGTAGAGCAAGAGGCATGACAAAAGCAGGGAGATTTTCTTTACCAACATCCTTGTTAGTCATATCAGAGAATATTCGCTTATTGACTCTAAAAGGATCAATTGCATCAGTGTCATCAATTTTGAGACCAGGTACACATGCATTGAATAGCATTTGACAGAAACGAGCATAATAAACAGTAGTAGACTCTGACAGTTTATCACCTATGCTCATCAAAACATGTCGACCAAAATCAAAATTAGTACCATAGAGCAGAGAATACCCGATTTGGAGACTGTCCATTGGAATGGCATCCCAGTTTGTGACTTTCTTCTGGAACGTCCTAGTTATGCAATCAAAGAAGAAATTCCATTCCTTTCTGAGATTTGGTCGCTTTATACTGCCAAGCTTGTCAAGAGATTCCATGTAAACTATATCTTGTAGCATCTCTCTCAGATAAGTTTCATTAACCAGAGTATAAGAAGTATGTATATCAAACCCCATTGTATCTCGTACAGTCTGTGGAGTAATCACATAATCTTGGTCTTCGTAAGTGAAGATAATGGTAGGAGTTCCACTCTCTCCTCCATCCTCATAAACTGAATTCTGCCAGAATGTAGCAATTTGAGACGCAGAAAGAGTAGCAGGTCCAATCAGAGACTGTCCAACCTCTGAATCCCTCAAAAAGTTCTGCATGAGATGAAACGATTCTGGAACGCGTTGATGATAGAGTGGAGCTTCATAGTTGTTAGGAACAAACCGTAAACCAAGAGCAGTGAATGCTTTAGATGCCATTGAGTTAAGAAATTTGCAAGAATTTCCAAAAGATATGTATGTAGAAAAGGTGTTTGTGTGAGTGCCCAAGAGAAAAATAAGAAAACTGTGAGAGTAAGAATAAAGAAAAATCGTTTAGACACAAAAGTGATTAAATTAATGAAAAACTCAATCTCTTATGTAACAAACACTCAATCAGTTCTTTGATTAATGTGTAGTGGGACACGATAATAGGTAAGTGGGACACATTAAAGGGCGAGTGGGTCATGTGCGCCTATTTTTAAAAAGAGTATATTAAAAATTAAAACATTAAAATATTTGATTTGAACAAAAATCAAATAATACTCTTTTAAAAATATCTGGACCCAAGTAAAATCAGAATTTGAAGCGTTTACCTGTTGCCTTTAATAACCAGAATAGGAAGCGATTAAGGACTTCGTTCTTACCCATCTCTATTTAAGGCCTAGAGACTTGCTCAGATTATTTCATTAAACCTTTAACCTTTCAGTCTCCCCTGTAAAATCACAAACCCTTCAAACCAAATACTCTTGAAAAACAATGGCTAACCTTACCATCAAAGAAAAGAACCTTCATCTTGTCGAGAATAGAGACATCTTCAGCTATACGCGTGAAGAGTTTGAAGCGTTTGAGTGGGAAAGGCAGCTTGAGACGCTGTGGCTGCAAATGGATGCTGGTCTGGAAGAGCTCGAGAGAGAGAAACCTGCAAGGGTGATCGACATCAATGCTGCCCTCCAAGCAACATTGGCATGGCTGTCCTCGAAGGCATCCTCATCCAACACCACCAACCATTGTTAATGAATATGTCAGCAAAAATAACCTTATCCCTTCAACTTCCACCCAAATAAAGTGGCAAAGATGGGATCTGGGAATTTTTGCTAACAATGGAGTGGTGTGGACGGACCTTTTACTTTCCTGTTGAATAGATTAGCAGATAGAGAGAACAAAAAGATGTAATATTTGCTTGTAATCTCTTTCTTATTATCAATGAAAATTTTGTTTCTCTAATCATATTCATTGTGTTCTGCAACTGTTATTTATGTTATATGAACTGTTCTTCAAGAAAATGAATCAAGAAGAGAATATGAAAACTGATTAAAGTAATCATATAAAGAACACATTCATCAACTATCCACTGATTAACAGTTGTCAAAAACCCTACTTACTCCAAGACTTTCAAATTGTCCAAGTGAAAATTTACCTTAGAGTACAAATCACGAATCAACAGCGTTTGTCAATTCTCCAACTTTATCACCGAAACCCTTTCATAAATTGCACAGTTGTGAATATTTGTGTGTGTGAAGCAGAGTTTACTAAATCAATTTTTAGAGCATCTAATTTTTCATAAAATCCATAAAGTAAATCAATAAACACTGGATGCACAAACTGTCATAGTAAACACTGACTGTATGATGAAAGCTAAACTCTGAAGTAATCGAACTTTATTCAGTAATTTTTTTTTATTTTATACCCCCTTTATATACATTTTTTTTATTTTCATCATTTTTTTTTTTTTTTTTTATTTTTTTTTATTTTTCATTCTAGTAATCAGAGGTTGGAACCAGTCACCAAAAATTCAAAAAATTTTAGCCCTTATCATTTTGATAAGTTCCTGGGTCATCCTAGTATTTAACTAGTCACCAAAAATCAGAGAATTTTAGCACATATTATATACCAATAGGTTCCTGGGTCATCCTAGTATCCAACATATTCTCAAAGGAATATAACAACCTCTATACATTTTCTTTGGGGTATTGCAGTAAACATTTTATTCTATCAGAGTATAACTAACAGAGTTTAGAGTTCATCAACATCAGTAGTTCTTCATGAAAGGTAATGCACACAGTTTTTATAGACTCAGAGTTTAGGACAAAATAAACTAAGAGATGCTATAAATATGAGCCAGTATCATGCTGTGTTAACTTTCTGCACAATCTAAGATTAGATCACAATAACTCAGAAAGATTCATGATTAATTGCTGAGAATCATGCTTCATACATATTTCTTCATTGGTGTTTTCATTCAGACAAAAATCAACTCAAAGTTCACAGAGTTTATCAAACTTATTAACAGTGTATGACATACAGACATGCTGACAGAGTTTAACAGAGTATGCATAACAGAGTTTAATCAACAGAGCTCACTTAACATTTAACCAATCAGGAAATATGATTAATACATCACATAAGTAAAGTTTGAATCTAACCAACATTTCTAGTCAGAACCAGAGACCATTCCTAGTTCATTAACCAGCCTTGTAAATGTAGCTTCACTCAATGGTTTAGTGAAGATATCTACAAGCTGTTGTTCTGTAGATACAAAATGTAGTTCAATATTTCCTTCTTCCACATGTTCTCTGATGAAGTGGTACCTTATGCTGATGTGCTTGGTCATTGAATGCTGTACTGGATAACCTGTCATAGCAATAGCACTTTGGTTATCACAGTAAATAGGTATATTACTGTACCTCAATCCATAATCCAGCAATTGATTCTTCATCCATAAGATCTGTGCACAACAGCTACCAGCTGCAATATACTCTGCTTCAGCTGTAGATGTGGAGATTGATTTATGTTTCTTGCTGTACCAGGAAACAAGTCTGTCACCAAGAAATTGACAACTTCCACTAGTGCTCTTTCTGTCTACCTTGCAGCCTGCAAAGTATGCATCAGAATACCCAAGTAGCTTGAAATCTGATTCTCTGGGTTACCACAGACCTAAAGATATGGTGCCCTTGAGATACTTGAAGATTCTTTTCACAGCTGTCAAATGTGGCTCTCTAGGATCTGCCTGAAACCTTGCAAAAAGACAGGTTGCATACATGATGTCAGGCCTACTTGCTGTCAAGTATAGAAGAGAACCTATCATGCCCCTGTAGTTTGTCATATCCACTGAAACTCCTGTGTCTTTGTCCAATTTAGTTGGTGTTGCCATGGGAGTTGATGCAGATGAACAGTCAAGCATACCAAATTTCTTGAGAAGATTTCTGGTGTATTTTTATTGATTAATGAAAATTCCATCTTCTGTTTGTTTCACCTGTAGGCCTAGAAAGTAACTAAGCTCTCCCATCATGCTCATTTGATATCTGGACTGCATGAGCTTGGCAAACTTCTTACAGAGTTTATCATTAGTAGACCCAAAGATGATGTCATCAACATAAATTTGAACTAAAAGAAGGTCACTTCCTTGATTGAAATAAAACAGAGTTTTGTCAATTGTTCCTCTGTTGAATCCACTTTCTAGAAGAAACTGAGCAAGTGTCTCATACCATGCTCTTGGTGCCTGCTTAAGTCCATATAGTGCCTTATCTAGCCTGTAGACATAATCTGGATATTTGGGGTCCACAAATCCTGGTGGTTGTTCAACAAACACTTCTTCTTCAAGTTTTCCATTCACATCCATCTGGAACACTTTGAATTTCTTGTGAGAGGCATATGCTAGAAAAATTCTGATTGCCTCCAATCTTGCAACTGGAGCAAATGTTTCATCATAGTCTATTCCTTCCTGCTGTGAATAGCCTTTTGCTACCAGTCTAGCCTTGTTCCTTGTGATAACACCTTCACTGTCAGTCTTGTTTCTGAAAACCCATTTAGTACCCACAATAGATCTGTTCTTTGGCCTTGGTACAAGGGTCCAAACTTCATTCCTTTCAAATTCATTTAACTCTTCCTGCATTGCTGTTATCCAGTCTGCATCTTGAAGAGCTTCTTCCACTTTCTTTGGTTCATTTTTAGACAAGAATGCATGAAACAGACATTCACTTGCAGTAGCACTTCTTGTCTTTACTTTTGCATCTGGATCACCAATTATCAAATCAGGTGTATGTGATTTAGTCCATTTCCTAGCAGAAGGCAAATGACTTCTATCAGCATGTGATCCTCCCCCTTGATCCATGCTCTCCTGATTTTGTTGTGATCTATCTTCGTTTTCTGAGACTCCCCCTGAATTTGACTGCCCAGAGTCAGAATTTGAATTTTCAGAGTTTGAAGCATCAGAGTTTGATCCAGATTTTTCAGTTGACTCAGTATCAGTGTTTGAGTTTTCATCTTGATCATGCTCCCCCTCAACTGGTTCTCCCCTTTGTTGTGACTGAGAAGTTTCTCCAGAATTTACCAGTAGAGGTTCAGAGTTTGTTTCAACAGAGTCTGTCAGAATTGTTTCATCAGAGTTTCCTTCATCAGAGTTTAAAACTTCATTTTCAAAGTTCAGTTGATCATATTCATCTTTGTCTTCAAGTCCAGTTATCTTCTTATCATTAAAAGAAACATGTATAGATTCCATGATCACTTTAGTTCTCAGATTGTAAACTCTGAATGCCTTTGTTGACAGTGGATAGCCAACAAAAATTCCTTCATCTGCCTTTAACTCAAACTTGGTCAACTGTTCTGGATGAGTCTTCAAAACAAAACATTTGCACCCGAAAATATTAAAGTATTTCAGGTTAGGCTTCTTTTTCTTCACCATCTCATATGGTGTCTTCCCATGCTTATTGATCAGTGTTGCATTTTGAGTAAAACAAGCAGTTTGAACAGCTTCTGCCCAGAAATAAGTTGGCAATTTTGCTTCATCAAGCATAGTTCTGGCAGCTTCAATTAAGGTTCTATTTTTCCTTTCAACTACACCATTTTGTTGTGGTGTACCAGGTGCTGAAAATTCTTGTTTCACTTCATTGTCCTTGCAGAATTCTTCCATTGTTGCATTTCTGAACTCAGTTCCATTATCACTTCTGATGATTCTGACTTTGTTGTTTGATCCTTTGTCCAGAAGCTTCACATGCTCCATCAGAGTCGATGCAGTTTCATCCTTCTTTGCTAGAAAATACACCCAAGTGAATCTAGTGTATTCATCAACAATGACTAAAGCATATTTCTTCCTTGCAATAGACATAACATTTACTGGACCAAATAGATCAACATGCAGAAGATGATAGGGATCAGTGATAGAAAATTCTGTCTTGCTCTTGAAAGATGACTTCCTTTGTTTAGCCTTCTGACATGAGTCACATAGGCCATCAACATTTAACAGGGTCTTTGGGAGTCCTCTTACAAGATCCTTTCTGATCAATTCATTGATGTTGTTCAAGTTCAAATGTGAGAGTTTCTTGTGCCACTTCCAACTCTCTTCACTAGACATTCTTGTAGACAGGCAAACAGCTTTTCCAACAGAGTCTATCAAAAGCTTGATTTCATAAATGTTGTTTTGCCTGTGACCAACTAGAACAACCTTTCCTGTAGATTTGCTGATAACTTCACAATATTCAGGTTGAAAATCTACATGATATCCCTTGTCACAGATTTGACTCACAGATAGCAAGTCATGCTTGAGTCCTGGGACATGAGCTACATTGTTGATGATGACATTTCCAAGATTGATATTGCCATATCCCAATGTTCTTCCTATATTACCATCACCATAGGAAACTTTTGGGCCAGCCTTCTCCTCATATTCTGATAGCAGGGCTTTATTTCCAGTCATGTGTCCTGAACATCCACTGTCCACGACTAGGGTTGCCTCCCTGTTACCCTGCAATCACAAACAATTACTGGGAATTAGTTTTAAGGATCCAGACTTGCTTGGATCCTTTGGCATTCTTAACTTTGTTAGCTTTTTCAGCGGAATTAACATTGTCAGAGTTTGAGCTAACAGTATCAGTGTTTACACTTGCAGTATTAACTTTAACCCATTTCAGATTGGGTTTCAGTTCATAGTAATTATGATAGATAGCATGATATTTTCTGCAAGTATAGATGGAATGCCAAGTGCTTCCACAGTGTGTGCATAGAGTCTGTGGCTTAGTTCTAGCAAAATCCTTCTTTACCTCAGACTTTGTAGGTAAAGAATTTATATTTTTATTTTTCTTGCAGAAATTTGCAAGATGCTTAGTACTACCACAGTTATGACATGTCTTTCTTGGAGCATAACTAGCAAGCATTGGTTTATTTCCTGAAGTGATGCCTACTTTTCCATTTCTGTTCTTGTTTGACACTTTCTTTTTCTCAACAGATTTTAACTCCTTCAGTTTATGTTTGAGTTGTTTATCTGTCATTGAACCAATATTAACCTGTTTAACACTAGTTTTTACTGGTTTTCTTTTGACATCTTCCTTTTCATTTTCAGACAAAAATTTACTGGTTCCATGAACAAATTTAGTTCTAACTTTAACTTGATTTTGAAATCTGAGTTCATCTCCCTCATTATAACCTAGACCAACAGTGTCTGTTTGAAAAATCTGTTGAGTGTCCTTTCCAGAATTAGTCCAAGTCCTAATTTTATTATTTGCTTCCTCCAACTCTGACTCTAGTTGTATATACTTCTGAAGCAAAATCTGTTCTTTGCAAACAGCATCATCTCTCTCTTTCTGAACTTGTTGCATGTTTTCAAGTTTCTCTTCAACAAGTTTATTTCTTTCTTTAAGTTCAGAATTTTCAGCTTTTATCCTCTCATTTTCTAAAGTCTGATCCCTATAACTTATATGCAATGACTTAATAAAAATTCTTAATTGAGCAATGTCATCAATATTATAAGCATAGGTAGTTGGAGGTACCTGATTTTCAGAGGATTCTGATTCAGTAGTAGCCATGAGAGCATAGTTCACTTCTTCATCAGAATCTGAAGTATCTGCCCAATCTCTGCCTTTAGTGTAGAGTACCTTTCCAGTTTTACCCTTCTTGCACTCAGGAGCATAGTGACCCATCTCCTTACACTTGTAGCATTGAATTTCAGACTTATCCTTCTTCCCTTTAGAATCTCTCTTATCAGACTTCCTGTAGCTTTTCCTGTCTTCATTTGAATCCCTAGAAAACCTTTTTCCTTTCTTGAAATTCTTGAAGCCCATTTTCTTGAAAGTCTTCACCATCAACACAGCCATTTTTCTCATTTCTTCTTCATCATCCTCAGAGTCAGATGATTCAGAAAAGTTTGAATCATAATCAGAGTTTGGTGAATCACTTTCTGAATGTATGACCAAAGCTTTTCCCTTCATTTTCCTTCTTGTTGCCTCTTTCTTCTGAGGCTTCTCTTCAACATTAAGAGCAACAGACTTTCCTTTTCTGCTTGATCTCCTGTTTCTCTGCTCCATTTCCAATTCATGAGTTTTGAGCAGTCCATAGATTTCATCAATCTCTGTTTCAGCAAGATCATAGTTGTCTCTAATAGTGGTTGTTTTCACATCCCACTTTTCAGGTAGAGAAAGAAGAAACTTAAGATTCGAGTCTTCTAGATCATACTCTTTGTTGACCAATGACAGATCATTAATCAGTTTACAGAATCTATTAAATGTTTCTGTCATGGTCTCTTCAGGTTTAGCCTCAAAATGCTCATACTCTTGTGTGAGTATGTTTCTCCTATTCTTCTTAATAGCTGCAGTTCCTTGACACCTGACTTCAAGAGCATCCCATATCTCTTTTGCAGTGGTGCAGTTAATGACTTTGTTAGACATAACATTGTCTAAAGCACTATGCAGTAAATGCCTAACTTTTGCATCTTTAGCAATTGATGATAGATCTTCAGGAGTCATATCCTTCTTTTCGTTTGGAACCATTTTTGCTGCTTCACCAGCAACTGCAACAGATAGCTTTGTAGGATTGTGAGGGCCTTCATAAATCCTGTCAAGATATTCTGGATCTGTAGCCTCCAGAAACATAGTCATCTTGACCTTCCACATAGCATACTCTAATGGCCTCAGAATAGGAACCCTGATTGGTTCATAACGACTCACAGTAGTAGGAGCCTTTTCAGAAACAGTAGGTGTTGGTGGAGGAATTTCTGACATGATTATTGTTGTGTTTGGATCTTAACCTGTAATAAAGTAACAGATTGGCTCTGATACCACTTGTTAGGCCGAATACACAATTAATAATCAACTTTTTATGAGAGATTAACAAGTAAAAGCGTTTATGCACTTAAAAACTTCTTGTATTTCGAACCCTCTTTGTGATGTAAAATATCACAAAGGGCTGCTAGGTTACAATAAAGATAATTCGTTATCGATACCCTTCTAGGGTTAACCTATCTGTATTTATATAACATACAGCTACGATACAATCTCTAATTGATATTCCTAATAATCAGCTATAAAATGATATCAATTACAGATTGTCACACGTCTCCTATGTCAACTCGATCTCTTTGATAGCTATCCAATCTTCAAAGATATCGCTTCCATAATTAATCTTCAATCACTGTTGAACAGTAGACGCGCTTCCTCCAGACAGAATTTAACAAACTCTGTCGAGCTTCCAACTGTCAGAGTTTAACTAAACTCTGACTACTTCCAGCTAAACTCTGATAACTCCCTGAAACACTTAAACACTGATTAAAACTCATCAATTATATTTAACAGGAAGTTAGCCTATGAATTGGCCATACCCCCGAGCTTACAGCAAGTGCATAATGTGTTCCATGTGTCCATGCTACGACCATACCATACCGACTTCCGACATGTGATAGAACATGATCAAGTGGATCTGCAACCAGACTTAACATATGTCGAGCAACCCGTAGAAATCATGGATAGAAAAGAACAGGTGCTGAGGAACAAGGTTGTCAAATTAGTGAGAGTTTTGTGGAGGAATCAGAATGTCGAAGAATCAACATGGGAACTAGAGAGCGCGATGCGTGAAAAGCACCCCCAACTGTTTTCAACCTGATTCCGGGACGGAATCCTTTTAAGGAGGGGAGGCTGTAAGAACCCTAATTTTTGGCAATATTTCCTTTTATTTAATATCTTGTGACATTGTCATTATGGAACCTTTCTAGTCATCCCTGTTGATTAATAGAATTGATTGTCTGAGAAACTGCGTTGTTGCATTTATTATGTAAGATAAAAAGGAAGATTGTGAAGGCAGGAGTCTTATTGTTAGTAATATTTATAAACTTGGGAATTGAGAATGGTTAGAGTATTAAAGGATTTATTAAGACTTATGACGAGGAATTATGGACATTCGAGGAATTTACACAATTAAGTACTTAAGGAATTATAGGGGAAATCTCTACGCGACAAATAATATTACGAGAGATTAATTAAGATACGATACGAATTAAAGATTTAATAATAAGCATTGGTGGAAGAATAATAATACAAGGAGTAGTATTGCATGCAAGCCCATGCAACCAAGTAGTTAGAAATCAAGTAAACTAGTTAGCCATTGGAAGATGAATAGTACCTAGTTACTTGCTTTTTCAAGAAAGGGGACAAGTAGTACATGAGCCCATGCTTGCTAGTACATTACCTATACTTACATGATATGTATCACCCAACCTAATTAACACCAATTATTCACCCAACATAACACACCAAACACAAAACACAAAACACAAACCCCCCCTTGTATGCTTGCTCTCGGCCAAAACAAAGAAGAAGAAGAAAATTTCTTCTTCCCCCCTCTTCCATTACTCATAAATCACCACATAATTCCTAGGTCATCTACATCATCTAGACAAGGTATGTTAACAATTTCAATCCATTTCACCCACCCAATTTCAAGTTACAAATTGTTAAAGCTTGGGTGAATAGTAACCATGTTTGTTTTTCCTTTAGATCTTGCATTGTAAGTGTTGTAGGAGACCATCTAAGGTGTTGTTGAGTTGTGTAAAGCTTATCCAAGGCCCCTAGGTGCTCAAGAAGGTATAAAAGTCTCAAACCCTCTTGGTTATGTATTATTTATAAAGTATGGTAGTAGATCCATGTGTTTGAGAACTAATCTTGGTTATATATGTATTGGATAGCATGGATCTTGAGTTTTTATGTTGAGATTGTGACTTTTATGACTATGGATAATATATGTATCTCCATGAGTGTTATGAACCATGATCTAAGTGTATTAAGTGTTGATTATGTTGTGGAAGTATGAAAAATGGTTGATCTAAGTAGTTTGAGCTTGCTGAGTTTTGTCCAGGAACATTGACCTGTATTGTAGCACGATTTTGAACCCCCAAATATTGTCCCCTGATGTCCTACCATATATTGTTGGAAAGATAATTCAATGTAGTTTCTGGAAATGTAAGGTTCATGGCTAGGTGATGTATAGATTTTAAGTTATGGCCGGAGGAGTGAATTGTGTTTCTGGACTATGGACTGCACTAAGTGACCCCCTTGTGAACCTTGTTTAAACCCCTAAAAATATATGTGGGATCATGGAAAAATTTGAGAATGTAGGGAATGCAGTGGTGAAGACCACCCAAAAGGAATTGGATTAAAATATGAATTTTTGGATTTTATAAAAATGATAGAGTAAAATTCGCGCAATGGAAAAAGTCGATTAGTGGAGCAAAATTCTAGGGTTAGTGGTTATGATTCGAAAGTGGTAATTAAATTAAGTCGAGTAAGTGACGAGCGTAATCGAGTGATGACATGGACCTATAGTGGGGCTAAAGAGTCATAAGACGAGGTCGTTAAGTTAATTTCGTACCCCCCTAAACCCCGTAATTAAAGAGATATTGTTAAGGTACTAACGAACGATTATTGCTTATGTATAGATCGTTCGAATCCGCACGCTCGACCACCCCAACCAAACCAAGGCAAGTTTACTTTTCAAAACTTATCCCTATACAAGGACTTTTACTGTTGTGTTTGTAGTTTTCAAATTATATCAAATGCTATGTTTATCGAAGTATTGATGCAATTGAGATTGAATAAGTACATATATGCTTGTACCCCTTGAACTTAGATTGAAATGTTTTCTTCGGACAACGACTCTAGCAATAGAGGTCGTAGCGGTTCGTATATACTATTGACCGGGGAGCGGTATATTATTATATCGTATCTAGTTTGCGAAAACCCGAAGGGTCATTCGGGTAGTATCGTATACTCAAGTAACTACTGTTATATCTTCGCAAATACTTGAAACCCTATCTTGGATTAAAAGTTTATTTTATCGAATAATTATTTTATTAATTATTAATATCAAATCTTAAAATATTATTTATTAGCCATTGTTCATTATTTAAAGACAAGGTTAATCCAAGATACTTTTTAATTCTTTCAAACTCGAACTCTTTCGAACTCAAAACATTTTCGAAAACCCCGGTCAGATTCTGCTTCTTGTATGATTTCGAGAATCATCGGTTGACTGATGTCGAGCCTCAATTACTCTGTTTTCAATCAAAATCAAGTTTTAAAAGAAAAAGAAAAAAGGACTCTGGCAGGTGTGGGAACCGTTGACGAACGATTCCCGGGATGTGTAAGCGGCCGTGAGCCAGGCGGTCCATCAAATATTATTCCGGCCCAGGTGTTGCCGAAGGATGATTACGGATGTAGTTTTCATCGAGGGTGATTACGAATGTAGTCTTCACCCGAGGGATAGTTACGGATGTAGTTTCTATCCTTCTACCGGTAGAGATGACCCGCGGATTATTGGACTTGGATGTGGCGACTGATCATCGTCAATCCCTGTCAGGTTTTGTGTTTTCTTTAAGTCCCATTCCTCCATTTTGGAAAAATGCTTTAACACTGCTTCTTGGGCTTTTGTGCCAAGTTGCTGATAGTGTTCTATTTTGATGAGAAAGATGTTGACTCAATGCAGTATCTAGAACTGCAAGTTTATTTTGAAAAAAAGGGCACATATTGTTGCACCTTCGAGATTTATCAACTATGACAAGTGATTTTATATCTGGTCGATACAAACAAGTTTAATAACTGTCAATCATATGAAATGTTATATTGCTTACCTTATACATATATTTCTTGCGGAGCTATAGTTGCTCACTCTTGCTTGTTTTCAAATTTTACAAACACAACAGCTAAGCGAAACGGCAAGACCCAGACAGACTGCTCGAAAGCAGGTGACTAGACCCGAGCCAGCACTTGAGATTCCACCGGTAGGCCCCATTAGCCGGATTGGTTGGCAGCTTTTGTTAGTTCATTTTATTTATCAGCATGACCTGTGCAAGGCAGTGTATCGTAACAAACTTTCAAGCCGCCAACTTCGCTTCATATCGAAGGGTTGTTGGTAGCATAAATACTATTTAATTCAGTCTGTAATAACTCTGATAATTTTATTACTGTTTAATCAATGTGTGACGTTTCTGAGGCTCTAACCTGTGTGTGTGTGGTGTGAGTTTATTGTGGGGTCGATGGCTGTGTTATATATATTATGTGCAAGAACAGGTATGTATTAATGGAAAATGGACCGTGAGCGCCTAGATCTCCGACCCCGGATCTGGGGGCGTCACATTAGTCTTCTTGTTACTGTTAGAAGTCTTAGAATCAGGGTTCTTAGACTTAGGTGATAGAGGTACCTTCCTAACTTTAGGAGGACTTGAAGACTTTGTTCTTGTGTATAGTGTGTGAACATTGTAACTGATGCAACCTTCCATGAATTGTCTTCTCAAATTAAAACAACTAGTCATTACATTCATGTTACATGGCATACAATCAAATTTATCACAGAAAGTAGAGTCTCTATGTCTTAAAGGCACAGAGCAATCATAGAATGGTTTAGCAACACTACCAGATGGTTTCTTGCATGCATGAGTTAAATGATTAGTGCTAAAACAATTTTGACAAACTTTCCTAGGGGCATTTGGCACATAAGCATAATTGTTGTCCTTGTTAATCCTTAATTTGCCATTCCTGTTTTGTTTCTTTTTAGCCACTTTCTTCTCAAACTCATTATTCCCAGCTGAAACAAACTTCACAAATTTCTCAAGTCTAGGTCTACCTCCTACTGGCTCCTTGGCTTTGGTTTTGACATTCTCACTCTTAGAGGATGCTTGTTGTTCATTTGATTGTGCCTTATCTTCATCATCCAACATTTGCTTAATGAGTAAGGCATCCTCATCAATCTCAAGTGTTGGTGTTTTAAATATTGGGGTCTCAGCCTTTTTCAAAACCTGAGGCACTTCCTCTTGAACAACAATGTCATCTTCAATGACTGCATAGCCTTTCCTCTGTTTGAGAGTGTCATAATCAAGTCCAATGGCAACCTTAGGTCTAGCTAGATTTTTCTCATGGTAGGACTGCAATAGACTAAAGGAATTCTTAAATGTTTTCAATTTAAATTCATTTTCAGCTAGTTCATCCCTAAGAGCTTTCTCAACTTGACTAGCACATAGAACCTTATTCTTTAGATATTCGATTTCTTGTTTAAGGTTTTCTACTTGCATAGCAGTTAGTTCTAGTTCCTCATTTCTTTTGTTCAACAGTTCATTCTTAGTAGACAGTTTAGCAATTTCTTCATTGGCAGCAGTCATACTAGTATGAATATTAAACATCTCAATAGATAGTTGTTCAACCATAGATTTGTATTCAGAAACAGACATGTCTATAGTAGTGAGGGATGGTACCCGAGAGTCTGATTCAGATGGTTCTTCCTTGGAGTTGGCCATCAAGGCGTAGTTGGGGAATTCTTGTTCTTCTCCATCACTATCAGAATCATCCCAACACTTCCCTTCAGCTATGTAGGCCTTACCTGGTGTATGCTTCTTTAGCAGAGCCTTATACTTAGCTTCAAGCTCAAGAAACTCCTTATCCTTCTTTTTAGGCTTCTTGCATTCACTGGCAAAATGCCCTAGGTCATTGCATCTATAACATCTCACAGATGACCTATCCACATAGCTGGTTTTGAATTTGTTTTTGTTTGCTTTCACAGGTGCCTTGCTCTTGTTGAATGAATGATTTTGAGATCTAGACTTGAAGGGCTGATTCCTCTTAAATCTGATGTTTGGGAATTTTGTAGCCATAAAAGCATATGAAGTGTTTTCCATGGCATCCAACTCTTCAAGAGTGTAGAACTCATCTTCTTCCTTTTCATCAACAGGTTCAGTCACTTCTTCTTCAGTTTCTTCATCATCTACTATCTCTTCTATTCTCAGTTGACTTGTAGATGCTTCCAGGTCTTGAACGGATTTGTTGACAATCAAGGCGCAGGATGTGTTTATCATTCTTCCTTGGTTGGCTTGGATAGCCCTCTTCTGAAGCAACTCAAGCTCATGAGTCTTTAAAACCCCATAGAGCACATCATATGTGACTTTGTTCAAATCTCTTTCTATAAGAGATATGACCCTTTGCTCTAGATGGTTTGGTGCAGATAGTAGAAACTTCATGTTTAATTCCTTAGTGCTGTAAACCTTCCCATTCATTTGAAGCTCAATCACCAGCTTGTGAAATCTCTCAAACATATCAGTAATACTTTCTTTGGACTGTGCCATGAAAGCCTCATACTGTGTGACCAGTATCTGTTTCCTATTCTCTCTTACCTCCTCTGTCCCTTCACATAACACCTCGATGTGGTTCCACATGTCCTTGGCTGATGTGCATGATGCTATGTTGGCAAACATCGACATATCCATGGAGTCTATGATCAGCAACATGAGATGACTGTCTAGGGCAACCTTTTACTTCTCTGAGTCCGTCCATTTGGATGGCTCTTTTGCAACATATGATCTAGGAATGACTATTGTGCCCACTGTAGATTCAGCAATTTCTTGTTGTGGTACAAATGGACCATTCTTGAGGATGTCAGGGTAGAGAGGATTGGCAGCTTTGATGAACAACAGCATTTTTATTTTCCAGAGGTTGTAATTCTCTTTGTCGAACTTAGGGACCTTTACCGTACCTTTAGTCTTTGGTGTATTCGAACTCATGATCGTTTTCTGTTTAGATTAAACAGCCTGCTCTGATACCACTTATTGAGTATTGAATACAGTAAAAGAATACAGAGGGGGGGTGAATGGATTCTTGAACTTTTCTACGTTCTTGAATCTTTGCAACAGGATATGTGTTGAGTGTGTGAGATATGTAAGTGCGGATAACAAAGACAAAACACAACACAATATCACTTTAATCTAATATTTTATTAGAAAAAGATTTTGCTACAATCTGTGAATACAAATGGTAGTATTTTCAGCTTCGTTTTTCTTAGAGAGATATTTCTTGTGATGGATATGAAAATCTTATATCTAAAAACTTATCTGCTAAGGAAGTGAGGCTGTATCCTTATAGACATGGATACACCTACTTACTACAAATAAGGTAGGTAGGTAAACAAACTACTTTCCAGTCTGTCTATCTCATTTGAGTAAGAGTCCAAACGGCTACAGATTTGACTTTGCAAAGCCTGTTCAGATCCACTTCTTTAGCTCCTTGTTCCTTTGTCTTATCTCTCCAAGCTTCTTTGTAGGCTTTCCAATGTGCTTTATAGTACATAGTCAAATAAAGCGTCTTGGTTTGTTGCAGGTTTCTGACTTGTACAATTCTTCAGTATTTTGTCTCCAAGATTGTATTCGAGAAGTGGCTAAGTGATTGATTCGAGAACTCGAATTGACTTAATCGATAACTCTGAGTTCTCGAATAGTGTTATATTGACATATCGAATCACTTCTCGAATAGCTCTTTTCTCTGGGACTGCTTGAGATATCGAATAGAGCATTTTGACATATCGAATCCTTGAGATGTCGAATAGCTTCTTTAGTCCTTGAGATATCGAATAGAGCATTGACTTGTTGACTCTTAGAGAACTCGAATGATGCTTTGACTTGTTGACTCCATGAGTTCTCGAATAGAGTAATAGACATATCGAATCTCTGAGTTATCGAGTGAGATATCGAACAGTGTATTCAGAGATATCGAATAGTGTCTTCTGAGATATCGAATCTCTGACTTCTCGAATGCTAGACTTCTCGAATAGACAAATGTACTTCTCGAATTGGTACTTAGGCAAATTCTTCATTTCTTCAAATCCTAACTATGATTATTTGGAAGTCTTTATCTCCTTGCTTGAGGCATAAACCTTGGAACTTCTTTCAAGCATTATTCTTGAATTTATAAGTACAATTACACAAGTAGGATTTGATGCCTATTGCAAGTACAGAACAATTAGAAACTCTACAACTAGAGGTTCCCTCAGTTAAGAGGTCATGTAGGTAATGCATAGCATTACACATACTTAGGCTTGTTATTAGATGTATTCAGGCATGCCTCTATGACTAACTGTTATATTGCAGTAGAACTTCGAGTCATTTCTTGTTGCTGAAAGGTCGTCTTTATATAGCACAAGAGCATATAGCCGTTAGATATGATTCCTTGAGTTTATAGCTGTTGAAGACAAGAATCAATCAAGCAAAAATTAGTGATTACATAATAATCAATCAGTGATCATAGCAACGGCTCCTTTAGGATTTGAAATCAAATCGCATACTATCCCTGAAAGATATCCCTGCCATAAATACAATATATATATCCTGCAAAAGATATGGCAATTATATATGGAACCTCAGAATCAAATCTCAATGATTT
Source organism: Saposhnikovia divaricata (assembly GCA_036435485.1). Taxonomy (NCBI): domain Eukaryota; kingdom Viridiplantae; phylum Streptophyta; class Magnoliopsida; order Apiales; family Apiaceae; genus Saposhnikovia; species Saposhnikovia divaricata. The sequence continues at coordinate 64,383,912 of CM071594.1, forward strand.
AATTCAAAGACCATTCAAAAATCATCATCCTAAAAACCTTGGATTAACAATCTCCCCCTTTTTAATGATGATGATCATTTTTGAATGTCGAACAAGTTTTTTCTGTCTCCCCCTGTTAGAAACACTTATATAGACAATGCAATCAAATACAGACAGAGTAATCCAGTAGTCTGAGATTAAACCAGTGCATATTATGAGCAGCAGATAAATTCCAAACACAAATAGCCACAAATATTCAAAACGACCACAAATATTCAAAGTTACCACAAATAAGTTCAAACACATAATCAAGCACAGCTAAGTTCAAGCACAGAGCAGCCAACTTAAAACAGTTCGAATTTCAAAAACAACTAAGTTCTCCCCCTTTCATCAACATAAAAACAGAATTAATAATCGTCAGGAATATCAACTGGATATTTGCCCTTGCCCTTTTTCTTGTACTTAGGAGAATCACCATAAGTAGAAAAATTCTGTGCAAAGAAATCTGATGAAGGGGCTTTGCCATCTCTAGCATCCATCCACCGAAAGAGCTTCTCCATATATTCATCCTTTGTATGTCCAAATGCAGCAGGAGGAGGGATTGCTGGGAGAGGAAGAGGTGTAGTAATTTCTTCGAGAGTACAATCTCCAATCCAGTCAGTCTTTTTATGCCAGGGTGTGACATGTTTGCCATGAATAGAAGTGAGCTGCTTGGACAAGAACTGTTTCTCGGAACCCAACTTAAAGAAAAGCTTAACAAATTCTTTTTCCCAAGCCTTGGCAGTATAAGTCATTCCTTCCTGAAGTGAGCTAAATTCGAAATCCATTTTCCTAGAGATGCTTCGATCATTGGCTTTCAATACATCCAATTTGGAATGTAGTAACTCCATAGACTTGGACATCGATGCAAGAGAGGACTCAACAGAAAGCATCTTAGTTTGAAGAGATTCGATGGCTTTAGCATTTGCTCCAATTTGAGCAGAAAAGCCATCAAGAAATGCATTCAACTTAGTATTGCCAAAAAAGGATGGAGTAGTGGGAGAGTGAGGCAAAGAAGTGTCTGACAGAGAATCAACATTCTCAAAAACAAGCTCATTTGACTCAGTAACCGAAAGATGGTTACGGGCTAAGTTATTCAAATCAAATGTTTCAGTCAAATTATCCACTTCATCAGTGGCATCAATCACTTTGAAATATTCAAAAACTTTATTCAAAAGACATGGGTATGGCAAATGCATGGAATCATGAGAGGCACAATGAATCATGTTACGAATTAAGAAAGAGGCAACATTAAAAGGCATTTGCTTAACAAATAAAGACAACAAAATTGAATCTTGATAGGTGACCCTATCTCGACCACTTTTGCGCGGTAAAAGGTTTGTATGAAAGAACTTGAATAACAAGAGACAAGTAGGAGTGAGAGATGATACCAAGGGTTTGGAGTCAGCCGAGATCGAAGAATCTCCAAGAATGGTTCGAAGCTGCTCTTCATATGGAAGGTCTTCAATCTCTAAGAATGGTTGATGAGAGGTGAAGGCGCAAGGTCCACTGGCAGCAACTCCAAGAATAGATCCAATCCAATAAGCAGTGAGCACAATGGGAACATCCTTAACATTCGAATACACCATTTCGTTATGCCCTTTAGTCAAATTAGAGTAAAAATCTCGAACCAGAGAGGGGTAAAACTTCATCGAAGGTGATAAAAGAGGTTCACACTTGAGAGTCTCAAAGATCTGCACTATACCAATGCGTTGAAGTAGGTCACTATCCGCCATTCTTTCTTTGAGAATCGGTTTTGCCTTGTTTTAAGATGACCCCTCAGTAGTCATGAACTCTGCTTTCAAGCTTGGCTCCGGAATGGAAGATTCGGAGTTAGAATGATCTTCAGAAATGCCTGCCTTCAGTCGTTTAGAGGATTCTGACTTTGTTGGAGGCTTGCCGGAACGAGTAGCAACCGATCGAGTTTTTCGTTTCGCCATTAGAAGAAAAATGGAAAAATACAGAGAGAAAAGAGGAGAGATAGTAGAGAGAGAGTAAGAGAAGGGAGAATAGAAGAGACACTTAGGAATACGTGCCCTATAAAAAAGTAATTAAGGCATACAGGTGTAGACCATGCAAGAAAATAGCATAAACTTACTCACATTACAAACAAATAAAACTACCACGTATTCATCAATCAATCAATTTAAATCACAATCAAATTAACATATTCACAGAAACAAGAATTAAGGTAATTAAATCAAAATATAGTGATACTATTTACCAATCGATCAATTAAAGGGTGCACATACCAAGCTCCCTTCGAAGCATGCAGAACCTGTCTTCAGATAAAGGCTTTGTAAAAATATCAGCTTTTTGATTTTCAGTAGGAATAAATATAACCTCAATATTACCTTTAACAACATGATCTCGAATAAAATGATGACAAACATCAATATGTTTGGTACGAGAATGCATGACAGGATTTTTGGAAATATTAATAGCAGAAGTATTATCACAATAAATTGGGATATTTGAAAATTTTATACCAAAATCTTTCAGGGTTTGCTGCATCCAAAGGATTTGTGCACAGCAGCTACATGCCGCAATATATTCTCCTTCTACAGTTGACATTGCAACCGATGTTTGTTTCTTACTGTGCCAAGCTACTAGACAATCACCTAAAAATTCACATGCTCCGCTAGTGCTTTTACGATCAACTGGAGATCCTGCATAATCAGCATCTGAAAAACCAATTAAATCAAAGGACGGGGAACTGGGATAGAATAGTCCCAAGTCGTCAGTTCCCTTTAAATACTTGAATATTCGCTTTACAGCATTAAGATGGGATTCCTTAGGCGCTGCTTGAAAGCGAGCACATAAGCAAACACTAAACATGATGTCTGGACGAGAAGAAGTAAGATATAACAAAGAACCAATCATACCTCTATATTTGGTAATATCAACAGAATTACCATTTTCATCCTTAGTGAGTTTGGTGGTGACACTCATTGGAGTTGATTTAGGAGTAACATGCTCTAAATCAAACCTTTTGAGTAAATCCTTAATATACTTACTCTGATGAATAAAGATACCTGCGTTTGTTTGGTTAATTTGTAGTCCCAGAAAGAATTGTAATTCTCCCATAAGACTCATGTCGAACTCCTTATGCATACAGTCTAAGAACCAATTGCATAAGGCCTGATCTGAAGCTCCAAACACAATATCATCAACGTATACTTGAACCAATAAAAAATCATTTTTCTTATGAAATATAAAAAGAGTAGGATCGAGTGTACCACGAATAAAACCTGAGTCAACAAGGAATGCACTGAGTCGATCATACCAACACCTGGGGGACTGTCTAAGACCATAGACAGATTTCTTGAGTTTGTATACGAAGTGAGGATACTTCTCATGAATGAAACCTAGAGGTTGCTTTACATAGACTTCTTCCTGCAGATATCCGTTTAAGAATGCACTTTTGACGTCCATCTGGTAAAGCTTAAAGTTCTTGTATGCTGCAAATGCCATAAGAATACGTATAGCTTTTAAACGAGCTACTGGAGCATAGGTCTCGTCGTAGTCGATACCCTCCTGTTGATTATAACCTTGAGCCACGAGACGAGCTTTATTTTTTATAATGTTTCCGTCTTCATCCTTTTTATTCTTGAAAACCCAGCGAGTACCAATGACTGTGACATCTTTTGGAGGTGGTACAAGTTCCCACACATCACAATGTTCGAATTGGTTAAGTTCCTCTTGCATTGCTATTGACCATTGTTCGTTTTCCACTGCTTCTTGAGCATTTTTGGGCTCGAATTCAGCTACAAAAGCATAGAATGCACAAAAGTTTCTCACCTTGCTTCGAGTAGTGATTCCTTGATTTAACTCTGAAAGAAGATTGTCTGGAGGATGATTCTTCACGGCTCTGGATGATTTAGGAAGATTTATTCGACTCATTTCTTCTTTATTTGAATCCTCTGATTGATCAGGAATTTCTGGAGAGTTTCTTTCAGTTCTAGAAGATGGATTATCAGATGCTTCAGAAAATTCTGGAGATGATTGAGAGAAAGTGGAATTCCTTTGAGGTGTCTCCTGTTCTATTGAAGAGTGAGGCAGTTCCTTTTCAAAGAGAGGCTGTCCCTTTTCAGATTGAGACTGTCTCTTTCCAGGTTGAGACTGACTCTTTCCAGATTGAGACTGACTCTTTCCAGATTGAGACAGATCCTTTTGATCATAAGAATCATCATCTACGAAAGCTTCCCAACCTTTGACTAGATCAAGATTAGACTCATTGAAAGTGATATTAATATATTCCTCTAGTTTATTCTTATCAGGATTATAAACACGATATGCCTTACTAGAAGTGGAGTAACCCAAGAATATACCTTCAATAGCACGGGGATCAAACTTCCCACGATTTGGCTGAGTATCTAGAATAAAGCATTTGGATCCAAAAACTCGGAAGTAACTAATATTAGGAGTTTTATTTTTAAGCAATTCATACGGAGTTTTCAACAAGATAGGACGAATTAATACTCTATTAAGTACATAACAAGAAGTATTTACTGCCTCTGCCCAGAACTTTCGAGGTAACTTACTCTCATGAAGCAAAGTCCTAGCAGTTTCTTGCAGTGTTCTATTTTTACGTTCAACTACTCCGTTCTGTTGAGGAGTGCGTGGAGCAGAAAATTCATGTGATATGCCTCTGGCCTTGCAATAATTGACAAAGTCTTTCTCGAATTCTCCACCATGATCACTCCTGATAGTTCTCAGCTTCTTGGAATACTTAGTTTCAAGGTTAGCAATTAAATCTTGGAATTCACTAAAAGCTTCATCCTTAGTACGAAGAAACAGTACCCAAGTGAATCGAGAAAAGTCATCAACTATAACAAAAGCATATTTCTTACCTCCAAGACTTACATACCTTTCAGGTCTAAAAAGGTCGAGAAGCAGCAACTGTAATGAATCAGTAGTAGACACCTGATTTTTGTCTTTGAAAGATGTTTTGACTTGCTTTCCCAGTTGATAGGCTAAACAGGGTTCTGTCTTTTTATATTTTAGCTTAGGCAGGCCTTTGACTAGACCATGAGATGAGATTTTCTTCAAAAGATCCATATGAACATGGCCAAGTCTTCTGTGCCAAAGATGGTACTGTTCTTGAATGGACGCTAGACAAACTTCTTCCTGTTGCTCATAAAAATCTAACACATAGATATTTCCTTTTCATTTGGCTACTAAAGGAGTTTCATTAGAATTAGTACCAATAAAGCACATATTTTTATCAAAGTTAACACTATGACCAGAATCTGTGAGTTGACTAACACTAATGAGATTGTATTTAAGACCTTCCACCAGTCTTACATTATTAATAGAGAATTTTTCATTACCTATGGTGCCTTTTCCAACAATCCTTACCGTATTGGAATCGCCCAAGGTAACTAACCCTCCATCGGAGGCGATTAGAGATAGGAATTTCGACTTGTCTCCTGTCATATGACGGGAACAACCACTGTCTATGATCCACTTATTCTGTTTTCTTAATCCAAATTTGAGCAGTATTAGAAGAATCAGGCATATATAAATGATAAGGTTTAGCGGTTTGGCCCTTAATATGATAGAATTTGGACTCTGCTGAGATATATCCCTTTTTTCTGCAATCTTTGCATTTCTCATATGGCATACTGTACTTCATAGTAGTCCTCTTCTTTGTCTTTTGAAATGCACTCTTTTTGTTCGAGTTATATCCCAGTCTTTCTTTTCCCAAAGAAGATTTTTGGCTTGCCAACGTCACGTCTAATGTGCCTTCACCATGTACGAATTTTGCCAGATCTTTCTTTAGACAATCGATTTTTTTCAGGAGTTTAGAGAATTTCTGTTCTGTTTCCATCTTTTTGCATTCAGTTTCCTTGAAGGAATCTGTTTCCTGCATTAATGTGGCTAAGCAAGCATCCTTTCTTTCAATCTCATTTTTAAGATGCGTATTTTCTTCGACAAGCTTGGTCATTTTTTCATTTAGCAACTTGTTTTCTTCATCAGATGATTCCTCTTTCATAGAATCATCCATTTGACTTAGCACTTCACTTAATGCTTGCTTTAAGTAAGCATTTTTATTTCACAATTTTTTATTTTGTGCCTGCAAGGTTAGTAAATCTTCAGAAACAAATGATTTTAGAGGAGTAGAAAATACCTCTTCATTTTCACTGAAGTTTTCATCAAATCCAGCAAAATATAGTTGAGCAACTTCATCATCAGAGTCAATTTATATATCAGATTCATCGTCGCTCCATGTCAAAAATGCTTTGCTCTTTTTCTTCTCCTTGTCTTGATCCTTTGATCCAAAAGATTTTAATTTCGCCTTCAGTTGAAAACAATTCTTTTTGATATGACCTTTCTTGCCGCATTCGAAACATACTTCATCGTTCGTGTTTTTTCTGAATTCCTTTTTGAATCCATAAGATTTTTTGAGTAGGTCTGCTAGCAGCTTTCTTTTTGGAAAGAAACTTCTGAAACTTCTTTGTTAGAAGAGCAATCTCTTCATCCGAGTCTTCACTGGAATCTACAATAGTTTTAAGGGCTAGGGTCTTTTTCCTTGGTACTTCCTCTTCCTCGTCATATCTTCTCAATTGGTTCTCAAACTCTTCTAATTCACTGAAAAGAGTGAGTGTATCCATTTTTGAGATCAAGGAAGAATCCTGCAGAGTTGTTACTTTAGGAGCAAACTTTTTGGGCAGTGATCGAGGAATTTTTCTATTAATTTCTGCATGAGGAATATGCCTTTCCAGGAGAGCAATAGAATTCATCAGTGTGAGAAATCGTCCCTGAGCTTATTTTATGCTTTTATCCTTTTCCAATCTGAAGCTTTCATAGTCACTCAGAAGAAGATCAAGCTTGACTTCACGAACCTTTGAAGTGCCTTCGTGACTTACTACAATAGTATCCCAAACTTGTTTGGCCGAAGTACATGCTGAAACTTTTCGAAGTTCAGTAGCACACAGTCCATTGAGTAAAGAATTCATATCTCGAGCATTATAATTCGGAGAATTGACTTCCTCAACAGTGAGATCCTTTACTGGTTTGGGTTTGCCATCCTTCATGGGAACAGTGATGCCATTTTCAACAGCATCCCATTCGTATGTATCCTTCTGGAGAAATATCTTCATTAGGAACTTCCAGTCATGATAGTTTTCCGTTCCAAGCAAGAGTGGTGGAACATTGATTGAACGACGTTCTTGCCAACCTGATTGTGCCATGGATCTAACAAAATAAACACTTAAACAAGGGTTAAATGCACCTGCTCTGATACCAAATGTAAATCGAGTAGCACAATATATTTAACTGTCAAATGAACGAGACTGTCTCAAACGATAATGAGACTGTCTCTTTTGTGTGTGAGAGTGTCTCAATTAACTAACAGAGAAAATAATCAGCAATAAGTAAATGACAGAATGTAAAGCAAGAACACCATAAATTTTCATTTGGTTCGGCCCTTACCCAATCTATGGCCTACATCCAAGTCCCTATGCCAACTTGCACAGAGATTATATTATTAGAACAATAATATAAAGCTTACAGATTCCCCGATTACAAGTTTAAAGCCCCTTGGAAGAACCCTTCCCTTGACACAACTGTCTCCTAGCAAACCTGCTATTTAGCCCACTGGCTACCTTGGCTTATGACTTGCAACCCTATCTAATTGCCACAACCCGGCACAAGTGTGTGTAAAATGAATAAACTTTCATAGCTCGATGAATGGAACTTCTAAACAGAATGTATATGAACTTGAGTGTCTATGTATAGAAGTTATATTGCAGTAGAACTTCGAGTCATTTCTTCTTGCTGAAAGGTCATCTTTATATATCAAAAGAGCATATAGCCGTTAGATATGATTCCTTGAGTTTATAGCTGTTGAAGACAAGAATCAATCAAGCAAAAATTAGTGATTACATAATAATCAATCAGTGATCATAGCAACGGCTCCTTTAGGATTTGAAATCAAATCGCATACTATCCCTGAAATATATCCCTGCCATAAATACAATATATATCCTGCAAAAGATATGGCAATTATATATTGAAGCTCAGAATCAAATCTCAATGATTTAATTCGAAGACCATTCAAAAATCATCATCCTAAAAACCTAGGATTAACACATCTTCCCTCCTATAAATACCCCTCTCCTCCTTCATTATCAACTACACCATAATTCTCTCTTCTCTCTCTATATAGCTGCTAGATAGTCCGTCTAGTAGGGGAGCCAGTTTAGCCCGCTTTCAGGAAGTGTCAGGATAGAAGGTCCTCGTGCCTAAACTATTCCTTAGGGTACTTGGGTCTGACTGCAGCCATTGGAGGTGGTCCCACTGCAGGGGTCTTTCTATCAGGTTGTGTGGCACTGTCCGGGTTGGGATAGAGAGAGAAGGAAAGGTTGTCGGGAAATAGTGATAGGGGGAGGTTTTGAGATAAACACTTCACTGAGTTGAGGATATACATAATAGGTATCGTAGGGCTGAATTTGTGTATAAAATTCAGGGGACGGATACCCGGATATTGTAATATCTTTTATCTAGTATGAAGTTGTCGCTCTTGTGGATGTAGGCTGGGCCGAACCACGTTAAATCTCTTGTCTCTTTTACTGTATTGTTGGTTTGTTGCTTCATTACTATCACGTATATTCGCCGGGAATCGGGCAGATTCCTAACAGTTGGCATCAAAGCTATTTGTGTCTAAATTATTGATGCCGAAGGAAAGTCGTTAAGAAAAGTGGTTGTCTAATAAGGCGCCGTTTTGACGGAAGTGCTCCCATTGTTTCTTACACTTACCTGGCCAATTGATTTAGTTGCTTGGATTGGTTTGTGTGTGCAAACGGAGATCATGGCAAGTATTGGAGGATTCAAGATGAGCCCATATGATGGTAAAGGAACTTTTACTCTTTGGCAGAGAAGGGTAAAGGATATCCTAACCCAACAGAAGCTATCAATGGTTTTGAAGGGGAAGGAGGGAAAACCAACAAAGATGAGCGATGAAGATTGGGAGGATGCTGAGTCGCAATGCATGAGGACCATCAGACTATACATTGCTGATAACATTATCAATAATGTTGTTGACGAAAGCAAGCCGAAGGAATTATGGTCAAAGGTGGAGACATTGTATCTCGGGAAGAACTTGACTACAAAGTTAAATCTGAAGCGCGAGTTATACAAGCTGAAAATGGCAGCTCAAGGCAATGTTATTGAGCACATGAATGTGTTTAATGGTATTGTTGATCAACTTGAAAAGGTTGATGTAAAATTGGAGGAAGAAGATAAGGCCCTTATTCTTCTTACTTCATTTCCGGAGTCGTTCGATCATTTGGTCACAACCATTTTGTACGGAAAGGACACGTAAAAGATGGAGGAGGTTCAGTCAGCACTTTTGTCAAATGCTGGAAGGAAGAACCAGGATGGTGACAAGGACGGAATGACAGTTTTGGCTTTGCGTAGTCAAAATAATAGAGGAAGGGGTGCTGTGAGAGGATCTACCAATAGCAGGGGTAAATCCAGATATAGTGAAAAGGGCATGTAGTGCTTTGGTTGCAAGGAGTGGGGTCATATTAGGCCGAATTGTTCGCTTAATAAGAAGGATCCAGATGCATCATTGGTTGTGGTTACTCTCGATTGTGAAGATGTTTGCACCGTCTTCAATCGAGGCACTAGTTCTCCAGGAGAATGGATATTAGACTCAAGGTCATCTTACCATGTTTGTTCTGAGAGGGGGCATTTTGACAAATTTCAAGATACAAAGAATGAAATAGTTTCTTTGGCTGATGGATCTACTTGTGAGATCAAGGGGATTGGAATTGTGAAAATCAAAATGTTCGATGGAATAGTTCGCAGCTTGAACGGGGTAAGATATGTGCCTAAGCTGAGGAAGAATCTAATATCTGTCGGTCGGTTAGCTTCAGAAGGCTACAGATGTTCTGTAGTAGGGGGAGCTATGAATATCAAAAGAGGCCGTGTGGTTCGGATGAAGGGAGAGCTGCGTGGGGGAATATATCGTCTGATTAGTACATTGCCAGAACGTACTGGAACTTCGAAAATCTGGTTATCTCGTGCATGAGGGAAGAGTGACTTGAAGGATACTGCTGCAGTTGTATTGTCTTCCAGTCTAGACGATGGTGCAAAGACTGCTGGGATGGTTGCAGCTGCATATGGGCATCGATCAACACGAATCAAGTGAGCAGTGAACCATGCAACAGATTGATTTGTTTGATATGCAGTTGGGGAGTAAATGAAAGATCGATGGTCACACTTGTGTGTGTGATGGTCACAATTGCGTGTGTGATGGACTACATATGGGATTGGCTGACGTAAATCAAGTGAGTATGTGTCTATACAACAGATTGCTTCACATGTATGTAGTTGGACAAATAGAGGTCAATGGAACACTTGTGCGTATAGCAAGTAGGCATCCGAGAATGAATGTGCAAACTAGGGTATAGTTTGGAGTCTTGGACTCGGGGGGAGTTTTGTCGTATGGAATGATACGGATCGAGGAAAAGTTGGAGCTGTGCAAGCGGGGTGCAGGTATGGCGTGCAAGTGAAGAGCTGTGAGTTTGGAAAGAGGGGGAGATTGTTAGGCAGCAGCCTTAGTTGCCTTTCTTTCCACAAACTCCCTTACCAACTCTTGACCAACCCCCCCAACCTACTACATCTTCCCTCCTATAAATACCCCTCTCCTCCTTCATTATCAAATACACCATAATTCTCTCTTCTCTCTCTATATAGCTGCTAGATAGTCCGTCTAGTAGGGGAGCCAGTTTAGCCCGCTTTCAGGAAGTGTAGGGATAGAAGGTCCTCATGCCTAAACAATTCCTTAGGGTACTTGGGTCTGACTGCAGCCATCAGAGGTAGTCCCGCTGCAGGGGTCTTTCTATCAGGTTTTGTGGCACTGTCCGGGTTGGGAGAGGGAGAGAAGGGAAGGTTGTCGGGAAATATTGATAGGGGGAGGTTTTGAGATAAACACTTCAGTGAGTTGGGGATATACATAATAGGTATCGTAGGGCTGAATTTGTGTACAAAATTCAGGGGTCGGATACCCGGATATTGTAATCTCTTTTTTCTATTGTGAAGTTGTTGCTCTTGTGGATGTAGGCTGGGCCGAACCACGTTAAATCTCATGTCTCTTTTACTGTATTGTTGGTTTGTTGATTCATTACTATCACGTATATTTGTGGGATCTAAGCACACATATTTACCAAAGCGCTTCCGCATTTGCCGGGAATCGGGCAGATTCCTAACAATAGAAAGTCTGGTTTTTCTCCGTAAAAAGATATGGCCTTACACCAAGCGATTCATCATATGGAACATACAAGACTTGACAAGTCTGGTCAACCGGAGAAAAGACTTCAAATGAACTGGGAGAGGACATAGAGTTTCCGATTCTTTAAAATTGCTAACATCATTGCCTTCACTAGGTTCGATACCCGTAAGTCTCTGATTTTGACTCTGATTTATTTTTGTAGTAGCATTATGATTTAAAAAATTAATGTAAGAATAGCAAATGTGTGTTCAAATGTGATGCCAAGCTTCTTATGGATGCAGTGAATGGGAGGTGATTCTTATTTTCACACGATTGTTGATGACTATAGGGATATAATTAAACACTTTGAAGAAGTGTTAGTGGTAGCTCATTTGTTAGCAAGGGATGCATATTCTTTTGTTAGGTGTTCGGTTCCATAGTCCATATTTTATTGAGGAAGTTTGATTTATGCAAGTATATTTATTTTATAACAAAAATTATTTGAATATTTTAAGAAACCTTTTAAAATTTACAAAATCACAGTTTTTAGATTAAACATAATAATCAGCTTCAAACTTAAAACAATTATTAAAAAAAGTTCAAATTTACAAAATCGCATTTTGTAGTTCAATTTTGTGAGGCCTAGACTACTACAAAACTATGAATCGATGAAGCATAAGTACTCTTGCAGCCCAGTTTGTTTTGATGACCACTTAATAAAAGCTAAAAAGTCAAAACCATCTTATTCCAAGATGCAGTCCAAATTGTTTTTATTGCCAGTTGAGCCCAAGCTAACTTGTGGGAAAAATTTGGAATGATAAGGTTTGGTATCTCTATATAGTATATGCTATCAGTATTAAAGGTTTCAACAGTTCTTTCTGGATCGGAAGACAGAGCACTTCCTTACTATAGTAATTAAACAAATTACTATTGAGTTCATATACTATTAATTCATTACATTCTAAACTTCCCCTTACAATTCAGCTGGTGTTTTTTAGAATACTAACACGGAGATGAGGAAATCCAGTAGAATTATACATGCTAAATGATTGCTTAACCTTTGATTTTAACAGAGTGCATCTTAAAGTTTACAATATACATAAATCAAACCCTGTTGTTTTTTTTACGAACTGCATAGAATTATATTACTGGATCAAACCAACTCAAAATAAAACAGCGGGGCAAACCCCCGACTGTCGATACAACCAGGTTGAAAAACAAATAAATTATTTCCTGATCGTTTAACACATTGAAATTAAAAGTTCTTGAAACTAAAAACGAATTCAAAGACTTCCTAGGCGATCCAAACTGCGCCAAAATCCCTGAAAGCAGCGGTATCACAATTGACCACATCACATAAGAACCATTGATACCCCAGTGTTCAGAAGCCTCAATTGCATAAACTGAGGTTAGAGGAACGACACTCCAGCTATCTACATGCCGGATACCAGCTATAGACATGCCGAACATGGGAATCTCAAAAGGATGAGCAACACCCCAGCTATCTACATGCCGAATACCAGCTATAGACAAGCCGAAAGTTAAAACCCCCAAAATATGATGAATAATCTTTGGTTGTGAGTGGTGATCTCTTGTAATAATCGTCACCGTCCCAGCTTCGATGCGGACTTTCCAGATCCCTGAAGACTTCCATTAATGAAAAACGGAGTTTGTTACAGGAAGAATAAGACACAAATCTTACTCACTAAGCTATCTAATGTTACATATTGCGTTAATAGAAATGTTACTAGTCTATCTCTATTTATACTAGTAGCTATGAGTAACAGAATCTGTTAGACTACATAAGGCTTTGTTTGGATAAAAGGAATTTGTAGCTTGTGCTTAATAGTCGATAACATATTCTCTTCAGCCCACCTTTGAACTGTCATGGCTTTTGATGTCTTTGTTGTTTCAGAATCTGCATTAGCCCCTCCACAAATTGAAGTCACCATTGGAAATGTAAGACCCAATTTTGAAGAACAAAACCAATGAGGTACCTTACCAAGACCTTTAGTAAAAAGATCAGCAAGATTTTCTTTAGATGAGACCTGAGCTGGGTACAGTAAGCAAACCAGAAGCAATTTTCTCCTGAATGAAATGAACATCCAGCTCAATATGCTTAGTTCATGCATGATAAACTGGATTGGTTGTAAGATCTATAGCTGCTTTCATGTCACAACACAAAGGAGTATTATCAACTGGAACAATCAATTCAGTAAAAATATTTTGTAACCATAACACTTCACAAGATGAATCTACTAGTGCCCTGTACTTAGTTTCAGCTGAACTTCGAGAAGTAACAAACTGTTTCTTTGCACGCCAAGAAATAGCCACAGAACCTATTGTAAAACAATATCATCCAACTGAACGTCTATCAGTAACATCTTCAGCCCAGTCACTATCATTATACCCTTTAAAATCAAGAGAATTTACAGCAGGGAAAAACAATCCATATGTTGAAGTATGTTTGCGATATCTAAGAACACATTTAACAGCATCAAAATGAGCATTTCGTGGAGCATGTAAAAATTGGCTTAGAAATTAGACTGAATAAGATATATCAGGCCTAGTCGAAGTAAGATAAAGTAACTTTCCAACCAATGATCTATATAAAGATGAATCTGCAAGAAGCTCACCAGACTGATCACCATAAAAAAGTTTAATGTGAGGAGCAATAGGTACAGAAATAGGCTTGCAATCCAACATGTTTGCAGACTTTAGCAAATCTGTAATAAACTTTTTTTGATTCAAAAAAATTCCCTTGTCATTTCTTTGAACTTCAAGTCCTAGATAGTACTTTATAGGACCCAGATCTTTAATGCTAAACTGAATATCCAGTAACGTTTTCAAAGACTGAATAACAGACATATCATTACCAGTAATGAGTATATCATCAACATAAACAACTACTGCTATAAAAACAGAACCAGCAGTGTAAGTGACCAAAGAGTAATCAAGCAATGATTGCTTATAACCAGCTTTTAGCAAAGAAGTAGTAAGCTTAGCAAACCACTCTCTAGAGGTCTGTTTCAAACCATATATTGACTTGTTTAATCGACAAACCAGATGTGACTGAGATGGTCCAAATTTATATCCTAAAGGTGGTTGCATATAAACTTTGTTAGATATAATTGATGTAATGTTTCAGTGTTTAAGTGTAACAGTGAAATATCAGAGTTTAACTGGAAGGAAGTCAGAGTTTAGTAAAGTCTGACTGACGAAAGCTGGACAGAGTTTAGTAAAGTCTGTCTAGAAGCAGCGCGTACGGAGTCAACAGAAGATATTAGAGATCAATTGAAGATTGATATGGAAGCGAGATCTTTGGAGACTGGATAGCTATCAAAGAGATCGAGTTGACTTAGGAGACGTGTGACAATCTGTAATTGATATCATTGTATAGCTGATTATTAGGAATATCAATTAGAGATTGTATCGAAGCTGTATTCTTATAAATACAGTTAGGTAAACCCTAGAAGGGTATCGTGCATCGAACTATCTTTATTGTAACCTAGCAGCTCTTTGTGATAGTTTACATCACGAAGAGAGTTTTTAATACCAGAAGATTTAAAGTGCATAATCATCTTAATTGTTATTCTCTCATCTAATATTGATTATTAGTGTGTATTCGGCCTAACAAGTGGTATCAGAGCCAATCTGTTACTTTATTACAGTTTAAGATCCAAACACAACAATAATCATGTCAGCAATTCCTCCACCAACATCTACTAGTTCTGAAAAGGCTCCTACTACTGTGAGTCGTTATGAACCAATCAGGGTTCCTATTCTCAGGCCATCAGAGTATGCCATGTGGAAGGTCAAGATGACTATGTTTCTGGATTAATGAAGGCCCTCACAATCCTACAAAGCTATCTGCTGCAACTGCTGGTTAAGAAGCTAAAATAGTTCCAAAGGAAAAGAAGGACATGACTCTTGAAGATCTATCATCAATTGCTAAGGATGCGAAGGTTAGGCATTTACTGCATAGTGCTTTAGACAATGTTTTGTCTAACAAAGTGATTAACTGCACCACTGCAAAAGAGATCTGGGATGCTCTTGAAGTCAGATGTCAAGGAACTGCTGCTATTAAGAAGAATAAGAGAAACATACTCACACAAGAGTATGAGCATTTTGAGGCTAAACCTGAAGAGACCATGATAGAAACATTTGATAGATTCTGTAAACTGCTCAATGATCTGTCATTGGTCAACAAAGAGTATGATCTAGAAGACTCAAATCTCAAGTTTCTTCTTTCTCTACCTGAAAAGTGGGATGTGAAAACAACCACTATTAGAGACAACTATGAACTTGCTGAAACAGAGATTGATGAAATCTATGGGCTGCTCAAAACTCATGAATTGGAAATGGAGCAGAGAAACAGGAGATCAAGCAGGAAGGCAAAGTCTGTTGCTCTTAAGGTTGAAGAGAAGCCTCAGAAGAAAGAGGCATCAAGAAGGAAAATGAAGGGAAAAGCTTTTGTCATACACTCAGAAAGTGAATCATCAAACTCTGATTGTGATTCAAACTCTTCTGAATCATCTGACTCTGAGGATGATGAAGAAGAAATGAGAAAAATGGCTGTGTTGATGGTGAAGACCTTCAAGAAAATGGGTTTCAAGAATTTCAAGAAAGGGAAAAGGTTTTCTAGAGATTCAAATGAAGACAGAAAAAGTTTCAGGAGGTCTGAAAGAAAAGAGACCAAGTCTGGGAAGAAGGATAAGTCTGAAATTCAATGCTACAAGTGCAAGGAGATGGGTCACTATGCTCCTGAGTGCAAGAAGGGTAATGTAACACCCCCAGATCCGGGGTCCGGGATCGGGTCGTTACTGTCTCATAACTTATACACAATACTTGACTTGAGTCCAAAATCAATAAGTAGCATGCTATGACCCCACAAGAATATCCACTCACACACACACAGTTATAGTCCCAGAGATGAAATTGAAATAAGTCTTACATAAAAGGGGTTTACGAATGAAAGTTATTACAATCCCAAAAGGATAACATCATAAGTTTAACAGTTTTACCGTTGATTACATTAATTATACATATAGTTAAACAGGAAACAAAAGCTGTCTAACTAAGCTACCTCAGCAATGGCGGCTAGCATCTCAGCGGGGAGTTCGGTGGGTCGGGTAACCCGCTTGCGCCGAGTGCGCCTGATGCGAGCCATCTGTCCTAGCTGTTGTTGTGACATAATATGAACGAAGCAAGGGTGAGCAGAAGCCCACCAACAATAATATAACTGAACAGTGATGCATATATATACAGTAGTTCAAAATATCATTTGAAATCATATGCCATGCATTAATGAAGTTATTGCCAGTATAATATAAAGGATGAAGTTACAAGGTAACTCAAAGTATTTGTTTTGTGGAAATATCTGCTATGTCAAAAGTAAGCGAGATATTCTCATTATCATTAAAAGAGGAACTTGCATGAAAGGATTGCAATTCCCCCTATGAACACTTCTCCAGCTCTGCCAACAGTAATCATGTTGCAGGAAATAAATAATTTTGGATGATGAACTAATGATGGAGTATTCACCGCGCCCGCTGTTCCAATCTTGATGATCAGTCGAGATCGTACAGCTCAAATTAGATTTACTACCGGTAGAAGGAAGAACTGACGGCTTTACTTGTCTACCGCCTTACTAGCTCTCCCCGGCCAACGGTTGGGCCAAAGGGGATGGACCGGCGCTACTCGGCCTCTTACACGACTCCTAGTTCAAATAGAATTCATGATTCTGAATGTAACGTTCGTCCCCCTTTCCCCAAGTATAATACTTGTTGATAAGACTCTACAAAGTAGTCGTATCTAGTTGGAAAGGAAAATTCACCAATAACTTCCAAGCTATTGCTTGGTAACGAATATCAACTTGTTCCAACAATCTTACCCCTCGAACGATGAGAAGGTAACCAAGGACTTAATAAGTCAATAGCACCCGAGTTGCGAGTGAAGAGAATACTTTATGACCGGGAAGTCGACAAGATAATTAACATTTTTCCAAGTAAGGTTCCCTTATAATTAGGGAGATAGACTCAAAGAAGAATGATGTCTGAGAACCTTTCTTGATATAAGATTAATAATAATATGACTCCGAAATATTTTTCGTAATAATCGAAGAAGATAAACCTTATTGAGGTTATTCTAAGTCTGGAATAAATATTCAGAGAATATTTATTGAATTAAAATATTTTACAGAATATTTAGGAATATGAAAGAATATCTTTAATCAGAGTATTTCTCAAATAATCCTTGAAGAAATATCGAGAGAATATTTATTGCATAATTAAATATTCAAATGAATATTCAAAATAATATTCATTAATTAATAAGACCTGAAAGGAATATTTAAAATATTTAAAATAATATTCGATGATTAAATAGAACCCTGGATGAATATTCAAAATAATATTCATAATTAATTAGGAATTTAAATGTTTATTGAAAAAGTAATATTCATTTAATGAATAATATTCTAAATGAATATCAAGTAATATTCATTTAGTAATCCAAGCTTTAAAGGAATATTCGAGATAAGACTCGATAAATAAATCAAGCTTCAGATGAATCATTAAAATAATATTCATCAGGTAATTACTATCTTAAATGAATATTCAAAAGTAATATTCATTTAATGAATAATATTCTAAATGAATATCCAAATAATATTCATTTAGTAGTCCAACCTTTAGAAGAATATTCGAAATAATAATCGATAAATAATTCGACTCTGAATGAATATTAAAAATATTATTCGTCGAATAGTTACGTTCAAATAATTATTTGAAGTAGGGATCGTTAAATAAAAAATCTCGAACGAATATTCAAATAATATTCGTCGCCCGAATAATGGAAAATATTTACTTAGATATTTTCTTTCGAGGTAATCTCGATATGTCAAGAAATATTGACTCCCGGTCTATATTTGATGAATAAGATGGGTACGCCCTTCTATGAGGGTCTTACAATAACCGGCTTATAATTGATACGTTAGTTATCTAATTTATAAGCCAATAAACAATCAGGGAACAAGCATAAAGATATAACTTGAAAGTAGGCATGCATGCTATGGCATATGTATAACAGAAAACATATATATATATATATATATATATATATATATATATATATATATATATATATATATATATATATATATATATATATATATATATATATATATATTCAATCACAACAACAGCCTAAAAGAAGGGAATTGAAACTTGCCTGGTAGTCGAGTACGATAAGGGGTAGTGGTAGCGGGTCCCGGGTCAGCTTGGTGATCTATAAATAGCCAAGGCATTCGGGATTAATCATTTAACATCTCAAAAGTTAAGTTATACTTAAATCGAAACACGTTCTCGAGTTATCTCGTTATACCCCTTTTAGTGGATTCCTTTTATCATCGATCCGACCCGACATTCGTTCGTTAATACGACATGTCACTGTACTTATACTTGGGACATACTTAAGTCATACAAGTTCTAAGGTCGATCATTACGAACCAATATTATACTCCGAGTTTTATCGCCCGTTTTCTAAGTGTTTTACCGAAGTTATAATAGAGTCGTCTTTTAGGGGTTCGTTCGCGTTTAACCTCGACTCGAATATTTTTAATAAATCGAAAAACGATCCTTTTGACATACGGTTTTCTTTCACACCTTCCTTTTTACCTCTAGTATTTATTTACCAAGATTCGTCATGACTTTACATATTTTATCGGGGTTCAATTTCAGTTACGAACTTTCGTTTACGGATTCGAACTACTTTTAGTAAATCGGTCATAAATCCTAAACCGTAAGTCTGTTTGATTCGATTCTTTTTCCAAAATGATCTATTACTCAAGGTCTACAAGGGTATGTTATATACTTAACCATATCAGTGAATTATAGCTACTGCTATGCATGAGTTTCAAGGTGTAACGAAATTCCGGCATTATAACGGCTATAAATCGAGCGTTCCAAAAATTATAACATCAAAACCAAGCCACACCGGGCATAATACACATCTTATATACATGATTCTCATCCAAATCTGTCCAAGATCATATCACTTCATCCTTATAATCATCATATGTTTCAACCACTACAAGATCATGCTAATCAAGCTAATAACCATGCTAATATCATAACTATACTAAAACTCATCAAGATCATGCATATACTTAAAGTAAAACCTAGGGTTTCAAGAGAGTTATACCTTCCTTGGTGTGTCTAAGAGTCTAACAAGCCTTGATCTAGTCCTTGGATCACCTTAATATAGCTTAGAGCAACAAAGAAAACCAAGAAAACAAAGTTAGTTTCTAAGTGTTACTATTCATCATCACTTTTGTAAAAATCATAGAAAATAGAAAAATAAGAGTTTGTCTCTCAAATTTTTACCACATCTTGGCCTCTTCATAAGCTTTGTTTTGAGTCCTAGATCATCAGATTTGAAGCTTCCTAGCTAGGGTTTTGAGCCCCCTTTCTCCTCTGGACAGAAACTGTCAAGCACAGATCAGTTTGGTTTCTTCAACTTTGGGGAGGGATTTAACTAGGCTATACTACTTGGATTGCCATGAAATTTTGAACGAACCTTGCCCATGGAGTAGAGAAGCTATGGTTAAAATTTGGTGATTTTATCATGGATAGAAATGGAGATATGAATTTTCTTCTTGAGAGTGTTTCTGCTGGGCAGTTTAGAGAAAATGGAGAGAGATGGAGTTTGGCTTGCTTCTCTTGCACTAATCTAGCATAAAGTGACTTTTTGAGAGATAATATCTCATCTTGGTGTGTTAGTGGGGTGTGATGTCATGGATGATGAGTTTTGGAGGACAAGTGTTGTGTTTTGCATGGTTAAAAACAAACCAAGTGTTTTGATTTCTAAGTACTAGTTATGTTCCAATTAATCTAGTTACTCTTGCCCACTTGGTTACTAGATATTTATTCTAGTAGCTTGCACAAGACTCTTGCTTCCTCTGCTTGTTTCTGTGTCCGGTTATTGCCCGTTTCGATTGATCGTTCGAAGGAATATCTCACGGATTTCTAATTAGGGTTTACCGGGAATCTTTCTAATATTAATACTATCATTCTCCATCTTTCTTTCTAACTTTCCAATTTATATTCCTTAAATCCATTCGTTAAATACTTAGGGCTATCGGTGTCCAGGGAACTCTCGGAGAAAATAAAAGTGCGGTTTTTCAGAATCCGACAGCTTTTACATACACTTATTTTCCCCCTGGATCACTAATACGAACTCGGAAATCCGTTCCGAATACTTCTATATAGCGTCGTCTGATAATATTCCTAAATCCACCAAAATAACTATTCATCCATTTTTCTTTACTCATCCTCATAGGGTTGTACAATTGTCCCTGATCTCTTTCGATCGTTCCTTAACCTTTTTACGGGCCCACTGGACCAATAACAGATATCGATCTGGATGACATAAGAATAACCTTCTTCTTTAGAATTATCAAATCTTAATTCCATAGGAGATAGATAATTCTTATCTAATGTGTTAACCAATAGTATTCTTCATGGCATATAAACATTTGAATCCAAATCTATTCCTTTCATTCATTATCTCAATCGTTACATCGTAGTCGTAATCACTATTTACCATTACCTCAGTACATAATAAAAAGTTTTAATTATATCCAAAATTTGGGGTTCTTACAGTCTCCCCTCCTTAAAAGGATTCCGTCCCGGAATCAGGTAGGAAGCAAAGAGTCGTTTGTCTGTCGTTCACTTTTTAGCTTCCCGGTCAATTCTTAGTCGTTCTACCCTTTCTCTGCACATCTACTGGTGCTACTATACGTACTTTATCTTTTTCCATCTACTTTGCTACTTTTCGTACAACACACTATCCGGGTTATGCTTTTACTAAGTCTTATCCTTATTGATACCTGCAGTGGCTTTGGTATCACTATCGTGCTGCGAATTCGGAGATAACCTCGTTCGTACTGTGCATTTCCTGATCGCTTTAATCTTCGCAATCTCGATCAATATAGAGAAGTGGAAAGATTTATTGAGAGATCACTATGATCAATTGAACATTTGTTATATTGCATAGCTAGTACAGAAGGGGGCCAGCCTTTAGTACTTGACAAGCAATTAAACAAGTTAGGGTATTCCACTTAGACTTCTATCACATAGACAGATAGTCACGTAGCAGTACCTCCCCTCCTTAAAGGGTTGTTCTTCTCAATTCATAAAGAAGATGAATAAGAGAGAAGAAAAGAAAAGAGTTCTAAAGGACTATAGAAGGTTTTCATGACTGTAAAATATCATACTCAGAATTTACCTCTGAACTATAGAGGTTCATCAAAGAAGAAATTAATCATAATTATATCCAATACCATTTGATCGCAATCTCATGTGTCAACACATCTTGCTGCTTTGTCCATTATTCTATGGACCGATACTCTGGTTCAACCTTAGCACACTTACTTTTGGAAAATCTTTGAACCTCTCAGGTTAAATCTTAGTTTCTCGCTTTACACCATTGTTACTGACATTCCATGTCACGCTACTAGCTTTTTCATATCTATAATATTAACACTATCAGGTTGTCATCCCGAGAATTCATCAGAGAACCCCTTTTTTTTTTCTTTTTTTTTTTTTTCAATTCATAACCTTCCTTGCATCATATTCCCTAGTTGCTTTCCCAGTCTTTTCTTTATCAATCACATCCTTCTTATTATCTGATTCTTATTTACTTCTGTTATTTACTTTCACCTTCATCTCTTTATTGAGACACCTTTTGCACTTGGTTCCTCCTTATCGGTATTCCGTCATATTTACTCTATAATCATCACGTTATTCCAATTTAAACTTTCCGAAATGAATCTGGCCCGATCCCTTAAATATAATCTACTTCTGCCAACCTTGTTTCTCATCACTTGTTCTTTTCTACCCGTGGTTTTCCACAGGTTGTTCTTCGTAAGTCAGACCAGGTCGTATATCTACTTGCTCGTACTCTTATCATCTATCGAGTATCTGCATTTTACTGGCGTAGCCTTGCCACATGAAAACCCGTTATGACCGGGCTACAAGTTTTGGGGGTAAAACTGGCTCGAATGCCACCTTCCGAACACTTTTAAACTCTCAGGTGGCCTAATAAGTCTCGGCTCAACTGCCCTTCTCTCTAAGTCTCATTAATTCTTTCTACAGGAATACAGTTAGCATCCTGAATCATCAACCTCATATTCTCTATCTTGTTTGCGCAGAAGTATACTAACACAAACTTGCTTGTCATTCATCAACATGCCATTTAGATTATCAATAGCAACACTTTCTTTATCTTTACGCTGTCATCTACTTTCTTAGAAGAATCACCATCGCTTGTTGGTTATGTAGTGCGTTAATAGCTAACCATACGGGTTTCAATCCTTTAGGGAGACAAAGTAATCACTATTCCTTATCCATAAGGAACACTTCATGAACTTGATGTAGATATTACACGAAGTAGATAAAATTGCAGAAGGGTTTCAAGCATCGCAGCTATGTCAGGTTGATGAAACTATCACTCATGCAGCTTCCATAAAAGACTAGAAACTTAACGGTTTACTTCGTCAATTTTGTATCATGGTCCTGGTTTGCCTCAAAACGGGACCTTCTAAGGTACATAATATGCTTAAGACTCCATCAGGAATCGAATCTTTACTTAAACTATTATTACCTTCGATTCTTGAACAATCATCAAAAGGAATGTAAATTCCTCCACTCCGATATGACCTTCAAGGTCTTTCCAAATATCATTTTGTTTCTTCGGTATGAACATTTGTAATTATTCCTTTATACTTAGACTATCGGCCACCTCATTGGCCTTTCCTGATAATAATAATTCCTTGTAATCCATGTTTTCTGGATACATTCCAACTCAAAATTTTCTACCTCATTCCCATCACTGTTGGGTGAAAGCATTCTCCCTTAAGCTCTGCTGAAGGAGAAAAATATATCTATCAGTCTTTTTTTTTCCATAAGTCATTGCTTCCACCTACCCGTGGGAACTTTATCACGTTTATTCCCACTCCTACTTAGGATACTTCTTTTCTTAGTTCTTTCCTTATCCTAGGATAATCTCAACCTTTATAGGTTCAATCCATACTTCCTCAGGGTTTCATACATGCCTCATCTGGCATTATTGTTACTATGTCATACATTCCTTACCAAACTTCCATTTTGTAGTTCGGAATATTACCTTTTTCCTTGTAAGGTTTCTTAGGTCGCCCTTATCTTTCCTCCTGTATTTTCTAGGTACAGGGTATAACAAAACGTCATTGATCAATACTCTAATAATTCTGTCTATGTTCTTTCCAGAACTCTTTTTAATAATCCTTACGGATCATTGTTGCCTTATCAAATCCAACTCATATCATTTGAATTCACAATGTCTTTATTAGGGTTAATGCCATCCCTTGTGCATTCCCCAGGGTTTGTCTTAATTTATGGATATCCTATCCTTAATTCAACTGCCAAGGAATTCTTGCATCCTATAATTGGCAATCAGATCATGTATCCTTAATAAGGGTCTCTTTTCAATCATTCTCATTTGATAATCGGTCGGTGGCTTAATGCTAACCTCTTCTTTCAGATAGTTGTTAGCCTATTTGACCTTCCAAAAGACAACGTATGTCTATCTGCTCTCTTACAGAACTTGGTACTGGTAGCAAGGATGTTCTGAAGGATATTGGTCGAGTCGAGTTCAACGTGAATCTCTTAGTCATAATATATTCATGGTATTCATGATACCCTAACATCATACATCTCAAGTCATTGTACTTCCATTTTTTTTTTTCGTAATCTTAGACGATCATATACACATGAATCACTTTAGTACGGGTGACCCCATTCCAAAAGTCTAGTAAATTCCCAATCCAAACATGGGTTGCAAAGGATTCAGTAGAAGATTCCTACAATCTCATTAATATTTCCGTCATATCAGAAGCCCTTGCAGTCGGTGCTTACTTAGAAGCAACCCTGCTTTGTCCTTTCATTGCTGGTCTAGTCACTTGATAGTCCTTTGTGACTTGGACTCAACTGGCCACACTAAAATACAAATATATGATTTTAGGGGTTGGCTAATAGCATTACTTTTCTAGCAATTGCTGGCATAGTGCCTTCTTCTTTGATACCTTTCTACCTTTCCAAAACTTTACTTCATATAAGTCTTAATCGGCTACTCAGCGCCGTCTCCGGTCACCTTTCCTCTATTTTTATCTTTTCAACTATTCTTATCACTCCCACGTGCCACGCAAGCTTACCATTCCTGGCATAACAGCCTTTTCACTTAAGTCAATCCCGGAGTTTCTTAGTCCGACTGGTTTCTTACTTACATTTCCTGTTTTCGTCCAATCTCTCTTCATCATTGTATTTCTACAATCAATCGCGATAACCAGGGTCTGTCCACCAACCCATATAGTTTTACCCAATTCACGGGGTTCGCCCCAGTTTCTACTCTCTTCCATGATGTTCTTTGATAATCAGAAAGACAAGGTTTGCCAAAATTCGTTGAAATTCTTCCCAGAATTAGGGAAATTTTGGTCAATCTATCCATCTACTGGTAACATTAAGGAGACCGATTTCAAAACCAGAAGAATAGTTTAATGAACCTCCAAGCAGGTAGAACGGTAGGCAGTCATAATTAACGAAATAATCGTCATCAGGTTGGAAGTTTAACCCCTGGAGAGGAACCAATTATATATATATATCCCTTAGAAGGGAATCAACAGTTTTAAACTGAAACTTGTCGCAACGTCCTGATACCTATACGTCCTGATACCTATACGTCCTGATATTCAATATTACCAAATGTCAGTCTACCTGACTACTAGTCTCAGAAGGAACATTACCGTCGGAGTTGGTTGTCCCACAAAATTGGCACTACTAAGGCCATCCGATCTAGTGGACCGTGTTGTTCGAATGCATTCGCAAGTACTTTGTCGTGCTGCGCAAGAACACATCATAATCCTTTATGCGAAGCGTCGTTGGAAGCACAAAGTCTCATTTTTCCATTAAGCAATGCCAACTCTTGGTCATTACCAATTTCATCTTTTAGCTCCAGGAAGATTTTCTCACATTTTTCTCTTTAACTGCTGATCGTATTACTTGATCTATTATAATTCCGCATCGGAATAAACTTAAGGTAACTACTATAATTTATTGAAAGAAAGAATTTAATATTCCTCTGAATTACATGCATCTAGCATATCTGGTTCATCATTTTACTGAGTTGAAATTAACCCAATACTTAGTCTCTGGCAGTAGTCTCATTACGAGTTCATCTTGACTTACTGGTCTTATCTTCCGGTAGGTTCTGAGATCATTGTCTTGCTTACTACTTCCCTATATAACTTTATCCAATCATGTTGTCACTTCCCAATGTTTTCACTTTCTAACTGATTCATTCATAAAATGGACATTTTCCTGAGTAAAACAACTTCATCAACCTCAATTTGGTTCTATAAATTACAACCTATGACATCTGCCTTCTCATGGCGAATTATTACTGACAATATTCATACTAATTCATTTGTCAAATGATATGGCACTTACTGCCTCCTTCTCAACTATTTCTAGGGACTCTGCTCCTCGCCCTAAATCGATGTCTTTGATAATCAAACATCCCTCTAGCTCTTTCTTCGTTAATATGAAAGTCTCTGAGGATTCTCGTCTATTCCCGTATAAGATCTCAAGTAATTCTTCCAATCTATCTTACTCGCTGGTACTACATCCAGTAGTCCGGCTACGAATCCAACATGAATCTTTGGTTCTCTTGCTAATAGCTCAGCTCTTTATGCTCACTTTTCTGAGCACTATACCTTAATCATCTCAGTCTTTCTGGCTGTTGCCCTCATTCCTCGAGGGTAAGCTCCTTATCCTAACAGGATTTTCCTTATCTGCTGGAATCTCTTCCGGGTATCCAGTAGGGTACTCCATCGAATTTACCCGCTGATCTTCAGCACATAAAGCATCATCGCGCTGCTGCTCTTATGCCTCAAGGTCTGTCGCCTTATTCGTCGATACGATATCGAGCTAAGTTACTATCATGATACTTAAGAGTTCCCATAAGGGTTTTATACGTCATCACTACCTTAAGTAGTCCGACTATGAACTTGGCAAGAGTTCTTATTATCTTAGTGAATTTATTATTTTAACGTCGCCTCATCTCTGGGGTTTATAACGTACGCTCTGATACCACTTCTGTAACACCCCCAGATCCGGGGTCCGGGATCGGGTCGTTACTGTCTCATAACTTATACACAATACTTGACTTGAGTCCAAAATCAATAAGTAGCATGCTATGACCCCACAAGAATATCCACTCACACACACACAGTTATAGTCCCAGAGATGAAATTGAAATAAGTCTTACATAAAAGGGGTTTACGAATGAAAGTTATTACAATCCCAAAAGGATAACATCATAAGTTTAACAGTTTTACCGTTGATTACATTAATTATACATATAGTTAAACAGGAAACAAAAGCTGTCTAACTAAGCTACCTCAGCAATGGCGGCTAGCATCTCAGCGGGGAGTTCGGTGGGTCGGGTAACCCGCTTGCGCCGAGTGCGCCTGATGCGAGCCATCTGTCCTAGCTGTTGTTGTGACATAATATGAACGAAGCAAGGGTGAGCAGAAGCCCACCAACAATAATATAACTGAACAGTGATGCATATATATACAGTAGTTCAAAATATCATTTGAAATCATATGCCATGCATTAATGAAGTTATTGCCAGTATAATATAAAGGATGAAGTTACAAGGTAACTCAAAGTATTTGTTTTGTGGAAATATCTGCTATGTCAAAAGTAAGCGAGATATTCTCATTATCATTAAAAGAGGAACTTGCATGAAAGGATTGCAATTCCCCCTATGAACACTTCTCCAGCTCTGCCAACAGTAATCATGTTGCAGGAAATAAATAATTTTGGATGATGAACTAATGATGGAGTATTCACCGCGCCCGCTGTTCCAATCTTGATGATCAGTCGAGATCGTACAGCTCAAATTAGATTTACTACCGGTAGAAGGAAGAACTGACGGCTTTACTTGTCTACCGCCTTACTAGCTCTCCCCGGCCAACGGTTGGGCCAAAGGGGATGGACCGGCGCTACTCGGCCTCTTACACGACTCCTAGTTCAAATAGAATTCATGATTCTGAATGTAACGTTCGTCCCCCTTTCCCCAAGTATAATACTTGTTGATAAGACTCTACAAAGTAGTCGTATCTAGTTGGAAAGGAAAATTCACCAATAACTTCCAAGCTATTGCTTGGTAACGAATATCAACTTGTTCCAACAATCTTACCCCTCGAACGATGAGAAGGTAACCAAGGACTTAATAAGTCAATAGCACCCGAGTTGCGAGTGAAGAGATTACTTTATGACCGGGAAGTCGACAAGATAATTAACATTTTTCCAAGTAAGGTTCCCTTATAATTAGGGAGATAGACTCAAAGAAGAATGATGTCTGAGAACCTTTCTTGATATAAGATTAATAATAATATGACTCCGAAATATTTTTCGTAATAATCGAAGAAGATAAACCTTATTGAGGTTATTCTAAGTCTGGAATAAATATTCAGAGAATATTTATTGAATTAAAATATTTTACAGAATATTTAGGAATATGAAAGAATATCTTTAATCAGAGTATTTCTCAAATAATCCTTGAAGAAATATCGAGAGAATATTTATTGCATAATTAAATATTCAAATGAATATTCAAAATAATATTCATTAATTAATAAGACCTGAAAGGAATATTTAAAATATTTAAAATAATATTCGATGATTAAATAGAACCCTGGATGAATATTCAAAATAATATTCATAATTAATTAGGAATTTAAATGTTTATTGAAAAAGTAATATTCATTTAATGAATAATATTCTAAATGAATATCAAGTAATATTCATTTAGTAATCCAAGCTTTAAAGGAATATTCGAGATAAGACTCGATAAATAAATCAAGCTTCAGATGAATCATTAAAATAATATTTATCAGGTAATTACTATCTTAAATGAATATTCAAAAGTAATATTCATTTAATGAATAATATTCTAAATGAATATCCAAATAATATTCATTTAGTAGTCCAACCTTTAGAAGAATATTCGAAATAATAATCGATAAATAATTCGACTCTGAATGAATATTAAAAATATTATTCGTCGAATAGTTACGTTCAAATAATTATTTGAAGTAGGGATCGTTAAATAAAAAATCTCGAACGAATATTCAAATAATATTCGTCGCCCGAATAATGGAAAATATTTACTTAGATATTTTCTTTCGAGGTAATCTCGATATGTCAAGAAATATTGACTCCCGGTCTATATTTGATGAATAAGATGGGTACGCCCTTCTATGAGGGTCTTACAATAACCGGCTTATAATTGATACGTTAGTTATCTAATTTATAAGCCAATAAACAATCAGGGAACAAGCATAAAGATATAACTTGAAAGTAGGCATGCATGCTATGGCATATGTATAACAGAAAACATATATATATATATATATATATATATATATATATATATATATATATATATATATATATATATATTCAATCACAACAACAGCCTAAAAGAAGGGAATTGAAACTTGCCTGGTAGTCGAGTACGATAAGGGGTAGTGGTAGCGGGTCCCGGGTCAGCTTGGTGATCTATAAATAGCCAAGGCATTCGGGATTAATCATTTAACATCTCAAAAGTTAAGTTATACTTAAATCGAAACACGTTCTCGAGTTATCTCGTTATACCCCTTTTAGTGGATTCCTTTTATCATCGATCCGACCCGACATTCGTTCGTTAATACGACATGTCACTGTACTTATACTTGGGACATACTTAAGTCATACAAGTTCTAAGGTCAATCATTACGAACCAATATTATACTCCGAGTTTTATCGCCCGTTTTCTAAGTGTTTTACCGAAGTTATAATAGAGTCGTCTTTTAGGGGTTCGTTCGCGTTTAACCTCGACTCGAATATTTTTAATAAATCGAAAAACGATCCTTTTGACATACGGTTTTCTTTCACACCTTCCTTTTTACCTCTAGTATTTATTTACCAAGATTCGTCATGACTTTACATATTTTATCGGGGTTCAATTTCAGTTACGAACTTTCGTTTACGGATTCGAACTACTTTTAGTAAATCGGTCATAAATCCTAAACCGTAAGTCTGTTTGATTCGATTCTTTTTCCAAAATGATCTATGACTCAAGGTCTACAAGGGTATGTTATATACTTAACCATATCAGTGAATTATAGCTACTGCTATGCATGAGTTTCAAGGTGTAACGAAATTCCGGCATTATAACGGCTATAAATCGAGCGTTCCAAAAATTATAACATCAAAACCAAGCCACACCGGGCATAATACACATCTTATATACATGATTCTCATCCAAATCTGTCCAAGATCATATCACTTCATCCTTATAATCATCATATGTTTCAACCACTACAAGATCATGCTAATCAAGCTAATAACCATGCTAATATCATAACTATACTAAAACTCATCAAGATCATGCATATACTTAAAGTAAAACCTAGGGTTTCAAGAGAGTTATACCTTCCTTGGTGTGTCTAAGAGTCTAACAAGCCTTGATCTAGTCCTTGGATCACCTTAATATAGCTTAGAGCAACAAAGAAAACCAAGAAAACAAAGTTAGTTTCTAAGTGTTACTATTCATCATCACTTTTGTAAAAATCATAGAAAATAGAAAAATAAGAGTTTGTCTCTCAAATTTTTACCACATCTTGGCCTCTTCATAAGCTTTGTTTTGAGTCCTAGATCATCAGATTTGAAGCTTCCTAGCTAGGGTTTTGAGCCCCCTTTCTCCTCTGGACAGAAACTGTCAAGCACAGATCAGTTTGGTTTCTTCAACTTTGGGGAGGGATTTAACTAGGCTATACTACTTGGATTGCCATGAAATTTTGAACGAACCTTGCCCATGGAGTAGAGAAGCTATGGTTAAAATTTGGTGATTTTATCATGGATAGAAATGGAGATATGAATTTTCTTCTTGAGAGTGTTTTTGCTGGGCAGTTTAGAGAAAATGGAGAGAGATGGAGTTTGGCTTGCTTCTCTTGCACTAATCTAGCATAAAGTGACTTTTTGAGAGATAATATCTCATCTTGGTGTGTTAGTGGGGTGTGATGTCATGGATGATGAGTTTTGGAGGACAAGTGTTGTGTTTTGCATGGTTAAAAACAAACCAAGTGTTTTGATTTCTAAGTACTAGTTATGTTCCAATTAATCTAGTTACTCTTGCCCACTTGGTTACTAGATATTTATTCTAGTAGCTTGCACAAGACTCTTGCTTCCTCTGCTTGTTTCTGTGTCCGGTTATTGCCCGTTTCGATTGATCGTTCGAAGGAATATCTCACGGATTTCTAATTAGGGTTTACCGGGAATCTTTCTAATATTAATACTATCATTCTCCATCTTTCTTTCTAACTTTCCAATTTATATTCCTTAAATCCATTCGTTAAATACTTAGGGCTATCGGTGTCCAGGGAACTCTCGGAGAAAATAAAAGTGCGGTTTTTCAGAATCCGACAGCTTTTACATACACTTATTTTCCCCCTGGATCACTAATACGAACTCGGAAATCCGTTCCGAATACTTCTATATAGCGTCGTCTGATAATATTCCTAAATCCACCAAAATAACTATTCATCCATTTTTCTTTACTCATCCTCATAGGGTTGTACAATTGTCCCTGATCTCTTTCGATCGTTCCTTAACCTTTTTACGGGCCCACTGGACCAATAACAGATATCGATCTGGATGACATAAGAATAACCTTCTTCTTTAGAATTATCAAATCTTAATTCCATAGGAGATAGATAATTCTTATCTAATGTGTTAACCAATAGTATTCTTCATGGCATATAAACATTTGAATCCAAATCTATTCCTTTCATTCATTATCTCAATCGTTACATCGTAGTCGTAATCACTATTTACCATTACCTCAGTACATAATAAAAAGTTTTAATTATATCCAAAATTTGGGGTTCTTACAGGTAAAACTGGAAAGGTACTCATCACAAAAGGCAGAGATTGGGCAGACACTTCAGATTCTGATGAAGAAATGAACTATGCTCTCATGGCTACTACTGAATCAGAAACTTCTGAAAATCAGGTACCTCTAACTACCTATGCTTATAATATTGATGATATTTCCCAATTAAGAATTTATCTTAAGTCATTGCATATAAGTTATAGGGATCAGACTTTAGAGAATGAGAGGATTAAATCTGAGAATTCTGAACTCAAAGAGAGAAATAAAATTGTTGAAGAAAAGCTAAAAAATATGCAACAAGTTCAGAAAGAAAGAGATGATGCTGTTTCTATAGGACAGGATTTGCTTCAGAAATATAAACAACTAGAATCTGAGTTGGAGGAAGCAAATAAGAAAATTAGGACTTGGACTAATTCTGGAAAGGACACTCAACAAATTTTTAAAACAGACACTGTTGGTCTAGGTTATAATGAGGGAGATGAACTAAGATTTCAAAGTCAAGTTAAAATCAGACCTCATTTTGTACATGGAGCCAGTAAATTTTTGTCTGATAATGAAAAAGAAACTGTTAAGGTCAAATCAGTAAAAACTTGTGCTAAACAGGTTAATATTGGTTTGATGACAGATAAACAACTCAAACATAAACTGAAGGAGTTAAAATCTGTTAAGAAACAGGGAGTGTCAAATAAGAACAGAAATGGAAAAGTAGGCATCACTTCAGGAAATAAACCAATGCTTGCTAGTTATGCTCCAAGAAAGACATGTCATAACTGTGGTAGTACTAAGCCTCTTGCAAATTTCTGCAAGAAAAACAAAAATATAAATTCTTTACCTTCCAAGTCTGAGGTAAAGAAGGATTTTGCTAGAACTAAGCCACAGACTTTATGCACACACTGTGGAAGCACTTGGCATTCCATTTATACTTGCAGAGAGTATCATGCTATCAATCATAATTACTATGAACTGAAACCCAATCTGAAATGGGTTAAAGTTAATACTGCAAGTGTAAACTCTGATACTGTTAGCTCAAACTCTAATAATGTTAATTCCGCTGCTAAAGCTAACAAAGTTAAGAATGTCAAAGGATCCAAGCAAGTCTGGATCCTTAAATCCAACTCTCAGTAATTGCTTGTGATTGCAGGGCAACAGGGAGGCAACCCTAGTTGTGGACAGTGGATGTTCAGGACACATGACTGGAAATAAAGCCCTGCTATCAGACTATGAGGAGAAGGCTGGCCCAAAAGTTTCTTATGGTGATGGCTGTAAGAACCCAGATTTTGGGTGGGATTAAAACTTTTATGTATTTAATGATGTAAGAATGAATAGTGGTTATGACTGTGATGTAACGAAGATCTATTAAATAAATGGAACGGATTTGAATTCAATTACTTACATGTCATGCAGAATACTTTTGGTTGACGGCATAGGTAAGAATGATCTATCTCCTAAGGATATAAGTATATTACTTCAAGTAAGATTATTCTTGTGTCATCCAAATCAATATCTATTATAAGTCCAGCGGTTCCGTAAAAAGGTTAAGAAGCACTCGAGAGTGAACCAGGTTCATTTTCCTAATTATAGGAATTAAATAAAAATAAGTGATGAATAGTGATTTTGGTGGAATTTGGAATATTATTATAATAATGATATACCCGGTATTCGGAACGGATTTCTGAGTTCGTATTAGTGATCCAGGAAGAAAATAAGTGTATGTAAAAGCCGTCGGATTCAGAAAAAGAGCACTTTTATTTTCTCCGAGATTTCCCTGGACACTACAAGACTTAAGGAGTTATAAAAGGGAATTAAGGAATTTAAATTCGAGAAGTATTAAGTAAGATGAAGAATAGTATTAGAAATATTAAGAAGGTTTTCGGTAAAACCCTAACTAGAAACGAATGAGTTATTCCCTCGAACGATCAACGAACAAGCAAGGAAATTGAGTAATACCCGGACAAAGGAACGAATAAATAACCAAGAGACAAACAAGTGCAATTGGTGGGAAAAGGAGAAACCCAAGTAACATCCTTATAAGTCAACTACAAGATGAGTGGTGTAATTGCATTCTTGCAAAAATGGAGTTGTTTGTTGTAGTGCCAACACTTGGCCCAATGAGGAAGCAACAAGTGGCACCATTGGATTGCCAACAACACATTAAAAGAGATGCATCCATTATATATGCAAGGGTTATACATGTATTAGCCATAAATCACCAAAACAAAACAAACCACCACCATTTTTCTCCATTTCTTCATAAAAATCTGCCCATTCTTAGCTAATTGGAAGTCCAACTTCCAACCATCACTTGTTCTTCAAATTTTTATGGTAAATACTACATATCATGGTAATGATCTCCTAGAAATTTCAGCTTCAAATTCATCTTTTATCATTTTCAAATAAATCATCAAAGATGATGATGAATAGTGTTCTTCATAAACTAACTTTTATTTCTTGATTTCTTTTGATTATTCAAGCTATACTAAGGCTAGATAAGGGCTAAACAAGGCTTGATAAGTTCATACATACACCAAGGAAGGTATACCACTCTTGAAAACCAAGCTCTTAGTTTAAGTTTTGGTATTTTAGATGAGTTATATGGATTTAATGCATGTTTAGGACCTTAAGATTTTGATTGGGATTTATTAAATGTGAAATTAGTTTAGATGAACGGAAAGACATTGCTTGGTCTTAGTTCATGGTTGAATAACATGTAAATGTTGTTTGGAGTGGAAACTATAATTATTGGATGGTTTGAAATTTGGAAATCATGTAAACATAGCCGTCGTAATGCCCGATTGTCGTTAGCCTTAAGAAACCGTGATTAGCAGTAGCATGAACACACTGTCCAGTCTCGGATTTTGCCATGAAAGGCTAGATTATGTTATAAGCTTCGTTTTGATATAAAGATCACGTGAAACGGACTTACAGTTTAGGATTTATGACTAAATTACTAAAAGTAGTTCGAATCCGTAAACAAAAGTTCGTAACTGAAATTGAACCCTCGTAAGCAATGTAACGTCATGGCGAATCTTGGTAAATAAATACTAGGGGTAAGAAGGAAGGTGTGAAAGAAAACCGTATGTCAAAAAGAGCATTTTTCGATTTATTAAAAATGTTCGAGTCAAGGTTAAACGCGAACGAACCCCTAAAAGACGACTCTTTTGTAACTTTGGTAAAACACTTAGAAAACGGGCGATAAAACTCGGAGTATAAGATTGGTTCGTAACGATCAACCTTAGAACTCGTATGACTCAAGTATGTCCCAAGTATAAGTGCAGTGACATGTCGTATTAACGAACGAATGTCGGGTCGGATCAGTGATAATAAGTAATCCACTAATAGGGGTATAACGAGATAACTCGAGAACGTGTTTCGATTTAAGTATAACTTAACTTTTAATATGTTAAGTGATTAATCCCGAATGCCTTGGCTATTTATAGATCACCAGGCTGAACCGGGACCCGCTACCACTACCCCTTACCGTACTCGACTACCAGGCAAGTTTCAATTCCCTTCTTTTAGGCTGTTGTTGTGATTGAATAAATATATATATATGATTGCTGATATACATATGCCATTGCATGCATGCCTACTTTCAAGTTGAATTGATATACTTGTTCCCTGAATGTTATTGTTGGCTTATAAGCTAGATAGTTATATATCAGTTATAAGCCGGTTATTATAAGACCCTCATAGAAGGACGTATATATCTTATTAATCAAAAATAGACCGGGAGTCAATATTCCTTGATATATCGAGATTACCTCGGAAGAAGATAGTTAAGTAAATATTTTCTATTATTTGGGCGACGAATATTATTTGAATATTCGTTCGAGACTAATTATTTTAACGATCCTTACTTCAAATAATTATTTGAACGTAACTATTCAACGAATAATATTTCTCAATATTCATTCAGAGTCGAACTGATTATCGACTATTATTTCGAATATTCTTCTAAAGATGAGACTATTAAATGAATATTATTTTGGATATTCTTTTAGATTATTATTTTATTAAATCAATATTACTTTTGAATATTCATTTAAGATATTAAATACTTGATGAATATTATTTTAATATTCATCTGAAGCTTGATTTAATTATCGAATATTATTTCGAATATTCCTTAAGGCTTGGATTACTAAATGAATATTACTTGATATTCATTTAGGATATTATTCATTAAATGAATATTACTTTTGAATATTCATTTAAATTCCTAATTAATCATGAATATTACCTTAAATATTCTTTTCAGGTCTTATTAATTAATGAATATTGTTTTGAATATTCATTTAAATATTTATTTATTCAATAAATATTCTCCTGATATTTCTTCAGGGATTATTTTGAGAAATACTCTGATTAAAAATATTCTTTCATATTCCCAAATATTCTTTCAATATTTCAACTCAATAAATATTCTCTGAATATTTATTCCATACTTAGAATAATCTCGATAAGGTTAATCTTCTTCGATTATTACAGAAAATATTTCGAAGTCATATTATTATTAATCTTATATCAAGAAAGGTTCCCAGACATCATTCATCTTTGAGTCTATCTTCTTAATAATAAGGGAACCTTACTTGGAAAAATGTTATTTATCTTGTCGACTTCCCGGTCATAAAGTATTCCCTTCACCCGCAACTCGGGTGCCGTTGACTTATTAAGTCGTTGTTTACCTTCTCATCTTTCGAGGGGTAAGATTACTGGAACAAGTTGATATCCGTTACCAAGTAATAGCTTGGGAGTTATTGGTAAATTTTCCTTTCCAACTAGATACGACTACTTTGTGGAGTCTTATCAACAAGTATTATACTTGGGGAAAGGGGGACGAACGTTATATTCAGAATCATGAACTCTATTTGAACTAGGAGTCGTGTAAGAGGCCGAGTAGCGCCGGTCCATCCCCTTGGCCCAACCGTTGGCCGGGGAGAGCTAGCATGGCGGTATACAAGTAAAGCCGTCAGTTCTTCCTTCTACCGGTAGTAAATCTAAATTGAGCTGTACGATCTCGACTGATCATCAAGATTGGAACAGCGGGCGCGGTGAATACTCCATCATTGGTTCATCATCCAAATTCATTTATTTCCTGCAACATGATTACTGTTGGCAGAGTTGGAAAAGAGTCATAACTGGAATTGCAACCCTTTCTTGCAAGTTCCTCTTCTTAATAACGATAATAATATCTCGCTTACTTTGATGTAGCAGATATTCCTTCAAACAAATACTTTAAGTTACCTTGTAACTTCATCGTTCATATTATACTGGCATCATTTCCGTAAATGCATGGCATATGGTTTAAAAGATAGCTTTGAACTATTTTAAATTATCGTTCAGTTATATATTTGTTGGTGGGCTTTCGCTCACCCTTGCTTTGTTTATATTATGTCACAACAACAGCTAGGACAGATGGCTCGCGTCAGGCGCACTCGGCGCAAGCAGGTTACCCGACCCACCGGACTACCCGCTGAGATGCTAGCCGCCATTGCTGAGGTAGCATAGTTAGACAGCTTTTGTTTCCTGTTTAACTATATGTATAATTAATGTAATCAACGGCAAAACTTTTAAACCTATGATGTTATCCTTTTGGGATTGTAATAACTTTTATTCGTAACCCTTTAATGTAAGACTTATTTCAATTTCATCTCTGGGACTATAACTGTTGTGTGTGTGAGTGGTAATTATTGTGGGGTCGCAGCATGTGATTTATTTATTGTGGACTCAAGTCAAGTATTATGAATGGATGTAAGACCGTAACCACCAGATCCCTGACCCCGGATCTGGGGGTGTTACAGAGATGGTATCAGAGCGAGAGTTATATATCCCAAGAGATGATACGACGTTATATAATAATAAATTCAATAATATAATAAGAACCCTTGCCAGGTTCACCTAAAACCCTTACGGGAACTTTTTAAGTATCATGATAGTAACATAGTTCGTCTTGTGTAGGCGAGCGACTTGTCGGCCCAGGAGGCAGCTGCGAGACAGCATGATGAGGACATGTTCCGGACTAGGGACCCATACTATGAGCACTTGCCTGAGGATGATACTGAGCCTGAGGAGGAGGACGCTGAGGAGGTCCAGGTTGAGGCTGATACTGATGTGATCGAGTCTGAGGAGGAGGACCCTGAGGAGGTCCAGGATGATGCTGACACAGATGTTGTTGAGACTGAGGGGGAGGAGAACCCGGAGGGGGTCCAGACAGGACAGGACGCTGAGTTAGTGGTTGAGGATGATGATTATTGGGTTATGACTGAGTTCAGGACTATGGGAGATGACACTGACATGACCACGGATCAGGTGGTGCCGGTGGATGAGGGTGTTGAGGGAGATATAGATGAGCCAGTAGTTGGTGCTGTAGGGAGTCCTGGACTTTTTGTGCCACTCCTCCCTGTTGAGAGAGCCCCTACCCCACCACCACTACCTGTGAGCCCCTACCCCGACGAGTTTGAGGAGCTTACCCCAGAGCCCCAGCAGACAGAGACTGCCGCTCCAGCTGAGCCATCCACCCCACCTCATGCCCCGATAGGAGGAGTCCCAGTATGTGTTCACAACTTGATTGTGAACGGGCTTTATAGAGAGTTGTCTGTGGCAGATGCCAGGTTGGCAGAGTCTAAGAGTGAGTTAGCAGCAGAGAGAGCCGCCCGGATGAGGGTGCAGGGCAGGAGGACTATCATTGACAGAGTTGGGTATAGGGCTGTGACCCGCATCGAGCTGAGGGCTCGGGTGAGGGTGCGACAGTTGCCTACTGATGGGCATGGTAGGGTAGACAGAGCAGCGGCTGAGGAGGTTTTCCGCATCGCCATGGGGAGGGTTCGGAGGATGTTTCGTCGTGACGGCTGATTTCAGATGTAGTGATGCAGTGGTCTAGTTGTCTAGTCATGTACAGACATAGTGGTGCCGGCTTTTGTAGGGATGGTTTTCTTGTACTTGTTTTCCCTTTTTGCAGACTAGACAGATAGACAGCATATTTCACTTTTGACTTGTTGTTGTTGTTAGGATGGTTGTACTTTAAACTATCGTTGTAACTCGGATGTTGTACCTTTTCGGTACCTGGTATATATTTGTTTCCATTTCAGTCATTACAATTTTGTTGGGATGTGATCACGAGTTTATTAGCATATGTATTACTTTTCGATTAAGTTGCCATGAGATATAAAACTGTGGGATTTTAAACCCAATCATGTAAAGAAATGTGCAAGGAAAAATCCTCTAAAATAGATCAGTGAACCTAATGTATAACTTTCCAAATTTTCAGTAAAATGCCTCCAAGACGAATGGGCACTAGGGCTAACCCCCGCGAATCTACTGACCAAGAAAGTCACAACCAACACGAGGAAAACCGTGGAAGTAGTGAGGAACAAGATCAGGACTATAATGAGCAAGAAGATTCCCAATATGGAGCAGAGGATGAACCCCTGTACTCTGAAGAATTTGAAAGGGAAATAGAGGGTGGAGAAACTGAAGTAGAACAGGAAGGGGAGAACCAGGGCGGAAACCCCATGGGCCAGTTTATGGATCTACTTAGGCAGAATTTGAACCAATACCCCCAACCACCACCAAGCAACAACACTTCAGTGGCAAATTCCTTTAGGGCCTTTAAGTCCCTTAAGCCCCCAGAGTTCCACGGATCGGCTGATCCCGTTGAGGCGAGGGCCTGGATCAAAGAAATGGAAAAGTCTTTTGAGATTCTGAGTATCAATGAGGCTCAGAAGACTGTTTTTGCTACTTACCTACTAAAGGGAGAGGCCAATTATTGGTGGGAAGCCAAGAAAAACATGGAGACTGATGCTGTCATAGCCTGGGAAAGGTTCAAACAATTATTCCTGGTGAAGTACTTCCCGAAGTTCATGAAAACCCAGATGGAACTTAAGTTCTTGGAACTGAAACAGAACAATATGTCAGTGGCTGACTATGAGGCTAAATTTACTGAGCTATCAAGATTTGTGCCAGAGTTTGTAGACACAGAAGAGAAGAAAGCTAACAGGTTTCAACAAGGGCTGAAACAGTGGATCCAGAATAGGGTGGCTGTTTTAGAGATTACAGATTATGCCACCTTGGTGCAGAAGGCAACCATTGTGGAGGCTGGTAGTGATCAGATGCAGAGAGAGAGAGAGAGAAAGGGGGGATAAAGAGAAAGCATGTTAGTATGGGCGGAAGATCCGCTGGAGGAAAACCCCCAACCAAGTTTAATCGAGGAGCGGTTTCCCTACCAGGGAGGAGTGTAGGGTTTAAACCATCTGCGAGTGTGAGTGTGAGCCAGGGCGGCCACCAATCAGGAATGTCCCGTTCCAACCCTTCTCGACCTCCATTGCCATTGTGTACTACTTGTGGGAAGAGGCACTCCGGGGTGTGCAACCTGAAGCAGATAAACTGTTATAAGTGTGGGCGAGCTGGGCATTATGCTACCGCTTGCACCACGGTCATCCCTAACAGCACAACCTGTTTCCAGTGTGGACAGCGAGGGCACATGAGGAAGGATTGCCCAAAGAGCAAACCAGCAGCATCAGGAGCAAACAAGGTTGCCTCAAATAGGCCACCAACTGCTAGGACTTTCAATATGTCAGTACAAGATGCCGTGAGGGACACAGATGTGATAGCAGGTACTTTTTCTCTTAATTCAGTCAGTGCAAATGTCTTATTTGATTCAGGAGCAACTAAGTCTTTTATATCTAGAGATTTTGCGCATAACTTGAAACTTAAAACCCAGCAACTAAGAGATTCCTTACAAGTAGAAATAGCTAATCAGGAAATCGTACCGGTTAATCAAATTCACCCCGATTGTAAGCTAGAAATAGGAGGACGATCCTTCTATGTCGATTTAATTCCTTTTAAGCTAGGGGAATTCGATGTCATTTTGGGTATGGATTGGTTGTCTCGCAATGATGCGCAGATAGATTGTAAAGGGAAAATGGTTAAGTTGAAAACCCCAGGGAAGAAAGAAATAGTGTTTAAAGGGATGCGACAGACCCAGAAAATTCTGACCATGGCGCAAACCAAGAGATTGTTACGAAAAGGGAACGAGGCTTATTTAGCCTACGTTATAGATACTCAGAAGGAAGTGCCAAGATTGCAGGACATTCTGGTAGTTAATGAGTTCGAGGACGTGTTCCCACAAGATCTTCCTGGACTACCACCTGATAGGGTAATTGAGTTTGCCATCGAATTAGCCCCGGGGACGGCGCCAGTTTCGAAGGCCCCGTACCGACTAGCCCCAGTAGAAATGAAGGAGCTAGCTAAACAATTACAGGAATTGTTGGATAAGGGCATGATAAGGCCCAGTGTGTCGCCTTGGGGCGCACCAGTGTTGTTTGTTAAGAAAAAGGATGGAAGTATGAGGTTATGCATCGACTACAGAGAATTGAACAAGCTAACCATAAAGAATAAGTATCCATTGCCCAGGATAGACGATTTGTTTGACCAGCTAAGAGGAGCTGAATACTTCTCTAAGATTGATTTGAGAACGGGATATCACCAACTGAAGATCAAACCTGAAGATATCCCGAAGACTGCATTCCGCACCAGATATGGACATTATGAGTTCTTAGTTATGTCGTTTGGATTGACCAACGCCCCAGCAGCCTTCATGGACCTAATGAATAGGGTGTTCAAGGAATATTTGGACAAATTCGTGATAGTTTTCATTGATGATATTCTCATCTACTCAAAGACAGAGGCAGAACACGCTGAACATTTAAGGATAACCTTAGAAATACTCAGGAAGGAGCAGTTATATGCCAAGTTCTCCAAGAGTGAGTTTTGGAAAAATGAGGTACAATTCTTAGGGCACGTGATCAATAGAGAAGGAGTGTTGGTTGACCCCTCCAAGATAGAAGCAGTTTCAAACTGGGAACGGCCAACTACTCCAACCGAGGTGAGGAGTTTCATTGGACTGGCCGGATATTACAGGAGATTTGTCCAAGACTTTGCGAAACTTGCAGCTCCATTAACTCGACTTACCCGTAAAACCGAGAAATTTGAAGGGACTGAGAAATGCGAGAAGAGTTTCCAGGAGTTAAAGAAGAGGCTGGTGACAGCCCCAGTGCTGGCATTACCTGATGGAAAAGGAGATTTCGTGATTTACAGTGACGCTTCGCATAAAGGACTGGGATGCGTGCTTATGCAGCACGGCAAGGTAATAGCGTATGCGTCTAGGCAATTGAAGGATTATGAAGTCAGATATCCCACGCATGATCTAGAACTAGCAGCCATAGTCTTCGCTTTAAAGATTTGGAGACACTACCTGTATGGGGAAAAATGCGAGATTTACACAGACCATAAGAGCCTCAAATACATTTTCACTCAGAAAGAGCTTAACATGCGCCAGAGGAGGTGGTTAGAGTTAATCAAGGATTACGACTGTGAAATTCGATATCACCCGGGTAAAGCCAATGTGGTGGCTGACGCCCTTAGTCGGAAAGAGAAGCTCAAGATGATAACTTCAGAGAAAGAGCTAGTGAAGGATTTTGAGAAGTTGGAAATCGAGGTTAAGTTACCTGAAGAGGGCCAAGAAAAGTTGATGGAAATTAGAATCCAACCTCCATTGCTAGAAAAGATTAGACTGTGCCAGGAACGGATGATGGAGGAAGAAAAGAACT
This sequence comes from Saposhnikovia divaricata, assembly GCA_036435485.1. Classification (NCBI taxonomy): domain Eukaryota; kingdom Viridiplantae; phylum Streptophyta; class Magnoliopsida; order Apiales; family Apiaceae; genus Saposhnikovia; species Saposhnikovia divaricata. The sequence continues at coordinate 64,425,795 of CM071594.1, forward strand.
CCACAGAAGAGCTAATGATCGGGGAGGAAATTAAGTGCGAAAGAGACAAGGAAGGGATCATGAGGTACACGTACAGGATATGGATCCCAAATGTTCAGGAGCTCAAGGATGAGATTTTAAATGAGGCACACAACTCAAGATACTCAGTGCACCCCGGTAGCACTAAAATGTATAGGGATTTGAAGGAGTATTACTGGTGGCCCAATATGAAAAAGGACGTAGCAGAGTGGGTAAGCAGATGCTTGACCTGCCAACGAGTGAAGGCAGAGCACCAGAGACCCAGCGGACTTCTACATCCCTTAGAGATTCCAGAATGGAAATGGGAACATATAGCCATGGATTTCGTAGTAGGTTTACCCAGGACCAAGGCTAATCATGACACCATATGGGTAATTGTAGATCGACTGACGAAATCGGCTCACTTTCTCCCGATCAACGAAAGGTACACGGTCGATAGACTAGTGGACATCTACTTAAAAGAGATAGTGGCGCGACATGGAGTCCCAGTCGCAATAGTATCCGATCGAGATCCTAGATTTAACTCCAGGTTTTGGAGAAGTTTTCAAGAATGTGTAGGGACCCGGCTGAACATGAGCACAGCCTACCACCCCCAGACAGATGGGCAAAGTGAAAGGACCATCCAAACACTAGAGGATATGTTGAGAGTCTGCGCGATAGACTTCAAGGGGAGTTGGGATGATCACTTGCCATTGGTTGAGTTCTCCTATAATAACAGTTATCATTCAAGCATTGGGATGCCACCTTATGAGGCCCTTTATGGAAGAAAATGTCGATCTCCCTTGTATTGGGATGAAGTTGGAGAGCGAAAGATGCTCGGGCCCGAAGTGGTCCAACGAACTAAAGATGCAGTAGATCTAATCAGAGGACGGTTGGTAGCAGCCCAGGATCGACAAAAGAAATATGCCGACTTAGCTCGGAAAGGCAAGGAATACGAGGTAGGGGACCTAGTGTTCTTGAAAGTGTCACCTTGGAAAGGTTTAATGAGATTTGGGAAGAAAGGAAAGCTGAGTCCCAGATACATTGGACCATTTGAGATCTTGAGACGGATTGGGGAACTAGCTTATGAACTCGCATTGCCCCCGAATCTACAGCAGGTGCACAATGTGTTTCATGTTTCGATGCTGAGGAAGTATAATCCGGATGCAAAGCATATTGTAGAGTATGAGCAAGTGGATATGCAACCAGACCTGACCTATGTGGAGCAACCTGTGGAAATCATAGACCGGAAAGAGCAAGTGCTCCGAAACAAGGTCATTCAGCTAGTCAGAGTTTTGTGGCAGAACCACAATGTAGAAGAATCCACCTGGGAACTTGAAAGCGCAATGCAAGAAAAGTACCCCCACTTGTTTTCAAACTGATTCCGGGACGGAATCCTTTTAAGGAGGGGAGACTGTAAGAACCCAGATTTTGGGTGGGATTAAAACTTTTATGTATTTAATGATGTAAGAATGAATAGTGGTTATGACTGCGATGTAACGAAGATCTATTAAATAAATGGAACGGATTTGAATTCAATTACTTACATGTCATGCAGAATACTTTTGGTTGACGGCATAGGTAAGAATGATCTATCTCCTAAGGATATAAGTATATTACTTCAAGTAAGATTATTCTTGTGTCATCCAAATCAATATCTATTATAAGTCCAGCGGTTCCGTAAAAAGGTTAAGAAGCACTCGAGAGTGAACCAGGTTCATTTTCCTAATTATAGGAATTAAATAAAAATAAGTGATGAATAGTGATTTTGGTGGAATTTGGAATATTATTATAATAATGATATACCCGATATTCGGAACGGATTTCTGAGTTCGTATTAGTGATCCAGGAAGAAAATAAGTGTATGTAAAAGCCGTCGGATTCAGAAAAAGAGCACTTTTATTTTCTCCGAGATTTCCCTGGACACTACAAGACTTAAGGAGTTATAAAAGGGAATTAAGGAATTTAAATTCGAGAAGTATTAAGTAAGATGAAGAATAGTATTAGAAATATTAAGAAGGTTTTCGGTAAAACCCTAACTAGAAACGAATGAGTTATTCCCTCGAACGATCAACGAACAAGCAAGGAAATTGAGTAATACCCGGACAAAGGAACGAATAAATAACCAAGAGACAAACAAGTGCAATTGGTGGGAAAAGGAGAAACCCAAGTAACATCCTTATAAGTCAACTACAAGATGAGTGGTGTAATTGCATTCTTGCAAAAATGGAGTTGTTTGTTGTAGTGCCAACACTTGGCCCAATGAGGAAGCAACAAGTGGCACCATTGGATTGCCAACAACACATTAAAAGAGATGCATCCATTATATATGCAAGGGTTATACATGTATTAGCCATAAATCACCAAAACAAAACAAACCACCACCATTTTTCTCCATTTCTTCATAAAAATCTGCCCATTCTTAGCTAATTGGAAGTCCAACTTCCAACCATCACTTGTTCTTCAAATTTTTATGGTAAGTACTACATATCATGGTAATGATCTCCTAGAAATTTCAGCTTCAAATTCATCTTTTATCATTTTCAAATAAATCATCAAAAATGATGATGAATAGTGTTCTTCATAAACTAACTTTTATTTCTTGATTTCTTTTGATTATTCAAGCTATAATAAGGCTAGATAAGGGCTAAACAAGGCTTGATAAGTTCATACATACACCAAGGAAGGTATACCACTCTTGAAAACCAAGCTCTTAGTTTAAGTTTTGGTATTTTAGATGAGTTATATGGATTTAATGCATGTTTAGGACCTTAAGATTTTGATTGGGATTTATTAAATGTGAAATTAGTTTAGATGAACGGAAAGACATTGCTTGGTCTTAGTTCATGGTTGAATAACATGTAAATGTTGTTTGGAGTGGAAACTATAATTATTGGATGGTTTGAAATTTGGAAATCATGTAAACATAGCCGTCGTAATGCCCGATTGTCGTTAGCCTTAAGAAACCGTGATTAGCAGTAGCATGAACACACTGTCCTGTCTCGGATTTTGCCATGAAAGGCTAGATTATGTTATAAGCTTCGTTTTGATATAAAGATCACGTGAAACGGACTTACGGTTTAGGATTTATGACTAAATTACTAAAAGTAGTTCGAATCCGTAAACAAAAGTTCGTAACTGAAATTGAACCCTCGTAAGCAATGTAACGTCATGGCGAATCTTGGTAAATAAATACTAGGGGTAAGAAGGAAGGTGTGAAAGAAAACCGTATGTCAAAAAGAGCATTTTTCGATTTATTAAAAATGTTCGAGTCAAGGTTAAACGCGAACGAACCCCTAAAAGACGACTCTTTTGTAACTTTGGTAAAACACTTAGAAAACGGGCGATAAAACTCGGAGTATAAGATTGGTTCGTAACGATCAACCTTAGAACTCGTATGACTCAAGTATGTCCCAAGTATAAGTGCAGTGACATGTCGTATTAACGAACGAATGTCGGGTCGGATCAGTGATAATAAGTAATCCACTAATAGGGGTATAACGAGATAACTCGAGAACGTGTTTCGATTTAAGTATAACTTAACTTTTAATATGTTAAGTGATTAATCCCGAATGCCTTGGCTATTTATAGATCACCAGACTGAACCGGGACCCGCTACCACTACCCCTTACCGTACTCGACTACCAGGCAAGTTTCAATTCCCTTCTTTTAGGCTGTTGTTGTGATTGAATAAATATATATATATGATTGCTGATATACATATGCCATTGCATGCATGCCTACTTTCAAGTTGAATTGATATACTTGTTCCCTGAATGTTATTGTTGGCTTATAAGCTAGATAGTTATATATCAGTTATAAGCCGGTTATTATAAGACCCTCATAGAAGGGCGTATATATCTTATTAATCAAAAATAGACCGGGAGTCAATATTCCTTGATATATCGAGATTACCTCGGAAGAAGATAGTTAAGTAAATATTTTCTATTATTTGGGCGACGAATATTATTTGAATATTCGTTCGAGACTAATTATTTTAACGATCCTTACTTCAAATAATTATTTGAACGTAACTATTCAACGAATAATATTTCTCAATATTCATTCAGAGTCGAACTGATTATCGACTATTATTTCGAATATTCTTCTAAAGATGAGACTATTAAATGAATATTATTTTGGATATTCTTTTAGATTATTATTTTATTAAATCAATATTACTTTTGAATATTCATTTAAGATATTAAATACTTGATGAATATTATTTTAATATTCATCTGAAGCTTGATTTAATTATCGAATATTATTTCGAATATTCCTTAAGGCTTGGATTACTAAATGAATATTACTTGATATTCATTTAGGATATTATTCATTAAATGAATATTACTTTTGAATATTCATTTAAATTCCTAATTAATCATGAATATTACCTTAAATATTCTTTTCAGGTCTTATTAATTAATGAATATTGTTTTGAATATTCATTTAAATATTTATTTATTCAATAAATATTCTCCTGATATTTCTTCAGGTATTATTTTGAGAAATACTCTGATTAAAAATATTCTTTCATATTCCCAAATATTCTTTCAATATTTCAACTCAATAAATATTCTCTGAATATTTATTCCATACTTAGAATAATCTCGATAAGGTTAATCTTCTTCGATTATTACAGAAAATATTTCGAAGTCATATTATTATTAATCTTATATCAAGAAAGGTTCCCAGACATCATTCATCTTTGAGTCTATCTTCTTAATAATAAGGAAACCTTACTTGGAAAAATGTTATTTATCTTGTCGACTTCCCGGTCATAAAGTATTCCCTTCACCCGCAACTCGGGTGCCGTTGACTTATTAAGTCGTTGTTTACCTTCTCATCTTTCGAGGGGTAAGATTACTGGAACAAGTTGATATCCGTTACCAAGTAATAGCTTGGGAGTTATTGGTAAATTTTCCTTTCCAACTAGATACGACTACTTTGTGGAGTCTTATCAACAAGTATTATACTTGGGGAAAGGGGGACGAACGTTATATTCAGAATCATGAACTCTATTTGAACTAGGAGTCGTGTAAGAGGCCGAGTAGCGCCGGTCCATCCCCTTGGCCCAACCATTGGCCGGGGAGAGCTAGCATGGCGGTATACAAGTAAAGCCGTCAGTTCTTCCTTCTACCGGTAGTAAATCTAAATTGAGCTGTACGATCTCGACTGATCATCAAGATTGGAACAGCGGGCGCGGTGAATACTCCATCATTGGTTCATCATCCAAATTCATTTATTTCCTGCAACATGATTACTGTTGGCAGAGTTGGAAAAGAGTCATAACTGGAATTGCAACCCTTTCTTGCAAGTTCCTCTTCTTAATAACGATAATAATATCTCGCTTACTTTGATGTAGCAGATATTCCTTCAAACAAATACTTTAAGTTACCTTGTAACTTCATCGTTCATATTATACTGGCATCATTTCCGTAAATGCATGGCATATGGTTTAAAAGATAGCTTTGAACTATTTTAAATTATCGTTCAGTTATATATTTGTTGGTGGGCTTTCGCTCACCCTTGCTTTGTTTATATTATGTCACAACAACAGCTAGGACAGATGGCTCGCGTCAGGCGCACTCGGCGCAAGCAGGTTACCCGACCCACCGGACTACCCGCTGAGATGCTAGCCGCCATTGCTGAGGTAGCATAGTTAGACAGCTTTTGTTTCCTGTTTAACTATATGTATAATTAATGTAATCAACGGCAAAACTTTTAAACCTATGATGTTATCCTTTTGGGATTGTAATAACTTTTATTCGTAACCCTTTAATGTAAGACTTATTTCAATTTCATCTCTGGGACTATAACTGTTGTGTGTGTGAGTGGTAATTATTGTGGGGTCGCAGCATGTTGTGGACTCAAGTCAAGTATTATGAATGGATGTAAGACCGTAACCACCAGATCCCTGACCCCGGATCTGGGAGTGTTACAATGGCAATGTAGGAAGAACATTGGGATATGGCAATATTAATCTTGGAAATGTCATCATCAACAATGTAGCTCATGTCCCAGGACTCAAGCATGACTTGCTATCTGTGAGTCAAATCTGTGACAAGGGATATCATGTAGATTTTCAACCTGAATATTGTGAAGTTATCAGCAAATCTACAGGAAAAGTTGTTCTAGTTGGTCATAGGCAAAACAACATTTATGAAATCAAGCTCTTAATAGACTCTGTTGGAAAAGCTGTTTGCCTGTCTACAAGAATGTCTAGTGAAGAGAGTTGGAAGTGGCACAAGAAACTCTCACATTTGAACTTGAACAACATCAATGAATTGATCAGAAAGGATCTTGTAAGAGGACTCCCAAAGGCTCTGTTAAATGTTGATGACCTATGTGATTCATGTCAAAAGGCCAAGCAAAGGAAGTCATCTTTCAAGAGCAAGACAGAATTTTCAATCACTGATCCTTATCATCTTCTGCATGTTGATCTCTTTGGTCCAGTAAATGTTATATCTATAGCAAGGAAGAAATATGCTTTAGTCATTGTTGATGAATACAGTAGATTCACTTGGGTGTATTTTCTAGCAAAGAAGGATGAAACTACATTAACTCTGATGGAGCATGTGAAGCTTCTGGACAAAGGATCAAGTAACAAAGTCAGAATCATCAGAAGTGATAATGGAACTGAGTTCAAGAATGCAACAATGGAAGAATTCTGCAAGAACAATGGAGTGAAGCAAGAATTTTCAGCACCTGGTACACCACAACAAAATGGTGTAGTTGAAAGGAAAAATAGAACCTTGATAGAAGCTGCCAGAACTATGCTTGATGAAGCAAAATTGCCAACTTATTTCTGGGCAGAAGCTGTTCAAACTGCTTGTTTTACTCAAAATGCTACACTGATCAATAAGCATGGAAAGACACCATATGAGATGGTGAAGAAAAAGAAGCCTAACCTGAAATACTTTCATATTTTCGGGTGCAAATGCTTTGTTTTGAAGACTCATCCTGAACAGTTGACCAAGTTTGAGCTAAAGGCAGATGAAGGAATTTTTGTTGGCTATCCACTGTCAACAAAGGCATTCAGAGTTTAAAATCTGAGAACAAGAGTGATCATGCAATCTATACATGTGTCTTTTGATGACAAGAAAATAACTGGACTTGAAGACATAGATGAATATGATCAACTGAACTTTGAAAATGAAGATTTAAACTCTGTTGAAGTAAACTCTGATCAAACTATTCTGACAGACTCTGTTGAAACAGACTCTGAACCTCTACTGGTAAACACTGGAGAAACTTCTCAGCCACAACAAAGGGAAGAACCAGTTGAGGGGGAGCATGATCAAGATGAAGACTCAAACATTCATACTGAGTCAACTGAAAAATCTGGATCAAACTCTGATGATTCAAACTCTGAAAATTCAAACTCTGACCTTGGGCAGTCAAGTTCAGGGGGAGTCTCAGAAAATGAAGAAAGCCCATAACAAAATCAGGAGAGCATGGATCAAGGGGAGGATCACATGCTGACAGAAATCATTTGCCTTCTGCTAGGAAATGGACTAAATCACATACACCTGATTTGATAATTGGTGATCCAGATGCAAAAGTGAGAACAAGAAGTGTCACTGCAAGTGAATGTTTGTTTCATGCATTCTTGTCTAAGAATGAACCAAAGAAAGTGGAAGAAGCTCTTCAAGATGCTGACTGGATAACAGCAATGCAGGAAGAGTTGAATGAATTTGAAAGGAATGAAGTTTGGACCCTTGTACCAAGGCCAAAGAACAGATCTATTGTTGGTACTAAATGGGTTTTCAGAAACAAGACTGACAGTGAAGGTGTTATCACAAGGAACAAGGCTAGACTGGTAGCAAAAGGCTATTCACAGCAGGAAGGAATAGACTATGATGAAACATTTGCTCCAGTTGCAAGATTAGAGGCAATCAGAATTTTTCTAGCATATTCCTCTCACAAGAAATTCAAAGTGTTCTAGATGGATGTGAAAAGTGCTTTTCTGAATGGGAAGCTTGAAGAAGAAGTGTTTTTTGAACAACCACCAGGATTTGTGGACCCAAAATATCCAGACCATGTCTACAGGCTGGATAAAGCACTCTATGGACTTAAGCAATCACCAAGGGCATGGTTTGAAACTCTGGCTCAATTTCTCTTAGAAAGTGGATTCAACAGAGGTACTATTGACAAAACTCTGTTTTATTTCAAATCTGGGAGTGAATTGCTTTTAGTTCAGATATATGTTGATGACATTATCTTTGGGTCTACTAATGATAAACTCTGTAAGAAGTTTGCCAAGCTCATGCAGTCCAGATATCAAATGAGCATGATGGGAGAGCTTAGTTATTTTCTAGGCCTACAGGTGAGACAAACAGATGATGGTATCTTCATTAATCAAGCAAAATATACCAGAAATCTTCTCAAGAAATTTGGTATGCTTGACTGTTCATCTGCATCAACTCCCATGGCAACAACAACTAAATTGGACAAAGACACAGGAGTTTCAGTGGATATGACAAACTACAGGGGCATGATAGGATCTCTTTTTTACTTGACAGCTAGTAGGCTTGACATCATGTATGCAACCTGTCTTTGTGCAAGATTTCAGGCAGATCCTAGAGAGCCACATCTGACAGTTGTGAAAAGAATCTTCAAGTATCTCAAGGGCACCGTATCATTAGGTCTGTGGTACCCCAGAGAATCAGATTTCAAGCTACTTGGGTATTCTGATGCAGACTTTGCAGGCTGCAAGATAGACAGAAAAAGCACTAATGGAAGTTGTCAATTTCTTGGTGACAGACTTGTTGTAAGAACCCTAATTTTTGGTAATATTTCCTTTTATTTAATATCTTGTGACATTGTCGTTATGGAACCTTTCTAGTCATCCCTGTTGATTAATAGAATTGATTGTCTGAGAAACTGCGTTGTTGCATTTATTATGTAAGATATAAAGGGAGATTGTGAAGGTAGAGTCTTATTGTTAGTAATATTTATAAAACTTGGGATTTGAGAATGGTTAGAGTATTAAAGGATTTGTTAAGAATTGTGACGAGGAATTATGGACATTCGAGGAATTTACACAATAAGTACTTAAGGAATTATAAGGGAAATCTCTACGCGACGAAATATTATTACGAGAGAATAATTAAGATACGATACAAATTAAAGATTAAATAACAAGCATTGGGGGAAGAATAATAATACAAGGAAAGAAATTACATGCAAGTGCCATGTAACTAGCTAGTTAGGAAAAGAAACTAGAAAGCATAAAGTAGAAGTGAATAGTGACATGTGTGACGGGTGTTGTACCTAGGGGACAATAAGGCATGGGGAGACAACCTAGACCCTAGCTTGGCAAAATGTGAACCACATCTAATTCCCACAATAATACATACCATACATATCATTTTATTCCTTTCAAAACAAAACACAAAGAAAACACTCTCCCCCCCTTTAGAAGCTCTCGGCCGAACTACAAGAGGAGGAAGAGAGAGATTTTCTCTCCAACTTTTCCTCATCTACAACCTCAAGCAAAAATCCTAGGGCTTCCTTGCATTATAATAGAGGTATGGTATCAATTTCATAGCATTCCATCCATTGATTCTTGAGATAAAAATTGTTGAAAGTTTAGAGGGGTGTTAACCAAAGTTGTTATCTTTTAGATCTTGAAGGATTAAGGTTTGTGAGGGCTCATCCAAGTGTTCTTAGTTGTTGTAAAGCTCACCCAAGGTCTTTAGCTACCCAAGAAGGTATACAAATCATAAACTCTTTTGGTTATGTATTGTTTATAAGATATGGTAGTAGATCCATGAGTTTTAGAACTAATCTTGGATGTATATGTATTGGATAGCATGGATCTTGAGTTTTGATGTTGAGATTGTGACTTTTATGACTATGGTTAATATATATATCTCCATGAGTGTTATGAACCATGATCTAAGTGTATTAAGTGTTGATTATGTGATGGGAGTATGAAAAATGGTTGATCTTAGTAGTTTGAGCTTGCTGAGTTTTGTCCAGGAACTTTGATCTGTATTGTAGCACGATTTTTAACCCCCAAATGATGTCCCCTGATGTCCTACCTTATATTGTTGGAAAGATAATTGAATGTAGTTTCTGGAAATGTAAGGTTCATAGCTAGGTGATGTTTAGATTTTTAGTTATGGCCGGAGGAGTGAATTTTGTTTCTGGACTATGGACTGCTTTAAGTGACCCCCTTGTGAACCTTGTTTAAACACGTTAAAATGTATGTGGGATCATGGAAAAATTTGAGAATGTAGGGAATGCAGTGGTGAAGACCACCCAAAAGGAATTGGATTAAAATATGAATTTTTGGATTTTATAAAAATGCTAGAGTAAAATTCGCGCAATGGAAAAATTCGATTAGTGGAACATGATTCTAGGGTTAGTGGTTATGATTCGAACGTGGTAACTAAATTAAGTCGAGTAAGTGACGAGCGTAATTGAGTGATGACATGGACCTATAGTGGGGCTAGAGAGTCATAAGACGAAGTCGTTAAGTTAATTTCGTACCTCCCTAAACCCCGTAATTAAAGAGATATTGTTAAGGTACTAACGAACGATTATTGCTTATGTATAGATCGTTCGAATCCGCACGCTCGACCACCCCAACCAAACCAAGGCAAGTTTACTTTTCAAAACTTATCCATATACAAGGACTTTTACTGTTGTGTTTGTAGTTTTCAAATGATATCAAATGCTATGTTTATCGAAGTATTGATGCAATCGAGATTGAACAAGTACATGTATGCTTTTACCCCTTGAACTTAGATGGAAATGTTTTCTTCGGACAACGACTCTAGCAATAGAGGTCGTGGCGGTCCGTATGTACTATTGACCGGGGAGCGGTATATTATTATATCGTATCTAGATTACGAAAACCCGAAGGGACATTCGGGTGGTATCGTATACTCAAATAACTATTATTATATCTTCGTAAATACTCGAAACCCTATCTTGGATTAAAAGTTTATTTTATCGAATGATTATTTTATTCATTATTAATATTAAATCTTAAAATATTATTTATTAATTACTGTTCATTATTTAAACACAAAGTTAATCCAAGATACACTTTAATGTTTTCAAACTCGAACTCATTCGAACTGAAAACATTTTCGAAAACCCCCGGTCAGATTCTGCTTCTTGTATGATTTCAAGAATCATCGGTCGACTGATGTCGGACCCCAACTACTCTGTTTTCAATCAAAATCAAGTTTTAAAAGAAAAAGAAAAAGGGACTCTGGCAGGTGTGGGAACCGTTGACGAACGATTCCCGGGATGTGTAAGCGGCCGTGAGCTAGGCGGTCCATCACTTATTATTCCGGCCCAGGTGTTGCCGAAGGATGATTACGGATGTAGTTTTCATCGAGGGTGATTACGGATGTAGTTTTCACCCGAGGGATAGTTACGGATGTAGTTTCTATCCTTCTACCGGTAGAGAAGACCCGCGGATGATTGGACTTGGATGTGGCGACTGATCATCGTCAATCCTTGTCAGGTTTTGTGTTTTCTTTAAGTCCCATTCCTCCATTTTGGAAAAATGCTTTGACACTGCTTCTTAGGCTTTTGTGCCAAGTTGCTGATAGTGTTCTATTTTGATGAGAAAGATGTTGAACCAATGCAGTATCTAGAACTGCAAGTTTATTTTGAAAACGAGGGCACATATTGTTGCGCCTTCGAGATTTATCAACTGTGACAAGTGATTTTATAACTGATTGATACAAACAAGTATATCAACTGCCAATCATATGAAAAGTTATATTGCTTACCTTATATATATATTTCTTGTTGAGCTATAGTTGCTCACTCTTGTTGTTTTCAAATTTTACAAACACAACAGCTAAGCGAAATGGCAAGACCCAGGCAGACTGTTCGAAAGCAGGTGACTAGACCCGAGCCACCACTTGAGATTCCACTGGTAGGCCCCATTAGCCGGATTGGTTGGCAGCTTTTGTTAGTACGTTTTATTTATCAGCATGACCTGTGCAAGGCAGTGTATCGTAACAAACTTTCAAGCCGCCAACTTCGCTTCATATCGAAGTGTTGCTGGTAGCATAAATACTATTTAATTCGGTCTGTAATAACTCTGATAATTTTATTACTGTTTAATCAATGTGTGACGTTTCTGAGGCTCTAACCTGTGTGTGTGAGTGTGGTGTGAGTTTATTGTGGGGTCGATGGCTGTGTTATGTATATTATGTGCAAGAACAGGTATGCTACTAATGGAAAATGGACCGTGAGCACCTAGATCTCCGACCCCGGATCTGGGGGCGTCACAGAAATGGTATCAGAGCGAGGTTACAATTCTCAGAAACGATAGTAATTTAAGAAAGCAACCCTAATAATAATAACAATAACGATAACCTTAATAACAACCTTAATAATACTTAGAACTCTCATCGAGTTTGTAGTCGAGTTATCGGATATAGCCCTGACTTTAAGGCCCGTGAGGGAACTACTCCTAAACCCTTCTTGTATGGTTAGTGACCCACCTTATTTCCCTTGTGTAGATGGAGGAGATACCAGACCCTGAGGCTTTCGAGAGAGAGCATGATGAGGCCCTGATGCGAGAGACCGAGGACCCTGAGGAGGATATGGGTGCTGACTCCGAGCTTGGCCCCTGGATTACACTGATAGAGAGTACTGATGATGAGGATCCCGTTGAGGAGCCCTTTGAGCCTGAGCCTGAGCCAGAGCCTGTTACCCCATCTCCTGTAGCTACTGATGAGGAGAGTGTGAGATTCGGTGAGGGTCGTGTTGTGTCACCACCACCTTCTCCACAGACATCTAGCCCTGTTTCATCGGACGGTGACTCTGAGGATGACACTTCTGGCGAGGAGGAGCTTGACCCTACCCCTGCTACTGCTCCTACTCCTGCTGCTGCTGCTGCACCTACTCCTGTTCCCATCATACCACCTCCACCGATGGACCTACCCCCAGTGTCGGGTACTAAGCATGCTTACGTGGTACAGTTCCTGACCCGAGACTTACTATCTGCAGAGGCCCGACTTAACGAGGCGAGGCGGGCACTAGTGGAGGAGCGCGAGGCGCGCTTGAGGATCCAGGCTGAGATGAGGACTGCTGTTGCTAGGAGGACTAGGGCTCGACTCCACAGGATTGAGATGAGGAGTCGCGATAGGATTCTTGGTTTAGGGATCCGCGGGGGCGGAGTGATCCAGGCTAGGGATGCTAGGCGTGTCGTGCGTCGTGCATTTGCCCGAGTGAGGACCTTGCTCCGTCGCGACGCGGCCCCGTGATGTGTTACTGATAGCTCAGTGCCCTAGGTTCAGATGACATTGGTATGTCGATTTTGCGGGATAGTTGACTTGTGCAGTGGTATCCTTTCTGACCAGTGGATGAGTAGACTGACCTACAGATATGTAGATGTGACTTGGGTAGTATGTGTGGATGTAGCCTACTTTTGTGTAGCCTGACTATTCGGATGATGTATTCGTATTTGTTCCACTTTTGCTAGACTTTGACATCGGAACTATGTATTTGGCTCTAACATCCAAACCTTGTGATAACCCTTGTACCGTACTTATTTAGTTTCAGTTTCCTTAATATTGCCTCAACTGCTTTACTTTCTGATGCCATGCTTTACTGTTTTGATATACAACTGTGATTATACAATTGCTACAAGCCACAAATACAACCGTACTGTTCAAATTACGATGTGCGATTTCAAATTGTTTTCTACAAATTTCCAAAAATGTTCCTACAATCTTTAAAAATAAATTTTTCAAAAAAAAAAAATGTTTTGAAATTTTGAAAAATATTTTTGAGGTTTAGAAATTTTGAAAACTCTTGTAAATGTTTTCGCATCCCAAAGGGATTTTCCCCCCAAAAATGTTTGACATTTTATCTCCAACATCGGCTTATTAAAACTTTTGCACTTCCACCCTTATGAGGAGGAACGATACGCTCCTGACCCGTGCAAACGCTGTCAGGTAATTGGAAAACCCTAACCCCTTTCTTGTCTTATTATCAGAATCATGCCACCCAGAAGAATGAACACTCGAGCTCACCCGATCAGTTCTGAGGGCCAGGGTAGCCACCATGGAGCTGGAGGCCACCAGAACCATGAAGGGGAGAATGCCAACCTGAGTGAGAATGAGGGCAACGATCATAACTTGTTTGATGACTCTGAGCATGAAGAAGAAGAAGCTGGTGATGATACCCGAGAGGTAGAACATCCTAGGGGAGGCCCTATGGAACAGTTCATGGAGTTACTTAGGCAGAACTTGGACCGTCCCCCAGTTCAGCAACCACCCCAGAATGCTAATGCTAATGCTTTCCGGAACTTCAAATCCCTGAAACCCCCAGAATTTAAAGGAACTGCCGACCCTGTCGAGGAAAGGGCCTGGCTGAAGGAAATGGAAAAATCTTTCGAGATACTAGGTGTCGCTGAAGAGCAGAAGACTGTTTTCGCCACTTACCTTCTGAAGGGTGAGGCGAACTATTGGTGGGAAGCTAAGAAGAATTTGGAAGGAAGAGGTGTGGTAACCTGGGAGAGATTTAGCGAGCTGTTCTTGGAGAAGTACTTTCCTAGGTTCATGGAGACACAAATGGAGCTGAAGTTTTTGGAGCTGAAGCAAGGAAACATGACGGTGGCCGAGTATGAGGCCAAATTTACTGAGCTGTCGAGGTTTGTGCCGGAATATGTGAACTCTGAGGCAAAGAGGGCCCGAAGGTTTCAATTAGGGCTAAAACAATGGATTTAGAATCGTGTGGCGGTTCTTGAGCTGACAGACTATGCCACCCTGGTACAGAAAGCGTCAATTGTTGAGGCTGGGAGTGAACAGATGCAGAAAGAGAGGGAAGGAAAGAAGAGGAAGTTGGATAGTCGAAAGGGAAACTCTGCTGGTGGGAGCTTTCCGAGCAAATTTAAGCGAGGAACGATGTCCCAACCCAGCGGGAACTCTAGAACCAAGAGAGATGAAAGTTGGAGTGTGCGCCAGGGTGGCCGACCACAGGGATCGTCTTACTCTACCCCATCCCGAGCCCAACCCCCAGAATGCAATAAATGTGGAAGGAAACATGCGGGCGTGTGTAACCTGCAAGATGTGAAATGCTTCAAGTGTGGGCTGACAGGGCATTATGCTAACGCCTGTCGCGGAACTAGTAACAACCCGAGTGTCGGAGGTAATTGCTTCAAGTGTGGGAAACCAGGGCACCGAATGAGGGAGTGTATGTCCTCTGGGCCAGCTGCATCGAGAGTGAGTGGAACTGCTTCTAACAAGGCCCCTACTGCAAGAACTTTTAACATGACAGTGCAGGATGCCGTGAGGAACACGGATGTGATTGCAGGTACCCTACCACTCAACTCAGTTAAAGCAAATGTTTTATTTGATTCGGGAGCTACCAAGTCTTTCATATCTCTAGATTTTGTATGTCGGTTAGGCCTTAAGACTGAACCATTGAAAGACAGATTGCAAATAGAGATAGCTAATCATGAAATTATTCCCGTTAGCCAAGTATGTCCAGGTTGTGACCTAGAGATAGAAGGGCGACACTTTCGGGTAGACTTAATACCTTTTAAACTAGGGGAGTTTGACGTAATAGTAGGTATGGATTGGTTAACAACCCACGGAGCCCAGATTGATTGTGTCAAGAAGAAAGTAAGTTTGAGACTGCCAGGGGACGAGGAAGTAGTGTTTAGTGGGAAACGGCAAAGCCAAAAGTTCCTGACTATGATTCAAGCTAAGAAGTTGTTACGTAAAGGATGCGAAGCCTATTTAGCCTATGTGAAGGATACCAAGAAGGAGGCACCAAGCCTGCAGGAAATCCCTGTTGTTAACGAGTTCGCAGACGTATTTTCGGACGATCTTCCCGGACTATTACCCGATAGGGACATCGAGTTTGCTATAGACTTAGTTCCGGGTACGGCCCCAATTTCGAGAGCCCCATATCGGCTAGCCCCAGTGGAGATGAAAGAGCTGGCCACTCAGTTACAAGAGTTGTTGGATAAAGGGATGATAAGACCTAGTGTGTCACCGTGGGGAGCCCCAGTGTTATTCGTGAATAAGAAGGACGGCAGCATGAGATTATGTATAGACTACAGGGAGTTGAACAAGGTGACTATAAAGAATAAGTATCCTTTGCCCAGGATAGATGACCTGTTTGACCAATTGAAAGATGCAGTTTATTTCTCTAAGATTGATTTGCGGACCGGGTACCACCAGTTAAAGATTAAACCAGAAGATATACCAAAGACGGCCTTTCACACCCGGTATGGACACTATGAGTTCCTAGTGATGTCGTTTGGGTTAACGAATGCCCCTGCAGCTTTTATGGACTTAATGAATCGAGTCTTCAAGAAATACTTGGACAAGTGTGTTATAGTCTTCATCGATGACATCTTGATTTATTCCAAGACGAAGGAGGAACATGCAGAGCACTTGAGGATTGTATTGGGAGCATTGAGAGAAGAAAAGTTGTACGCTAAGTTCTCGAAGTGCGAATTTTGGTTGAAGGAAGTTCAGTTTTTAGGGCATGTGATTAGCGAACAAGGCATTCTAGTGGACCCAGCCAAAATAGAGGCTGTATCAAATTGGGAGAGACCAACCACTCCGAAAGAGGTGAGAAGTTTCATAGGACTGGCTGGCTACTATAGGAGATTTGTCCAAGACTTTGCAAAGATAGCAGCCCCTTTGACCCGACTAACTCGCAAGACCGAGAAGTTTGTGTGGACTGAAAAATGCGAAGAGAGCTTCCAAGAGTTGAAAAAGAGGTTGGTGACAGCACCAGTACTAGCCCTACCTGATGATAAGGGAGATTTTGTGATTTATAGCGACGCATCCCATAAAGGTTTAGGATGTGTGCTTATGCAGCACGGTAAAGTGATCGCGTATGCATCCAGACAACTTAAGGAGTATGAGATAAGATACCCCACCCATGATTTGGAATTAGCAGCGATAGTTTTTGCTTTGAAGATCTGGAGACATTATCTTTACGGAGAAAAGTGTGAAATCTACACGGATCACAAGAGCTTAAAGTACATATTCACTCAGAAAGAGTTAAACATGAGGCAGAGGAGATGGTTAGAGCTAATCAAAGATTATGATTGTGAGATTCATTATCACCCAGGGAAGGCCAATGTGGTGGCCGATGCACTTAGCCGAAAGGAGAAACTCAAGATGATAACATCAGTGGACGAATTGATCAAGGACCTCGAGAAACTGGAGATTGAAGTGAGGTTACCAGGAATTGGACAAGAGAGTCTAATGGAAATAAAAGTCCAACCATCGCTATTGGAAAAGATTAAGTTATGCCAGGAGAAGAAGATAGAAGAAGAAAAGAATTCGATGGAGAAAATTTTGACTGGCGAGGAAATTAAGTGTGAGAAGGACGGGAATGGAATTATGAGGTACGCATCTAGGATATGGTTCCCGAACGTTCAAGAATTAAAAGACGAGATTTTGCAAGAGGCTCATAGTTCAAGGTACTCAATTCACCCTGGAGGCACTAAGATGTATAGAGATCTGAGAGAGTACTATTGGTGGCCAAATATGAAGAAGGACGTGGCAGAGTGGGTAAGTAAATGCTTGACATGTCAAAGAGTGAAGGCCGAACACCAGAGGCCCAGTGGATTGTTGTAACCCTTAGAGATACCCGAGTGGAAGTGGGAACAGATTGCGATGGACTTTGTGGTCGGATTACCAAGGACCAAGACTAATCATGATGCCATTTTGGTAATTATCGATGGGTTGACCAAGTCAGCACATTTTTCTTCCAATCAACGAGAGATATACTGTCGACAAGCTGGCAGATATTTACTTAAAGGAGATCGTGGTTAGACATGGGGTTCCTGTGAGCAATGTATCAGATAGAGACCCAAGATTCAACTCCAGGTTCTGGAGAAGTTTTCAATATTGTGTGGGGACCAAGTTAAACATGAGTACTGCATACCATCCCCAAACAGACGGACAGAGTGAGAGAACCATCCAGACCATCGAGGACATGTTGAGGGTATGTGCCATTGATTTTAAGGGAAGTTGGGATGACCACTTTCCGTTGATCGAATTTTCCTACAACAACAGTTACCATGCGAGTATAGGCATGCCCCCATATGAAGCTTTATACGGACGAAGATGTCGATCCCCCTTGTGTTGGGAAGAAGTTGGAGAGCGGAAGATTTTAGGGCCTGAACTGGTCCAACAGACAAGAGAAACTATCGAGCTCATAAGAGGACGGCTGGTAGCGGCCCAGGACAGATAGAAGAAGTATGCGGACCAGACCCGCAAGGACAAAGAATATGAGGTAGGAGAGTTTTTGATGTTGAAGGTATCGCCGTGGAAAGGATTGATGAGATTTGGTAAGAAGGGAAAACTAAGCCCGAGATTTATTGGACCTTTTGAGATCTTGAAACGAGTTGGGAAGTTAGCCTACGAGTTGGCCTTACCCCCGAGCTTACAGCAAGTGCATAATGTGTTCCATGTGTCCATGCTACGACCATACCATACCGACTTCCGACATGTGATAGAACATGATCAAGTGGATCTGCAACCAGACTTAACATATGTAGAGCAACCCATAGAGATCATGGATAGAAAAGAACAGGTGCTGAGGAACAAAGTTGTCAAGTTAGTGAGAGTTTTGTGGAGGAATCAGAATGTCGAAGAATCAACATGGGAACTAGAGAGCGCGATGCGTGAAAAGCACCCCCAACTGTTTTCAACCTGATTCCGGGACGGAATCCTTTTAAGGAGGGGAGGCTGTAAGAACCCTAATTTTTGGTAATATTTCCTTTTATTTAATATCTTGTGACATTGTCGTTATGGAACCTTTCTAGTCATCCCTGTTGATTAATAGAATTGATTGTCTGAGAAACTACGTTGTTGCATTTATTATGTAAGATATAAAGGGAGATTGTGAAGGCAGAGTCTTATTGTTAGTAATATTTATAAAACTTGGGATTTGAGAATGGTTAGAGTATTAAAGGATTTATTAAGAATTGTGACGAGGAATTATGGACATTCGAGGAATTTACACAATAAGTACTTAAGGAATTATAAGGGAAATCTCTACGCGACGAAATATTATTACGAGAGAATAATTAAGATACAATACGAATTAAAGATTAAATAACAAGCATTGGGGGAAGAATAATAATACAAGGAAAGAAATTACATGCAAGTGCCATGTAACTAGCTAGTTAGGAAAAGAAACTAGAAAGCATAAAGTAGAAGTGAATAGTGACATGTGTGATGGGTGTTGTACCTAGGGGACAATAGGGCATGGGGAGACAACCTAGACCCTAGCTTGGCAACATGTGAACCACATCTAATTCCCACAATAATACATACCATACATATCATTTTATTCCTTTCAAAACAAAACACAAAGAAAACACTCTCCCCCCCCCTTTAGAAGCTCTCGGCCGAACTACAAGAGGAGGAAGAGAGAGATTTTCTCTCCAACTTTTCCTCATCTACAACCTCAAGCAAAAATCCTAGGGCTTCCTTGCATTATAATAGAGGTATGGTATCAATTTCATAGCATTCCATCCATTGATTCTTGAGATAAAAATTGTTGAAAGTTTAGAGGGGTGTTAACCAAAGTTGTTATCTTTTAGATCTTGAAGGATTAAGGTTTGTGAGGGCTCATCCAAGTGTTCTTAGTTGTTGTAAAGCTCACCCAAGGTCTTTAGCTACCCATGAAGGTATACAAATCATAAACTCTTTTGGTTATGTATTGTTTATAAGATATGGTAGTAGATCCATGAGTTTTAGAAATAATCTTGGATGTATATGTATTGGATAGCATGGATCTTGAGTTTTGATGTTGAGATTGTGACTTTTATGACTATGGTTAATATATATATCTCCATGAGTGTTATGAACCATGATCTAAGTGTATTAAGTGTTGATTATGTGATGGGAGTATGAAAAATGGTTGATCTTAGTAGTTTGAGCTTGCTGAGTTTTGTCCATGAACTTTGATCTGTATTGTAGCACGATTTTGAACCACCAAATGATGTCCCCTGATGTCCTACCTTATATTGTTGGAAAGATAATTGAATGTAGTTTCTTGAAATGTAAGGTTCATAGCTAGGTAATGTGTAGATTTTAAGTTATGGCCGGAGGACTGAATTTTGTTTCTGGACTATGGACTGCATTAAGTGACCCCCTTGTCAACCTTGTTTAAACACCTTAAAATGTATGTGGGATCATGGAAAAATTTGAGAATCTAGGGAATGCAGTGGTGAAGACCACCCAAAAGGAATTGGATTAAAATATGAATTTTTGGATTTTATAAAAATGCTAGAGTAAAATTCGCGCAATGGAAAAATTCGATTAGTGGAACATGATTCTAGGGTTAGTGGTTATGATTCGAACGTGGTAACTAAATTAAGTCGAGTAAGTGACGAGCGTAATCGAGTGATGACATGGACCTATAGTGGGGCTAGAGAGTCATAAGACGAAGTCGTTAAGTTAATTTCGTACCTCCCTAAACCCCGTAATTAAAGAGATATTGTTAAGGTACTAACGAACGATTATTGCTTAGGTACTAACGAACGATTATTGCTTATCCATATACAAGGACTTTTACTGTTGTGTTTGTAGTTTTCAAATGATATCAAATGCTATGTTTATCGAAGTATTGATGCAATCGAGATTGAACAAGTACATGTATGCTTTTACCCCTTGAACTTAGATTGAAATGTTTTCTTCGGACAACGACTCTAGCAATAGAGGTTGTGGCGGTCCGTATGTACTATTGACCGGGGAGCGGTATATTATTATATCATATCTAGATTATGAAAACCCGAAGGGTCATTCGGGTGGTATCGTATACTCAAATAACTATTATTATATCTTCGTAAATACTCGAAACCCTATCTTGGATTAAAAGTTTATTTTATCGAATGATTATTTTATTAATTATTAATATTAAATCTTAAAATATTATTTATTAATTACTGTTCATTATTTAAAGACAAAGTTAATCCAAGATACACTTTAATGTTTTCAAACTCGAACTCATTCGAACTCAAACCATTTTCGAAAACCCCCGGTCAGATTCTGCTTCTTGTATGATTTCAAGAATCATCGGTCGACTGATGTCGGACCCCAACTACTCTGTTTTCAATCAAAATCAAGTTTTAAAAGAAAAAGAAAAAGGGACTCTGGCAGGTGTGGGAACCGTTGACGAACGATTCCCAGGATGTGTAAGCGGCCGTGAGCCAGGCGGTCCATCACTTATTATTCCGGCCCAGTTGTTGCCGAAGGATGATTACGGATGTAGTTTTCATCGAGGGTGATTACGGATGTAGTTTTCACCCGAGGGATAGTTACAGATGTAGTTTCTATCCTTCTACCGGTAGAGAAGACCCGCGGATGATTGGACTTGGATGTGGCGACTGATCATCGTCAATCCTTGTCAGGTTTTGTGTTTTCTTTAAGTCCCATTCCTCCATTTTGGAAAAATGCTTTGACACTGCTTCTTAGGCTTTTGTGCCAAGTTGCTGATAGTGTTCTATTTTGATGAGAAAGATGTTGAACCAATGCAGTATCTAGAACTGCAAGTTTATTTTGAAAACGAGGGCACATATTGTTGCACCTTCGAGATTTATCAACTATGACAAGTGATTTTATAACTGATTGATACAAACAAGTATATCAACTGCCAATCATATGAAAAGTTATATTGCTTACCTTATATATATATTTCTTTCTGAGCTATAGTTGCTCACTCTTGCTTGTTTTCAAATTTTACAAACACAACAGCTAAGCGAAATGGCAAGACCCAGGCAGACTGTTCGAAAGCAGGTGACTAGACCCGAGCCACCACTTGAGATTCCACCGGTAGGCCCCATTAGCCGGATTGGTTAGCAGCTTTTGTTAGTACGTTTTATTTATCAGCATGAGCTGTGCAAGGCAGTGTATCGTAACAAACTTTCAAGCCGCCAACTTCGCTTCATATCGAAGTGTTGCTGGTAGCATAAATACTATTTAATTCGGTCTGTAATAACTCTGATAATTTTATTACTGTTTAATCAATGTGTGACATTTCTGAGGCTCTAACCTGTGTGTGTGAGTGTGGTGTGAGTTTATTGTGGGGTCGATGGCTGTGTTATATATATTATGTGCAAGAACAGGTATGTTACTAATGGAAAATGGACCGTGAGCGCCTAGATCTCCGACCCCGGATCTGGGGGCGTCACACTTGTCTCTTGGTACAGCAAGAAACAAAAATCAATTTCTACATCTACAGCTGAAGCAGAGTATATTGCAGCTGGTAGCTGTTGTGCACAGATCTTGTGGATGAAGAATCAATTGCTGGATTATGGATTGAGGTACAGTAAGATTCCTATTTACTGTGATAATCAAAGTGCTATTGCTATGACAGGTAATCCAGTACAGCATTCAATGACCAAGCACATCAGCATAAGGTACCATTTCATCAGAGAACATGTGGAAGAAGGGAATATTGAACTACATTTTGTGTCTACAGAACAACAGCTTGCAGATATCTTCACCAAACCATTGAGTGAAGCTACATTTACAAGACTGGTCAATGAACTAGGAATGGTCTCTGGTTCTGACTAGGAATGTTGGTTAGATTCAAATTTTACTTATGTAATGTGTTGCTCATATTTCCTTGATTTGTTAAGTGCTAAAGTGAACTCTGTTGATTAAACTCTGTTATGCATACTCTATTAACATGTTTTTCTTTAAACACTGTTAAACTCTGTTAAATTCTGTCAGCATGCCTGTATGTCATACACTGTTAATAAGTTTGATAAATTCTGTGAATTCTGAGTTGATTATTGTCTGAATGAAAACACCAATGAAGAAATATGTATGAAGCATGATTCTCAGTAATTAATCATGAATCTTTCTGAGTTATTGTGATCTAATCTTAGATTGTGCAGAAAGTTAACACAGCATGATACTGGTTCATATTTATAGCATCTCTTAGTTTATTTTGTCCTAAACTCTGAGTCTATAAATACTGTGTGCATTGCCTCTCATGAATAACTACTGATGTTGATGAACTCTAAACTCTGTTAGTTATACTCTGGTAGATTAAAATGCTTACTGCAATACCCCCAAAGAAAATGTATATAGGTTGCTATACTCCTTTGAGATTATGTTGGTGACTAGGATGACCCAGGAACCTATTGGTATATAATATGGGCTAAAATTCTCTGATTTTTGGTGACTAGTCAAAGACTAGGATGACCCAGGAACTTATCAAAATGATAAGGGCTAAAATTTTTGAATTTTTGGTGACTGGCTCCAACCTCTAATTACTGGAATGAATAAAATATATATATATATATATATATATATATATATATATATATATATTAGCGATAGAGGGGGTATAAAATAAATTAAATGTTACTGTATATAGATTGATTACTACAGAGTTTAGCCTTCATCATACAGTCAGTGTTTACTATGAGAGTTTGTGCATCCAGTGTTTATTGATTTACTTTATGGATTTTATGAAAAATTAGATGCTCTAAAAATTGATTTGGTAAACTCTGCTACACACATACATATTTTCACAACTGTGCAATTTTTGAAAGGGTTTCGGTGATAAAGTTGGAGAATTGACAAACGCTGTTGATTTGTGGTTAGTACTCTAAGGTAAATTTTTATTTGGATAATTTGAAAATTTTGGAGTAAATAGTGCTTTTGACAACTGTTAATAAGTGTATTGTGTTAAAGTGTCTTGGAAATAGGAAAGAGAATACAGAGGTGATAATTGCTATTTTTACTGCGCGTGATTAATTGATCCACTGCATGTATGACACGTGTCCCACTCACTCATTATTGTGTCCCACACACACATTAATCTAGAAACTGTTGAGTGTTTGAATAAACAAACGATTGAGTTTTAATTTTTAATTACAACTCTAATTACTTTTGTGTACAACGTTTCATTTTTAATTTCACCCACTTACTTTTACATCTCACAGTTCTCTCAGTTTTCACTTGCACATTTTCGCAAACACTTTTCCTACATACACTTTTCATTGTGATTTCTTGCCCGTTTCTTGATTTAATGGCTTCTAAATCATTCACTGTTCTTGGTCTACGTTTTGTCCCTAACAATTATGCAGTCCCACTCAATAATGAACGTATTCCAGAAGCGTTTCATCTTTTGCAGAATTTCTTAAGAGACTCAGAGATTGGACAAGCTCTGGTTGAACCTAGTACTCTCTCTGCATCTCAAATTGCCACTTTTTGGCGAAACTCAGTCTATGTGGATGGAGGAGAGAATGGGACTCCAAACATCATCTTCACTCATGATGAACAAGATTTTGTGATTACTCCACAAACTGTCAGAGAAACGATGGGTTTTGATACACACACCTCTTATGCTTATGTTGGTGAACCTCAATTGAGACAAATGCTACAGGAGATAGGCTACATGGATTCTCTTGAAAAGCTTGGCAGTGTAAAGAGGCCTAATCTCAGGAAGGAATGGAATTTTTTCTTCGACTGCATCACAAGAACATTCCAGAAGAAGGTCACTAACTGGGATGCTATTCCAATGGACAGTCTACAAATCGGGTATTCTCTACTTTATGGTAGTAATTTTGATTTTGGTAGATATGTTCTAATGAATCTAGGTGATAAACTGTCAGAGTCTACTATAGTTTATTTTGCTCGATTTTGTCAAATGCTATTCACTGCTTGTGTATCTGGTTTAGAGATTGTTGAAGCTGATGTGATTCAGCCTTTTAGAGTCAACAAGAGAATATTCTCTGATATGACTAATAAAGATGCTGGTAAAGAAAACCTACCTATCTTTGTTCTGCCACTTGCTTTGCAGAATTTTCTCAACCAACCTCAAGACCAACCACAACCAGAACCACTAAACACTGATCATACTCAAACCTTAAACACTGAACCACCTACATCACCTACCCACACTGTACTTACTCAACAACCTACAACCTCAAACCAAACCTCTATCCCTGAACCACAACCTGCATCCACTCACAACACTCAATCTCCAATCACAAAACAATCTTCACACACTCAACAACTAAACACTGAACCATCACAATCTCAACCACAATCACAGCCTAAAGCAAAAAGAGGCAGAGTAAAGCAATCATCAGCAACTACTGAAAGACATGCAAGAGCTAAGAAGACAATAGAGAAAAATATCAAAGCAAAACAGACATCTCCTGGAGCTGTTTATGCTAGAAGAAAGATTCAAAGAGCAAAAAGACCTAAATCACCCTCTGTGGTGGCAGAATCTAGTAAAGAGGATTCAGATGAAGTGCCTCTAGCTAAGAGGAGAAAACTAGTAATCTCTGATTCTTATGGTGAAAATGTTGAAGCTCCAGAGGTGGTTTCACAGCAAACACCTACTGTTGAGGCTGAAAAAGATATACCTGCAGAGGTTGATATGCCTGCAGAGGTTGAAATGCCTGCAGAGGATAAAATTCCTGCAGAAGAGGATAATAGAGATGGCTTTTCTCCAATGGATGATACTCTTGATTCATTCATGCCATTCTCTGATCCTATCTCATCTATTTTTGCTCAATCTGAAGTAACTGGAGCAGCTGATCAACCTACAGTTGTCATTTCTGAAACTGTAGCATCACATACAGAGTTAATCTCAGATGCTCACCAGAGTGTTGAAGGAGGTGATGAGGTTGATCAAGCAACCAAGGCTACTTCTCAGCCTATGCCTGTTGATGACACAAATGCAAACTCTGTTGCTGAGCCTGAGCAACATGTAGAAAATCTTGACAAGGCTGCAGAAGAAATTGCAGAAACTATGGCTGACAATGCTAAAGCTGCAAGTGTTGAACTTGAAGGTGAAAGCAGTGCAAACTCTGATTCTTTTCTGAGTGCACCAGTACAAATTAATGCCAAGGTGCAAGCCTATCCTGTGTCTGGTCCTGAGGTTCCTACATGTCATGATCTTGAAAGAGAACACTTTGAAAGATCAGCTGCCAAATGGTATCAATCAGATTGCATTTTTCCAATTGGCAGGGCAGCAGACTTTGTGAAAAAGGCTGCAGATGAAATTCAAAATCCTGACATTGTTTCATGTTTGAAGGCAACTGTTGTTCAGGTCAAAGTCCTTAATAAACGATTTTATGCCACTGCAGAAGATATTAATGGTCTTCGAAGAGATATTACTGAAATTGATTTCAAGAGGGAGAAGGAAGCTACTCTTAGACATCAAACTTATTCAGCTAGATTGGCCAAGGTGGAAGAAAATCAAACTCTGATGGCTACCAAAATAGATTCCATTGCAAACTCTTTGGAGTTGCTAACCTCCATCCTGATTCCTGATGATGTCAAAAAGGGGGAGAAAGTTGCAAACACTGCTTGCAAACAATTTCAATCCTTGGAGAGGAAGGATGATGCTGCAGATGGAGGTGGATCTGATAGAACCAAAAGAGCAATTACAAGGTCTAGAGTAAGCTCTGCTAAAGCAAACACTGCTGAAGGTCCACAGAATGATACAGAGTTAGCTGCAAATATGTTTCTTGAAGAACATGGAAATGATGTCACTCTAGAAGATATAAAGGCTGAAGAGCTAAGACTTAAAGCTGAACATGAGAAAAAGCTTAAGTCTGGGAAATTCAAGAAGAAAGTTGAAAGGCCTGTTCTTAAAGGCATTAAGATCAATGAAAATGTCAATGCTGATCAGAGATTGTCTCATTCAAGAAAACCAACAGCAGATGAGGCTAGATTAAAGCTTAAAGGAAAAGTTGTTGAAGATGATAAGAGTTCAAAGAAGTTAAAGCAAGTTACAACCTCTGTTTCTACACATGTTGTACAAACTACTCTTCCAATTCATGGTTTTGTGAGACCTACTATTCCTGATAATACTGAGAAAGTTCAAGGAGGTGATATTTTTCAAAGCAGAGCAATGATTGCTAAGCAATCTCATGATTTAGCTGGTTTAGGGTCAAACAGAGAAAGGACTTTGAATATTACTCCTAGAGATCATTCATCACTGGCTGCTCCAGGCAAGGGTGTCCTTCAAGTTAATTTGGACAAGCTGGAATCAGTATAGTTGATTCATCAAAGAAGTCTAAATAAAGACTTTCTGCTGTATTTCATGGAGGATGGGACTGTCTACAAAATTGGAGAGCATGATATTCATTTGAAAATGTATGAAGAATTGCAGTATGTCTTACATATTTTCAAGGTGAATAACAGTCCTACTTACCGAGCTGCAGAAGTGCTCAGATACCAGATGGAAAGATCAAAGATGATTTGTGGAATTAAAGACAAGTCTGAATATGTACCAAAGTACTTAGATTACAAAGGAAGAATGGTTGAAATGAAGAGAAACAGTGCTAAGCTGAGAACTGATTTGGGTGTCACTGTGCTTGAATTTAATTCAGAATCAGCAAAGTCATACTTTATCAGACTTGGAAATGAAATGAAGAAGAACAGCATCTATGATCTGAGATCAGCTATTTATCAGACAGATGGTACAGATTCTAAGCTTCGAGAGATCAAGCTAGAAATTGAAAGAGCACTTGAAGTTGCAGAAGAGAGATTGTTAACAGAGTACTTGAGGACAGCATGGGATGTTGAAAGGATTAAGTAATTTATGCTCTGTAAGTTTTTCATATTTTCTGTAATTTTGTTAAGTATCAGTTTAAACTCTGTTTAGTTGTTAAACACTGTATATGATTATTTGTTTTTGACATCATCAATTATCTATTAACTTGTGCATTTTTGCTAATGAACAAGTTGGGGGAGATTGTTAGATATAATTGATGTAATGTTTCAGTGTTTAAGTGTAACAGTGAAATATCAGAGTTTAACTGGAAGGAAGTCAGAGTTTAGTAAAGTCTGACTGACGGAAGCTGGACAGAGTTTAGTAAAGTCTGTCTAGAAGCAGCGCGTACGGAGTCAACAGAAGATATTAGAGATCAATTGAAGATTGATATGGAAGCGAGATCTTTGGAGACTGGATAGCTATCAAAGAGATCGAGTTGACTTAGGAGACGTGTGACAATCTGTAATTGATATCATTGTATAGCTGATTATTAGGAATATCAATTAGAGATTGTATCGAAGCTGTATTCTTATAAATACAGTTAGGTTAACCCTAGAAGGGTATCGTGCATCGAACTATCTTTATTGTAACCTAGCAGCTCTTTGTGATAGTTTACATCACGAAGAGAGTTTTTAATACCAGAAGATTTAAAGTGCATAATCATCTTAATTGTTATTCTCTCATCTAATATTGATTATTAGTGTGTATTCGGCCTAACAAACTTCTTTAATCAAATCTCCATGTAAGAAGGCATTATTTACATCTAATTGTTCAACAAGCCAACCCTTGGCAGTTGCAACTGTCAACAAGGTACGAACAATAACCATCTTAACAACAGGAGCATATGTGTCATGATAATCAATACCTGCAGATTGAGTATATCCTTTTGCAACTAAACGTGCCTTAAGTCTTTCTACTTCACCATTAGCCTGGTATTTTACCTTAAAAACCCATTTACAATCAATTGTACGTTTTCCTGGAGGTAAAGGAACAAGAGACCATGTATTATTTGCCTCTAAAGCATCAAGTTCCTTTTGCATAGCTTGGACCCACTGTGGATATTGGACAGCTTGATGGTAAAATGTAGGTTCAAAAACAGCATTGGAAAAAGCCACAATGGATTGATCAGTGGGATCATAAGAGTATTTACTCATATGTAGTGTAAAAGAATCAAGAGAACCAATAGCATTACTATGAGAAATTGTTTGTTTGTTGAAAGTATGATAATCAGACCACCAGACAGGTCGAACCTTTGATCGAGTGGACTGTCTTGGTACTATAGAAGATGAAGTCTAAGGAATAACAGTTGTAGAAGAACCAGGTTCTTCAGTGATATTTGTGACATTATGATCAGTGATATTTGTGACATTATGATTTTCCTCAGTTTCAAAATTTTCTTCAGTACTTATAATTCTATGATCAGGATTGTGAATACTAGAAGAATCATGAAATGCAGGAATAGGTATGGAATCAGGAGAAGAAACAGTGTTATTAGCTAGCCAATCAAGGAAAGTGTATGAATTTCCAGAAGTAGTGTGTGTGCTTTGAGAGAGGGATGAATTTTCAGAAGATTTAAGATGATAAGGAAAGATATGTTCATGAAATTTAACATGCCGACTCACAAAGATGGAATAATTGTCTAGTCTATTCTATTTGTAGCCCTTTTGTGATTAAGGATACCCAAGGAAAACACATTGGATTGCTCTTGGTGCTAACTTGTCATTGGAATGAGTAGAAGATTAACATAAACAACCAAAAATCTTGAGGTTGTGATAATCTTGTACTTTATTGTAAAGTATCTCAAATGGACTTTTAAAACGAAGTATAGGTGTAGGCAAAATGTTAATAAGGTAAGTTGCCGTAAGAAGACATTCTCCCCAAAATTTATGAGGTAAACCAGCTTGAAAATGCAATGCTTGAGTAATTTCCAGTAAATGCTTGTGTTTACGCTCAACTCGAGCATTTTGTTGTGAAGTATGTGTACAAGATCTCTGGTGTTGAATACCAAGATTAGTGAGTAAAGCTTGGAAAGAAGAACTTAAAAACTCACTGCCATTATCAGTTCTAATGGTCTTGATAGTAGTATGAAAATGATTTTTAACATACAAAACAAAAGCTTGAAAGTTTGACAGAACATGAGTTTTATTTTGCAAAAGAAATGTCCAAGTGGCACGACTGTAATCATCAACTATGGTTAGAAAATACTTGCAACCTTGTGTAGTAGCAACATGATAAGGTCCCCATACATCCATATGGACAAGACCAAAAAGAACTAAATCATGAGAATCACTATGCTTTGGAAAAGAAAGCATTGACTATTTAGAAACAGGACAAATAGGACAATCTGAATTACAATTGTTCAAAACTTCAATACAAGAAATATAACTAAGTATAGAATTAGGAGCATTTCCTAATCTAAAATGCCAAAGTTTAGAATTAACAGACTGAGAATTCACAGCACAGACAGAAGAATGACAATGACTACTTTGAGATAAAGCGCAATCAGTCTGAGATGAAACTTGATCAAAGTAGTATAACCCTCCTCTCTCAGCACCAATGCCCAGAATTACTTGGTTCTAGTCCTGAAAAATGCATTGAGAAGAAGTGAAAAGCACACGACAGGAATTATCTTGATTTAGTTTACTCACAGAGATAAGATTGCAATTAAAGACTTGTAACACCCCCAGATCCGGGGTCAGGGATCTGGTGGTTACGGTCTTACATCCATTCATAATACTTGACTTGAGTCCACAATAAATAAATCACATGCTGTGACCCCACAATAATTACCACTCACACACACAACAGTTATAGTCCCAGAGATGAAATTGAAATAAGTCTTACATTAAAGGGTTACGAATAAAAGTTATTACAATCCCAAAAGGATAACATCATAGGTTTAAAAGTTTTGCCGTTGATTACATTAATTATACATATAGTTAAACAGGAAACAAAAGCTGTCTAACTATGCTACCTCAGCAATGGCGGCTAGCATCTCAGCGGGTAGTCCGGTGGGTCGGGTAACCTGCTTGCGCCGAGTGCGCCTGACGCGAGCCATCTGTCCTAGCTGTTGTTGTGACATAATATAAACAAAGCAAGGGTGAGCGAAAGCCCACCAACAAATATATAACTGAACGATAATTTAAAACAGTTCAAAGCTATCTTTTAAACCATATGCCATGCATTTACGGAAATGATGCCAGTATAATATGAACGATGAAGTTACAAGGTAACTTAAAGTATTTGTTTGAAGGAATATCTGCTACATCAAAGTAAGCGAGATATTATTATCGTTATTAAGAAGAGGAACTTGCAAGAAAGGGTTGCAATTCCAGTTATGACTCTTTTCCAACTCTGCCAACAGTAATCATGTTGCAGGAAATAAATGAATTTGGATGATGAACCAATGATGGAGTATTCACCGCGCCCGCTGTTCCAATCTTGATGATCAGTCGAGATCGTACAGCTCAATTTAGATTTACTACCGGTAGAAGGAAGAACTGACGGCTTTACTTGTATACCGCCATGCTAGCTCTCCCCGGCCAACGGTTGGGCCAAGGGGATGGACCGGCGCTACTCGGCCTCTTACACGACTCCTAGTTCAAATAGAGTTCATGATTCTGAATATAACGTTCGTCCCCCTTTCCCCAAGTATAATACTTGTTGATAAGACTCCACAAAGTAGTCGTATCTAGTTGGAAAGGAAAATTTACCAATAACTCCCAAGCTATTACTTGGTAACGGATATCAACTTGTTCCAGTAATCTTACCCCTCGAAAGATGAGAAGGTAAACAACGACTTAATAAGTCAACGGCACCCGAGTTGCGGGTGAAGGGAATACTTTATGACCGGGAAGTCGACAAGATAAATAACATTTTTCCAAGTAAGGTTCCCTTATTATTAAGAAGATAGACTCAAAGATGAATGATGTCTGGGAACCTTTCTTGATATAAGATTAATAATAATATGACTTCGAAATATTTTCTGTAATAATCGAAGAAGATTAACCTTATCGAGATTATTCTAAGTATGGAATAAATATTCAGAGAATATTTATTGAGTTAAAATATTGAAAGAATATTTGGGAATATGAAAGAATATTTTTAATCAGAGTATTTCTCAAAATAATCCCTGAAGAAATATCAGGAGAATATTTATTGAATAAATAAATATTTAAATGAATATTCAAAACAATATTCATTAATTAATAAGACCTGAAAAGAATATTTAAGGTAATATTCATGATTAATTAGGAATTTAAATGAATATTCAAAAGTAATATTCATTTAATGAATAATATCCTAAATGAATATCAAGTAATATTCATTTAGTAATCCAAGCCTTAAGGAATATTCGAAATAATATTCGATAATTAAATCAAGCTTCAGATGAATATTAAAATAATATTCATCAAGTATTTAATATCTTAAATGAATATTCAAAAGTAATATTGATTTAATAAAATAATAATCTAAAAGAATATCCAAAATAATATTCATTTAATAGTCTCATCTTTAGAAGAATATTCGAAATAATAGTCGATAATCAGTTCGACTCTGAATGAATATTGAGAAATATTATTCGTTGAATAGTTACGTTCAAATAATTATTTGAAGTAAGGATCGTTAAAATAATTAGTCTCGAACGAATATTCAAATAATATTCGTCGCCCAAATAATAGAAAATATTTACTTAAATATCTTCTTCCGAGGTAATCTCGATATATCAAGGAATATTGACTCCCGGTCTATTTTTGATTAATAAGATATATACGCCCTTCTATGAGGGTCTTATAATAACCGGCTTATAACTGATATATAACTATCTAGCTTATAAGCCAACAATAACATTCAGGGAACAAGTATATCAATTCAACTTGAAAGTAGGCATGCATGCAATGGCATATGTATATCAGCAATCATATATATATATTTATTCAATCACAACAACAGCCTAAAAGAAGGGAATTGAAACTTGCCTGGTAGTCGAGTACGGTAAGGGGTAGTGGTAGCGGGTCCCGGTTCAGCCTGGTGATCTATAAATAGCCAAGGCATTCGGGATTAATCACTTAACATATTAAAAGTTAAGTTATACTTAAATCGAAACACGTTCTCGAGTTATCTCGTTATACCCCTATTAGTGGATTACTTATTATCACTGATCCGACCCGACATTCGTTCGTTAATACGACATGTCACTGCACTTATACTTGGGACATACTTGAGTCATACGAGTTCTAAGGTTGATCGTTACGAACCAATCTTATACTCCGAGTTTTATCGCCCGTTTTCTAAGTGTTTTACCAAAGTTACAAAAGAGTCGTCTTTTAGGGGTTCGTTCGCGTTTAACCTTGACTCGAACATTTTTAATAAATCGAAAAATGCTCTTTTTGACATACGGTTTTCTTTCACACCTTCCTTCTTACCCCTAGTATTTATTTACCAAGATTCGCCATGACGTTACATTGCTTACGAGGGTTCAATTTCAGTTACGAACTTTTGTTTATGGATTTGAACTACTTTTAGTAATTTAGTCATAAATCCTAAACCGTAAGTCCGCTTCACGTGATCTTTATATCAAAACGAAGCTTATAACATAATCTAGCCTTTCATGGCAAAATCCGAGACTGGACAGTGTGTTCATGCTACTGCTAATCACGGTTTCTTAAGGCTAACGACAATCGGGCATTACGACGGCTATGTTTACATGATTTCCAAATTTCAAACCATCCAATAATTATAGTTTCCACTCCAAACAACATTTACATGTTATTCAACCATGAACTAAGACCAAGCAATGTCTTTCCGTTCATCTAAACTAATTTCACATTTAATAAATCCCAATCATAATCTTAAGGTCCTAAACATGCATTAAATCCATATAACTCATCTAAAATACCAAAACTTAAACTAAGAGCTTGGTTTTCAAGAGTGGTATACCTTCCTTGGTGTATGTATGAACTTATCAAGCCTTGTTTAGCCCTTATCTAGCCTTAGTATAGCTTGAATAATCAAAAGAAATCAAGAAATAAAAGTTAGTTTATGAAGAACACTATTCATCATCATCTTTGATGATTTATTTGAAAATGATAAAAGATGAATTTGAAGCTGAAATTTCTAGGAGATCATTACCATGATATGTAGTACTTACCATAAAAATTTGAAGAACAAGTGATGGTTGGAAGTTGGACTTCCAATTAGCTAAGAATGGGCAGATTTTTATGAAGAAATGGAGAAAAATGGTGGTGGTTTGTTTTGTTTTGGTGATTTATGGCTAATACATGTATAACCCTTGCATATATAATGGATGCATCTCTTTTAATGTGTTGTTGGCAATCCAATGGTGCCACTTGTTGCTTCCTCATTGGGCCAAGTGTTGGCACTACAACAAACAACTCCATTTTTGCAAGAATGCAATTACACCACTCATCTTGTAGTTGACTTATAAGGATGTTACTTGGGTTTCTCCTTTTCCCACCAATTGCACTTGTTTGTCTCTTGGTTATTTATTCGTTCCTTTGTCCGAGTATTACTCAATTTCCTTGCTTGTTCGTTGATCGTTCGAGGGAATAACTCATTCGTTTCTAGTTAGGGTTTTACCGAAAACCTTCTTAATATTTCTAATACTATTCTTCATCTTACTTAATACTTCTCGAATTTAAATTCCTTAATTCCCTTTTATAACTCCTTAAGTCTTGTAGTGTCCAGGGAAATCTCGGAGAAAATAAAAGTGCTCTTTTTCTGAATCCGACGGCTTTTACATACACTTATTTTCTTCCTGGATCACTAATACGAACTCAGAAATCCGTTCCGAATACCGGGTATATCATTATTATAATAATATTCCAAATTCCACCAAAATCACTATTCATCACTTATTTTTATTTAATTCCTATAATTAGGAAAATGAACCTGGTTCACTCTCGAGTGCTTCTTAACCTTTTTACGGAACCGCTGGACTTATAATAGATATTGATTTGGATGACACAAGAATAATCTTACTTGAAGTAATATACTTATATCCTTAGGAGATAGATCATTCTTACCTATGCCGTCAACCAAAAGTATTCTGCATGACATGTAAGTAATTGAATTCAAATCCGTTCCATTTATTTAATAGATCTTCGTTA
This sequence comes from Saposhnikovia divaricata, assembly GCA_036435485.1. Taxonomy (NCBI): domain Eukaryota; kingdom Viridiplantae; phylum Streptophyta; class Magnoliopsida; order Apiales; family Apiaceae; genus Saposhnikovia; species Saposhnikovia divaricata. The sequence goes on from CM071594.1 coordinate 64,460,420, forward strand.
CATCGCAGTCATAACCACTATTCATTCTTACATCATTAAATACATAAAAGTTTTAATCCCACCCAAAATCTGGGTTCTTACAGTCTCCCCTCCTTAAAAGGATTCCGTCCCGGAATCAGTTTGAAAACAAGTGGGGGTACTTTTCTTGCATTGCGCTTTCAAGTTCCCAGGTGGATTCTTCTACATTGTGGTTTTGCCACAAAACTCTGACTAGCTGAATGACCTTGTTTCGGAGCACTTGCTCTTTCCGGTCTATGATTTCCACAGGTTGCTCCACATAGGTCAGGTCTGGTTGCATATCCACTTGCTCATACTCTACAATATGCTTTGCATCCGGATTATACTTCCTCAGCATCGAAACATGAAACACAATGTGCACCTGCTGTAGATTCGGGGGCAATGCGAGTTCATAAGCTAGTTCCCCAATCCGTCTCAAGATCTCAAATGGTCCAATGTATCTGGGACTCAGCTTTCCTTTCTTCCCAAATCTCATTAAACCTTTCCAAGGTGACACTTTCAAGAACACTAGGTCCCCTACCTCGTATTCCTTGCCTTTCCGAGCTAAGTCGGCATATTTCTTTTGTCGATCCTGGGCTGCTACCAACCGTCCTCTGATTAGATCTACTGCATCTTTAGTTCGTTGGACCACTTCGGGCCCGAGCATCTTTCGCTCTCCAACTTCATCCCAATACAAGGGAGATCGACATTTTCTTCCATAAAGGGCCTCATAAGGTGGCATCCCAATGCTTGAATGATAACTGTTATTATAGGAGAACTCAACCAATGGCAAGTGATCATCCCAACTCCCCTTGAAGTCTATCGCGCAGACTCTCAACATATCCTCTAGTGTTTGGATGGTCCTTTCACTTTGCCCATCTGTCTGGGGGTGGTAGGCTGTGCTCATGTTCAGCCGGGTCCCTACACATTCTTGAAAACTTCTCCAAAACCTGGAGTTAAATCTAGGATCTCGATCGGATACTATTGCGACTGGGACTCCATGTCGCGCCACTATCTCTTTTAAGTAGATGTCCACTAGTCTATCGACCGTGTACCTTTCGTTGATCGGGAGAAAGTGAGCCGATTTCGTCAGTCGATCTACAATTACCCATATGGTGTCATGATTAGCCTTGGTCCTGGGTAAACCTACTACGAAATCCATGGCTATATGTTCCCATTTCCATTCTGGAATCTCTAAGGGATGTAGAAGTCCGCTGGGTCTCTGGTGCTCTGCCTTCACTCGTTGGCAGGTCAAGCATCTGCTTACCCACTCTGCTACGTCCTTTTTCATATTAGGCCACCAGTAATACTCCTTCAAATCCCTATACATTTTAGTGCTACCGGGGTGCACTGAGTATCTTGAGTTGTGTGCCTCATTTAAAATCTCATCCTTGAGCTCCTGAACATTTGGGATCCATATCCTGTACGTGTACCTCATGATCCCTTCCTTGTCTCTTTCGCACTTAATTTCCTCCCCGGTCATTAGCTCTTCTGTGGAGTTCTTTTCTTCCTCCATCATCCGTTCCTGGCACAGTCTAATCTTTTCTAGCAATGGAGGTTGGATTCTAATTTCCATCAACTTTTCTTGGCCCTCTTCAGGTAACTTAACCTCGATTTCCAACTTCTCAAAATCCTTCACTAGCTCTTTCTCTGAAGTTATCATCTTGAGCTTCTCTTTCCGACTAAGGGCGTCAGCCACCACATTGGCTTTACCCGGGTGATATCGAATTTCACAGTCGTAATCCTTGATTAACTCTAACCACCTCCTCTGGCGCATGTTAAGCTCTTTCTGAGTGAAAATGTATTTGAGGCTCTTATGGTCTGTGTAAATCTCGCATTTTTCCCCATACAGGTAGTGTCTCCAAATCTTTAAAGCGAAGACTATGGCTGCTAGTTCTAGATCATGCGTGGGATATCTGACTTCATAATCCTTCAATTGCCTAGACGCATACGCTATTACCTTGCCGTGCTGCATAAGCACGCATCCCAGTCCTTTATGCGAAGCGTCACTGTAAATCACGAAATCTCCTTTTCCATCAGGTAATGCCAGCACTGGGGCTGTCACCAGCCTCTTCTTTAACTCCTGGAAACTCTTCTCGCATTTCTCAGTCCATTCAAATTTCTCGGTTTTACGGGTAAGTCGAGTTAATGGAGCTGTGAGTTTCGCAAAGTCTTGGACAAATCTCCTGTAATATCCGGCCAGTCCAATAAAACTCCTCACCTCGGTTGGAGTAGTTGGCCGTTCCCAGTTTGAAACTGCTTCTATCTTGGAGGGGTCAACCAACACTCCTTCTCTATTGATCACGTGCCCTAAGAATTGTACCTCATTTTTCCAAAACTCACACTTGGAGAACTTGGCATATAACTGCTCCTTCCTGAGTATTTCTAAGGTTATCCTTAAATGTTCAGCGTGTTCTGCCTCTGTCTTTGAGTAGATGAGAATATCATCAAATAAAACTATCACGAATTTGTCCAAATATTCCTTGAACACCCTATTCATTAGGTCCATGAAGGCTGCTGGGGCGTTGGTCAATCCAAACGACATAACTAAGAACTCATAATGTCCATATCTGGTGCGGAATGCAGTCTTCGGGATATCTTCAGGTTTGATCTTCAGTTGGTGATATCCCGTTTTCAAATCAATCTTAGAGAAGTATTCAGCTCCTCTTAGCTGGTCAAACAAATCGTCTATCCTGGGCAATGGATACTTATTCTTTATGGTTAGCTTGTTCAATTCTCTGTAGTCGATGCATAACCTCATACTTCCATCCTTTTTCTTAACAAACAACACTGGTGCGCCCCAAGGCGACACACTGGGCCTTATCATGCCCTTATCCAACAATTCCTGTAATTGTTTAGCTAGCTCCTTCATTTCTACTGGGGCTAGTCGGTACGGGGCCTTCGAAACTGGCGCCGTCCCCGGGGCTAATTCGATGGCAAACTCAATTACCCTATCAGGTGGTAGTCCAGGAAGATCTTGTGGGAACACGTCCTCGAACTCATTAACTACCAGAATGTCCTGCAATCTTGGCACTTCCTTCTGAGTATCTATAACGTAGGCTAAATAAGCCTCGTTCCCTTTTCGTAACAATCTCTTGGTTTGCGCCATGGTCAGAATTTTCTGGGTCTGTCGCATCCCTTTAAACACTATTTCTTTCTTCCCTGGGGTTTTCAACTTAACCTTTTTCCCTTTACAATCTATCTGCGCATCATTGCGAGACAACCAATCCATACCCAAAATGACATCGAATTCCCCTAGCTTAAAAGGAATTAAATCGACATAGAAGGATCGTCCTCCTATTTCTAGCTTACAATCGGGGTGAATTTGATTAACCGGTACGATTTCCTGATTAGCTATTTCTACTTGTAAGGAATCTCTTAGTTGCTGGGTTTTAAGTTTCAAGTTATGCGCAAAATCTCTAGATATAAAAGACTTAGTTGCTCCTGAATCAAATAAGACATTTGCACTGACTGAATTAAGAGAAAAAGTACCTGCTATCACATCTGTGTCCCTCACGGCATCTTGTACTGACATATTGAAAGTCCTAGCAGTTGGTGGCCTATTTGAGGCAACCTTGCTTGCTCCTGATGCTGCTGGTTTGCTCTTTGGGCAATCCTTCCTCATGTGCCCTCGCTGTCCACACTGGAAACAGGTTGTGCTGTTAGGGATGACCGTGGTGCAAGCGGTAGCATAATTCCCAGCTCGCCCACACTTATAACAGTTTATCTGCTTCAGGTTGCACACCCCGGAGTGCCTCTTCCCACAAGTAGCACACAATGGCAATGGAGGTCGAGAAGGGTTGGAACGGGACATTCCTGATTGGTGGCCGCCCTGGCTCACACTGACACTCGCAGATGGTTTAAACCCTACACTCCTCCCTGGTAGGGAAACCGCTCCTCGATTAAACTTGGTTGGGGGTTTTCCTCCAGCGGATCTTCCGCCCATACTAACATGCTTTCTCTTTATCCCCCCTTTCTCTCTCTCTCTCTCTGCATCTGATCACTACCAGCCTCCACAATGGTTGCCTTCTGCACCAAGGTGGCATAATCTGTAATCTCTAAAACAGCCACCCTATTCTGGATCCACTGTTTCAGCCCTTGTTGAAACATGTTAGCTTTCTTCTCTTCTGTGTCTACAAACTCTGGCACAAATCTTGATAGCTCAGTAAATTTAGCCTCATAGTCAGCCACTGACATATTGTTCTGTTTCAGTTCCAAGAACTTAAGTTCCATCTGGGTTTTCATGAACTTCGGGAAGTACTTCTCCAGGAATAATTGTTTGAACCTTTCCCAGGCTATGACAGCATCAGTCTCCATGTTTTTCTTGGCTTCCCACCAATAATTGGCCTCTCCCTTTAGTAGGTAAGTAGCAAAAACAGTCTTCTGAGCCTCATTGATACTCAGAATCTCAAAAGACTTTTCCATTTCTTTGATCCAGGCCCTCGCCTCAACGGGATCAGCCGATCCGTGGAACTCTGGGGGCTTAAGGGACTTAAAGGCCCTAAAGGAATTTGCCACTGAAGTGTTGTTGCTTGGTGGTGGTTGGGGGTATTGGTTCAAATTCTGCCTAAGTAGATCCATAAACTGGCCCATGGGGTTTCCGCCCTGGTTCTCCCCTTCCTGTTCTACTTCAGTTTCTCCACCCTCTATTTCCCTTTCAAATTCTTCAGAGTACAGGGGTTCATCCTCTGCTCTATACTGGGAATCTTCTTGCTCATTATAGTCCTGATCTTGTTCCTCACTACTTCCACGGTTTTCCTCGTGTTGGTTGTGACTTTCTTGGTCAGTAGATTCGCGGGGGTTAGCCCTAGTGCCCATTCGTCTTGGAGGCATTTTACTGAAAATTTGGAAAGTTATACATTAGGTTCACTGATCTGTTTTAGAGGATTTTTCCTTGCACATTTCTTTACATGATTGGGTTTAAAATCCCACAGTTTTATATCTCATGGCAACTTAATCGAAAAGTAATACATATGCTAATAAACTCGTGATCACATCCCAACAAAATTGTAATGACTGAAATGGAAACAAATATATACCAGGTACCGAAAAGGTACAACATCCGAGTTACAACGATAGTTTAAAGTACAACCATCCTAACAACAACAACAAGTCAAAAGTGAAATATGCTGTCTATCTGTCTAGTCTACAAAAAGGGAAAACAAGTACAAGAAAACCATCCCTACAAAAGCCGGCACCACTATGTCCGTACATGACTAGACAACTAGACCACTGCATCACTACATCTGAAATCAGCCGTCACGACGAAACATCCTCCGAACCCTCCCCATGGCGATGCGGAAAACCTCCTCAGCCGCTGCTCTGTCTACCCTACCATGCCCATCAGTAGGCAACTGTCGCACCCTCACCCGAGCCCTCAGCTCGATGCGGGTCACAGCCCTATACCCAACTCTGTCACTGATAGTCCTCCTGCCCTGCACCCTCATCCGGGCGGCTCTCTCTGCTGCTAACTCACTCCTAGACTCTGCCAACCTGGCATCTGCCACAGACAACTCTCTATAAAGCCCGTTCACAATCAAGTTGTGAACACATACTGGGACTCCTCCTATCGGGGCATGAGGTGGGGTGGATGGCTCAGCTGGAGCGGCAGTCTCTGTCTGCTGGGGCTCTGGGGTAAGCTCCTCAAACTCGTCGGGGTAGGGGCTCACAGGTAGTGGTGGTGGGGTAGGGGCTCTCTCAACAGGGAGGAGTGGCACAAAAAGTCCAAGACTCCCTACAGCACCAACTACTGGCTCATCTATATCTCCCTCAACACCCTCATCCAGCGGCACCACCTGATCCGTGGTCATGTCAGTGTCATCTCCCATAGTCCTGAACTCAGTCATAACCCAATAATCATCATCCTCAACCACTAACTCAGCGTCCTGTCCTGTCTGGACCCCTTCCGGGTCCTCCTCCCCCTCAGACTCAGTATCATCCTCAGGCAAGTGCTCATAGTATGGGTCCCTAGTCCGGAACATGTCCTCATCATGCTGTCTCGCAGCTGCCTCCTGGGCCGACAAGTCGCTCGCCTACACAAGACGAACTATGTTACTATCATGATACTTAAAAAGTTCCCGTAAGGGTTTTAGGTGAACCTGGCAAGGGTTCTTATTATATTATTGAATTTATTATTATATAACGTCGTATCATCTCTTGGGATATATAACTCTCGCTCTGATACCATCTCTGTAACACCCCCAGATCCGGGGTCAGGGATCTGGTGGTTACGGTCTTACATCCATTCATAATACTTGACTTGAGTCCACAATAAATAAATCACATGCTGTGACCCCACAATAATTACCACTCACACACACAACAGTTATAGTCCCAGAGATGAAATTGAAATAAGTCTTACATTAAAGGGTTACGAATAAAAGTTATTACAATCCCAAAAGGATAACATCATAGGTTTAAAAGTTTTGCCGTTGATTACATTAATTATACATATAGTTAAACAGGAAACAAAAGCTGTCTAACTATGCTACCTCAGCAATGGCGGCTAGCATCTCAGCGGGTAGTCCGGTGGGTCGGGTAACCTGCTTGCGCCGAGTGCGCCTGACGCGAGCCATCTGTCCTAGCTGTTGTTGTGACATAATATAAACAAAGCAAGGGTGAGCGAAAGCCCACCAACAAATATATAACTGAACGATAATTTAAAACAGTTCAAAGCTATCTTTTAAACCATATGCCATGCATTTACGGAAATGATGCCAGTATAATATGAACGATGAAGTTACAAGGTAACTTAAAGTATTTGTTTGAAGGAATATCTGCTACATCAAAGTAAGCGAGATATTATTATCGTTATTAAGAAGAGGAACTTGCAAGAAAGGGTTGCAATTCCAGTTATGACTCTTTTCCAACTCTGCCAACAGTAATCATGTTGCAGGAAATAAATGAATTTGGATGATGAACCAATGATGGAGTATTCACCGCGCCCGCTGTTCCAATCTTGATGATCAGTCGAGATCGTACAGCTCAATTTAGATTTACTACCGGTAGAAGGAAGAACTGACGGCTTTACTTGTATACCGCCATGCTAGCTCTCCCCGGCCAACGGTTGGGCCAAGGGGATGGACCGGCGCTACTCGGCCTCTTACACGACTCCTAGTTCAAATAGAGTTCATGATTCTGAATATAACGTTCGTCCCCCTTTCCCCAAGTATAATACTTGTTGATAAGACTCCACAAAGTAGTCGTATCTAGTTGGAAAGGAAAATTTACCAATAACTCCCAAGCTATTACTTGGTAACGGATATCAACTTGTTCCAGTAATCTTACCCCTCGAAAGATGAGAAGGTAAACAACGACTTAATAAGTCAACGGCACCCGAGTTGCGGGTGAAGGGAATACTTTATGACCGGGAAGTCGACAAGATAAATAACATTTTTCCAAGTAAGGTTCCCTTATTATTAAGAAGATAGACTCAAAGATGAATGATGTCTGGGAACCTTTCTTGATATAAGATTAATAATAATATGACTTCGAAATATTTTCTGTAATAATCGAAGAAGATTAACCTTATCGAGATTATTCTAAGTATGGAATAAATATTCAGAGAATATTTATTTAGTTAAAATATTGAAAGAATATTTGGGAATATGAAAGAATATTTTTAATCAGAGTATTTCTCAAAATAATCCCTGAAGAAATATCAGGAGAATATTTATTGAATAAATAAATATTTAAATGAATATTCAAAACAATATTCATTAATTAATAAGACCTGAAAAGAATATTTAAGGTAATATTCATGATTAATTAGGAATTTAAATGAATATTCAAAAGTAATATTCATTTAATGAATAATATCCTAAATGAATATCAAGTAATATTCATTTAGTAATCCAAGCCTTAAGGAATATTCGAAATAATATTCGATAATTAAATCAAGCTTCAGATGAATATTAAAATAATATTCATCAAGTATTTAATATCTTAAATGAATATTCAAAAGTAATATTGATTTAATAAAATAATAATCTAAAAGAATATCCAAAATAATATTCATTTAATAGTCTCATCTTTAGAAGAATATTCGAAATAATAGTCGATAATCAGTTCGACTCTGAATGAATATTGAGAAATATTATTCGTTGAATAGTTACGTTCAAATAATTATTTGAAGTAAGGATCGTTAAAATAATTAGTCTCGAACGAATATTCAAATAATATTCGTCGCCCAAATAATAGAAAATATTTACTTAAATATCTTCTTCCGAGGTAATCTCGATATATCAAGGAATATTGACTCCCGGTCTATTTTTGATTAATAAGATATATACGCCCTTCTATGAGGGTCTTATAATAACCGGCTTATAACTGATATATAACTATCTAGCTTATAAGCCAACAATAACATTCAGGGAACAAGTATATCAATTCAACTTGAAAGTAGGCATGCATGCAATGGCATATGTATATCAGCAATCATATATATATATATTTATTCAATCACAACAACAGCCTAAAAGAAGGGAATTGAAACTTGCCTGGTAGTCGAGTACGGTAAGGGGTAGTGGTAGCAGGTCCCGGTTCAGCCTGGTGATCTATAAATAGCCAAGGCATTCGGGATTAATCACTTAACATATTAAAAGTTAAGTTATACTTAAATCGAAACACGTTCTCGAGTTATCTCGTTATACCCCTATTAGTGGATTACTTATTATCACTGATCCGACCCGACATTCGTTCGTTAATACGACATGTCACTGCACTTATACTTGGGACATACTTGAGTCATACGAGTTCTAAGGTTGATCGTTACGAACCAATCTTATACTCCGAGTCTTATCGCCCGTTTTCTAAGTGTTTTACCAAAGTTACAAAAGAGTCGTCTTTTAGGGGTTCGTTCGCGTTTAACCTTGACTCGAACATTTTTAATAAATCGAAAAATGCTCTTTTTGACATACAGTTTTCTTTCACACCTTCCTTCTTACCCCTAGTATTTATTTACCAAGATTCGCCATGACGTTACATTGCTTACGAGGGTTCAATTTCAGTTACGAACTTTTGTTTACGGATTCGAACTACTTTTAGTAATTTAGTCATAAATCCTAAACCGTAAGTCCGTTTCACGTGATCTTTATATCAAAACGAAGCTTATAACATAATCTAGCCTTTCATGGCAAAATCCGAGACTGGACAGTGTGTTCATGCTACTGCTAATCACGGTTTCTTAAGGCTAACGACAATCGGGCATTACGACGGCTATGTTTACATGATTTCCAAATTTCAAACCATCCAATAATTATAGTTTCCACTCCAAACAACATTTACATGTTATTCAACCATGAACTAAGACCAAGCAATGTCTTTCCGTTCATCTAAACTAATTTCACATTTAATAAATCCCAATCATAATCTTAAGGTCCTAAACATGCATTAAATCCATATAACTCATCTAAAATACCAAAACTTAAACTAAGAGCTTGGTTTTCAAGAGTGGTATACCTTCCTTGGTGTATGTATGAACTTATCAAGCCTTGTTTAGCCCTTATCTAGCCTTAGTATAGCTTGAATAATCAAAAGAAATCAAGAAATAAAAGTTAGTTTATGAAGAACACTATTCATCATCATCTTTGATGATTTATTTGAAAATGATAAAAGATGAATTTGAAGCTGAAATTTCTAGGAGATAATTACCATGATATGTAGTACTTACCATAAAAATTTGAAGAACAAGTGATGGTTGGAAGTTGGACTTCCAATTAGCTAAGAATGGGCAGATTTTTATGAAGAAATGGAGAAAAATGGTGGTGGTTTGTTTTGTTTTGGTGATTTATGGCTAATACATGTATAACCCTTGCATATATAATGGATGCATCTCTTTTAATGTGTTGTTGGCAATCCAATGGTGCCACTTGTTGCTTCCTCATTGGGCCAAGTGTTGGCACTACAACAAACAACTTCATTTTTGCAAGAATGCAATTACACCACTCATCTTGTAGTTGACTTATAAGGATGTTACTTGGGTTTCTCCTTTTCCCACCAATTGCACTTGTTTGTCTCTTGGTTATTTATTCGTTCCTTTGTCCGAGTATTACTCAATTTCCTTGCTTGTTCGTTGATCGTTCGAGGGAATAACTCATTCGTTTCTAGTTAGGGTTTTACCGAAAACCTTCTTAATATTTCTAATACTATTCTTCATCTTACTTAATACTTCTCGAATTTAAATTCCTTAATTCCCTTTTATAACTCCTTAAGTCTTGTAGTGTCCAGGGAAATCTCGGAGAAAATAAAAGTGCTCTTTTTCTGAATCCGACGGCTTTTACATACACTTATTTTCTTCCTGGATCACTAATACGAACTCAGAAATCCGTTCCGAATACCGGGTATATCATTATTATAATAATATTCCAAATTCCACCAAAATCACTATTCATCACTTATTTTTATTTAATTCCTATAATTAGGAAAATGAACCTGGTTCACTCTCGAGTGCTTCTTAACCTTTTTACGGAACCGCTGGACTTATAATAGATATTGATTTGGATGACACAAGAATAATCTTACTTGAAGTAATATACTTATATCCTTAGGAGATAGATCATTCTTACCTATGCCGTCAACCAAAAGTATTCTGCATGACATGTAAGTAATTGAATTCAAATCCGTTCCATTTATTTAATAGATCTTCGTTACATCGCAGTCATAACCACTATTCATTCTTACATCATTAAATACATAAAAGTTTTAATCCCACCCAAAATCTGGGTTCTTACAAGACTGGAACCAACAAAACATTGTGCAGAGTGATTTTAGAAGTTAAGACCACTGAACCAGTTTGATGAACAAGAATAGTATGCTGATTTGGTAAAGCTATGTGGAAAGGTTGAGTTATATTTGCAATATTATGCATAAGAGAAATATTGCTGCACATATGATTAGAGGCACCAGTATCTACTATCCATAACGAATTAATTTTAGCAGGAGTATAAGATAGCATAGAGTATGCCAAACCTGCCATATGACCAATGTGATCCTCAGGAGTATTACTAGCATTAGCACCCTTATTTTGCATCATCATAGTCATTAGCTGTGACATTTGATGTTGCAGTTGCTCCATAGAATTATGAACATCAGCAATAGAGTGAGAACTAACAGATGCACCAGAAGGAACATTGAATCCAGAAGCATTGATAGGAACAGAAAAACCAGAAGCATTGTTTCCAGAAGTAGGACTCGAACCATGTAAACCAGAATTACTGCCAATACCAGGAGTTCCAGAAACACCAGTGACTTGCATTGCTTGTGGATAATTTCTAAAACCTTGATTGACATTAGGCTTTCCTTGATTTCTAAAAATGGCCCGAAATACCGATGGGATACGGAGTTTCGGCCTCCGTATTAGCTGAATACGTTACGCGATCTACCGTATTAGCTGGATACGGAACACGGTCTTCCGTGTTATGCATGATACGGAAGAGCGTCTACCGTGTTTGTGCTGCGCACCCGCCTAACACGCGACACAGTACACCGTGTTACACATAACACGTTACACCGTGTACCGTATCATGCACTGTTACGGAAGACGGAGTACCGTATTATGCCTTATATCACGGTACATGATTTAACGTGTTCCGTCAGTAAATAGGGTCAGTCATGCTCAAATATGAGTATTTTGGTAATTTTCTCGATATAATATAGGCCGTTTATTAAAATTTAGATATAACGATCAATATTTATTTGACAATAATATTGACGACCAAATATCCAAACAATATCTAAGACTACATCTCTTAAGTATTCTTCACATCAAACAAATACAATATGACTATGTATATATAGCCACTCAGAACTTAGCCACCAAGACTTAGCATACTTGTTCTGCAAGTCATACCTTACTTGTTCTACAAGCCTTCCAATTCTTAGCACATAATTACCCAACTTAGTGATCAAGACATAACATATATAATAATTGTCTACACATACAGTTATTATCTTACCCATATATATGTTGGATCACCAAACTCATAACATCATATTGGGAAACCCAACATTTTATACCCGGATATTACACCCTCATTCACATCCTTTTAGTTGTAAGGAAAAATTGAGGCAAAGGGAAAGAAAGAGTTAATTGTGTTGCTTGTGAATGAGTCGCCAGAATTAGCTGTGTTATATATGTTCATCCCATATAAGCTACTTTGTATATGCATTAGTAGAATGCGTGGATGTTTGGGTATAAAGGACAGTGACACCATATTTTGGGCACACAAAATATTAGTCATTTTTTCAATTTTTACTGTCTTGATTTTTAGTTTTTCTTTTTTTAATGAAGGAGTTATGGGAAAACATTATTCTAACATTAATTTAATTTTTTTTATATTCACATTTTCTTGTATGGAAAAAATGATATATTCTTTTTTAATTACTTTGTAGGATTTATGCTATTATTTCTATCTTTAAATTTTAATACCTTTTTTTTATTTGTTCTTTTTAAGTATAGTAGTGATGACAACTTTTTTTCTTTATTTTTCCTTAGGTATAGTGATAGTTATAATAAAAATTTACCAAGCCCTTTATTGTTTTGACAACCATCCAAACTCTCACTTACTCCTATTATATATAGACTAGCTTTGTAAATTTATTAATATTTTAATATTATATAGTACAATTTTGATTATTATTTTATTTCTTGAATAATTTGTTTTTTTTCTTGTAAATGGTTTTTCTATAATTTATATTTCAAAATTTAGGTTAACATATTTTTTAGTATTTCATAATTATTTTTATTTTTTTATTTTATTAGATTACATGTGATATACTTGAAATATATAGGTACAATATTCGTATAACAATTTATTTATTTATCATCTTTTTGATTATGTAATTTAATGGTTATCTTAAAAATTTTAGATCTTTTGTTATAGTGTTTTTATAGTTTTAAAGGTATTTTTTTTTAATTTTTTTTGAAATAAGTGTGGTTTAATTTTTTTTATTCGTTTGAATATTAACTATTTTTTCATGTTAATTTTATATTTTTGTCATGTGTGATGTTTATTATGTGTTCTTGTTTATTATGTGTGGTGTTTATTATGTGTTTTTGTTTATTACATGTGATGTTTATTTGTTTATTATGTGTGGTGACACACATTTGTACTTTTTTAAAGAAAGTTTGTACTATTTTTTTATGTTTTTGTGTTGGTATATATTTGTTTTAAGTGCACTATATTAAAGTTTATTGTTAATTTAGTTTCCTACATTTAGATCTTTTTTTTGAATGGGAGACTATTTTGTAGATTATATTTTGTTGAATTTTGATGACATTTTCAATTATGAAATGTTTTTTTTATTACTTTTTTATTATCTTATTTCACCATATATTTTCTTAAAACCTTCTTCTTTGTTTTGTAATTAAATGTACATTCTTGTTCTTTTAAAAATTATTTTTTAATTGAAATTCCGATGATATGCTTTGTTTACTTGTTTATTATATACAAAAAATTAATTTGTGACTTATTTTTAATTATAATTTTTTGCTATTTTATCCTTATTTGTTAATATTAGAAACATATTTGTTGTCAAACCAAATAATAGAATCTCTAATGATTTTTATTAAAATAATATATTTCTTAAAACACTTTTATTTGGTAAACGCTTTTTTTGAAAATTATATTTTAACGTTTATCCTAACATATATTTTATTGTTTCATATTTTTTAGCGTGTTTTCTTCTATTTATTAGAATATATATATATATATATATATATATATATATATATATATATATATATATATATATATATATAATATACTTTAGACATGTGGGAATTTATTGTAATTTAACATACTTGTGAACACACATATATTTGTACTTTTTCTAAAGAAAGTTTGTACTATCTTTTGTATTTTTGTGTTGGTTTTTATTTATTTTAAGTGGATTATATTTTTTTAATGCAATTTTAAGTGCATTATATTAAATTTTGTTGTTCATTTTAATTTTCTAAATTTAGATTTTTTTTTCTTTTGAATTAGCGTTTGTTTTGTAAATTATAATAAACTTTTTTTGATTTAGAAAAATTCCCTTGTCATTTCTTTGAACTTCAAGTCCTAGATAGTACTTGATAGGACCCAGATCTTTAATGCTAAACTGAATATCCAGTAACCTTTTCAAAGACTGAATTCAGAAATGTCATTACCAGCAATGAGTATGTCATCAACATAAACAACTACTGCTATAAAAACAGAACCAGAACCAGCAGTGTAAGTGAACAAAGAGTAATCAAGCAATGATTGCTTATAACCAGCTTTTAGCAAAGAAGTAGTAAGCTTAGTAAACCACTCTCTAGAGGCCTATTTCAGACCATATATTGACTTGTTTAATCGACAAACCAGATCTGACTGAGATGGTCCAAATTTATATCCTAAAGGTGGTTGCATATAAACTTCTTTAATCAAATCTCCATGTAAGAAGGCATTATTTACATCTAATTGTTCAACAAACCAACCCTTGGCAGCTGCAACTGTCAACAAGGTACGAACATTAACCATCCTAACAACAGGAGCATATGTGTCATGATAATCAATACCTGCAGATTGAGTATATCCTTTTGCAACTAAACGTGCCTTAAGTCTATCTACTTCACCATTAGCCTGGTATTTTACCTTAAAAACCCATTTACAATCAATTGTACGTTTTCCTGGAGGTAAAGGAACAAGAGACCATGTATTAATTGCCTCTAAAGCATCAAGTTCCTTTTGCATAGCTTGGACCCACTGTGGATTTTGGATAGCTTGATGGTAAAATGTAGGTTAAAAAACAGCATTGGAAAAAGCCACAATGGATTGATCAGTGGGATCATAAGAGTATTTACTCATATGTAGTGTAAAAGAATCAAGAGAACCAACATCATTACTATGAGAAACTGTTTGTTTGTTGACAGTATGATAATCAGACCACCAGACAGGTCGAACCTTTGATCGAGTGGACTGTCTTGGTACTATAGAAGATGAAGTCTAAGGAATAACAGTTATAGAAGAACCAGGTTCTTCAGTGATATTTGTGACATTATGATCAGTGATATTTGTGACATTATGATTTTCCTCAGTTTCAAAATTTTCTTCAGTACTTGCAATTCTATGATCAGGATTGTGAATACTAGAAGAATCATGAAATGCAGGAATAGGTATGGAATCAGGAGAAGAAATAGTGTTATTAGCTAGCCAATCAAGGAAAGTGTATGAATTTCCAGAAGCAGTGTGTGTGCTTTGAGAGAGAGATGAATTTCCAGAAGATTTAAGATGATAAGGAGAGATATGTTCATGAAATTTAACATGCCGACTCACAAAGATGGAATAATTGTCTAGTCTATTCAATTTGTAGCCCTTTTGTGAATAAGGATACCCAAGGAAAACACATTGGATTGCTCTTGGTGCTAACTTGTCATTGGAATGAGCAGAAGAATAACATAAACAACCAAAAATCTTGAGGTTGTGATAATCTGGTACTTTGTTGTAAAGTATCTCAAATGGACTTTTAAAACGAAGTATAGGTGTAGGCAAAATGTTGATAAGGTAAGTTGCTGTAAGAAGACATTCTCCCCAAAATTTATGAGGTAAACCAGCTTGAAAATGCAATGCTTGAGTAAATTCCAGTAAATGCTTGTGTTTACGCTCAACTCGAGCATTTTGTTGTGAAGTATGTGTACAAGATCTCTGGTGTTGAATACCAAGATTAGTGAGTAAAGCTTGGAAAGAAGAACTTAAAAACTCACTGCCATTATCAGTTCTAATGGTCTTGATAGTAGTATGAAAATGATTTTTAACATACAAAACAAAAGCTTGAAAGTTTGATAGAACATGAGTTTTATTTGGCAAAAGAAATGTCCAAGTGGCACGACTGTAATCATCAACTATGGTTAGAAAATACTTGCAACCTTGTGTAGTAGCAACATGATAAGGTCCCCATGCATACATATGGACAAGACCAAAAAGAACTAAATCATGAGAATCACTATGCTTTGGAAAAGAAAACATTGACTGTTTAGAAATAAGACAAATAGGACAATCTGAATTACAATTGTTCAAAGCTTCAGTACAAGAAATATAACTAAGTATAGAATTAGGAGCATATCCTAATCTAAGATGCCAAAGTTTAGAATTAACAGACTGAGAATTCACAGCACAGACAGAAGAATGACAATGACTACTTTGAGATAAAGAGCAATCAGTTTGAGATGAAACTTGATCAAAGTAGTATAACCCTCCTCTCTCAGCACCAGTGCCCAGAATTACTTGGTTTTAGTCCTGAAAAATGCATTGAGAAGAAGTGAAAAGCACACGACAGGATTTATCTTGATTTAGTTTACTCACAGAGATAAGATTGCAATTAAAGACTGGAACCAACAAAACATTGTGCAGAGTGATTTTAGAAGTTAAGACCACTGAACCAGTTTGATGAACAAGAATAGTATGATGATTTGGTAAAGCTATGTGGAAAGGTTGAGTTATATTTGCAATATTATGCATAAGAGAAATATTGCTGCACATATGATTAGAGGCACCAGTATCTACTATCCATAACGAATTAATTTTAGCAGGAGTATAAGATAGCATAGAGTATGCCAAACCTGCCATATGACCAATGTGATCCTCAGGAGTATTACTAGCATTAGCACCCTTATTTTGCATCATCATAGTCATTAGCTGTGACATTTGATGTTGAAGTTGCTCCATAGAATTATGAACATCAGCATTAGAGTGAGAACTAACAGATGCACCAGAAGGAACATTGAATCCAGAAGCATTGACAGGAACAGAAAAACCAGAAGCATTGTTTCCAGAAGTAGGACTCGAACCATGTAAACCAGAATTACTTCCAATACCAGGAGTTCCAGAAACACCAGTGACTTGCATTGCTTGTGGATAATTTCTAAAACCTTGATTGACATTAAGCTTTCCTTGATTTCTAAAAATGGCCCGAAATACCGATAGGATACGGAGTTTCGGCCTCCGTATTAGCTGAATACGTTACGCGATCTACCGTATTAGCTGAATACGGAACACGGTCTTCCGTACACTACAAGAAAAACACGATTATACAACGCCTAAAACACAATGGTTAAAAAAAACCGTTGTCCCAAATTTTTTTACAACGGTGGATTGACTGTTCACAAAAAACTGTTGTGTGAGACGCTGAACAGACAACTATTATCCATGTTTTTGTAAACTGTTGTCTATGTGGAGTCCTCCAATTTAGTATGACAACGGTTCTTAAATTGCAATGTTGTCTTACATCTTTAACATAACACTTCAAAACCGTTGTTACTAAACTAACTAATAGTAGCCTGAGACAACGGTTTTAGTCTTTACGTTGTGTAATTCAAACAACTGTTTTACGAAACTGTTATCTGAACTACCGAAAAATTTGAATTGAATTGGGTGGGAAATAATGAAATTTTTGGTGGGAAATGATGAAATAATTTGAATTGAATTTGGTGGGAAATAATGAAATTTTTTAATTGGATTTGGTGGGAAATTTTAAAACATTCAGACAACGGTTTTCTGATAAAAAAATGTTGTCTGATAGTGAAGGACAACAATAGTTTTTTCATAAAAACCGTTGTGTAGTGTGTTACACTATTAAATCGTTAAACAACAGTTTGCGTGTTTTACTACGTTTTTGTTAAAATCTCGTACAACCCGACCTTTTTATTTTTAAATTATTTTTTCCCAACACTAAAATAAGTATTTATTAACATTCGTACGGATCGATCGTTGAAGAAATCATTCAAAAAAAATTATTCAGTGAATATTGATCGTGACCAGAATTGAAGCATCACTTTTACTACATCTTTGTTAAAATCTCGTACTACCCGGTCTTTTTATTTTTTGATTATTTTTTCCTACCAATAAAATGAGTGTTTATTAACATTCGTATGGTTCGATCGTCGAAGAAATCATTCAAAAAAATTATTCAGTGAATCTGGATCGTGTCCCGTTATAGGAAGCAACACTTTTACTATATTATTGCTTAAATCTCGTACAACCCGACCTTTTTATTTTTCGATTAGTTTTTTACAGCAATAAAATGAGTGTTTATTAACATTCTTACGGTTCGATTGTCGAAGAAATCATTCAAAATAATTATTCAGTGAATCTGGATCGTGTTTGGTTATAGGAAGCAACACTTTTACTATATTTTTGCTAAAATCTCGTACAACCCGACCTTTTTATTTTTCGATTATTTTTTTCCAGCACTAAAATAGGTGTTTATTAACATTCGTACTGTTTGATCGTCGAAGAAATCTTTCAAAAAAAATATTCAATGAATCTGGATCATGTCCCGTTACATGAAGCAACACTTTTACAAATTTTTTGTTAAAATCTCGTGCAAGCCGACCTTTTTATTTTTTGATTATTTTTTTCCCACACTAAAATGAGGGTTTATTAACATTCATATAGTTCGATTGTCGAAGAATTCTTTCAAAAAAAATATTCAGTGAATCTGGATCGTGTCCCGTTATAGGAAGCAACACTTTTACTATATTTTTGCTTAAATATCGTACAACCCGACCTTTTTATTTTTCGATTATTCTTTTCCAGCAATAAAATGAGTGTTTATTAACATTCTTACGGTTCGATTGTCGAAGAAATCTTTCAAAATAATTATTCAGTGAATCTGGATCGTGTCTGGTTATAGGAAGCAACACTTTTACTATATTTTTGCTTAAATATCATACAACCCGACCTTTTTATTTTTCGATTATTTTTTTCCAACACTAAAATAGGTGTTTACTAACATTCGTATGGTTCGATCGTCGAAGAAATCTTTCAAAAAAAATATTCAGTAAATCTGGATTGTGTCGCGTTACATGAAGCAACACTTTTACAACTTTTTTGTTAAAATCTCGTACAAGCAGACCTTTTTTTATTTTTTGATTATTTTTTCCCAACACTAAAATGAGGGTTTATTAACATTCATATGGTTCGATCGTCAAAGAAATCATTCAAAAAAATTATTCAGTGAATCTGTATCGTGTCCCGTTATAGGAAGTAACATTTTTACTACATTTTTCTTAAAATCTCGTACTAACGGACCTTTTTATTTTTTGATTATTTTTTACTAACACTAAAATGAGGGTTTATTAACATTCGTACGGTTCGATCGTTGAAGAAATCTTTCAAAACAAAATATTCAGTGAATCTGGATCGTGTCCCGTTACATGAAGCAACACTTTTACAACTTTTTTGTTAAAATCTCGTACAAGCCGACCTTTTTAATTTTTGATTATTTTTTACCAACACTAAAATGAGGGTTTATTAACATTCGTATGGTTCGATCGCTGAAGAAATCTTTCAAAAAAAAATATTCAGTGAATCTGGATCGTGTCCCGTTACATGAAGCAACACTTTTACAACTTTTTTGTTAAAATCTCATACAAGCCGACCTTTTTCTTTTTTGATTATTTTTTTCCAACACTAAAATGAGGGTTTATTAACATTCATACGGTTCGATCGTCAAAGAAATCATTCAAAAAAAATATTTAGTGGATCTGGATCGTATCCCGTTATAGGAAGTAACATTTTTACTACATTTTTGTTAAAATCTCGTACTAACCAACCTTTTTTATTTTTTGATTAATTTTTCCCAACACTAAAATGAGGATTTAGTAATATTCGTACGGTTCGATCGTCGAAGAAATCTTTCAAAAAAAATTATTCAGTCAATCTGGATCGTGTCCCATTTTAGAAAGCAACACTTTTACTACATTTTTGTTAAAATCTCGTATAACCTGACTTTTTTATTTTTCGATTATTTTTTTCCAACACTAAAATGAGTGTTTATTAACATTTGTACGGTTCGATCGTCGAAGAAACTTTCAAAAAAAATTATTCAGTGATTCTAGATCTTGTCCCGTTATAGAAAGTAGCACTTTTACTACATTTTTGTTAAAATCTCGTATAAACCGACTTTTTTATTTTTCAATTTTTTTTTCCAGCACTAAAATGAGTTTTTAATAACATTCGAAGAAATCTTTCAAAAAAATTATTCAGTGAATCTGGATCATATCCCATTACAAGAAGCAGCACTTTTACTACATTTTTGTTTAAATATCGTACAACCCTACTTTTTTTATTATTTGATTACTTTTTTAAACAATAAAATCAGTGTTTATTAACATCCGTTCGATTCGATAATCATTATTAATAATAATAAATTGAAATAATTAAAAATTACAAAAATTTCAAATTTATCTTATATGAAATTTATCTATTTGAATTAATTTTTTCATGGACTAGTAAAAAAATTAATCCATATTTAATTTCCCTCCTCTAATTCATTTCCCCCTTGTTAATATTTCCCCCCTTTGTTAACATTTCATTTCCCCCCTTTTCCATCTCTCTCTTTTCAATAACCTAGATCAGCCGCCCCTCTTTTCTATCCATCTCTCATTTCACTAACGTAGCTCGTCAATTCTCTAGTTTCAACCTCTTAGCCTTTTTTCTTTTTTGATTCAATTTTGTTATATAATTCTTCTCCTTCCTTCTTGTATTAAACCCCTCAATTAATTACTTATATAATCAATGAGTATAATGTTTGTGTGTGTTATTGATAGACTATGTGTGTGTTTTATGTGAATGAGTATAATGTTTGATAAGTTTTTGTTTTGTTGTAGATTTGTGGCGGCCGAGAGGTATTTGGATGCTCTGGAACTTTATGCTATTGGACGAGGTCAAAATCCTTTTTCAATACTTCCCTCAGATCTAGAATTGTGTGTGTAGATGTGGGAAGATATAATCCTCAAAGCTAAAGAAGTAGGTTTTGATGTTATTGAAAATTATGTTTTCTGGAATGTTCATGAGCCCACTCCTGGCAATGTACACTACCTTTTAATATCCATTAAATTGTTTATGTATGCATTTAAATTTAATCTTGTCATGATTAGTATTTTCTATATACTTACAGTATAATTTTGAGGGGAGGTATGATATAGTGAGGTTTCTAAAGATAGTGCAGAAAGCAGGGCTCTGTGCTCATCTTCACATTGGGCCTTATGTTTGTGCTGAATGGAATTTCGGGTACTCTTTGTTTTAGTTTCTTTTATGTAGTTGAGTTTAATGGAGTTATAATATTAATGTGTTACCTTTCGTGAATTTTGTAGGGGATTACCAGTTTTCCTCAAGTATGTCCCAGGTATCAGCTTGAGAACATATAATGAGCCATTTAAGGTCATAAAGATTTAACCTTTTATATTTTCGTAAGAATTTTTTACCAAGCATATGATGCACAGTTGCAAAGAAGTGAACTTAATTAGTGGTTTATGTCGTTTTTGCAGATGGCTATGAAAGGGTTCACTGAAAAAATAGTTAATTTGATGAAGAGTGAAAATATGTTTGAGTCCCAGGGTGGCCCTATTATACTCTCCCAGGTTTATGTTCCAGGGTTTTTATTACTTCAAATAGTTTGGTTATGTGATTAGTGAATTTCTTAACTTAACTAGCTAGCTTGTTAAGTAATGAAATATTCATATTTATTACATGTGGTTTTTCTTCAAAAGAATGTTACAGATAAAATGTGCTTGTACAGATTGAGAACGAGTATGATGAAGCACAAGGTGGTGGTCCTGCTGCTGCTGATGATGAACAAGCAACAAGGTTATTTTTATAACCATGTTTCTGATTATTAATATATAATAAGTATATGGACTAGTAGTTATATCTATGTAGATAGTTGAGTATTTGCAGCTTCAGTTTTAGCAAAGTGATCTTAACTTTGTAAGCTACATAGGTTTCTGCCTCCATAATCTTGGTAGTTTAAGTGGTAATATAAATATGACACTGAAGTGATGCATTTACTAGAGCTACTCTGTAGTTTCTTGTTAATCACTTGGTCTGCAAGTAGCCAGATCTTTCATCAGGAAATATCTTGTCTTTTGTGTTAACTTTCTTAATGGGAAAGTGGAACTTATATAGTTATATAATAGTGTTATCTGTGAAGAAAATTCAAAAGAAGCCACTACTTCTCTTTTGTTTTTTTTTGGGTATATTCGATGATAATGTTGCAAAGCTGCTGCTGTTGCTGCATATATATAGATAAATCAGTTTTAAAGATATCTTAGTTATCTATGGTGGGTTTTCTTATTACATTCACTAGATACATGATTTTGTCCTTTTTAGTTTTGATGTCTTTGTGGTACAATATTACATGTGAAACGTTTCATATTTGGTTGTTGGATGGCTTCTTGTACTGTAGTCCTGCAGATCTGAAATATGGTAGTATATGCATGTTGACATCATAGTTGATGGCTTGATGCTGCTGCTATTGATTACTAAGCTTTTCTGAGATTGAAAAAGAATTGCAGATTAATGAAACAACCAATCCTCGCAAACTATGACACAAATTCTGCTGCTAGCTAGAGTAATGTTCAACAATATGCACTATAAGTTGCCGCCTTGGTCAATCAGCATCCTTTCTGATTGCAGGAACGCAATATTCAATACTTCTAATGTATGTGCATATCATAAACTATTGGAAATATTGATCATGTATAAGATTTTTATTCTCATAACAGTTTTAACAACCAATCCTCGTTCCGTACTTTATTAGTATTTACTTGTTCTCAATTTCTTATCCTTCATCTTTATAGTCTATAACCATCGAGTTTTTGGAGGCTCTTCAGTATTTACATGGTCATCTTTGCTCCTATGTTCAATCCAGATCCTACACAGCACCTGAGGTCATTTTAAGACTTCCATATGACAAAAAGATTGATGGCTATCGGGCACCAGTGGTGACAGATCATCACAAAGTCTACCTATTTTTTGATGGTTGTGTAATGATTGTATTAAATTTACAATGTTGACGTTTTTTTTAGTTAAGTAATGTATAATTTATAGTAATTTTGGTGTGTTGATTGTATTGTCTAGCATAGTTTTTTTTGTGTAAATAAACCATTGTCTAATCTACTTTTAGCCAATGAAGGTAACTTTAATAACAATTGTTATAAATCATATAAGACAATAGTCATGATTCAGAAGAAACCATTGTAGGACTCCTTTCACATAACTCTTTCTTATATAAAACTGTTGTATTTAGAGACTCTTCACAACGGGAAACAAGGTATCAACAAATTTGATAGCATATATGTTGTAGTGTTAGAGTTCTTACAACTCTTTTTATTCAAGGAACCATTGTTTTAACCCTTGAACAATAACAGTTGTTATTTTTAAAACACTTGACTGACTTCATTTCAGACAAGGGTTTTCAAAAACATAGCGTTGTTGTTTCTAGGTGTTACAACGGCGTCCAAAAAATGGGCCGTTGTCTTGCAATCTGTTGGACAACGGTTGTGGAACGGTTGTGTTACATTCTTCTACACATCGGGTAAATAACCATTGTCTGGTTTCAATCAGACAACTGCCGGATAGACAACGAAAAAAAAGGAGGTCATACAACGGTGAAAAACAGTTGTAGGATCGAGTTATTCTTGTAGTGGTATTATGCATGATACGGAAGAGCGTCTACCGTGTTTGTGCTGCGCACCCGCCTAACAAGCGACACAGTACACCGTGTTACACATAACACGTTACACCGTGTACCGTATCATGCACTGTTACGGAAGACGGAGTACCGTATTATGCCTCATATCACGGTACATGATTTAACATGTCCCGTCAGTAAATAGGGTCAGTCATGCTCAAATATGAGTATTTTGGTAATTTTCTCGATATAATATAGGCCGTTTATTAAAATTTAGATATAACGATCAATATTTATTTGACAGTAATATTGACGACCAAATATCCAACTTATGCTTATTATAAATAGGATATAAATTATTCTATAAAATATGTAATACACGTATTTATTTGCAAAACATTTATGATTTTCAAATTACAAAAAAAGATTTTTTATATTCTTTACATAAAAATACTGAAGTAATCTTAATAACAATATTTTAAAAATCCTAAGCCTTTCGATAAATTACAAAGAACCTAAACGTTAAGATTTAAGGAATTAAAGATTATAATAATAATAAGATTTTCAAAGATTTGAATACTATTTTTGAAAAAAATACCAAAATTTTCGATTTAGGTATTTTTTTTTCAAAATATTAGTTATATATACATATGCAAAACTTTTTTATATTAAATATCTATTGATCTCTTAAATATTGTTAGTATCCAAGACAATTTATAACTAATAGAATTTAATTTATTATAATTTTTATATCTTCGATACTACTGCTTCTTACGCTTATCATTTTTATCAACTTTTTCTCGAAATCTTTTACGTTTATTACAAGCTAAATCAACAACTTTGTTTGTCAGAGAGACATGCATGTACACATCTATTGTATGGTAATGCAACTTTGTAGTTTGTTTTTTATCATGAATATATAGTTAGCATTAGTAATCAAGTTTTCTATAAAATGTAAAAAAACATCCATGTAATAATTCTTAAAAGAAGATCTTTGGATCATACCTCAAAATTGAAGGAGAAGAATGCAAAATGAAGACAGTTGAAGTTTGAAGAATGAAGAAATTTTTCTAAATACAAATTCGAGAAGTGGAATTGGTCTTATTTAATAAATCAATGATTCGATATCTCAATGACTACAGAAGTAATTTACTCTACTCGATATCTCAAGGATTTCAGAAGTAATTTACAGTACTCGATATCTAAAGGATTCTAAAAACGATTTACTCGATTTGATAAGTCAAGGCTTTTAAAAGAAATTACTCCATCCGATATCTCAAAAATTTCACATGTCAAAAAACACATTCGACAATTCAAGAATAATTGAATAATTGCAAAAGTAAAAAGACAAATTTGAAGAACTTCATTTTTACCTTTTTTATATTAGGTAAGGACAAATTCATCATGTGGTCATCACGATAATTGTTCTCTCAATACAGAAACATTTATCCCGTTTTAAGGAATTTCATGCGATGGTAGTAGCTAGTTTGTTAAAATGCCTAAATGGAGTATTAAACTAATTTTGGACTGGTGTATTGAATAATATATTTGGAGAAAAAATGGATTATGAAAATTCAGATATATTTAATTCAGATTTTATAAAAATCATTAAAATTTGTATTATTCAATTTAAATTTAATAATATCTTTTAAAATCTGAATGTATTTAATTAAGATTTTAGATTTTCTTTTTTAAAATCTGGATGTATTTGATTTGGATTTATATAAATCCAATAAAATTTGATGATATTCAAAAAATCATATATTTTCTTAAAATTTAATAATATGGTGCATTTTGATAGAATTTCTATTATCTTTAATTATTTATTTACAATTTAGAAAAAATAATGCTAAAATATACGAGTTTTTGAAATATTTGTGAAAACTTTACGAAAGAATGCCCAAACTACACCATTGTGTGTGGAAGGTGCCCTAAGTACCCATAATCAATTGTACCCCCCTTTTTGCCCATGAATTGCGCATCCTAGGCATGCGTATCGCTGGTCACGCATTCTCGACATGCGTGATGACGTCATATGACGTAATTTGTTCAATATTGCAGCTCCGGGGTTCCCGCGGACCAAAAATCACCCTTAAAATCGCATCCCTTCGTTTTCCACCCTCCCGCAACCTGCACTACTCTTGAGGGCATCAAAATGAAGCCCAGACCAGCCTCTCTATTTTCTACCGTAGATTTGTTGAGTTTTGACCCCGTAGGGGCGTATACGACCATGCCGGAAAAACGAATTGAAAAAAATGGTTCGAATTGGGGCTTTCAAATCCAAATAAACGAAAATTAATTGGTATAAGCTTGTAGAGGGTGAAAAGGCGAGTGTTTTGGTATGTAGTACGTGAGTGCTCGATGTCTGGAAAAAGTGAACGAATTGATCAAAGTTTTGGACGGAAAATAGACTCTGGCGCGGCTGGGACGAAGGTGAACAGTGCCTTGGCATACGCATGGTTGGAAATGCGCATCTGAAGTCACGCATGTTCAACATGCGTAACCGAGATACTGTTCACTGTGTACCGAATTCTGATATGCAAAGTCCACGCATTGTTGGACTGCATGGTCAAAAGCTACGCATTTTTGAAATGCGTACATCCTATATACGCATTTTGGCCCATGGGTAAGAATAGCGAATTTAAGCGCCGGTTGACATTTTAGGCAAGTGAAATTAATTTGTGGGTATTTTGGTTTTTCACCCAAATTTTAGACCACCTCAAATGAATTTTCGTAATTCTGGAAGAATCTACACAAAATTAAAATTAATAATGATCTTTTATACTTTAAAATCTCTTAAAAATTTGACTAAATATGTCATTTTTAATTAAACTCTTTTAAGAAACGAATCTTCAATTTCTTTTAGCTACGAAAATGATGAATTCGTGAATGTCATTTTTATGAAAAGTTCTTTCTTTGATTTTTAAAAAAATTATAAAAAATGGTGAGAAATAATAATTTTTTAATATTTTCTTTCTTTAAAAAGAAAAATCCCTTTATGGGACCTCCTAATATTCTTACAATACTTAATTTTTCCGAACACATACAATTTAGAAAAATCTTTGAAATCTCAAATAAAGAAAGATAATCAGATTGAGTCCAAACAAACACCGAATATCAAGAAAATATTTGAGAAAATCTACTTTTTCCAACTAAATATATTAAATCTAAAAAAAATCCAAAACAAATCTTTTTTTTTTTTACTATTTTTGGCAGGAATCCAAAATACATCTTGTATTTTACTTAAACCGCAATACTATATGTGGCCGTGACATCTTTTTAATTATTTCTAAATTTGAATTTTAAATACTTTTTCTAATTCAGCTGCAAGCTGTATTATCTTAAATCGCAATACTATATGTGGCCGCAATACTACTGTATATTACATTTCATATCACATTCCACCACCTTGAAAATCCCACCAACCACAAACCCTAAATTTCACCTAGCTATATATATAGATAGTCCCAGTCCCTCACCGAACAAATTAAGCCAAAACCTCAAACCTGCAGACCATCTCACACAACAAAGCTATCCATAGTCCGATAATGTCTTCGTGTTCAAGCAACAGTCTGAACTCCTCATCGTCTTACTGTCGCCTCAGACAGACTCCAGATCTGTCTCACGAGCCTGAAAATTATGAAAATCAGCAAACAAAATTTAATCCCTTACTCTACAGCAGCATTGAAAGGCATCTACAACCGGAGAACGCTTCTCGGGACGCAAAAGATAAGATAGTAAGTGTGTGCATATATTCATTCCATGTATCATGTATAGTACCCCCTTCTTTTGCACCATTTTTAAAATGAAGAGAAAAACTACCTTGCACATAACATTTTTTTTATTCCAATGTTTTTAGTAGAGAATTATAAATAATTTGCATATTATTTTTCGAGCAACTATTTAGAACACCGTGCAAAAATTCAAAAGATTTGGTTGTGAGTTGTATATTATTACAGCTGGAGTTGTGGGATTGAGTGGTATTTCATGGTAGATAATTGGTTTATCGCCTTTTTTTTGCAGGCCGAATTAAACAAAAAATACAGGGAGCGTATCATTTCTACTTACCAGGTATGAAAAGAATTCATGCTCATATTTTGTTCATTTTATATACACATGCCGTAGATCCATGTTTGTTTCATAAATATAATTTTTTACAATATTAATATTAATCCATGTTTGTTTTTTTTAAAAATTTCAGTCTAAGGAATTTTTTAAAAGATTATAATCTCTTGACTATTTTCTCAGGTAAAACAATAAGATTTGAAAATTTAAAGAATAGTATAGTGCAATCCTACATATTATTTGCTGGAATTAAACATGAATATGATAATTTAAAGGAATATAAAATATTTAAAGATAATAATCCAATCTTAATTAAATTTATTGGTTCAAACCAAAAATGAGACATGACAGTTTAACACATTTTAATCTTTTACCTGTTTCAAGAATATTAATTTACTTTTGTTAGCCTATGCACCATGGTACTGCATCATTGTTAAATATGAACTTCTACATCAAGATAAACTCCTTCAGCTAGAGTAAGAGAGCGTATCTTCAGTAATTCTTTTTTGTTTCCTCTAATTAATCAACTTTATTTCTCTTGTAGCCTATGCATCGTGAGCTATATCGGATGAACCCGACTAGCTTCTTTGTACCTTCTTTTCTCAACGCAATCAGTGAGAACACGGAGGAGGGTTTTCGGAACATAATATCTGAACCATCTCCCGGAATCCTGACATTTGAAATGCTGCAGCCAGAATTCTGTAAAATGCTGCTAGATGAGGTATTATAATACCATTTCTAATCTTGTGTTCTGCTATAGCTAGCCTTTGCTTGTAGTATTGCTTTTATCTCTTATAACCAGGTTCTGTTGTGTAGGTAGAAAACTTTGAAAACTGGTGCCGTGAGTCAAGAACCATAATTATGCGCCCAAATACAATGAATGCATATGGTGTTGTTCTAGATGACTTTGGCCTGGAAACAATGCTTGACAAGATGATGAAAGATTTCATACTTCCTATGTCTACAAGTAATGAATATTTTTCTCGTAACTACTAATTTAAAAAAACAAAATGATACCGCTGTGTTGTCAACAACAGAGCTGCATTTTATTTGCTTTATTAGTTCTCTTTCTAATGATATGGTATATATGTGGAGTCTGCAG
The DNA here is from genome assembly GCA_036435485.1 of Saposhnikovia divaricata. Taxonomy (NCBI): domain Eukaryota; kingdom Viridiplantae; phylum Streptophyta; class Magnoliopsida; order Apiales; family Apiaceae; genus Saposhnikovia; species Saposhnikovia divaricata. Next base: position 64,489,017 of record CM071594.1, read on the forward strand.
TATTCTTTCCTGAAGTTGGTGGAGCCACACTCGACTCTCATCATGGTTACGTTGTCGAGTATGGGACAAATAGGGATGATCACCTTGGTAAGTGATCAGTTTGCACTTTATCACATAGATGCTCCCTTTTTGAGTAATGTTCCAACATACTTATATATAGTATGACTCTTACTAGCTAGATAGCATTACTTAGTTCTCACAGCATAGGCAATACACATTTCTTACTAGCTAGATAGCTTAGCTATCTACATATTCAATAATCATAACTCTTAAGAACTATGCCATTGTAGGCCTTCACATGGATGACTCAGAAGTCACCTTGAACGTCTGCTTGGGTGAGCAATTTTCTGGTGGTGAGCTATTCTTCTGTGGTGTGCGCTGCGATAAGCATAAAGATGAGAAAAGTGATCCAGGGGTATGTTATTATAGACGGTAGTCAGTATTTAACATATCATTTTAAACCTATAGCACACATTAAGATTCCTTCAAATTGTCCTATTTTAGTTGAGATTCACTTGTCCTATTTTAGTTGTGATTCATCCAATATTCTTATTTTTATAGGAAATTTGCAATTACTCAAATGTCCCTGGACATGCTGTTCTTCATCGTGGTCGTCATCGCCATGGTGCCCTATCCACCACATCTGGGCACAGAGTAAATATGCTGTTATGGTGCAGAAGGTAATGCAATCCTTAGATTTTTTTTTGCTAATTTGACTTCTGCTGCTTGTTTAAAATTTTTAGTAATACACTAACTCTTAAGATTTAAGAAAAAAGCTCCTGAAAGATATTAAACTTAAGAGCTTGTGATACATTAATACATAATTCAAAATATATATGTGTCTCATAATTTTGTGACACAGCAGTGACCTTTTATAACCAAATTTCAAAGGTTAATTATGTTAAAAATCCCTAGACTTGCAGTACAATGAGTGAACCAATACTTTCATGGGTTTTCCTTCCACCAAATTATATTTTGATTCTGCTTTAGAGATTAAAATGATGATGCACAATAAAATTTTATCTTCTTTACGGTATTGTTCGCGCATGGCGCATATTTAGGAATCCCTAATATAAGATTCCTTATTTGTTTGTCTATTAAAGCAAATGTATATTTTACATCAATTTAGTTGATTCTCATAAATGGAGAAGGTTATCCCGGTGATTCTCATAAATGGAGATAAATATGTATCTTATTGATCAAGTACAATGTTATATCTACCTTTTGTTATGTCACGATAATTCTTGTCCTTATGTTTTGTTTTGTTCATGTACTCGTTTCTTCCTATCTTTTGACAAGACTTATTATATGTTGATGTTTTCAATAATGTTATTGATAACATGATATCCATGTGAACACATATGGCAATTCAATCTATGCGTTATTGCATGTTTCAGAATATAGTTATCATAGCATTTTTCTTTCACATTGTGTAAATTAGAGTTCTCTTAAATATAAGATGAAGTAATATCATAAACGATTCTTCATTTTTTCTATCTTTATTGTTTGTTATATTATGACTTCACATACTTAAAATATACATTGTTGTAATGTAGCTCTGTATTTAGAGAGATGCAGAAATATGAAAAGAGAGCACCAAGTTGGTGCGACATGTGCCAGAAAGAAAATAAAGAAAAGCAGCGTTCTTTGATTGCTAAACTTGTACGTGTATCATATATTAGAAAAAATTTCTCTTTAAAAAATTTCTTACAAGGATCCTGAAATATTATTTTGTTTGTTTCACTACCCATTTTTTATCCAGGAAGTAGAGAAGTTGATAGCAGGAGGACCTACTCATTCACAAGCTCATTCAAATGATTCAAATAATTCATGTTCTTCAGAAACTGATTCATGGACTTCAAATAGTCTATCTTCTTCACAAGCTGATTCAAGTAGTCCCTGAGATGTTAAAATCTTGATTCAACTTCAATTATACCCTAGTTGGTAGTTTCAAGCAGATAACACATATGTTCTTTTTTTTTTTTTGTAATCTTGACTATGTTTTTTTGCTAAGGTTAAAGTTTTATAACAAAAAAAAGATACAGAAGGTACACATCTAGGGGCATATCCCGCTGAATAAAAAACAAACAAAGAACACCTTATAGCCTACTACAAGGAAGCATCAGACGAGGCTGACTAGTAAAGCCTAGAACTCAGATTACAATTTTTAGCAACAATATGTAATCTGGAATTTAGCACAATATGTAATCTGTTTCTTCAGTCCTAGCTTTATAGTACTGCTTTGTTAAGTTGTTTAGCACAATTTTATTTTGTTAATCTCATATTCTCATTTATGATTTTATGGTGTTTTGTTATGGTATGCAACACTATCTACTGTATAATACATTTTTTTATCTATAATAAATTTTTATAAATTGTAATGAAATATACAAGTTGATAGTAATCTAATCAATTAATAAATATATTGACTTTTTTACTTCTGACTTGGATCAAAATCCAACACAATTTTGGATCAATATCCAACACAATTTGAACCGGAATGCATGAATTGACAACACTAATTAGAAATGAAATAGATGAATTATACAAAATAATAAGTAAAACAAATGAATTATACAAAAAGATAAGTTTAAAATATTGATTATTTTCCTCTTATTTACATGTTATTAAATTTTAATAGACAATAACCTATCTAAAGTTGAATCTGTTTCCATATATATAAGAGTAGAAGTGTAACTGTGAACTGTGAACATGTGAAAAATAGCTTTAGGTGAAATAAATAACTATTATGTGAATTTTCTTTTTCTTTTTTGTTTTACGGCTCACAAAAAAGTATTTATGCCTATATTATATGTATATTAGAACATGGATGTTATAGATGCCAAATTTCATGTGACATGACATTTTGGGTGCTTATCTATGAGTCATGACGACGGTGTCCAGAATCAAGAGATGCCAAGAGACGTTACCAATTCTTAGCATTCCCTCCAAATTAGAAGATTGAAATATTAGTATAAAAATATATTCTCAATAGTTTATAAGTATTTTTATTAAGAATTTATTTTTATAAAAGTTTCCTTTACATTGTTTTAAATTAGATTTTTCTTAATATAAATATATATTTTGTAATTTAATATATACTCAAAATAATAACGGGATATATTAGGTGTTGATATGTATTTTATTAGTTTTAATATGTATTAATTTAATTTTAATTTTAATTTTGATGAAATACTACATATTTTTAACTTTTAACGTATTGAATTTTAAAGTTTTTTTACTGTATAATATTTTGATCATATATGTTAATTTTTTGTTTTTTGAATTTCTTTTGTAATTTATTTACAGTTGTGTTGTAGTATTTAATCTACAATTTTCGCAAAATAATAATGTGATGAAATGAAAATATGATTTTTTTTCAATCAAATTGCATTTTATTTTGTTGATTTGTGTTTATTTTTTAATAAAAATTTAAAAAACGTGTTTCTTGTAATTATAAGCAAAATTTTTTATGATATTTATTTATATAAACATTTTTTTCAAAACACTTTTAAGTGATATTGTTATTTTTGTACAATATATATTAAAAGTTTAGACTAACATGTTTTTTAATATTTCATTTTTTCGGGTTATCTTATTTTTAAATTATTAGTTTATATATAATATTTTTGAAATATGTTAGGTTCAATATTGGTATAAATATTTCTTTTTATCATTTTTATTTAGTAATTCAAGATACTTGTGGTTATTTAAAGGATTTGGTATGGTATTTTATTGAAAGAATGCCCTAAATACCTAATTTTTGGGTACCCACTTACCAAAATACCCACATTTCAAAACACCGCCCGGATTATCCATGGGATACGCCATTTGCATCGGCGTATCCGGAGTACTGTAGCAGTCAGAAAACGTATAACATTGCCAGAAATCGAGAGCTCAGATACGCCGGCAATTTTGATCGGAAAACATCGTTTCTTCCGTCTCCCCACCCTCGCATCGTCTCCCACCCTCCAAATCATCACCACATGACCAGCTACTCATCACCTTCATCGTCCGGCTATCTGTTTGTGTCAACTGGCCTCGCAGGGGCACACAAAGTTATCTCCAGAGATGAACGAATCGAAAAAATACTTGATTTGGGTGTTTTCAATTCGGCTTATAGAATGGTTTGAAATTTGTGTAGTTGTGTAGAGAATCAAGAGACGATTTGAATGGTGTATTGGAGATGTATGAAAAATTAGAGAGATGAACGAACTGAGTTAAAGAAGAAATTGATCGGAATCGCCATTTGCGAGAGATCTGGAGAAGATGAAAATGACGTAAGATACGCTTGTGTGAAATGCGTATCTCCTGATACGCTGGTTCAGTAGGCGTATGTGGTATCAATTCCGCATCTGCCAGAGGCGTATCTGGACGACATGCGTGTCTGTCAGAGGCGTATCTGTCTGATATGTCGTTGGGGTTGGCGTGAGATAGGAGTGTACGCGGTGCGGTTGCGGGCGGTTTTTGGCGGTTATGGCGGTTTTCAATTTTTGCGGTTTTTGAAATTTCCAACCACAACCGTAATTGCGGTTGCGATTATCCGCACTTGCGGGTGCGATTAATGTCGCGGTTTGCGGTTCAACCACCTATTAAAATTTGTATAAAAATATATTTTTAAATTGAAAAAATTTAATGTTTTTTTGTGACTAAAATTTTGATAAATAATTGGTGATATTTCAAGACTAAAAATCACGAATACAAAGAGATGTAAACCAACAGAATACAAAGAAATATGATGTATAAGCCCATGACAAGAAAAGATGTAAACCAACAGAATACAAAGAAATATGATGTATAAGCCCATGAAAAGAAAAGATAATGGGATAAGTCCATGACAAGAAAAGACAATGTAAAACTAACATAATTCAAAGAAATGTGATGTAAGGCCTGAACATCAATGCTAAAGAATTAGCACCAAGACTTCTAATTATCTAATATAATATATGATTTATTAATTTATATTTATAAAAATATATAATAAAAAAATATATATTTTTAATATATATATATATATATATATTGCGGTTTGCGATTGCAGTTGCGATTTTGCGATTTTTCAATATTCAAATCCGCAGCCAACCCGCAAGTATGCGAGTGGTTGCGGTTGCGGTTTCGATTTTGCGGTTTATCGATTATGGCGATTTTTGCGGTTGCGATTGCGAGTGGTTTGCGGTGCGATTGCGGTTTGCGGATGATTTGTACACCCCTAGCGTGAGACCACGTACGCCCGTGCCAGTGGCGTATGTGGTCGGTATTTTGGGTGGTACTTCCCGAATCTGGGCATTTTGGTGAGAGAAAGTAAAAATATGGGTATATAGGGCACTCACCCGTATTTTTTCATCTGTGACAGGATTTCTTTTTCAAAAAGTGTTTTAAACTCTTTTGAAAATGCAAATGGTATTATTTTTTTGTTTTTCTGATTTTTTTCTTGTTTTGGTGTACTATATGTTTTTTAGATGTTTGTGGTGATATATGTTGGGTTAATTTGTTTTCTTTAAAAACAATTGTTATCTTTTTTAATTTTTTTTATTATATGTGCTATATTAAAGTATTTTATGATTTTTAGTTCACTAAATTCAGTATTAATTAAAAATTAGCATTTATTTTGTAGATATATTTTAGCAAATTTTGGTATCATCCACTTATCACATGTATTTTTAACATTCTTAAAGTATTGGTTTACTTTTTACTTTCTCGATGCTTTTTAAAAACATTTTTTTTATTTTATGATTAAATATCAATTCATGTTTTATAAAAAAATTATTCTTTGAGTTGTAAATTTTGTGTTATATATTGTTTATCTTATTCGTTATATATTTTATTGAAGGTGATACGTAAATTATTTTTAATAAGAATTTTTATGTGCATCAACCACCACTAGTGCTCTTCCACATGTTGAGTCACCCGATCCTTACTTTCACAATTCTTCGGTTTCCTGAAGAAAATCACTAGTATCATCCAAATAGTTCACCTGGTTGATCAAGCCATTGAAACAATTGCGATGACCTCTTCCATCTTCTTCCATCTTGAGTCCGAACACATGATTGATCCATGGTGCAAACCAACATTCAAACCGCACGTAACTTTGTATCTTCCCGCTTTAGTAGTCTTCTTGTCAGCAAATCCTTCATCATGCTCTGTCATACCAATTAAACCTCGAACTTTCCCTCAACCTCATCCATCACGAACCCGAACCTTGGCTCTTATACCACTTGTTAGGTTAGGGGACTACACAATCCGAGATTCACAAATACCAATACAAAGCACACATACCAATTGATTAGTTGACAAGATCCACCGAAACGCGGTCACACGTTATTCGAGTATTACCTTTACTTCTATCAACAATAAGTAAAAGCAAAACAAGAACACCAAAAAATATTTGACGTGAAAACACCCACGTTCCAACTCGTATTATTAATCCAAACAATTATCAATAATACATCAAAACAATAACACCTTTACGGTGTCCCAACCCCGATACTTGAACCAACAATACTCAAGCATCTCCCAAACAATATCTAATACTACATCTCTTAAGTATTTTCTCCACATCAAACAAATAAAATATGACTATGTATATATAGCCACTCAGAACTTAGCCACCAAAACTTAGCATACTTGTTCTGCAAGTCTTACCTTACTTGTTCTACAAGCCTTCCAATTCTTAGCACATAATTACCCAACTTAGTGATCAAGACATATCATATATAATAATTGTCTACACATACAATTATTATCTTATCCATATATATCTTGGACCACCCAAGCTCATAACATCATATTGGGAAACCCAACATTTTATACCCGGATATTACACCCTCCTTCACATCCTTTTAGTTGTAAGGAAAAATTGAGGCAGGGAAAGAAAGAGTTAATTGTGTTGCTTGTGAATGAGTCGCCGGAATTAGCTGTGTTATATATGTTCATCCCATATAGGGGGTGATTAGAGGAACTTATTTTTCAGAATAAATCAACTTATTTTAAGTTGAAAGTTAAGATTCCTAACTTTCCAACTTATTTTCCAACTTATTTTTGTAACTTATTGAATATGAAACATACATTAAATACTTGTATAAAAAATATTTATCCAAATATAAAATTTTTACCCGAAATTAAGTCCATAAATCCTTATATTAAGGTGAGCCAAACAGGCAGTAGAATGCAGAATGCGTGGATGTTTGGGTAAAAAGGACAGTGACACCATTATTGGGCACACAATACATAAATATTAGTCATTTTCAATTTTTACTGTCTTGATTTTTAGTTTTTCTTTTTTTAATGAAGGAGTTATTGGAAAACATTATTCTAACATTATTTTAATTTTTTTTCTATTTACATTTTCTTGTATGGAAAAAATGATATATTCTTTTTTAATTACTTTGTAGGATTTATGCTATTATTTCTATCTTTAAATTTTAATACTTTTTTTTATTTGTTCTTTTTAAGTATAGTAGTGATGACAACTTTTTTTCTTTATTTTTCCTTAGGTAGAGTGATAGTTATAATAAAACTTTACCAAGCCATTTATTGTTTTGACAACCATCCAAACTCTCACTTACTCCTATTATATATAGACTAGCTTTATACCGGTGTGATGCACGGATAAATTTATTAATATTTTAATATTATATAGTACAATTTTGATTATTATTTTATTTCTTGAAAAATTAGTTTATAGCATTTTGAATAATTTGTTTTTTTTTCTTGTAAATGGTTTTTCTATAATTTATGTTTCAAAATTTAGGTTAACATATTTTTAGTATTTCATAATATTTTTAGTTTTTTTATTTTATTAGATTACATGTGATATACTAGAAATATATAGGTACAATATTCGTAAAACAATTTATTTATTTATTTATTATCTTTTTGATTATGTAATTTAATGGTTATCTTAAAATTTTTAGATCTTTTGTTATAGTGTTTTTATAGTTTTAAAGGTTTTTTTCTAAATTTTTGTGAAATAAGTGTGGTATTAAATTTTTTTTATTCGTTTGAATATTGACTATTTTTTCATGTTAATTTTATATTTTTGTCATTATGTTTATTATGTGTTCTTGTTTATTATGTGTGGTGTTTATTATGTGTTTTTGCTTACTACATGTAGTGTTTATTACTATTTTTTTATGTTTTTGTGTTGGTATATATTTGTTTTAAGTGCATTATATTAAAGTTTATTGTTAATTTTAGTTTTCTACATTTAGATCTTTTTTTTGAATAGGAGACTATTTTGTAGATTATATTTTGTTGAATTTTGATGACATTTTCAAATATGAAATGTTTTTTTATTACTTTTTTATTATCTTATTTTACCATATATTTTCTTAAAACCTTCTTCTTTGTTTTGTAATTAAATGTACATTTTGTTCTTTTAAAAATTATTTCTTAATTGAAATTCTGATGATATACTTTGTTTACTTGTTTATTATATACAAAGTATTAATTTGTGACTTATTTTTAATTATGATTTTTTGCCATTTTATCTTTATTTGTTAATATTAGAAACATATTTATTGTCAAACCAAATAATGGAATTTTTAATGATTTTTAATAAAATAATATATTTCTTAAAACACTTTTATTTGGTAAACGCTTTTTTTGAAAATTATATTTTAAAGTTTATCCTAATATATATTTTATTGTTTCATATTTTTTAGCATGTTTTCTTCTATTTATTGGAATATATATATAATATACTTTAGACATGTGGGAATTTATTGTAATTTAACATACATGTGAACACACATATATTTGTACTTTTTCTAAAGAAAGTTTGTACTATCTGTATTTTTGTGTTGGTTTTTATTTATTTTAAGTGGATTATATTTTTTTAATGCAATTTTAAGTGCATTATATTAAATTTTATTGTTCATTTTAATTTTCTAAATTTAGATTTTTTTGTTTTGAATTAGCGTTTGTTTTGTAAATTATATTTTTTTTGAATTTTTGTGTCATTTCCAATTATAACATGTTTTTTTATTACTTTTGTAATATCTTGTTTTATCATATATTTTCTTTTTAAAAATAATGGTTTTGTAATTAAATGTAAATTCTTGTTTTTTTAAAAATTATTTTTTGAATTGAAATTCGGATGGTATGCTTTGTATACTTGTTTATTTTATATAAAGAATGAATTTTTGATTTATTTTTCTTATGAATTTTTGCTATTTTATCCTTATTTGTTAATTGTGTGTAAGTTTTGTGCTATTACAACTCTTTTTCCTATAATAATAATAATTGATTAAGTTGATGATGAATATTTTATTAGTTTTATTCTTTATTAATTTACTTTAAATTTCATTTTCGATGAACTTTAATATTTTGTAAATTTTAAATTATTATAGAATTTTTTGTACTTATTATATTTAGATTCTCTATTAATTATTTTATTTTGAATTTTTGGATTGTTTTTTAATTTATTTACAAATTTAGTACCGAATCTAGAAATTTTTCAAATTAATATAATGTTAATTTAATAATTTGTGTAGACTTTTGTTAGTACAAATTTTAAAAACATGTTTGTTGTAAAATATAAAATTAAAATTTTTTTGTGACTTTTTTTAAAAATTAGATTTTCTTGAAACTCTTTTTCGTGGTATTAGTTTTTGTAAAATTATATTTTAAACTTTAGTACAAATTATCTTTATATTAATTTTAGTTAACAATAATCTTTTCAGTTTTAATTTTTTATCTTTTATCATGTGTTATTTATTTTAGTGCATTATTTTTTGATTTGTTTGCTAAATTAATAACATTATTAGTTACTTCATAGCATAGTTTTATCTTTTAAACCTGGCCCAACTTGTTTTCTAGCCCATGTCTGATTTCTAATGAAGTTACCTTTTAACCCTGGCGACCAAACGACGACCACTCAAACCTCCTTACGCCAATTATATATAGGATATAATTATATAAAGAATATAATTGTATCTAATGCTAATATGAGTAGCACTCTAGAGAGAACCATCTTATATAGAGAATCGGGGAGAATCATCTAATTTGTTCTAATTCTATAACAGAACCAATTTTTTTTTAAAAAAAAATTTCCATTTTTTTTCAGAAAAAATAAAAAAATATGTCATTGCCACGTTATCACGGCTGGTGCGTCATCTGCCACGTCATCAATGATGACATGGTAGTGCCACGGGGCAGTGTTCGTCATCTGCCACGCCATCACTGCCGACGTGGTAGTGCCACGTCATCAGGACGTCATCATTGATGAGGTGGCACCGCCACGTCAGTAGTAATGACGTGGCAGTATCGTCAACAGTGACGCCAGCAGTGAAATGGTGCCACATCAGCATTTGGTTCTATCACGGAATGAGAAAATTGTTTTTTTTCCACTATAGAACAAAAAAAAATTGATCTTTTTTTGTATGGAACCAAAAATAAAATTTTGATTCTATCATAGAATCAAAAATTAGTGGTTTTCTACGGTTCTCCATAATATAAAATGGTTCTCTATAGAACAATGGCCATGTTAATATTTGTTGTGGAATAAAAAGTAGGTTATGAATTGTATTTAATGCTAGGGTTGGTGAGTTTCGAGCTTTAATGGTTGTTTCCGTGTTCGAGACTGATCGGTCGTTACAGAGTGCCTACGTATCTCGTTATTGAGAATCAAGTCAAGACGTAGTTCTAGAATGAGGGGTCAGGCCCTTTATATAGGCTGCGATGCCTTAGAATTATGGTAGGATTCGGAGACTTGGCGGGCAAGTCACCTCCTTGAGGAAGGTTCTAGACTCCTTCCTCAGTTTCCATGTTGAATTGAATGCCTTGGAGGCTAAGTCTGGTAGGAGTAGTATCCTTATTTGACTCTTATTTGCTGAGCTGCTTATTACTCTTAATATTAATTACGAAATTAATATTTAATTAGGGTTTTGGGCCTCGTAAATGGGCCCCATGTTTGGACCATACTGGGTCTAATTAATTCCACATTAAATGTGTTTTTAGGGCTTACTTTTAGCCCATATCAATATTATTTGTTTGGGAACCATTTTGATACCATGTGTTATAGCCAAAATTCGGTTCGGGTTTTTCAAGATGGATTCGGGTCAAATTACAGGTTCGATTTGGGGAATTCTAGGTTTAATTAGGGGTTTTATAGAAAATGGAGGAATCAGGCCGGGCCCTCTCATTCTCTACAAAGAGGGCGCGCCCTAAATATAGAAAAATGGTGAAATTTATTTAGGTTGAATTTTCTAAGAAGACGTTGAAGAAACATACTCTTAGGATTCCACTCAAGTATGGATTCCACTCAAGTATGGATTTCACTCAAGTATGGATTCCACTCAAGCTGGAATTCCAGAAATTGAAGAATTCCCTCCTGTCGTATCTCAGGAGGGGGATGTCCGTCGCAGAAGGCCTCCAGGGGTTTGCCTGGATATAAGGACCCTTCTTAAACACTAAGGGCGCGCCCTATGGTGGAAAGATGGGGACTTCTGGTGTGTGCTTTGGGAGCTCTGTTTCTGTAGTCAATGGGCGCGCTCTCATTGGGGAACTTTGGAGTAATCCTGCACTTTGCACCCAAAAGCTCTAGATCACCTGTCCTGCTATCTGGTGGGTGCTTCTCATTCGGGGGACAGGGATGCGTTCTGCACTTGGGGTAAACCACGGCTATACCTACATCCTTGAAATCAAGAAATAGCTGGTAACGGATAGGACTAGTCCTCGACGGGGGAAGTTTCCTTATCTGTGAAGTCTTGAGATCTTGGATGAGCCTTGGGCCTTTGTGGTTAGGCCTCATAGTAGAACATTCCGGAATCTGGTCCGTTATCCAAGCCCATTTGGGTTTCTTGTTCTCCAAGAACTACGTCTGGCTTGATCCCCTATAAATACAGGGGTACGTAGGCCAATTGGGGGGTTGGAAGTCGAGAGCTCTGAATAGCCGCCACTAACCCTATCAATCTCAGCCACCAATTACGTTCAACAACCACACACCACCGTTTTCTCCGGCAAAGAACCATCGCATCAGATCTTGTTTCCGGTAACGTACCTCGAAATTTGTTATTCCCAAATTCCTCCGTCAACACCATGTATGGGGTGTCAATCTTCAATAATATGCTAAATATATGATAGATTGATGAAATAGTAAAAAGATATATTATTTATGATGTGTTGGATATGTTTGACACTAGTTAAGAATGCCTTTATTGAAGATGTTTTTAATATGATTCTCAAAATTAGTGACTCATCATTAAAACCTTTACAAACTGTTAAACACTTGGCACACATGCATGCTTGGCACCGAAAATTAACGTCACTACGTTCAGTCTTTGTAACTGACATTATGATTATCCTTATCCCTCAGCGCATTTCACCACCTTGCACACAGAATTAAGCCAACCTGACTCACCGAACAAACGTAGCCTTCTATATATAATTCCACCCCACCGAACAAGCTAAATAATCTGCAGATCTATTGTCAAACAATGTCTGCCTGGTCTACGAATCAGAAAAATGAGGATGATAGTTCAGCTGAAATCACTTCGAGCAACGACCGAAACTCCTCATCACATCGCGATCTAAGACTAGCAGCAAACACATCTCATAAGCCTGAAGTATATGCAAATCTGCAATCTGAATATCATCCTTCACTTTACAGCGCTCTTGAGCGCCATCTACCATCCCAGATGCTGAATGCTCACCGGGATGCAAAAGTTCATTACATACGCCAGATCCTTATGGGCTATGCTCCTATTGCTGATTATAATCGAGTGAGTATTGATGTATTCATATGATTCTAGTTTTTTTGTCACCATATGTAAATTTCATGTATTCACTTCATCGGTTTTATTACCAGTTCTTTTGCACAAATTTTAAATATGGTTAGAAATATCCTTGTACATATACTTAAAATGAATTTTACCCATTTTTTTTATTGAGAATTAAAATTAAATTGTTAAAAAAATTTGGTCCAACAACTCAAATAATTATTGAGCATTGATTTTAGAACATATAGATAATTATTTGTGACATTGGTTTATTGCATATTTTTTGTTTACAGGACAAAATAAAAAAGGAATACAGGGAGGCAATCATGTCATCTTATCAGGTATGAATAAAATTTATGCTCATATTCTGCTCAATTTATATTACGGAGTAGTAATTGCGGTATTTTTCTACGAAAAAATATGGTTTTTTAGTAGGCAGGAAATGTATACAATTGCATTGTGAGAGTTGTGACAATAGTTTCGATGTTAAATCAAATCTCTGAAATATCTATTTAAAAGAAGTGGTGAGAGGTTCCTATTTTCCTATTGTGTTATTTTGTCCAACTTTGAAGCGCCATAAGCATTCTGGTATTATTTCTCCTTTTTCCTGTTACAACATTTAAACTTCAAGACTAACTGTTCAAGTTAGGAATACAAGAAAGCATTCATTCAATACAAATCTTTTTTTCTCCCTTCTAACCCATGTTTCTTTTTGTAGCCTATGCATCAGGAGCTGTATTGGATGAACCCGACAAGATTTTTTGTACCTTCATTTCTCAAAGCAATCAGTGAGAATACAGAGGAGGGATTTCGCAAAATAATATCTGAACCTTCGCCTGGAGTTTTAACATTTAAAATGCTGCAGCCGACATTTTGCAAAATGATTCTGAATGAGGTATCATTTATCATTTTGCATCTTGTGGTCTGCTATGGCAGTTGCTCGTAGTGGTTCAGGTTTTGTCGTTTATAACCACGTTCTGTTTGTGTAGGTGGAAAACATTGAAAATTGGCTCAACGAGACCGGATTCAGAATTATGCGGCCAAACACAATGAATGCATATGGTGCTGTTCTTGATGATTTTGGCATGGAAACAATGCTTGGCAAGTTGATGGAAGATTTCATTCGTCCCATGTCTACAAGTAACAAAATTTTGCTCATAAGTACAAACTAAATGATACTACCATTACTGTCAATAAATCTGAATTATCTGCTTTCTTAACTCTTTTTTAATTATATGGTATACATGCGGAGTCTGCAGTATTTTTTCCTGAAGTTGGTGGAGCAACACTTGACTTTCATCATGGTTACATAGTCGAGTATGGGACAAATAGAGATGATCACCTTGGTAAGTGATCAGTTCGAACTTCATCCAATAGATGTTCCTTATAAAAAAAAAAAAAAAAAAAAAAAAAAGTCTCATACACAACCCCCATCCCATAGTTTTATAGTTATATGCTTGTACAAATTGCTTCTTAAAATAGATTAAGTAAAACTTTTAATTATGTTTTAAAAAAATAATTATATTGAAAATGAAATATATTTAATTTGTTAGTCTAAACTGATCAATTCAACTTTCAATATTCAAATGAGATCGACTACAAATATGACTTCTTTTCATTGTGAACTCAATTTCGTCTGAGGTAGCTTAGCTTTTGATACAATAAAAAATCTAAAAAACTATGCGATCCTAGATTTTCACGTGGATGACTCAGAAGTCACTTTGAATGTCTGCTTGGGAGAGCAATTTTCTGGTGGTGAGCTGTTCTTCCGTGGTGTGCGCTGCGAAAAGCATGTAAATGTGGAATGTGAGCCCGAGGTATGTGTACTGGAGACCATGGTTGGTATTCAAGTTGTGAAACTTTAGAACACAATTAAAGTTCTTACATATTGTCCTCTTTTAGTTGAGATTCATCCAACTTTCTTTTTATTTTTATAGGAAATTTACAATTACTCACATGTCCCTGGACATGCTGTTCTTCATCGTGGTCGTCATCGCCATGGTGCTCTATCCATCAGATCTGGGCACAGAGTTAATATGCTGCTATGGTGCCAAAGGTACTATCCTTAAATTTTGTTGCTAAATTGACTTCTACTGTTGTTTTTATTTTAAGTAATACACTTAATTACGCTTAAGAAGAATGCTCAGGATTATAAATTGAACTCATAAGCTTGTGATATATTAATACAAAATTCAAAATGGGCTTAATTATCCTATAGTTAAATATAAGTAATATCCTAAAGTTAAGTCATATTTCAATATTCTTCAAAAAAAAAAGTCATATTTCAATATAAAAAAGTAAGGGCATTTTTGTAAATACAGGGGGGTGAATTCTATTATTACAAAAATACCATCTAACTTTTGTATATAAAATGCAAATGACTACAGTTAACTGTAGGAATATTTTTCTCATTCAAAATATATGATTTTGATAAAATTTGTGACATGACAATGACCTTTTATAGTCAAATTTTAATGGCCATTTATGTTAAAAATCCTTTGACCTACGCAATGCGTGAACCAAAACTGAAACCCTAACAAGATTTATTTTCTCTCCTCTGTATGTTCGTGCATGACGCGGATCTATGAATCCCTAATATAAATTTCCTTTTTTGGTTTGACAATTAAAGCAACTCTATATGTCACGTCACTTTCTTTTGAAAGATGCACAACAAGATTTTAATTTTTTTTCCCGGTGTTTGTTCGCGCATGGCGCGAATCAGGAATCCCTAATACAATTTTCCTTTTATGTTTGATTACTAAAGCAACTCTATATGCCATGTGACTTTCGTTGCTCAGTTGCCCCTTTTAAACATCTTTCATTAGGTTGACTATAATTTTTTTTGAATTTGCCCCTTTTAAACATTATTCGTTTGGTTGACCACAAAATATTTTGAATTTAAAAATTTGTACTTTTAAATGGCTTCAATCATCATATTTATCCGGTTTAAGTTTGGTGACCAACTTAAGAAATTTCATTCCAACAAATGAACTCTTAAGAAATGAACCCTTTGAGATATTTGACGGCAGCGAGTGACAGCTTTAATAACTAGACAGATAGAAAAAATTTAATTTTCTTGTCATTGTTTTTGGGTGGTGTTTCTAGTTGAAACACAACGCAAAGAGAAGGTTCCCCTGATGAAGCTTATGAATGGACATAAATATGCGTCTAATCAATCATATGCCATGCAACATGTGCCTTCTCATGTTGTGTCTCTGTATTTTTTCTTGCCATCTTATGACAAGTCTTATTTTCTGGTGTTACGATATAACATGTATCCCTACTGAAAGGCAATTAAGGACATACCTATTAAGTCATTAACACACATGACAATTTCATTTGATACATTAGTGTGTGTTTCAGAATATAAGACTTACTGATTATAACTTATAAGAGCATTTTCTTTTGCATTATGTAAGTAAGAGTCCTCTTAAATTCAAGATGAAGTGTATATCAATGTGTGTTCTAGAATATAAACTCTCTTTTTTTTTTGGACTCCTCACGTACCGAAAAATATCCAATCGTTGTACTGCAGCTCTGAATTTAGAGAAATGAAGAAATATGAAAAGAAAGCACCAGGTTGGTGTGGTGTGTGCCAAGGAGAGAAGAAAGAAAGGCGACGCCGTTCCATTGCTGCCATGAATCTGGTATGTACCCATATGCAAGAGTTAAAAGACCCCTTGAGAAATTCCTTTAAGGATCCTGACTCATTGTATTGTTTGTTTCTTTACTTGTTTTTATCCAGGAAATCCAGAAGTCGATAGTAGAACTGCAAGCTACTTCTCCACAGACCAGTTCTACAAGCCCATGAGATGTTAAAAACTCGAAACAGCAGACTTCAAAATCTAATCATGCTTAATTTGTTGGTAAATTTATATTATAAACAGGGAACACACATCTTTTTTTTTTGCTGTTAACTGTTTCTTTCTTTGCTATACTCTTCAAACTGTTTTACATTCAGTGTTGTGAATGTTTCACATCCGATCTTGTAGTAGTTTTAAAAGGATTTTATTTTGAATATCTTATTCTAAAGTTCATTATTTAAAAATACTACAAATGAATTATAAAACTGCTATTTTGACTTTATATTTTGAAAAGTATGATCTGCAACTTTGCAACCTAAAATTAACTTCAGTTTCATTTTTAAGCTTCATTGAAATGTCTCGGTATCTACGCCATTCAATGACCTGAAAATTGTCAACCGCTAAGCAAGCCTATGATGAAATAGGAGAACTTTGATAACCTTTACAGATCATATATACCAACCTTTCGTCTTTTGTTTATGTTCTTTTACAAGGCAGGAACTATGTTGGTGGTAACAAATAATTTTTACTAAAATAGTGTGAATAGTGAGCAGCCTCACTTGCACAGCTGACAATTGAAAGAGGCAACATAAAATTTCATTGCTAGCTGCAATTTACATGAGTACTTTAGATTTGAAAATCGACTGCTCACACTAGTCACTAGTTTACATAAATTAATTACAAAAGACATGCCTTTAGTTGGCCGTTGGTACAGAGATGGTAAGTATTGATGACAAAATGTGTAGTGTGCCGATATCTGGCATTGAAGAAAATCCTGACCTCATTGCCATCTTCAGTCTTCATATTCCTGGACAGGCCTGTCTTTTGAGGTATAGAATCACCAGGAATGTCGAAAACACTCAGAGAGTAGAGATACCTAACTTGTTTTAGTGCGAACATTAAACCCATCCTCGTTAGATAGTTTGATGCCATAGGTTACGATACATAGTACTTTTTTTCCTTCTAAGTCTTGCAAAGCAACAATATTGTCAGAGTATTGCTCATAAAGTCCAGACATATGTAGGTGAAGTGTGAAGATCTTAACAATTCCACGAAAGCTTGTTCCGGAGCTATATAGGCTTCATTGATTTTTCTCCCCGAGGGAAGGTCACATAATAGCAATCGGCATGACTATCGTAGACATTACCAAAAGCCGAATCACCAATAACCGAAACACATTTTTCAAAGAATGCAGAATGAGGGCAGCGATATGTATAATCATCATTATCAGACACTAAGAAGGGATTAGGATCGATATAAATATATAATCAGGAGGTGTAGTCCATTCATGTGTTTCCAGGTTGAAAGACAAAAGGATTTGAGGGGCGGCATGATAGATGTTAGGCAGCAGCCTTAGCTGCCTTTCTTTTCACCAATTCGCTCACCAACTCTTTACCAACCCCCCAACCTACTACATCTTCCCTCCTATAAATACCCCTCTCCTCCTTCATTATCAAATACACCATAATTCTCTCTTCTCTCTATATATAGCTGTTAGATAGTCCGTCTAGTAGGGGAGCCGGTTTATCCCGCTTTCAGGAAGTGTCGGGATAGAAGGTCCTCGTGCCTAAACTATTCCTTAGGGTACTTGGGTCTGACAGCAGCCATCGGATGTGGTCCCGCTGCAGGGGTCTTTCTATCAGGTTGTGTGGCACTGTTCGGGTTGGGATAGGGAGAGAAGGAAAGGTTGTCGAGAAATAGTGATAGGGGGAGGTTTTGAGATAAACACTTCAGTGAGTTGAGGATATACATAATAGGTATCTTAGGGCTGAATTTGTGTATAAAATTTAGGGGTCGGATACCTGGATATTGTAATCTCTTTTATCTAGTGTGAAGTTGTTGCTCTTGTGGATGTAGGCTGGGCCGAACCACGTTAAATCTCTTGTCTCTTTTACTGTATTGTTGGTTTGTTGCTTCATTACTATCACGTATATTCGCTGGGAATCGGGTAGATTCCTAACAGTTGGCATCAGAGCTAGTTGTGTCTAAATTATTGATGCCAAAGGAAAGTCGTTAAAAAAAGTGGTTGTCTAATAAGGCACCGTTTTGACGGAAGTGCTCCCATTGTTTCTTACACTTACCTGGCCAATTGATTTAGTTGCTTGGATTGGTTTGTGTGTGCAAACGTAGATCATGGCAAGTATTGGAGGATTCAAGGTGAGCCCATATGAGTGTAAAGGAACTTTTACTCTTTGGCAGAGAAGGGTAAAGGATATCCTAAACCAACAGAAGCTAGCAAGGGCTTTGAAGAGGAAGGAGGGAAAACCAACAAAGATGAGCGATGAAGATTGAGAGGATGCTGAGTCGCAATGCATGAGTACCATCAGACTATACATTGCTGATAACATTATCAATAATGTTGTTGACGAAAGCACGCCGAAGGAATTATGGTCAAAGGTGGAGACATTGTATCTCAGGAAGAACTTGACTACAAAGTTAAAGGCAATGTTATTGAGCACATGAATGTGTTTAATGGTATTGTTAATCAACTTGAAAAGGTTGATGTGAAATTGGAGGAAGAAGATAAGGCCCTTATTCTTCTTACTTCGCTTCCGGAGTCGTTCGATCATTTGGTCACAACCATTTTGTACGGAAAGGACACGTTAAAAATGGAGGAGGTTCAGTCAGCACTTTTGTCAAATGCTGGAAGGAAGAACCAGGATGGTGACAAGGACGGAATGATAGTTTTGGCTTTGCGTAGTCAAAATAATAGAGGAAGGGGTGCTGTGAGAGGATCTACCAATAGCAGGGGTAAATCCAGATACAGTGCAAAGGGCATGCAGTGCTTTGGTTGCAAGGAGTGGGGTCATATTAGGCCGAATTGTTCGCTTAATAAGAAGGATCCAGATGCATCATTGGATGTGGTTACTCTCGATTGTGAAGATGTTTGCACCGTCTTCAATCAAGGCACTAGTTCTCCAGGAGAATGGATATTAGACTCAGGGTCATCTTACCATGTATGTTCCGAGAGGGAGCATTTTGACAAATTCCAAGATACAAAGAATGAAACAGTTTCTTTGGCTGATGGATCTACTTGTGAGATCAAGGGGATTGGAATTGTGAAAATCAAAATGTTCGATGGAATAGTTCTCAGCTTGAACGGGGTAAGATATGTGCCTAAGCTGAGGAAGAATCTAATATATGTCGGTCGGTTAGCTTCAGAAGGCTACAGATGCTCTGTAGTAGGGGGAGCTATGAATATCAAAAGAGGTCGTGTGGTTTGGATGAAGGGAGAGCTGCGTGGGGGAATATATAGTCAGATTAGTACATGGCCAGAACGTACTGGAACTTCAAAAATCTGGTTATCTCGTGCACGAGAGAACATACAAGACTTGACAAGTCTGGTCAACCGGAGAAAAGACTTCAAATGAAGCGTCAGTATAAAATAAAACTGGGAGAGGACATAGAGTTTCCGATTCTTTAAAATTGCTAACATCATTGCCTTCACTAGGTTCGATACCCGTAAGTCTCTGATTTTGACTCTGATTTATTTTTGTAGTAGCATTATGATTTAAAAAATTAATGTAAGAATATCAACTGTGTGTTCGAGTGTGATGCCAAGCTTCTTGTGGACGCATTGAATGGGAGGTGATTCTTATTTTCACACGATTATTGATGACTATAGGGATATAATTAAACACTTTGAAGAAGTGTTAGTGGTAGCTCATTTGTTAGCAAGGGATGCAAATTCTTTCGTTAGGTGTTCGGTTCCATAGTCCATATTTTATTGAGGAAGTTTGATTTATGCAAGTATATTTATTTCAAAAAAAAAATTAATGTAAGAATTTAAGAAACCCTTTAAAATTTACAAAATCACAGGTTTTAGATTAAACACAATAATCTGCTTCAAACTTAAAAGAGTTATTAAAAAAAGTTCAAATTTACAAAATCGCATTTTGTAGTTCAATTTTGTGAGGCCTAGACTACTACAAAACTGTGAATCGATGAAGCATAAGTACTCTTGCAGCCCAGTTTGTTTTGATGACCACTTAATAAAAGCTCAAAAGTCAAAACCATATTATTCCAAGATTCAGTCCGAATTGTTTTTATTGCCACTTGAGCCCAAGCTACCTTGTGGGAAAAATTTGGAATGATTAGGTTTGGTATCTCTATATAGTATATGCTATCAGTATTAAAGGTTTCAACAGTTCTTTCTGGATCGGAAGACAGAGCACTTCCTTACTATAGTAATTAAACAAATTACTATAGAGTTCATGTACTATTAATTCATTACATTCTAAACTTCCCCTTACAATTCTTGATAGAACATGTGCAAACTCAAAATTCAGCTGGTGTTTTTTCGAATACTAACACGGAGATGAGGAAATGCAGTAGAATTATACAGGCTAAATGATTGCTTAACCTTTGATTTTAACAGAGTGCATTTTAAAGTTTACAATATACATAAATCAAACCCTGTTGTTTTTTTTACGAAATGCAGAGAATTATATTACTGGATCAAACCAACTCAAAATAAAACAGTGGGGCAAACCCCCGACTGTCGATACAACCAGGTTGAAAAACAAATAAATTCTTTCCTGATCATTTAACACGTTGAACTTAAAAGTTCTTGAAACTAAAAACGAATTCGAAGACCTCCTAGGCGATCCAAACTGCGCCAACATCCCTGAAAGCAACGGTATCACAATTGACCACATCACATAAGAACCATTGATACCCCAGTGTTCAGAAGCCTCAATTGCATAAACTGAGGTTAGAGGAACGACACTCCAGCTATCTACATGCCGGATACCAGCTATAGACATGCCGAACATGGGAACCTCAAAAGGATGAGCAACACCCTAGCTATCTACATACCGGATACCAGCTATAGACATGCCAAATGTTAAAACCCCCAAAATATGATGAACAATCTTTGGTTGTGAGTGGTGAGCTCTTGCAATAATCGTCACCGTCCCAGCTTCGATGCGGACTTTCCAGATCCCTGAAGACTTCCATTAATGAAAAACAGAGTTTATTACAGGAAGCAGAAGACACAAATCTTACTCATTAAGCTATCTAATGTTACATATTGCATTAATAGAAATGTTACTAGTCTATCTCTATTTATACTAGGAGCTATGAGTAACGGAATTTGTCAGACTACATAAGGCTTTGTTTGGATAAAAGGAATTTGTAGCTTGTGCTTAATAGTCGATAACATATTCTCTTTAGCCCACCTTTGAACTGTCATGGCTTTTGCTGTCTTTTTTGTTTCAGAATCTGCATTAGCCCCTCCACAAATTGAAGTCACCATTGGAAATGTAAGACCCAATTTGGAAGAACAAAACCAATGAGGTACCTTACCAAGACCTTTGGTAAAAAGATCAGCAAGATTTTCTTTAGATGAGACCTGAGCTGGGTACAGTAAGCAAACCAGAAGCAATTTTCTCCCTAATGAAATGAACATCCAGCTCAATATGCTTAGTTCGTGCATGATAAACTGGATTGGTTGTAAGATCTATAGCTGTTTTACTATCACAACACAATGGAATATTACTAACTGGAACAGTCAATTCAGTAAGAAGATTTTGTAACCATAACACTTCACAAGATGAATCTGCTAGTGCCCTGTACTCAGTTTCAGCTGAACTTCGAGAAGTAACAAATTGTTTCTTTACACGCCAAGAAATAGCCACAAAACCTAGTGTAAAACAATATCCTCCAACTGAACGTCTATCAGTAACATCTCCAGCCCAGTCACTATCACTATACCCTTTAAAATCAAGAGAATTTACAGCAGGGAAAAATAATCCATATGTTGAAGTATGTTTGTGATATCTAAGAACACATTTAACAACATCAAAAAGAGCAGTTCGTGGAGCATGTAAAAATTGGCTTAGAGATTGGACTGAATAAGATATATCAGGCCTAGTCGAAGTAAGATAAAGTAACTTTCCAACCAATGATCTATATAAAGATGAATCTGCAAGAAGCTTACCAGACTGATCACCATCAAAAAGTTTAATGTGAGGAGCAATAGGTATAGAAAGATGCTTGCAATCCAACATGTTTGCAGACTTTATCAAATTTGTAATAAACTTTTGTTGATTCAGAAAAATTCCCTTCTCATTTCTTTGAACTTCAAGTCCTAGATAGTACTTGATAGGACCCAGATCTTTAATGCTAAACTGAATGTCCAGTAACCTTTTCAAAGACTGAATAACAGACATATCATTACCAGCAATGAGTATGTCATCACCATAAACAACTACTGCTATAAAAATATAACCAGCAGTGTAAGTGAACAAAGAGTAATCAAGCAATGATTGCTTATAACCAGCTTGTAGCAAAGAAGTAGTAAGCTTAGCAAACCACTCTCTAGAGGCCTGTTTCAGACCATAGATTGACTTGTTTAATCGACAAACCAGATGTGACTGAGATGGTCCAAATTTATATCCTAAAGGTGGTTGCATATAAACTTCTTTAGTCAAATCTCCATGTAAGAAGGTATTATTTACTGTTAATTGTTCAACAAACCAACCTTTGGCAGCTGCAACTGTCAACAAGGTACGAACAGTAACCATCTTAACAACAGAAGCATATGTGTGATGATAATCAATACCTGCAGATTGAGTATATCGTTTTGCAACTAAACGTGCCTTAAGTCTTTCTACTTCACCATTAACCTGGTATTTTACCTTAAAAACCCATTTACAATCAATTGTACATTTTCCTGGAGGTAAAGGAACAAGAGACCATGTATTATTTTCCTCTAAAGCATCAAGTTCCTTTTGCATAGCTTGGACCGACTGTGGATTTTGGACAGCTTGATGGTAAAATGTAGGTTCAAAAACAGCATTGGAAAAAGCCACAATGGATTGATCAGTGGGATCATAAGAGTATTTACTCATATGTAGTGTAAAAGAATCAAGAGAACCAACAGCATTACTATGAGAAACTGTTTGTTTGTTGACAGTATGATAATCAGACCACCAGACAGGTCGAGCCTTTGATCGAGTGGACTGTCTTGGTACTATAGACGATGAAGTCTGAGGAATAACAGTTGTAGAAGAACCAGGTTCTTCAGTGATATTTGTGACATTATGATCAGTGATATTTGTGACATTATAATTTTCCTCAGTTTCAAAATTTTCTTCAGTACTTGCAATTCTATGATCAGGATTGTGAATAGTAGAAGAATCATGAAATGCAGGAATATGTATGGAATCAGGAGAAGAAACACTGTTATTAGCTAGCCAATCAAGGAAAGTGTATGAATTTCCAGAAGTAGTGTGTGTGCTTTGAGAGGGGTATGAATTTCCAAAAGATTTAAGATGATAAGGAAAGATATGTTCATGAAATTTAACATGCCGACTCAAAAAGATGGAATAATTGTCTAGTCTAAACAATTTGTAGCCCTTTTGTGAATAAGGATACCCAAGGAAAACACATTGGATTGCTCTTGGTGCTAACTTGTCATTGGAATGAGTAGAAGAATAACATAAGCAACCAAAAATCTTGAGGTTGTGATAATCTTGTACTTTGTTGTAAAGTATCTCAAATGGACTTTTAAAACGAAGTATAGGTGTAGGCAAAATGTTGATAAGGTCAGTGGCTGTAAGGAGACATTCTCCCCAAAATTTATGAGGTAAACCAGCTTGAAAATGCAATGCTCGAGTAATTTCCATTAAATGCATGTGTTTACGCTCAACTCGAGCATTTTATTGTGGAGTATGTGTACAAGATCTTTAGTGTTGAATACCAAGATTAGTGAGTAAAGCTTGGAAAGAAGAACTTAAAAACTCACTGCCATTATCAGTCCTAATGGTCTTGATAGTAGTATGAAAATGATTTTTAACATACAAAACAAAAGCTTGAAATTTTGACAGAACGTGAGTTTTATTTGGCAAAAGAAATGTCCAAATGGCACGACTGTAATCATCAATTATGGTTAGAAAATACTTGCAACCTTGTGTAGTAGCAACATGATAAGGTCCCCATACATCCATATGGACAAGACCAAAAAGAACTAAATCATGAGAATCACTATGCTTTGGAAAAGAAAGCATTGACTGTTTAGAAACAGGACATATAGGACAATCTGAATTACAATTGTTCAAAGCTTCAATACAAGAAATATGACTAAGTATAGAATTAGGATCATGTCCTAATCTAAGATGCCAAAGTTTAGAATTAACATACTGAGAATTCACAGCACAGACAGAAGAATGACAATGACTACTTTGAGATAAAGAGCAATCAGTCTGAGATGAAACTTGATCAAAGTAGTATAACCCTCCTCTCTCAGCACCAGTGCCCAGAATCACATGGTTCTGGTCCTGAAAAAAGCATTGAGAAGAAGTGAAAAGCACACGACAGGAATTATCTTGATTCAGTTTACTCACAGAGATAAGATTGCAATTAAAGACTGGAACTAACAAAACATTGTGCAGAGTGATTTTAGAAGTTAAGACCACTGAACCAGTTTGATGAACAAGAATAGTATGCTGATTTGGTAAAGCTATGTGGAAAGGTTGAGTTATATTTGCAATATTATGCATAAGAGAAATATTGCTGCACATATGATTAGAGGCACCAGTATCTACTATCCATAAGGAATTAATTTTAGCAGGAGTATAAGATAGCATAGAGTATGCCAAACCTGCCATATGACCAATGTGATCCTCAGGAGTATTACTAGCATTAGCACCCTTATTTTGCATCATCATAGTCATTAGCTGTGACATTTGATGTTGAAGTTGCTCCATAGAATTATAAACATAAGCATTAGAGTGAGAACTAACAGATGCACTAGAAGGAACATTGAATCCAGAAGCATTAACAGGAACAGAAAAACCAGAAGCATTGTTGCCAGAAGTAGGACTCGAACCATGTAAACCAGAATTACTGCTAATACCAGCAGTTCCAGAAACACCAGTGACTTGCATTGCTTGTGGATAATTTCTAAAACCTTGATTGACATTAGGCTTTTCTCTTCCTCTTCCTCTTGGTGGATAACCAATTAGTTTGAAGCAACTTTCCTTTAATTGTCCTTCTTTATGACAGTAGGTACATTTCAAAAGCTTCCTAGAATCACTTGAAGATGAGGTATTATTTGACTTGTTAGATCCTGTAACAGATGCCAGAAAAGATGGTGGCAAATTGTGCCCTTGTCTCTGTCTTTCTTCTTGCTTGATGAGAGAGAAGGCTTGTGCTAGAGTAGGCAAAGGACTCGTCATTAGAATCTGGCCTCTAGCAGTAGAATAGCTGTCATGTAAGCCCATTAGAAATTGCAGTAACCTCTTTCGTTATTCCCTGTCATCTTGTAGCTTATGTGATTCACAAACACAACCAGGTACAGTGATAGAGTGTATTTTAAATATACTTTATAGGATTTTATTCCCGCATTTACGGTGCTTTTGCGAATAATCGTGAGTATTTAATGAGTTTTTAATGAGTTTGTTGCAGGAAATAATAATTGCCAAGTCGGAAGGAATCGAGCATTATTTAATGATTTTATGTGATTTTTAGCTCAAAAGATTTATTTTGGGAAATTACGAGGAGAAATGGTGGAATTATGGTTCGTTGCTAAGGAATTTTGGAGCGAAGCAGTTTGTGGAACAGGAGGCAAGAGGCGCAACAGCGCCATTCTAAGGGTAACAGCGCCATTTTAAGGGCTATAGCGCTCCAAGAGGCGCAGCAGCGCTCCAGATCAGATTGGACAAGGCGCTACAGCGCTTGACACGGCGCTACAGCGCTCGACGGACAGAATGGAGGAGGCGCTATAGCGCTGTACATCGCGCAGCAGCGCCTGTGCGCAACTGGTTTGTGCGGAACTTCAAGGAAAAATCAGAATTTTATCTCCTTTTTCCTACTTGTAATATAATTCTAATTACTTCCAGCTGGGCCTATTTATTTAAGGCAATTACTTAGACTTGTAACAATATATAAACTCATCTAGGTTATTATTTTAGAAAAAAAGGGGGAAAACAATATTCTATATATACAACTTTGTACGCAGCTTTTAGGGATTTTTCTGGAGAACTATTATTTTCTTTGAAGATTGAAGATTAAAGGTTTTTTCTATATTCTTA
Organism: Saposhnikovia divaricata; assembly: GCA_036435485.1. Taxonomy (NCBI): domain Eukaryota; kingdom Viridiplantae; phylum Streptophyta; class Magnoliopsida; order Apiales; family Apiaceae; genus Saposhnikovia; species Saposhnikovia divaricata. Next base: position 64,515,576 of record CM071594.1, read on the forward strand.
TAATTATGAGTTCTTCTATTAATTCGTGTGTTTTGTTTTCTTCCTTAATTATGTGTAACTAAATCTCTAATCTGAGGATTGGGTAGTATTCCTTGGTATTCATGTGTGTTTAATTATCCGTGATTTTCTTGCTTTGCTGATCTGTTATTGAGGGATTAACATAATTAGGGGCGTCATGAATCTTTGATTGGATTTTAGGGATTGTAATTACTTGGAAGAGGAGTTGCAATTTTAGTACACGATTTAACAGACATAATTCAAGTATTTGATTGGAAGATTAATATACGAATTGTGAAACTTATAATTCTTGGTGCTTATTAGTTTATGATTGTACTTTGATTGTATCACGGAAGTGACAATTAAGGTGTAGTTGTAGACACTATATTGTATCTTGGAAGAGAACATTATAACCTTAGAAGAATTATTTTCAGCAGAGTAAGAACGTAGATGTCACAGAGATATTGAATATGCATTGAAAACAAGTGAAAAACCCCAGTTCTTGGATTGTTTTCCTCATATATTTTATTCTCGATTGATAATTAGTTTAATTTAGTCTATAAACAAACCAAATATTCTTCTACACTTCTAAATTGTGAGAGATAAGATACTTGAACTTGATTTTACATATTAGTCCTTCCCTGCGAACGAACAACAAAAAATACTGCTAACAAATTGGCGCCGCTGCCGGGGAAGGCAGTATATTTGAGTTTAGGTTAATTGTTTCTTATTGTTTAGATTTTAATTGGTTCCACAAGTTGTTTTGTTGGTGATTTTCAGGTGTATGCGACGTTCATCTTGCGCTAGAAAATTGGAATTTGACCCTGAAATCGAGCGTACTTTGAGAAAAATAAGAAAAGAGAAAGCTAAGATGGGAGAGCCGGAACCTGAAGTTGTTGTTAATGTTGATGAGACTTCTATTTGGGACCATGAGACACCGAATCCTGCTAATTGCATGTACAAAACTCCAGAGATTGGTGCAGCCCAGTTCAACATTAATCCAAGCTTAATTCAGATGATCAGCAATCAAGCTTTTGAAGGAGACATTGAACTAGAGGACCCACACAGACATCTAGAGCGTTTCGTGCAGATGTGTGGCTCATTCAGAATCAATGGTGTTACGAGTGATAAGATTCGTCTCCATATGTTTCCCTACTCTATTTAGGGAAGAGCTTTGGAATGGTTTCAACAACTTCCAAACACTGCGGTTGCTACATGGGAGAGTCTTTCTACTGCATTCTTGTCCAAATATTATCCTTCTGACAAGACGCAACAATTGAGGACTATGATTATGAGTTTTAAAGCACAACCGGGTGAAGGTCTATATCAGGTGTAAGAACCCTAATTTTTGTAATATTTTCTTTTATTTAATATCATGTGACATTGTCAATTTGGAACCTTTCTAGTCATCCTTGTTGTTTAATGGAATTGATTGTCTGAGAAACTATGTTGTTACATTCACTATGTACGATAAATGGAAGGTTGTTGAAATCAAGAGTCTTACTGTTAGTAAGAATTATAAAACTTGGGATTTGAGAATTATTGGAGTATTAAAAGATTTATTAGGAATTATGACGAGGAATTATGGATATTCGAGGAATTTACACAATTAAGTACTTAAGGAATTACTAGGGAAATCTCTACGCGACAAAATATTATTACGAGAGATTAATTAAGATACGATACGAATTAAAGATTAAGTGACAAGCATTGGTGGAAGAATAATGATACAAGGAGTAGTATTGCATGCAAGTCCCATGCAACTAAGTAGTTAGGAAAAGCAAACTAGTAGTACCAAATGGACAAGAGGAATAGTAACTAGTTGCACCACTTTCCAAGGAGACAAGAGGACATGTTGGCCATACCTAGACTTGTACCATGTATCACATATACACACACTAATACATATATCACCTAACACCTTTTTACTTTAACCAACCAACACAAAATCAAAACACAAAAAGCTCTTCCCCCCCTAGCACAAAAGCTCTCGGCCAAGCAAGAACAAGGAAGAAAATTTTTTTCTTTCTCCCATTTCTCTTCATTCATAATCCAAGGCAAAATTCCTAGGCACTCTACATCATCTAAGAAAGGTATACTAAGAATTCCAAGCCCTTTCATCCACTAATTTTCAAGATATTAATTGTTAAAGTTATTTTGAATAGTAACATTGTTAAGTTTTCTTTTAGATCTTGGATTATAAGGAGTGTAGAAGCTCATTCAAGGTGTTCTTGAGATTTGTAAGGCTTACCCAAGGCTCCTAGATACTCAAGAAAGTATAAAAACCCTAACCCCTCTTGGCCATGTAGTGTTTATGAAGTTTAATGATAGATCCATGTGTATTTGTGTTAATCTTGGATGTATAAGTGATGGATGATATAGATCTTGAGTTTAGGTGTTGTGGTTGTGATTTTGATGCTTGTGGTTAGTGTATGTATCTCCATGAATGTTATAAAGTATGAACTTGGTGAATTAGATGTTGGTTGTGGTGTGGATGTAAGAATCTTGGTTGATTTAGTGAAACAAGCTTGCTGAGTTTTTCCCAGGAACTTGACCTGTCTTGTAAGAGGGTTTTGAACCCCCAAATCTTGTCCCCTGAGGTCCTAATATATATTGTTGGAAAGGTATTTGTATGTAGTTTCCAAAAATATAAGGTTCATGACTAGGTGATGTATAGATTTTTAGTTATGGCCGGAGAAGTGGAATGTGTTTTTGGATTCCGGACTGCACTAAATGGTCCCCTTGTGAACCTTGTTTAAACCCCTAAAAATTTATGTGGGATCATGGAAACATTAGAGAAGCTAGATAATGCAGTGGTGAAGGCTACCCAAAAAGAATTGGATTAAAATGTGAATTTTTCAATTTTATAAAAATGCTAGAGTAAAATTCGCGCAAGGAAAAAAGTCGTTAAGTGGAGTATAATTTAAGGGGTAATGTATATGGTTCGGATATGGTAACCAAATTAAGTCGAATAAGTGACGAGCGTAATCGAGTGATGACATGAACCTATAGTGGGGCTAGAGTGTCATAAGACGAAGTCGTTAAGTTAATTTTGTACCCCCTAAAACCCCGCAATTAAAGAGGTATTGTTAAGGTACTAACGAACGGTTATTGCTTATGTGTAGATCGTTCCACTCCGCACGTTCGACCACCCCAACCACACCAAGGCAAGTTTACTTTTCAAAACTTACATATACAAGGACTTTCACTGTTGTGTTTGTAGTTTTCAATCATATCAAATGTTATGTTTATCGAAGTATTGATGAAATTGAGATGTATAAGTACATAAATGTTTGCACCCCTTGAACTTAGATTGAAATGTTTTCTTCGGACAACGACTCTAGCAATAGAGGTCGTAGCGGTCCGTATATACTATTGACCGGGGAGCGGTATATTATTATATCGTAACTAGATTGTGAAAACCCGAAGAGTCATTCGGGGAGTATCGTATACTCAAGTAATTATTTTTATATCTTCGTAAATACTCAAAATACCTATCTTGGATTAAAAGCTTATTTTATTAAATAATTATGAATATTAAATCTTAAAATGTCATTTATTAATTATTGTTCTTTATTTTAAAGATAAAGCTAATCCAAGATACCTTTAATACTTTCAAACTCGAACTCTTTCGAACTCAAAACATTTTCGAAAACCCCCGGTCAGGTTCTGCTTCTTGTATGATTTCAAGAATAATCGGTCAACTGATGTCGGACCTCAACTACTCAGTTTTCAATCAAAAATCAAGTTTTTAAAAGAAAAAGAAAAGGGACTCTGGCAGGTGTGGGAATCGTTGACGAACGATTCCCGGGATGTGTAAGCGGCCGTGAGCCAGGCGGTCCATCAATTATTATTCCGGCCCAGGTGTTGCCGAAGGATGATTACGGATGTAGTTTTCATCGAGGGTGATTACGGATGTAGTTTTCACCCGGGGATAGTTACGGATGTTGTTTCTATCCTTCTACCGGTAGAGAAGACCCGCGGATTATTGGACTTGGATGTGACGACTGATCATCGTCAATCCCTGTCAGGTTTTATGTTTTCTTTAAGTCCCATTCCTCCATTTTGGAAAATGCTCTGACACTGCTTCTTAGTCTTATGTGCCAAGTTGCTGATAGTGTTCTATTTTGATGAGAAAGATGTTGACTCTATGCAGTATCTAGAACTGCAAGTTTATTTTGAAAACAAGAGCACGTATTATTGCACCTTCGGAATTTATCAACAAAGACAAGTGATTCTATAACTGATTGATACAAACGAGTTTAATAACTGCTAATCATATGAAATGTTATATTGCTTACCTTATACATATATTTCTTGCTGAGCCATAGTTGCTCACTCTTGCTTGTTTTCAAATTTACAAACACAACAGCTAAGCGAAATGGCAAGACCCAGACAGACTGCCCGAAAGCAGGTGACTAGACCCGAGGCAGCAGTTGAGATTCCACCGGTAGGCCCCATTAGCCGGATTGGTTGGTAACTTTTGTTAGTTCGTTTTATTTATAAGTATGACCTCTGCAAAGCAGTTTATCGTAACAAAATTTCAAGCCGCCAACTTCGCTTCTTATTGAAGTGTTGCTGGTACCATAAATACTATTTAATTCGGTCTGTAATAACTCTGAAACTTTTATTTCCGCTTAATCAATTGTGTGACGTTTCCGAGACTCTAACCTGTGTTTATGTGTGTGCGGTGTGAGTTTATTGTGGGGTCGATGGTTGTTTTATATATTATTTGCAAGAACAGGTATGTTATTAATGGAAAATGGACCGTGAGCGCCTAGATCTCCGACCCCGGATCTGGGGGCGTCACAGAAATGGTATCAGAGCGAGGTTACAGTTCTCAGAAACGATAGTAATTTAAGAAAGCAACCCTAATAATAACAATAATAATAACCCTAATAACAACCTTAATAATACTTAGAACTCTCATCGAGTTTGCAGTCGGGTTATCGGATATAGCCCTGACTTTAAGGCCCGTGAGGGAACTACTCCTTAAACCTTTCTTTATGGTTAGTGACCCACCTTATTTCCCTTGTGTAGATGGAGGAGATACCAGACCCTGAGGCTTTTGAGAGAGAGCATGATGAGGCACTGATGCGAGATACCGAGAATCCTGAGGAGGATATGGGTGCTGACTCTGAGCTTGGCCCCTGGATTACGCTGATAGGAGATACTGATGATGAGGATCCCATTGAGGAGCCCTTTGAGCCTGAGCTAGAGCCTGTTACCCCATCTCCTGTAGCTACTGATGAGGAGAGTGTGAGATCCGGTGAGGGCCGTGTTGTGTCACCCCCACCTTCTCCGCAGTCATCGAGCCCTGTTTCATCGGACGGTGACTCCGAGGATGATACTTCTGGCGAGGAGGAGCTTGACCCTACCCCTGCTACTGCCCCTGCTCCTGCTACTGCTACTGCACCTGCTCCTGTTCCTGTCATACCACCCCCGCCGATGGACCTACCCCCAGTGTCGGGTACTGAGCACGCCAACGTGGTGCAGTTCCTGACCCGAGACTTGCTTTCTGCAGAGGCCAGACTTAACGAGGCGAGGCGGGCACTAGTGGAGGAGCGCTTGAGGATCCAGGCTGAGATGAGGACTGCAGTTGCTAGGAGGACTAGGGCTCGACTCCACAGGATTGAGAGGAGGAGTCGCGAGAGGATTCTTGGTTTAGGGATCCGCGGGGGCGGAGTGATCCAGGCTAGGGATGCTAGGCATGTTGTGCGTCGTGCATTTTCCCGAGTGAGGACCTTGCTCCGTCGCGGTGCGGCCCCATGATGTGTTACGGATAGCTCAGTCCCCTAGGTTCAGATGACATTAGTGTGTCGATTTTGCGGGATAGTTGACTTGTGCAGTGGTATCCTTTCTGACCAGTGGATGAGTAGACTGACCTACAGATATGTAGATGTGACTTCGGGTAGTATGTACGGATGTAGCCCTACTTTTGTGTAGCCCTGACTATTCAGATGATGTACTTGTTATTGTTCCACTTTTGCTAGACTTTGACATCGGAACTATGTATTTGGCTCTAACATCCAAACTTCGTGATAACCCTTGTACCGTACTTATTTAGTTTCAGTTTCCTTGATATTGTCTCAACTGCATTACTTTCCGATGCCATGCTTTACTGTTTTGATATACAACTGTGAATATATACAATTGCTACAAGTCACAAATGCACCCATGCTTTTTCAAATTTACGATATGCGATTTCAAATTGTTCTCTACAATTACCAAAATGTTCCTACAAATTTTTAAAATAAATTTTTCAAAAAAAAAAATTTGAGGTTTGAAATCTTGAAAACTCTTGCAAATGTTTTCGCATCCCATAGAGATTTTCCCAAAAATGTTTTGACGTTTTATCTCCAGCATCAGGTTATTAAAACTTTTGCAACTTCCACCCTTATGAGGAGGAACGATACGTTCCTGACCCGTGTAAACGCTGTCAGGTAATTAGAAAACCCTAACCCATTTCTTGTTTCATTATCAGAATCATGCCACCCAGAAGAATGAACACTCGAGCTCACCCGGTCAGTTCTGAAGGCCAGGGTAGCCACCATGGGACCGGAGGCCACCAGAACCATGAAGGGGAGAATGTGAACCTGAGTGAGGATGAGGGCAACGATCATAACTTGTTTGATGACTCTGAGTATGACGAAGAAGAAGCTGGTGATGACACCCGAGAGGTGGAACATCCAAGGGGAGGCCCTATGGAACAATTCATGGAACTACTTAGGCAGAACTTGGACCGTCCCCCGGTTCAGCAACCACCCAACAATGCTAATGCAAATGCTTTCCGGAACTTCAAATCCCTGAAACCCCCAGAATTTAAAGGAACTGCAGATCCGGTTGAGGCCAGAGTCTCGCTGAAGGAAATGGAAAAATCTTTCGAGATACTAGGTGTCGCTGAGGAGCAGAAGACTGTTTTCGCCACTTACCTTCTGAAGGGTGAGGCAAACTATTGGTGGGAAGCTAAGAAGAATTTGGAAGGAAGAGGTGTGGTGACCTGGGAGAGGTTTAGCGAGCTGTTCTTGGAGAAGTACTTCCCTAGGTTCATGGAGACACAAATGGAGCTGAAGTTTTTGGAACTAAAGCAAGGTAACATGACGGTGGCCGAGTATGAGGCCAAATTTACTGAGCTGTCAAGGTTTGTGCCGGAATATGTGAACTCTGAGGCAAAGAGGGCCCGAAGGTTTCAATTGGGGCTAAAGCAATGGATTCAGAATCGTGTGGCGGTGCTTGAGCTGACAGACTATGCCACCCTGGTACAGAAAGCATCAATTGTTGAGGCTGGGAGTGAACAGATGCAGAAGGAGAGGGAAGGAAAGAAGAGGAAGTTTGATAGTCGAAAGGGAAACTCTGCGGGTGGGAGATTTTCGAGCAAATTTAAACGAGGAACGATGTCCCAACCCAGCGGAAACTTTGGAACCAAGAGAGCTGAAAGTTGGAGTGTGGGCCAGAGCGGCCGACCACAGGGATCGTCTTACTCTACCCCATCCCGAGCCCTACCCCCAGAATGCAATAAATGTGGAAGGAAACATGCGGGCGTGTGTAACCTACAGGATGTGAAGTGCTTCAAGTGTGGGCTGACAGGACATTATGCTAATGCCTTTCGAGGAACTAGTAACAACACCAGTGCCGGAGGTAATTGCTTCAAGTGTGGGAAACCAGGGCACCGAATGAGGGAATGTATGTCCTCTGGGCCAGCAGCATCGAGAGTGAGTGGAACTGCTTCTAACAATGCCCCTACTGCAAGAACTTTTAACATGACGGTGTAGGATGCCGTGAGGAACACGGATGTGATTGCAGGTACCCTACTACTCAACTCCGTTAAGGCAAATGTTTTATTTGATTCGGGAGCTACCAAGTCTTTCATATCTCTAGATTTTGTATGTTAGTTAGGCCTTAAGACTGAACCATTGAAGGACAGACTGCAAGTAGAGATAGCTAATCATGAAATTATCCCTGTTAGCCAAGTATGTCCAGGTTGTGACCTAGAAATAGAAGGGCGACACTTTCGGGTAGATTTAATACCTTTTAAACTAGGAGAGTTTGACGTAATAGTAGGTATGGATTGGTTAACAACCCACGGAGCCCAGATTGATTGTGTAAAGAAGAAAGTAAGTTTGAGACTGCCAGGGGACGAGGAAGTAGTGTTTAGTGGAAAACGGCAAAACCAAAAGTTCCTGACTATGATTCAAGCTAAGAAGCTGTTACGTAAAGGATGCGAAGCCTATTTAGCCTATGTGAAGGATACCAAGAAGGAGGCACCAAACCTACAGGAAATCCCTGTCGTTAATGAGTTCGCGGACGTATTTTCGGATGATCTTCCAGGACTACCACCTGATAGAGACATCGAGTTCGCTATAGACTTAGTTCCGGGTACGGTCCAAATTTCGAAAGCCCCGTATCGGCTAGCCCCAGTGGAGATGAAAGAGCTGGCCACTCAGTTACAAGAGTTGCTGGATTAAGGGATGATAAGACCTAGTGTGTCACCGTGGGGAGCCCCGGTGTTATTCGTGAAAAAGAAGGATGGTAGTATGAGATTATGTATAGACTACAAGGAGTTGAACAAGGTGACTATAAAGAATAAACATCCCCTGCCCAGGATAGATGACCTGTTTTATCAATTAAAGGACGCGGTTTATTTTTCTAAAATTGATTTGAGGACCGGGTATCACCAGTTAAAGATTAAACCAGAAGATATACCAAAGACGGCATTTCGCACCCGGTACGGACACTATGAGTTCCTAGTGATGTCATTTGGGCTAACGAATGCCCCTGCAGCTTTCATGGATTTAATGAATCGAGTCTTCAAGAAGTACTTGGACAAGTGTGTTATAGTCTTCATCGATGACATCTTGATTTATTCCAAGACGAAGGAGGAACATGCAGAGCACTTGAGGATTGTATTGGGAGCATTGAGAGAAGAAAAGTTGTACGCTAAGTTCTCGAAGTGTGAATTTTGGTTGAAGGAAGTTCAGTTTTTGGGGCATGTGATTAGCGAACAAGGCATTCTAGTGGACCCAGCCAAAATAGAGGCTATATCAAATTGGGAGAGACCAACCACTCCGACAGAAGTGAGAAGTTTTATAGGATTGGCTGGTTACTATAGGAGGTTTGTCCAAGACTTTGCCAAGATAGCAGCCCCTTTGACCCGACTAACTCGCAAGACCGAGAAGTTTGTGTGGACTGGAAAATGCGAAGAGAGCTTCCAAGAGTTGAAGAAGAGGTTGGTGACAGCACCAGTTGTAAGAACCCTAATTTTTGGTAATATTTCCTTTTATTTAATATCTTGTGACATTGTCATTATGGAACCTTTCTAGTCATCCATGTTGATTAATAGAATTGATTGTCTGAGAAACTGCGTTGTTGCATTTATCATGTAAGATATAAAGGGAGATTGTGAAGGCAGGAGTCTTATTGTTAGTAATATTTATAAAATTTGGGATTTGAGAATGGTTAGAGTATTAAAGGATTTATTAAGAATTGTGACGAGGAATTATGGACATTCGAGGAATTTACACAATAAGTACCTAAGGAATTATAGGGTAAATCTCTACGCGACAAAATATTATTACGAGAGATTAATTAAGATACGATACGAATTAAAGATTAAATAATAAGCATTGGTGGAAGAATAATAATACAAGGAGTAGTATTGCATGCAAGCCCATGCAACCAAGTGGTTAGTAACCAAGTAAACTAGTTAGCCATTGGTAGATGAATAGTATCTAGTTGGTTGCTTTTTCAAAAAGGGGAACACATAGTACATGAGCCCATGCTTGCTAGTACACTACCTATGCTTACATGTGATATGTATCACCCAACCTATTACCATCAATTATTTACCCAACACAAACACAAACACAAAACACAAAAACACAAACCCCCCCCCCCTTGTAATTGCTCTCGGCCAAAGCTTCAAGTGGAGAAGAAAATTTCTTCTCCTCCCCTCTTCCATCACTCATAAATCTCACCATAATTCCTAGGTCATCTACATCATCTAGACAAGGTATGCTAGCAATTTCACTCCATTTTATCCACCCAATTTCAAGTTACAAATTGTTCAAGCTTGGATGAATAGTAACCAAGTTTGTTTTTCCTTTAGATCTTGCATTGTAAGTGTTGTAGGAGACCATCCAAGGTGTTTTTGAGTTGTGTAAAGATTATCCAAGGCCTCTAGGTGCTCAAGAAGATATAAAAATCTCAAACCCCCTTGGTTATGTATTGTTTATAAAGTATGGTAGTAGATCCATGTGTTTAAGAACTAATCTAGGTTGTATATGTATTGGATAGCATGGATCTTGAGTTTTGATGTTGAGATTGTGACTTTTATGACTATGGTTAATATATATATCTCCATGAGTGTTATGAACCATGATCTAAGTGTATTAAGTGTTGATTATGTTATGGAAGTATGAAAAATGGTTGATCTAAGTAGTTTGAGCTTGCTGAGTTTTGTCCAGGAACTTTGACCTGTATTGTAGCACGATTTTGAACCCCCAAATGATGTCCCTTGATGTCCTACCATATATTGTTAGAAATATAATTGAATGTAGTTTCTGGAAATGTAAGGTTCATGGCTAGGTGATGTGTAGATTTTTAGTTATGTCCGGAGGAGTGAATTGTGTTTCTGGACTATGGACTGCACTAAGTGACCCCCTTGTGAACCTTGTTTAAACACCCTAAAATATATGTGGGATCATGGAAAACTTTGAGAATGTAGGGAATGCAGTGGTGAAGACCACCCAAAAGGAATTGGATTAAAATATGAATTTTTGGATTTTATAAAAATGCTAGAGTAAAATTCGCGCAATGGAAAAAGTCGATTAGTGGAACATGATTCTAGGGTTAGTGGTTATGATTCGAACGTGGTAACTAAATTAAGTCGAGTAAGTGACGAGCGTAATCGAGTGATGACATGGACCTATAGTGGGGCTAGGGAGTCATAAGACGAAGTCGTTAAGTTAATTTCGTACCCCCCCTAAACCCCGTAATTAAAGAGATATTGTTAAGGTACTAACGAACGATTATTGCTTATGTATAGATCGTTCGAATCCGCACGCTCGACCACCCCAACCAAACCAAGGCAAGTTTACTTTTCAAAACTTATCCATATACAAGGACTTTTGCTGTTGTGTTTGTAGTTTTCAAATTATATCAAATGCTATGTTTATCGAAGTATTGATGCAATTGAGATTGAACAAGTAAATGTATGCTTTTACCCCTTGAACTTAGATTGAACTGTTTTCTTCGGACAACGACTCTAGCAATAGAGGTCGTAGCGGTCCGTATATACTATTGACCGGGGAGCGGAATATTAATATATCGTATCTAGATTGCGGAAACCCAAAGGGTCATTCGGGTGGTATCGTATACTCAAATAACTATTGTTATATCTTCGTAAATACCCGAAACCCTATCTTGGATTAAAAGTTTATTTTATCGAATAATTATTTTATTAATTATTAATATTAAATCTTAAAATACTATTTATTAATCATTGTTCATTATTTAAAGACAAAGTCAATCCAAGATACATTTAATATTTTCAAATTCGAACTCTTTCGAACTCAAAACATTTTCGAAAACCCCCGGTAAGATTCTGCTTCTTGTATGATTTCAAGAATCATCGGTTGACTGATGTCGAACCTCAATTACTCTGTTTTCAATCAAAATCAAGTTTTAAAAGAAAAGAAAAAGGGACTCTGGCAGGTGTGGGAACCGTTGACGAACGATTCCCGGGATGTGTAAGCGGCCGTGAGCCAGGCGGTCCATCACTTATTATTCCGGCCCAGGTGTTGCCGAAGGATGATTACGGATGTAGTTTTCATCGAGGGTGATTACGGATGTAGTTTTCACCCGAGGGATAGTTACGGATGTAGTTTCTATCCTTCTACCGGTAGAGAAGACCCGCGGATTATTGGACTTGGATGTGGCGACTGATCATCGTCAATCCTTGTCAGGTTTTGTGTTTTCTTTAAGTCCCATTCCTCCATTTTGGAAAAATGCTTTGACACTGCTTCTTAGGCTTTTGTGCAAAGTTGCTGATAGTGTTCTACTTTGATGAGAAAGATGTTGATTCAATGCAGTATCTAGAACTGCAAGTTTATTTTGAAAACAAGGGCACATATTGTTGCACCTTCGAGATTTATCAACTATGATAAGTGATTTTATATCTGATTGATACAAACAAGTATATCAACTGCCAATCATATGAAATGTTATATTGCTTACCTTATATATATACTTCTTGCTGAGCTATAGTTGCTCATTCTTGCTTGTTTTCAAATTTTACAAACACAACAGCTAAGCGAAATGGCAAGACCCAGGCAGACTGTTCGAAAGCAGGTGACTAGACCCGAGCCACCACTTGAGATTCCACCAGTAGGCCCCATTAGCCGGATTGGTTGGCAGCTTTTGTTAGTTCGTTTTATTTATCAGTATGACCTGTGCAAGGCAATGTATCGTAACAAACTTTCAAGCCGCCTACTTCGCTTCATATCGAAGTGTTGCTGGTAGCATAAATACTACTTAATTCGGTCTGTAATAACTCTGATAACTTTATTACTGTTTAATCAATGTGTGACGTTTCTGAGGCTCTAACCTCTGTGTGTGAGTGTGGTGTGAGTTTATTGTGGGGTCGATGGCTGTGTTATATATATTATGTGCAAGAACAGGTATGTTACTAATGGAAAATGGACCGTGAGCGCCTAGATCTCCGACCCCGGATCTGGGGGCGTCACAGAAATGGTATCAGAGCGAGGTTACAGTTCTCAAAAACGGTAGTAATTTAAGAAAGCAACCCTAATAATAATAAAAATAACGATAACCTCAATAACAACTTTAATAATAATTAGAACTCTCATCGAGTTTGTAGTCGGGTTATCGGATATAGCCCTGACTTTAAGGCCCGTGAGGGAACTACTCCTAAACCTTTCTTTTATGGTTAGTGACCTACCTTATTTCCCTTGTGTAGATGGAGGAGATACCAGACCCTGAGGCTTTCGAGAGAGAGCATGATGAGGCACTGATGCGAGAGACCGAGGATCCTGAGGAGGATATGGGTGCCGACTCCGAGCTTGGCCCCTGGATTACACTGATAGAGAGTACTGATGATGAGGATCCCGTTGAGGAGCCCTTTGAGCCTGAGCCTGAGCCAGAGCCTGTTACCCCATCTCCTGTAGCTACTGATGAGGAGAGTGTGAGATCCGGCGAGGGTCGTGTTGTGTCACCCCCACCTTCTCCACAGACATCTAGCCCTGTTTCATCGGACGGTGACTCTGACATCCGGCAAGCTTGACCCTACCCCTGCTACTGCTCCTGCTCCTGCTGCTGCACCTACTCCTGTTCCTGTCATACCACCTCCACCGATGGACCTACCCCCAGTGTCGGGTACTGAGCATGCTTACGTGGTACAGTTCCTGTACCCGAGACTTACTATCTGCATAGGCCCGACTTAACGAGGCGAGGCGGGCACTAGTGGAGGAGCGCGAGGCGCGCTTGAGGATCCAGGCTGAGATGAGGACCGCTGTTGCTAGGAGGACTAGGGCTCGACTCCATAGGATTGAGAGGAGGAGTCGCGATAGGATTCATGGATTAGGGATCCGCGGGGGCGGAGTGATCCAGGCTAGGGATGCTAGGCGTGTTGTGCGTCGTGCATTTGCCCGAGTGAGGACCTTGCTCCGTCGCGGTGCGGCCCCGTGATGTGTTACTGATAGCTCAGTCCCCTAGGTTCAGATGACATTAGTGTGTCGATTTTGCGGGATAGTTGACTGAAGGAATTTATGACCGTAGCGGAAGCGTAAATCACATTTACTTGCATAAAAACCTAATTAATCATGTATATAGATTTAAAAATTGTATGAACACAAGAAAAATACCTTGATAGCTTTCCTGGGATTGTTATGAATGTGTCTTTGATTTCCAGCAATCACCCCTCAAGTGTGGAATGCTCTAATGGTATCCACCAAGATCAAATATCATATAGTAGATGAAGAACAATTGAGAAAATTAATTAAATGGTTTGGAATGATTTTGATGAACTTCAAAAGCTCTCCATGATCTTCTCAACCCCCTGGGATGTTTTGTGTTGTGTGTTTGTGATGTCCTCCAACTCTTGGAAATGTTTGATATTTAAAGAAATAAAGTCTTTACTTTATCTAATTAAATAATCATTTAATAATTAAAACCCTTTTAATTATTAATCCCATTCTGAAAATAATTCTCTCATAAAATTTAATTTCTCAAACTAAATTTTTGTAATTAATAATTATTAAGAACTTTTCTTAATTTATTTATAATCTATTAAATCTCATTTAATAAATTATAAATAATTGCTAATTAATTATTTATTCAATAAATAAATAATTCATAGCCATTATTAATTATTCTCATCATCAATAAATATTTAACCTTTTTATGGTGTGACCCTTTAGGTTCAATATTAAGCCGGTAGTAGAAATAAATAATAATAAACTATTTATTATTACTTATACGAATTACTAATTAATTCGTTAAATATAATTACATAAGTAATTAATATTTATTCTACATCGTGAGTGATACTTTTGAATATATCGCGACTATCCGGATAATATGAATTCATTGCTTAGAATATATAAAACCTATTCAGCAAATGGTTACCGTACAATCATTTCCTTCTACCCGACAATATCCCGATTAAATACAAGGCATGGATCGCGTGACAAGCCTATTTAATTTAATCATATAATTTCTTATACATTATGTCTAGTTCATTTGAATTAGAAACTCTTTCTAACTTCAATTACTCTGGCCAGAGATTCCAGAACTAACATAGTAAGAACATCATAGGATATTCACTTTCTTTTACTGAAAGGGGAAGATTCTTTATCGATCGTTGACTATCTTCATATACAAATTCCTATACCCGGAATAGAACTAATGATTGTCCCTTGAGGACTTAGAACTAAACCAAAACATAGTTCATTGTATATAAGATTACTTTAACGGTCTCAAGTCTAAGGACACTTGTACCACCATCAACTTATGAACAACTATTAACACGTGAGTAAACTCCATTAGTCGTTCATTTGATCAAGTCACGTTCAGTGAACTTATTCTCCAATAAGCACCTACATACTAGCTATAGTGTCATCACACGAATGTCTATGAGAACAGACATCCTTCCGAGGAAGCAAGCATAGTATGTACCGATCTTTACGGATTGATTAACTCCCAATTAGTTATCCTACGATCGGGAACTATTTAAGTTTATTGTTATCATCTTCTAGATCTCATTATTATAATCTCATTATAATTCTAGAAGCTTTACTCTAAACTATGGAACTTCTTATTTAAACACTTTAAATAGATAAAGCCCGTAATAAAAACAACAAGTCTTTTATTAATATAAATAAAATCAAATAAGATTACATGAAAGTATTTCCTAACCCATCACACAGGATTGGGTTTAGGACAAAATATCTATCTCTATAGGTCTTCATCCCTAAAATATAGGATGCCTCTCCCAAGTCCTTCATAGTGAAGTTCTTTGATAGCCAGACCTTGACTGATTGTAACATCGGAATATCATTTCCTATTATAAGTATGTCATCCACATACAATATAAGAAATGTTACCGCGCTCCCACTAACCATCTTGTAAACACATGGTTCATCTAAGTTTTTGATAAAATCAAACTCTTTGATTGTCTCATCAAAACGGATGTTCCATCTTCGAGAAGCTTGCTTCAAACCATATATGGTTCGCAGCAGTCTACATATTAGATTTTCGTTTCCACTGGAAACAAAACCCTCTGGCTGTGTCATATGCACTTCCTCTTCAAGTTTCCCATTGAGGAAGGCCGTCTTTACGTCCATTTGCCAGATCTCGTAATCATAGTAGGCTGCAATCGCAAGCAAAATCCTAATGGATTTGAGCAAGGCTACAGGCGAAAAGGTTTCATCAAAGTCAATCCCTTGTCTTTGTTTGAATCCTTTTGCCACAAGCCTGGCCATATAGGTCTCCACCTGGCCATCTGCTCCTAACTTTCGTTTGTATATCCATTTGCACCCAATGGGTTTAACTCCTTCAGGTGCCTCAACCAAAGTCCACACTTGGTTTATATACATCGAGTCCATTTCGGATTTCATGGCATCCTGCCATTTCTCTGAGTCATTACAACTCATAGCCTCTTCATAAGTAATAGGGTCCTCATCATCAACAAATGACAAATCATCATCATTTTCAATGACAAGCCCGTAATATCTTTCGATTGGGCGGGACACTCTCTCTGACTTACGTAAAGGTTGTTCTACAGAAGGTTGTTCTTTCTGAACAGGTACTTCTTCTCTAATCGTTGCATTTTGTGGTTCTTGAACTTCATCAAGTTCAATATTTCTCCCACTGTTTCTATCAAGGAGGAACTGTTCCTCTAAGAAGTGTGCGTGTCTAGAAACAAATATCCTTTGATCAGAAGGATCATAGAAATAATATCCATGACCTTCTTTAGGATATCCCACAAAACTGCATTTCACGGATCTAGGTTCCAACTTATCATGTTCAACTTTCTTGACATAAGCTGGACACCCCCAAACCTTAACATGTTTAAGACCTGGTTTCTTCCTACTCCACATCTCATGTGGGGTCGTGAGAACCGATTTAGAAGGCACCTTGTTCAGTAAATACGCTGACGTCTCTAAAGCATAACCCCATAGTGATACTGGAAGATCAGTAAAGCTCATCATGGACCTCACCATATCTAATAGAGTACGATTCCTTCTCTCAGATACTCCATTTAATTGTGGAGTATAGGGAGGGGTCCATTGAGAAACTATACCATTTTCTTTAAGATAACCTAAAAACTCTCCGCTTAAGTACTCACCTCCTCGATCTGATCGAAGAACTTTTATACTACGTGCGGTTTGTTTTTCTACTTCATTTCTATATTCCTTGAACTTTTCAAAAGCTTCGGATTTGTATTTCATAAGATATACATATCCTAACCTGGATCGATCATCCGTAAAAGTAATGAAGTATGAAAATCCTCCTCTAGCATTTGTTGACATTGGTCCACATACATCTGTGTGTACCAAGTCTAACAACCCCGCAGCTCTCTCTCCATGTCCAGTAAATGGAGATTTAGTCATTTTACCCATGAGACAAGACTCGCATGTAGGATATGATTCAAAATCAAAATGTTCTAGTAACTTATCCTTATGTAATGTGGGAAGTCTGTTCTCACTAATATGACCTAGTCTGCAGTGCCATAAATAAGTTGGATTTTTATTATCTCTTTTTCTTTTATTATTAGGTTGTTCAATTTGAAAAAAATTATGTTCTAAGTCACATATATACAAACCATTATGTAATGTACCGTATCCATAAGTAATATTATTTCTCTTAATTAAACATTTATTATTCTCAACAATAAATGTAAAACCATCCAAATCAAGTACATGAATAGAAATAATATTTCTTACAATAGATGGTACATAATAACATTTATTCAACACGATAGTTTTTCCCGTAGGCATATGCAAAGGAAATGATCCTACAGCTGCAGCAGCAACTCTTGCTCCATTGCCCATCAATAGAATCACTTCATCTTCCCCCAGAGGTCTACTTTGCTTTAGTCCCTGCAACGAATTGCAAATATGAGACCCACAAGCAATATCCAATACCCAAGTAGAAATCTGACTTAAAGACATATTTAGTTCAATCATGAACATACTTGTATCAGAAGCGGTAATCTCATTGCCCTTCTTATTCTTTAACTCTTCAAGGTAAACCTTGCAGTTCCTCTTCCAGTGTCCCACCTTGTTACAGTGGAAGCAAACTGCTTTGCTTTTTGGGTCAGCCTTTGGTGGAACAGGCTTATTCTCACCCTTTTTCTTATTCTTCGGCTTCTAGTTCCTCTTCCTCTTAGTAGAGGTACTGGCACCGATCATAAGAACAGAACCCCTTTTGGAGGGAAAATTTGCCTCAGCAGTTTTCAGCATGTTGTGGAGCTCAGCTAAGCTGGCATCCAGCTTGTTCATGTGAAAGTTCATAACGAACTGCGAGAACGAATCCGGGAGTGACTGCAAGACTAAATCTTGGCATAACTCCCCATCCATGACAAAACCTAACTGCCCTAGATGCTCAATCAGATTGATCATCTTAAGCACATGGTCATTCATAGACGACCCTTCAGCCATTCTACATTGGAATAGCTCTTTCGATATATCATATCGAGCGGTTCTCCCTTGTACATCATAAAGCTCCTGTAGATGTATCAGAATGGTTGGAGCATCCATTTTCTCATGTTGCTTCTGTAACTCAGGTGTCATGGATGCTAGCATGACACATTGAGCAACATTAGCAGCATCTAACCATTCATTATACACTTCTCGTTCATGGAAAAGTGCATCATCAGAAGGAGGTACAGGTAAAGGCGAGTCAAGCACATAATCCTTCTTCTCAGCCCTGAGAACGATTCTCAGGTTTCGAAGCCAGTCAGCATAATTGGGACCAGTCAATTTTTTCGCATCAAGTATGCTACGGAGGGATAGAGTAGAAGACATGATCTGTAAATCTGAAATTTGTGAACACATAACAACATTAGTAGATATCCAATTTTATTATAACACCTTATGAATCGGGTCTTTATTCATAGGTGGCTCCCACAGTTTTATTAAAATTATACAACCCTCAAATGTATAACTAAAGCATTCTCAATGCCTGTGAGAATAGGGATCCTACTTTCCATTATATAACCTCGGCTGTAGCACGAAACGCTATGTAATGTTCCATAGGCAGATAACTCTTTATCAATTACATCTCATGTTATTCCCTAATTCCATTTAGCCTCTTGAATCATTGAATCACGGCTGTAGCACGTCTAAATTCAATATTCTAAGTCAAGTGAGACCCAACATCTCGTTAAATTAATAAGATCTCAATAGCCCACGGTTGTAGCACGTAACGACAATTGGATTCTAATTAATTATACGCATCTCATGTAATAGACAAGTAATTCCTATTTTTGAAAACTAAGCCCTCGGCTGTAGCACGAAACGACAAAGCTCAAAACTAAGAATTACTTTCTACCATGTTGGAAGGCTATGACCGACACAAGCCCGTTGTGACATTGGCCATTTTATTACTTGATATTAAATAACGAGGAATTTTATATTATTTAGGTTACGAAACGTTTTCATTAAAACCTAAAGTCAAACATGCATTTTATATACGATATATAAAACTATATATATTATCTCATGGCATTTCTATGCACACATATATATAGGCAAACATGTTATATCATGTTAAACATTATTAAACATCTATATGAAACAATATTAGTATTTTAAAGTATTTTAACACAATTAAAACGGGCTTTAAAACACTTCCGGAAGCTATAACCATTTTAAAATTAATTTTTAAAATTTATTTGACCACTCCATTAGATCCGTCTCGAAAAAACGAATCCAACGATATATTATACGCCTCAAACGGAGTTACGGATCAACGGGAAAAATCAAAATACGAATCAGGGTCATTTCTGTCACTTACAGACCCTGTAACGCATTACCAGAATGCGTTACAGGCCAAAAATAACATTTTTACACTGTCACGCATTCAACAGATGCGTTACGCAGTGATGACGTCATGCTGACGTCTTGCTGACGTCAGCATCCCGACCCAACCCGAGATCCGACCCGATATCCGACCCGATATCCGACCCGACCGACCTCGTCTGACCCGACCCGGCGCGTGGGCTGCACGCGCGGCGCGTGAGCCGCCAGCGCGTGACGCCCACGCGCGGTTCCCAGTCGCGCGCACTGATTTCCTTTTTTTTTTTTCAGTCGACAGAATTCAATAAAAAACTTAGTGTTGAGTCGACCAGCCTTTTCTTTTCAGCCCACCAGCCCAACTTTAAAACTCTTTTTGGGCCCCCAATAATACTACCCATCTAGATATTTTTATAAATAATTTATATATTTGTAAAACAGATTATTATTTATTAATTTCTAAACTCTTTAAAAATCAATAATAAATAATCTATCCATGGGAAAATTATGAAACTTTTTCTGGGACTTCTACAACACTTGTAGAAAATATATCAGTGATCAAAATTATTTTAAAAATAATTTATTAATTAATTCGTAATTAATTTGATTATAGCCTCCAAGAACTTCAAAAATTCATAACTAATTCATACAAGCTTGAAAAATTCCGAAATTTTTTCTGGGATCTATATACATGCAACCTATGCTCTGATACCATTGAAGGAATTTATGACCGTAGCGGAAGCGTAAATCACATTTACTTGCATAAAAACCTAATTAATCATGTATATAGATATAAAAATTGTATGAACACAAGAAAAATACCTTGATAGCTTTCCTGGGATTGTTATGAATGTGTCTTTGATTTCCAGCAATCACCCCTCAAGTGTGGAATGCTTTAATGGTATCCACCAAGATCAAATATCATATAGTAGATGAAGAACAATTGAGAAAATTAATTAAATGGTTTGGAATGATTTTGATGAACTTCAAAAGCTCTCCATGATCTTCTCAACCCCCTGGGATGTTTTGTGTTGTGTGTTTGTGATGTCCTCCAACTCTTGGAAATGTTTGATATTTAAAGAAATAAAGTCTTTACTTTATCTAATTAAATAATCATTTAATAATTAAAACCCTTTTAATTATTAATCCCATTCTGAAAATAATTCTCTCATAAAATTTAATTTCTCAAACTAAATTTTGTAATTAATAATTATTAAGAACTTTTCTTAATTTATTTATAATCTATTAAATCTCATTTAATAAATTATAAATAATTGCTAATTAATTATTTATTCAATAAATAAATAATTCATAGCCATTATTAATTATTGTCATCATCAATAAATATTTAACCTTTTTATGGTGTGACCCTTTAGGTTCAATATTAAGCAGGTAGTAGAAATAAATAATAATAAACTATTTATTATTACTTATACGAATTACTAATTAATTCGTTAAATATAATTACATAAGTAATTAATATTTATTCTACATCGTGAGTGATACTTTTGAATATATCGCGACTATCCGGATAATATGAATTCATTGCTTAGAATATATAAAACCTATTCATCAAATGGTTACCGTACAATCAATTCCTTCTACCCGACAATATCCCGATTAAATACAAGGCATGGATCGCGTGTCAAGCCTATTTAATTTAATCATATAATTTCTTATACATTATGTCTAGTTCATTTGAATTAGAAACTCTTTCTAACTTCAATTACTCTGGCCAGAGATTCCAGAACTAACATAGTAAGAACATCATAGGATATTCACTTTCTTTTACTGAAAGGGGTAGATTCTTTATCGATCGTTAACTATCTTCATATACAAATTCCTATACCCGGAATAGAACTAATGATTGTCCCTTGAGGACTTAGAACTAAACCAAAACATAGTTCATTGTATATAAGATTACTTTAACGGTCTCAAGTCTAAGGACACTTGTACCACCATCAACTTATGAACAACTATTAACACGTGAGTAAACTCCATTAGTCGTTCATTTAATCAAGTCACGTTCAGTGAACTTATTCTCCAATAAGCACCTACATACTAGCTATAGTGTCATCACACGAATGTCTATGAGAACAGACATCCTTCCGAGGAAGCAAGCATAGTATGTACCGATCTTTACGGATTGACTAACTCCCAATTAGTTATCCTACGATCGGGAACTATTTAAGTTTAGTGTTATCATCTTCTAGATCTCATTATTATAATCTCATTATAATTCTAGAAGCTTTACTCTAAACTATGGAACTTCTTATTTAAACACTTTAAATAGATAAAGCCCGTAATAAAAACAACAAGTCTTTTATTAATATAAATAAAATCAAATAAGATTACATGAAAGTATTTCCTAACCCATCACACAGGATTGGGTTTAGGACAAAATACTATCATTGACTTGTGCAGTGGTATCCTTTCTGACCAGTGGATGAGTAGACTGACCTACAGATATGTAGATGTGACTTCGGGTAGTATGTATGGATGTAGCCCTACTTTTGTGTAGCCTGACTATTCGGATGATGTATTTGTATTTGTTCCACTTTTGCTAGACTTTGACATCGGAACTATGTATTTGGCTCTAACATCCAAACGTTGTGATAACCCTTGTACCGTACTTATTTAGTTTCAGTTTCCTTAATATTGCCTCAACTGCTTTACTTTCCGATGCCATGCTTTACTGTTTTGATATACAACTGTGATTATACAATTGCTACAAGCCACAAATACAACCATACTGTTTCAAATTACGAGATGCGATTTCAAATTGTTTTCTACAATTTCCAAAAATGTTCCTACAATCTTTATAAAAAAAAAAATTGTTTTGAAATTTTGAAAAATATTTTTGAGGTTTCGAAATTTTGAAAACTCTTGTAAATGTTTTCGCATCCCAAAGGGATTTTTCCACAAAAGTGTTTGACATTTTATCTCCAACATCGGATTGTTAAAACTTTTGCACTTCCACCCTTATGAGGAGGAACGATACGCTCCTGACCCGTGCAAACGCTGTCAGGTAATTGGAAAACCTTAACCCCTTTCTTGTTTTATTATCAGAATCATGCCACCCAGAAGAATGAACACTCGAGCTCACCCGATCAGTTCTGAGGGCCAGGGTAGCCACCATGGAGCCGGAAGCCACCAGAACCATGAAGGGGAGAATGCCAACCTGAGTGAGAATGAGGGTAACGATCATAACTTGTTTGATGACTCTGAGTATGAAGAAGAAGAAGCTGGTGATGATACCCGAGAGGTAGAACATCCTAGGGGAGGCCCTATGGAACAGTTCATGAAGTTACTTAGGCAGAACTTGGACCGTCCCCCAGTTCAGCAACCACCCCAGAATGCTAATGCTAATGCTTTTCGGAACTTCAAATCCCTGAAACCCCCAGAATTTAATGGAACTGCCGACCCTGTCGAGGCAAGGGCCTGGCTGAAGGAAATGGAAAAATCTTTCGAGATACTAGGTGTCGCTGAGGAGCAGAAGACTGTTTTCGCCACTTACCTTCTGAAGGGTGAGGCGAACTATTGGTGGTAACCTGGGAGAGATTTAGCAAGCTGTTCCTGGAGAAGTACTTTCCTAGGTTCATGGAGACACAAATGGAGCTGAAATTTTTGGAACTGAAGCAAGAAAACATGACAGTGGCCGAGTAAGAGGCCAAATTTACCGAGCTGTCGAGGTTTGTGCCGGAATATGTGAACTCTGAGGCAAAGAGGGCCCGAAGATTTCAATTAGGGCTAAAACAATGGATTCAGAATCGTGTGGCGGTTCTTGAGCTGACAGACTATGCCACCCTGGTACAGAAAGCGTCAATTGTTGAGGCTGGAAGTGAACAGATGCAGAAAGAGAGGGAAGGAAAGAAGAGGAAGTTGGAGAGTCGAAAGGGAAACTCTGCTGGTGGTAGCTTTCCGAGCAAATTTAAGCGAGGAACGATGTCCCAACCCAGCGGAAACTTTGGAACCAAGAGAGCTGAAAGTTGGAGTGTGGGCCAGAGCGGCCGACCACAGGGATCGTCTTACTCTACCCCATCCCGAGCCCAACCCCCAGAATGCAATAAATGTGGAAGGAAACATGCGGGCGTGTGTAACCTGCAAGATGTGAAATGCTTCAAGTGTGGGCTGACAGGGCATTATGATAACGCCTGTCGCGGAACTAGTAACAACCCGAGTGTAAGAGGTAATTGCTTCAAGTGTGGGAAACCAGGGCACCGAATGAGGGAATGTATGTCCTCTGGGCCAGCTGCATCGAGAGTGAGTGGAACTGCTTCTAACAAGGCCCCTACTGCAAGAACTTTTAACATGACGGTGCAGGATGCCGTGAGGAACACGGATGTGATTGCAGGTACCCTACTACTCAACTCAGTTAAGGCAAATGTTTTATTTGATTCGGGAGCTACCAAGTCTTTCATATCTCTAGATTTAGTATGTCAGTTAGGCCTTAAGACTGAACCATTGAAAGACAGATTGCAAATATAGATAGGTAATCATGAAATTATTCCCGTTAGCCAAGTATGTCCAGGTTGTGACCTAGAAACTTTCGGGTATGGATTGGTTAACAACCCACGGAGCCCAGATTGATTGTGTCAAGAAGAAAGTAAGTTTGAGACTGCCAGGGGACGAGGAAGTAGTATTTAGTGGGAAACGGTAAAGCCAAAAGTTCCTGACTATGATTCAAGCTAAGAAGTTGTTACGTAAAGGATGCGAAGCCTATTTAGCCTATGTGAAGGATACCAAGAAGGAGGCACCAAACCTGCAGGAAATCCCTGTCGTTAATGAATTCGCGGACGTGTTTCCGGATGATCTTCCCGGACTACCACCCGATAGAGACATCGAGTTCGCTATAGACTTAGTTCCGGGTACGGCCCCAATTTCGAAAGCCCCATATCGGCTAGCCCCAGTGGAGATGAAAGAGCTGGCCACTAAGTTATAAGAGTTGTTGGATAAAGGGATGATAAGACCTAGTGTGTCACCGTGGGGAGCCCCGGTGTTATTCGTGAAAAAGAAGGATGGTAGTATGAGATTATGTATAGACTACAGGGAGTTGCACAAGGTGACTATAAAGAATAAGTATCCCTTGCCCAGGATAGATGACCTGTTTGACCAATTGAAAGATGCAGTTTATTTCTCTAAAATTGATTTGAGGACCGAATATCACCATTTAAATATTAGACCAGAAGATATACCAAAGACGGCCTTTCGCACCCGGTATGGACACTATGAGTTCCTAGTGATGTCATTTGGGTTAACGAATGCCCCTGCAGCTTTCATGGACTTAATGAATCGAGTCTTCAAGAAATACTTGGACAAGTGTGTTATAGTCTTCATCGATGACATCTTGATTTATTCCAAGACGAAGGAGGAACATGCAGTGTAACACCCCCCGATCCGGGGTCCGGGATCCGGTGGTTACGGTTTCCAATTCTGTCCACAACAATTGAACTTTCCTTAACATAAAATAAATTACGTCTCTATAACCCAACACAACAATATAAAACACACCCGTTATAGTCCCAGAGATGAAATCAGAGTAACAATCAAATTTTTATTAATCACATTATGAGTTCTTACAATCCAAAAGAATTTCAATATAAATACATACTCTTTGCAATCCATTTACATAAGTCATACTAGACCATATTCTTGGTACTGGAAGAATAAATATATCCTACCAATAGCTTCTTCTTCAGCTCTGGTAGTCTCATCGTCCTCGCCCGCGTCGAGTGCGCCTTGTGCGAGTCATCTGGTCTAGCTAATGTTGTGATATAATAATAAAGCAAGGGTGAGCAATAGCCCACCAACAATAATATATAACTGAACGATAATGTATAACAGTTCAAAAGTATCTTTCAAACCATATGCCATGCATTTACGGAAATGATGCCAGTATAATATGAACGATGAAGTTACAAGGTAACTTAAAGTATTTGTTTGTAGAAATATCTGCTACATCAAAAGTAAGCGTGATATTCTCATTGTCATTAAAAGAGGAACTTGCATGAAAAGATTGCAATTCCAGTTATGAACACTTTTCCAGCTCTGCCAACAGTAATCATGTTGCAGGAAATAAATAAGTTTGGATGATGAACCAATGATGGAGTATTCACCGCGCCCGTTGTTCCAATCTTGATGATCAGTCGAGATCGTACAGCTCAATTTAGATTTACTACCGGTAGAAGGAAGAACTGACGGCTTTACTTGTCTACCGCCTTACTAGCTCTCCCCGGCCAACGGTTGGGCCAAAGGGGATGGACCGGCGCTACTCGGCCTCTTACACGACTCCTAGTTCAAATAGAATTCATGATTCTGAATGTAACGTTCGTCCCCCTTTCCCCAAGTATAATACTTGTTGATAAGACTCTACAAGGTAGTCATATCTAGTTGGAAAGGAAAATTCACAAATAACTTCCAAGCTGTGGCTTGGTATCGAATATCAACTTGTTCCAACAATCTTACCCCTCGAAAGATGAGAAGGTAAACAACGACTTAATAATTCAACCGCACCCGAGTTGCGAGTGAAGAGAATACTTTATGACCGGGAAGTCGACAAGATAAATAACATTTTCCAAGTAAGGTTCCCTTATTATTAGGGAGATAGACTCAAAGAAGAATGATGTCTGAAAACCTTTCTTGACATAAGATTAATAATAATATGACTCCGAAATATTTTCTGTAATAATCGAAGAAGATAAACCTTATCGAGGTTATTCTAAGTATGGAATAAATATTCAGAGAATATTTATTGAATTAAAATATTTTACGGAATATTTAGGAATATGAAAGAATATCTTTAATCAGAGTATCTCTCAAATAATTCTTGAAGAAATATCGAGAGAATATTTATTGCATAATTAAATATTCAAATGAATATTCCAAATAATATTCATTAATTAATAAGACCTGAAAGGAATATTTAAAATGTTTAAAATAATATTCGATGATTAAATAGAACCCTGGGGGAATATTCAAAATAATATTCATAATTAATTAGGAATTTAAATGAATATTGACAAAGTAATATTCATTTAATGGATAATATTCTAAATGAATATCAAGTAATGTTCATTTAGTAATCCAAGCTTTAAAGGAATATTCGAGATAAGACTCGATAAATAAATCAAGTTTCAGATGAACATTAAAATAATATTCGACAGGTAATTACTATCTTAAATGAATACTCAAAAGTAATATTCATTTAATGAATAATATTCTAAATGAATATCCAAATAATATTCATTTAGTAGTCCAACCTTTAGAAGAATATTTGCAATAATAATCGATAAATAATTCGACTCTGAATGAATATTAAAAATATTATTCGTCGAATAGTTACGTTCAAATAATTATTTGAAGTAAAGATCGTTAAAATAAATAATCTCGAACGAATATTCAAATAATATTCGTCGCCCGAATAATGGAAAATATTTACTTAAATATTTTCCTCCGAGGTAATCTCGATATATCAAGAAATATTGACTCCCGGTCTATATTTGATGAATAAGATGTATACGCCCTTCTATGAGGGTCTTACAATAACCGGCTTATAGTTGCTACGATAGCTATCAAATTTATAAGCCAATAACAATCAGGGAACAAGCATAATGATATAACTTGAAAGTAGGCATGCATGCTATGGCATATGTATAACAGAAAATGTAAGAACCCCAAATTTTGGATATAATTAAAACTTTTTACTAAGTAATGATAAAATGAGGAACAATGATTCCGACAACAAGGTCACCAGCTCTAATGAATGGTGGTTTCAAAGAACAATGATTGTAATGATTGGATATTGCTTTGGACAATGATCCTGATGCATTGGTATATTGTCAGAATAGAGTAATTCGATGGTTGAGGACCTAGATAAGAATAATCTACCATCCCGGAAGGAGCTAATGGATCCTTGAAGGGAAATGAATACGTGCATAGTGTTTTCCGTACGTGCATAGTATTTCCCGTACGTGCATAGTGTTTCCCGTACGTGCATAGTGTTTCCTGTACGTGCATAGTAATTTGGTGGATGAATAGTGATTTTGTAAGTTGGAAAACTTTTCACGCCACCCTATGTACGGGACGTGATATGGATGTTTCGAAGTCATATTAGTAATACGCGGAGGAAATAAGTGAATGCAGAGACGATCGGAATTCAGAAATTCCAAATTCTTTTCGGTATAATATTTTACCGGACAGTGGATTAAATATTATTATAATCCAAGAATTGAGATATTAACTTTGAGGATTTGATATTTTGGGATGTTATTATATTTGATTTAAGAATGAAGGTAGGAAACCGTTGAGGAGTGGTTATGACTACAATGTAATAATTGATATTTGGAAAGAATGAATGGAATTCGACTTTATTATGTTTATGTCTTGAAGAATGCTAAAGGGTGACAACATAGGTAAGAATAATCTATCTTCTAAGGGAATAAGATATGGCAACTTCAAGCAAGAGAATACTCTCATGTCATCCAGATCGATAACGATTAATCCAGTAGTTCCGTAAAGAGGTTAAGGAACGATCGAAAGAGAATACGGACAATTATACAACCCTAAGAGAACAAGTAAAGAATACAGAATGAATAGTGTTTTGGTGGGAGTATAGAATAATATGAGACGACACTATATAGAAGCATTCGGAACGGATTTCCGAGTTCGTATTAGTGATCCAGGGGGAAAATAAGTGTATGTAAAAGCTGTCGGATTCTGAAAAACCGCACTTTTATTTTCTCCGAGAGTTCCCTGGACACTGATAGCCTTAAATATTTAACGAATGGATTTAAAGAATATAAATTGGAAAGTTAGAATGAAAGATGGAGAATGAAAGTATTAATATTAAAAAGGATTCCCGGTAAACCCTAATTAGAAATCCGTGAAATATTCCTACGAACAATCAATCGAAACGGGCAATAACCGGACACAGAAACAAGCAGAGGAAGCAAGAGTCTTGTGCAAGCTACTAGTATAAAATATCTAGTAACCAAACTAGAATCAAGGAACTAGCACCCTAGAGATAGCAACTAAGTACTTAGCAAGGGAACCATGTAGTTAGGCTAAAACCACCACATTTTCAACACTTGTCATGGTATTTCCTCATCCAACACCTCACTACTTTAATAAAGTAGCTTTATACAAGATATTATGTTGTAATTGGATGAGAGTGGATGAGATTAAATCATAGAAATCAAAAGAAACCAAGCAAAATACTCCACCCTTGCAAGAAAACATCCATTCGGCCCTTCACTAATTCCAAAATCAAAACCCCTCTTCCCACCATCTTTTGATCTTGTGAAAATTATGGTGAGTCTTACATTTCCTAAAAGTGATCCCATAAAAATTTCAAAGCCAAACTCTCTTGTTTCCATTTTCAAATAATTCATCAAAGAGGAGGATGAATAGTGGTTTTATGAACTAATCTTGTTTTTTCTTGTTTTTCATGGTGGATTTAGCTAGCTTAGGATCATCCAAGGATAGATCAAGGCTTAGGAAGGTTATACTACTCTCTAAGGAAGGTATAAATCATTTCAAACCCTAAGCTTTACTTTGAGTTTATGCATGATTCATGGTGATTTTGGATTAAGTGATATTAGTAGTATTCTACCACCATGTTAGCATGATTTTGTGGTTAGATTAGCTTTATGATGATATATTGATGAAGCATGATATTCTTGAGCTTTTAAGAGATGATTATTAACTGTAGTAATTGATTAGATGCCCGGTGTGGCTTGGTTGTTGCGTAATGAATTTTAGAACGCTCGATTCGTAGCCGTCGTAATGCCCGATTTTCAGTAACACTAAGAAACCGAACTGGTCAGTAGCCATAACTCTCTGTTCTTGGCAAGTTAATGAACCCTACTGATAGATGTTTGAACATAGATCACTTTGGCGAAAGAATCAAAGCATTGTGATTTACGGTTTAGGAATTATGACCAAATTACTAAAAGTAGTTCGAATCCGTAAATGAAAGTTCGTAACTGAAATTGAACCCTCGTAATCTTGTAACGTCATGGCGAATCTTGGTAAATAAATACTAGAGGTAAAAAGGAAGGTGTGAAAGAAAACCGTATGTCAAAAGGATCATTTTTAGATTTATTAAAAATGTTCGAGTCGAAGTTAAACGCGAACGAACCCCTAAAAGACGACTCTTTTATAACTTCGGTAAAACACTTAGAAAACGGGCGATAAAACTCGGAGTATAATATTGGTTCGTAACGATCGACCTTAGAACCCGTATGACTTAAGTATGTCCCAAGTATAAGTACAGTGACATGTCGTATTAACGAACGAATGTCGGGTCGGATCAGTGATAAAAAGGAATCCACTAAAAGGGGTATAACGAGATAACTCGAGAACGTGTTTCGAATTAAGTATAACTTAACTTTTAATATGTTAAGTGATTAATCCCGAATGCCTTGGCTATTTATAGATCACCAAGCTGAACCGGGACCCGCTACCCTTACCGTACTCGACTACCAGGCAAGTTTCAATTCCCTTCTTTTAGGCTGTTGTTGTGATTGAATATATATATATGTTTTCTGTTATACATATGCCATAGCATGCATGCCTACTTTCAAGTTATATCATTATGCTTGTTCCCTGATTGTTATTGGCTTATAAATTAGATAGCTATCGTATCAATTATAAGCCGGTTATTGTGAGACCCTCAGAGAAGGGTGTATACATCTTATTCATCAAATATAGACCGGGAGTCAATATTTCTTTACATATCGAGATTACGTCGAAAGAAAATATCTAAGTAAATATTTTCTATTATTTGGGCGACGAATATTATTTGAATATTCGTTCGAGATTATTTATTTAACGATCCTTACTTCAAATAATTATTTGAACGTAACCATTCGACGAATAATATTTTTCAATATTCATTCAAAGTCGAATAGATTATCGATTATTATTCCGAATATTCTTCTAAAGATTGGACTACTAAATGAATATTATTTGAATATCCATTTAGAATATTACTTTATTAAATGAATATTACTTTTGAATATTCACTTAAGATATTACTTACTTGATGAATATTATTCTAATATTCATCTGAAGCTTGATTTATTTATCGAGTCTTATCTCGAATATTCCTTTAAAGCTTGGATTACTAAATGAATATTACTTGATATTCATTTAGAATATTATTCATTAAACGAATATTACTTTTTCAATAAACATTTAAATTCCTAATTAATTATGACTATTATTTTGAATATTCATCCAGGGTTCTCTTTAATCATCGAATATTATTTTAAATATTTTAAATATTCCTTTCAGGTCTTATTAATTAATGAATATTATTCTGAATATTCATTTGAATATTTAATTATGCAATAAATATTCTCTAGATATTTCTTCAAGGATTATTTGAGAAATACACTGATTAAAGATATTCTTTCATATTCCTAAATATTCTGTAAAATATTTTAATTCAATAAATATTCTTTGAATATTTATTCCATACTTAGAATAACCTCGATAAGGTTTATCTTCTTCGATTATTACAGAAAATATTTTGGAGTCATATTATTATTAATCTTATATCAAGAAAGGTGCTCAGACATCATTCTTCTTTGAGTCTACCTCTCTAATAATAAGGGAACCTTACTTGGAAGATGTTATTTATCTTGTCGACTTCCCGGTCATAAAGTATTCTCTTCACTCGCAACTCGGGTGCTGTTGACTTATTAAGTCATTGTTTACCTTCTCATCTTTTGAGGGGTAAGATTGTTGGAACAAGTTGATATTCGATACCAAGCCACAGCTTGGAAGTTATTGGTGAATTTTCCTTTCCAACTAGATACGACTACCTTGTAGAGTCTTATCAACAAGTATTATACTTGGGGAAAGGGGGACGAACGTTACATTCAGAATCATGAATTCTATTTGAACTAGGAGTCGTGTAAGAGGCCGAGTAGCGCCGGTCCATCCCCTTTGGCCCAACCGTTGGCCGGGGAGAGCTAGTAAGGCGGTAGACAAGTAAAGCCGTCAGTTCTTCCTTCTACCGGTAGTAAATCTAAATTGAGCTGTACGATCTCGACTGATCATCAAGATTGGAACAGCGGGCGCGGTGAATACTCCATCATTGGTTCATCATCCAAACTTATTTATTTCCTGCAACATGATTACTGTTGGCAGAGCTGGAAAAGTATTCATAACTGGAATTGCAATCTTTTCATGCAAGTTCCTCTTTTTAATGGCAATGAGAATATCACGCTTACTTTTGATGTAGCAGATATTTCTACAAACAAATACTTTAAGTTACCTTGTAACTTCATCG
The DNA here is from genome assembly GCA_036435485.1 of Saposhnikovia divaricata. Classification (NCBI taxonomy): domain Eukaryota; kingdom Viridiplantae; phylum Streptophyta; class Magnoliopsida; order Apiales; family Apiaceae; genus Saposhnikovia; species Saposhnikovia divaricata. Next base: position 64,547,406 of record CM071594.1, read on the forward strand.
TTCATATTATACTGGCATCATTTCCGTAAATGCATGGCATATGGTTTGAAAGATACTTTTGAACTGTTATATATTATCGTTCAGTTATATATTATTGTTGGTGGGCTATTGCTCACCCTTGCTTTATTATTATATCACAACAACAGCTAGACCAGATGACTCGCACAAGGCGCACTCGACGCGGGCGAGGACGATGAGACTACCAGAGCTGAAGAAGAAGCTATTGGTAGGATATATTTATTCTTTCAGTACCAAGAATATGGTCTAGTATGACTTATGTAAATGGATGGCAAAGAGTATGTATTTATATTGAAATTCTTTTGGATTGTAAGAACTCATAACGTGATTAATAAAAATTTGATTGTTACTCTGATTTCATCTCTGGGACTATAACGGGTGTGTTTTATATTGTTGTGTTGGGTCATAGAGGCGTAATTTCTTTTATGTTAAGGAAAGTTCAATTGTTGTGGACAGAATTGGAAACCGTAACCACCGGATCCCGGACCCCGGATCTGGGGGTGTTACAGAAGTGGTATCAGAGCGTTACGTTATAAATCCCAGAGATGAGGCGACGTTAAAACCATAAACTTACTAAGATAATAAGAACTCTTGCCAAGTTCATAGTCGGACTACTTAATGTAGTGCTGACATATAAAACCCTTATGGGAACTCTTAAGTATCATGATAGTAACTTAGCTCGTTCTCGTATCGACTAGTAAGGCGACAGACCTTGAGGCGTACGAGCAGCAGCATGATGATGTTGTATTATATGCTGACGATCGGATTGTGAATTCGATAGAGTACCCTATTGAGGACTCGAAAGAGGTTCCAGCAGAGGAAAATTCTATTGAGGATGAGGAGATTACTCCAAGGAAATGAGGGCTGTAGCCAGAGGGATAGCGAGAGTTAAGATTATAGTGCTCAGAGAAGTGAGCACAAAGAACTGAGATATTATTAAGAGAATTGAAATTTTATGTTGGATTTATAGCCGGACTACGAGAAGTAGTACCAGCAATTAAGACAGATTGGAAGGATTACTTGAGGTCTTATATGGGGATAGATAAAGATCATTAGAGACTTTCAGATTAATGAGAAAGGAGTTAGAATGATGCATGATTATCAAAGACGTCGATGTAGGACGGGGAGCACCCAGGAGCAGTTGAGATAGAGGCAACAAGTGCCATATTATCGGATAAATGGATTAGTGTGAATATTGTCAATGGTAATTCGCCATGAGAAGGCGGATTTCATGGGTTATATTTTATGAAACCAAATTGAGATTGTTGAGGTGGTTTTATTCAGCGAAATGTCCATATTATGAATGAACCAGCTTCGAAAGTAAAGATAGTGGAAAGTGATGGCCTGATTGGATAAAGTTATATAAAGTAGTACGCGAGACGATGATCTCAGAAACTACCAGAGGAAAAGACCAGTGGGTCTATGATGAACTCGTAATATGACTACTATCAGGTACTAAGTATAAGTTTATTTTAACTCAGTAAAATGGTGAATCAGGAACGTTAGATGCATGTGATTCAGAAGAATATTAAATTCCTTCTTTTCCCCGAATAGATTATAGTAGTTACCTTAAGTTTATTCTGACACTGAATTGCAAATGGATCAAGTAATGCGATTAGTGGTTAAGAGGTAATAGAGAATGTTTTAAGATGAAATTGGTAACGACCCGGCGTTGGTGTTGCCTAACGGGAGAAGGAAGACTTTATGATACACTGTGATGCATCTCATACAGGTTTAGGTGGTGTGCTTATGCAGCACGGCAGAGTAATTGCGGATGCATTCGAACAACACGGTACGCCAGACTAGGATGACCTTAGTAGTGCCAATTTTTATGAAACGACTAACTCCGACGGTAGTGTTCCTTCTGAAACCTGTGGTTAGGAAGACTGACATTTGGTATTATCGACAACTAAGATGTATATGTATCAGGAAGAGGTGGCATGTTTCAGTTTGAAACTTTTGATTTCCCTTCTATGGGATATATATATTTGGTTCCTTTCTAGTGGTTAAACTTCCAACTTTATGTCAATAATTCCGTATTATGACTGCTTATGGTTCTACCTGCTTGGTGATTCATAGGATTATTCTTCAGGTTTCGAAACTGGTCTCCTTAAATGTTACCAGTAGATGGATAGATTGACCAGAATTTCCCTGAGTCTGGAAAGTAATTCGGTGAATTTTGGCAAACCTTGTCTTACTGATTATTAGAGAATGTCATGGAAGAGAGTAGAAACAGGAGCAAACCCTGTGATTTGGGTAAGGATGCTGTGAAATGGGTTAGTAAACGGACCCTGAGCATTACAATCGACGGTAGTGATAAAATGATGAAGTGAGATTGGACTAAAACAGGAAATGTAAGTAAGAAATTAGCCGGACGGAGAAACTCCGGGATTGACTTAAGTGAAAAGGCTGTTATGCCAGGAATGGTAAGCTTGCGTGGCACGCGGGATTGATAAGAATAGTTGAAAAGATAAAAATAGAGGGAAGGCGACCGGAGACGGCGCTGAGTAACCGATTAAGACTTATAGGAAGTAAAGTTTTGGAAAGGTAGAAAGGTATCAAAGAAGAAGGCACTATGCCGGTAATTGCTAGAAAAGTAAACAACGAAGGTTTATGAAGAGAGTATGGAAATGGTCAGAGATGGATCAGTATGCTGTAGAAATTTTGTCTAAGGCAAGTACATTTGAGAAGAACGATAAGTACTAAGAGATTCACGTTGAACTCGACCAATATCTTCCAAAACATCCTTGCTACCATTACCAAGTTCTGTAAGAGAGCAGATAGGCATACGTTGCCTTTTGGAAGGCCAAATAGGCTGACAACTATCGGAAAGAAGAGGGCGGCATTAAGCCACCGATCGATTATCAAATGAGAATGATTGAAAAAAAAAGACCTTTATTAAGGATGCATGATCTGATTGCCAATTATAAGATGCAAGAATTCCTTGGCAGTTGAATTAAGGATAGGGTATCCATAAATTAAGACAAACCCTGGGGAATGCACAAGGGGTGGCATTAACCCTAATAACGACATTATGACTTCAGATGATATGAGTTGGACTTGCTAAGGCAACAATGACCGGTAAGGATTATTAAAAAGAGTTCTGGAAAGAACATAGATAGAATTATTAGAGTATTGATCAATGACATTTTGATATACCCTGTACCCAGAAAATACAGGAGGAAGGATGAGGATGACCTATGAAACCTTACAAGGAAAAAGGTAATATTCCGAACTTCAAAATGGAAGTTTGGTAAGGAATGTATGACATAGTAACAATAATGCCAGATGAGGCATGTATGAAACCCTGAGGAAGTATGGATTGAACCTATAAAGGTTGAGATTATCTTAAGATAAGGAAAGAACTAAGAAAAGAAGTATCCTAAGTAGGATTGGGAATAAACGTGATAAAGTTCCCACGGGTAGGTGGAAGCAATGACTTATGGAGAAAGACTGATAAATATATATATTTTTTTTCTCCATCAGTAGAGCTTAAGGGAGAATGCTTTCACCCGACAATGATGGGAATGAGGTAGAAATGTTTGAATTGGAATATATCCAGAGAACAAGGATTACCAGAAATTATTATTATCAGGAAAGGCCAATGAGGTGGCCGACAGTCTAAGTATAAAGGAATAATTACAAATGTTCATACCGAAGAAACAAAATGATATTTGGAAAGACCTTGAAGGTCATATTGGAGTGGAGGAAGTTACATTCCTTTTGATGATTGTGCAAGAATCGAAGGTAATAATAGTTTAAGTAAAGATTCGATTCCTGATGGAGTCTTAAGCATATTACGTATCTTAGAAGTTCCCGTTTTGAGGCAGACCAGGACCATGATACAAAATTAACGAAGTAAACCGTTAAGTTTCCAGTCTTTTATGGAAGCTGAATGAGAGATAGTTTCATCAACCTGACATAGCTGCGATGCTTGAAACTCTTCTGCAATTGTATCTACTTCATGTAATATCTACATCAAGTTCAGGAAGTGTTCCTTATGGATAAGGAATAGTGGTTACTTTGTCTCCCTAAAGGATTTGAAACCCGTAGGATTAGCTATTAATGCACTACGTAAACAACAAGCGATGGTGATTCTTCTAAGAAAGTAGATGACAATGTAAAGATAAAGAAAGTGCTGCCATTGATTAACTAAATGGCATGTTGATGAATGACAAACAAGTTTATGTTAGTGTACTTCTGCGCAAACAAGATAGAGAATATGAGGTTGATGATTCATGATGTTAAAGATATTCCCATGGAAAGAATTAATGAGACTTGGAGGGAAGGGCGGTTGAGCCCGAGACTTATTGGGCCACCTGAGAGTTTAAAAGTGTTCGGACGGCGGTATTCGGGCCACCCTTACCCCCAAAACTTATAGCACGGTCATAACGGGTTTTCATGTGGCCAGGCTATGCCAGCAAAATGCAGATGCTCGATAGATGATAAGAGCATGAGCCGGTAGATATACGACCTGGTCTGACTTACGAAAGACAACCTGTGGAAAACCACGGATAGAAAAGAACAAGTGATGAGAAACAAGGTTGGCAGAAGTAGATTATATGAATCTAAGTTAAAGGGATCGGGCCAGATTCATTTCGGAAAGTTTAAATTGGAATAACGTGATGATTATAGAATAAATGTGACGGAATACCGATAAGGTGGTACCAAGTGCAAAAAGGTGTCTCAATAAAGAGGTGAAGGTGAAAGTAAATAATAGAAATGAGTAAGAATCAGATAATAAGAAGGATGTGATTGATAAAGAAAAGGCTGGGAAAGCAACTATGGAATGATAAGCAAGGAATGTTATGAATGGGTTTTCTAATGAATTCTCAGGATGACAACCTGATAGTGTCAATATTATAGTTATGAAAAAGCTAGTAACATGATATGGGATGTCAGTAATAATGATGTCAAGTGAGAAAATTAAGATTTAACCTGAGAGGTTCAAAGATTTTCCAAAAGTAAGTGTTGCTAAGGTTGAACCAGAGTACAGGTCCAGAGAATAGTGGACAAAGCAGCAAGATATGTTGACACGTGAGGTTGCGATCAAATAGTATTGGATATAATTATGATTAATTTCTTCTTTGATAAACCTCTATAGTTCAGAGGTAAATTCTGAGTATGATATTCTACAATCATGAAAGCTTTCTATAATCCTTTAGAACTCTTTTCTCTTCTTCTCTCTTATTCATCTTCTTTATGAATTGAGAAGAACAACCCTTTTAGGAGGGGAGGTACTGCTACGTGACTATCTGTCTATGTGATAGAAGTCTAAGTGGAATACCATGACTTGTTTAATTGCTTGCCAAGTACTAAAGGCTGGCCCCCTTCTGTACTAACTATGCAATATAAAAAATGTTCAATTGATCATAGTGATCTCTCAATAAATCTTTCCACTTCTCTATATTGATCGAGATTGCGAAGATTAAAGCGATCAGGAAATGCACAGTACGAGCGAGGTTACCTCCGAATTCGTAGTGATACCAATGTTACTGTAGGTATCAATAAGGATAAGATTGAGTAAGAGTATAACCCGGATAGTGAGTTGTACGAAAAGTAGCAACGTTGATGGAAAAAGGATACAGTAGGAATTGTAGCACTAGAAGATGTGCTGAGGAAGGGTAGAACGACTAAGAATTGACCGGGAAGCTAAAAAGTGAACGACAGGCAAACGACTCTTTGCTTCCTACCTGATTCCGGGACGGAATCCTTTTAAGGAGGGGTGACTGTAAGAACCCCAAATTTTGGATATAATTAAAACTTTTTATTAAGTAATGATAAAATGAGGAACAATGATTCCGACAACAAGGTCACCAGCTCTAATGAATGGTGGTTTCAAAGAACAATGATTGTAATGAATGGATATTGCTTTGGACAATGATCCTGATGCATTGGTATATTGTCAGAATAGAGTAATTCGATGGTTGAGGACCTAGATAAGAATAATCTACCATCCCGGAAGGAGCTAATGGATCCTTGAAGGGAAATGAATACGTGCATAGTGTTTTCCGTACGTGCATAGTATTTCCCGTACGTGCATAGTGTTTCCCGTACGTGCATAGTGTTTCCTGTACGTGCATAGTAATTTGGTGGATGAATAGTGATTTTGTAAGTTGGAAAACTTTTCACGCCACCCTATGTACGGGACGTGATATGGATGTTTCGAAGTCATATTAGTAATACGCGGAGGAAATAAGTGAATGCAGAGACGATCGGAATTCAGAAATTCCAAATTCTTTTCGGTATAATATTTTACCGGACAGTGGATTAAATATTATTATAATCCAAGAATTGAGATATTAACTTTGAGGATTTAATATATTGGGATGTTATTATATTTGATTTAAGAATGAAGGTAGGAAACCATTGAGGAGTGGTTATGACTACAATGTAATAATTGATATTTGGAAAGAATGAATGGAATTCGACTTTATTATGTTTATGTCTTGAAGAATGCTAAAGGGTGACAACATAGGTAAGAATAATCTATCTTCTAAGGGAATAAGATATGGCAACTTCAAGCAAGAGAATACTCTCATGTCATCCAGATCGATAACGATTAATCCAGTAGTTCCGTAAAAAGGTTAAGGAACGATCGAAAGAGAATACGGACAATTATACAACCCTAAGAGAACAAGTAAAGAATACAGAATGAATAGTGTTTTGGTGGGAGTATAGAATAATATGAGACGACACTATATAGAAGCATTCGGAACGGATTTCCGAGTTCGTATTAGTGATCCAGGGGGAAAATAAGTGTATGTAAAAGCTGTCGGATTCTGAAAAACCGCACTTTTATTTTCTCCGAGAGTTCCCTGGACACTGATAGCCTTAAATATTTAACGAATGGATTTAAGGAATATAAATTGGAAAGTTAGAATGAAAGATGGAGAATGAAAGTATTAATATTAAAAAGGATTCCCGGTAAACCCTAATTAGAAATCCGTGAAATATTCCTACGAACAATCAATCGAAACGGGCAATAACCGGACACAGAAACAAGCAGAGGAAGCAAGAGTCTTGTGCAAGCTACTAGTATAAAATATCTAGTAACCAAACTAGAATCAAGGAACTAGCACCCTAGAGAATGCAACTAAGTACTTAGCAAGGGAACCATGTAGTTAGGCTAAAACCACCACATTTTCAACACTTGTCATGGTATTTCCTCATCCAACACCTCACTACTTTAATAAAGTAGCTTTATACAAGATATTATGTTGTAATTGGATGAGAGTGGATGAGATTAAATCATAGAAATCAAAAGAAACCAAGCAAAATACTCCACCCTTGCAAGAAAACATCCATTCGGCCCTTCACTAATTCCAAAATCAAAACCCCTCTTCCCACCATCTTTTGATCTTGTGAAAATTATGGTGAGTCTTACATTTCCTAAAAGTGATCCCATAAAAATTTCAAAGCCAAACTCTCTTGTTTCCATTTTCAAATAATTCATCAAAGAGGAGGATGAATTGTGGTTTTATGAACTTATCTTGTTTTTTCTTGTTTTTCATGGTGGATTTAGCTAGCTTAGGATCATCCAAGGATAGATCAAGGCTTAGGAAGGTTATACTACTCTCTAAGGAAGGTATAAATCATTTCAAACCCTAAGCTTTACTTTGAGTTTATGCATGATTCATGGTGATTTTGGATTAAGTGATATTAGTAGTATTCTACCACCATGTTAGCATGATTTTGTGGTTAGATTAGCTTTATGATGATATATTGATGAAGCATGATATTCTTGAGCTTTTAAGAGATTATTTTAACTGTAGTAATTGATTAGATGCCCGGTGTGGCTTGGTTGTTGCGTAATGAATTTTAGAACGCTCGATTCGTAGCCGTCGTAATGCCCGATTTTCAGTAACACTAAGAAACCGAACTGGTCAGTAGCCATAACTCTCTGTTCTTGGCAAGTTAATGAACCCTACTGATAGATGTTTGAACATAGATCACTTTCGCGAAAGAATCAAAGCATTGTGATTTACGGTTTAGGAATTATGACCAAATTACTAAAAGTAGTTCGAATCCGTAAACGAAAGTTCGTAACTGAAATTGAACCCTCGTAATCTATGTAACGTCATGGCGAATCTTGGTAAATAAATACTAGAGGTAAAAAGGAAGGTGTGAAAGAAAACCGTATGTCAAAAGGATCATTTTTCGATTTATTAAAAATGTTCGAGTCGAGGTTAAACGCGAACGAACCCCTAAAAGACGACTCTTTTATAACTTCGGTAAAACACTTAGAAAACGGGCGATAAAACTCGGAGTATAATATTGGTTCGTAACGATCGACCTTAGAACCCGTATGACTTAAGTATGTCCTAAGTATAAGTACAGTGACATGTCGTATTAACGAACGAATGTCGGGTCGGATCAGTGATAAAAAGGAATCCACTAAAAGGGGTATAACGAGATAACTCGAGAACGTGTTTCGAATTAAGTATAACTTAACTTTTAATATGTTAAGTGATTAATCCCGAATGCCTTGGCTATTTATAGATCACCAAGCTGAACCGGGACCCGCTACCCTTACCGTACTCGACTACCAGGCAAGTTTCAATTCCCTTCTTTTAGGCTGTTGTTGTGATTGAATATATATATATATGTTTTCTGTTATACATATGCCATAGCATGCATGCCTACTTTCAAGTTATATCATTATGCTTGTTCCCTGATTGTTATTGGCTTATAAATTAGATAGCTATCGTATCAATTATAAGCCGGTTATTGTGAGACCCTCAGAGAAGGGTGTATACATCTTATTCATCAAATATAGACCGGGAGTCAATATTTCTTGACATATCGAGATTACCTCGAAAGAAAATATCTAAGTAAATATTTTCTATTATTTGGGCGACGAATATTATTTGAATATTCGTTCGAGATTATTTATTTAACGATCCTTACTTCAAATAATTATTTGAACGTAACCATTCGACGAATAATATTTTTCAATATTCATTCAAAGTCGAATAGATTATCGATTATTATTCCGAATATTCTTCTAAAGATTGGACTACTAAATGAATATTATTTGAATATCCATTTAGAATATTACTTTATTAAATGAATATTACTTTTGAATATTCACTTAAGATATTACTTACTTGATGAATATTATTCTAATATTCATCTGAAGCTTGATTTATTTATCGAGTCTTATCTCGAATATTCCTTTAAAGCTTGGATTACTAAATGAATATTACTTGATATTCATTTAGAATATTATTCATTAAACGAATATTACTTTTTCAATAAACATTTAAATTCCTAATTAATTATGACTATTATTTTGAATATTCATCCAGGGTTCTCTTTAATCATCGAATATTATTTTAAATATTTTAAATATTCCTTTCAGGTCTTATTAATTAATGAATATTATTCTGAATATTCATTTGAATATTTAATTATGCAATAAATATTCTCTAGATATTTCTTCAAGGATTATTTGAGAAATACTCTGATTAAAGATATTCTTTCATATTCCTAAATATTCTGTAAAATATTTTAATTCAATAAATATTCTTTGAATATTTATTCCATACTTAGAATAACCTCGATAAGGTTTATCTTCTTCGATTATTACAGAAAATATTTCGGAGTCATATTATTATTAATCTTATATCAAGAAAGGTGCTCAGACATCATTCTTCTTTGAGTCTACCTCTCTAATAATAAGGGAACCTTACTTGGAAGATGTTATTTATCTTGTCGACTTCCCGGTCATAAATTATTCTCTTCACTCGCAACTCGGGTGCTGTTGACTTATTAAGTCATTGTTTACCTTCTCATCTTTCGAGGGGTAAGATTGTTGGAACAAGTTGATATTCGATACCAAGCCACAGCTTGGAAGTTATTGGTGAATTTTCCTTTCCAACTAGATACGACTACCTTGTAGAGTCTTATCAACAAGTATTATACTTGGGGAAAGGGGGACGAACGTTACATTCAGAATCATGAATTCTATTTGAACTAGGAGTCGTGTAAGAGGCCGAGTAGCGCCGGTCCATCCCCTTTGGCCCAACCGTTGGCCGGGGAGAGCTAGTAAGGCGGTAGACAAGTAAAGCCGTCAGTTCTTCCTTCTACCGGTAGTAAATCTTAATTGAGCTGTACGATCTCGACTGATCATCAAGATTGGAACAGCGGGCGCGGTGAATACTCCATCATTGGTTCATCATCCAAACTTATTTATTTCCTGCAACATGATTATTGTTGGCAGAGCTGGAAAAGTATTCATAACTGGAATTGCAATTTTTTCATGCAAGTTCCTCTTTTTAATGGCAATGAGAATATCACGCTTACTTTTGATGTAGCAGATATTTCTACAAACAAATACTTTAAGTTACCTTGTAACTTCATCGTTCATATTATACTGGCATCATTTCCGTAAATGCATGGCATATGGTTTGAAAGATACTTTTGAACTGTTATATATTATCGTTCAGTTATATATTATTGTTGGTGGGCTATTGCTCACCCTTGCTTTATTATTATATCACAACAACAGCTAGACCAGATGACTCGCACAAGGCGCACTCGACGCGGGCGAGGACGATGAGACTACCAGAGCTGAAGAAGAAGCTATTGGTAGGATATATTTATTCTTTCAGTACCAAGAATATGGTCTAGTATGACTTATGTAAATGGATGGCAAAGAGTATGTATTTATATTGAAATTCTTTTGGATTGTAAGAACTCATAACGTGATTAATAAAAATTTGATTGTTACTCTGATTTCATCTCTGGGACTATAACGGGTGTGTTTTATATTGTTGTGTTGGGTCATAGAGGCGTAATTTATTTTATGTTAAGGAAAGTTCAATTGTTGTGGACAGAATTGGAAACCGTAACCACCGGATCCCGGACCCCGGATCTGGGGGTGTTACAGAAAACATATATATATATATATATATATATATATATATATATATATATATATATATATATATATATATATATATATATATATATTCAATCACAACAACAGCCTAAAAGAAGGGAATTGAAACTTGCCTGGTAGTCGAGTACGGTAAGGGGTAATGGTAGCGGGTCCCGGTTCAGCTTGGTGATCTATAAATAGCCAAGGCATTCGGGATTAATCACTTAACATATTAAAAGTTAAGTTATACTTAATTCGAAACACGTTCTCGAGTTATCTCGTTATACCCCTTTTAGTGGATTACTTTTTATCACCGATCCGACCCGACATTCGTTCGGTAATACGACATGTCATTGTACTTATACTTGGGACATACTTAAGTCATATGAGTTCTAAGGTCGATCGTTACGAACCAATACTATACTCCGAGTTTTATCGCCCATTTTCTAAGTGTTTTTACCGAAGTTATAAAAGAGTCGTCTTTTAGGGGTTCGTTCGCGTTTAACCTCGACTCGAACATTTTTAATAAATCGAAAAATGATCCTTTTGACATACGGTTTTCTTTCACACCTTCCTTTTTACCTCTAGTATTTATTTACCAAGATTCGCCATGACGTTACATAGTTTACGAGGGTTCAATTACAGTTACGAACTTTCATTTACGGATTCGAACTACTTTTAGTAATTTGGTCATAATTCCTAAACCGTAAATCGAAATGCTTCGATTCTTTCGCCAAAGTGATCTATGTTTAAAAACCTATCAGTAGGGTTCATTGCTTTGTCAAGAACAGAGAGTTATGACCACTGACCAAATCAATTTCTTAATGTTAATGAAAATCGGGCATTACGACGGCTATGAATCGAGCATTCTAAAAATCATATCGCATCAACCAAGCCACACCGGGCATCTAAACAATTTATACACTTAATAAGCATCTCTAAGAGTCCAGAAGCTACTGATCTTGGTATTGAAAATCATCATGCTTCTTGATTCACTAAACCACTTAACTAATCATGCTTATAACATCATTAAGAACATATTACTCTAAAATCATCAAGAACAAGCATGATATCAAAGTAAGGCCTAGGGTTTCAAGAGATTTATACCTTCCTTGGAGTGTGTAAAGACCTTGCTAAGCTTTGCATAGTCCTTGTATACCCATAACCAAGCTTAGATCATCCTAGAAATCAAGAAAATCAAGAGTTGTTCTTGAAAATCACTATTCACCCTAGTCTTTGATGATTTCTTTGAAAATGGAAAAAGTGGTGTTTGAGGCTAAGATTTCTAAGGTATCATTTTTATGAAATATAAGATCTATGTTAAAAATTTGGAGATCAAAAAATGGTGGGAAGGTTGATTTTGGTTTTTGAATTAAGGCATATAGCCGAATGGGGAAGAAAGGGAGAGATGTTGGTGTTCTTGCTTGGCTTGCTTGGAAATCTTGAATTATTGTGATGCTTGGAAAATATCTAAGTCATAAAGCTACTTTATCAAGGGTTATGTCATGGATGATGTCTTTGGAATGGACAAGTGTTGAATTCTTGTGGTTGGAGGAGATTAACTTGCTAAGTACTTAGTTAGCTTGCTAAGTATGCTAGTTACTCTTGTAACTACTTAGTTACTTGATCTCATCCACTTGCACATACTTGCATCTTGGTTCTCTGCTTGTTTTTTTGTCCGTTTATTGCTCAGTTCATTGATCGTTCGGACGAATAACTAAGTAGTTTCACCTCTAGGGTTTACCGGGGAAATTTCTCGATATTCATAATACCTTCCCCAATCCTTAATATAATCCTCGTGATGACCATGTAGGATATTTAATCTCGATACGAACTTAATCCGTAATCTAGGATTCGTTCGCTTTATTGATTAATCTCGTTATAACGTTTTAGCGATTTCTAGAACGCTTGTTTCACTGCCTCAGTGGTTTCCTACCTTCATTCTTAAATCAAATATAATAACATCCCAAAATATCAAATCCTAAAAGTTAATATCTCAATTCTTGGATTATAATAATATTTAATCCACTGCCCGCTCAAATATTATACCGAAAAAGAATTTGGAATTTCTGAATTCCGATCGTGTCTGCATTCACTTATTTCCTCCGCGTATTACTAATATGACTTCGAAACATCCATATCACGTCCCGTACATAGGGTGGCGTGAAAAGTTTTCCAACTTACAAAATCACTATTCATCCACCAAATTACTATGCACGTACAGGAAACACTATGCACGTACGGGAAACACTATGCACGTACGGGAAATACTATGCACGTATGGGAAACACTATGCACGTACTCATTTCCCTTCAAGGATCCATTAGCTCCTTCCTGGATGGTAGATTATTCTTATCTAGGTCCGCAACCATCGAATTACTCTATTCTGACAATATACCAATGCATCAGGATCATTGTCCAAAGCAATATCCATTCATTACAATCATTGTTCTTTGAAACCACCATTCATTAGAGCTGGTGACCTTGTTGTCGGAATCATTGTTCCTCGTTTTATCCTTACTTAATAAAAAGTTTTAATTATATCCAAAATTTGGGGTTCTTAATATCCAAAGTTTTAATTATATCCAAAATTTGGGTTTTAATTAATTGTTCCTCGTTTTCTATCCGTGGTTTTCCACAGGTTGTCTTTCGTAAGTCAGACCAGGTCGTATATCTACCGGCTCATGCTCTTATCATCTATCGAGCATCTGCAGTTTACTGGTGTAGCCTGGCCACATGAAAACCCGTTATGACCGTGCTATAAGTTTTGGGGGTAAGGCTGGCTCGAATACCGCCGTCCGAACACTTTTAAACTCTCAGGTGGCCCAATAAGTCTCGGGCTCAACCGCCCTTCCCTCTAAGTCTCATTAATTCTTTCTACGGGAATACGTTTAGCATCAAGAATTATCAACCTCATATTCTCTATCTTGTTTGTGCAGAAGTACACTAACACAAACTTGCTTGTCATTCATCAACATGCCATTTAGCTTATCAATAGCAGCACTTTCTTTATCTTTACGTTGTCATCTACTTTCTTAGAAGAATCACCATCGCTTGTTGTTTACGTAGTGCGTTAATAGCTAACCCTACGGGTTTCAAATCCCTTAGGGAGACAAAGTAATCATTATTCCTTATCCATAAGGAACACTTCCTGAACTTGATGTAGATATAACATGAAGCAGATAGAATTGCAGAAGAGTTTCAAGCATCGCAGCTAGGTCCGGTTGATGAAACTATCACTTATGCATCTTCCATAAAAGACTAGAAACTTAACGGTTTACTTCATCAATTTTGTACCATGGTCCTGGTTTGCCTCAAAACGGGGCCTTCTAAGGTACGTAATATGCTTAAGACTCCATCAGGAATCGAATCTTTACTTAAACTATTATTACTGTCAATTCTTGCACAGTCATCAGAAGGAATGTAAATTCCTCCATTCCGATATGACCTTCAAGGTCCTTCCAAATATCATTCTGTTTCTTCGGTATGAACATTTGTAATTATTCCTTTATACTTAGATTGTCGGCCACCTCATTGGCCTTTCTTGATGATAATGATTTCTTGTAACCCATGTTTTCTGGGTACATTCCAACTCAAGTTTTTCTACCTCATTCCCATCACTGTTGGGTTAAAGCATTCTCCCTTAAGCTCTGCTGAAGGAGAAAATATAACTATCAGTCATTTCCATAAGTCATTGTTTCCACCTACCCGTGGGAACTTTATCACGTTTATTCCCAATCCTACTTAGGATACTTCTTTTCTTAGTTCTTTCTTTATCTTAGGATAATCTCAACCTTTATAGGTTCAACCCATACTTCCTCAGGGTTTCATACATGCCTCATCTGGCATTATTGTTACGATGTCATACATTCCTTACCAAACTTCCATTTTGAAGTTCGGATTATTACCTTTTTCCTTGTAAGGTTTCATAGGCCATCCTTATCATTCCTCCGGTATTTTCTGGGTACCGGGTATATCAAAATGTCATTGATCCATACTCTAATAATTCTATTTATGTTCTTTCCAGAACTCTTTTTAATAATCCTTACCGGTCATTGTTGCCTTAGCAAGTCCAGCTCATATCATCTGAAGTCATAATGTCGTTATTAGGGTTAATGCCACCCCTTGTGCATTCCCCACGGTTTGTCTTTATTTATGGATATCCTATCCTTAATTCAACTGCCAAGGAATTCTTGCATCTTATAATTGGCAATCAGATCATGTATCCTTAATAAAGGTCTCTTTTCAATCATTCTCATTTGATAATCGATCGGTGGTTTAATGCCACCCTCTTCTTTCAGATAGTTGTCAGCCTATTTGGCCTTCCAAAAAGGCAACGTATGCCTATCTCCTCTCTTACTGAACTTGTTAATGGTAGCAAGGATGTTCTGGAAGATATTGGTCGAGTTCAACGTGAATCTCTTAGTGCTTATCGTTCTTCGGAAAGGTACTTGCCTCAGACAAAATTCCTACAGCATACTGTTCAATTTCTGACCTTTTCTATACCCTCTTCATATACCTTCATTGTTTACTTTCCTCCGTCATAATATATTCATGGTATTCATGATACCCTAACATCATACATCTCAAGTCACTATACTTCCATTTTACTCGAAATCTTGGACAACCATATACACATGAGTCACTTCAGTACGGGTGACCCCATCCCAAAAAGGTCTAGTGAATTCCCAATCAAAACATGGGTTGTTCAGCAGAAGATTCCTACGATCTCATTAATGTTTCCTTTATATCAGAAGCCCTTGCAATCGGTGCTTTCTTAGAAGCAACCCTGCTTTGTCCTTTCATTGCTGGTCTAGTCACTCGATAATCCTTTGTGACTTGGCCTCAACTGGCCACACTAAAATAAAAATATATGATTTTAGGGGTTGGCTAATAGCATTACTTTTCTAGCAATTGCCGGCATAGTGCCTTCTTCTTTGATACCTTTCTACCTTTCCAAAACTTTACTCCATATAAGTCTTAATCGACTACTCGGCACCGTCTCCGGTCACCTTTCCTCCACTTTTATCTTTTCAACTATTCTTATCAATCCCGCGTGCCACGCAAGCTTACCATTCCTGGCATAACAGCCTTTTCACTTAAGTCAATCCCGGAGTTTCTCCGTTCGGCTAGTTTCTTACTTACATTTCCTGTTTTCGTCCAATCTCACTTCATCATTTTATCACTACCGTCGATTGTAATGCTCAGGGTCCGTTTACTAACCTATTTTACAGCATCCTTACCCAAATCACAGGGTTTGCTCCAGTTTCTACTCTCTTCCATGACATTCTCTGATAATCAGAAAGACAAGGTTTGCCAAAATTCACCGAATTCCTTTCCAGACTCAGGGAAATTTTGATCAATCTACCCACCCACTGGTAACATTAAGGAGACCAGTTTCGAAACCTGAAGAATAGTTCTATGAACCTCCAAGCAGGTGGAATCATAAGCAGTCATAGTTAACGAAATAATCATCATCAGATTGGAAGTTTACCCACTGGAGAGGAATCAATTATATCCATCCCTTAGAAGGGAATCAACCGTTTCAAACTGAAACCTGTCACAATATCCTGATACCTATACGTCCTGATATTCAATACTACCAAATGTCGGTCTACCTAACCCTTTATGCGAAGCGTCGTTGGAAGCACAAAGTCTCCTTTTTCCATTAAACAATGCCAGCTCTTGGTCATTACCAATTTCACCTTTTAGCTCCAGGAATATTTTCTCACATTTTTCTCTTTAACTGCTGATCGTATTACTTGATCTATTATAATTCCGCATCGGAATAAACTTAAGGTACTACTATAATCCATTCAAAGAGAAGAAGGAATTTAATATTCCTCTGAATCACATGCATCTAACGTTTCTGGTTCATCATTTAACTGAGTTGAATTAACTCTATACTCAGTCTCTGGCAGTAGTCTCATTACGAGTTCATCTTGACTCACTGGTCTTATCTTCCGGTAGGTTCTGAGATCATTGTCTTGCTTACTACTTCCTTATATAATTTTACCCAATCATGCTGTCACTTCCCAATGTCTTTACTTTCTACTGATTCATTCATGAACATTTCCCTGAATAAAACCACCTCATTAACCTCACTTTGGTTTCGTAAATTATAACCTATGACATCTGCCTTCTCGTGGAAAATTATTACTGACAATATTCATACTGATTCATTTATCAAATGATATGGCACTTACTGCCTCATTCTCAACTATTCCTAGGGACTCTGCTCCTCGTCCTATATTGCTGTCTTTGATAATCATACATCCCTCTAGCTCTTTTTTTGTTAAGATGAAAATCTCTAAGGATTCTCATCTATTTCCGTATAAGATCTCAAGTAATTCTTCCAATCCTTCTTTCTTGCTGGTACTACATCTGGTAGTCCGGCTATGAATTCAACATGCATCTTCAGATCTCTTAATAATATCTCGGTTCTTTATACTCACTTTTCTGAGCACCATATCTTAATCATCACAGTCATTCTGGCTGCGACCCTCATTACCCAAGGGTAAGTTCCTTATCCTAACAGGATTTTCCTTATCTGCTCGAACCTCTTCCGGGTCTCCAGTAGGGTACTCCATCGAATTACCCGCTGATCTTCAGCATATAAAGCGTCCTCGCGCTGTTGCTCGTATGCCACAAGGTCTGTTGCCTTACTCGTCGATACGATATCGAGCTAAGTTACTATCATTATACTTACGAGTTCCCATAAGGGTTTTATATGTCATCACTACATTAAGTAGTCCGACTATGAACTTGGCAAGAGTTCTTATTATCTTATTGAATTTATTGTTTTAACGTCACCTCATCTCTGGGGTTTATAACGTACGCTCTGATACCACTTCTGTAACACCCCCAGATCCGGGGTCCGGGATCCGGTGGTTACACGACTCCTAGTTCAAATAGAATTCATGATTCTGAATGTAACGTTCGTCCCCCTTTCCCCAAGTATAATACTTGTTGATAAGACTCTACAAGGTAGTCATATCTAGTTGGAAAGGAAAATTCACAAATAACTTCCAAGCTGTGGCTTGGTATCGAATATCAACTTGTTCCAACAATCTTACCCCTCGAAAGATGAGAAGGTAAACAACGACTTAATAATTCAACCGCACCCGAGTTGCGAGTGAAGAGAATACTTTATGACCGGGAAGTCGACAAGAAAAATAACATTTTCCAAGTAAGGTTCCCTTATTATTAGGGAGATAGACTCAAAGAAGAATGATGTCTGAGAACCTTTCTTGACATAAGATTAATAATAATATGACTCCGAAATATTTTCTGTAATAATCGAAGAAGATAAACCTTATCGAGGTTATTCTAAGTATGGAATAAATATTCAGAGAATATTTATTGAATTAAAATATTTTACGGAATATGTAACACCCCCAGATCCGGGGTCCGGGATCCGGTGGTTACGGTTTCCAATTCTGTCCACAACAATTGAACTTTCCTTAACATAAAATAAATTACGTCTCTATGACCCAACACCACAATATAAAACACACCCGTTATAGTCCCAGAGATGAAATCAGAGTAACAATCAAATTTTTAATAATCACATTATGAGTTCTTACAATCCAAAAGAATTTCAATATAAATACATACTCTTTGCCATCCATTTACATAAGTCATACTGGACCATATTCTTGGTACTGAAAGAATAAATATATCCTACCAATAGCTTCTTCTTCAGCTCTGGTAGTCTCATCGTCCTCACCCGCGTCGAGTGCACCTTGTGCGAGTCATCTGGTCTAGCTGTTGTTGTGATATAATAATAAAGCAAGGGTGAGCAATAGCCCACCAACAATAATATATAACTGAACGATAATATATAACAGTTCAAAAGTATCTTTTAAACCATATGTCATGCATTTACGGAAATGATGCCAGTATAATATGAACGATGAAGTTACAAGGTAACTTAAAGTATTTGTTTGTAGAAATATCTGCTACATCAAAAGTAAGCGTGATATTCTCATTGTCATTAAAAAGAGGAACTTGCATGAAAAGATTGCAATTCCAGTTAAGAACACTTTTCCAGCTCTGCCAACAGTAATCATGTTGCAGGAAATAAATAAGTTTGGATGATGAACCAATGATGGAGTATTCACCGCGCCCGCTGTTCCAATCTTAATGATCAGTCGAGATCGTACAACTCAATTTAGATTTACTACCGGTAGAAGGAAGAACTGACGGCTTTACTTGTATACCGCCTTACTAGCTCTCCCCGGCCAACGGTTGGGCCAAAGGGGATGGACCGGCGCTACTCGACCTCTTACACGACTCCTAGTTCAAATAGAATTCATGATTCTGAATGTAACGTTCGTCCCCCTTTCCCCAAGTATAATACTTGTTGATAAGACTCCACAAAGTAGTCGAATCTAGTTGGAAAGGAAAATTTACCAATAACTCCCAAGCTATTACTTGGTAACTGATATCAACTTGTTCCAACATCTTACCCCTCGAAAGATGAGAAGGTAAATAATGAATTAATAAGTCAATAGCATCCGAGTTGCGAGTGGAGAGAATACTTTATGACCGGGAAGTCGACAAGATAAATAACATTTTCCAAGTAAGGTTCCCTTATTATTAGAGAGGTAGACTCAAAGAAGAATGATGTCTGAGAACCTTTCTTGATATAAGATTAATAATAATATGACTCCGAAATATTTTTCGTAATAATCGAAGAAGATAAACCTTATCGAGGTTATTCTAAGTAAATTAAAATATTTTACAGAATATTTAGGAATATGAAAGAATATCTTTAATCAGAGTATTTCCCAAATAATCCTTGAAGAAATATCGAGAGAATATTTATTGCATAATTAAATATTCAAATGAATATTCAAAATAATATTCATTAATGAATAAGACCTGAAAGGAATATTTAAAATTTTTAAAATAATATTCGATGATTAAATAGAACCCTGGATGAATATTCAAAATAATATTCATAATTAATTAGGAATTTAAATGAATATTGAAAAATTAATATTCATTTAATGAATAATATTCTAAATGAATATCAAGTAATATTCATTTAGTAATCCAAGCTTTAAAGGAATATTCGAGATAAGACTCGATAAATAAATCAAGCTTCAGATGAACATTAAAATAATATTCGTCAAGTAATTACTATCTTAAATGAATATTCAAAAGTAATATTCATTTAATGAATAAATATTCTAAATGAATATCCAAATAATATTCATTTAGTAGTCCAACCTTTAGAAGAATATTCGAAATAATAATCGATAAATAATTCGACTCTGAATGAATATTAAAAATATTATTCGTCGAATAGTTACGTTCAAATAATTATTTGAAGTAAGGATCCTTAAATAAATAATCTCGAATGAATATTCAAATAATATTCGTCGCCCGAATAATGGAAAATATTTACTTAAATATTTTCCTCCGAGGTAATCTCGATATGTCAAGAAATATTGACTCCCGGTCTATATTTGATGAATAAGATATATACGCCCTTCTATGAGGGTCTTACAATAACCGGCTTATAATTGATACGTTAGCTATCTAATTTATAAGCCAATAAACAATCAGGGAACAAGCATAACGATATAACTGGAAAGTAGGCATGCATGCTATGGCATATGTATAACGGAAAACATATATATATATTCAATCACAACAACAGCCTAAAAGAAGGGAATTGAAACTTGCCTGGTAGTCGAGTACGATAAGGGGTAGTGGTAGCGGGTCCCGGGTCAGCTTGGTGATCTATAAATAGCCAAGGCATTCGGGATTAATCACTTAACATCTTAAAAGTTAAGTTATACTTAAATCGAAACACGTTCTCGAGTTATCTCGTTATACCCCTTTTAGTGGATTCCTTTTATCATTGATCCGACCCGACATTTGTTCGTTAATACGACATGTCATTGTACTTACACTTGGGACATACTTAATTCATACAAGTTCTAAAGTCGATCGTTACGAATCAATATTATGCTCCGAGTTTTATCGCCCGTTTTCTAAGTGTTTTACCGAAGTTATAATCAAGCGGGTTTTTAGGGGTTCGATCGCGATTAACTTTGATTCGAACATTTTTATAAAATCGGAAAACGATCCGTTTCACATGAGGTTTTCTCTCACACCTTCCTTTTTACCTCTAGTATTTAATTACCAATATTCGCCACTGACTTACGTATTTTACGAGGGTTCAATTTTAATAACGAACTCGTACTTACGGTTTCGAACGTCTTTTAGTGAATCGGACATAATTCCTAAACCGTAAGTCCGTTTCACATGATCTTTATATCAAAACGAAGCTTATAACATGATCTATCTTGCCATGACAGAACATGATACTGGACAGTGACTTATGGCTACTGTCAAACACGGTTTCTTAAGGTTAACAAAAATCGGGCATTACGACGGCTATAAATCGGACGTTCCATAAATCGTAATCAACAACCCAAGCCACACCGGGCATACCAATCATCTTACATTCATAATACTAATCTCATAAGTCCAGGAACATCATATTATATCATCATATTCATCACATCTCTTAAATCAAACAAACTAACTACATAATCATGTAAACATGCTTATAACAACATTATCACCAAAACTTATCCAAAACTCCATTAAAACTCAAATCAAAGACTAGGGTTCTTGAAGTTTATACCTTCCTTGGAGTATGTTCTAGCCTCACTAAGCTTTGTATGATCCTTGAGTGGCCTTAAGCTAGCTAAATCAACCATAAAAATCAAAGAAAAACAAGATTAGTTCTTGAAGAACACTATTCACCCTCCTTGTAAATGATTTATTTGAAAATGGAAACAAAGGAGTTTGGACTTGAAATTTCTAGGAGATTAGTTTCTTGAAATATAGAACTCACCTTAAAAATTACAAGATCAAATGATGGTTGGAAGAGGGTTTTTGATTCTTGAATTTTAAGAAAAGCCGAATGGCTTCTTGGAAGAGAAAGAATTGCTTGGTTGATTTGTTTTGATAATAATGCAATAAAGTGACTTTGCTTAGATAATATCTCATCCTAAAGCCACTTTAATAAAGTGATGATGCAAGGGGTGATGTCTTTGGATGAGTATGTGTTGTTGTTTAAGTGGTGGAATGGTAAAGAGATGCTAAGTACTAGTTGATTTTTCTAATGGTGCTAGTTAGTAATGCAACTAGCTTGGTTCCATTGATCTTATCTAGCATAAAGTGATTATGTCACCTTCCACTATCTCATCACACCTCTTAGTCCTCTGCTTGTTTCTTTGTCCGTTTGTTGCTCAATTCATTGATCGTTCGGACGAATAACTAAGTAGTTTCACCTCTAGGGTTTACCGGGAAATTTCTCGATATTCATAATACCTTCCCCAATCCTTAATATAATCCTCGTGATGACCATGTAGGATATTTAATCTCAATACGAACTTAATCCGTAATCTAGGATTCGTTCGCTTTATTGATTAATCTCGTTATAACGTTTTAGCGGTTTCTAGAACGCTTGTTTCACTACCTCAGTGGTTTCCTACCTTCATTCTTAAATCAAATATAATAACATCCCAAAATATCAAATCCTCAAAGTTAATATCTCAATTCTTGGATTATAATAATATTTAATCCACTGTCCGGTCAAATATTATACCGAAAAAGAATTTGGAATTTCTGAATTCCGATCGTCTCTGCATTCACTTATTTCCTCCGCGTATTACTAATATGACTTCGAAACATCCATATCACGTCCCGTACATAGGGTGGCGTGAAAAGTTTTCCAACTTACAAAATCACTATTCATCCACCAAATTACTATGCACGTACACGAAACACTATGCACGTACGGGAAACACTATGCACGTACGGGAAATACTATGCATGTATGGGAAACACTATGCACGTACGGGAAACACTATGCACGTACGGGAAATACTATGCATGTATGGGAAACACTATGCACGTACGGGAAATACTATGCACGTATGGGAAACACTATGCACGTACTCATTTCCCTTCAAGGATCCATTAGCTCCTTCCTGGATGGTAGATTATTCTTATCTAGGTCCTCAACCATCGAATTACTCTATTCTGAAAATATACCAATGCATCAGGATCATTGTCCAAAGCAATATCCATTCATTACAATCATTGTTCTTTGAAACCACCATTCATTAGAGCTGGTGACCTTGTTGTCGGAATCATTGTTCCTCATTTTATCATTACTTAATAAAAAGTTTTAATTATATCCAAAATTTGGGGTTCTTACAGTCTCCCCTCCTTAAAAGGATTCCGTCCCGGAATCAGGTAGGAAGCAAAGAGTCGTTTGCCTGTCGTTCACTTTTTAGCTTCCCGGTCAATTCTTAGTCATTCTACCCTTCCTCAGCACATCTTCTAGTGCTACAATCCATACTGTATCCTTTTTCCATCAACGTTACGACTTTTCGTACAACTCACTATCCGGGTTATACTCTTACTCAGTCTTATCCTTATTGATACCTGCAGTAACATTGGTATCACTATCACCCTACGAATTCGGAGGTAACCTCGCTCGTACTATGCATTTCCTGATCGCTTTAATCTTCGCAATCTCGATCAATATAGAGAAGTGGAAAGATTTATTGAGAGATCACTATGATCAATTGAACATTTGTTATATTGCATAGTTAGTACAGAAGGGGGCCAGCCTTTAGTACTTGACAAGCAATTAAACAAGTTATGGTATTCCACTTAGACTTCTATCACATAGACAGATAGTCACGTAGCAGTACCTCCCCTCCTAAAAGGGTTGTTCTTCTCAATTCATAAGGAAGATGAATAAGAGAGAAGAAGAGAAAAGAGTTCTAAAGGATTATAGAAAGCTTTCATGATTGTAGAATATCATACTCAGAATTTACCTCTGAACTATAGAGGTTTATCAAAGAAGAAAATTAATCATAATTATATCCAATACTATTTGATCGCAATCTCACGTGTCAACATATCTTGCTGCTTTGTCCATTATTCTATGGACAAATACTCTTGTTCAATCTTAGCGATACTCACATTCGGGAAATCCTTCAACCTTTCAGGTTAAATCTTAGATTTCTCACTTGACATCATTATTACTGACATCCCATATCATGTTACTAGCTTTTTCATAACTATAATATTGGCACTATCAGGTTGTCATCCTGAGAATTCATTAGAAAACCCATTCATAACATTTCTTGCTTCTCATTCCATAGTTGCTTTCCCAGCCTTTTCTTTATCAATCACATCCTTCTTATTATCTGATTCTTACTCATTTATATTATTTACTTTCACCTTCACCTCTTTATTGAAACACCTTTTTGCACTTGGTACCCCCTTATCGGTATTCCGTCACATTTATTCTATAATCATCACGTTATTCCAATTGAAACTTTCCGAAATGAATCTGGCCCGATCCCTTTTTCTTAGATTCAAATTATCTACTTCTGCCAACCTTGTTTCTCATCACTTGTTCTTTTCTATCCGTGGTTTTCCACAGGTTGTCTTTCGTAAGTCAGACCAGGTCGTATATCTACCGGCTCATGCTCTTATCATCTATCGAGCATCTGCATTTTACTAGCGTAGCCTGGCCACATGAAAACCCGTTATGACCGTGCTATAAGTTTTGGGGTTAAGGCTGGCTCGAATACCGCCGTCCGAACACTTTTAAACTCTCAGGTGGCCCAATAAGTCTCGGGCTCAACCGCCCTTCCCTCCAAGTCTCATTAATTCTTTCCATGGGAATATCTTTAACATCATGAATTACCAACCTCATATTCTCCATCTTGTTTGCGCAGAAGTACACTAACATAAACTTGTTTGTCATTCATCAACATGCCATTTAGTTAATCAATGGCAGCACTTTCTTTATCTTTACATTGTCATCTACTTTCTTAGAAGAATCACCATCGCTTGTTGTTTACGTAGTGCATTAATAGCTAATCCTACGGGTTTCAAATCCTTTAGAGAGACAAAGTAATCACTATTCCTTATCCATAAGGAACACTTCCTGAACTTGATGTAGATATTACATGAAGTAGATACAATTGCAGAAGAGTTTCAAGCATCGCAGCTATGTCAGGTTGATGAAACTATCACTCATGCAGCTTCCATAAAAGACTGGAAACTTAACGGTTTACTTCATTAATTTTGTATCATGGTCCTGGTCTGCCTCAAAACGGGACCTTCTAAGGTACGTAATATGCTTAAGACTCCATCAGGAATCGAATCTTTACTTAAACTATTATTACCTTCGATTCTTGCACAATCATCAAAAGGAATGTAACTTCCTCCACTCCAATATGACCTTCAAGGTCTTTCCAAATATCATTTTGTTTCTTCGGTATTAACATTTGTAATTATTCCTTTATACTTAGACTGTCGGCCACCTCATTGGCCTTTCCTGATAATAATAATTTCTGGTAATCCTTGTTCTCTGGATATATTCCAATTCAAACATTTCTACCTCATTCCCATCATTGTTGGGTGAAAGCATTCTCCCTTAAGCTCTGCTGATGGAGAAAAAATATATTTATCAGTCTTTCTCCATAAGTCATTGCTTCCACCTACCCGTGGGAACTTTATCACGTTTATTCCCAATCCTACTTAGGATACTTCTTTTCTTAGTTCTTTCCTTATCTTAGGATAATCTCAACCTTTATAGGTTCAATCCATACTTCCTCAGGGTTTCATACATGCCTCATCTGGCATTATTGTTACTATGTCATACATTCCTTACCAAACTTCCATTTTAAAGTTCGGAATATTACCTTTTTCCTTGTAAGGTTTCATAGGTCATCCTCATCCTTCCTCCTGTATTTTCTGGGTACAGAGTATATCAAAACGTCATTGATCAATACTCTAGTAATTCTATCTATGTTCTTTCCAGAACTCTTTTTAATAATCCTTACCGGTCATTGTTGCCTTAGCAAGTCCAACTCATATCATCTGAAGTCATAATGTCGTTATTAGGGTTAATGCCACCCCTTATGCATTCCCCAGGGTTTGTCTTAATTTATGGATATCCTATCCTTAATTCAACTGCCAAGGAATTCTTGCATCTTATAATTGGCAATCAGATCATGTATCCTTAATAAAGGTCTCTTTTCAATCATTCTCATTTGATAATCGATCGGTGGCTTAATGCCACCCTCTTCTTTCAGATAGTTGTCAGCCTATTTGGCCTTCCAAAAGGCAACGTATGCCTATCTGCTCTCTTACAGAACTTGGTAATGGTAGCAAGGATGTTTTGGAAGATATTGGTCGAGTTCAACGTGAATCTCTTAGTACTTATCGTTCTTCTCAAATGTACTTTCCTTAGACAAAATTTCTACAGCATACTGATCCATCTCTGACCATTTCCATACTCTCTTCATAAACCTTCGTTGTTTACTTTCCTTAGTCATAATATATTCATGGTATTTATAATACCCTAACATCAAACATCTCAAGTCATTATACTTCTATTTTTACTCGTAATCTTGGATAATCATATATACATGAATCACTTTAGTACGGGTGACCCTATACAAAAACAAATCTAGCAAATTCCCAATCAAAACATGGGTTGCAAAGGGTTCAGTAGAAGATTCCTACGATCTCATTAATGTTTCCTTTATATCAGAAGCCCTTGCAGTCGGTGCTTTCTTAGAAGCAACCCTGCTTTGTCCTTTCATTGCTGGTCTAGTCACTTGATAATCCTTTGTGACTTGGCCTCAACTGGCCACACTAAAATAAAATATATGATTTTAGGGGTTTGGCTAATCGCATTACTTTTCTAGCAATTGCCGGCATAGTGCCATTTTCTTTGATACCTTTCTACCTTTCCAAAACTTTACTTCATATAAGTCTTAATCGACTACTCAACGCCATCTCCAGTCACCTTTCCTCTACTTTTATCTCTTCAACTATTCTTATCAATCCCACGTGCCACGCAAGCTTACCATTCCTGGCATAACAGCCTTTTCACTTAAGTCAATCCCGGAGTTTCTCAGTCCGGCGGGTTTCTTACTTAAATTTCCTGTTTTCGTCCAATCTCACTTCATCATTTTATCTCTACCATCGATTGTAATATTCAGGGTCCGTCTACTAACCCATATGACAGCAACCTTACCCAATCCACAGGGTTCGCTCCAGTTTCCATTCCTTTTAATGATGTTCTCTGATAATCAGAAAGACAAGGTTTACCAAAATTCGTTGAAGTTCTTTCCAGAATCAAGGAAATTTTGGTCAATCTATCCACCTACTGGTAACATTAAGGAGACCAGTTTAGAAACCTGAAGAATAATTCTATGAACCCCCAAGCAGGTAGAACCATAAGCAGTCATAATTAACGAAATAATCGTCATCAGGTTGGAAGTTTAACAACTGGAGAGGAACCAATTATATACATCCCTTATAAGGGAATTAACAGTTTTAAACTGAAACTTGTCACAACGTCCTGATACCTATACGTCCTGATATTCAATATTACCAAATGTCATTCTACCTGACTACCAGTCTCAGAAGGAACATTACCGTCGGAGTTGGTTTTTCCACAAAAATTGGCACTACTAAGGCCATCCGAACCTGGTGAACCATGCTGTCCTAATGCATCCGCAAGTACCTTGTCGTGCTGCGCAAGCACACATCCTAATCTTTTATGCGAAGCGTCGTTGGAAGCACAAAGTCTCCCTTTTTCCATTAAACAATGCCAACTCTTGGGCATTACCGATTTCATCTTTTAGCTCCAGGAAGATTTTCTCACATTTTTCTCTTTAACTGCTGATCGTATTACTTGATCCGTTATAATTCCGCATCGGAGTAAACTTATGGTAACTACTATAATCCATTCAAAGAAAAGAAAGAATTTAATATTCCTCTGAGTCACATGCATCTAACGTTTCTGGTTCATCATTTCACTGAGTTAAATTAACCCTATACTTAGTCTCTGACAATAGTCTCATTACGAGTTCATCTTGACTCACTGGTCTTATCTTCTGGTAGGTTCTGAGATCATTGTCTTGCTTACTACTTCCTTATATAACTTTATCCAATCATGCTATCACTTCCCAATGTTTTCACTTTCTAACTGATTCATTCATAAAATGGACATTTTCCTGAATAAAACAACTTCATCAACCTCAATTTGGTTCCATAAATTACAACCTATGACATCTGCCTTCTCATGGTGAATTATTACTGACAATATTCATACTTATTCATTTATCAAATGATATGGCACTTACTGCCTCTTCTCAACTATTCCTAGGGACTCTGCTCCTCGCCTTATATCGATGCCTTTGATAATCATACATCCTTCTAGCACTCTTTTCGTTAATATGAAAGTCTCTAATGATTCTCATCTATTCCCGTATAAGATCTCAAGTAATTCTTCCAATCCGTCTTACTTGCTGGTACTACCTTCAGTAGTCCAGCCACGAATCCAACATGAATCTTCAGTTCTCTTGCTAATAGCTTAGTTCTTTATGCCCACTTTTCTGAGCACTATACCTTAATCATCTCAGTCTTTCTAGCTACAACCCTCATTCCTCGAGGGTAAGCTCCTTATCCTAACAGGATTTTCCTTATCTGCTGGAACCTCTTCCGGGTCTCCAGTAGGGTACTCTATTGAATTTACCCGCTGATCTTCAGCATATAATAAAGCATCATTGCGCTGCTGCTCGTATGCCTCAAGGTCTGTTGCCTTACTTGTCGATGCGATATCGAGCTAAGTTACTATCATGATACTTAATAGTTCTCATAAGGGTTTTATAGGTCATCACTACATTAAGTAGTCCGACTATGAACTTGGCAAGAGTTCTTATTATATTATTGAATTTATTATTATATAACGTCGCCTCATCTCTGGGGTTTATAACGTACGCTCTGATACCACTTCTGTAACACCCCCAGATCCGGGGTCCGGGGTCCGGGATCCGGTGGTTACGGTTTCCAATTCTGTCCACAACAATTGAACTTTTCTTAACATAAAATAAATTACGTCTCTATGACCCAACACCACAATATAAAACACACCCGTTATAGTCCCAGAGATGAAATAAGAGTAACAATCAAATTTTTAATAATCACATTATGAGTTCTTACAATCCAAAAGAATTTCAATATAAATACATAGTCTTTGCCATCCATTTACATAAGTCATACTGGACCATATTCTTGGTACTGAAAGAATAAATATATCCTACCAATAGCTTCTTCTTCAGCTCTGGTAGTCTCATCGTCCTCACCCGCGTCGAGTGCGCCTTGTGCGAGTCATCTAGTCTAGCTGTTGTTGTGATATAATAATAAAGCAAGGGTGAGCAATAGCCCACCAACAATAATATATAACTGAACGATAATATATAACAGTTCAAAAGTATCTTTTAAACCATATGCCATGCATTTACGGAAATGATGCCAGTATAATATGAACGATGAAGTTACAAGGTAACTTAAAGTATTTGTTTGTAGAAATATCTGCTACATCAAAAGTAAGCGTGATATTCTCATTGTCATTAAAAAGAGGAACTTGCATGAAAAGATTGCAATTCCAGTTAAGAACACTTTTCCAGCTCTGCCAACAGTAATCATGTTGCAGGAAATAAATAAGTTTGGATGATGAACCAATGATGGAGTATTCACCGCGCCCGCTGTTCCAATCTTGATGATCAGTCGAGATCGTACAGCTCAATTTAGATTTACTACCGGTAGAAGGAAGAACTGACGGCTTTACTTGTATACCGCCTTACTAGCTCTCCCCGGCCAACGGTTGGGCCAAAGGGGATGGACCGGCGCTACTCGACCTCTTACACGACTCCTAGTTCAAATAGAATTCATGATTCTGAATGTAACGTTCGTCCCCCTTTCCCCAAGTATAATACTTGTTGATAAGACTCCACAAAGTAGTCGAATCTAGTTGGAAAGGAAAATTTACCAATAACTCCCAAGCTATTACTTGGTAACTGATATCAACTTGTTCCAACATCTTACCCCTCGAAAGATGAGAAGGTAAACAATGACTTAATAAGTCAATAGCATCCGAGTTGCGAGTGGAGAGAATACTTTATGACCGGGAAGTCGACAAGATAAATAACATTTTCCAAGTAAGGTTCCCTTATTATTAGAGAGGTAGACTCAAAGAAGAATGATGTCTGAGAACCTTTCTTGATATAAGATTAATAATAATATGACTCCGAAATATTTTTCGTAATAATCGAAGAAGATAAACCTTATCGAGGTTATTCTAAGTAAATTAAAATATTTTACAGAATATTTAGGAATATGAAAGAATATCTTTAATCAGAGTATTTCCCAAATAATCCTTGAAGAAATATCGAGAGAATATTTATTGCATAATTAAATATTCAAATGAATATTCAAAATAATATTCATTAATGAATAAGACCTGAAAGGAATATTTAAAATATTTAAAATAATATTCGATGATTAAATAGAACCCTGGATGAATATTCAAAATAATATTCATAATTAATTAGGAATTTAAATGAATATTGAAAAATTAATATTCATTTAATGAATAATATTCTAAATGAATATCAAGTAATATTCATTTAGTAATCCAAGCTTTAAAGGAATATTCGAGATAAGACTCGAT
This sequence comes from Saposhnikovia divaricata, assembly GCA_036435485.1. Classification (NCBI taxonomy): domain Eukaryota; kingdom Viridiplantae; phylum Streptophyta; class Magnoliopsida; order Apiales; family Apiaceae; genus Saposhnikovia; species Saposhnikovia divaricata. The sequence continues at coordinate 64,577,897 of CM071594.1, forward strand.
AAATAAATCAAGCTTCAGATGAACATTAAAATAATATTCGTCAAGTAATTACTATCTTAAATGAATATTCAAAAGTAATATTCATTTAATGAATAAATATTCTAAATGAATATCCAAATAATTTCATTTAGTAGTCCAACCTTTAGAAGAATATTCGAAATAATAATCGATAAATAATTTGACTCTGAATGAATATTAAAAATATTATTCGTCGAATAGTTACGTTCAAATAATTATTTGAAGTAAGGATCATTAAATAAATAATCTCGAACGAATATTCAAATAATATTCGTCGCCCGAATAATGGAAAATATTTACTTAAATATTTTTCTCCGAGGTAATCTCGATATGTCAAGAAATATTGACTCCCGGTCTATATTTGATGAATAAGATGTATACGCCCTTCTATGAGGGTCTTACAATAACCGGCTTATAATTGATACGTTAGCTATCTAATTTATAAGCCAATAAACAATCAGGGAACAAGCATAATGATATAACTGGAAAGTAGGCATGCATGCTATGGCATATGTATAACGGAAAACATATATATATATTCAATCACAACAACAGCCTAGAAGAAGGGAATTGAAACTTGCCTGGTAGTCGAGTACGATAAGGGGTAGTGGTAGCGGGTCCCGGGTCAGCTTGGTGATCTATAAATAGCCATGGCATTCGGGATTAATCACTTAACATCTTAAAAGTTAAGTTATACTTAAATCGAAACACGTTCTCGAGTTATCTCGTTATACCCCTTTTAGTGGATTCCTTTTATCATCGATCCGACCCGACATTTGTTCGTTAATACGACATGTCATTGTACTTACACTTGGGACATACTTAATTCATACAAGTTCTAAAGTCGATCGTTACGAATCAATATTATGCTCCGAGTTTTATCGCCCGTTTTCTAAGTGTTTTACCGAAGTTATAATCAAGCGGGTTTTTAGGGGTTCGATCGCGATTAACTTTGATTCGAACATTTTTATAAAATCGGAAAACGATCCGTTTCACATGAGGTTTTCTCTCACACCTTCCTTTTTACCTCTAGTATTTAATTACCAAGATTCGCCACTGACTTACGTATTTTACGAGGGTTCAATTTTAATAACGAACTCGTACTTACGGTTTCGAACGTCTTTTAGTGAATCGGACATAATTCCTAAACCGTAAGTCCGTTTCACATGATCTTTATATCAAAACGAAGTTTATAACATGATCTATCTTGCCATGACAGAACATGATACTGGACAGTGACTTATGGCTACTGTCAAACACGGTTTCTTAAGGTTAACAAAAATCAGGCATTACGACGGCTATAAATCGGACGTTCCATAAATCGTAATCAACAACCCAAGCCACACCGGGCATACCAATCATCTTACATTCATAATACTAATCTCATAAGTCCAGGAACATCATATTATATCATCATATTCATCACATCTCTTAAATCAAACAAACTAACTACATAATCATGTAAACATGCTTATAACAACATTATCACCAAAACTTATCCAAAACTCCATTAAAACTCAAATCAAAGACTAGGGTTCTTGAAGTTTATACCTTCCTTGGAGTATGTTCTAGCCTCACTAAGCTTTGTATGATCCTTGAGTGGCCTTAAGCTAGCTAAATCAACCATAAAAATCAAAGAAAAACAAGATTAGTTCTTGAAGAACACTATTCACCCTCCTTGTAAATGATTTATTTGAAAATGGAAACAAAGGAGTTTGGACTTGAAATTTCTAGGAGATTAGTTTCTTGAAATATAGAACTCACCTTAAAAATTACAAGATCAAATGATGGTTGGAAGAGGGTTTTTGATTCTTGAATTTTAAGAAAAGCCGAATGGCTTCTTGGAAGAGAAAGAATTGCTTGGTTGATTTGTTTTGATAATAATGCAATAAAGTGACTTTGCTTAGATAATATCTCATCCTAAAGCCACTTTAATAAAGTGATGATGCAAGGGGTGATGTCTTTGGATGAGTATGTGTTGTTGTTTAAGTGGTGGAATGGTAAAGAGATGCTAAGTACTAGTTGATTTTTCTAATGGTGCTAGTTAGTAATGCAACTAGCTTGGTTCCATTGATCTTATCTAGCATAAAGTGATTATGTCACCTTCCACTATCTCATCACACCTCTTAGTCCTCTGCTTGTTTCTTTGTCCGTTTGTTGCTCAATTCATTGATCGTTCGGACGAATAACTAAGTAGTTTCACCTCTAGGGTTTACCGGGAAATTTCTCGATATTCATAATACCTTCCCCAATCCTTAATATAATCCTCGTGATGACCATGTAGGATATTTAATCTCGATACGAACTTAATCCGTAATCTAGGATTCGTTCGCTTTATTGATTAATCTCGTTATAACGTTTTAGCGGTTTCTAGAACGCTTGTTTCACTACCTCAGTGGTTTCCTACCTTCATTCTTAAATCAAATATAATAACATCCCAAAATATCAAATCCTAAAAGTTAATATCTCAATTCTTGGATTATAATAATATTTAATCCACTGCCCGCTCAAATATTATACCGAAAAAGAATTTGGAATTTCTGAATTCCGATCGTGTCTGCATTCACTTATTTCCTCCGCGTATTACTAATATGACTTCGAAACATCCATATCACGTCCCGTACATAGGGTGGCATGAAAAGTTTTCCAACTTACAAAATCACTATTCATCCACCAAATTACTATGCACGTACAGGAAACACTATGCACGTACGGGAAACACTATGCACGTACGGGAAATACTATGCACGTATGGGAAACACTATGCACGTACTCATTTCCCTTCAAGGATCCATTAGCTCCTTCCTGGATGGTAGATTATTCTTATCTAGGTCCGCAACCATCGAATTACTCTATTCTGACAATATACCAATGCATCAGGATCATTGTCCAAAGCAATATCCATTCATTACAATCATTGTTCTTTGAAACCACCATTCATTAGAGCTGGTGACCTTGTTGTCGGAATCATTGTTCCTCGTTTTATCCTTACTTAATAAAAAGTTTTAATTATATCCAAAATTTGGGGTTCTTACATGCAGAGCACTTGAGGATTGTATTCGGAGCATTGAGAGAAGAAAAGTTGTACGCTAAGTTCTCGAAGTGCGAATTTTGGTTGAAGGAAGTTCAGTTTTTAGGGCATGTGATTAGCGAACAAGGCATTCTAGTGGACCCAGCCAAAATAGAGGCTGTATCAAATTGGGAGAGACCAACCACTCCGACAGAGGTGAGAAGTTTCATAGGACTGGCTGGCTACTATAGGAGATTTGTCCAAGACTTTACAAAGATAGCAGCCCCTTTGACCCGACTAACTCGCAAGACCGAGAAGTTTGTGTGGGCTGAAAAATGCGAAGAGAGCTTCCAAGAGTTGAAGAAGAGGTTGGTGACAGCACCAGTGCTAGCCCTACCTGATGATAAGGGAGATTTTGTGATTTATAGCGACGCATCCCATAAAGGTTTAGGGTGTGTGCTTATGCAGCACGGTAAAGTGATTGCTTATGCGTCCAGACAACTTAAGGAGTATGAGATAAGATACCCCACCCATGATTTGGAATTAGCAGCGATAGTTTTTGCTTTGAAGATTTGGAGACATTATCTTTACGGAGAAAAGTGTGAAATCTACACGGATCACAAGAGCTTAAAGTACATATTCACTCAGAAAGAGCTAAACATGAGGCAGAGGAGATGGCTAGAGCTAATCAAGGATTATGACTGTGAGATTCATTATCACCCAGGGAAGGCCAACGTGGTGGCCGATGCACTTAGCCGAAAGGAGAAACTCAAGATGATAACGTCAGTGGACGAGTTGATCAAGGACCTTGAGAAACTAGAGATTGAAGTGAGGTTACCAGGAATTGGACAAGAGAGTCTAATGGAAATAAAAGTCCAACCACCGCTATTGGAAAAGATTAAGTTATGCCAGGAAAAGAAGATAGAAGAAGAAAAGAATTCGATGGAGAAAATTTTGACTGGCGAGGAAATTAAGTGTGAGAAGGACGGGAATGGAATTATGAGGTACGCATCTAGGATATGGATCCCGAACGTTCAAGAATTAAAAGACGAGATTTTGCAAGAGGCTCATAGTTCAAGGTACTCAATTCACCCTGGAGGCACTAAGATGTATAGAGATTTAAGAGAATACTATTGGTGGCCAAATATGAAGAAGGACGTGGCAGAGTGGGTAAGTAAATGCTTGACATGTCAACGAGTAAAGGCCGAACACCAGAGGCCCAGTGGATTGTTGCAACCCTTAGAGATACCCGAGTGGAAGTGGGAGCAAATTGCGATGGACTTTGTGGTCGGATTACCAAGGACCAAGACTAATCATGATGCCATTTGGGTAATTATCGATAGGTTGACCAAGTCAACACATTTTCTTCCAATCAACGAGAGATATACTGTCGACAAGCTGGCAGATATTTACTTAAAGGAGATTGTGGTTAGGCATGGGGTTCCTGTGAGCATTGTATCAGATAGAGACCCAAGATTCAACTCCAGGTTCTGGAGAAGTTTTCAGGATTGTGTGGGGACTAAGTTAAACATGAGTACTGCATACCATCCCCAAACAGACGGACAGAGTGAGAGAACCATCCAGACCATCGAAGACATGTTGAGGGTATGTACCATTGATTTTAAGGGAAGTTGGGATGACCACTGCCGTTGATCGAATTTTCCTACAACAACAGTTACCATGCGAGTATAGGCATGCCCCCATATGAAGCTTTATACGGATGAAGATGTCGGTCTCCCTTGTGTTGGGAAGAAGTTGGAGAGCGGAAGATTTTAGGGTCTGAACTGGTCCAACAGACAAGAGAAACTATCGAGCTCATAAGAGGACGGCTGGTAGCGGCCCAAGACAGACAGAAGAAGTATGCGGACCAGACCCGCAAGGACAAAGAATATGAGGTAGGAGAGTTTGTGATGTTGAAGTGAAAGGCAGAGTGTGTAAACTTGTAACACTATAACTAATGTAACTCAACTAAAGGAAAAGATACTTAACCAGAACAAAATCAAGAACAAGAAGTCACAAGAAATCAACACTAAATGAAGACAAGGTAATTGATACAATTCAACATGTTAACTATGATCAAGCCAAGAAGAAATCATTGAGAGAAGTTCAAGTCAAAGTTGTTCATGCCTCAGTGATTTGAAAAGCCAAGAATCAAGATCATAACTATCAGTATCAATAAGACCAATTGATTTCAAGTGAACAAGAAGGAAAGCAAATATTGAAAAGCCACATTTTTAATTGGATATGGTAATTTATTCAAGAAGCAAAAACCCTATCAAGACTAGTCACTTATGAACCAGACCGTTGCATCAAGTGTCAGGACATTGATAACAAGTTTATGTCAGTAATAAAGATCCATATTCAAGAGCTTGGTGAAAAATAAAGAAGACATGAAGATATCACAAGTTCAAGATGTGCATTGAAGTTTCAAGTTGAAGACCAGAATATTTTCTAAGTACTAAATATTCTAGATGACCAAGTAGAAGTTTCTAAGTAGAAGTTCTACTTAGAAAATTTGAGATGGCTAAGTAGAAATTCTCAAGTAGAAGTTCTACTTAGAGTGCAGCTTCAACATGACACATGGCATCTTCTGAGTGGCAGATTTCCAAGCTTTCAAGATAAGGCAAGATTTATGTGGACATCATTGGGCCACGTACATCTTAGTCTTTGAAGACTACAGGACATAGATTACATGTAGTATAAATAGAAGTACTTGTGTAATGTTTTAATTTGAGAGCAATATTTGAGAGAAACACAAGAAAAAGAGAGAGAGTGCATTCACAGAGCTTAGTATCATTCACTTCTCTCTGAACTTCTGTCATACTTTGTAATGAATGTTGTAGCAACCCTTTCAAGTTATATATAAGACATATATTCCTTGAATCTGTGTGTTCATTTATTGCATAGTATTTATTGCTTCTCATATTCGAAAAGTTGTATTCACCCCCCCTCTACAACACATTTGGACCTAACATGAAGGTATCACCGTGGAAAGGATTGATGAGATTTGGTAAGAAGGGAAAACTAAGCCCGAGATTTATTGGACCTTTTGAGATCTTGAAACGAGTTGGGAAGTTAGCCTATGAATTGGCCTTACCCCCGAGCTTACAGCAAGTGCATAATGTGTTCCATGTGTCCATGCTACGACCATACCATACCGACTTCCGACATGTGATAGAACATGATTAAGTGGATCTGCAACCAGACTTAACATATGTCGAGCAACCCGTAGAAATCATGGATAGAAAAGAACAGGTGCTGAGGAACAAGGTTGTCAAATTAGTGAGAGTTTTGTGGAGGAATCAGAATGTCGAAGAATCAACATGGGAACTAGAGAGCGCGATGCGTGAAAAGCACCCCCAACTGTTTTCAACCTGATTCCGGGACGGAATCCTTTTAAGGAGGGGAGGCTGTAAGAACCCTAATTTTTGGCAATATTTCCTTTTATTTAATATCTTGTGACATTGTCATTATGGAACCTTTCTAGTCATCCCTGTTGATTAATAGAATTGATTGTCTGAGAAACTGCGTTGTTGCATTTATTATGTAAGATAAAAAGGAAGATTGTGAAGGCATGAGTCTTATTGTTAGTAATATTTATAAACTTGGGAATTGAGAATGGTTAGAGTATTAAAGGATTTATTAAGACTTATGACGAGGAATTATGGACATTCGAGGAATTTACACAATTAAGTACTTAAGGAATTATAGGGGAAATCTCTACGCGACAAATAATATTACGAGAGATTAATTAAGATACGATACGAGTTAAAGATTTAATAATAAGCATTGGTGGAAGAATAATAATACAAGGAGTAGTATTGCATGCAAGCCCATGCAACCAAGTAGTTAGAAATCAAGCAAACTAGTTAGCCATTGGAAGATGAATAGTACCTAGTTACTTGCTTTTTCAAGAAAGGGGACAAGTAGTACATGAGCCCATGCTTGCTAGTACATTACCTATACTTACATGATATGTATCACCCAACCTAATTAACACCAATTATTCACCCAACATAACACACCAAACACAAAACACAAAACACAAACCCCCCCCCCTTGTATGCTTACTCTCGACCAAAACAAAGAAGAAGAAGAAAATTTCTTCTTCCCCCTTCTTCCATTACTCATAAATCACCACATAATTCCTAGGTCATCTACATCATCTAGACAAGGTATGTTAACAATTTCAATCCATTTCACCCACCCAATTTCAAGTTACAAATTGTTAAAGCTTGGGTGAATAGTAACCATGTTTGTTTTTCCTTTAGATCTTGCATTGTAAGTGTTGTAGGAGACCATCTAAGGTGTTGTTGAGTTGTGTAAAGCTTATCCAAGGCCCCTAGGTGCTCAAGAAGGTATAAAAGTCTCAAACCCTCTTGGTTATGTATTATTTATAAAGTATGGTAGTAGATCCATGTGTTTGAGAACTAATCTTGGTTATATATGTACTGGATAGCATGGATCTTGAGTTTTTATGTTGAGATTGTGACTTTTATGACTATGGATAATATATGTATCTCCATGAGTGTTATGAACCATGATCTAAGTGTATTAAGTGTTGATTATGTTGTGGAAGTGTGAAAAATGGTTGATCTAAGTAGTTTGAGCTTGCTGAGTTTTGTCCAGGAACATTGACCTGTATTGTAGCACGATTGTGAACCCCCAAATGTTGTCCCCTGATGTCCTACCATATATTGTTGGAAAGATAATTCAATGTAGTTTCTGGAAATGTAAGGTTCATGGCTAGGTGATGTACAGATTTTAAGTTATGGCCGGAGGAGTGAATTGTGTTTCTGGACTATGGACTGCACTAAGTGACCCCCTTGTGAACCTTGTTTAAACCCCTAAAAATATATGTGGGATCATGGAAAACTTTGAGAATGTAGGGAATGTAGTGGTGAAGACCACCCAAAAGGAATTGGATTAAAATATGAATTTTTGGATTTTATAAAAATGCTAGAGTAAAATTCGCGCAATGGAAAAAGTCGATTAGTGGAGCAAAATTCTAGGGTTAGTGGTTATGATTCGAAAGTGGTAATTAAATTAAGTCGAGTAAGTGACGAGCGTAATCGAGTGATGACATGGACCTATAGTGGGGCTAAAGAGTCATAAGACGAGGTCGTTAAGTTAATTTCGTACCCCCCTAAACCCCGTAATTAAAGAGATATTGTTAAGGTACTAACGAACGATTATTGCTTATGTATAGATCGTTCGAATCCGCACGCTCGACCACCCCAACCAAACCAAGGCAAGTTTACTTTTCAAAACTTATCCCTATACAAGGACTTTTACTGTTGTGTTTGTAGTTTTCAAATTATATCAAATGCTATGTTTATCGAAGTATTGATGCAATTGAGATTGAATAAGTACATATATGCTTGTACCCCTTGAACTTAGATTGAAATGTTTTCTTCGGACAACGACTCTAGCAATAGAGGTCGTAGCGGTCCGTATATACTATTGACCGGGGAGCGGTATATTATTATATCGTATCTAGTTTGCGAAAACCCGAAGGGTCATTCGGGTAGTATCGTATACTCAAGTAACTACTGTTATATCTTCGTAAATTCTCGAAACCCTATCTTGGATTAAAAGTTTATTTTATCGAATAATTATTTTATTAATTATTAATATCAAATCTTAAAATATTATTTATTAGCCATTTTTCATTATTTAAAGACAAGGTTAATCCAAGATACTTTTTAATTCTTTCAAACTCGAACTCTTTCGAACTCAAAACATTTTCGAAAACCCCGGTCAGATTCTGCTTCTTGTATGATTTCAAGAATCATCGGTCGACTGATGTCGAACCTCAATTACTCTGTTTTCAATCAAAATCAAGTTTTAAAAGAAAAATAAAAAAGGACTCTGGCAGGTGTGGGAACCGTTGACGAACGATTCCCGGGATGTGTAAGCGGCCGTGAGCCAGGCGGTCCATCAAATATTATTCCGGCCCAGGTGTTGCCGAAGGATGATTACGGTTGTAGTTTTCATCGAGGGTGATTACGAATGTAGTTTTCACCCGAGGGATAGTTACGGATGTAGTTTCTATCCTTCTACCGGTAGAGATGACCCGCGGATTATTGGACTTGGATGTGGCGACTGATCATCGTCAATCCCTGTCAGGTTTTGTGTTTTCTTTAAGTCCCATTCCTCCATTTTGGAAAAATGCTTTGACACTGCTTCTTGGGCTTTTGTGCCAAGTTGCTGATAGTGTTCTATTTTGATGAGAAAGATGTTGACTCAATGCAGTATCTAGAACTGCAAGTTTATTTTGAAAATAAGGGCACATATTGTTGTACCTTCGAGATTTATCAACTATGACAAGTGATTTTATATCTGATCGATACAAACAAGTTTAATAACTGCCAATCATATGAAATGTTATATTGCTTACCTTATACATATATTTCTTGCGGAGCTATAGTTGCTCACTCTTGCTTGTTTTCAAATTTTACAAACACAACAGCTAAGCGAAATGGCAAGACCCAGACAGACTGCTCGAAAGCAGGTGACTAGACCCGAGCCAGCACTTGAGATTCCACCGGTAGGCCCCATTAGCCGGATTGGTTGGCAGCTTTTGTTAGTTCATTTTATTTATCAGCATGACCTGTGCAAGGCAGTGTATCGTAACAAACTTTCAAGCCGCCAACTTCGCTTCATATCGAAGGGTTGTTGGTAGCATAAATACTATTTAATTCAGTCTGTAATAACTCTGATAATTTTATTACTGTTTAATCAATGTGTGACGTTTCTGAGGCTCTAACCTGTGTGTGTGTGGTGTGAGTTTATTGTGGGGTCGATGGCTGTGTTATATATATTATGTGCAAGAACAGGTATGTATTAATGGAAAATGGACCGTGAGCGCCTAGATCTCCGACCCCGGATCTGGGGGCGTCACATTAGTCTTCTTGTTACTGTTAGAAGTCTTAGAATCAGGGTTCTTAGACTTAGGTGATAGAGGTACCTTCCTAACTTTAGGAGGACTTGAAGACTTTGTTCTTGTGTATAGTGTGTGAACATTGTAACTGATGCAACCTTCCATGAATTGTCTTCTCAAATTAAAACAACTAGTCATTACATTCATGTTACATGGCATACAATCAAATTTATCACAGAAAGTAGAGTCTCTATGTCTTAAAGGCACAGAGCAATCATAGAATGGTTTAGCAACACTACCAGATGGTTTCTTGCATGCATGAGTTAAATGATTAGTGCTAAAACAATTTTGACAAACTTTCCTAGGGGCATTTTGCACATAAGCATAATTGTTGTCCTTGTTAATCCCTAATTTGCCATTCCTGTTTTGTTTCTTTTTAGCCACTTTCTTCTCAAACTCATTATTCCCAGCTGAAACAAACTTCACAAATTTCTCAAGTCTAGGTCTACCTCCTACTGGCTCCTTGGCTTTGGTTTTGACATTCTCACTCTTAGAGGATGCTTGTTGTTCATTTGATTGTGCCTTATCTTCATCATCCAACATTTGCTTAATGAGTAAGGCATCCTCATCAATCTCAAGTGTTGGTGTTTTAAATATTGGGGTCTCAGCCTTTTTCAAAACCTGAGGCACTTCCTCTTGAACAACAATGTCATCTTCAATGACTGCATAGCCTTTCCTCTGTTTGAGAGTGTCATAATCAAGTCCAATGGCAACCTTAGGTCTAGCTAGATTTTTCTCATGGTAGGACTGCAATAGACTAGAGGAATTCTTAAATGTTTTCAATTTAAATTCATTTTCAGCTAGTTCATCCCTAAGAGCTTTCTCAACTTGACTAGCACATAGAACCTTATTCTTTAGATATTCGATTTCTTGTTTAAGGTTTTCTACTTGCATAGCAGTTAGTTCTAGTTCCTCATTTCTTTTGTTCAACAGTTCATTCTTAGTAGACAGTTTAGCAATTTCTTCATTGGCAGCAGTCATACTAGTATGAATATTAAACATCTCAATAGATAGTTGTTCAACCATAGATTTGTATTCAGAAATAGGCATGTCTATAGTAGTGAGGGATGGTACCCGAGAGTCTGATTCAGATGGTTCTTCCTTGGAGTTGGCCATCAAGGCGTAGTTGGGGAATTCTTGTTCTTCTCCATCACTATCAGAATCATCCCAACACTTCCCTTCAGCTATGTAGGCCTTATCTGGTGTATGCTTCTTTAGCAGAGCCTCATACTTAGCTTCAAGCTCAAGAAACTCCTTATCCTTCTTTTTAGGCTTCTTGCATTCACTGGCAAAATGCCCTAGGTCATTGCATCTATAACATCTCACAGATGACCTATCCACATAGCTGGTTTTGAATTTGTTTTTGTTTGCTTTCACAGGTGCCTTGCTCTTGTTGAATGAATGATTTTGAGATCTAGACTTGAAGGGCTGATTCCTCTTAAATCTGATGTTTGGGAATTTTGTAGCCATAAAAGCATATGAAGTGTTTTCCATGGCATCCAACTCTTCAAGAGTGTAGAACTCATCTTCTTCCTTTTCATCAACAGGTTCAGTCACTTCTTCTTCAGTTTCTTCATCATCTACTATCTCTTCTATTCTCAGTTGACTTGTAGATGCTTCCAAGTCTTGAACGGATTTGTTGACAATCAAGGCGCAGGATGTGTTTATCATTCTTCCTTGGTTGGCTTGGATAGCCCTCTTCTGAAGCAACTCAAGCTCATGAGTCTTTAAAACCCCATAGAGCACATCATATGTGACTTTGTTCAAATCTCTTTCTATTAGAGATATGACCCTTTGCTCTAGATGGTTTGGTGCAGATAGTAGAAACTTCATGTTTAATTCCTTAGTGCTGTAAACCTTCCCATTCATTTGAAGCTCAATCACCTGCTTGTGAAATCTCTCAAACATATCAGTAATACTTTCTTTGGACTGTGCCATGAAAGCCTCATATTGTGTGACCAGTATCTGTTTCCTATTCTCTCTTACCTCCTCTGTCCCTTCACATAACACCTCGATGTGGTTCCACATGTCCTTGGCTGATGTGCATGATGCTATGTTGGCAAACATCGACATATCCATGGAGTCTATGATCAGCAACATGAGATGACTGTCTAGGGCAACCTTTTACTTCTCTGAGTCCGTCCATTTGGATGGCTCTTTTGCAACATATGATCTAGGAATGACTATTGTGCCCACTGTAGATTCAGCAATTTCTTGTTGTGGTACAAATGGACCATTCTTGAGGATGTCAGGGTAGAGAGGATTGGCAGCTTTGATGAACAACATCATTTTTATTTTCCAGAGGTTGTAATTCTCTTTGTCGAACTTAGGGACCTTTACCGTACCTGTAGTCTTTGGTGTATTCGAACTCATGATCGTTTTCTGTTTAGATTAAACAGCCTGCTCTGATACCACTTGTTGAGTATTGAATACAGTAAAAGAATACAGAGGGGGGGTGAATGGATTCTTGAACTTTTCTACGTTCTTGAATCTTTGCAGCAGGATATGTGTTGAGTGTGTGAGATATGTAAGTGCGGATAACAAAGACAAAACACAACACAATATCACTTTAATCTAATATTTTATTAGATAAAGATTTTGCTACAATCTGTGAATACAAATGGTAGTATTTTCAGCTTCGTTTTTCTTAGAGAGATATTTCTTGTGATGGATATGAAAATCTTATATCTAAAAACTTATCTGCTAAGGAAGTGAGGCTGTATCCTTATAGACATGGATACACCTACTTACTACAAATAAGGTAGGTAGGTAAACAAACTACTTTCCAGTCTGTCTATCTCATTTGAGTAAGAGTCCAAACGGCTACAGATTTGACTTTGCAAAGCCTGTTCAGATCCACTTCTTTAGCTCCTTGTTCCTTTGTCTTATCTCTCCAAGCTTCTTTGTAGGCTTTCCAATGTGCTTTATAGTACATAGTCAAATAAAGCATCTTGGTTTGTTGCAGGTTTCTGACTTGTACAATTCTTCAGTATTTTGTCTCCAAGATTGTATTCGAGAAGTGGCTAAGTGATTGATTCGAGAACTCGAATTGACTTAATCGATAACTCTGAGTTCTCGAATAGTGTTATATTGACATATCGAATCACTTCTCGAATAGCTCTTTTCTCTGGGACTCCTTGAGATATCGAATAGAGTATTTTGACATATCAAATCCTTGAGATGTCGAATAGCTTCTTTAGTCCTTGAGATATCGAATAGAGCATTGACTTGTTGACTCTTAGAGAACTCGAATGATGCTTTGACTTGTTGACTCCATGAGTTCTCGAATAGAGTAATAGACATATCGAATCTCTGAGTTATCGAGTGAGATATCGAACAGTGTATTCAGAGATATCGAATAGTGTCTTATGAGATATCGAATCTCTGACTTCTCGAATGCTAGACTTCTCGAATAGATAAATGTACTTCTCGAATTGGTACTTAGGCAAATTCTTCATTTCTTCAAATCCTAACTGTGATTATTTGGAAGTCTTTATCTCCTTGCTTGAGGCATAAACCTTGGAACTTCTTTCAAGCATTATTCTTGAATTTATAAGTACAATTACACAAGTAGGATTTGATGCCTATTGCAAGTACAGAACAATTAGAAACTCTACAACTAGAGGTTCCCTCAGTTAAGAGGTCATGTAGGTAATGCATAGCATTACACATACTTAGGCTTGTTATTAGATGTATTCAGGCATGCCTCTATGACTAACTGTTATATTGCAGTAGAACTTCGAGTCATTTCTTGTTGCTGAAAGGTCGTCTTTATATAGCACAAGAGCATATAGCCGTTAGATATGATTCCTTGAGTTTATAGCTGTTGAAGACAAGAATCAATCAAGCAAAAATTAGTGATTACATAATAATCAATCAGTGATCATAGCAACGGCTCCTTTAGGATTTGAAATCAAATCGCATACTATCCCTGAAATATATCCCTGCCATAAATACAATATATATATCCTGCAAAAGATATGGCAATTATATATGGAACCTCAGAATCAAATCTCAATGATTTAATTCAAAGACCATTCAAAAATCATCATCCTAAAAACCTGGGATTAACAATCTCCCCCTTTTTTATGATGATGATCATTTTTGAATGTCGAACAAGTTTTTTCTGTCTCCCCCTGTTAAAAACACTTATATAGACAATGCAATCAAATACAGACAGAGTAATCCAGTAGTCTGAGATTAAACCAGTGCATATTATGAGCAGCAGATAAATTCCAAACACAAATAACCACAAATAGCCACAAATATTCAAAACGACCACAAATATTCAAAGTTACCACAAATAAGTTCAAACACATAATCAAGCACAGCTAAGTTCAAGCACAGAGCAGCCAACTTAAAACAGTTCGAATTTCAAAAACAACTAAGTTCTCCCCCTTTCATCAACATAAAAACAGAATTAATAATCGTCAGGAATATCAACTGGATATTTGCCCTTGCCCTTTTTCTTGTACTTAGGAGAATCACCATAAGTAGAAAAATTCCGTGCAAAGAAATCTGATGAAGGGGCTTTGCCATCTCTAGCATCCATCCACCGAAAGAGCTTCTCCATATATTCATCCTTTGTATGTCCAAATGCAGCAGGAGGAGGGATTGCTGGGAGAGGAAGAGGTGTAGTAATTTCTTCGAGAGTACAATCTCCAATCCAGTCAGTCTTTTTATGCCAGTGTGTGACATGTTTGCCATGAATAGAAGTGAGCTGCTTGGACAAGAACTGTGTCTCGGAACCCAACTTAAAGAAAAGCTTAACAAATTCTTTTTCCCAAGCCTTGGCAGTATAAGTCATTCCTTCCTGAAGTGAGCTAAATTCGAAATCCATTTTCCTAGAGATGCTTCGATCATTGGCTTTCAATACATCCAATTTGGAATGTAGTAACTCCATAGACTTGGACATCGATGCAAGAGAGGACTCAACAGAAAGCATCTTAGTTTGAAGAGATTCGATGGCTTTAGCATTTGCTCCAATTTGAGCAGAAAAGCCATCAAGAAATGCATTCAACTTAGTATTGCCAAAAAAGGATGGAGTAGTGGGAGAGTGAGGCAAAGAAGTGTCTGACAGAGAATCAACATTCTCAAAAACAAGCTCATTTGACTCAGTAACCGAAAGATGGTTACGGGCTAAGGTATTCAAATCAAATGTTTCAGTCAAATTATCCACTTCATCAGTGGCATCAATCACTTTGAAATATTCAAAAACTTTAGTCAAAAGACAGGGGTATGGCAAATGCATGGAATCATGAGAGGCACAATGAATCATGTTACGAATTAAGAAAGAGGCAACATTAAAAGGCATTTGCTTAACAAATAAAGACAACAAAATTGAATCTTGATAGGTGACCCTATCTCGACCACTTTTGCGCGGTAAAAGGTTTGTATGAAAGAACTTGAATAACAAGAGACAAGTAGGAGTGAGAGATGATACCAAGGGTTTGGAGTCAGCCGAGATCGAAGAATCTCCAAGAATGGTTCGAAGCTGCTCTTCATATGGAAGGTCTTCAATCTCTGAGAATGGTTGATGAGAGGTGAAGGCGCAAGGTCCACTGGCAGCAACTCCAAGAATAGATCCAATCCAATCAGCAGTGAGCACAATGGGAACACCCTTAACATTCGAATACACCATTTCGTTATGCCCTTTAGTCAAATTAGAGTAAAAATCTCGAACCAGAGAGGGGTAAAACTTCATCGGAGGCGATAAAAGAGGTTAACACTTGAGAGTCTCAAAGATCTGCACTATACCAATGCGTTGAAGTAGGTCACTATCCGCCATTCTTTCTTTGAGAATCGGTTTTGCCTTGTTTTAAGATGACCCCTCAGTAGTCATGAACTCTGCTTTCAAGCTTGGCTCCGGAATGGAAGATTCGGAGTTAGAATGATCTTCAGAAATGCCTGCCTTCAGTCGTTTAGAGGATTCTGACTTTGTTGGAGACTTGCCGGAACGAGTAGCAACCGATCGAGTTTTTCGTTTCGCCATTAGAAGAAAAATGGAAAAATACAGAGAGAAAAGAGGAGAGATAGTAGAGAGAGTAAGAGAAGGGAGAATAGAAGAGACACTTAGGAAGACGTGCCCTATAAAAAAGTAATTAAGGCATACAGGTGTAGACCATGCAAGAAAATAGCATAAACTTACTCACATTACAAACAAATTAAACTACCACGTATTCATCAATCAATCAATTTAAATCACAATCAAATTAACATATTCACAGAAACAAGAATTAAGGTAATTAAATCAAAATATAGTGATACTATTTACCAATCGATCAATTAAAGGGTGCACATACCAAGCTCCCTTCGAAGCATGCAGAACCTGTCTTCAGATAAAGGCTTTGTAAAAATATCAGCTTTTTGATTTTCAGTAGGAATAAATATAACCTCAATATTACCTTTAACAACATGATCTCGAATAAAATGATGACGAACATCAATATGTTTGGTACGAGAATGCATGACAGGATTTTTGGAAATATTAATAGCAGAAGTATTATCACAATAAATTGGGATATTTGAAAATTTTATACCAAAATCTTTCAGGGTTTGCTGCATCCAAAGGATTTGTGCACAGCAGCTACATGCAGCAATATATTCTCCTTCTACAGTTGACATTGCAACCGATGTTTGTTTCTTACTGTGCCAAGCTACTAGACAATCACCTAAAAATTCACATGCTCCGCTAGTGCTTTTACGATCAACTGGAGATCCTGCATAATCAGCATCTGAAAAACCAATTAAATCAAAGGACGGGGAACTGGGATAGAATAGTCCCAAGTCGTCAGTTCCCTTTAAATACTTGAATATTCGCTTTACAGCATTAAGATGGGATTCCTTAGGCGCTGCTTGAAAGCGAGCACATAAGCAAACACTAAACATGATGTCTGGACGAGAAGAAGTAAGATATAACAAAGAACCAATCATACCTCTATATTTGGTAATATCAACAGAATTACCATTTTCATCCTTAGTGAGTTTGGTGGTGACACTCATTGGAGTTGATTTAGGAGTAACATGCTCTAAATCAAACCTTTTAAGTAAATCCTTAATATACTTACTCTGATGAATAAAGATACCTGCGTTTGTTTGGTTAATTTGTAGTCCCAGAAAGAATTGTAATTCTCCCATAAGACTCATGTCGAACTCCTTATGCATACAGTCTAAGAACCAATTGCATAAGGCCTGATCTGAAGCTCCAAACACAATATCATCAACGTATACTTGAACCAATAAAAAATCATTTTTCTTATGAAATATAAAAAGAGTAGGATCGAGTGTACCACGAATAAAACCTGAGTCAACAAGGAATGCACTGAGTCGATCATACCAACACCTGGGGGACTGTCTAAGACCATAGACAGATTTCTTGAGTTTGTATACGAAGTGAGGATACTTCTCATGAATGAAACCTGGAGGTTGCTTTACATAGACTTCTTCCTGCAGATATCCGTTTAAGAATGCACTTTTGACGTCCATCTGGTAAAGCTTAAAGTTCTTGTATGCTACAAATGCCATAAGAATACGTATAGCTTTTAAACGAGCTACTGGAGCATAGGTCTCGTAGTAGTCGATACCCTCCTGTTGATTATAACCTTGAGCCACGAGACGAGCTTTATTTTTGATAATGTTTCCGTCTTCATCCTTTTTATTCTTGAAAACCCAGCGAGTACCAATGACTGTGACATCTTTTGGAGGTAGTACAAGTTCCCACACATCACAACGTTCGAATTGGTTAAGTTCCTCTTGCATTGCTATTGACCATTGTTCGTTTTCCACTGCTTCTTGAGCATTTTTGGGCTCGAATTCAGCTACAAAAGCATAGAATGCATAAAAGTTTCTCACCTTGCTTCGAGTAGTGATTCCTTGATTTAACTCTGAAAGAAGATTGTCTGGAGGATGATTCTTCACGGCTCTGGATGATTTAGGAAGATTTATTCGACTCATTTCTTCTTTATTTGAATCCTCTGATTAATCAGGAATTTCTGGAGAGTTTCTTTCAGTTCTAGAAGATGGATTATCAGATGCTTCAGAAAATTCTGGAGATGATTGAGAGAAAGTGGAATTCCTTTGAGGTGTCTCCTGTTCTATTGAAGAGTGAGGCAGTTCCTTTTCAAAGAGAGGCTGTCCCTTTTCAGATTGAGACTGTCTCTTTCCAGGTTGAGACTGACTCTTTCCAGATTGAGACTGACTCTTTCCAGATTGAGACAGATCCTTTTGATCATAAGAATCATCATCTACGAAAGCTTCCCAACCTTTGACTAGATCAAGATTAGACTTATTGAAAGTGATATTAATAGATTCCTCTAGTTTATTCTTATCAGGATTATAAACACGATATGCCTTACTAGAAGTGGAGTAACCCAAGAATATACCTTCAATAGCACGGGGATCAAACTTCCCACGATTTGGCTGAGTATCTAGAATAAAGCATTTGGATCCAAAAACTCGGAAGTAACTAATATTAGGAGTTTTATTTTTAAGCAATTCATACGGAGTTTTCAACAAGATAGGACGAATTAATACTCTATTAAGTACATAACAAGAAGTATTTACCGCCTCTACCCAGAACTTTCGAGGTAACTTACTCTCATGAAGCAAAGTCCTAGCAGTTTCTTGCAGTGTTCTATTTTTACGTTCAACTACTCCGTTCTGTTGAGGAGTGCGTGGAGCAGAAAATTTGTAACACCCCCAGATCCGGGGTCCGGGATCCGGTGGTTACGGTTTCCAATTCTGTCCACAACAATTGAACTTTCCTTAACATAAAATAAATTACGTCTCTATAACCCAACACAACAATATAAAACGCACCCGTTATAGTCCCAGAGATGAAATCAGAGTAATAATCAAATTTTTTATTAATCACATTATGAGTTCTTACAATCCAAAAGAATTTCAACATAAATACATACTCTTTGCCATCCATTTACATAAGTCATACTAGACCATATTCTTGGTACTGAAAGAATAAATATACCCTACCAATAGCTTCTTCTTCAGCTCTGGTAGTCTCATCGTCCTCGCCCGCGTCGAGTGCGCCTTGTGCGAGTCATCTGGTCTAGCTGTTGTTGTGATATAATAATAAAGCAAGGGTGAGCAATAGCCCACCAACAATAATATATAACTGAACGATAATGTATAACAGTTCAAAAGTATCTTTCAAACCATATGCCATGCATTTACGGAAATGATGCCAGTATAATATGAACGATGAAGTTACAAGGTAACTTAAAGTATTTGTTTGTAGAAATATCTGCTACATCAAAGTAAGCGAGATATTCTTATTGTTATTAAGAGAGGAGTTTGCAAGAAAAGGTTGCAATTCCAGTTATGACCCTTTTCCAACTCTGCCAACAGTAATCATGTTGCAGGAAATAAATAAATTTGGATGATGAACCAATGATGGAGTATTCACCGCGCCCGCTGTTCCAATCTTGATGATCAGTCGAGATCGTACAGCTCAATTTAGATTTACTACCGGTAGAAGGAAGAACTGACGGCTTTACTTGTATACCGCCTTACTAGCTCTCCCCGGCCAACGGTTGGGCCAAAGGGGATGGACCGGCGCTACTCGGCCTCTTACACGACTCCTAGTTCAAATAGAATTCATGATTCTGAATGTAACGTTCGTCCCCCTTTCCCCAAGTATAATACTTGTTGATAAGACTCCACAAAGTAGTCGTATCTAGTTGGAAAGGAAAATTTACCAATAGCTCCCAAGCTATTACTTGGTAACGGATATCAACTTGTTCCAACAATCTTACCCCTCGAAAGATGAGAAGGTAAACAACGACTTAGTAAGTCAATAGCACCCGAGTTGCAAGTGAAGAGAATACTTTATGACCGGGAAGTCGACAAGATAAATAACATTTTCCAAGTAAGGTTCCCTATTATTAAGGAGATAGACTCAAAGAAGAATGATGTCTGAGAACCTTTCTTGATATAAGATTAATAATAATATGACTCCGAAATATTTTCTGTAATAATCGAAGAAGATAAACCTTATCGAGGTTATTCTAAGTATGGAATAAATATCCAGAGAATATTTATTGAATTAAAATATTTTACGGAATATTTAGGAATATGAAAGAATATCTTTAATCAGAGTATCTCTCAAATAATTCTTGAAGAAATATCGAGAGAATATTTAATGCATAACTAAATATTCAAATGAATATTCCAAATAATATTCATTAATTAATAAGACCTGAAAGGAATATTTAAAATATTTAAAATAATATTCAATGATTAAATAGAACCCTGGATGAATATTCAAAATAATATTCATAATTAATTAGGAATTTAAATGAATATTGATAAAGTAATATTCATTTAATGGATAATATTCTAAATGAATATCAAGTAATGTTCATTTAGTAATCCAAGCTTTAAAGGAATATTCGAGATAAGACTCGATAAATAAATCAAGTTTCAGATGAACATTAAAATAATATTCGATAGGTAATTACTGTCTTAAATGAATACTCAAAAGTAATATTCATTTAATGAATAATATTCTAAATGAATATCCAATTAATATTCATTTAGTAGTCCAACCTTTAGAATAATATTCGCAATAATAATCGATAAATAATTCGACTCTGAATGAATATTAAAAATATTATTCGTCGAATAGTTACGTTCAAATAATTATTTGAAGTAAAGATCGTTAAAATAAATAATCTCGAACGAATATTCAAATAATATTCGTCGCCCGAATAATGGAAAATATTTACTTAAATATTTTCCTCCGAGGTAATCTCGATATATCAAGAAATATTGACTCCCGGTCTATATTTGATGAATAAGATGTATACGCCCTTCTATGAGGGTCTTACAATAACCGGCTTATAACTGATGTATAACTATCTAGCTTATAAGCCAACAATAACATTCAGGGAACAAGTATATCAATTCAACTTGAAAGTAGGCATGCATGCAATGGCATATGTATATCAGCAATCATATATATATATTTATTCAATCACAACAACAGCCTAAAAGAAGGGAATTGAAACTTGCCTGGTAGTCGAGTACGGTAAGGGGTAGTGGTAGCGGGTCCCGGTTCAGCTTGGTGATCTATAAATAGCCAAGGCATTCGGGATTAATCACTTAACATATTAAAAGTTAAGTTATACTTAATCCGAAACACGTTCTCGAGTTATCTCGTTATGCCCCTTTTAGTGGATTACTTTTATCACTGATCCGACCCGACATTCGTTCGTTAATACGACATGTCATTGTACTTATACTTGGGACATACTTAAGTCATATGAGTTCTAAAGTCGATCGTTACGAACCAATACTATACTCCGAGTTTTATCGCCCGTTTTCTAAGTGTTTTACCAAAGTTATAAAAGAGTCGTCTTTTAGGGGTTCGTTCGCGTTTAACCTTGACTCGAACATTTTTAATAAATCGAAAAATGCTCTTTTTGACATACGGTTTTCTTTCACACCTTCCTTCTTACCCCTAGTATTTATTTACCAAGATTCTCCATGACGTTACATAGTTTACGAGGGTTCAATTTCAGTTACGAACTTTCGTTTACGGATTCGAACTACTTTTAGTAATTTGGTCATAATTCCTAAACCGTAAATCAAAATGCTTCGATTCTTTCGCCAAAGTGATCTATGTTCAAAAATCTATCAGTAGGGTTCATTAACTTTCCAAGAACAGAGAGTTATGGCTACTGACCAGTTCGGTTTCTTAGTGTTAATGAAAATCGGGCATTACGACGGCTACGAATCGAGCGTTCTAAAATTCATTACGCAACAACCAAGCCACACCGGGCATCTAATAAACTTATACACATAATAAGCACCCCAACAAGACCAGAAGCCACTGATCTTAGTATCAAACTCATCATGTTAATCAAATCACTAAATCACTAACTAAACATGCTTATAACATGAACATAATCATAACTAAGCTAGATCCATCAAGAACATGCTTAAAACTCAAAGTAGAGCAAGGGTTTTCAAGTCTTATACCTTCCTTGTAGTATGTTCTAGCCTCACTAAGCTTTGTATGATCCTTGAGTGGCCTTAAGCTAGCTAAATCAACCATAGGAATCAAAGAAAGCAAGATTAGTTCTTGAAAGTTACTATTCACCCTAAATTTGTAAAAATCATAGAAAATTGAAAAATAAGAATTTAGCTCTCAAATTTTTACCACATCTTGGGCTCTTCATAAACTTTGTTTTGAGTCCTAGATCATCAGATATGAAGCTTCCTAGCTAGGGTTTTGAGCCCTCTTTTTCTGCTGGACAGAAACTGGGCAGATTTGTTTCCCCAACTTTGAGCATGGATTTGGCTAGGCTATACTATTGTGTTGGCCCTGAAATTTTGAGAGAATATTACCCATGGAGTGGAGAGGCTATGGTTAAAATTTGGTGATTTTATCATGGATAGAAATGGAGATATGAATTTTTCTTTAAACTTTGTTTCTGCTGGCAGTTTGTGTTCTTGGTTGTTTTCTTTTCTTTTGCCTTGTTTTGTTTGGCTTGAACTCATCTAATCTTGCATGATACACTTGGTTTTGATAATATCTTGTATAAAGCACCTTTATTAAAGGTGTGATGTATTGGATGATGAAATTGGAGAGACATGTGTTGATTTTTGTGTGGTAAGATGGTAAAGAGTGCTAAGTACTTGGTTTAATCTCTAAGTGTTCTAGTTCCTTGCTAACTAGTTGGTCCCTAGATATTTTCCTTACTTGCACATGCATGCCTTTGTTCTCTGCTTGCTCCTTTGTCCGGTTATTGCTCGTTTCGATTGATCGTTCGTAGGAATATTTCACGGATTTCTAATTAGGGCTTACCGGGAATCTTCTTAATATTAATAATATCATTCTCCATCTTTCTTACTAACTTTCGAATTTATATTCCTTAAATCCCTTCGTTAAATACTTAAGGCTATCAGTGTCCAGGGAACTCTCGGAGAAAATAAAAGTGCGGTTTTTCAGAATCCGACAGCTTTTACATACACTTATTTTCCCCCTGGATCACTAATACGAACTCGGAAATCCGTTCCGAATGCTTCTGTATAGTGTCGTCTCATATTATTATATACTCCCACCAAAACACTATTCATTCTATATTCTTTACTTGTTCTCTTAGGGTGGTACAATTGTCCGTATTCTCTTTCGATCGTTCCTTATCCTTTTTACGGAACTACTGGATTAATCGTTACCGATCTGGATGACATGAGAATATTCTCCTGCTTGAAATTGCCATATCTTATTCCCTTAGAAGATAGATTATTCTTACCTATGTTGTTACCCTTTAGCATTCTTCAAGACATGGAAATAATAAAATCGAATTCCATTCATTCTTTCCAAATATCAATTATTACATTGTAGCCATAACCACTCCTCAGTGGTTTCCTACCTTCATTCTTAAATCAAATTTAATAACATCCCAAAATATCAAATCCTCAAAGTTAATATCTCAATTCTTGGATTATAATAATATTTAATCCACTGTCCGGTCAAATATTATACCGAAAAGAATTTGGAATTTCTGAATTCCGATCGTCTCTGCATTCACTTATTTCCTCCGCGTATTACTAATATGACTTCGAAACATCCATATCACGTCCCGTACATAGGGTGGAGTGAAAAGTTTTCCAACTTACAAAATCACTATTCATCCACCAAATTACTATGCACGTACAGGAAACACTATGCACGTACGGGAAATACTATGCACGTATGGGAAACACTATGCATGTACTCATTTCCCTTCAAGGATCCATTAGCTCCTTCCTGGATGGTAGATTATTCTTATCTAGGTCCTCAACCATCGAATTACTCTATTCTGACAATATACCAATGCATCAGGATCATTGTCCAAAGCAATATCCATTCATTACAATCATTGTTCTTTGAAACCACCATTCATTAGAGCTGGTGACCTTGTTATCGGAATCATTGTTCCTCATTTTATCATTACTTAATAAAAAGTTTTAATTATATCCAAAATTTGGGGTTCTTACAGTCTCCCCTCCTTAAAAGGATTCCGTCCCGGAATCAGGTAGGAAGCAAAGAGTCGTTTGCCTGCCGTTCACTCTTTAGCTTCCCGGTCAATTCTTAGTCGTTCTACCCTTCCTCAGCACATCTTCTAGTGCTACAATTCATACTTTATCCTTTTTCCATCAACGTTGCTACTTTTCGTACAACTCACTATCCGGGTTATACTCTTACTCAGTCTTATCCTTATTGATACCTGCAGTAACATTGGTATCACTATCACCCTACGATTCGGAGGTAACCTCGCTCGTACTGTGCATTTCCTGATCGCTTTAATCTTCGCAATCTCGATCAATATAGAGAAGTGGAAAGATTTATTGAGAGATCACTATGATCAATTGAACATTTGTTATATTGCATAGTTAGTACAGAAGGGGGCCAGCCTTTAGTACGTGACAAGCAATTAAACAAGTCATGGCATTCCACTTAGACTTCTATCACATAGACAGATAGTCACGTAGCAGTACCTCCCCTCCTAAAAGGGTTGTTCTTCTCAATTCATAAAGAAGATGAATAAGAGAGAAGAAGAGAAAAGAGTTCTAAAGGATTATAGAAAGCTTTCATGATTGTAGAATATCATACTCAGAATTTACCTCTGAACTATAGAGGTTTATCAAAGAAGAAATTAATCATAATTATATCCAATACTATTTGATCGCAATCTCACGTGTCAACATATCTTGTTGCTTTGTCCATTATTCTATGGACAAATACTCTTGTTCAATCTTAGCGATACTCACATTCGGGAAATCCTTCAACCTTTCAGGTTAAATCTTAGATTTCTCACTTGACATCATTATTACTGACATCCCATATCATGTTACTAGCTTTTCATAACTATAATATTGACACTATCAGGTTGTCATCCTGAGAATTCATTAGAAAACCCATTCATAACATTCCTTGCTTCTCATTCCATAGTTGCTTCCCCACCCTTTTCTTTATCAATCACATCCTTCTTATTAGCTGATTCTTACTCATTTCTATTATTTACTTTCACCTTCACCTCTTTATTGAGACACCTTTTTGCACTTGGTACCTCCTTATCGGTATTCCGTCTCATTTATTCTATAATCATCACGTTATTTCAATTTAAACTTTCCGAAATGTATCTGGCCCGATTCCTTTAACTTAGATTCATATAATCAACTTCTGCCAACCGTGTTTCTCATCACTTGTTCTTTTCTAACCGTGGTTTTCCACAGGTTGTCTTTCGTAAGTCAGACCAGGTCGTATATCTACATGCTCGTACTCCTATCATCTGTTGAACATCTGCATTTTACTGGCGTAGCCTGGCCACATGAAAACCCGTTATGACCGTGCTATAATTTTGGGGGTAAGGCTGGCTCGAATACCGCCGTCCGAACACTTTAAACTCTCATGTGGCCCAATAAGTCTTCGGCTCAACCGCCCTTCCCTCCAAGTCTCATTAATTCTTTCTACGGGAATACGTTTAGCATCACGAATTATCAACCTCATATTCTCTATCTTGTTTGTGCAGAAGTACACTAACACAAACTTGCTTGTCATTCATCAACATGCCATTTAGCTTATCAATAGTAGCACTTTCTTTATCTTTACGTTGTCATCTCCTTTCTTAGAAGAATCACCATCGCTTGTTGTTTACGTAGTGCGTTAATAGCTAACCCTACGGGTTTCAAATCCCTTAGGGAGACAAAGTAATCATTATTCCTTATCCATAAGGAACACTTCCTGAACTTGATGTAGATATAACGTGAAGCAGATAGAATTGCAGAAGAGTTTCAAGCATCGCAGCTAGGCCCGGTTGATGAAACTATCACTATGCATCTTCCATAAAAGACTGGAAACTTAACGGTTTACTTCATCAATTTTGTACCATGGTCCTGGTTTGCCTCAAAACGGGACCTTCTAAGGTACGTAATATGCTTAAGACTTCATCAGGAATCAAATCTTTACTTAAACTATTATTACTGTTAATTCTTGCACAGTCATCAGAAGGAATGTAAATTCCTCCAATCCGATATGACCTTCAAGGTCCTTCCAAATATCATCCTGTTTCTTCGGTATGACCATTTGTAATTATTCCTTTATACTTAGATTATCGGCCACCTCATTGGCCTTTCTTGATGATAATGATTTCTTGTAATCCTTGTTCCTTGGATATATTCCAATTCAAACATTTCTACCTCATTCCCATCATTTTTGGGTGAAAGCATTCTCCCTTAAGCTCTGCTGATGGAGAAAAATATATTTAACAGTCTTTCTCCATAAGTCATTGCTTCCACCTACCCGTGGGAACTTTATCACGTTTATTCCCAATCCTACTTAGGATACTTCTCTTCTTAGTTCTTTCCTTATCTTAGGATAATCTCAACCTTTATAGGTTCAATCCATACTTCCTCAGGGTCTCATACATGCCTCATCTGGCATTACTGTGACTATGTCATACATTCCTTACCAAACTTCCATTTTACTCGTAATCTTGGACAACCATATACACATGAGTCACTTTAGTACGGGTTACCCCATCCCAAAAAGGTCTAGTAAATTCCCCATCAAAGCATGGGTTGCAAAGGGTTTAGTAGAAGACTCCTACGATCTCATTAATATTTCCTTTATATCAGAAGCCCTTGCAGTCGATGCTTACTTAGAAGCAACCCTGCTTTGTCTTTTCATTGCTGGTCTAGTCACTTTATAGTCCGTTGTGACTTGGCCTCAACTGGCCACACTAAAATAAAAATATATGATTTTAGGGATTGGCTAATAGCATTACTTTTCTAGCAATTGCTGGCAAAGTGCCTTCTTCTTTGATACCTTTCTACCTTTCCAAAACTTTACTTCATATAAGTCTTAATCGGCTACTCAGCGCCGTCTCCGGTAACCTTTCCTCCACTTTTATCTTTTCAACTATTCTTATCAATCCTGCTTGCCACACAATCTTACCATTCCTGGCATAACAGCCTTTTCATTTAAGTCAATCCTGGAATTTCTCAGTCCGGCTGGTTTCTTACTTACATTTCCTATTTTCGTCCAATCTCACTTCATCATTTTATCACTACTGTCGACTGTAATGCTCAGGGTCCGTTTACTAACCCATTTTACAGCATCCTTACCCAAATCACATGGTTTGCTCCAATTTTTACTCTCTTCCATGATATTCTCTGATAATCAGAAAGACAAGGTTTGCCAAAATTCACCGAATTCCTTTCCAGACTCAGGGAAATTTTGATCAATCTACCCACCTACTGGTAACATTAAGGAGACCAGTTTCGAAACCTGAAGAATAGTTCTATGAACCTCCAAGCAGGTGGAATCATAAGCAGTCATAGTTAACGAAATAATCATCATCGGATTGGAAGTTTACCCACTGGAGAGGAATCAATTATATCCATCCCTTAGAAGGGAATCAATAGTTTCAAATTGAAACCTGTCACAACGTCCTGATATTCAATACTACCAAACGTCGGTCTACCTAACCCTTTATGCGAAGCGTCATTGGAAGCACAAAGTCTCCTTTTTTTTTTCCATTAAGCAATGCCAACTCTTGGTCATTACCAATTTCACCTTTTAGCTCCAGGAAGATTTTCTCACATTTTTCTCTTTAACTGCTGATCGTATTACTTGATCTATTATAATTCCGTGTCGGAGTAAACTTAAGGTAACTACTATAATCCATTCAAAGAGAAGAAGGAATTTAATATTCCTCTGAATCACATGCATCTAACGTTTCTGGTTCATCATTTAACTGAGTTGAATTAACTCTATACTCAGTCTCTGGCAGTAGTCTCATTACGAGTTCATCTTGACTCACTGGTCTTATCTTCCGGTAGGTTCTGAGATCATTGTCTTGCTTACTACTTCCTTATATAACTTTACCCAATCATGCTATCACTTCCCAATGTCTTTACTTTCTAAATGATTCATTCATAAAATGAACATTTTCCTTAATAAAACCACCTTATTAACCTCAATTTGGTTCCATAATTTACAACCTACGACACCTGCCTTCTCATGGCGAATTATTACTGACCATATTCATACTAATTCATTTATCAAATGATATGGCACTTACTGCCTCCTTCTCAACTATTCCTAGGGACTCTGCTCCTCGCCCTAAATCGATGTCTTTGATAATCATACATCCCTCTAGCTCTTTCTTTGTTAAGATGAAAATCTCTAAGGATTCTCATCTTTTTCCGTATAAGATCTCAAGTAATTCTTCCAATCCTTCTTTCTTGCTGGTACTACATCTGGTAGTCCGGCTATGAATTCAACATGCATCTTCAGATCTCTTAATAATATCTCGATTCTTTATACTCACTTTTCTGAGCACCATATCTTAATCATCACAGTCATTCTGGCTGCGACCCTCATTACCCATGGGTAAGCTCCTTATCCTAAAAGGATTTTCCTTATCTGCTGGAACCTCTTCCGGGTCTCCAGTAGGGTACTCCATCGAATTACCCGCTGACCTTCAGCATATAAAGCATCATCGCGTTGTCGCTCGTATGCCTCAAGGTTAGTCGCCTTACTCGTCGATACGATATCGAGCTAAGTTACTATCATTATACTTACGAGTTCCCATAAAGGTTTTATATGCCATCACTACATTAAGTAGTCCGACTATGAACTTGGCAAGAGTTCTTATTATCTTATTGAATTTATTGTTTTAACGTCACCTCATCTCTTGGGTTTATAACGTACGCTCTGATACCACTTCTGTAACACCCCCAGATCCGGGGTCCGGGATCCGGTGGTTACGGTTTCCAATTCTGTCCACAACAATTGAACTTTCCTTAACATAAAATAAATTACGTCTCTATAACCCAACACAACAATATAAAACGCACCCGTTATAGTCCCAGAGATGAAATCAGAGTAATAATCAAATTTTTTATTAATCACATTATGAGTTCTTACAATCCAAAAGAATTTCAACATAAATACATACTCTTTGCCATCCATTTACATAAGTCATACTAGACCATATTCTTGGTACTGAAAGAATAAATATACCCTACCAATAGCTTCTTCTTCAGCTCTGGTAGTCTCATCGTCCTCGCCCGCGTCGAGTGCGCCTTGTGCGAGTCATCTGGTCTAGCTGTTGTTGTGATATAATAATAAAGCAAGGGTGAGCAATAGCCCACCAACAATAATATATAACTGAACGATAATGTATAACAGTTCAAAAGTATCTTTCAAACCATATGCCATGCATTTACGGAAATGATGCCAGTATAATATGAACGATGAAGTTACAAGGTAACTTAAAGTATTTGTTTGTAGAAATATCTGCTACATCAAAGTAAGCGAGATATTCTTATTGTTATTAAGAGAGGAGTTTGCAAGAAAAGGTTGCAATTCCAGTTATGACCCTTTTCCAACTCTGCCAACAGTAATCATGTTGCAGGAAATAAATAAATTTGGATGATGAACCAATGATGGAGTATTCACCGCGCCCGCTGTTCCAATCTTGATGATCAGTCGAGATCGTACAGCTCAATTTAGATTTACTACCGGTAGAAGGAAGAACTGACGGCTTTACTTGTATACCGCCTTACTAGCTCTCCCCGGCCAACGGTTGGGCCAAAGGGGATGGACCGGCGCTACTCGGCCTCTTACACGACTCCTAGTTCAAATAGAATTCATGATTCTGAATGTAACGTTCGTCCCCCTTTCCCCAAGTATAATACTTGTTGATAAGACTCCATAAAGTAGTCGTATCTAGTTGGAAAGGAAAATTTACCAATAGCTCCCAAGCTATTACTTGGTAACGGATATCAACTTGTTCCAACAATCTTACCCCTCGAAAGATGAGAAGGTAAACAACGACTTAGTAAGTCAATAGCACCCGAGTTGCAAGTGAAGAGAATACTTTATGACCGGGAAGTCGACAAGATAAATAACATTTTCCAAGTAAGGTTCCCTATTATTAAGGAGATAGACTCAAAGAAGAATGATGTTTGAGAACCTTTCTTGATATAAGATTAATAATAATATGACTCCGAAATATTTTCTGTAATAATCGAAGAAGATAAACCTTATCGAGGTTATTCTAAGTATGGAATAAATATCCAGAGAATATTTATTGAATTAAAATATTTTACGGAATATTTAGGAATATGAAAGAATATCTTTAATCAGAGTATCTCTCAAATAATTCTTGAAGAAATATCGAGAGAATATTTAATGCATAACTAAATATTCAAATGAATATTCCAAATAATATTCATTAATTAATAAGACCTGAAAGGAATATTTAAAATATTTAAAATAATATTCAATGATTAAATAGAACCCTGGATGAATATTCAAAATAATATTCATAATTAATTAGGAATTTAAATGAATATTGATAAAGTAATATTCATTTAATGGATAATATTCTAAATGAATATCAAGTAATGTTCATTTAGTAATCCAAGCTTTAAAGGAATATTCGAGATAAGACTCGATAAATAAATCAAGTTTCAGATGAACATTAAAATAATATTCGATAGGTAATTACTGTCTTAAATGAATACTCAAAAGTAATATTCATTTAATGAATAATATTCTAAATGAATATCCAATTAATATTCATTTAGTAGTCCAACCTTTAGAATAATATTCGCAATAATAATCGATAAATAATTCGACTCTGAATGAATATTAAAAATATTATTCGTCGAATAGTTACGTTCAAATAATTATTTGAAGTAAAGATCGTTGAAATAAATAATCTCGAACGAATATTCAAATAATATTCGTCGCCCGAATAATGGAAAATATTTACTTAAATATTTTCCTCCGAGGTAATCTCGATATATCAAGAAATATTGACTCCCGGTCTATATTTGATGAATAAGATGTATACGCCCTTCTATGAGGGTCTTACAATAACCGGCTTATAACTGATGTATAACTATCTAGCTTATAAGCCAACAATAACATTCAGGGAACAAGTATATCAATTCAACTTGAAAGTAGGCATGCATGCAATGGCATATGTATATCAGCAATCATATATATATTTATTCAATCACAACAACAGCCTAAAAGAAGGGAATTGAAACTTGCCTGGTAGTCGAGTACGGTAAGGGGTAGTGGTAGCGGGTCCCGGTTCAGCTTGGTGATCTATAAATAGCCAAGGCATTCGGGATTAATCACTTAACATATTAAAAGTTAAGTTATACTTAATCCGAAACACGTTCTCGAGTTATCTCGTTATGCCCCTTTTAGTGGATTACTTTTATCACTGATCCGACCCGACATTCGTTCGTTAATACGACATGTCATTGTACTTATACTTGGGACATACTTAAGTCATATGAGTTCTAAAGTCGATCGTTACGAACCAATACTATACTCCGAGTTTTATCGCCCGTTTTCTAAGTGTTTTACCAAAGTTATAAAAGAGTCGTCTTTTAGGGGTTCGTTCGCGTTTAACCTTGACTCGAACATTTTTAATAAATCGAAAAATGCTCTTTTTGACATACGGTTTTCTTTCACACCTTCCTTCTTACCCCTAGTATTTATTTACCAAGATTCTCCATGACGTTACATAGTTTACGAGGGTTCAATTTCAGTTACGAACTTTCGTTTACGGATTCGAACTACTTTTAGTAATTTGGTCATAATTCCTAAACCGTAAATTAAAATGCTTCGATTCTTTCGCCAAAGTGATCTATGTTCAAAAATCTATCAGTAGGGTTCATTAACTTTCCAAGAACAGAGAGTTATGGCTACTGACCAGTTCGGTTTCTTAGTGTTAATGAAAATCGGGCATTACGACGGCTACGAATCGAGCGTTCTAAAATTCATTACGCAACAACCAAGCCACACCGGGCATCTAATAAACTTATACACATAATAAGCACCCCAACAAGACCAGAAGCCACTGATCTTAGTATCAAACTCATCATGTTAATCAAATCACTAAATCACTAACTAAACATGCTTATAACATGAACATAATCATAACTAAGCTAGATCCATCAAGAACATGCTTAAAACTCAAAGTAGAGCAAGGGTTTTCAAGTCTTATACCTTCCTTGTAGTATGTTCTAGCCTCACTAAGCTTTGTATGATCCTTGAGTGGCCTTAAGCTAGCTAAATCAACCATAGGAATCAAAGAAAGCAAGATTAGTTCTTGAAAGTTACTATTCACCCTAAATTTGTAAAAATCATAGAAAATTGAAAAATAAGAATTTAGCTCTCAAATTTTTACCACATCTTGGGCTCTTCATAAACTTTGTTTTGAGTCCTAGATCATCAGATATGAAGCTTCCTAGCTAGGGTTTTGAGCCCTCTTTTTCTGCTGGACAGAAACTGGGCAGATTTGTTTCCCCAACTTTGAGCATGGATTTGGCTAGGCTATACTATTGTGTTGGCCCTGAAATTTTGAGAGAATATTACCCATGGAGTGGAGAGGCTATGGTTAAAATTTGGTGATTTTATCATGGATAGAAATGGAGATATGAATTTTTCTTTAAACTTTGTTTCTGCTGGCAGTTTGTGTTCTTGGTTGTTTTCTTTTCTTTTGCCTTGTTTTGTTTGGCTTGAACTCATCTAATCTTGCATGATACACTTGGTTTTGATAATATCTTGTATAAAGCACCTTTATTAAAGGTGTGATGTATTGGATGATGAAATTGGAGAGACATGTGTTGATTTTTGTGTGGTAAGATGGTAAAGAGTGCTAAGTACTTGGTTTAATCTCTAAGTGTTCTAGTTCCTTGCTAACTAGTTGGTCCCTAGATATTTTCCTTACTTGCACATGCATGCCTTTGTTCTCTGCTTGCTCCTTTGTCCGGTTATTGCTCGTTTCGATTGATCGTTCGTAGGAATATTTCACGGATTTCTAATTAGGGCTTACCGGGAATCTTCTTAATATTAATAATATCATTCTCCATCTTTCTTACTAACTTTCGAATTTATATTCCTTAAATCCCTTCGTTAAATACTTAAGGCTATCAGTGTCCAGGGAACTCTCGGAGAAAATAAAAGTGCGGTTTTTCAGAATCCGACAGCTTTTACATACACTTATTTTCCCCCTGGATCACTAATACGAACTCGGAAATCCGTTCCGAATGCTTCTGTATAGTGTCGTCTCATATTATTATATACTCCCACCAAAACACTATTCATTCTATATTCTTTACTTGTTCTCTTAGGGTGGTACAATTGTCCGTATTCTCTTTCGATCGTTCCTTATCCTTTTTACGGAACTACTGGATTAATCGTTACCGATCTGGATGACATGAGAATATTCTCCTGCTTGAAATTGCCATATCTTATTCCCTTAGAAGATAGATTATTCTTACCTATGTTGTTACCCTTTAGCATTCTTCAAGACATGGAAATAATAAAATCGAATTCCATTCATTCTTTCCAAATATCAATTATTACATTGTAGCCATAACCACTCCTCAGTGGTTTCCTACCTTCATTCTTAAATCAAATTTAATAACATCCCAAAATATCAAATCCTCAAAGTTAATATCTCAATTCTTGGATTATAATAATATTTAATCCACTGTCCGGTCAAATATTATACCGAAAAGAATTTGGAATTTCTGAATTCCGATCGTCTCTGCATTCACTTATTTCCTCCGCGTATTACTAATATGACTTCGAAACATCCATATCACGTCCCGTACATAGGGTGGAGTGAAAAGTTTTCCAACTTACAAAATCACTATTCATCCACCAAATTACTATGCACGTACAGGAAACACTATGCACGTACGGGAAATACTATGCACGTATGGGAAACACTATGCATGTACTCATTTCCCTTCAAGGATCCATTAGCTCCTTCCTGGATGGTAGATTATTCTTATCTAGGTCCTCAACCATCGAATTACTCTATTCTGACAATATACCAATGCATCAGGATCATTGTCCAAAGCAATATCCATTCATTACAATCATTGTTCTTTGAAACCACCATTCATTAGAGCTGGTGACCTTGTTATCGGAATCATTGTTCCTCATTTTATCATTACTTAATAAAAAGTTTTAATTATATCCAAAATTTGGGGTTCTTACAAAATTCATGTGATATGCCTCTGGCCTTGCAATAATTGACAAAGTCTTTCTCGAATTCTCCACCATGATCACTCCTAATAGTTCTCAGCTTCTTGGAATACTTAGTTTCAAGGTTAGCAATTAAATCTTGGAATTCACTAAAAGCTTCATCCTTAGTACGAAGAAACAGTACCCAAGTGAATCGAGAAAAGTCATCAACTATAACAAAAGCATATTTCTTACCTCCAAGACTTACATACCTTTCAGGTCTAAAAAGGTCGAGAAGCAGCAACTGTAATGAATCAGTAGTAGACACCTGATTTTTGTCTTTGAAAGATGTTTTGACTTGCTTTCCCAGTTGATAGGCTAAACAGGGTTCTGTCTTTTTATATTTTAGCTTAGGCAGGCCTTTGACTAGACCATGAGATGAGATTTTCTTCAAAAGATACATATGAACATGGCCAAGTCTTCTGTGCCAAAGATGGTGCTGTTCTTGAATGGACGCTAGACAAACTTCTTCCTGTTGCTCATCAAAATCTAACACAAAGATATTTCATTTTCATTTGGCTACTAAAGGAGTTTCATTAGAATTAGTACCAATAAAGCACATATTTTTATCAAAGTTAACACTATGACCAGAATCTGTGAGTTGACTAACACTAATGAAATTGTATTTAAGACCTTCCACCAGTCTTACATTATTAATAGAGAATTTTTCATTACCTATGGTGCCTTTTCCAACAATCCTTACCGTATTGGAATCGCCCAAGGTAACTAACCCTCCATCTGAGGCGATTAGAGATAGGAATTTCGACTTGTCTCCTGTCATATGATGGGAACAACCACTGTCTATGATCCACTTATTCTGTTTTCTTAATCCAAATTTGAGTAGTATTAGAAGAATCAGGCATATATAAATGATAAGGTTTAGCGGTTTGGCCCTTAATATGATAGAATTTGGACTCTGCTGAGATATGTCCCCTTTTTCTGCAATCTTTGCATTTCTCATATGGCATACTGTACTTCATAGTAGTCCTCTTCTTTGTCTTTTGAAATGCACTCTTTTTGTTCGAGTTATATCCCAGTCTTTCTTTTCCCAAAGAAGATTTTTGGCTTGCCAACATCACGTCTAATGTGCCTTCACCATGTACGAATTTTGCCAGATCTTTCTTTAGACAATCGATTTTTTTCTGGAGTTCAGAGAATTTCTGTTCTGTTTCCATCTTTTTGCATTCAGTTTCCTTGAAGGAATCTGTTTCCTGCCTTAATGTGGCTAAGCAAGCATCCTTTCTTTCAATCTCATTTTTAAGATGCGTATTTTCTTCGACAAGCTTGGTCATTTTTTCATTTAGCAACTTGTTTTCTTCATCAAATGATTCCTCTTTCATAGAATCATCCATTTGACTTAGCACTTCACTTAATGCTTGCTTTAAGTAAGCATTTTTATTTCGCAATTTTTTATTTTTTGCCTGCAAGGTTAGTAAATCTTCAGAAACAAATGATTTTAGAGGAGTAGAAAATACCTCTTCATTTTCACTGAAGTTTTCATCAAATCCAGCAAAACATAGTTGAGCAACTTCATCATCAGAGTCAATTTATATATCAGATTCATCGTCGCTCCATGTCAAAAATGCTTTGCTCTTTTTCTTCTCCTTGTCTTGATCCTTTGATCCAGAAGATTTTAATTTCGCCTTCAGTTGAAAACAATTCTTTTTGATATGACCTTTCTTGCCGCATTCGAAACATACTTCATCGTTCGTGTTTTTTCTGAATTCCTTTTTGAATCCATAAGATTTTTTGAGTAGGTCTGCTAGCAGCTTTCTTTTTGGAAAGAAACTTCTGAAACTTCTTTGTTAGAAGAGCAATCTCTTCATCTGAGTCTTCACTGGAATCTACAATAGTTTTAAGGGCTAGGGTCTTTTTCCTTGGTACTTCCTCTTCCTCGTCATATCTTCTCAATTGGTTCTCAAACTCTTCTAATTCACTGAAAAGAGTGAGTGTATCCATTTTTGAGATCAAGGAAGAATCCTGCAGAGTTGTTACTTTAGGAGCAAACTTTTTGGGCAGTGATCGAGGAATTTTTCTATTAATTTCTGCATGAGGAATATGCCTTTCCAGGAGAGCAATAGAATTCATCAGTGTGAGAAATCGTCCCTGAGCTTCTTTTATGCTTTTATCCTTTTCCAATCTGAAGCTTTCATAGTCACTCAGAAGAAGATCAAGCTTGACTTCACGAACCTTTGAAGTGCCTTCGTGACTTACTACAATAGTATCCCAAACTTGTTTGGCCGAAGTACATGCTGAAACTTTTCGAAGTTCAGTAGCACACAGTCCATTGAGTAAAGAATTCATATCTCGAGCATTATAATTCGGAGAATTGACTTCCTCAACAGTGAGATCCTTTACTGGTTTGGGTTTGCCATCCTTCATGGGAACAGTGATGCCATTTTCAACAGCATCCCATTCGTATGTATCCTTCTGGAGAAATATCTTCATTAGGAACTTCCAGTCATGATAATTTTCCGTTCCAAGCAATAGTGGTGGAACATTGATTGAACGACGTTCTTGCCAACCTGATTGTGCCATGGATCTAACAAAATAAACACTTAAACAAGGGTTAAATGCACCTGCTCTGATACCAAATGTAAATCGAGTAGCACAATATATTTAACTGTCAAATGAATGAGACTGTCTCAAACGATAATGAGACTGTCTCTTTTGTGTGTGAGAGTGTCTCAATTAAATAACAGAGAAAATAATCAGCAATAAGTAAATGACAGAATGTAAAGCAAGAACACCATAAATTTTCACTTGGTTCGGCCCTTACCCAATCTATGGCCTACATCCAAGTCCCTATGCCAACTAGCACAGAGATTATATTATTAGAACAATAATATAAAGCTTACAGATTCCCCGATTGCAAGTTTAAAGCCCCTTGGAAGAACCCTTCCCTGACACAACTATCTCCTAGCAAACCTGCTATTTAGCCCACTGGCTACCTTGGCTTATGACTTGCAACCCTATCTAATTGCCACAACCCGGCACAAGTGTGTGTAAAATGAATAAACTTTCATAGCTCGATGAATGGAACTTCTAAACAGAATGTATATGAACTTGAGTGTCTGTGTATAGAAGTTATATTGCAGTAGAACTTCGAGTCATTTCTTCTTGCTGAAAGGTCATCTTTATATATCAAAAGAGCATATAGCCGTTAGATATGATTCCTTGAGTTTATAGCTGTTGAAGACAAGAATCAATCAAGCAAAAATTAGTGATTACATAATAATCAATCAGTGATCATAGCAACGGCTCCTTTAGGATTTGAAATCAAATCGCATACTATCCCTGAAATATATCCCTGCCATAAATACAATATATATCCTGCAAAAGATATGGCATTTATATATTGAAGCTCAGAATCAAATCTCAATGATGTAATTCGAAGACCATTCAAAAATCATCATCCTAAAAACCTGGGATTAACACATCTTCCCTCCTATAAATACCCCTCTCCTCCTTCATTATCAAATACACCATAATTCTCTCTTCTCTCTCTATATAGCTGCTAGATAGTCCGTCTAGTAGGGGAGCCAGTTTAGCCCGCTTTCAGGAAGTGTCAGGATAGAAGGTCCTCGTGCCTAAACTATTCCTTAGGGTACTTGGGTCTGACTGCAGCCATTGGAGGTGGTCCCACTGTAGGGGTCTTTCTATCAGGTTGTGTGGCACTGTCCGGGTTGGGATAGAGAGAGAAGGAAAGGTTGTCGGGAAATAGTGATAGGGGGAGGTTTTGAGATAAACACTTCACTGAGTTGAGGATATACATAATAGGTATCGTAGGGCTGAATTTGTGTATAAAATTCAGGGGACGGATACCCGGATATTGTAATCTCTTTTATCTAGTATGAAGTTGTCGCTCTTGTGGATGTAGGCTGGGCCGAACCACGTTAAATCTCTTGTCTCTTTTACTGTATTGTTGGTTTGTTGACGTATATTCGCCGGGAATCGGGCAGATTCCTAACAGTTGGCATCAAAGCTATTTGTGTCTAAATTATTGATGCCGAAGGAAAGTCGTTAAGAAAAGTGGTTGTCTAATAAGGCGCCGTTTTAACGGAAGTGCTCCCATTGTTTCTTACACTTACCTGGCCAATTGATTTAGTTGCTTGGATTGGTTTGTGTGTGCAAACGGAGATCATGGCAAGTATTGGAGGATTCAAGATGAGCCCATATGATGGTAAAGGAACTTTTACTATTTGGCAGAGAAGGGTAAAGGATATCCTAACCCAACAGAAGCTATCAATGGTTTTGAAGGGGAAGGAGGGAAAACCAACAAAGATGAGCGATGAAGATTGGGAGGATGCTGAGTCGCAATGCATGAGGACCATCAGACTATACATTGCTGATAACATTATCAATAATGTTGTTGACGAAAGCAAGCCGAAGGAATTATGGTCAAAGGTGGAGACATTGTATCTCGGGAAGAACTTGACTACAAAGTTAAATCTGAAGCGCGAGTTATACAAGCTGAAAATGGCAGCTCAAGGCAATGTTATTGAGCACATGAATGTGTTTAATGATATTGTTGATCAACTTGAAAAGGTTGATGTAAAATTGGAGGAAGAAGATAAGGCCCTTATTCTTCTTACTTCGTTTCCGGAGTCGTTCGATCATTTGGTCACAACCATTTTGTACGGAAAGGACACGTAAAAGATGGAGGAGGTTCAGTCAGCACTTTTGTCAAATGCTGGAAGGAAGAACCAGGATGGTGACAAGGACGGAATGACAGTTTTGGCTTTGCGTAGTCAAAATAATAGAGGAAGGGGTGTTGTGAGAGGATCTACCAATAGCAGGGGTAAATCCAGATATAGTGAAAAGGGCATGTAGTGCTTTGGTTGCAAGGAGTGGGGTCATATTAGGCCGAATTGTTCGCTTAATAAGAAGGATCCAGATGCATCATTGGTTGTGGTTACTCTCGATTGTGAAGATGTTTGCACCGTCTTCAATCGGGGCACTAGTTCTCCAGGAGAATGGATATTAGACTCAAGGTCATCTTACCATGTATGTTCTGAGAGGGGGCATTTTGACAAATTCCAAGATACAAAGAATGAAATAGTTTCTTTGGCTGATGGATCTACTTGTGAGATCAAGGGGATTGGAATTGTGAAAATCAAAATGTTCGATGGAATAGTTCGCAGCTTGAACGGGGTAAGATATGTGCCTAAGCTGAGGAAGAATCTAATATCTGTCGGTCGGTTAGCTTCAGAAGGCTACAGATGTTCTGTAGTAGGGGGAGCTATGAATATCAAAAGAGGCCGTGTGGTTCGGATGAAGGGAGAGCTGCGTGGGGGAATATATCGTCTGATTAGTACATTGCCAGAACGTACTGGAACTTCGAAAAACTGGTTATCTCGTGCACGAGGGAAGAGTGACTTGAAGGATACTGCTGCAGTTGTATTGCCTTCCAGTCTAGACGATGGTGCAAAGACTGCTGGGATGGTTGCAGCTGCATATGGGCATCGATCAACACGAATCAAGTGAGCAGTGAACCATGCAACAGATTGATTTGTTTGATATGCAGTTGGGGAGTAAATGAAAGATTGATGGTCACACTTGTGTGTGTGATGGTCACAATTGCATGTGTGATGGACTACATATGGGATTGGCTGACGTAAATCAAGTGAGTATGTGTCTATACAACAGATTGCTTCACATGTATGTAGTTGGACAAATAGAGGTCAATGGAACACTTGTGCGTATAGCAAGTAGGCATCCGAGAATGAATGTGCAAACTAGGGTATAGTTTGGAGTCTTGGACTCGGGGGGAGTTTTGTCGTATGGAATGATACGGATCGAGGAAAAGTTGGAGCTGTGCAAGCGGGGTGCAGGTATGGAGTGCAAGTGATGAGCAGTGAGTTTGGAAAGAGGGGGAGATTGTTAGGCAGCAGCCTTAGTTGCCTTTCTTTCCACAAACTCCCTTACCAACTCTTGACCAACCCCCCCCAACTTACTACATCTTCCCTCCTATAAATACCCCTCTCCTCCTTCATTATCAAATACACCATAATTCTCTCTTCTCTCTCTATATAGCTGCTAGATAGTCCGTCTAGTAGGGGAGCCGGTTTAGCCCACTTTTAGGAAGTGTAGGGATAGAAGGTCCTCATGCCTAAACTATTCCTTAGGGTACTTAGGTCTGACTGCAGCCATCAGAGGTAGTCCCGCTGCAGGGGTCTTTCTATCAGGTTTTGTGGCACTGTCCGGGTTGGGAGAGGGAGAGAAGGGAAGGTTGTCGGGAAATATTGATAGGGGGAGGTTTTGAGATAAACACTTCAGTGAGTTGGGGATATACATAATAGGTATCGTAGGGCTGAATTTGTGTACAAAATTCAGGGGTCGGATACCCGGATATTGTAATCTCTTTTTTCTATTGTGAAGTTGTTGCTCTTGTGGATGTAGGCTGGGCCGAACCACGTTAAATCTCATGTCTCTTTTACTGTATTGTTGGTTTGTTGTTTCATTACTATCACGTATATTTGTGGGATCTAAGCACACATATTTACCAAATCGCTTCCGCATTTGCCGGGAATCGGGCAGATTCCTAACAATAGAAAGTCTGGTTTTTCTCCGCAAAAAGATATGGCCTTACACCAAGCGATTCATCATATGGAACATACAAGACTTGACAAGTCTGTTCAACCGGAGAAAAGACTTCAAATGAAGCGCAAGTATAAAATAAAACTGGGAGAGGACATAGAGTTTCCGATTCTTTAAAATTGCTAACATCATTGCCTTCACTAGGTTCGATACCCGTAAGTCTCTGATTTTGACTCTGATTTATTTTTGTAGTAGCATTATGATTTAAAAAATTAATGTAAGAATAGCAAATGTGTGTTCGATTGTGATGCCAAGCTTCTTATGGATGCAGTGAATGGGAGGTGATTCTTATTTTCACACGATTGTTGATGACTATAGGGATATATTTAAACACTTTGAAGAAGTGTTAGTGGTAGCTCATTTGTTAGCAAGGGATGCATATTCTTTTGTTAGGTGTTCGGTTCCATAGTCCATATTTTATTGAGGAAGTTTGATTTATGCAAGTATATTTATTTTATAAAAAAAATTATTTGAATATTTTAAGAAACCTTTTAAAATTTACAAAATCACAGTTTTTAGATTAAACATAATAATCAGCTTCAAACTTAAAACAATTATTAAAAAAATTTCAAATTTACAAAATCGCATTTTGTAGTTCAATTTTGTGAGGCCTAGACTACTACAAAACTATGAATCGATGAAGCATAAGTACTCTTGCAGCCCAGTTTGTTTTGATGACCACTTAATAAAAGCTAAAAAGTCAAAACCATCTTATTCCAAGATGCAGTCCAAATTGTTTTCATTGCCAGTTGAGCCCAAGCTACCTTGTGGGAAAAATTTGGAATGATAAGGTTTGGTATCTCTATATAGTATATGCTATCAGTATTAAAGGTTTCAACAGTTCTTTCTGGATCGGAAGACAGAGCACTTCCTTACTATAGTAATTAAACAAATTACTATTGAGTTCATATACTATTAATTCATTACATTCTAAACTTCCCCTTACAATTCAGCTGGTGTTTTTTAGAATACTAACACGGAGATGAGGAAATCCAGTAGAATTATACATGCTAAATGATTGCTTAACCTTTGATTTTAACAGAGTGCATCTTAAAGTTTACAATATACATAAATCAAACCTTGTTGTTTTTTTTACGAACTGCATAGAATTATATTACTGGATCAAACCAACTCAAAATAAAACAGCGGGGCAAACCCCCGACTGTCGATACAACCAGGTTGAAAAACAAATAAATTATTTCCTGATCGTTTAACACATTGAAATTAAAAGTTCTTGAAACTAAAAACGAATTCAAAGACTTCCTAGGCGATCCAAACTGCGCCAAAATCCCTGAAAGCAGCGGTATCACAATTGACCACATCACATAAGAACCATTGATACCCCAGTGTTCAGAAGCCTCAATTGCATAAACTGAGGTTAGAGGAACGACACTCCAGCTATCTACATGCCGGATACCAGCTATAGACATGCCGAACATGGGAATCTCAAAAGGATGAGTAACACCCCAGCTATCTACATGCCGAATACCAGCTATAGACAAGCCGAAAGTTAAAACCCCCAAAATATGATGAATAATCTTTGG
Organism: Saposhnikovia divaricata; assembly: GCA_036435485.1. Lineage (NCBI taxonomy): Eukaryota > Viridiplantae > Streptophyta > Magnoliopsida > Apiales > Apiaceae > Saposhnikovia > Saposhnikovia divaricata. Next base: position 64,620,088 of record CM071594.1, read on the forward strand.
TTGTGAGTGGTGAGCTCTTGTAATAATCTTCACCGTCCCAGCTTCGATGCGGACTTTCCAGATCCCTGAAGACTTCCATTAATGAAAAACGGAGTTTGTTACAAGAAGAATAAGACACAAATCTTACTCACTAAGCTATCTAATGTTACATATTGCGTTAATAGAAATGTTACTAGTCTATCTCTATTTATACTAGTAGCTATGAGTAACAGAATCTGTTAGACTACATAAGGCTTTGTTTGGATAAAAGGAATTTGTAGCTTGTGCTTAATAGTCGATAACATATTCTCTTCAGCCCACCTTTGAACTGTCATGGCTTTTGCTGTCTTTGTTGTTTCAGAATCTGCATTAGCCCCTCCACAAATTGAAGTCACCATTGGAAATGTAAGACCCAATTTTGAAGAACAAAACCAATGAGGTACCTTACCAAGACCTTTAGTAAAAAGATCAGCAAGATTTTCTTTAGATGAGACCTGAGCTGGGTACAGTAAGCAAACCAGAAGCAATTTTCTCCTGAATGAAATGAACATCCAGCTCAATATGCTTAGTTCATGCATGATAAACTGGATTGGTTGTAAGATCTATAGCTGCTTTACTGTCACAACACAAAGGAGTATTATCAACTGGAACAATCAATTCAGTAAAAATATTTTGTAACCATAACACTTCACAAGATGAATCTGCTAGTGCCCTGTACTTAGTTTCAGCTGAACTTCGAGAAGTAACAAACTGTTTCTTTGCACGCCAAGAAATAGCCACAGAACCTAATGTAAAACAATATCATCCAACTGAACGTGTAAGAACCCAGATTTTGGGTGGAATTAAAACTTTTATGTATTTAATGATGTAAGAATGAATAGTGGATATGGCTACAGTGTAATAATTGATAATTGGGAAAGAATGAATAGAATTCGACTTTATTATGTTTATGTCTTGAAGAATGCTAAAGGGTGACAACATAGGTAAGAATAATCTATCTTCTAAAGGAATAAGATATGGCAACTTCAAGCAAGAGAATACTCTCATGTCATCCAGATCGATAACGATTAATCCAGTAGTTCCATAAAAAGGTTAAGGAACGATCGAAAGAGAATACGGACAATTATACAACCCTAAGAGAACAAGTAAAGAATACAGAATGAATAGTGTTTTGGTGGGAGTACATAATAATATGAGACGACGCTATATAGAAGTATTCGGAACGGATTTCCGAGTTCGTATTAGTGATCCAGGGGGAAAATAAGTGTATGTAAAAGCTGTCGGATTCTGAAAAACCGCACTTTTATTTTCTCCGAGAGTTCCCTGGACACTGATAGCCTTAAGTATTTAACGAATGGATTAAAGGAATATAAAATGGAAAGTTGGAATGAAAGATGGAGAATGAAAGTATTAATATTAAAGAGGATTCCCGGTAAACCCTAATTAGAAATCCGTGAAATATTCTCACGAACGATCAATCGAAACGGGTAATAACCGGACACAGAAACAAGCAGAGGAAGCAAGAGTCTTGTGCAAGCTACTAGTATAAATATCTAGTAACTAAACTAGAAGCAAGGAACTAGCACCTTAGAGGAAGAACTAAGTACTTAGCAAGTAACTACTTAGTTAAGCTTTAACCACCATAAAACCAACACATGTCTTGCCATTTGAGCATCCAACACCTCATCACTTTATTAAAGTGACTTTTACAAGATATTATGTTGTAAGTGGATGAGAGTGAAGGAGATTAAAACACAAAAAAATCAAAAGAACCCAAGCAACTTTCTCCCCCCCCTTGCAAAGAACCATTCGGCCATTTCCATTAATTCCAAATCCAAACTCAACCTTCCCACCACTGTTTGTTCTTGAAATAACTAAGGTGAGTCTTACATTTCATAAAACTTATCTCCTCAAAATCTTAGCTTCAAACTCATCCATTTCCATTTTCAAATAAATCATTCAAGAGGAGCATGAATAGTGTTCTTCTTGAACTAACTTGGTTTTCTTGATTTTTCATGGTTGATATAGCAAGCATAATCACTCCTAAGGACCATACAAGGCTTAGTAAGGCTATATCACTATCTAAGGAAGGTATAAAGCTCTTGAAACCCTAACCCTTGTTTGAGATTTAAGCATGTTTTTGATAGTTATAACTTAGTTATGGTTATGTTAAAGTTATAAGCATGATTATGTATGGATTTTGGATTAATGATGTAAATAGCTAGATGAACGGAAAGGCATTGCTTGGCCTCAGTTCATGTGTATAAGTCATGTATATGTTGTTTGGGTTGGATGCTATGTTTATGGGAAGATTCGAAATTGATAGATATTCGATTTACAGCCGTTATAATGCCCGATTTTACAATACCATGTTTTGTATGCCATTTTCCATGTCAAACCCCTACTGTCCAGAGACCTTATCTGCCATGATAGGATAGGTAATGTTCTAAGCTTTGTTTTGATATAAAGATCACATGAAACGGACTTACGGTTTAGGATTTATGACCAAATTACTAAAAGTAGTTCGAATCCGTAAACGAAAGTTCGTAACTGAAATTGAACCCTCGTAAGCTATGTAACGTCATGGCGAATCTTGGTAAATAAATACTAGGGGTAAGAAGGAAGGTGTGAAAGAAAACCGTATGTCAAAAAGAGCATTTTTCGATTTATTAAAAATGTTCGAGTCAAGGTTAAACGCGAACGAACCCCTAAAAGACGACTCTTTTATAACTTTGGTAAAACGCTTAGAAAACGGGCGATAAAACTCGGAGTAAAATATTGGTTCGTAACGATCAACCTTAGAACTCATATGACTTAAGTATGTCCCAAGTATAAGTGCAGTGACATGTCGTATTAACGAACGAATGTCGGGTCGGATCAGTGATAATAAGTAATCCACTAAAAGGGGTATAACGAGATGACTCGAGAACGTGTTTCGATTTAAGTATAACTTAACTTTTAATATGTTAAGTGATTAATCCCGAATGCCTTGGCTATTTATAGATCACCAAGCTGAACCGGGACCCGCTACCACTACCCCTTACCGTACTCGACTACCAGGCAAGTTTCAATTTCCTCCTTTTAGGCTGTTGTTGTGATTGAATAAATATATATATATATGATTGCTGATATACATATGCCATTGCATGCATGCCTACTTTCAAGTTGAATTGATATACTTGTTCCCTAAATGTTATTGTTGGCTTATAAGCTAGATAGTTATATATCAGTTATAAGCCGGTTATTGTAAGACCCTCATAGAAGGGCGTATACCTCTCATTAATCAAATATAGACCGGGAGTAAATATTCCTTGATATATCGAGATTACCTCGGAGGAAAATATTTAAGTAAATATTTTCTATTATTTGGGCGACGAATATTATTTGAATATTCGTTCGAGACTAATTATTTTAACGATCCTTACTTCGAATAATTATTTGAACGTAACTATTCATCGAATAATATTTCTCAATATTCATTCAGAGTCGAATTGATTATCGACTATTATTTCAAATATTCTTTTAAAGATGAGACTATTAAATAAATATTATTTGGATATTCCTTTAGAATATTATTTTATTAAATAAATATTACTTTTGAATATTCATTTAAGATATTAAATACTTGATGAATATTATTTTAATATTCATCTGAAGCTTGAATTAATTATCGAATATTATCTCGGATATTCCTTAAGGCTTGGATTACTAAATGAATATTACTTGATATTCATTTAGGATATTATTCATTAAATGAATATCACTTTTGAATATTCATTAAAATTCCTAATTAATTATGAATATTACCTTAAATAATCTTTTCAGGTCTTAATAATTAATGAATATTGTTTTGAATATTCATTTAAATATTTATTTATTCAATAAATATTCTCTCGATATTTCTTCAAGAATTATTTGAGAGATACTCTGATTAAAGATATTCTTTCATATTCCTAAATATTCCGTAAAATATTTTAATTCAATAAATATTCTCTGAATATTTATTCCATACTTAGAATAACCTCGATAAGGTTTATCTTCTTCGATTATTACAGAAAATATTTCGGAGTCATATTATTATTAATCTTATATCAAGAAAGGTTCTCATACATCATTCTTCTTTGAGTCTATCTCCTTAATAATAAGGGAACCTTACTTTGAAAATGTTATTTATCTTGTCGACTTCCCGGTCATAAAGTATTCCCTTCACTCGCAACTCGGGTGCTGTTGACTTATTAAGTCGTTGCTTACCTTCTCATCTTTCGAGGGGTAAGATTACTGGAACAAGTTGATATCCGTTACCAAGTAATAGCTTGGGAGTTATTGGTAAATTTTCCTTTCCAACTAGATACGACTACTTTGTGGAGTCTTATCAACAAGTATTATAATTGGGGAAAGGGGGACGAACGTTACATTCAGAATCATGAATTCTATTTGAACTAGGAGTCGTGTAAGAGGCCGAGTAGCGCCGGTCCATCCCCTTTGGCCCAACCGTTGGCCGGGGAGAGCTAGCAAGGCGGTATACAAGTAAAGCCGTCAGTTCTTCCTTCTACCGGTAGTAAATCTAAATTGAGCTGTACGATCTCGACTGATCATCAAGATTGGAACAGCGGGCGCGGTGAATACTCCATCATTGGTTCATCATCCAAATTTATTTATTTCCTGCAACATGATTACTGTTGGCAGAGTTGGAAAAATGTCATAACTGGAATTGCAACCTTTTCTTGCAAGTTCCTCTTCTTAATAACAATAAGAATATCTCGCTTACTTTGATGTAGCAGATATTTCTTCAAACAAATACTTTCAGTTACCTTGTAACTTCATCGTTCATAATATACTGGCATCATTTTCGTAAATGCATGGCATATGGTTTAAAAGATAGCTTTGAACTGTTTCAAATTATCGTTCAGTTATATATTTGTTGGTGGGCTTTCGCTCACCCTTGCTTTGTTTATATTATGTCACAACAACAGCTAGGACAGATGGCTCGCGTCAGGCGCACTCGGCGCAAGCAGGTTACCCGACCCACCGGACTACCCGCTGAGATGCTAGCCGCCATTGCTGAGGTAGCATAGTTAGACAGCTTTTGTTTCCTGTTTAACTATATGTATAATTAATGTAATCAACGGCAAAACTTTTAAACCTATGATGTTATCCTTTTGGGATTGTAATAACTTTTATTCGTAAACCCTTTAATGTAAGACTTATTTCAATTTCATCTCTGGGACTATAACTGTTGTGTGTGTGAGTGGTAATTATTGTGGGGTCACAGCATGTGATTTATTTATTGTGGACTCAAGTCAAGTATTATGAATGGATGTAAGACCGTAACCACCAGATCCCTGACCCCGGATCTGGGGGTGTTACAGAGATGGTATCAGAGCGAGAGTTATATATCCCAAGAGATGATACGACGTTATATAATAATAAATTCAATAATATAATAAGAACCCTTGCCAGGTTCACCTAAAACCCTTACGGGAACTTTTTAAGTATCATGATAGTAACATAGTACGTCTTGTGTAGGCGAGCGACTTGTCGGCCCAGGAGGCAGCTGCGAGACAGCATGATGAGGACATGTTCCGGACTAGGGACCCATACTATAAGCACTTGCCTGAGGAGGATACTGAGCCTGAGGAGGAGGACGCTGAGGAGGTCCAGGTTGATGCTGATACTGATGTGATCGAGTCTGAGGAGGAGGACCCTGAGGAGGTCCAGGATGATGTTGACACAGATGTTGTTGAGACTGAGGGGGAGGAGGACCCGGAGGGGATCCAGACAGGACAGGATGCTGAGTTAGTGGTTGAGGATGATGATTATTGGATTGTGACTGAGATCAAGACTATGGGAGATGACACTGACATGACCACGGATCAGGTGGTGCCGGTATATGAGGGTGTTGAGGGAGATATAGATGAGCCAGTAGTTGGTGCTGTAGGGAGTTCTGGACTTTTTGTGCCACTCCTCCCTGTTGAGAGAGCCCCTACCCCACCACCACTACCTGTGAGCCCGTACCCCGACGAGTTTGAGGAGCTTACCCCAGAGCCCCAGCAGACAGAGACTGCCGCTCCAGCTGAGCCATCCACCCCACCTCATGCCCCGATAGGAGGAGTCCCAGTATGTGTTCACAACTTGATTGTGAACGGGCTTTATAGAGAGTTATCTGTGGCAGATGCCAGGTTGGCAGAGTCTAGGAGTGAGTTAGCAGCAGAGAGAGCCGCCCGGATGAGGGTGCAGGGCAGGAGGACTATCAGTGACAGAGTTGGGTATAGGGCTGTGACCCGCATCGAGCTGAGGGCTCGGGTGAGGGTGCGACAGTTGCCTACTGATGGGCATGGTAGGGTAGACAGAGCAGAGGCTGAGGAGGTTTTCCGCATCGCCATGGGGAGGGTTCGGAGGATGTTTCGTCATGGCGGCTGATTTCAGATGTAGTGATGCAGTGGTCTAGTTGTCTAGTCATGTACGGACATAGTAGTGCCGGCTTTTGTAGGGATGGTTTTCTTGTACTTGTTTTCCCTTTTTGCAGACTAGACAGATAGACAGCATATTTCACTTTTGACTCGTTGTTGTTGTTAGGATGGCTGTACTTTAAACTATCGTTGTAACTCGGATGTTGTACCTTTTCGGTACCTGGTATATATATTTGTTTCCATTTCAGTCATTACAATTTTGTTGGGATGTGATCACGAGTTTATTAGCATATGTATTACTTTTCGATTAAGTTGCCATGAGATATAAAACTGTGGGATTTTAAACCCAATCATGTAAAGAATTGTGCAAGGAAAAATCCTTTAAAACAGATTAGTGAACCAAATGTATAACTTTCCCAATTTTCAGTAAAATGCCTCCAAGACGAATGGGCACTAGGGCTAACCCCCGCGAATCTACTGACCAAGAGAGTCACAACCAACACGAGGAAAACCGTGAAAGTAGTGAGGAACAAGATCAGGACTATAATGAGCAAGAAGATTCCCAGTATGGAGCAGAGGATGAACCCCTGTACTCTGAAGAATTTGAAAGGGAAATAGAGGGTGGAGAAACTGAAGTAGAACGGGAGGGGGAGAACCAGGGCGGAAACCCCATGGGCCAGTTTATGGATCTACTTAGGCAAAATTTGAACCAATACCCCCAACCACCACCAAGCAACAACACTTCAGTGGCAAATTCCTTTAGGGCCTTTAAGTCCCTTAAGCCCCCAGAGTTCCACGGATCGGCTGATCCCGTTGAGGCGAGGGCCTGGATCAAAGAAATGGAAAAGTCTTTTGAGATTCTGAGTATCAATGAGGCTCAGAAGACTGTTTTTGCTACTTACCTACTAAAGGGAGAGGCCAATTATTGGTGGGAAGCCAAGAAAAACATGGAGACTGATGCTGTCATAACCTGGGAAAGGTTCAAACAATTATTCCTGGAGAAGTACTTCCCGAAGTTCATGAAAACCCAGATGGAACTTAAGTTCTTGGAACTGAAACAGAACAATATGTCAGTGGCTGACTATGAGGCTAAATTTACTGAGCTATCGAGATTTGTGCCAGAGTTTGTAGATACAGAAGAGAAGAAAGCTAACAGGTTTCAACAAGGGCTGAAACAGTGGATCCAGAATAGGGTGGCTGTTTTAGAGATTACAGATTATGCCACCTTGGTGCAGAAGGCAACCATTGTGGAGGCTGGTAGTGATCAGATGCAGAGAGAGAGGGAGAAAGGGGGGATAAAGAGAAAGCATGTTAGTATGGGCGGAAGATCCGCTGGAGGAAAACCCCCAACCAAGTTTAATCGAGGAGCGGTTTCCCTACCAGGGAGGAATGTAGGGTTTAAACCATCTGCGAGCGTAAGTGTGAGCCAGGGCGGCCACCAATCAGGAATGTCCCGTTCCAACCCTTCTCGACCTCCATTGCCATTGTGTGCTACTTGTGGGAAGAGGCACTCCGGGGTGTGCAACCTGAAGCAGATAAACTGTTATAAGTGTGGGCGAGCTGGGCATTATGCTACCTCTTGCACCACGGTCATCCCTAGCAGCACAACCTGTTTCCAGTGTGGACAGCGAGGGCACATGAGGAAGGATTGCCCAAAGAGCAAACCAGCAGCATCAGGAGCAAGCAAGGTTGCCTCAAATAGGCCACCGACTGCTAGGACTTTCAATATGTCAGTACAAGATGCCGTGAGGGACACAGATGTGATAGCAGGTGCTTTTTCTCTCAATTCAGTCAATGCAAATGTCTTATTTGATTCAGGAGCAACTAATTCTTTTATATCTAGAGATTTTGCGCATAAGTTGAAACTTAAAACCCAGCAACTAAGAGATTCCTTACAAGTAGAAATAGCTAATCAGGAAATCGTACCGGTTAATCAAATTCACCCCGATTGTAAGCTAGAAATAGGAGGACGATCCTTCTATGTCGATTTAATTCCTTTTAAGCTAGGGGAATTCGATGTCATTTTGGGTATGGATTGGTTGTCTCGCAATGATGCGCGGATAGATTTTAAAGGGAAAAAGGTTAAGTTAAAAACCCCAGGGAAGAAAGAAATAGTGTTCAAGGGGATGCGACAGACCCAGAAAATTCTGACCATGGCGCAAACCAAGAGATTGTTACGAAAAGGGAACGAGGCTTATTTAGCCTACGTTATAGATACTCAAAAGGAAGTGCCAAGATTGCAAGACATTCTGGTAGTTAATGAGTTCGAGGACGTGTTCCCACAAGATCTTCCCGGACTACCACCTGATAGGGTAATTGAGTTTGCCATCGAATTAGCCCCGGGGACGGCGCCGGTTTCGAAGGCCCCGTACCGACTAGCCCCAGTAGAAATGAAGGAGCTAGCTAAACAATTACAGGAATTGTTGGATAAGGGCATGATAAGGCCCAGTGTGTCGCCTTGGGGCGCACCAGTGTTGTTTGTTAAGAAAAAGGATGGAAGTATGAGGTTATGCATCGACTACAGAGAATTGAACAAGCTAACCATAAAGAATAAGTATCCATTGCCCAGGATAGACGATTTGTTTGACCAGCTGATAAGTGGATTTTATATCCATTGGGAATGCCTCCGTTCGGCTTAAATTGATTGTTTTGGACTCAAGTTGTTGTAGTTTTGATGTGTTTTGCTGAGTTGTGCAGATTTACGAGAATGTTGATTAAAGTTGATGCTTTTATCGTTCTTGGAGAATTAATTAATTAAAATTCGGATTTTTGAGAAGGGCTGCGCAGCTTATACTGTTTGGGCCATATCTGGAGTTCTAGAAGTCCGTTTTCAGCCCATTTACAGTCCACGCGAAGCTTGAGAGATTTTCTACAATATGGGATAGGTTTCACAAGACCAGGCCGCGTGTGGTGGGCCCAGGAAGCACGACCAGCAGATAGATGGAAGCAGAAAAATTACTGTTTTGCCCTTTTCTAGTTCTAATTGTATTTTAGGCAAGTTTTATTACCTGAATTGAATTCTAATTGTAATAGAAGGTAATATCTTGCTGGGCAAGATTTGTAGAGCCTATTTAAACACATCCTACCATTGTAAATCATAACAATTCATAGCTGTAAATCGTATCAAGGTACTTTCGATATTCAATTCTTTCTTCAATATTATGTTTTCATTCATTATCATTATTATTATGTTTTCTTTATTAAATATGCGTAACTAATTCTCTAATCTGAGGATTGGGTAGTATTCCTTGGTATTCATGCATGCTTGATTATGTGATTTTCTGCCTGGCTGATTTGTTAATGAGATCTTAACACAATTAGGGGAGTCATGAACCTTTGATTGTATTCTAGGGATTGTAATAAGCTTGGGAGAGAAGTTGCAATCTTAGTACATGATTTAACAGACATAATTTGAATATTAGATCGGGAGATTAATAGGAGAATTGTGAGACATATAATTCTTGGTAATTAACAGTTTATAGATATACTCTGATTGTATCACGGGAGTGTCAATTACGGTGTAGCTGTAAGCACTATATTGTAGCCTGGGAGGGTGCAGTATAACTTTAGAAGAATTGTTTTCAGCAAGGTAGGAACACAGATATCACATTAATATTGAGCATGTATTGAGACCAGGTGAAGAACCCCAGTTCTTAGATTGTTTTCCAACATATTTGAATCTCAGTTTAAAATTAATTCTTAGTGCTTAAAATTAGTTCTTGGTAAATTTAGTTAATACACAGACCCAAAAATTCTTCTTATACACTTCTAGACATAAAGAGATAAGAAACCTGAACTTTGATATTACATTCAGTCCTTCCCTGCGAACGAACACACAAAAATACTACTAACAAATTGGCGCCGCTGCCGGGGAAGGCAGTATAGTTGAGTTTAGGTTAATTGTTTCTTATTGTTTAGATTTTAATTGGTTCCACAAGTTGTTTTGTTGGTGATTTTCAGGTGTATGCTACGCTCATCTTGCGCTAGAAAATTGGAATTTGACCCTGAAATCGAGCGTACTTTGAGAAAGCTAAGAAAAGATAAAGCTAAGATGGGAGATCCAGAACCTCGACCAGCTGTTAATGTTGATCAGTCTTCTATTTGGGACCATGAGACACCGAATCCAGCCAATTGCATGTACAAAACTCCAGAGATTGGTGCAGCTCAGTTCCATATTAATCCGAGCTTAATTCAGATGATCAGCAATCAGGCTTTTGAAGGAGACATTGAATTAGAAGACCCACACAGACATCTAGAGCGTTTTGTGCAGATGTGTGGCTCATTCAGAATCACTGGTGTTACGAGTGATCAGATTCGTCTCCATATGTTTCCCTACTCTATTAAGGGAAGAGCTTTGGAGTGGTTTCAACAACTTCCAAACACTTCGGTTGCTACATAGGAGAGTCTTTCTACGGCATTCTTGTCCAAATATTATCCTTCTGACAAGACGCAACAGTTGAGGACTATGATTATGAGTTTTAAAGCACAACCGGGTGAAGGTCTATATCAGGCATGGGAGAGATTCAAGGCACTATTGAGGAAGTGTCCACATCATGGCTTAGAAGATTGGCAGGTCATTAGTACTTTTTATGGGGCCATGAATGCAGATATTCGTTTGAGTTTGGATGTGGCTGCTGGTGGAAATTTCAAGAAGGCACCAACTACACAGGCTAAAGCACTTCTTGAGGAATTAGCATCTAATAATTATTCATGGGCACCCAGTGGGACGAGCTCAGCAAAAGCAGCACAAGAATCTGAGATGATCAACATGCTGGCTCAAAAGTTAGATACTCTAACTCAGGAGGTGCGAGGACAAAAGGTAAATGTGAATGCTATTTCTTCACCTATGGAAGGGTATCATGATTATGGTGCTAGTCAGAACTCGTATGCTCCACAATTTCCAGAAGAAGCATCTTTTATTCAAGGAAGACAGCCTTGGCCTGTGCAGAATAATTCTTACTACAATCCGAATCAAAGGCCAAACAATAATCTTTCTTACAGCAATAATCATGCAGCTAATCCTTCCTATGCATTTCCAAGGCAGAATCAACCTCCTGGTTTTCAGTCACGACCACCATATCAAGCACAGCAGCAGTATCAACCTCCGCCAAAGAAAGAACCAGCTGAGTGGGAGGTTGCACTAAATAAGATTATGCAAGGGACTTCTGGGGCATTGGCTAATATGGAATCAAGAATAGATCAGATGGCATCATCTCAAAAGATGCTAGAAACACAGATTGGACAGATTGCCTCAAAGATGGGTGTTCGTGAGCAAGGATCACTTCCTAGTCAACCCGACCAGACTGGTAAAGAGCAATGCAAAGCAATTACTTTGAGGAGCGGAAGAGAGTTGCCCGAGGTTGAGATTCTTAAGCCTAAGGAGAGTGATACTGAGAAAGAGGATAAGCCAGTTGAGATTGCTGCAGACACGTCAGAAAAAGAAGATGAGAAGAAGAAGGAAGAAGATTCAGAAAAGCCATATGTTCCTCCACCACCTTATGTTCCTCCTATTCCATTTCCACAGAGACTTCACAACAGGCATTTAGAGAAGCAGTACGAGAAGTTCTTGACTATGTTCCGGCAGTTGCATGTTAATATTCCGTTGGCTGAAGCTTTGAATCAGATGCCACTTTATGCTAAATTTCTTAAGGAGATGTTGACAAAGAAGAGGAAACTTGAAGATGCCGAAACTATTACTCTTAATGCTGAATGCAGTGCAGTCATCCAAAAAGCCATTCCTCAGAAATTGAAAGATCCGGGAAGTTTCTCTTTGCCTTGCACTATTGGGAAGATGGAAAACATAAAAGCCTTGTGTGACTTAGGTGCAAGTGTGAGTTTGATGCCATATTCAATCTGCAAAAGGCTTGGTCTTGGAGAACTTAAAAAGACACGAATTTCACTACAGTTGGCGGATCGTTCTGTTAAGTATCCATTGGGAGTTATTGAAGACGTGGTTGTTAAAGTGGATAAATTTGTCATACCTTGTGATTTTGTGGTGTTAGAGATGGATGAAGATGTCGAGATACCCATTATCTTGGGACGGCCATTCTTGGCTACTGCTGGCACTACAATCGATGTTAAAGCTGGAAAATTGACATTGAATGTTGGCGAGGACAAAGTGGAATTTGATCTGAACAAAGCAATGAAGATGCCTCCTTTTGGAGCAACTGGTTTTACCGTTGACATAGTTGATGAAATTGTGCAGCTCGAAAATGAACACTTCGTGGGAGCAGAACGGGTGTTAGATGATAAGGAAGAAGAAATTTTTGTTCAACCGGTTGAGTCGGAGAAGCACCTTAGAGGTGTGAAGAAGAAAAAGAAGAAGATTTGGTCATTTGGTAGTAAAATCAGGTTGAAGTCTGTTGGAAAAGAATTGTGGAAAGCAAGCAACCAAGATGTCAACGTTCGTATGAATGGTCTATCTGTTGAGGACGGTTCAGTTATTCTTTTGAAACCGCCATGAGTTGAGGAAGTAATGTCAAGCTATTGACGTTAAAGAAGCGCTTCTTGGGAGGCAACCCAAGTGATGTAGTATTTGTGTGAGAAAAAAAAAAATGAGTGTTGTTAGTGTGTGAAAAAAAAAAAAAAAAAAAAAAAAAAAAAAAAATACAAAAACAGTCACAAAAACAGTAGCAGACAGCGCATCATGCGCCATCCGCGCGCACCTGCGCGTGTGTAACGCAGGACAGAGCCGCGCATCATGCGCTAAGGCCACGCAGGAGCGCCGCAGTAACGCAGCACGACTATGCGCATCATGCGCGGATGCGCGCTTCAGGAATGCGCAACATGCGCCGTCGCGCGCTTCAGACCTGCGCAACAGACTTGTTCCAGCGCTTCAGGCGCCATACCCCTACTGCACCAGTTCGAATTTTTGTGTAAAATTCCATAAAATTTATCTTATATCCTCTATTCTTCATACTCCAACCCAATTTCACCTCAAATTACAAACCTTAACTTCTAAATCCTCTCCTACATCTAATTCAATCCCATTATATATATATATATCCTTTTTCATCTCTAAATCAAATTCACCATTATCCATTATATACACACCCACCACACCTATATATACACAACCTCATCTCTATAAACCCCAAATTCTTAACTTTCATCCATTCAAAGTGCAAGGGGGAATTAAATTCGAATTTGTGGGGATTCATCTAGCAAGTTCACCTCTTTGATTCGTAATTGGTTTAACTTTTTCTCTAATATTATTTTTATTACGAATTTGTGTTCTTGTAATTGTGGGTTTTGTAGTGTTCTTGTTATTTGAGAAGTGGCCAGTCTATGGAGCTCGTACGCATTGTCCTCCACCAGATTCATCCGAGGAGGGTTATGATTCAGCTGAGTAGGTATGTTTTCTACTTTCCCTTGTATTTACTTCCATTCAATGCGGACATTGAATCTTTCAAGTTTGGGGGTGTTTTGAGGGATTAGTAGTTGTTGTTGTATGTTTGTGTTCATGTAGGATTTCATGTTTTGCATATTAGTAGTAGTAATTCATGCATATATGTTCGTGTTATCTACGTTTGTTTCATATAGGACATTCTATTTTTTTGTTTTGTATACCATGTGAGTTCATTCTAGTTGCATTTTCATGGCATGCATATTTCATGATCCCTTAAGACGAGCTGATTCTGATTGATAGGTAGATGTTTAATTGAGTGTGGTAATGATGAATAGAGGGTTGATTTATAGTTTTTAAGAAATTGACTTATGTGTTTCGGAAACAAAACTAATTACACAGACTCATTGGGTACTTTTGGGCTAGGTTAAGGTCATACTTGTTTGGATGTTTTGAGATTTAATCACTTGATTATATTTAGAATTTTCGTTATTCCCTTGATAGCGTAGGGACACTAAAGTCTAAGTTTGGGGGAAACCAGGGATTTCATGCTTAATTGTAAATAATTGTGAATAATGGCTAGGTGTCAAATGGCTAGTAGCCGGCTCATATTTATATGAGTAGTCTAGGGTTGGAAATGAGAAAGGCTCATTCCAGATCGCAAAAAAAAAAAAAAGCAGAAAAAAAAAGCAGAAAAAGAAAAAAAAAGAAAAAAAGAAAAAAAAAGAGTCAATAAATTGTTTATATGCAAAATTAACCAGGGTGAGCTCTTTAATACTCGAGTAATTAAGTCTGAGGGGACTTAGTCCTAGTGACCTAAGGCTTTTATAGTCTGGGATCCACTGACCTAACACTCGCTACATGGGTATTATTGTATAAGCCTTTTGGGGTCTCATCCATTGCACGGTTAAATAAGCATGATTGTATATATGTGTTGTAGTAGTTAGTAATAAAGCATGAATTTCTGTCTACCTTGGATAAGGATGGAGGTGTTTCGAGGTTATGAAGTGTCTACAGTCTATTCTATTTATAAACCTGTGATTGTCTTGGCGAAGGATATGTATGATTTTTGACCTAGTTTTGGGAGTATTTCTGATGAGCATTGCACACACGCACGTTTCTGTTCATGTAATGTTAGTATACGGGAACTTGGTCGAGCTCTATTTGGATTTAGTTGCATTCTTTGAGATATTTGCTTGTTAATTGGTTTTGGTTAGTTTGAAGGGGATCGTTGCATATTTCATATTAGTTGCATTCATGCATTGCATTGCATTAGGTTAAATGGATTTTGTGGGTACATTCGCTATAGGCCCTCACGAGACCTTACTCGTCCACTAGGGCTGCCTAGGGGTTTAAAGGGCTTGTTGCATATGCCAAATGCAACCGTGATCACCTACGGAAGTGGTACTAGTTAGTTAGTTAGTTGTAATTGTTTATGCTTGAGGACAAGCATCAGTTTAAGTTTGGGGGTTTGATAAGTGGATTTTATATCCATTGGGAATGCCTCCGTTCGGCTTAAATTGATTGTTTTGGACTCAAGTTGTTGTAGTTTTGATGTGTTTTGCTGAGTTGTGCAGATTTACGAGAATGTTGATTAAAGTTGATGCTTTTATCGTTCTTGGAGAATTAATTAATTAAAATTCGGATTTTTGAGAAGGGCTGCGCAGCTTATACTGTTTGGGCCATATCTGGAGTTCTAGAAGTCCGTTTTCAGCCCATTTACAGTCCACGCGAAGCTTGAGAGATTTTCTACAATATGGGATAGGTTTCACAAGACCAGGCCGCGTGTGGTGGGCCCAGGAAGCACGACCAGCAGATAGATGGAAGCAGAAAAATTACTGTTTTGCCCTTTTCTAGTTCTAATTGTATTTTAGGCAAGTTTTATTACCTGAATTGAATTCTAATTGTAATAGAAGGTAATATCTTGCTGGGCAAGATTTGTAGAGCCTATTTAAACACATCCTACCATTGTAAATCATAACAATTCATAGCTGTAAATCGTATCAAGGTACTTTCGATATTCAATTCTTTCTTCAATATTATGTTTTCATTCATTATCATTATTATTATGTTTTCTTTATTAAATATGCGTAACTAATGGAAGGACTGATATCAATTCTAATTCTGAGTCTTTTATCTCAAGCAGTTCAGAAGTGTGGAAGAATAGATTGGTGATTATGATTATTAACTAAATTAAACTAATAAACAAATAAAAACTATATAATAACGATGAGAGAAAATAATCCAAGATTTGGGGTTCTTCAATTGACTACCAAGAATGTCTAATTTGTGTCTCTTGTTCGTTAAAAACAATCCTTCTAAAGTTTATAAATTCCTCTCCCAAGGTAATTCATAATGCCTACAATCATCCCCTAATCGCCACTCCCATGGTCAATCAAAGTATAATCATAAACTATTAAAACCAAGGATTAACAGTTTCACAATTCTTTTATTAATCTCCCGATTCAATAATTTAATTGTGTCTATCATGTCATGTACTAGAATTACAACTCTTCTCCCGATTCGTTATAATCCCTACAGATTCAATCAAAAGTTAGCTACTCTTCTAATTGAATTAAGCCCTCAATGACAGATTAACAATAACAAGAGAAATCAAACAAACTTGACAAATCAACGAATACTACCCAACTCTTGGATAAAGGGAATTAACTACTCATAATTGAACAAAACAAGTATATATATAAAAACCACAAATCATGAGTTTAGAATTTAAGAACAAAGAATACAAATCTTGAAGTGTCTTGAACTCCGGACGAATCCCTTCGCTCCTTCCTTCAATCTTCTTCTCCAATTGATTCTCTCCCTTTTCTCTCCAATCTCAAAATAGTTCTAGATCTAAAGTATGAATAGTACTGAAAATAGGTTATGAATTACATCCTAAAATAATACCCTAGATGTGTTTATATAGGGCTCTAGACATCTTGCCCAGCAAGAAAATACCAAAACAGAATTATAATAGAATTTCTGCAAAATACGTTTCCTAAACTGATTCTGTTTTTTAAGGAAAATTCGTAGCTGACTTTTCTTCAGTATTTCTGGAACGTTCCAATCATAATTGGACCTCTGGACCACCTTAGAATGATAGAGAATCTTGTTATCTTCGCGTGGACTGCTTACGGGCCTAAAACGGACTTGTAGAACTCAAGATATGGCCAAAACAAAATCCGAAATTCTGGCTGATTTTTCACCCGCGCGCCGCAGCGCCTGAGGCGCCGTTTTGGCGCCTGATGCGCCAGCTCAATCTGCATAAACAGCTCTGGGGCGCCAATTAGGCTCCCGGCTTGGTCCCGTTCTGCGAAAATTTATTTTTCTTCGATTTTTAAGCTTTTTCTTCCGTTCCTTTTGCATGAGCTTCCGTCTTTCATCCTTAATGACTTGTATACTTCTTTGGAGTTGACATTAGCCACCATTCTTCATTCCATATCATCAATCAACTCCACAAAACGCTCCAAAAACGACGAAAACTACACCTTTAATCGATATTTCTTCAACCCTGCACAATTACACAAAACACATCAAAACTACACAAACTTGAGTCCAAAACAATCAATTTAAGCCGAACTGAGGCATTCCAAGTGGATATAAAATCCACTTATCAAACCCCCAAACTTAAACTGATGCTTGTCCTCAAGCATAAACAATTACAACTAACTAACTAGTACCACTTCCGTAGGTGATCACGGTTGCATTTGGCATATGCAACAAGCCCTTTAAACCCCTAGGCAGCCCCAGTGGACGAGTAAGGTCTCGTGAGGGCCTATAGCGAATGTACCCACAAAATCCATTTAACCTAATGCAATGCAATGCATGAATGCAACTAATATGAAATATGCAACGATCCCCTTCAAACTAACCAAAACCAATTAACAAGCAAATATCTCAAAGAATGCAACTAAATCCAAATAGAGCTCGACTAGGTCCCCGTATACTAACAATACATGAACAGAAACGTGCGTGTGTGCAATGCTCATCAGAAATACTCCCAAAACTAGGTCAAAAATCATACATATCCTTTGCCAAGACAATCACAGGTTTATAAATAGAATAGACTGTAGACACTTCATAACCTAGAAACACCTCCATCCTTATCCAAGGTAGACAGAAATTCATGCTTTATTACTAACTACTACGACACTATATACAATATGCATGCTTATTTAACCGTGCAATGAATGAGACCCCAAAAGGCTTATACAATAATACCCATGTAGCGAGTGTTAGGTCAGTGGATCCCAGACTATAAAAGCCTTAGGTCACTAGGACTAAGTCCCCTCAGACTTAATTACTCGAGTATTAAAGAGCTCACCCTGGTTAATTTTGCATATAACAATTGAAACTTTTTTTTTCTGTTTTTTTTTCCTTTGTTTTTTTTTCTTTTTTTTTTTTTTCTATGCAATCTGGAATGAGAATTCTCAATTCCAACCCTAGACTACTCATATAAAATATGAGCCGGCTACTAGCCATTTGACACCTAGCCATTAACACTAAACAACTAGCATGAAATTCCTGGTTTCCCCCAAACTTAGACTTTAGTGCTCCTACGCCATCAAGGGAATAACGAAAATTCTAAATATAATCAGGTGATTAAATCTCAAAGCATCCAAACAAGCATGACCTCAACCTAGCCCAAAAGCACCCAATGAGACTGTGTAAAAATTTTGTTCCCGAAACACATAAGTCAATTTCATAAAAACTATAAATCAACCCTCTATTCATCATTACCACACTCAATTAGACATCTACCTATCAATCAGAATCAGCTCGTTCTAAGGGATCATGAAAACTGCATGCCATGAAAATGCAACTAAAATGAACTCACATGGTATACAGAAATAAAAACAGAATGTCCTTTATGAAACAAACGTAGATAACACGAACATATATGCATGAATTACTACTACTAATATGCAAAACATGAAATCCTACATGAACACAATGACTAACAATCACATATATATACACTACTTATCCCTCAAACCACCCCCAAACTTCAAATATTCAATGTCCTCATTGAATGGAAGTAAATACGAGGGAAAGTAGAAAACATACCTGTATACAACAATGCTTGGGTTGCCTCCCAAGAAGCGCTCCTTTAACGTCAATAGCTTGACGCCGATTATACCTGTACACAACAATGCTTGGGTTGCCTCCCAAGAAGCGCTCCTTTAACGTCAATAGCTTGACGCCGATTATACCTGGAAACTTCAATGAGGAGAAAAAGCAAACAGATGCACATATCTACGAATTTCTAATATAAGCATATTGTGCAAATAAATCTTAGATTCATTGAAAGGTACGAAAACTTTCAAGAACCTATCATGCTCAAGAGACTTGGAAACATCAAAATAGCTAGAAAAGTCGTTAGAATAATCATTATAAGTACGACCCATATACTCCTCCCAAATCGGATCCTTATACTCTACAGCAAGATTTTCAACTTCCTCAATCTTAACTTCCTTCTCTTTTATAATTGGACACTCATCAATTTTAATCTCGTCTACCAATGTATTAAGCTCAAAATTTTCTAGAATTGGTAGAATTTCAATTGCATCCAAATTATCATTAATGCGCATGGGACAATTATCAACTACACCAGTAGACTCATCAGACACAACATTATCATCAATTGCTAAACAAGAATCATGGCATAGAGGAAAATTGACACAAGGAGGAGTTCGATAACAACCGTCATACCACACTGCTCGAACTTCCCAAATAAAATTATTTAGTTTAGCATTCTCCTCGTACCAAGCTATTGAATCACATGGAATATCATTGTCACTAGCAATCTCTAAAGTTGGTTCATCAAAAACTCCCAAAGAAAGTAAGGGAAGATTAGACTGAGTTCCTTGAATCATTTTATTGAGCGCAATCTCCCAATCAGCAAGTAAAGAAGGATTAGACTGAGTTAAACTCGTATCAACATCATTACACATATATGGATAAACATCATCATGATATTGATTTTCAAACGAATATGAATAATCATTGCTAGGGGCATATGGAGCATAAAATGAGTTCTCAGAATAGAACGAATTCACCTGATATGCATTACAATCCTCATAGGAATTGAATTGTGGGTAAGGATTGAAGTCTTGATATTGTTCCTGACTGTTGTAGAAATTCTGAGCATTGTTCCAACCAAAGTTGTACTCCATCTAGTCTCTCTCCTCAAAACCTGTTTAAGTTGTCTACCTCAAAGAACCTGTAGACACACCAAAGAAAGAAATACAAAAAGAAAGAAAAGAAAAATATATACAAAGATAAAATCCAAACTACAAGAAACAATTAACTCAAAATCAATATTGCTGCCTTCCCCGGCAGCGGCGCCAATTTGTTAGTAGTATTTTTGTGTGTTCGTTCTCAGGGAAGGACTGATATCAATTCTAATTCTGAGTCTTTTATCTCAAGCAGTTCAGAAGTGTGGAAGAATAGATTGGTGATTATGATTATTAACTAAATTAAACTAATAAACAAATAAAAACTATATAATAACGATGAGAGAAAATAATCCAAGATTTGGGGTTCTTCAATTGACTACCAAGAATGTCTAATTTGTGTCTCTTGTTCGTTAAAAACAATCCTTCTAAAGTTTATAAATTCCTCTCCCAAGGTAATTCATAATGCCTACAATCATCCCCTAATCGCCACTCCCATGGTCAATCAAAGTATAATCATAAACTATTAAAACCAAGGATTAACAGTTTCACAATTCTTTTATTAATCTCCCGATTCAATAATTTAATTGTGTCTATCATGTCATGTACTAGAATTACAACTCTTCTCCCGATTCGTTATAATCCCTACAGATTCAATCAAAAGTTAGCTACTCTTCTAATTGAATTAAGCCCTCAATGACAGATTAACAATAACAAGAGAAATCAAACAAACTTGACAAATCAACGAATACTACCCAACTCTTGGATAAAGGGAATTAACTACTCATAATTGAACAAAACAAGTATATATATAAAAACCACAAATCATGAGTTTAGAATTTAAGAACAAAGAATACAAATCTTGAAGTGTCTTGAACTCCGGACGAATCCCTTCGCTCCTTCCTTCAATCTTCTTCTCCAATTGATTCTCTCCCTTTTCTCTCCAATCTCAAAATAGTTCTAGATCTAAAGTATGAATAGTACTGAAAATAGGTTATGAATTACATCCTAAAATAATACCCTAGATGTGTTTATATAGGGCTCTAGACATCTTGCCCAGCAAGAAAATACCAAAACAGAATTATAATAGAATTTCTGCAAAATACGTTTCCTAAACTGATTCTGTTTTTTAAGGAAAATTCGTAGCTGACTTTTCTTCAGTATTTCTGGAACGTTCCAATCATAATTGGACCTCTGGACCACCTTAGAATGATAGAGAATCTTGTTATCTTCGCGTGGACTGCTTACGGGCCTAAAACGGACTTGTAGAACTCAAGATATGGCCAAAACAAAATCCGAAATTCTGGCTGATTTTTCACCCGCGCGCCGCAGCGCCTGAGGCGCCGTTTTGGCGCCTGATGCGCCAGCTCAATCTGCATAAACAGCTCTGGGGCGCCAATTAGGCTCCCGGCTTGGTCCCGTTCTGCGAAAATTTATTTTTCTTCGATTTTTAAGCTTTTTCTTCCGTTCCTTTTGCATGAGCTTCCGTCTTTCATCCTTAATGACTTGTATACTTCTTTGGAGTTGACATTAGCCACCATTCTTCATTCCATATCATCAATCAACTCCACAAAACGCTCCAAAAACGACGAAAACTACACCTTTAATCGATATTTCTTCAACCCTGCACAATTACACAAAACACATCAAAACTACACAAACTTGAGTCCAAAACAATCAATTTAAGCCGAACTGAGGCATTCCAAGTGGATATAAAATCCACTTATCAAACCCGACCAGCAGATAGATGGAAGCAGAAAAATTACTGTTTTGCCCTTTTCTAGTTCTAATTGTATTTTAGGCAAGTTTTATTACCTGAATTGAATTCTAATTGTAATAGAAGGTAATATCTTGCTGGGCAAGATTTGTAGAGCCTATTTAAACACATCCTACCATTGTAAATCATAACAATTCATAGCTGTAAATCGTATCAAGGTACTTTCGATATTCAATTCTTTCTTCAATATTATGTTTTCATTCATTATCATTATTATTATGTTTTCTTTATTAAATATGCGTAACTAATTCTCTAATCTGAGGATTGGGTAGTATTCCTTGGTATTCATGCATGCTTGATTATGTGATTTTCTGCCTGGCTGATTTGTTAATGAGATCTTAACACAATTAGGGGAGTCATGAACCTTTGATTGTATTCTAGGGATTGTAATAAGCTTGGGAGAGAAGTTGCAATCTTAGTACATGATTTAACAGACATAATTTGAATATTAGATCGGGAGATTAATAGGAGAATTGTGAGACATATAATTCTTGGTAATTAACAGTTTATAGATATACTCTGATTGTATCACGGGAGTGTCAATTACGGTGTAGCTGTAAGCACTATATTGTAGCCTGGGAGGGTGCAGTATAACTTTAGAAGAATTGTTTTCAGCAAGGTAGGAACACAGATATCACATTAATATTGAGCATGTATTGAGACCAGGTGAAGAACCCCAGTTCTTAGATTGTTTTCCAACATATTTGAATCTCAGTTTAAAATTAATTCTTAGTGCTTAAAATTAGTTCTTGGTAAATTTAGTTAATACACAGACCCAAAAATTCTTCTTATACACTTCTAGACATAAAGAGATAAGAAACCTGAACTTTGATATTACATTCAGTCCTTCCCTGCGAACGAACACACAAAAATACTACTAACACCAGCTAAAAGGAGCTGAATACTTCTCTAAGATTGATTTGAGAACAGGATATCACCAACTGAAGATCAAACCTGAAGATATCCCGAAGACTGCATTCCGCACCAGATACGGACATTATGAGTTCTTAGTTATGTCATTTGGATTGACCAACGCCCCAGCAGCCTTCATGGACCTAATGAATAGAGTGTTCAAGGAATATTTGGACCAATTTGTGATAGTTTTCATTGATGATATTCTCATTTACTCAAAGACAGAGGCAGAACACGCTGAACATTTAAGGATAACCTTAGAAATACTCAGGAAAGAGCAGTTATATGCCAAGTTCTCCAAGTGTGAGTTTTGGAAAAATGAGGTACAATTCTTAGGGCACGTGATCAATAGAGAAGGAGTGTTGGTTGACCCCTCCAAGATAGAAGCAGTTTCAAACTGGGAACGACCAACTACTCCAACCGAGGTGAGGAGTTTCATTGGACTGGCCGGATATTACAGGAGATTTGTCCCAGACTTTGCGAAACTCGCAGCTCCATTAACTCGACTTACCCGTAAAACCGAGAAATTTGAATGGACTGAGAAATGCGAGAAGAGTTTCCAGGAGTTAAAGAAGAGGCTGGTGACAGCCCCAGTGCTGGCATTACCTGATGGAAAAGGAGATTTCGTGATTTACAGTGATGCTTCGCATAAAGGACTGGGATGCGTGCTTATGCAGCACGGCAAGGTAATAGCGTATGCGTCTAGGCAATTGAAGGATTATGAAGTCAGATATCCCACGCATGATCTAGAACTAGCAGCCATAGTCTTCGCTTTAAAGATTTGGAGACACTACCTGTATGGGGAAAAATGCGAGATTTACACAGACCATAAGAGCCTCAAATACATTTTCACTCAGAAAGAGCTTAACATGCACCAGAGGAGATGGTTAGAGTTAATCAAGGATTATGACTGTGAAATTCGCTATCACCCGGGCAAAGCCAATGTGGTGGCTGACGCCCTTAGTCGGAAGGAGAAGCTCAAGATGATAACTTCAGAGAAAGAGCTAGTGAAGGATTTTGAGAAGTTGGAAATCGAGGTTAAGTTACCTGGAGAGGGCCAAGAAAAGTTAATGCAAATTAGAATCCAACCTCCATTGCTAGAAAAGATTAGACTGTGCCAGGAACGGATGATGGAGGAAGAAAAGAACTCCACAGAAGAGCTAATGACCGGGGAGGAAATTAAGTGCGAAAGAGACAAGGAAGGGATCATGAGGTACACATACAGGATATGGATCCCAAATGTTCAGGAGCTCAAGGATGAGATTTTAAATGAGGCACACAACTCAAGATACTCAGTGCACCCCGGTAGCACTAAAATGTATAGGGATTTGAAGGAGTATTACTGGTGGCCCAATATGAAAAAGGACGTAGCAGAGTGGGTAAGCAGATGCTTGACCTGCCAACGAGTGAAGGCAGAGCACCAGAAACCCAGCGGACTTCTACATCCCTTAGAGATTCCAGAATGGAAATGGGAACATATAGCCATGGATTTCGTAGTAGGTTTACCAAGGACCAAGGCTAATCATGATGCCATATGAGTAATTATAGATCGACTGACGAAATCGGCTCACTTTCTCCCGATCAACGAAAGGTACACGGTCGACAGACTAGTGGACATCTACTTAAAAGAGATAGTGGCGCGACATGGAGTCCCAGTCGCAATAGTATCCGATCGAGATCCTAGATTTAACTCCATGTTTTGGAGAAGTTTTCAAGAATGTGTAGGGACCCGGCTGAACATGAGCACAGCCTACCACCCCCAGACAGATGGGCAAAGTGAAAGGACCATCCAAACGCTAGAGGATATGTTGAGGGTCTGCGCGATAGACTTCAAGGGAAGTTGGGATGATCACTTGCCATTGGTTGAGTTCTCCTATAATAACAGTTATCATTCAAGCATTGGGATGCCACCTTATGAGGCCCTTTATGGAAGAAAATGTCGATCTCCCTTGTATTGGGATGAAGTTGGAGAGCGAAAGATGCTCGGGCCCGAAGTGGTCCAACGAACTAAAGATGCAGTGGATCTAATCTGAGGCCGGTTGGTAGCAGCCCAGGATCGACAAAAGAAATATGCCGACTTAGCTCGGAAAGGCAAGGAATACGAAGTAGGGGACCTAGTGTTCTTGAAAGTGTCACCTTGGAAAGGTTTAATGAGATTTGGGAAGAAAGGAAAGCTGAGTCCCAGGTACATTGGACCATTTGAGATCTTGAGACGGATTGGGGAACTAGCTTATGAGCTCGCATTGCCCCCGAATCTACAACAGGTGCACAATGTGTTCCATGTTTCGATGCTGAGAAAGTATAATCCGGATGCTAAGCATATTGTCGAGTATGAGCAAGTGGACATGCAACCAGACCTGACCTATGTGGAGCAACCTGTGGAAATCATACACCGGAAAGAACAAGTGCTCCGAAACAAGGTCATTCAGCTAGTCAGAGTTTTGTGGCAGAACCACAATGTAGAAGAATCCACCTGGGAACTTGAAAGCGCAATGCAAGAGAAGTACCCCCACTTGTTTTCAAACTGATTCCGGGACGGAATCCTTTTAAGGAGGGGAGACTGTAAGAACCCAGATTTTGGGTGGAATTAAAACTTTTATGTATTTAATGATGTAAGAATGAATAGTGGATATGGCTACAGTGTAATAATTGATAATTGGGAAAGAATGAATAGAATTCGACTTTATTATGTTTATGTCTTGAAGAATGCTAAAGGGTGACAACATAGGTAAGAATAATCTATCTTCTAAAGGAATAAGATATGGCAACTTCAAGCAAGAGAATACTCTCATGTCATCCAGATCGATAACGATTAATCCAGTAGTTCCGTAAAAAGGTTAAGGAACGATCGAAAGAGAATACGGACAATTATACAACCCTAAGAGAACAAGTAAAGAATACAGAATGAATAGTGTTTTGGTGGGAGTACATAATAATATGAGACGATGCTATATAGAAGTATTCGGAACGGATTTCCGAGTTCGTATTAGTGATCCAGGGGGAAAATAAGTGTATGTAAAAGCTGTCGGATTCTGAAAAACCGCACTTTTATTTTCTCCGAGAGTTCCCTGGACACTGATAGCCTTAAGTATTTAACGAATGGATTAAAGGAATATAAAATGGAAAGTTAGAATGAAAGATGGAGAATGAAAGTATTAATATTAAAGAGGATTCCCGGTAAACCCTAATTAGAAATCCGTGAAATATTCTCACGAACGATCAATCGAAACGGGTAATAACCGGACACAGAAACAAGCAGAGGAAGCAAGAGTCTTGTGCAAGCTACTAGTATAAATATCTAGTAACTAAACTAGAAGCAAGGAACTAGCACCTTAGAGGAAGAACTAAGTACTTAGCAAGTAACTACTTAGTTAAGCTTTAACCACCATAAAACCAACACATGTCTTGCCATTTGAGCATCCAACACCTCATCACTTTATTAAAGTGACTTTTACAAGATATTATGTTGTAAGTGGATGAGAGTGAAGGAGATTAAAACACAAAAAAATCAAAAGAACCCAAGCAACTTTCTCCCCCCCCCCCTTGCAAAGAACCATTCGGCCATTTCCATTAATTCCAAATCCAAACTCAACCTTCCCACCATTGTTTGTTCTTGAAATAATTAAGGTGAGTCTTACATTTCATAAAACTTATCTCCTCAAAATCTTAGCTTCAAACTCATCCATTTCCATTTTCAAATAAATCATTCAAGAGGAGCATGAATAGTGTTCTTCTTGAACTAACTTGGTTTTCTTGATTTTTCATGGTTGATATAGCAAGCATAATCACTCCTAAGGACCATACAAGGCTTAGTAAGGCTATATCACTATCTAAGGAAGGTATAAAGCTCTTGAAACCCTAACCCTTGTTTGAGATTTAAGCATGTTTTTGATAGTTATAACTTAGTTATGGTTATGTTAAAGTTATAAGCATGATTATGTATGGATTTTGGATTAATGATGTAAATAGCTAGATGAACGGAAAGGCATTGCTTGGCCTCAGTTCATGTGTATAAGTCATGTATATGTTGTTTGGGTTGGATGCTATGTTTATGGGAAGATTCGAAATTGATAGATATTCGATTTACAGCCGTTATAATGCCCGATTTTACAATACCATGTTTTGTATGCCATTTTCCATGTCAAACCCCTACTGTCCAGAGACCTTATCTGCCATGATAGGATAGGTAATGTTCTAAGCTTTGTTTTGATATAAAGATCACATGAAACGGACTTACGGTTTAGGATTTATGACCAAATTACTAAAAGTAGTTCGAATCCGTAAACGAAAGTTCGTAACTGAAATTGAACCCTCGTAAACTATGTAACGTCATGGCGAATCTTGGTAAATAAATACTAGGGGTAAGAAGGAAGGTGTGAAAGAAAACCGTATGTCAAAAAGAGCATTTTTCGATTTATTAAAAATGTTCGAGTCAAGGTTAAACGCGAACGAACCCCTAAAAGACGACTCTTTTATAACTTTGGTAAAACGCTTAGAAAACGGGCGATAAAACTCGGAGTAAAATATTGGTTCGTAACGATCAACCTTAGAACTCATATGACTTAAGTATGTCCCAAGTATAAGTGCAGTGACATGTCGTATTAACGAACGAATGTCGGGTCGGATCAGTGATAATAAGTAATCCACTAAAAGGGGTATAACGAGATGACTCGAGAACGTGTTTCGATTTAAGTATAACTTAACTTTTAATATGTTAAGTGATTAATCCCGAATGCCTTGGCTATTTATAGATCACCAAGCTGAACCGGGACCCGCTACCACTACCCCTTACCGTACTCGACTACCAGGCAAGTTTCAATTCCCTCCTTTTAGGCTGTTGTTGTGATTGAATAAATATATATATATGATTGCTGATATACATATGCCATTGCATGCATGCCTACTTTCAAGTTGAATTGATATACTTGTTCCCTAAATGTTATTGTTGGCTTATAAGCTAGATAGTTATATATCAGTTATAAGCCGGTTATTGTAAGACCCTCATAGAAGGGCGTATACCTCTCATTAATCAAATATAGACCGGGAGTCAATATTCCTTGATATATCGAGATTACCTCGGAGGAAAATATTTAAGTAAATATTTTCTATTATTTGGGCGACGAATATTATTTGAATATTCGTTCGAGACTAATTATTTTAACGATCCTTACTTCGAATAATTATTTGAACGTAACTATTCATCGAATAATATTTCTCAATATTCATTCAGAGTCGAATTGATTATCGACTATTATTTCAAATATTCTTTTAAAGATGAGACTATTAAATAAATATTATTTGGATATTCCTTTAGAATATTATTTTATTAAATAAATATTACTTTTGAATATTCATTTAAGATATTAAATACTTGATGAATATTATTTTAATATTCATCTGAAGCTTGAATTAATTATCGAATATTATCTCGGATATTCCTTAAGGCTTGGATTACTAAATGAATATTACTTGATATTCACTTAGGATATTATTCATTAAATGAATATCACTTTTGAATATTCATTTAAATTCCTAATTAATTATGAATATTACCTTAAATAATCTTTTCAGGTCTTAATAATTAATGAATATTGTTTTGAATATTCATTTAAATATTTATTTATTCAATAAATATTCTCTCGATATTTCTTCAAGAATTATTTGAGAGATACTCTGATTAAAGATATTCTTTCATATTCCTAAATATTCCGTAAAATATTTTAATTCAATAAATATTCTCTGAATATTTATTCCATACTTAGAATAACCTCGATAAGGTTTATCTTCTTCGATTATTACAGAAAATATTTCGGAGTCATATTATTATTAATCTTATATCAAGAAAGGTTCTCAGACATCATTCTTCTTTGAGTCTATCTCCTTAATAATAAGGGAACCTTACTTGGAAAATGTTATTTATCTTGTCGACTTCCCGGTCATAAAGTATTCCCTTCACTCGCAACTCGGGTGCTGTTGACTTATTAAGTCGTTGCTTACCTTCTCATTTTTCGAGGGGTAAGATTACTGGAACAAGTTGATATCCGTTACCAAGTAATAGCTTGGGAGTTATTGGTAAATTTTCCTTTCCAACTAGATACGACTACTTTGTGGAGTCTTATCAACAAGTATTATACTTGGGGAAAGGGGGACGAACGTTACATTCAGAATCATGAATTCTATTTGAACTAGGAGTCGTGTAAGAGGCCGAGTAGCGCCGGTCCATCCCCTTTGGCCCAACCGTTGGCCGGGGAGAGCTAGCAAGGCGGTATACAAGTAAAGCCGTCAGTTCTTCCTTCTACCGGTAGTAAATCTAAATTGAGCTGTACGATCTCGACTGATCATCAAGATTGGAACAGCGGGCGCGGTGAATACTCCATCATTGGTTCATCATCCAAATTTATTTATTTCCTGCAACATGATTACTGTTGGCAGAGTTGGAAAAATGTCATAACTGGAATTGCAACCTTTTCTTGCAAGTTCCTCTTCTTAATAACAATAAGAATATCTCGCTTACTTTGATGTAGCAGATATTTCTTCAAACAAATACTTTCAGTTACCTTGTAACTTCATCGTTCATAATATACTGGCATCATTTTCGTAAATGCATGGCATATGGTTTAAAAGATAGCTTTGAACTGTTTCAAATTATCGTTCAGTTATATATTTGTTGGTGGGCTTTCGCTCACCCTTGCTTTGTTTATATTATGTCACAACAACAGCTAGGACAGATGGCTCGCGTCAGGCGCACTCGGCGCAAGCAGGTTACCCGACCCACCGGACTACCCGCTGAGATGCTGGCCGCCATTGCTGAGGTAGCATAGTTAGACAGCTTTTGTTTCCTGTTTAACTATATGTATAATTAATGTAATCAACGGCAAAACTTTTAAACCTATGATGTTATCCTTTTGGGATTGTAATAACTTTTATTCGTAAACCCTTTAATGTAAGACTTATTTCAATTTCATCTCTGGGACTATAACTGTTGTGTGTGTGAGTGGTAATTATTGTGGGATCACAGCATGTGATTTATTTATTGTGGACTCAAGTCAAGTATTATGAATGGATGTAAGACCGTAACCACCGGATCCCTGACCCCGGATCTGGGGGTGTTACAGAACGTCTATCAGTAACATCTCCAGCCCAGTCACTATCACTATACCCTTTAAAATCAAGAGAATTTACAGCAGGGAAAAACAATCCATATGTTGAAGTATGTTTGAGATATCTAAGAACACATTTAACAGCATCAAAATGAGCATTTCGTGGAGCATGTAAAAATTGGCTTAGAAATTAGACTGAATAAGATATATCAGGCCTAGTCGAAGTAAGATAAAGTAACTTTCCAACCAATGATCTATATAAAGATGAATCTGCAAGAAGCTCACCAGACTGATCACCATCAAAAAGTTTAATGTGAGGAGCAATAGGTACAGAAATATGCTTGCAATCCAACATGTTTGTAGACTTTAGCAAATCTGTAATAAACTTTTTTTGATTCAGAAAAATTCCCTTGTCATTTCTTTGAACTTCAAGTCCTAGATAGTACTTTATAGGACCCAGATCTTTAATGCTAAACTGAATATCCAGTAACGTTTTCAAAGACTGAATAACAGACATATCATTACCAGTAATGAGTATATCATCAACATAAACAACTACTGCTATAAAAACAGAACCAGCAGTGTAAGTGAACAAAGAGTAATCAAGCAATGATTGCTTATAACCAGCTTTTAGCAAAGAAGTAGTAAGCTTAGCAAACCACTCTCTAGAGGCCTGTTTCAGACCATATATTGACTTGTTTAATCGACAAACCAGATGTGACTGAGATGGTCCAAATTTATATCCTAAAGGTGGTTGCATATAAACTTTGTTAGATATAATTGATGTAATGTTTCAGTGTTTAAGTGTAACAATGAAATATCAGAGTTTAACTGGAAGGAAGTCAGAGTTTAGTAAAGTCTGACTGACGGAAGCTGGACAGAGTTTCGTAAAGTCTGTCTAGAAGCAGCGCGTACGGAGTCAATAGAAGATATTAGAGATCAATTGAAGATTGATATGGAAGCGAGATCTTTGGAGACTGGATAGCTATCAAAGAGATCGAGTTGACTTAGGAGACGTGTGACAATCTGTAATTGATATCATTGTATAGCTGATTATTAGGAATATAAATTAGAGATTGTATCGAAGCTGTATTCTTATAAATACAGTTAGGTTAACCCTAGAAGGGTATCGTGCATCGAACTATCTTTATTGTAACCTAGCAGCTCTTTGTGATAGTTTACATCACGAAGAGAGTTTTTAATACCAGAAGATTTAAAGTGCATAATCATCTTAATTGTTATTCTCTCATCTAATATTGATTATTAGTGTGTATTCGGCATAACAAGTGGTATCAGAGCCAATCTGTTACTTTATTACAGTTTAAGATCCAAACACAACAATAATCATGTCAGCAATTCCTCCACCAACATCTACTAGTTCTGAAAAGGCTCCTACTACTGTGAGTCGTTATGAACCAATCAGGGTTCCTATTCTCAGGCCATCAGAGTATGCCATGTGGAAGGTCAAGATGACTATGTTTCTGGATTAATGAAGGCCCTCACAATCCTACAAAGCTATCTGCTGCAACTGCTGGTGAAGAAGCTAAAATAGTTCCAAAGGAAAAGAAGGACATGACTCTTGAAGATCTATCATCAATTGCTAAGGATGCGAAGGTTAGGCATTTACTGCATAGTGCTTTAGACAATGTTATGTCTAACAAAGTGATTAACTGCACCACTGCAAAAGATATCTGGGATGCTCTTGAAGTCAGATGTCAAGGAACTGCTGCTATTAAGAAGAATAGGAGAAACATACTCACACAAGAGTATGAGCATTTTGAGGCTAAACCTGAAGAGACCATGATAGAAATATTTGATAGATTCTGTAAACTGCTCAATGATCTGTCATTGGTCAACAAAGAGTATGATCTAGAAGACTCAAATCTCAAGTTTCTTCTTTCTCTACCTGAAAAGTGGGATGTGAAAACAACCACTATTAGAGACAACTATGAACTTGCTGAAACAGAGATTGATGAAATCTATGGGCTGCTCAAAACTCATGAATTGGAAATGGAGCAGAGAAACAGGAGATCAAGCAGGAAGGCAAAGTCTGTTGCTCTTAAGGTTGAAGAGAAGCCTTAGAAGAAAGAGGCATCAAGAAGGAAAATGAAGGGAAAAGCTTTGGTCATACACTCAGAAAGTGAATCATCAAACTCTGATTGTGATTCAAACTCTTCTGAATCATCTGACTCTGAGGATGATGAAGAAGAAATGAGAAAAATGGCTGTGTTGATGGTGAAGACCTTCAAGAAAATGGGTTTCAAGAATTTCAAGAAAGGGAAAAGGTTTTCTAGAGATTCAAATGAAGACAGAAAAAGTTTCAGGAGGTCTGAAAGAAAAGAGACCAAGTCTGGGAAGAAGGATAAGTCTGAAATTCAATGCTACAAGTGCAAGGAGATGGGTCACTATACTCCTGAGTGCAAGAAGGGTAAAACTGGAAAGGTACTCATCACAAAAGGCAGAGATTGGGCAGACACTTCAGATTCTGATGAAGAAATGAACTATGCTCTCATGGCTACTACTGAATCAGAAACTTCTGAAAATCAGGTACCTCTAACTACCTATGCTTATAATATTGATGATATTTCCCAATTAAGAATTTATCTTAAGTCATTGCATATAAGTTATAGGGATCAGACTTTAGAGAATGAGAGGATTAAATCTGAGAATTCTGAACTCAAAGAGAGAAATAAAATTGTTGTAGAAAAGCTAAAAAATATGCAACAAGTTCAGAAAGAAAGAGATGATGATGTTTCTATAGAACAGGATTTGCTTCAGAAATATAAACAACTAGAATCTGAGTTGGAGGAAGCAAATAAGAAAATTAGGACTTGGACTAATTCTGGAAAGGACACTCAACAGATTTTTAAAACAGACACTGTTGGTCTAGGTTATAATGAGGGAGATGAACTAAGATTTCAAAGTCAAGTTAAAATCAGACCTCATTTTGTACATGGAGCCAGTAAATTTTTGTCTGATAATGAAAAAGAAACTGTTAAGGTCAAATCAGTAAAAACTTGTGCTAAACAGGTTAATATTGGTTTGATGACAGATAAACAACTCAAACATAAACTCAAGGAGTTAAAATCTGTTAAGAAACAGGGAGTGTCAAATAAGAACAGAAATGGAAAAGTAGGCATCACTTCAGGAAATAAACCAATGCTTGCTAGTTATGCTCCAAGAAAGACATGTCATAATTGTGGTAGTACTAAGCATCTTGCAAATTTC
Organism: Saposhnikovia divaricata; assembly: GCA_036435485.1. Taxonomy (NCBI): domain Eukaryota; kingdom Viridiplantae; phylum Streptophyta; class Magnoliopsida; order Apiales; family Apiaceae; genus Saposhnikovia; species Saposhnikovia divaricata. The sequence goes on from CM071594.1 coordinate 64,653,018, forward strand.
TGCAAGAAAAACAAAAATATAAATTCTTTACCTTTCAAGTCTGAGGTAAAGAAGGATTTTGCTAGAACTAAGCCACAGACTTTATGCACACACTGTGGAAGCACTTGGCATTCCATTTATACTTGCAGAGAGTATCATGCTATCAATCATAATTACTATGAACTGAAACCCAATCTGAAATGGGTTAAAGTTAATACTGCAAGTGTAAACTCTGATACTGTTAGCTCAAACTCTAATAATGTTAATTTCGCTGCTAAAGCTAACAAAGTTAAGAATGTCAAAGGATCCAAGCAAGTCTGGATCCTTAAATCTAACTCTCAGTAATTACTTGTGATTGCAGGGCAACAGGGAGGCAACCCTAGTTGTGGACAGTGGATGTTCAGGACACATGACTGGAAATAAAGCCCTGCTATCAGACTATGAGGAGAAGGCTGGCCCAAAAGTTTCCTATGGTGATGGCAATGTAGGAAGAACATTGGGATATGGCAATATTAATCTTGGAAATGTCATCATCAACAATGTAGCTCATGTCCCAGGACTCAAGCATGACTTGCTATCTGTGAGTCAAATCTGTGACAAGGGATATCATGTAGATTTTCAACCTGAATATTGTGAAGTTATCAGCAAATCTACAGGAAAGGTTGTTCTAGTTGGTCATAGGCAAAACAACATTTATGAAATCAAGCTCTTAATAGACTCTGTTGGAAAAGCTGTTTGCCTGTCTACAAGAATGTCTAGTGAAGAGAGTTGGAAGTGGCACAAGAAACTCTCACATTTGAATTTGAACAACATCAATGAATTGATCAGAAAGGATCTTGTAAGAGGACTCCCAAAGGCTCTGTTAAATGTTGATGACCTATGTGATTCATGTCAAAAGGCCAAGCAAAGGAAGTCATCTTTCAAGAGCAAGACAGAATTTTCAATCACTGATCCTTATCATCTTCTGCATGTTGATCTCTTTGGTCCAGTAAATGTTATATCTATAGCAAGGAAGAAATATGCTTTAGTCATTGTTGATGAATACAGTAGATTCACTTGGGTGTATTTTCTAGCAAAGAAGGATGAAACTACATTAACTCTGATGGAGCATGTGAAGCTTCTGGACAAAGGATCAAGTAACAAAGTCAGAATCATCAGAAGTGATAATGGAACTGAGTTCAAGAATGCAACAATGGAAGAATTCTGCAAGAACAATGGAGTGAAGCAAGAATTTTCAGCACCTGGTACACCACAACAAAATGGTGTAGTTGAAAGGAAAAATAGAACCTTGATAGAAGCTGCCAGAACTATGCTTGATGAAGCAAAATTGCCAACTTATTTCTGGGCAGAAGCTGTTCAAACTGCTTGTTTTACTCAAAATGCTACACTGATCAATAAGCATGGAAAGACACCATATGAGATGGTGAAGAAAAAGAAGCCTAACCTGAAATACTTTCATATTTTCGGGTGCAAATGCTTTGTTTTGAAGACTCATCCTGAACAGTTAACCAAGTTTGAGCTAAAGGCAGATGAAGGAATTTTTGTTGGCTATCCACTGTCAACAAAGGCATTCAGAGTTTACAATCTGAGAACAAGAGTGATCATGGAATCTATACATGTGTCTTTTGATGACAAGAAAATAACTGGACTTGAAGACATAGATGAATATGATCAACTGAACTTTGAAAATGAAGATTTAAACTCTGTTGAAGTAAACTCTGATCAAACTATTCTGACAGACTCTGTTGAAACAGACTCTGAACCTCTACTGGTAAACACTGGAGAAACTTCTCAGCCACAACAAAGGGAAGAACCAGTTGAGGGGGAGCATGATTGTAACACCCCCAGATCCGGGGTCCGGGATCCGGTGGTTACGGTTTCCAATTCTGTCCACAACAATTGAACTTTCCTTAACATAAAATAAATTACGTCTCTATAACCCAACACAACAATATAAAACTCACCCGTTATAGTCCCAGAGATGAAATCAGAGTAACAATCAAATTTTTATTAATCACATTATGAGTTCTTACAATCCAAAAGAATTTCAATATAAATACATACTCTTTGCCATCCATTTACATAAGTCATACTAGACCATATTCTTGGTACTGGAAGAATAAATATATCCTACCAATAGCTTCTTCTTCAGCTCTGGTAGTCTCATCGTCCTCGCCCGCGTCGAGTGCGCCTTGTGCGAGTCATCTGGTCTAGCTGTTGTTGTGATATAATAATAAAGCAAGGGTGAGCAATAGCCCACCAACAATAATATATAACTGAACGATAATGTATAACAGTTCAAAAGTATCTTTCAAACCATATGCCATGCATTTACGGGAATGATGCCAGTATAATATGAACGATGAAGTTACAAGGCAACTTAAAGTATTTGTTTGTAGAAATATCTGCTACATCAAAAGTAAGCGAGATATTCTCATTGTTATTAAGAAGAGGAACTTGCATGAAAAGGTTGCAATTCCAGTTATGAACACTTTTCCAGCTCTGCCAACAGTAATCATGTTGCAGGAAATAAATAAGTTTGGATGATGAACCAATGATGGAGTATTCACCGCGCCCGCTGTTCCGATCTTGATGATCAGTCGAGATCGTACAGCTCAATTTAGGTTTACTACCGGTAGAAGGAAGAACTGACGGCTTTACTTGTATACCGCCTTGCTAGCTCTCCCCGGCCAACGGTTGGGCCAAAGGGGATGGACCGGCGCTACTCGGCCTCTTACACGACTCCTAGTTCAAATAGAATTCATGATTCTGAATGTAACGTTCGTCCCCCTTTCCCCAAGTATAATACTTGTTGATAAGACTCCACAAAGTAGTCGTATCTAGTTGGAAAGGAAAATTTACCAATAACTCCCAAGCTATTACTTGGTAACGGATATCAACTTGTTCTAGTAATCTTACCCCTCGAAAGATGAGAAGGTAAGCAACGATTTAATAAGTCAACAGCACCCGAGTTGCGAGTGAAGGGAATACTTTATGACCGGGAAGTCGACAAGATAAATAACATTTTCCAAGTAAGGTTCCCTTATTATTAAGGAGATAGACTCAAAGAAGAATGATGTCTGAGAACCTTTCTTGATATAAGATTAATAATAATATGACTCCGAAATATTTTTTTTGTAATAATCGAAGAAGATAAACCTTATCGAGGTTATTCTAAGTATGGAATAAATATTCAGAGAATATTTATTGAATTAAAATATTTTACGGAATATTTAGGAATATGAAAGAATATCTTTAATCAGAGTATCTCTCAAATAATTCTTGAAGAAATATCGAGAGAATATTTATTGCATAACTAAATATTCAAATGAATATTCCAAATAATATTCATTAATTAATAAGACCTGAAAGGAATATTTAAAATATTTAAAATAATATTCGATGATTAAATAGAACCCTGGATGAATATTCAAAATAATATTCATAATTAATTATGAATTTAAATGAATATTGATAAAGTAATATTCATTTAATGGATAATATTCTAAATGAATATCAAGTAATGTTCATTTAGTAATCCAAGCTTTAAAGGAATATTCGAGATAAGACTCGATAAATAAATCAAGTTTCAGATGAACATTAAAATAATGTTCGATAGGTAATTACTATCTTAAATGAATACTCAAAAGTAATATTCATTTAATGAATAATATTCTAAATGAATATCCAAATAATATTCATTTAGTAGTCCAACCTTTAGAAGTATATTCGCAATAATAATCGATAAATAATTCGACTCTGAATGAATATTAAAAATATTATTTGTCGAATAGTTACGTTCAAATAATTATTTGAAGTAAAGATCGTTAAAATAAATAATCTCGAACGAATATTCAAATAATATTCGTCGCCCGGATAATGGAAAATATTTACTTAAATATTTTCCTCCGAGGTAATCTCGATAAATCAAGAAATATTGACTCCCGGTCTATATTTGATGAATAAGATGTATACGCCCTTCTATGAGGGTCTTACAATAACCGGCTTATAGTTGCTACGATAGCTATCTAATTTATAAGCCAATAACAATCAGGGAACAAGCATAATGATATAACTTGAAAGTAGGCATGCATGCTATGGCATATGTATAACAGAAAACATATATATATATATATTTATTCAATCACAACAACAGCCTAAAAGAAGGGAATTGAAACTTGCCTGGTAGTCGAGTACGGTAAGGGGTAGTGGTAGCGGGTCCCGGTTCAGCTTGGTGATCTATAAATAGCCAAGGCATTCGGGATTAATCACTTAACATATTAAAAGTTAAGTTATACTTAATTCGAAACACGTTCTCGAGTTATCTCGTTATACCCCTTTTAGTGGATTACTTTTATCACTGATCCGACCCGACATTCGTTCGTTAATACGACATGTCATTGTACTTATACTTGGGACATACTTAAGTCATATGAGTTCTAAGGTCGATCGTTACGAACCAATACTATACTCCGAGTTTTATCGCCCATTTTCTAAGTGTTTTACCGAAGTTATAAAAGAGTCGTCTTTTAGGGGTTCGTTCGCGTTTAATCTCGACTCGAACATTTTTAATAAATCGAAAAATGATCCTTTTGACATACGGTTTTCTTTTACACCTTCCTTTTTACCTCTAGTATTTATTTACCAAGATTCTCCATGATGTTACATAGTTTACGAGGGTTCAATTACAGTTACGAACTTTCGTTTACGGATTCGAACTACATTTAGTAATTTGGTCATAATTCCTAAACCGTAAATCGAAATGCTTCGATTCTTTCGCCAAAGTGATCTATGTTTAAAAACCTATCAGTAGGGTTCATTGCTTTGTCAAGAACAGAGAGTTATGACCACTGACCAAATCGATTTCTTAATGTTAATGAAAATCGGGCATTACGACGGCTATGAATCGAGCATTCTAAAAATCATATCGCATCAACCAAGCCACACCGGGCATCTAAACAATTTATACACTTAATAAGCATCTCTAAGAGTCCAGAAGCTACTGATCTTGGTATTGAAAATCATCATGCTTCTTGATTCACTAAACCACTTAACTAATCATGCTTATAACATCATTAAGAACATATTACTCTAAAATCATCAAGAACAAGCATGATATCAAAGTAAGGCCTAGGGTTTCAAGAGATTTATACCTTCCTTGGAGTGTGTAAAGACCTTTCTAAGCCTTGCATAGTCCTTGTATACCCATAACCAAGCTTAGATCATCCTAGAAATCAAGGAAATCAAGAGTTGTTCTTGAAAATCAATATTCACCCTAGACTTTGATGATTTCTTTGAAAATGGAAACAATGGATTTTGAGCTTGAAATTTTTAGGAGATTAGTTTTGTGAAATATAGGACTCACCTTAAAAATTACAAGATCAAATGATGGTTGGAAGTTGATCTTTGGTCTTGGAATTAACCAAAAAGCCGAATGGATGAAGAAAGAAATGAATGGAGAGATTTTGCTTGTTTTCTTGATTTGTTTTGCTCAATTATGCATAAAGTGACTTTTGGTAGATAATATCTCATCTTGGTAGTGTTAGTGGAGTGTGATGTAATGGATGAGGTATTTGGCAAAGCATGTGTCTTGTTTTAAATGGTGGAGAGCTAAGTAATGGTTAGATTTCTAAGTACTACTTCCTTTCCTAAGTGTGCTAGTTACTTGGAGCCACTTGGTTGCTAGATATTATCACTTGCACATGCATGCATCTTGCTTTCTCTGCTTGGTTCTATGTCCGGTTATTGCTCGTTTCGATTGATCGTTCGTAGGAATAACCAAGTAGTTTCACCTCTAGGGTTTACCGGGAAATTTCTCGATATTCATAATATCTTCCCCAATCCTTAATATAATCCTCGTGATGACCATGTAGGATATTTAATCTTGATACGAACTTAATCCGTAATCTAGGATTCGTTCGTTTTATTGATTAATCTCGTTATAACGTTTTAGCGGTTTCTAGAACGCTTGTTTCACTGCCTCAGTGGTTTCCTACCTTCATTCTTAAATCAAATATAATAACATCCCAAAATATCAAATCCTCAAAGTTAATATCTCAATTCTTGGATTATAATAATATTTAATCCACTGTCCGGTCAAATATTATACCGAAAAAGAATTTGGAATTTCTGAAATCTGATCGTCTCTGCATTCACTTATTTCCTTCGCGTATTACTAATATGACTTCGAAACATCCATATCACGTCCCGTACATAGGGTGGCGTGAAAAGTTTTCCAACTTACAAAATCACTATTCATCCACCAAATTACTATGCACGTACAGGAAACACTATGCACGTACGGGAAACACTATGCACGTACGGGAAATACTATGCACGTACGGGAAACACTATGCATGTACTCATTTCCCTTCAAGGATCCATTAGCTCCTTCCTGGATGGTAGATTATTCTTATCTAGGTCCTCAACCATCGAATTACTCTATTCTGACAATATACCAATGCATCAGGATCATTGTCCAAAGCAATATCCATTCATTACAATTATTGTTCTTTGAAACCACCATTCATTAGAGCTGGTGACCTTGTTGTCGGAATCATTGTTCCTCATTTTGTCATTACTTAATAAAAAGTTTTAATTATATCCAAAATTTGGGGTTCTTACAGTCTCCCCTCCTAAAAAGGATTCCGTCCCGGAATCAGGTAGGAAGCAAAGAGTCGTTTGCCTGTTGTTCACTTTTTAGCTTCCCGGTCAATTCTTAGTCATTCTACCCTTCCTCAGCACATCTTCTAGTGCTACAATCCATACTGTATCCTTTTTCCATCCACGTTACTACTTTTCGTACAACTCACTATCCGGGTTATACTCTTACTCAGTCTTATCCTTATTGATACCTGCAGTAACATTGGTATCACTATCACCCTACGAATTCGGAGGTAACCTCGCTCGTACTATGCATTTCCTGATCGCTTTAATCTTCGCAATCTCGATCAATATAGAGAAGTAGAAAGATTTATTGAGAGATCACTATGATCAATTGAACATTTGTTATATTGCATAGTTAGTACAGAAGGGGGCCAGCCTTTAGTACTTGACAAGCAATTAAACAAGTTATGGTATTCCACTTAGACTTCTATCACATAGACAGATAGTCACGTAGCAGTACCTCCCCTCCTAAAAGGGTTGTTCTTCTCAATTCATAAGGAAGATGAATAAGAGAGAAGAAGAGAAAAGAGTTCTAAAGGATTATAGAAAGCTTTCATGATTGTAGAATATCATACTCAGAATTTACCTCTGAACTATAGAGGTTTATCAAAGAAGAAATTAATCATAATTATATCCAATACTATTTGATCGCAATCTCACGTGTCAACATATCTTGCTGCTTTGTCCATTATTCTATGGACAAATACTCTTGTTCAATCTTAGCGATACTCACATTCGGGAAATCCTTCAACCTTTCAGGTTAAATCTTAGATTTCTCACTTGACATCATTATTACTGACATCCCATATCATGTTACTAGCTTTTTCATAACTATAATATTGACACTATCAGGTTGTCATCCTGAGAATTCATTAGAAAACCCATTCATAACATTCCTTGCTTCTCATTCCATAGTTGCTTTCCCAGCCTTTTCTTTATCAATCACATCCTTCTTATTATCTGATTCTTACTCATTTCTATTATTTACTTTCACCTTCACCTCTTTATTGAGACACCTTTTTGGCACTTGGTACCTCTTTATCGGTATTCCGTCACATTTATTCTATAATCATCACGTTATTCCAATTAAACTTTCCGAAATGAATCTGGCCCGATCCCTTTAACTTAGATTCATATAATCTACTTCTGCCAACCTTGTTTCTCATCACTTGTTCTTTTCTATCCGTGGTTTTCCACAGGTTGTCTTTCGTAAGTCAGACCAGGTCGTATATCTACCGGCTCATGCTCTTATCATCTATCGAGCATCTGCAGTTTACTGGCGTAGCCTGGCCACATGAAAACCCGTTATGACCGTGCTATAAGTTTTGGGGGTAAGGCTGGCTCGAATACCACCGTCCGAACACTTTTAAACTCTCAGGTGGCCCAATAAGTCTCGGGCTCAACCGCCCTTCCCTCCAAGTCTCATTAATTCTTTCTACGGGAATACGTTTAGCATCAAGAATTATCAACCTCATATTCTCTATCTTGTTTGTGCAGAAGTACACTAACACAAACTTGCTTGTCATTCATCAACATGCCATTTAGCTTATCAATAGCAGCACTTTCTTTATCTTTACGTTGTCATCTACTTTCTTAGAAGAATCACCATCGCTTGTTGTTTACGTAGTGCGTTAATAGCTAACCCTACGGGTTTCAAATCCCTTAGGGAGACAAAGTAATCATTATTCCTTATCCATAAGGAACACTTCCTGAACTTGATGTAGATATAACATGAAGCAGATAGAATTGCAGAAGAGTTTCAAGCATCGCAGCTAGGTCCGGTTGATGAAACTATCACTTATGCATCTTCCATAAAAGACTGGAAACTTAACGGTTTACTTCATCAATTTTGTACCATGGTCCTGGTTTGCCTCAAAACGGGACCTTCTAAGGTACGTAATATGCTTAAGACTCCATCAGGAATCGAATCTTTACTTAAACTATTATTACTGTCAATTCTTGCACGGTCATCAGAAGGAATGTAAATTCCTCTATTCCGATATGACCTTCAAGGTCCTTCCAATATCATCCTGTTTCTTCGGTATGAACATTTGTAATTATTCCTTTATACTTAGATTGTCGGCCACCTCATTGGCCTTTCTTGATGATAATGATTTCTTGTAACCCATGTTCTCTGGGTACATTCCAACTCAAGTTTTTCTACCTCATTCCCATCACTGTTGGGTTAAAGCATTCTCCCTTAAGCTCTGCTGAAGGAGAAAATATAACTATCAGTCATTTCCATAAGTCATTGCTTCCACCTACCCGTGGGAACTTTATCACGTTTATTCCCAATCCTACTTAGGATACTTCTTTTCTTAGTTCTTTCTTTATCTTAGGATAATCTCAACCTTTATAGGTTCAACCCATACTTCCTCAGGGTTTCATACATGCCTCATCTGGCATTATTGTTACGATGTCATACATTCCTTACCAAACTTCCATCTTGAAGTTCGGAATATTACCTTTTTCCTTGTAAGGTTTCATAGGCCATCCTTATCATTCCTCCGGTATTTTCTGGGTACCGGGTATATCAAAATGTCATTGATCAATACTCTAATAATTCTATCTATGTTCTTTCCAGAACTCTTTTTAATAATCCTTACCGGTCATTGTTGCCTTAGCAAGTCCTGCTCATATCATCTGAAGTCATAATGTCGTTATTAGGGTTAATGCCACCCCTTGTGCATTCCCCAGGGTTTGTCTTAGTTTATGGATATTCTATCCTTAATTCAACTGCCAAGGAATTCTTGCATCTTATAATTGGCAATCAGATCATGTATCCTTAATAAAGGTCTCTTTTCAATCATTCTCATTTGATAATCGATCGGTGGTTTAATGCCACCCTCTTCTTTCAGATAGTTGTCAGCCTATTTGGCCTTCCAAAAAGGCAACGTATGCCTATCTCCTCTCTTACCGAAATTGTTAATGGTAGCAAGGATGTTCTGGAAGATATTGGTCGAGTTCAACGTGAATCTCTTAGTGCTTATCGTTCTTCGCAAAGGTACTTGCCTCAGACAAAATTCCTACAGCATACTGTTCAATTTCTGACCTTTTCTATACCCTCTTCATATACCTTCATTGTTTACTTTCCTCCGTCATAATATATTCATGGTATTTATGATACCCTAACATCATACATCTCAAGTCACTATACTTCCATTTTACTCGAAATCTTGGACAACCATATACACATGAGTCACTTCAGTATGGGTGACCCCATCCCAAAAAGGTCTAGTAAATTCCCCATTAAAACATGGGTTGCAAAGGGTTTAGTAGAAGATTCCTATGATCTCATTAATATTTCCTTTATATCAGAAGCCCTTGAAGTCGGTGCTTACTCAGAAGCAACCCTGCTTTGTCTTTTCATTGCTGGTCTAGTCACTTTATAGTCCGTTGTGACTTGGCCTCAACTGGCCACACTAAAATAAAAATATATGATTTTAAGGGTTGGCTAATTAGCATTACTTTTCTAGCAATTGCCGGCATAGTGTCTTCTTCTTTGATACCTTTCTACCTTTCCAAAACTTTACTTCATATAAGTCTTAATCGGCTACTCAGCGCCGTCTCCGGTCGCCTTTCCTCTATTTTTATCTTTTCAACTATTCTTATCAATCCCGCGTGCCACGCAAGCTTACCATTCCTGGCATAACAGCCTTTCACTTAAGTCAATCCCGGAGTTTCTCCGTCCGGCTAATTTCTTACTTACATTTCCTGTTTTCGTCCAATCTCACTTCATCATTTTATCACTACCATCGATTGTAATGCTCAGGGTCCGTTTACTAACCCATTTTACAGCATCCTTACCCAAATCACAGGGTTTGCTCCAGTTTCTACTCTCTTCCATGACATTCTCTGATAATCAGAAAGACAAGGTTTGCCAAAATTCACCGAATTCCTTTCCAGACTCAGGGAAATTTTGATCAATCTACCCACCTACTGGTAACATTAAGGAGACCAGTTTCGAAACCTGAAGAATAGTTCTATGAACCTCCAAGCAGGTGGAATCATAAGCAGTCATAGTTAACGAAATAATCATCATCAGATTGGAAGTTTACCCACTGGAGAGGAATCAATTATATCCATCCCTTAGAAGGGAATCAATAGTTTCAAACTGAAACCTGTCACAACGTCCTGATACCTATACGTCCTGATATTCAATACTACCAAATGTCGGTCTACCTACCCCTTTATGCGAAGCGTCGTTGGAAGCACAAAGTCTCCTTTTTCCATTAAGCAATGCCAGCTCTTGGTCATTACCAATTTCACCTTTTAGCTCCAGAAAGATTTTCTCACACTCTTTAACTGCTGATCGTATTACTTGATCTATTATAATTCCGCATCGGAATAAACTTAAGGTAACTACTATAATTCTTTGAAAGAAAGAATTTAATATTCTTCTGAATCACATGCATCTAACGTTCCTGATTCACCATTTTACTGAGTTAAAAATAAACTTATACTTAGTACCTAATAGTAGTCATATTACGAGTTTATCCTAGACCCACTGGTCTATTCCTCTAGTAGTTTCTGAGATCATCGTCTCGCTTACTACTTTATATAACTTTATCCAATCATGCTATCACTTCCCAATGTCTTTACTTTCTAACTGATTCATTCATAGAATGAACATTTCCCTTAATAAAACCACCTTATTAACCTCAATTTGGTTCCATAATTTACAACCTACGACACCTGCCTTCTCATGGCGAATTATTACTGACCATATTCATACTAATTCATTTATCAAATGATATGGCACTTACTGCCTCCTTCTCAACTATTCCTAGGGACTCTGCTCCTCGTCCTAAATCGATGTCTTTGATAATCATACATCCCTCTAGCTCTTTCTTCGTTAATATGGAAGTCTCTAGGGATTCTCGTCTATTCCCGCATAAGATCTCAAGTGATCCTTTCAATCCGTCTTACTTGCTGGTACTACCTCCAGTAGACCGGCTACGAATCCAACATGAATCTTCAGTTCTCTTGTTAATAACTCAGTTCTTTATGCTCCCTTTTCTAAGCACTATACTTTAATCATCACAGTTTTTCTGGCTGCAACCCTCATTCCTCAAGGGTAAGCTCCTTATCCTAACAGGATTTTTCCTTATCTGCTGGAACCTCTTCCGGGTCTCCAGTAGGGTACTCCATCGAATTACCCGCTGATCTTCAGCATATAAAGCATCATCGCGCTGCAGCTCGTATGCCTCAAGGTCTGTCGCCTTACTCGTCAATACGATATCGAGCTAAGTTACTATCACGATACTTAAGAGTTCCCATAAGGGTTTTATATGTCATCACTACATTAAGTAGTCCGACTATGAACTTGGCAAGAGTTCTTATTATCTTAATGAATTTATTGTTTTAACGTCACCTCGTCTCTGGGGTTTATAACGTACGCTCTGATACCACTTCTGTAACACCCCCAGATCCGGGGTCCGGGATCCGGTGGTTACGGTTTCCAATTCTGTCCACAACAATTGAACTTTCCTTAACATAAAATAAATTACGTCTCTATAACCCAACACAACAATATAAAACTCACCCGTTATAGTCCCAGAGATAAAATCAGAGTAACAATCAAATTTTTATTAATCACATTATGAGTTCTTACAATCCAAAAGAATTTCAATATAAATACATACTCTTTGCCATCCATTTACATAAGTCATACTAGACCATATTCTTGGTACTGGAAGAATAAATATATCCTACCAATAGCTTCTTCTTCAGCTCTGGTAGTCTCATCGTCCTCGCCCGCGTCGAGTGCGCCTTGTGCGAGTCATCTGGTCTAGCTGTTGTTGTGATATAATAATAAAGCAAGGGTGAGCAATAGCCCACCAACAATAATATATAACTGAACGATAATGTATAACAGTTCAAAAGTATCTTTCAAACCATATGCCATGCATTTACGGGAATGATGCCAGTATAATATGAAAGATGAAGTTACAAGGCAACTTAAAGTATTTGTTTGTAGAAATATCTGCTACATCAAAAGTAAGCGAGATATTCTCATTGTTATTAAGAAGAGGAACTTGCATGAAAAGGTTGCAATTCCAGTTATGAACACTTTTCCAGCTCTGCCAACAGTAATCATGTTGCAGGAAATAAATAAGTTTGGATGATGAACCAATGATGGAGTATTCACCGCGCCCGCTGTTCCGATCTTGATGATCAGTCGAGATCGTACAGCTCAATTTAGGTTTACTACCGGTAGAAGGAAGAACTGACGGCTTTACTTGTATACCGCCTTGCTAGCTCTCCCCGGCCAACGGTTGGGCCAAAGGGGATGGACCGGCGCTACTCGGCCTCTTACACGACTCCTAGTTCAAATAGAATTCATGATTCTGAATGTAACGTTCGTCCCCCTTTCCCCAAGTATAATACTTGTTGATAAGACTCCACAAAGTAGTCGTATCTAGTTGGAAAGGAAAATTTACCAATAACTCCCAAGCTATTACTTGGTAACGGATATCAACTTGTTCTAGTAATCTTACCCCTCGAAAGATGAGAAGGTAAGCAACGATTTAATAAGTCAACAGCACCCGAGTTGCGAGTGAAGGGAATACTTTATGACCGGGAAGTCGACAAGATAAATAACATTTTCCAAGTAAGGTTCCCTTATTATTAAGGAGATAGACTCAAAGAAGAATGATGTCTGAGAACCTTTCTTGATATAAGATTAATAATAATATGACTCCGAAATATTTTTTTTGTAATAATCGAAGAAGATAAACCTTATCGAGGTTATTCTAAGTATGGAATAAATATTCAGAGAATATTTATTGAATTAAAATATTTTACGGAATATTTAGGAATATGAAAGAATATCTTTAATCAGAGTATCTCTCAAATAATTCTTGAAGAAATATCGAGAGAATATTTATTGCATAACTAAATATTCAAATGAATATTCCAAATAATATTCATTAATTAATAAGACCTGAAAGGAATATTTAAAATATTTAAAATAATATTCGATGATTAAATAGAACCCTGGATGAATATTCAAAATAATATTCATAATTAATTAGGAATTTAAATGAATATTGATAAAGTAATATTCATTTAATGGATAATATTCTAAATGAATATCAAGTAATGTTCATTTAGTAATCCAAGCTTTAAAGGAATATTCGAGATAAGACTCGATAAATAAATCAAGTTTCAGATGAACATTAAAATAATATTCGATAGGTAATTACTATCTTAAATGAATACTCAAAAGTAATATTCATTTAATGAATAATATTCTAAATGAATATCCAAATAATATTCATTTAGTAGTCCAACCTTTAGAAGAATATTCGCAATAATAATCGATAAATAATTCGACTCTGAATGAATATTAAAAATATTATTTGTCGAATAGTTACGTTCAAATAATTATTTGAAGTAAAGATCGTTAAAATAAATAATCTCGAACGAATATTCAAATAATATTCGTCGCCCGGATAATGGAAAATATTTACTTAAATATTTTCCTCCGAGGTAATCTCGATAAATCAAGAAATATTGACTCCCGGTCTATATTTGATGAATAAGATGTATACGCCCTTCTATGAGGGTCTTACAATAACCGGCTTATAGTTGCTACGATAGCTATCTAATTTATAAGCCAATAACAATCAGGGAACAAGCATAATGATATAACTTGAAAGTAGGCATGCATGCTATGGCATATGTATAACAGAAAACATATATATATATTTATTCAATCACAACAACAGCCTAAAAGAAGGGAATTGAAACTTGCCTGGTAGTCGAGTACGGTAAGGGGTAGTGGTAGCGGGTCCCGGTTCAGCTTGGTGATCTATAAATAGCCAAGGCATTCGGGATTAATCACTTAACATATTAAAAGTTAAGTTATACATAATTCGAAACACGTTCTCGAGTTATCTCGTTATACCCCTTTTAGTGGATTACTTTTATCACTGATCCGACCCGACATTCGTTTGTTAATACGACATGTCATTGTACTTATACTTGGGACATACTTAAGTCATATGAGTTCTAAGGTCGATCGTTACGAACCAATACTATACTCCGAGTTTTATCGCCCGTTTTCTAAGTGTTTTACCGAAGTTATAAAAGAGTCGTCTTTTAGGGGTTCGTTCGCGTTTAATCTCGACTCGAACATTTTTAATAAATCGAAAAATGATCCTTTTGACATACGGTTTTCTTTTACACCTTCCTTTTTACCTCTAGTATTTATTTACCAAGATTCTCCATGATGTTACATAGTTTACGAGGGTTCAATTACAGTTACGAACTTTCGTTTACGGATTCGAACTACTTTTAGTAATTTGGTCATAATTCCTAAACCGTAAATCGAAATGCTTCGATTCTTTCGCCAAAGTGATCTATGTTTAAAAACCTATCAGTCGGGTTCATTGCTTTGTCAAGAACAGAGAGTTATGACCACTGACCAAATCGATTTCTTAATGTTAATGAAAATCGGGCATTACGACGGCTATGAATCGAGCATTCTAAAAATCATATCGCATCAACCAAGCCACACCGGGCATCTAAACAATTTATACACTTAATAAGCATATCTAAGAGTCCAGAAGCTACTGATCTTGGTATTGAAAATCATCATGCTTCTTGATTCACTAAACCACTTAACTAATCATGCTTATAACATCATTAAGAACATATTACTCTAAAATCATCAAGAACAAGCATGATATCAAAGTAAGG
This sequence comes from Saposhnikovia divaricata, assembly GCA_036435485.1. NCBI lineage: Eukaryota > Viridiplantae > Streptophyta > Magnoliopsida > Apiales > Apiaceae > Saposhnikovia > Saposhnikovia divaricata. The sequence continues at coordinate 64,668,369 of CM071594.1, forward strand.
CCTAGGGTTTCAAGAGATTTATACCTTCCTTGGAGTGTGTAAAGACCTTGCTAAGCCTTGCATAGTCCTTGTATACCCATAACCAAGCTAAGATCATCCTAGAAATCAAGGAAATCAAGAGTTGTTCTTGAAAATCACTATTCACCCTAGACTTTGATGATTTCTTTGAAAATGGAAACAATGGATTTTGAGCTTGAAATTTTTAGGAGATTAGTTTTGTGAAATATAGGACTCACCTTAAAAATTACAAGATCAAATGATGGTTGGAAGTTGATCTTTGGTCTTGGAATTAACCAAAAAGCCGAATGGATGAAGAAAGAAATGAATGGAGAGAGTTTGCTTGTTTTCTTGATTTGTTTTGCTCAATTATGCATAAAGTGACTTTTGGTAGATAATATCTCATCTTGGTAGTGTTAGTGGAGTGTGATGTAATGGATGAGGTATTTGGCAAAGCATGTGTCTTGTTTTAAATGGTGGAGAGCTAAGTAATGGTTAGATTTCTAAGTACTACTTCCTTTCCTAAGTGTGCTAGTTACTTGGAGCCACTTGGTTGCTAGATATTATCACTTGCACATGCATGCATCTTGCTTTCTCTGCTTGGTTCTATGTCCGGTTATTGCTCGTTTCGATTGATCGTTCGTAGGAATAACCAAGTAGTTTCACCTATAGGGTTTACCGGGAAATTTCTCGATATTCATAATATCTTCCCCAATCCTTAATATAATCCTCGTGATGACCATGTAGGATATTTAATCTTGATACGAACTTAATCCGTAATCTAGGATTCGTTCGTTTTATTGATTAATCTCGTTATAACGTTTTAGCGGTTTCTAGAACGCTTGTTTCACTGCCTCAGTGGTTTCCTACCTTCATTCTTAAATCAAATATAATAACATCCCAAAATATCAAATCCTCAAAGTTAATATCTCAATTCTTGGATTATAATAATATTTAATCCACTGTCCGGTCAAATATTATACCGAAAAAGAATTTGGAATTTCTGAATTCTGATCGTCTCTGCATTCACTTATTTCCTCCGCGTATTACTAATATGACTTCGAAACATCCATATCACGTCCCGTACATAGGGTGGCGTGAAAAGTTTTCCAACTTACAAAATCACTATTCATCCACCAAATTACTATGCACGTACAGGAAACACTATGCACGTACGGGAAATACTATGCACGTACGGGAAATACTATGCACGTACGGGAAACACTATGCACGTACTCATTTCCCTTCAAGGATCCATTAGCTCCTTCCTGGATGGTAGATTATTCTTATCTAGGTCCTCAACCATCGAATTACTCTATTCTGACAATATACCAATGCATCAGGATCATTGTCCAAAGCAATATCCATTCATTACAATTATTGTTCTTTGAAACCACCATTCATTAGAGCTGGTGACCTTGTTGTCGGAATCATTGTTCCTCATTTTATCATTACTTAATAAAAAGTTTTAATTATATCCAAAATTTGGGGTTCTTACAATGATCAAGATGAAGACTCAAACATTCATACTGAGTCAACTGAAAAATCTGGATCAAACTCTGATGATTCAAACTCTGAAAATTCAAACTCTGACTCTGGGCAGTCAAGTTCAGGGGGAGTCTCAGAAAATGAAGAAAGCCCATAACAAAATCAGGAGAGCATGGATCAAGGGGAGGATCATATGCTGACAGAAGTCATTTGCCTTCTGCTAGGAAATGGACTAAATCACATACACCTGATTTGATAATTGGTGATCCAGATGCAAAAGTGAGAACAAGAAGTGTCACTGCAAGTGAATGTTTGTTTCATGCATTCTTGTCTAAGAATGAACCAAAGAAAGTGGAAGAAGCTCTTCAAGATGCTGACTGGATAACAGCAATGCAGGGAGAGTTGAATGAATTTGAAAGGAATGAAGTTTGGACCCTTGTACCAAGGCCAAAGAACAGATCTATTGTTGGTACTAAATGGGTTTTCAGAAACAAGACTGACAGTGAAGGTGTTATCATAAGGAACAAGGCTAGACTGGTAGCAAAAGGCTATTCACAGCAGGAAGGAATAGACTATGATGAAACATTTGCTCCAGTTGCAAGATTAGAGGCAATCAGAATTTTTCTAGCATATTCCTCTCACAAGAAATTCAAAGTGTTCTAGATGGATGTGAAAAGTGCTTTTCTGAATGGGAAGCTTGAAGAAGAAGTGTTTTTTGAACAACCACCAGGATTTGTGGACCCAAAATATCCAGACCATGTCTACAGGCTGGATAAAGCACTCTATGGACTTAAGCAATCACCAAGGGCATGGTTTGAAACTCTGGCTCAATTTCTCTTAGAAAGTGGATTCAACAGAGGTACTATTGACAAAACTCTGTTTTATTTCAAATCTGGGAGTGACTTGCTTTTAGTTCAGATATATGTTGATGACATTATCTTTGGGTCTACTAATGATAAACTCTGTAAGAAGTTTGCCAAGCTCATGCAGTCCAGATATCAAATGAGCATGATGGGAGAGCTTAGTTATTTTCTAGGCCTACAGGTGAGACAAACAGATGATGGTATCTTCATTAATCAAGCAAAATATACCAGAAATCTTCTCAAGAAATTTGGTATGCTTGACTGTTCATCTGCATCAACTCCCATGGCAACAACAACTAAATTGGACAAAGACACAGGAGTTTCAGTGGATATGACAAACTACAGGGGCATGATAGGATCTCTTTTTTACTTGACAGCTAGTAGGCCTGACATCATGTATGCAACCTGTCTTTGTGCAAGATTTGAGGCAGATCCTAGAGAGCCACATCTGACAGTTGTGAAAAGAATCTTCAAGTATCTCAAGGGCACCATATCATTAGGTCTGTGGTACCCCAGAGAATTAGATTTCAAGCTACTTGGGTATTCTGATGCAGACTTTGCAGGCTGCAAGATAGACAGAAAAAGCACTAATGGAAGTTGTCAATTTCTTGGTGACAGACTTGTTGTAAGAACCCTAATTTTTGGTAATATTTCCTTTTATTTAATATCTTGTGACATTGTCGTTATGGAACCTTTCTAGTCATCCCTGTTGATTAATAGAATTGATTGTCTGAGAAACTGCGTTGTTGCATTTATTATGTAAGATATAAAGGGAGATTGTGAAGGTAGAGTCTTATTGTTAGTAATATTTATAAAACTTGGGATTTGAGAATGGTTAGAGTATTAAAGGATTTATTAAGAATTGTGACGAGGAATTATGGACATTCGAGGAATTTACACAATAAGTACTTAAGGAATTATAAGGGAAATCTCTACGCGACGAAATATTATTACGAGAGAATAATTAAGATACGATACAAATTAAAGATTAAATAACAAGCATTGGGGGAAGAATAATAATACAAGGAAAGAAATTACATGCAAGTGCCATGTAACTAGCTAGTTAGGAAAAGAAACTAGAAAGCATAAAGTAGAAGTGAATAGTGACATGTGTGATGGGTGTTGTACCTAGGGGACAATAGGGCATGGGGAGACAACCTAGACCCTAGCTTGGCAACATGTGAACCACATCTAATTCCCACAATAATACATACCATACATATCATTTTATTCCTTTCAAAACAAAACACAAAGAAAACACTCTCCCCCCCCCCTTTAGAAGCTCTCGGCCGAACTACAAGAGGAGGAAGAGAGAGATTTTCTCTCCAACTTTTCCTCATCTACAACCTCAAGCAAAAATCCTAGGGCTTCCTTGCATTATAATAGAGGTATGGTATCAATTTCATAGCATTCCATCCATTTATTCTTGAGATAAAAATTGTTGAAAGTTTAGAGGGGTGTTAACCAAAGTTGTTATCTTTTAGATCTTGAAGGATTAAGGTTTGTGAGGGCTCATCCAAGTGTTCTTAGTTGTTGTAAAGCTCACCCAAGGTCTTTAGCTACCCAAGAAGGTATACAAATCATAAACTCTTTTCGTTATGTATTGTTTATAAGATATGGTAGTAGATCCATGAGTTTTAGAACTAATCTTGGATGTATATGTATTGGATAGCATGGATCTTGAGTTTTGATGTTGAGATTGTGACTTTTATGACTATGGCTAATATATATATATCTCCATGAGTGTTATGAACCATGATCTAAGTGTATTAAATGTTGATTATGTGATGGGAGTATGAAAAATGGTTGATCTTAGTAGTTTGAGCTTGCTGAGTTTTGTCCAGGAACTTTGATCTGTATTGTAGCACGATTTTGAACCCCCAAATGATGTCCCCTGATGTCCTACCTTATATTGTTGGAAAGATAATTGAATGTAGTTTCTGGAAATGTAAGGTTCATAGCTAGGTGATGTGTAGATTTTTAGTTATGGCCGGAGGAGTGAATTTTGTTTCTGGACTATGGACTGCATTAAGTGACCCCCTTGTGAACCTTGTTTAAACACCTTAAAATGTATGTGGGATCATGGAAAAATTTGAGAATGTAGGGAATGCAGTGGTGAAGACCACCCAAAAGGAATTGGATTAAAATATGAATTTTTGGATTTTATAAAAATGCTAGAGTAAAATTCGCGCAATGGAAAAATTCGATTAGTGGAACATGATTCTAGGGTTAGTGGTTATGATTCGAACGTGGTAACTAAATTAAGTCGAGTAAGTGACGAGCGTAATCGAGTGATGACATGGACCTATAGTGGGGCTAGAGAGTCATAAGACGAAGTCGTTAAGTTAATTTCGTACCTCCCTAAACCCCGTAATTAAAGAGATATTGTTAAGGTACTAACGAACGATTATTGCTTATGTATAGATCGTTCGAATCCGCACGCTCGACCACCCCAACCAAACCAAGGCAAGTTTACTTTTCAAAACTTATCCATATACAAGGACTTTTACTGTTGTGTTTGTAGTTTTCAAATGATATCAAATGCTATGTTTATCGAAGTATTGATGCAATCGAGATTGAACAAGTACATGTATGCTTTTACCCCTTGAACTTAGATTGAAATGTTTTCTTCGGACAACGACTCTAGCAATAGAGGTCGTGGCGGTCCGTATGTACTATTGACCGGGGAGCGGTATATTATTATATCGTATCTAGATTACGAAAACCCGAAGGGTCATTCGGGTGTTATCGTATACTCAAATAACTATTATTATATCTTCGTAAATACTCGAAACCCTATCTTGGATTAAAAGTTTATTTTATCGAATGATTATTTTATTAATTATTAATATTAAATCTTAAAATATTATTTATTAATTACTGTTCATTATTTAAAGACAAAGTTAATCCAAGATACACTTTAATGTTTTCAAACTCGAACTCATTCGAACTCAAAACATTTTCGAAAACCCCCGGTCAGATTCTGCTTCTTGTATGATTTCAAGAATCATCGGTCGACTGATGTCGGACCCCAACTACTCTGTTTCCAATCAAAATCAAGTTTTAAAAGAAAAAGAAAAAGGGACTCTGGCAGGTGTGGGAACCGTTGACGAACGATTCCCGGGATGTGTAAGCGGCCGTGAGCCAGGCGGTCCATCACTTATTATTCCGGCCCAGGTGTTGCCGAAGGATGATTACGGATGTAGTTTTCATCGAGGGTGATTACGGATGTAGTTTTCACCCGAGGGATAGTTACGGATGTAGTTTTTATCCCTCTACCGGTAGAGAAGACCCGCGGATGATTGGACTTGGATGTGGCGACTGATCATCGTCAATCCTTGTCAGGTTTTGTGTTTTCTTTAAGTCCCATTCCTCCATTTTGGAAAAATGCTTTGACACTGCTTCTTAGGCTTTTGTGCCAAGTTGCTGATAGTGTTCTATTTTGATGAGAAAGATGTTGAACCAATGCAGTATCTAGAACTGCAAGTTTATTTTGAAAACGAGGGCACATATTGTTGCACCTTCGAGATTTATCAACTGTGACAAGTGATTTTATAACTGATTGATACAAACAAGTATATCAACTGCCAATCATATGAAAAGTTATATTGCTTACCTTATATATATATTTCTTGCTGAGCTATAGTTGCTCACTCTTGCTTGTTTTCAAATTTTACAAACACAACAGCTAAGCGAAATGGCAAGACCCAGGCAGACTGTTCGAAAGCAGGTGACTAGACCCGAGCCACCACTTGAGATTCCACCGGTAGGCCCCATTAGCCGGATTGGTTAGCAGCTTTTGTTAGTACGTTTTATTTATCAGCATGAGCTGTGCAAGGCAGTGTATCGTAACAAACTTTCAAGCCGCCAACTTCGCTTCATATCGAAGTGTTGCTGGTAGCATAAATACTATTTAATTCGGTCTGTAATAACTCTGATAATTTTATTACTGTTTAATCAATGTGTGACGTTTCTGAGGCTCTAACCTGTGTGTGTGAGTGTGGTGTGAGTTTATTGTGGGGTCGATGGCTGTGTTATATATATTATGTGCAAGAACAGGTATGTTACTAATGGAAAATGGACCGTGAGCGCCTAGATCTCCGACCCCGGATCTGGGGGCGTCACACTTGTCTCTTGGTACAGCAAGAAACAAAAATCAATTTCTACATCTACAGCTGAAGCAGAGTATATTGCAGCTGGTAGCTGTTGTGCACAGATCTTGTGGATGAAGAATCAATTGCTGGATTATGGATTGAGGTACAGTAAGATTCCTATTTACTGTGATAATCAAAGTGCTATTGCTATGACAGGTAATCCAGTACAGCATTCAATGACCAAGCACATCAGCATAAGGTACCATTTCATCAGAGAACATGTGGAAGAAGGGAATATTGAACTACATTTTGTGTCTACAGAACAACAGCTTGCAGATATCTTCATCAAACCATTGAGTGAAGCTACATTTACAAGACTGGCCAATGAACTAGGAATGGTCTCTGGTTCTGACTAGGAATGTTGGTTAGATTCAAATTTTACTTACGTAATGTGTTGCTCATATTTCCTTGATTTGTTAAGTGCTAAAGTGAACTCTGTTGATTAAACTCTGTTATGCATACTCTATTAACATGTTTTTCTTTAAACACTGTTAAACTCTGTTAAATTCTGTCAGCATGCCTGTATGTCATACACTGTTAATAAGTTTGATAAACTCTGTGAATTCTGAGTTGATTATTGTCTGAATGAAAACACCAATGAAGAAATATGTATGAAGCATGATTCTCAGTAATTAATCATGAATCTTTCTGAGTTATTGTGATCTAATCTTAGATTGTGCAGAAAGTTAACACAGCATGATACTGGTTCATATTTATAGCATCTCTTAGTTTATTTTGTCCTAAACTCTGAGTCTATAAATACTGTGTGCATTGCCTCTCATGAATAACTACTGATGTTGATGAACTCTAAACTCTGTTAGTTATACTCTGGTAGATTAAAATGCTTACTGCAATACCCCCAAAGAAAATGTATATAGGTTGCTATACTCCTTTGAGATTATGTTGGTGACTAGGATGACCCAGGAACCTATTGGTATATAATATGGGCTAAAATTCTCTGATTTTTGGTGACTAGTCAAAGACTAGGATGACCCAGGAACTTATCAAAATGATAAGGGCTAAAATTTTTGAATTTTTGGTGACTGGCTCCAACCTCTAATTACTGGAATGAATAGAATATATATATATATATTAGCGATAGAGGGGGTATAAAATAAATTACATGTTACTGTATATAGATTGATTACTACAGAGTTTAGCCTTCATCATACAGTCAGTGTTTACTATGAGAGTTTGTGCATCCAGTGTTTATTGATTTACTTTATGGATTTTATGAAAAATTAGATGCTCTAAAAATTGATTTGGTAAACTCTGCTACACACATACATATTTTCGCAACTGTGCAATTTTTGAAAGGGTTTCGGTGATAAAGTTGGAGAATTGACAAACGCTGTTGATTTGTGGTTAGTACTCTAAGGTAAATTTTTATTTGGATAATTTGAAAATTTTGGAGTAAATAGTGCTTTTGACAACTGTTAATAAGTGTATTGTGTTAAAGTGTCTTGGAAATAGGAAAGAGAATACAGAGGTGATAATTGCTATTTTTACTGCGCGTGATTAATTGATCCACTGCATGTATGACACGTGTCCCACTCACTCATTATTGTGTCCCACTCACACATTAATCTAGAAACTGTTGAGTGTTTGAATAAACAAACGATTGAGTTTTAATTTTTAATTACAACTCTAATTACTTTTGTGTACAACGTTTCATTTTTAATTTCACCCACTCACTTTTACATCTCACAGTTCTCTCAGTTTTCACTTGCACATTTTCGCAAACACTTTTCCTACATACACTTTTCATTGTGATTTCTTGCCCGTTTCTTGATTTAATGGCTTCTAAATCATTCACTGTTCTTGGTCTACGTTTTGTCCCTAACAATTATGCAGTCCCACTCAATAATGAACGTATTCCAGAAGCGTTTCATCTTTTGCAGAATTTCTTAAGAGACTCAAAGATTGGACAAGCTCTGGTTGAACCTAGTACTCTCTCTGCATCTCAAATTGCCACTTTTTGGCGAAACTCAGTCTATGTGGATGGAGGAGAGAATGGGACTCCAAACATCATCTTCACTCATGATGAACAAGATTTTGTGATTACTCCACAAACTATCAGAGAAACGATGGGTTTTGATACACACACCTCTTATGCTTATGTTGGTGAACCTCAATTGAGACAAATGCTACAGGAGATAGGCTACATGGATTCTCTTGAAAAGCTTGGCAGTGTAAAGAGGCCTAATCTCAGGAAGGAATGGAATTTTTTCTTCGACTGCATCACAAGAACATTCCAGAAGAAGGTCACTAACTGGGATACTATTCCAATGGACAGTCTACAAATCGGGTATTCTCTACTTTATGGTAGTAATTTTGATTTTGGTAGATATGTTCTAATGAATCTAGGTGATAAACTGTCAGAGTCTACTATATTTTATTTTGCTCGATTTTGTCAAATGCTATTCACTGCTTGTGTATCTGGTTTAGAAATTGTTGAAGCTGATGTGATTCAGCCTTTTAGAGTCAACAAGAGAATATTCTCTGATATGACTAATAAAGATGCTGGTAAAGAAAACCTACCTATCTTTGTTCTGCCACTTGCTTTGCAGAATTTTCTCAACCAACCTCAAGACCAACCACAACCAGAACCACAACCTGAACCACTAAACACTGATCATACTCAAACCTTAAACACTGAACCACCTACATCACCTACCCACACTGTACTTACTCAACAACCTGCAACCTCAAACCAAACCTCTATCCCTGAACCACAACCTGCATCCACTCACAACACTCAATCTCCAATCACAAAACAATCTTCACACACTCAACAACTAAACACTGAACCATCACAATCTCAACCACAATCACAGCCTAAAGCAAAAAGAGGCAGAGTAAAGCAATCATCAGCAACTACTGAAAGACATGCAAGAGCTAAGAAGACAATAGAGAAAAATATCAAAGCAAAACAGACATCTCCTGGAGCTGTTTATGCTAGAAGAAAGATTCAAAGAGCAAAAAGACCTAAATCACCCTCTGTGGTGGCAGAATCTAGTAAAGAGGATTCAGATGAAGTGCCTCTAGCTAAGAGGAGAAAACTAGTAATCTCTGATTCTTATGGTGAAAATGTTGAAGCTCCAGAGGTGGTTTCACAGCAAACACCTACTGTTGAGGCTGAAAAAGATATACCTGTAGAGGTTGATATGCCTGCAGAGGTTGAAATGCCTGCAGAGGATAAAATGCCTGCAGAAGAGGATAATAGAGATGGCTTTTCTCCAATGGATGATACTCTTGATTCATTCATGCCATTCTCTGATCCTATCTCATCTATTTTTGCTCAATCTGAAGTAACTGGTGCAGCTGATCAACCTACAGTTGTCATTTCTGAAACTGTAGCATCACATACAGAGTTAATCTCAGATGCTCACCAGAGTGTTGAAGGAGGTGATGAGGTTGATCAAGCAACCAAGGCTACTTCTCAGCCTATGCCTGTTGATGACACAAATGCAAACTCTGTTGCTGAGCCTGAGCAACATGTAGAAAATCTTGACAAGGCTGCAGAAGAAATTGCAGAAACTATGGCTGACAATGCTAAAGCTGCAAGTGTTGAACTTGAAGGTGAAAGCAGTGCAAACTCTGATTCTTTTCTGAGTGCACCAGTACAAATTAATGCCAAGGTGCAAGCCTATCCTGTGTCTGGTCCTGAGGTTCCTACATGTCATGATCTTGAAAGAGAACACTTTGAAAGATCAGCTGCCAAATGGTATCAATCAGATTGCATTTTTCCAATTGGCAGGGCAGCAGACTTTGTGAAAAAGGTTGCAGATGAAATTCAAAATCCTGACATTGTTTCATGTTTGAAGGCAACTGTTGTTCAGGTCAAAGTCCTTAATAAACGATTTGATGCCACTGTAGAAGATATTAATGGTCTTCGAAGAGATATTACTGAAATTGATTTCAAGAGGGAGAAGGAAGCTACTCTTAGACATCAAACTTATTCAGCTAGATTGGCCAAGGTGGAAGAAAATCAAACTCTGATGGCTACCAAAATAGATTCCATTGAAAACTCTTTGGAGTTGCTAACCTCCATCCTGATTCCTGATGATGTCAAAAAGGGGGAAAAAGTTGCAAACACTGCTTGCAAACAATTTCAATCCTTGGAGAGGAAGGATGATGCTGCAGATGGAGGTGGATCTGATAGAACCAAAAGAGCAATTACAAGGTCTAGAGTAAGCTCTGCTAAAGCAAACACTGCTGAAGGTCCACAGAATGATACAGAGTTAGCTGCAAATATGTTTCTTGAAGAACATGGAAATGATGTCACTCTAGAAGATATAAAGGCTGAAGAGCTAAGACTTAAAGCTGAACATGAGAAAAAGCTTAAGTCTGGGAAATTCAAGAAGAAAGTTGAAAGGCCTGTTCTTAAAGGCATTAAGATCAATGAAAATGTCAATGCTGATCAGAGATTGTCTCATTCAAGAAAACCAACAGCAGATGAGGCTAGATTAAAGCTTAAAGGAAAAGTTGTTGAAGATGATAAGAGTTCAAAGGAGTTAAAGCAAGTTACAACCTCTGTTTCTACACATGTTGTACAAACTACTCTTCCAATTCATGGTTTTGTGAGACCTACTATTCCTGATAATACTGAGAAAGTTCAAGGAGGTGATATTTTTCAAAGCAGAGCAATGATTGCTAAGCAATCTCATGATTTAGCTGGTTTAGGGTCAAACAGAGAAAGGACTTTGAATATTACTCCTAGAGATCATTCATCACTGGCTGCTCCAGGCAAGGGTGTCCTTCAAGTTAATTTGGACAAGCTGGAATCAGTACAGTTGATTCATCAAAGAAGTCTAAATAAAGACTTTCTGCTGTATTTCATGGAGGATGGGACTGTCTACAAAATTGGAGAGCATGATATTCATTTGAAAATGTATGAAGAACTGCAGTATGTCTTACATATTTTCAAGGTGAATAACAGTCCTACTTACCGAGCTGCAGAAGTGCTCAGATACCAGATGGAAAGATCAAAGATGATTTGTGGAATTAAAGACAAGTCAGAATATGTACCAAAGTACTTAGATTACAAAGGAAGAATGGTTGAAATGAAGAGAAACAGTGCTAAGCTGAGAACTGATTTGGGTGTCACTGTGCTTGAATTTAATTCAGAATCAGCAAAGTCATACTTTATCAGACTTGGAAATGAAATGAAGAAGAACAGCATCTATGATTTGAGATCAGCTATTTATCAGACAGATGGTACAGATTCTAAGCTTCGAGAGATCAAGCTAGAAATTGAAAGAGCACTTGAAGTTGCAGAAGAGAGATTGTTAACAGAGTACTTGAGGACAGCATGGGATGTTGAAAGGATTAAGTAATTTATGCTCTGTAAGTTTTTCATATTTTCTGTAATTTTGTTAAGTATCAGTTTAAACTCTGTTTAGTTGTTAAACACTGTATATGATTATTTGTTTTTGACATCATCAATTATCTATTAACTTGTGCATTTTTGCTAATGAACAAGTTGGGGGAGATTGTTAGATATAATTGATGTAATGTTTCAGTGTTTAAGTGTAACAGTGAAATATCAGAGTTTAACTGGAAGGAAGTCAGAGTTTAGTAAAGTCTGACTGACGGAAGCTGGACAGAGTTTAGTAAAGTCTGTCTAGAAGCAGCGTGTAAGGAGTCAACAGAAGATATTAGAGATCAATTGAAGATTGATATGGAAGCGAGATCTTTGGAGACTGGATAGCTATCAAAGAGATCGAGTTGACTTAGGAGACGTGTGACAATCTGTAATTGATATCATTGTATAGCTGATTATTAGGAATATCAATTAGAGATTGTATCGAAGCTGTATTCTTATAAATACAGTTAGGTTAACCCTAGAAGGGTATCGTGCATCGAACTATCTTTATTGTAACCTAGCAGCTCTTTGTGATAGTTTACATCACGAAGAGAGTTTTTAATACCAGAAGATTTAAAGTGCATAATCATCTTAATTGTTATTCTCTCATCTAATATTGATTATTAGTGTGTATTCGGCCTAACAAACTTCTTTAATCAAATCTCCATGTAAGAAGGCATTATTTACATCTAATTGTTCAACAAGCCAACCCTTGGCAGTTGCAACTGTCAACAAGGTACGAACAATAACCATCTTAACAACAGGAGCATATGTGTCATGATAATCAATACCTGCAGATTGAGTATATCCTTTTGCAACTAAACGTGCCTTAAGTCTTTCTACTTCACCATTAGCCTGGTATTTTACCTTAAAAACCCATTTACAATCAATTGTACGTTTTCCTGGAGGTAAAGGAACAAGAGACCATGTATTATTTGCCTCTAAAGCATCAAGTTCCTTTTGCATAGCTTGGACCCACTGTGGATATTGGACAGCTTGATGGTAAAATGTAGGTTCAAAAACAGCATTGGAAAAAGCCACAATGGATTGATCAGTGGGATCATAAGAGTATTTACTCATATGTAGTGTAAAAGAATCAAGAGAACCAATAGCATTACTATGAGAAACTGTTTGTTTGTTGAAAGTATGATAATCAGACCACCAGACAGGTCGAACCTTTGATCGAGTGGACTGTCTTGGTACTATAGAAGATGAAGTCTAAGGAATAACAGTTGTAGAAGAACCAGGTTCTTCAGTGATATTTGTGACATTATGATCAGTGATATTTGTGACATTATGATTTTCCTCAGTTTCAAAATTTTCTTCAGTACTTATAATTCTATGATCAGGATTGTGAATACTAGAAGAATCATGAAATGCAGGAATAGGTATGGAATCAGGAGAAGAAACAGTGTTATTAGCTAGCCAATCAAGGAAAGTGTATGAATTTCCAGAAGTAGTGTGTGTGCTTTGAGAGAGGGATGAATTTTCAGAAGATTTAAGATGATAAGGAAAGATATGTTCATGAAATTTAACATGCCGACTCACAAAGATGGAATAATTGTCTAGTCTATTCTATTTGTAGCCCTTTTGTGATTAAGGATACCCAAGGAAAACACATTGGATTGCTCTTGGTGCTAACTTGTCATTGGAATGAGTAGAAGATTAACATAAACAACCAAAAATCTTGAGGTTGTGATAATCTTGTACTTTGTTGTAAAGTATCTCAAATGGACTTTTAAAACGAAGTATAGGTGTAGGCAAAATGTTGATAAGGTAAGTTGCTGTAAGAAAACATTCTCCCCAAAATTTATGAGGTAAACCAGCTTGAAAATGCAATGCTTGAGTAATTTCCAGTAAATGCTTGTGTTTACGCTCAACTCGAGCATTTTGTTGTGAAGTATGTGTACAAGATCTCTGGTGTTGAATACCAAGATTAGTGAGTAAAGCTTGGAAAGAAGAACTTAAAAACTCACTGCCATTATCAGTTCTAATGGTCTTGATAGTAGTATGAAAATGATTTTTAACATACAAAACAAAAGCTTGAAAGTTTGACAGAACATGAGTTTTATTTTGCAAAAGAAATGTCCAAGTGGCACGACTGTAATCATCAACTATGGTTAGAAAATACTTGCAACCTTGTGTAGTAGCAACATGATAAGGTCCCCATACATCCATATGGACAAGACCAAAAAGAACTAAATCATGAGAATCACTATGCTTTGGAAAAGAAAGCATTGACTGTTTAGAAACAGGACAAATAGGACAATCTGAATTACAATTGTTCAAAACTTCAATACAAGAAATATAACTAAGTATAGAATTAAGAGCATGTCCTAATCTAAAATGCCAAAGTTTAGAATTAACAGACTGAGAATTCACAGCACAGACAGAAGAATGACAATGACTACTTTGAGATAAAGCGCAATCAGTCTGAAATGAAACTTGATCAAAGTAGTATAACCCTCCTCTCTCAGCACCAATGCCCAGAATTACTTGGTTCTAGTCCTGAAAAATGCATTGAGAAGAAGTGAAAAGCACACGACAGGAATTATCTTGATTTAGTTTACTCACAGAGATAAGATTGCAATTAAAGACTGAAACCAACAAAACATTGTGCAGAGTGATTTTAGAAGTTAAGACCACTGAACCAGTTTGATGAACAAGAATAGTATGCTGATTTGGTAAAGCTATGTGGAAAGGTTGAGTTATATTTGCAATATTATGCATAAGAGAAATATTGCTGCACATATGATTAGAGGCACCAGTATCTACTATCCATAACGAATTAATTTTAGCAGGAGTATAAGATAGCATAGAGTATGCCAAACCTGCCATATGACCAATGTGATCCTCAGGAGTATTACTAGCATTAGCACCCTTATTTTGCATCATCATAGTCATTAGCTGTGACATTTGATGTTGAAGTTGCTCCATAGAATTATGAACATCAGCATTAGAGTGAGAACTAACAGATGCACCAGAAGGAACATTGAATCCAGAAGCATTGACAGGAACAGAAAAACCAGAAGCATTGTTTCCAGAAGTAGGACTCGAACCATGTAAACCAGAATTACTGCCAATACCAGGAGTTCCAGAAACACCAGTGACTTGCATTGCTTGTGGATAATTTCTAAAACCTTGATTGACATTAGGCTTTCCTTGATTTCTAAAAATGGCCCGAAATACCGATGGGATACGGAGTTTCGGCCTCCGTATTAGCTGAATAGGTTACGCGATCTACCGTATTAGCTGGATACGGAACACGGTCTTCCGTGTTATGCATGATACGGAAGAGCGTCTACCGTGTTTGTGCTGCGCACCCGCCTAACACGCGACACAGTACACCGTGTTACACATAACACGTTACACCGTGTACCGTATCATGCACTGTTACGGAAGACGGAGTACCGTATTATGCCTTATATCACGGTACATGATTTAACGTGTTTCGTCAGTAAATAGGGTCAGTCATGCTCAAATATGAGTATTTTGGTAATTTTCTCGATATAATATAGGCCGTTTATTAAAATTTAGATATAACGATCAATATTTATTTGACAACAATATTGACGACCAAATATCCAAACAATATCTAAGACTACATCTCTTAAGTATTCTTCACATCAAACAAATACAATATGACTATGTATATATAGCCACTCAGAACTTAGCCACCAAGACTTAGCATACTTGTTCTGCAAGTCATACCTTACTTGTTCTACAAGCCTTCCAATTCTTAGCACATAATTACCCAACTTAGTGATCAAGACATAACATATATAATAATTGTCTACACATACAATTATTATCTTACCACTACACCATATATGGTCTTTACCAACACCTAAAATCAGTGTTGGCATGTAAAATGTAGCCTTAGATGACTTAATTTTGATTTAAGCCAACATTGTATTTTGATGTTGCAATACATGTCAATGTGTGTTGCCTTAAATGTTTTTAATTAACAAAGCCAACACTTATAAAGGTGTTACCATAAACACTAACAAAAGTGTTAAAAATAAACCAGGGAAAAAATGAAATATTTTGGGGGGAAACGAAAATTTTGGGGGAAATTGGTCGGGGAAATAATTTGGGGAAAAACTCTCTAATCTCTTTGATACACTCTCGCTCTCTCATACAATCTCTTATCTCTCTCATACACTCTCGCTCTCTTTCTCTCTCTCTCTCAAACTAGGTAAAACTCTCTCTCTCTCTCTCTTTTTCTCTCTCACTCTCCCTCGTTAACATCTATAATCTCGTTCTCCTTCTCTCTCATCTTGTTTACAAGTATCTATATCTCTAATTAAATTGGTACCTTTTGTCAATTAAACTCAATTCGACACATTTCAACTCAATACCTGTTCGATTTGTTTTCGTAATGATGTTTTATACATCATATATGAAAAGCCCCTTGGATTGGTTACAAATTTTTGAAACCCTAATTCTCAATTTCCTTTTAATTCATGAGTTTTAATGAACAAATTGATGAAATTAGTTATGAATTCAGGTATTTGGTGACTCAAGGAGATCATATCTGGTGGTTTTGTGCTTGGTCAGTAACAAGCGGATCACTAGCAGTCTATAGAATTGAGTTTGGTCAGTTTCTTACTATTTTGAGATGATTCAGCCCATCAAAGTCAGGTATTCTGTTGCCAAAAGCATTCACAACTTCTTCTCGTGCACGAGCTTGCCAATCTGGATGTGTGCTCAGCATAATTAAGGTCCAAACTATTAAATTCGAGGTTGTCTCTGAACCAAGGAACCATCATCTTTATGTTAACTAATTTGTATAAGTAAATTCAGATTCTCTATTCCAGAGTCAAATCCTTTTGTATAGTTATAGTTGCCAACTTCATGATTTATACCTTAATTATGAATTCAGGTTTCGCATGTGAGGTCATCTTAATTTAATCATGAAATCATAGTTTTATGGTTAAGTGTTAATTAGGACTTCTGTGCAGAGAAGTATTTTTATACCTCCATCTTAATTTAGCTCTATGACTAAATATTCCTTGCTACAAAAACTTTGTTCGTGTGTAACAATTACCATATTTCTTGATAGTTCTATGGATGTAAGGTAAAGCATGAAAGGAGACATTATCAGACAGTTTGATCTGCTTGGGCCTGTACTCCTCACCCATGGCTGCATACTCAAGTACGTCGCCTCGTAAAAGCCTGTATGGATTTGCATGGTATCCTAGCTCTTTCAGGTACTTCTCGTACTTCTTAGGCCTCAACCAAATCCAGTTTACAACTTTGAATGCTATAGTTACGACAATTGTGAATGCAACAACTGAGATTGCTAACAGTAATGGTGAAATGTTTTCCGTTTTAACTTTTAGTACTAGTGATTAACGAAGGCAGCTCTGTTTACTTGGCATAATTAAGGCAGCACCATATTTATAAGAAGAAATCATCGTTGTTTGTGGTTGCCCAGCTGGGTACTATGCAGGGTCTCATTATTTTTGGTCTGTTAGCTTTAATATTTTTCTGAGCTTGGCTGTGTCTTAACTATTAAGAGAGTGATTATAGCATTAAATTTGTTTTGTTTTGTGGGATTTTTGATTCTGTACTTTGTTCTTTTTATTTCTATGAGGCTATTTATATTTGTTCTTTGTTCTTTATATTTATATGAGGCCATGTTAACTAAGCATAATTCTAGAACAAGCTTGGCCTTCTAATTTGTTTGATGTTGTGCTTTTCTTTTTGTTGCTGCTTTTGTAAATATAGTAAAATGCTAAAGCGCTATTGCAGTAGAGGTGATAAGGGTCTAAATGTTTGTACTGATGTACTCATATATGTTTTGTTTTAATTATGCTTGTTATTATCAAGATGGATGTTTCACTTCAGATTCTGATATATTTTTGTTCGGTGCGAGAACAGTGCATAGACATATATGTCTTGGTATTTTCCTAAACCAAATGTACCCTGTGTATCCTGCATTCTCGCTCATAGAGCAGGGTCTATTCACACACCTTTCATTTGCATCTTTATTTTGATATGCAATGTTATGTTATAATGCACCTGAAGAGCTTTAGAATGTATATTTGGTGAATTCTCCTGCATATTATTTAATATATTGTTGATTAAGATAAAAACTGGTAGTCAAACTGCATGCCAAAAGTCAAGCTAGCAAAATGTGAAAGGTCTGTATTATTTTGTCAAATTTTTTACCCACCTTGTGTGTTACTAAGACTTCTCACTAAAACTTCTTCAAACCTGTACAGGTTTGAAGAAGACTGAACTTGTGTTCTTGGAGAGCCATGTTGTTTACTCTGTAAGCAAGGAAAAGACTGCTGCGCGCTTCTATATAGTGAAGTGTGCAGTAAAATTCCCCAAAGAAACCCTACAAGGTAGCTTCAGGCATTGGACAATATTGGACTATTCAAGAGCCTATTTGTCTCGAGAAACAACTCCCAACAAGGTATGTGCATTATTCTTGTTAGTTGCAAGTAGTAGTAGAGTTTTGGCGTAGTAAATTAACATCTAAGTCTATATTTTTTCCCAGAACTAGCCCAAAAAATAATTTGATTCATTTTTTTTTAAATATGATGGGTATTTTACTAGCGTCAAAATAATGATATGTTTATATAATTTTTATTGGCGTAAAACAGTTTTGGTAATATTATAATGAAGCTTATTTTGGTCATACTATAGGTTGCGGATCAATTCATAGATTCCATCCGCAAGTCATATGATCCTGCATTTCAAATGTCATTCTTTATTAGTTTTGATGTTGAAGATATCCTGCATTTCATATCTTCTATAGAAGAGATGCAAATTGTTAGTTTCGGCAATATATGTCTGAACTGTTGCTCTTTTTTTTGTAAGGTTCTTGAGGGAAGAGCTTTACGATTGCAGCAACCATGGGTTGGTATAGTGAACCGCTCACAAGCTGATATAAATAAGAATACTGACATGACATCTACATGGAGAGAACGAGAGTACTTTGCTACAAGTCCTGACTACAGACACTTGGCCAGTAAAATGGGTTCAGAATATCTGGCTAAAGTGCTAAACTTCTATCAATGGTTATTTATTTTACAAGTAAAATGGGACAGTCTTTGTATCCGTTGTGCAGTTGTTAATGTTCTAGTTGCTAGGTATACTTTAGATTTATATTGTATTGTATGAATAAACGAGGAAGATTTGACTTATAAGTAGTGATCTTGCTACTTCATGTTTTTTGTAAGTTATTGATATTTGGAATTTATTTCAATTTTAACGAAGTAATTTTAGTTTCTAGTTTTTATTAGAATTTGGATTGGCATTGTCAATTTTATTGTATTGTATTCATCTAACAAAAAAAATGGTGTTGCTAAAATATGAAAAGCGTTTAATAAATATATGTTGCCAAAGAAATAATGATGTTGCTAAATACTGAACAAAGTGTTGCTAAAAAACAAAGTGTTTGATGAACCAATGTTGCAATAGGAAAAAATCGATGTTGCAATAGGTCTATTACAACATCCCATTTAGTGTTGTTATACACTCGAAAGTGTTGGCATAGATGACTAATGCAACATCTATAGCGATGTGGCCGTAGGGTGGCAAAAGTGTTGGCTTACCCACCTAAGGCCACACGAGCAGATCCAACACCACTGAAATTGGAAAAAGTGTAGCCTTAGACCAATTCTGGGCTTATGGCAACACTTTTCAGGCTTTTTTACACTTTTTTCAGGTGTTGCTAAAGAGCATATATGGTGTAGTGTACCCATATATATGTTGGACCACCAAGCTCATAACATCATATTGGGAAACCCAACATTTTATACCCGGATATTACACCCTCATTCACATCCTTTTAGTTGTAAGGAAAAATTGAGGCAAAGGGAAAGAAAGAGTTAATTGTGTTGCTTGTGAATGAGTCGCCAGAATTAGCTGTGTTATATATGTTCATCCCATATAAGCTACTTTGTATATGCATTAGTAGAATGCGTGGATGTTTGGGTATAAAGGACAGTGACACCATATTTTGGGCACACAAAATATTAGTCATTTTTTCAATTTTTACTGTCTTGATTTTTAGTTTTTCTTTTTTTTAATGAAGGAGTTATGGGAAAACATTATTCTAACATTAATTTAATTTTTTTTATATTCACATTTTCTTGTATGGAAAAAATGATATATTCTTTTTTAATTACTTTGTAGGATTTATGCTATTATTTCTATCTTTAAATTTTAATACCTTTTTTTTATTTGTTCTTTTTAAGTATAGTAGTGATGACAACTTTTTTTCTTTATTTTTCCTTAGGTATAGTGATAGTTATAATAAAAATTTACCAAGCCATTTATTGTTTTGACAACCATCCAAACTCTCACTTACTCCTATTATATATAGACTAGCTTTGTAAATTTATTAATATTTTAATATTATATAGTACAATTTTGATTATTATTTTATTTCTTGAATAATTTGTTTTTTTTCTTGTAACTGGTTTTTCTATAATTTATATTTCAAAATTTAGGTTAACATATTTTTTAGTATTTCATAATTATTTTTATTTTTTTATTTTATTAGATTACATGTGATATACTTGAAATATATAGGTACAATATTCGTATAACAATTTATTTATTTATCATCTTTTTGATTATGTAATTTAATGGTTATCTTAAAAATTTTAGATCTTTTGTTATAGTGTTTTTATAGTTTTAAAGGTATTTTTTTTAATTTTTTTTGAAATAAGTGTGGTTTAAATTTTTTTATTCGTTTGAATATTAACTATTTTTTCATGTTAATTTTATATTTTTGTCATGTGTGATGTTTATTATGTGTTCTTGTTTATTATGTGTGGTGTTTATTATGTGTTTTTGTTTATTACATGTGATGTTTATTTGTTTATTATGTGTGGTGTTTATTATGTGTGGTGACACACATTTGTACTTTTTTAAAGAAAGTTTGTACTATTTTTTTATGTTTTTGTGTTGGTATATATTTGTTTTAAGTGCACTATATTAAAGTTTATTGTTAATTTTAGTTTCCTACATTTAGATCTTTTTTTTGAATGGGAGACTATTTTGTAGATTATATTTTGTTGAATTTTGATGACATTTTCAATTATGAAATGTTTTTTTTATTACTTTTTTATTATCTTATTTCACCATATATTTTCTTAAAACCTTCTTCTTTGTTTTGTAATTAAATGTACATTCTTGTTCTTTTAAAAATTATTTTTTAATTGAAATTCTGATGATATGCTTTGTTTACTTGTTTATTATATACAAAAAATTAATTTGTGACTTATTTTTAATTATAATTTTTTGCTATTTTATCCTTATTTGTTAATATTAGAAACATATTTGTTGTCAAACCAAATAATAGAATCTCTAATGATTTTTATTAAAATAATATATTTCTTAAAACACTTTTATTTGGTAAACGCTTTTTTTGAAAATTATATTTTAAAGTTTATCCTAACATATATTTTATTGTTTCATATTTTTTAGCGTGTTTTCTTCTATTTATTAGAATATATATATATATATATATATATATATATATATATATATATAATATACTTTAGACATGTGGGAATTTATTGTAATTTAACATACTTGTGAACACACATATATTTGTACTTTTTCTAAAGAAAGTTTGTACTATCTTTTGTATTTTTGTGTTGGTTTTTATTTATTTTAAGTGGATTATATTTTTTTTTTAATGCAATTTTAAGTGCATTATATTAAATTTTGTTGTTCATTTTAATTTTCTAAATTTAGATTTTTTTTCTTTTGAATTAGCGTTTGTTTTGTAAATTATAATAAACTTTTTTTGATTTAGAAAAATTCCCTTAGTCATTTCTTTGAACTTCAAGTCCTAGATAGTACTTGATAGGACCCAGATCTTTAATGCTAAACTGAATATCCAGTAACCTTTTCAAAGACTGAATTCAGAAATATCATTACCAGCAATGAGTATGTCATCAACATAAACAACTACTGCTATAAAAACAGAACCAGAACCAGCAGTGTAAGTGAACAAAGAGTAATCAAGCAATGATTGCTTATAACCAGCTTTTAGCAAAGAAGTAGTAAGCTTAGTAAACCACTCTCTAGAGGCCTATTTCAGACCATATATTGACTTGTTTAATCGACAAACCAGATGTGACTGAGATGGTCCAAATTTATATCCTAAAGGTGGTTGCATATAAACTTCTTTAATCAAATCTCCATGTAAGAAGGCATTATTTACATCTAATTGTTCAACAAACCAACCCTTGGCAGCTGCAACTGTCAACAAGGTACGAACATTAACCATCCTAACAACAGGAGCATATGTGTCATGATAATCAATACCTGCAGATTGAGTATATCCTTTTGCAACTAAACGTGCCTTAAGTCTTTCTACTTCACCATTAGCCTGGTATTTTACCTTAAAAACCCATTTACAATCAATTGTACGTTTTCCTGGAGGTAAAGGAACAAGAGACCATGTATTAATTGCCTCTAAAGCATCAAGTTCCTTTTGCATAGCTTGGACCCACTGTGGATTTTGGATAGCTTGATGGTAAAATGTAGGTTCAAAAACAGCATTGGAAAAAGCCACAATGGATTGATCAGTGGGATCATAAGAGTATTTACTCATATGTAGTGTAAAAGAATCAAGAGAACCAACAGCATTACTATGAGAAACTGTTTGTTTGTTGACAGTATGATAATCAGACCACGAGACAGGTCGAACCTTTGATCGAGTGGACTGTCTTGGTACTATAGAAGATGAAGTCTAAGGAATAACAGTTGTAGAAGAACCAGGTTCTTCAGTGATATTTGTGACATTATGATTTTCCTCAGTTTCAAAATTTTCTTCAGTACTTGCAATTCTATGATCAGGATTGTGAATACTAGAAGAATCATGAAATGCAGGAATAGGTATGGAATCAGGAGAAGAAATAGTGTTATTAGCTAGCCATTCAAGGAAAGTGTATGAATTTCCAGAAGTAGTGTGTGTGCTTTGAGAGAGGGATGAATTTCCAGAAGATTTAAGATGATAAGGAAAGATATGTTCATGAAATTTAACATGCCGACTCACAAAGATGGAATAATTGTCTAGTCTATTCAATTTGTAGCCCTTTTGTGAATAAGGATACCCAAGGAAAACACATTGGATTGCTCTTGGTGCTAACTTGTCATTGGAATGAGTAGAAGAATAACATAAACAACCAAAAATCTTGAGGTTGTGATAATCTGGTACTTTGTTGTAAAGTATCTCAAATGGACTTTTAAAATGAAGTATAGGTGTAGGCAAAATGTTGATAAGGTAAGTTGCTGTAAGAAGACATTCTCCCCAAGATTTATGAGGTAAACCAGCTTGAAAATGCAATGCTTGAGTAAATTCCAGTAAATGCTTGTGTTTACGCTCAACTCGAGCATTTTGTTGTGAAGTATGTGTACAAGATCTCTGGTGTTGAATACCAAGATTAGTGAGTAAAGCTTGGAAAGAAGAACTTAAAAACTCACTGCCATTATCATTTCTAATGGTCTTGATAGTAGTATGAAAATGATTTTTAACATACAAAACAAAAGCTTGAAAGTTTGATAGAACATGAGTTTTATTTGGCAAAAGAAATGTCCAAGTGGCACGACTGTAATCATCAACTATGGTTAGAAAATACTTGCAACCTTGTGTAGTAGCAACATGATAAGGTCCCCATACATACATATGGACAAGACCAAAAAGAACTAAATCATAAGAATCACTATGCTTTGGAAAAGAAAACATTGACTGTTTAGAAAAAGGACAAATAGGACAATCTGAATTACAATTGTTCAAAGCTTCAGTACAAGAAATATAACTAAGTATAGAATTAGGAGCATGTCCTAATCTAAGATGCCAAAGTTTAGAATTAACAGACTGAGAATTCACAGCACAGACAGAAGAATGACAATGACTACTTTGAGATAAAGAGCAATAAGTTTGATATGAAACTTGATCAAAGTAGTATAACCCTCCTCTCTCAGCACCAGTGCCCAGAATTACTTGTTTCTAGTCCTGAAAAATGCATTGAGAAGAAGTGAAAAGCACACGACAGGATTTATCTTGATTTAGTTTACTCACAGAGATAAGATTGCAATTAAAGACTGGAACCAACAAAACATTGTGCAGAGTGATTTTAGAAGTTAAGACCACTGAACCAGTTTGATGAACAAGAATAGTATGATGATTTGGTAAAGCTATGTGGAAAGGTTGAGTTATATTTGCAATATTATGCATAAGAGAAATATTGCTGCACATATGATTAGAGGCACCAGTATCTACTATCCATAACGAATTAATTTTAGCAGGAGTATAAGATAGCATAGGGTATGCCAAACCTGCCATATGACCAATGTGATCCTCAGGAGTATTACTAGCATTAGCACCCTTATTTTGCATCATCATAGTCATTAGCTGTGACATTTGATGTTGAAGTTGCTCCATAGAATTATGAACATCAGCATTAGAGTGAGAACTAACAGATGCACCAGAAGGAACATTGAATCCAGAAGCATTGACAGGAACAGAAAAACCAGAAGCATTGTTTCCAGAAGTAGGACTCGAACCATGTAAACCAGAATTACTGCCAATACCAGGAGTTCCAGAAACACCAGTGACTTGCATTGCTTGTGGATAATTTCTAAAACCTTGATTGACATTAGGCTTTCCTTGATTTCTAAAAATGGCCCGAAATACCGATAGGATACGGAGTTTCGGCCTCCGTATTAGCTGAATACGTTACGCGATCTACCGTATTAGCTGGATACGGAACACGGTCTTCCGTGTTATGCATGATATGGAAGAGCGTCTACCGTGTTTGTGCTGCGCACCCGCCTAACACGCGACACAGTACACCGTGTTACACATAACACGTTACACCGTGTACCGTATCATGCACTGTTACGGAAGACGGAGTACCGTATTATGCCTCATATCACGGTACATGATTTAACATGTCCCGTCAGTAAATAGGGTCAGTCATGCTCAAATATGAGTATTTTGGTAATTTTCTCGATATAATATAGGCCGTTTATTAAAATTTAGATATAACGATCAATATTTATTTGACAGTAATATTGACGACCAAATATCCAACTTATGCTTATTATAAATAGGATCTAAATTATTCTATAAAATATGTAATACACGTATTTATTTGCAAAACATTTATGATTTTCAAATTACAAAAAAAGATTTTTTATATTCTTTACATAAAAATACTGAAGTAATCTTAATAACAATATTTTAAAAATCCTAAGCCTTTCGATAAATTACAAAGAACCTAAACGTTAAGATTTAAGGAATTAAAGATTATAATAATAATAAGATTTTCAAAGATTTGAATACTATTTTTGAAAAAAATACCAAAATTTTCGATTTAGGTATTTTTTTTCAAAATATTACTTATATATACATATGCAAAACTTTTTTATATTAAATATCTATTGATCTCTTAAATATTGTTAGTATCCAAGACAATTTATAACTAATAGAATTTAATTTATTATAATTTTTATATCTTCGATACTACCGCTTCTTACGCTTATCATTTTTATCAACTTTTTCTCGAAATCTTTTACGTTTATTACAAGCTAATTCAACAACTTTGTTTGTCAGAGAGACATGCATGTACACATCTATTGTATGGTAATGCAACTTTGTAGTTTGTTTTTTATCATGAATATATAGTTAGCATTAGTAATCAAGTTTTTTATAAAATGTAAAAAAACATCCATGTAATAATTCTTAAAAGAAGATCTTTGGATCATACCTCAAAATTGAAGGAGAAGAATGCAAAATGAAGACAGTTGAAGTTTGAAGAATGAAGAAATTTTTCTAAATACAAATTCGAGAAGTGGAATTGGTCTTATTTAATAAATCAATGATTCGATATCTCAATGACTACAGAAGTAATTTACTCTACTCGATATCTCAAGGATTTCAGAAGTAATTTACAGTACTCGATATCTAAAGGATTCTACAAACGATTTACTCGATTTGATAAGTCAAGGCTTTTAAAAGAAATTACTCCATCCGATATCTCAAAAATTTCACATGTCAAAAAACACATTCGACAATTCAAGAATAATTGAATAATTGCAAAAGTAAAAAGACAAATTTGAAGAACTTCCTTTTTACCTTTTTTATATTAGGTAAGGACAAATTCATCATGTGGTCATCACGATAATTGTTCTCTCAATACAGAAACATTTATCCCGTTTTAAGGAATTTCATGCGATGGTAGTAGCTAGTTTGTTAAAATGCCTAAATGGAGTATTAAACTAATTTTGGACTGGTGTATTGAATAATATATTTGGAGAAAAAATGGATTATGAAAATTCAGATATATTTAATTCAGATTTTATAAAAATCATTAAAATTTGTATTATTCAATTTAAATTTAATAATATCTTTTAAAATCTGAATGTATTTAATTAAGATTTTAGATTTTTTTTTTAAAATCTGGATGTATTTGATTTGGATTTATATAAATCCAATAAAATTTGATGATATTCAAAAAATCATATATTTTCTTAAAATTTAATAATATGGTGCATTTTGATAGAATTTCTATTATCTTTAATTATTTATTTACAATTTAGAAAAAATAATGCTAAAATATACGAGCTTTTGAAATATTTGTGAAAACTTTACGAAAGAATGCGCAAACTACACCATTGTGTGTGGAAGGTGCCCTAAGTACCCATAATCAATTGTACCCCCCTTTTTGCCCATGAATTGCGCATCCTAGGCATGCGTATCGCTGGTCACGCATTCTCGACATGCGTGATGACGTCATATGACGTAATTTGTTCAATATTGCAGCTCCGGGGTTCCCGCGGACCAAAAATCACCCTTAAAATCGCATCCCTTCGTTTTCCACCCTCCCGCAACCTGCACTACTCTTGAGGGCATCAAAATGAAGCCCAGACCAGCCTCTCTATTTTCTCCCGTAGATTTGTTGAGTTTTGACCTCGTAGGGGCGTATACGACCATGCCGGAAAAACGAATTGAAAAAAATGGTTCGAATTGGGGCTTTCAAATCCGGCGAAATAAACGAAAATTAAATGGTATAAGCTTGTAGAGGGTGAAAAGGCGAGTGTTTTGGTATGTAGTACGTGAGTGCTCGATGTCTGGAAAAAGTGAACGAATTGATCAAAGTTTTGGACGGAAAATAGACTCTGGCGCGGCTGGGACGAAGGTGAACAGTGCCTTGGCATACGCATGGTTGGAAATGCGCATCTGAAGTCACGCATGTTCAACATGCGTAACCGAGATACTGTTCACGGTGTACTGAATTCTGATATGCAAAGTCCACGCATTGTTGGACTGCATGGTCAAAAGCTACGCATTTTTGAAATGCGTATATCCTATATACGCATTTTGGCCCATGGGTAAGAATAGCGAATTTAAGCGCCGGTTGACATTTTAGGCAAGTGAAATTAATTTGTGGGTATTTTGGTTTTTCACCCAAATTTTAGACCACCTCAAATGAATTTTCGTAATTCTGGAAGAATCTACACAAAATTAAAATTAATAATGATCTTTTATACTTTAAAATCTCTTAAAAATTTGACTAAATATGTCATTTTTAATTAAACTCTTTTAAGAAACGAATCTTCAATTTCTTTTAGCTACGAAAATGATGAATTCGTGAATGTCAATTTTATGAAAAGTTCTTTCTTTGATTTTTAAAAAAATTATAAAAAATGGTGAGAAATAATAATTTTTTAATATTTTCTTTCTTTAAAAAGAAAAATCCCTTTATGGGACCTCCTGATATTCTTACAATACTTAATTTTTCCGAACACATACAATTTAGAAAAATCTTTGAAATCTCAAATAAAGAAAGATAATCAAAAATATGCAAAATCTTTGAAATCTCAAATAAAGAAAGATAATCAGAAATATGCTGTTTTGAGTCCAAACAAACACCGAATATCAAGAAAATATTTGAGAAAATCTACTTTTTCCAACTAAATATATTAAATCTAAAAAAATCCAAAACAAATCTTTTTTTTTTTTACTATTTTTGGCAGGAATCCAAAATACATCTTGTATTTTACTTAAACCGCAATACTATATGTGGCCGTGACATCTTTTTAATTATTTCTAAATTTGAATTTTAAATACTTTTTCTAATTCAGCTGCAAGCTGTATTATCTTAAACCGCAATATTATATGTGGCCGCAATACTACTGTATATTACATTTCATATCACATTCCACCACCTTGAAAATCCCACCAACCACAAACCCTAAATTTCACCTAGCTATATATATAGATAGTCCCAGTCCCTCACCGAACAAATTAAGCCAAAACCTCAAACCTGCAGACCATCTCACACAACAAAGCGATCCATAGTCCGATAATGTCTTCGTGTTCAAGCAACAGTCTGAACTCCTCATCGTCTTACTGTCGCCTCAGACAGACTCCAGATCTGTCTCACGAGCCTGAAAATTATGAAAATCAGCAAACAAAATTTAATCCCTTACTCTACAGCAGCATTGAAAGGCATCTACAACCGGAGAACGCTTCTCGGGACGCAAAAGATAAGATAGTAAGTGTGTGCATATATTCATTCCATGTATCATGTATAGTACCCCCTTCTTTTGCACCATTTTTAAAATGAAGAGAAAAACTACCTTGCACATAACATTTTTTTTATTCCAATGTTTTTAGTAGAGAATTATAAATAATTTGCATATTATTTTTCGAGCAACTATTTAGAACACCGTGCAAAAATTCAAAAGATTTGGTTGTGAGTTGTATATTATTACAGCTGGAGTTGTGGGATTGAGTGGTATTTCATGGTAGATAATTGGTTTATCGCCTTTTTTTTGCAGGCCGAATTAAACAAAAAATACAGGGAGCGTATCATTTGTCGGAATTCGGGCATAATAACGCAACGGAAATAACGTAAATAACAATTAAAAACGAATTCCAAAGCCCGGATCCATGTATAAAATGATGATTATGGTATAAAAATTCTCAAGAACAAGATTGTACCTTGTTTAAGCTTTCCAATGGATGTCAAATGGAGATCCTAGCTTGTTGATCTTGAGAGTTAAAATTATAACTCCTCCACCGGAATCCACACTTGAATGCTTGCTTGAATCGTCGAACGATTTTCGCCACGGGACGAGGTACTAGCCAAAATAAATAATCGATGTGTTCTTGACAAATCTTGATTTCTCCCTTGTGTTTTTACAACTGAAATTTCAGCTATGTTGTGTCCCAAATGACTTGCCAACTCTTGGCTTATAAAGAGAAATAAAGCAAAATGAGGCCTTAAACAATTAGGCCATTTTATTTAAACAAATCTTATTTATTTAAATAAATTAATTAAGTCATACTTAATTAATCAAATAAGTCAAGAAAATACATCTTCAAATTTTATCTTTAACTAATCAAGTCTCACTTAATTAATTTTATAAAATTCGAATTATTATTTATTATTAATTTAAATTCATAATTTAAATTATTAATTTAAATTCATAAAATAAATTAATTTCCCTTTTAAACATTCTATGTGTGTGACCCTGTAGGTTATTATTTAATTGGCAATAATTTTATTCTCTAATAAAATTACAAACAATAAGCGGCGTCTAGTAACACATTATTGCTACCCAATTAAACAATAATTAAATCAACGATTCAATCAACCTTTTATGACTAATGTTCCATGTAATATAATCCCTTTAAATCATGATATTATAGATTAAACTCGAGGCATGTAATGTGTCATCCTCTTCATAATTTAATCTTCATTTTCTTGATCGATGAGTAGACTATTTAATCAAATCAACATTTGAGCATGGCCATGCATTTCATAGTCTCACTCAAACAAGAGGCCGATAATATCACTCCTTTATCAGGAGATTTAAATCCCATCTAGATCGTTCATATTTCTCACATGATTCATAATATATCCGATATTCACCTTTATCATTATCCGGCTAAAGATAACTTTTGACGAATTCAAAATATATTAATTCTCATGTAGAATTATAACGACTTCAGGTCTAAGGATCATTACACCATTATCACTGTGATAATACATATGACACATTTATTATTATTATTTACCATGATGTATCTCACGGTGGGTCTGTCCAGTACCCTGTACTCGTACAGTTACCTATGCATTGCTTTTAGTATCTGCATACTTATGACCAATGAGATGTGGTCATCTTGTCAATAAACATACTAGCCTTAATGTATTATTATTGTCCTAAGTAATAATAATACTCGGCTAGGGACATTTAAGAATATGATACAATCATTATATAATCTCATGTTCAAGTCACATACTTGCAACTACATAATTTGTATCAAGATTCCAAGGACATTTATTATACTTTATTTATTTCGCAGTAAATAAAACCAATAATAAATATATATATCAAATATATAAAATCACTCAAACACAAATACAATTGATTGTATTGACTCTAGGGCACCAATACTAACAATCTCCCACTTGCACTAGAGCCAATCATTCATGTATCGAATACCCATGCTACTAGTGTGACATTCATGCTTCTGCTGCGACAGAGCCTTAGTCAGCGGGTCTGCAATATTATCATCAGTATGCACTTTACATATGTGAATATCTCCTCTATCATTTATCTCTCGAATAAGGTGATATCTCCGAAGTATATGCTTTGTTCTGCTGTGAGCTCTGGGCTCCTTGGCTTGTGCTATAGCTCCATTATTATCGCAGTAAAGATCTATGGGATCTGCGATCGATGGAACTACACCAAGTACTGTAATGAACTTCCGTATCCATACAGCCTCCTTGGCTGCTTCACATGCCGCAATATACTCGGATTCCATTGTAGAATCAGCTACTGTGTCTTGCTTCGAACTTTTCCAGCTTACAGCACCTCCATTTAGGCAAAACACAAATCCAGACTGAGACACAGAGTCATCTCTGTCAGTCTGGAAACTAGCATCCGTGTAACCCTTTACCGTTAGCTTCTCCTCTCCTCCATACACCAAGAATGAATCTTTAGTCCTTTTCAAGTACTTAAGAATATTCTTGACCGCCGTCCAGTGACCTTCACCTGGATTAGACTGGTATCTGCTCGTCATGCTCAAAGCATACGAAACATCCGGACGAGTACATATCATCGCATACATGATAGATCCAATTGCTGAAGCATATGGTATCTTACTCATGCGGTCCTTATCATCCAATGATTTAGGACCATTCTCTTTTGAGATCGTTATCCCATGAGATACAGGGACATATCCCCTTTTTGCATCTTGCATTCCAAAACGATGCAAAATCTTGTCAATATATGTACTCTGGCTTAAGCCGATTAATCTTCTTGATCTATCTCTATAGATCCTGATCCCTAATATATAGGTAGCCTCGCCCAAGTCTTTCATAGAAAAACTTTGTCCTAACCAAGTCTTTACAGCCTGTAGAGAAGGAATGTCATTCCCTATTAGCAATATATCATCAACATATAATACTAGGAATGCCACATGGCTCCCACTAACCCTTTTGTAAACACATGGTTCATCCACGTTCTGAATAAAGCCAAAACCTTTGACTATTTCATCAAACCGGATGTTCCATCTCCGAGAGGCCTGCTTCAATCCATAAATGGATCTATGCAGCTTACATACCTTTCCGGCATCCTTTGGATTTCCAAAACCTTCAGGTTGTGTCATGTACACATCCTCTTCAAGGCTTCCGTTAAGGAAGGCTGTTTTGACATCCATCTGCCATATTTCGTAATCATAGTAAGCCGCTATTGCAAGCAAAATTCTGATGGATTTTATCATTGCTACTGGTGAAAAGGTTTCATCATAGTCAATACCATGAATTTGTTTGAAACCTTTTGCAACCAGTCGAGCTTTATAGGTCTGTACTTTACCATCCATGTCGATTTTCTTCTTGAAAATCCATTTGCACTCTATAGGTTTTACCCCTTCAGGTGGATCAACCAAAGTCCATACTTGGTTTTCATACATGGAATCCATCTCAGAATTCATGGCTTCTTGCCATCTCTCAGAGTCTGGTGAGTTCATAGCATCTTGGTAGGTGAGAGGCTCATCTTGGTCTATGAGCATCACATCGTCATTTTGAGTTAAGAGAAATCCATAATTCCTCTTTGACTCATGGCGAATCCTACTAGATCTACGAACAACCTGTGTTTCTTGAGCAATGTTATCTTGTATTTCTTGCTCATGCTCCCCTTCTGGTTCAATGTTATCAAGTGGTTCTCGATCTTCATCGAGATCTATTTTCCTCCCACTGTCTTTTCTAGAGACTAGCTCTCTTTCCAAGAATACAGCAGTCCGAGCAACAATTACTTTGTTCTCCGAGGGACTATAGAAAGAATAACCCTTCGTTTCCTTTGGGTATCCCACAAAATTACATTTTTCAGATTTCGGTCCAAGCTTGTCTGATGTTAGGCGTTTCACAAATGCTTCACATCCCCATACTTTCATAAAGGACATGCTTTGCCGTTTCTCTGTCCATATCTCATATGGAGTTTGTTGAACCGTTTTAGTAGGAACACGGTTTAGTGTATATGCAGCCGTTTCCAGGGCATAACCCCAGAAACTAATTGGAAGATCTGCTTGACTCATCATAGATCGCACCATGTCCAACAAGGTACGATTCCTCCTTTCAGAAACCCCATTCCATTGTGGTGTTCCAGGAGGAGTTAGTTGTGATACAATACCACACTCCCTCAAATAGTTCTTAAACTCATGGCTTAAGTATTCACCTCCTCGATCAGATCTTAGAGTTTTTATGCTTTCGCCAATTTGCTTTTCTACTTCTGCCTTATACTCTTTGAACTTTTCAAATGCTTCGGATTTGTTCTTCAAAAGATACACATATCCATATCTACTGAAATCATCAGTAAACGTAATGAAGTAGAAATAGCCACCCCTTGCCATCGATCTCATAGGACCACATACATCGCTATGTATTAGTTCTAGTCGTACGGTGGCCCTCTTACCCTGTCCGGTAAAAGGAGCTTTAGTCATCTTTCCAAGTAAACAAGCCTCGCATTCATCATATGATTCAAAATTAAACTGATCCAAGAAACCATCTTGATGTAACTTGGAAATGCGTTTCTCGTTTATATGGCCTAGACGACAGTGCCAAAGGTATGTTTGATTTGAGTCATTAGTCTTAAGTCGTTTGTTATTTACATTCAAGATAGGAGTATCTAAATTAAGAACATACAAACCGTTAAATAATTGTGCAACACCATAGGTAATGTCATTCAAACCAAAAGAGCAACCATTGTCTTTAAAGGTAAATGAAAAACCTTTCTTGTCCAAACAAGAAACAGAAATAATGTTTCTACAAATAGAAGGCACATACAAACAGTTTTCAAGTTCTAATATAAGCCCAGTGGGCAACGATAAATGGTAAGTCCCTACAGCCAAAGCAGCAACCTTTGCTCCATTTCCAACTCGTAGGTCTACCTCTCCCTTAGCCAGTGCCCTACTCCTTTGCAGTTCCTGCACATTTATACAAATGTGAGAACCACATCCGGTATCCAATACCCAAGATGTAGAAGTAGACAAATTGACTTCTATTACATAAATACCTGAAGCAGAAGTCTGGCCAGCAGCCTTCTTCTTCTTAAGTTCTTCCAAATATGCATGACAGTTTCTCCTCCAGTGTCCCGGTTTACCACAGTGGTGACAATCACCCTTTTCGACACCTCCTTTGGGCTTGGTAGCCTTCTTGGGAGCAGAATTAGGATTGGCAGCAGATTTGGACACATTCCTCTTCTTATTGCCCTTCCACTTTCTTTTCCCCTTGGCACCTCCTTTGTTCACCATCAGCATGGGAGTAGGAGATTCCTTCTGAATGTTGGTTTCAGCAGTTCTTAACATGCCCAACAATTCAGTGGGTGTCTTATCTATCTCATTCATGTTGTAGTTCATAACGAATTGAGAAAAGTTCTTGTTGAGTGATTGTAAGATCAAATCTATTTGAGCCTCCGGACCAATCGGGAAGCCCAAGGTACTTAGTTGTTCAATGTACCCAATCATCTTAAGAACGTGTGGTCCAACCGGGTCTCGCTCTCCCTGTTTGCAAGCATACAAAGCCTTGCTAGTATCATATCTCTCCTGGCGAGCTTGTCCCTCAAACATGCTTTTGAGGTGCTCAATTATTTCAAAAGCATTCATCAACTCATGTTGCTTTTGAATCTCAGGAGCCATGCATGCAAGCATAAGGCATGACACATCATTTGAGTCATCCAAATGCTTCTGATAAGCATTTTGCTCGACACGTGTGGCTCCAGCAGGAAGAGGATTTGGGTGAGGAACTTCAATGGCATACAGCTTTCGCTCCTGCCTGAGGACAATCCTCAAGTTCCTAAACCAATCTAGGAAGTTTGTCCCTGTCAGCTTTTCCTTTTCTAGGACTGATCGTATCGAAAAGTGGTTTGTGTTGTTTGCCATTTATTATCTACAATTTTGTAAAAGCGCATAAAATGAGTTAGTTTGCATGTTTCGTAAAACCAATTATGTTCAAGTTGATTTATAGCATATTCGTAATATACCTCCCACTATTTTTATCAAATTAATAGCCCTTACTATCAATTCGGAAAATGGTTCCCATAAAACCTTTTCTTAGTGAGCCAAGATCCATATTTCGTCATATTTTAAGTCAGCTTTGGCTTTCCTCTTAAATATGATTATTTAGGTAGACCGTTATGTCAATTATATCGTATATAACTCTTGGATAGCTTAGTGAACAACATATTGCTCCGATCTATCTAATAGATTTCACTAAACTCTATGCTTATAAGTTCATAATCCTATTATGACGACTTATTTAAGTTGGACCCAACATTAACAATTTAAGTAAGCTTGTTTACTTAATCACATCTCACCACGATAAAAGAGAAGCCCTTGCTTTGGCAAATCCACTCCTCAATGATCTAGGATTTAATGAGTGTTATTTGTTGGAAAGCATCTGTTTAACTTAATATTTCTTAAGGGATTTTTAGAAAAATTTAACGATCTTGATCGTCTGTTTAAATCTTAAATCGTTACAGATTTTATCTTCTTTAAACATGGCATATGTGTCGTATCTAATACATACATTCTAAAATATCCATACATCCATGCATCCATTCATATATCTAATATATTCATGCATCATATGTAAAGTGCAGTTACGCAAAATTAAACGTGCAATGGTTATGGCCCGATCCTATGCGATCTTTTCGAGCTAATGAAAAGATCAAGGTCAATCTATGGTTGTAATAACTAATTATTACAAAATTCTTCATTTGCTTCCCAAGCCTCCATTGATTGCCTTCAGCTTCCTTTTGAAACAAATTACAAAAGAACTCGAGTTGCATTCGAGAAATAATAATTACAAAAATAACGACATGCAAGTCGTATTTAATTATTACAGACCATAAATAAAATTACAACATTTATTCTACGGGTCTTTAGGCCATAACCAATGCACCATGCTCATATAACAATTATAGACATCAAATTAATCATGATCACATCGATTAATATTTAACTCCCCAATTTAAAAACCTAATTATTTAAAAGGGAATTAAATAAATAAATCAAATTTAATTAATTAAATTCGAATTAATATAATTAACTAATTAAAATTTTAATCCGAATAAAACAATTAAATCGAAATTAATTAATCAAAATTCGAATTTAATAATAATATTCAAATTCATAATTTAAATATATTATTAAAATTCGAAATTAAATTAATTAATAAAATTTTGAATTAATAATAATTTTTAAATCCATGATTTAAATATTCAATTATTAAAACTTTAATCATTTAGGAATCTAATGATTAGTACCAATAAGTCTAACAAGGCAACTAATTGAATTATTAAAGCAAAAGTAAAAGCAAAAGCTAAAATAATTAATTAGAATAAAAACAGCAATAATGGCACAGCACAGCACTGATTATATTACTGTCA
The DNA here is from genome assembly GCA_036435485.1 of Saposhnikovia divaricata. Taxonomy (NCBI): domain Eukaryota; kingdom Viridiplantae; phylum Streptophyta; class Magnoliopsida; order Apiales; family Apiaceae; genus Saposhnikovia; species Saposhnikovia divaricata. The sequence goes on from CM071594.1 coordinate 64,704,179, forward strand.
ACAAATCTGACGCGCATGTGAAACATGCGCTGCAAGTCCTGCTAATGCTAATGCGCATTCCGGTAATGCGCAATACCTGTAGTTTACTACTGACACGCATTACAGTAATGCGCAACCACGTTTTGATCCTTATAACACGCATCAAACGAATGCGTTACAGCCCTTTTTACCAGTTTTACCCAGAAATTGCAGAAACTCCAGAAACAGTGCAGAATGATTTATTTTCAGTTTAGATCGATTCTAAAAATATTCTTATGATGTGATTCACATATCTAACATATATTACAACATCCAAAACATGTTATAACAATTTATAACATCATACAAACAATCATAACAATTTATAAAATCTTTTGTATGTTAAAATGAAGCATGACAAAAATTCATAAAATTCATGTATGATTCATTTTCAAGAACAAAACACCAAATCATCCTTTTATACATGTAGCTCTGATACCATTGTCGGAATTCGGGCATAATAACGCAACGGAAATAACGTAAATAACAATTAAAAACGAATTCCAAAGCCCGGATCCATGTATAAAATGATGATTATGGTATAAAAATTCTCAAGAACAAGATTGTACCTTGTTTAAGCTTTCCAATGGATGTCAAATGGAGATCCTAGCTTGTTGATCTTGAGAGTTAAAATTATAACTCCTCCACCGGAATCCACACTTGAATGCTTGCTTGAATCGTCGAACGATTTTCGCCACGGGACGAGGTACTAGCCAAAATAAATAATCGATGTGTTCTTGACAAATCTTGATTTCTCCCTTGTGTTTTTACAACTGAAATTTCAGCTATGTTGTGTCCCAAATGACTTGCCAACTCTTGGCTTATAAAGAGAAATAAAGCAAAATGAGGCCTTAAACAATTAGGCCATTTTATTTAAACAAATCTTATTTATTTAAATAAATTAATTAAGTCATACTTAATTAATCAAATAAGTCAAGAAAATACATCTTCAAATTTTATCTTTAACTAATCAAGTCTCACTTAATTAATTTTATAAAATTCGAATTATTATTTATTATTAATTTAAATTCATAATTTAAATTATTAATTTAAATTCATAAAATAAATTAATTTCCCTTTTAAACATTCTATGTGTGTGACCCTGTAGGTTATCATTTAATTGGCAATAATTTTATTCTCTAATAAAATTACAAACAATAAGCGGCGTCTAGTAACACATTATTGCTACCCAATTAAACAATAATTAAATCAACGATTCAATCAACCTTTTATGACTAATGTTCCATGTAATATAATCCCTTTAAATCATGATATTATAGATTAAACTCGAGGCATGTAATGTGTCATCCTCTTCATAATTTAATCTTCATTTTCTTGATCGATGAGTAGACTATTTAATCAAATCAACATTTGAGCATGGCCATGCATTTCATAGTCTCACTCAAACAAGAGGCCGATAATATCACTCCTTTATCAGGAGATTTAAATCCCATCTAGATCGTTCATATTTCTCACATGATTCATAATATATCCGATATTCACCTTTATCATTATCCGGCTAAAGATAACTTTTGACGAATTCAAAATATATTAATTCTCATGTAGAATTTTAACGACTTCAGGTCTAAGGATCATTACACCATTATCACTGTGATAATACATATGACACATTTATTATTATTATTTACCATGATGTATCTCACGGTGGGTCTGTCCAGTACCCTGTACTCGTACAGTTACCTATGCATTGCTTTTAGTATCTGCATACTTATGACCAATGAGATGTGGTCATCTTGTCAATAAACATACTAGCCTTAATGTATTATTATTGTCCTAAGTAATAATAATACTCGGCTAGGGACATTTAAGAATATGATACAATCATTATATAATCTCATGTTCAAGTCACATACTTGCAACTACATAATTTGTATCAAGATTCCAAGGACATTTATTATACTTTATTTATTTCGCAGTAAATAAAACCAATAATAAATATATATATCAAATATATAAAATCACTCAAACACAAATACAATTGATTGTATTGACTCTAGGGCACCAATACTAACATCATTTCTACTTACCAGGTATGAAAAGAATTCATGCTCATATTTTGTTCATTTTATATACACATGCCGTAGATCCATGTTTGTTTCATAAATATAATTTTTTACAATATTAATATTAATCCATGTTTGTTTTTTTAAAAATTTCAGTCTAAGGAATTTTTTAAAAGATTATAATCTCTTGACTATTTTCTCAGGTAAAACAATAAGATTTGAAAATTTAAAGAATAGTATAGTGCAATCCTACATATTATTTGCTGGAATTAAACATGAATATGATAATTTAAATGAATATAAAATATTTAAAGATAATAATCCAATCTTAATTAAATTTATTGGTTCAAACCAAAAATGAGACATGACAGTTTAACACATTTTAATCTTTTACCTGTTTCAAGAATATTAATTTACTTTTGTTAGCCTATGCACCATGGTACTGCATCATTGTTAAATATGAACTTCTACATCAAGATAAACTCCTTCAGCTAGAGTAAGAGAGCGTATCTTCAGTAATTCTTTTTTGTTTCCTCTAATTAATCAACCTTATTTCTCTTGTAGCCTATGCATCGTGAGCTATATCGGATGAACCCGACTAGCTTCTTTGTACCTTCTTTTCTCAACGGAATCAGTGAGAACACGGAGGAGGGTTTTCGGAACATAATATCTGAACCATCTCCCGGAATCCTGACATTTGAAATGCTGCAGCCAGAATTCTGTAAAATGCTACTAGATGAGGTATTATAATACCATTTCTAATCTTGTGTTCTGCTATAGCTAGCCTTTGCTTGTAGTATTGCTTTTATCTCTTATAACCAGGTTCTGTTGTGTAGGTAGAAAACTTTGAAAACTGGTGCCGTGAGTCAAGAACCATAATTATGCGCCCAAATACAATGAATGCATATGGTGTTGTTCTAGATGACTTTGGCCTGGAAACAATGCTTGACAAGATGATGAAAGATTTCATACTTCCTATGTCTACAAGTAATGAATATTTTTCTCGTAACTACTAATTTAAAAAAACAAAATGATACCACGGTGTTGTCAACAACAGAGCTGCATTTTATTTGCTTTATTAGTTCTCTTTCTAATGATATGGTATATATGTGGAGTCTGCAGTATTCTTTCCTGAAGTTGGTGGAGCCACACTCGACTCTCATCATGGTTACGTTGTCGAGTATGGGACAAATAGGGATGATCACCTTGGTAAGTGATCAGTTTGCACTTTATCACATAGATGCTCCCTTTTTGAGTAATGTTCCAACATACTTATATATAGTATGACTCTTACTAGCTAGATAGCATTACTTAGTTCTCACAGCATAGGCAATACACATTTCTTACTAGCTAGATAGCTTAGCTATCTACATATTCAATAATCATAACTCTTAAGAACTATGCCATTGTAGGCCTTCACATGGATGACTCAGAAGTCACCTTGAACGTCTGCTTGGGTGAGCAATTTTCTGGTGGTGAGCTATTCTTCTGTGGTGTGCGCTGCGATAAGCATAAAGATGAGAAAAGTGATCCAGGGGTATGTTATTATAGACGGTAGTCAGTATTTAACATATCATTTCAAACCTATAGCACACATTAAGATTCCTTCAAATTGTCCTATTTTAGTTGAGATTCACTTGTCCTATTTTAGTTGTGATTCATCCAATATTCTTATTTTTATAGGAAATTTGCAATTACTCAAATGTCCCTGGACATGCTGTTCTTCATCGTGGTCGTCATCGCCATGGTGCCCTATCCACCACATCTGGGCACAGAGTAAATATGCTGTTATGGTGCAGAAGGTAATGCAATCCTTAGATTTTTTTTTTTGCTAATTTGACTTCTGCTGCTTGTTTAAAATTTTTAGTAATACACTAACTCTTAAGATTTAAGAAAAAAGCTCCTGAAAGATATTAAACTTAAGAGCTTGTGATACATTAATACATAATTCAAAATATATATGTGTCTCATAATTTTGTGACACAGCAGTGACCTTTTATAACCAAATTTCAAAGGTTAATTATGTTAAAAATCCCTAGACTTGCAGTACAATGAGTGAACCAATACTTTCATGGGTTTTCCTTCCACCAAATTATATTTTGATTCTTCTTTAGAGATTAAAATGAAGATGCACAATAAAATTTTATCTTCTTTACGGTATTGTTCGCGCATGGCGCATATTTAGGAATCCCTAATATAAGATTCCTTATTTGTTTGTCTATTAAAGCAAATGTATATTTTACATCAATTTAGTTGATTCTCATAAATGGAGAAGGTTATCCCGGTGATTCTCATAAATGGAGATAAATATGTATCTTATTGATCAAGTATGTTATATCTACCTTTTGTTATGTCACGGTAATTCTTGTCCTTATGTTTTGTTTTGTTCATGTACTCGTTTCTTCCTATCTTTTGACAAGACTTATTATATGTTGATGTTTTCAATAATGTTATTGATAACATGATATCCATGTGAACACATATGGCAATTCAATCTATGCGTTATTGCATGTTTCAGAATATAGTTATCATAGCATTTTTCTTTCACATTGTGTAAATTAGAGTTCTCTTAAATATAAGATGAAGTAATATCATAATATAGACGATTCTTCATTTTTTTCTATCTTTATTGTTTGTTATATTATGACTTCACATACTTAAAATATACATTGTTGTAATGTAGCTCTGTATTTAGAGAGATGCAGAAATATGAAAAGAGAGCACCAAGTTGGTGCGACATGTGCCAGAAAGAAAATAAAGAAAAGCAGCGTTCTTTGATTGCTAAACTTGTACGTGTATCATATATTAGAAAAAATTTCTCTTTAAAAAATTTCTTACAAGGATCCTGAAATATTATTTTGTTTGTTTCACTACCCATTTTTTATCCAGGAAGTAGAGAAGTTGATAGCAGGAGGACCTACTCATTCACAAGCTCATTCAAATGATTCAAATAATTCATGTTCTTCAGAAACTGATTCATGGACTTCAAATAGTCTATCTTCTTCACAAGCTGCTTCAAGTAGTCCCTGAGATGTTAAAATCTTGATTCAACTTCAATTATACCCTAGTTGGTAGTTTCAAGCAGATAACACATATGTTCTTTTTTTTTTTTTTTTGTAATCTTGACTATGTTTTTCTGCTAAGGTTAAAGTTTTATAACAAAAAAAAGATACAGAAGGTACACATCTAGGGACATATCCCGCTGAATAAAAAACAAAGAACACCTTATAGCCTACTACAAGGAAGCATCAGACGAGGCTGACTAGTAAAGCCTAGAACTCAGATTACAATTTTTAGCAACAATATGTAATCTGGAATTTAGCACAATATGTAATCTGTTTCTTCGGTCCTAGCTTTATAGTACTGCTTTGTTAAGTTGTTTAGCACAATTTTATTTTGTTAATCTCATATTCTCATTTATGATTTTATGGTGTTTTGTTATGGTATGCAACACTATCTACTATATAATACATTTTTTTATCTATAATAAATTTTTATAAATTGTAATGAAATATACAAGTTGATAGTAATCTAATCAATTAATAAATATATTGACTTTTTTACTTCTGACTTGGATCAAAATTCAACACAATTTTGGATCAATATCCAACACAATTTGAACCGGAATGCATGAATTGACAACACTAATTAGAAATGAAATAGATGAATTATACAAAATAATAAGTAAAACAAATGAATTATACAAAAAGATAAGTTTAAAATATTGATTATTTTCCTCTTATTTACATGTTATTAAATTTTAATAGACAATAACCTATCTAAAGTTGAATCTGTTTCCATATATATAAGAGTAGAAGTGTAACTGTGAACTGTGAACATGTGAAAAATAGCTTTAGGTGAAATAAATAACTATTATGTGAATTTTCTTTTTCTTTTTTGTTTTACGGCTCACAAAAAAGTATTTATGCCTATATTATATGTATATTAGAACATGGATGTTATAGATGCCAAATTTCATGTGACATGACATTTTGGGTGCTTATCTATGAGTCATGACGACGGTGTCCAGAATCAAGAGATGCCAAGAGACTTACCAATTCTTAGCATTCCCTCCAAATTAGAAGATTGAAATATTAGTATAAAAATATATTCTCAATAGTTTATAAGTATTTTTATTAAGAATTTATTTTTATAAAAGTTTCCTTTACATTGTTTTAAATTAGATTTTTCTTAATATAAATATATATTTTGTAATTTAATATATACTCAAAATAATAACGGGATATATTAGTTGTTGATATGTATTTTATTAGTTTTAATATGTATTAATTTAATTTTAATTTTAATTTTGATGAAATACTACATATTTTTAACTTTTAACATATTGAATTTTAAAGTTTTTTTACTGTATAATATTTTGATCATATATGTTAATTTTTTGTTTTTTGAATTTCTTTTGTAATTTATTTACAGTTGTGTTGTAGTATTTAATCTACAATTTTCGCAAAATAATAATGTGATGAAATGAAAATATGATTTTTTTCAATCAAATTGAATTTTATTTTGTTGATTTGTGTTTATTTTTTAATAAAAATTTAAAAAACGTGTTTCTTGTAATTATAAGCAAAATTGTTTATGATATTTATTAATATAAACATTTTTTTCAAAACACTTTTAAGTGATATTGTTATTTTTGTACAATATATATTAAAAGTTTAGACTAACATGTTTTTTAATATTTCATTTTTTCGGGTTATCTTATTTTTAAATTATTAGTTTATATAAAATATTTTTGAAATTTGTTAGGTTCAATATTGGTATAAATATTTCTTTTTATCATTTTTATTTAGTAATTCAAGATACTTGTGGTTATTTAAAGGATTTGGTATGGTATTTTTTTGAAATAATGCCCTAAATACCTAATTTTTGGGTACCCACTTACCAAAATACCCACATTTCAAAACACCGCCCGGATTATCCATGGGATACGCCATTTGCATCGGCGTATCCGGAGTACTGTAGCAGTCAGAAAACGTATAACATTGCCAGAAATCGAGAGCTCAGATACGCCGGCAATTTTGATCGGAAAACATCGTTTCTTCCGTCTCCCCACCCTCGCATCGTCTCCCACCCTCCAAATCATCACCACATGACCAGCTACTCATCACCTTCATCGTCCGGCTATCTGTTTGTGTCAACTGGCCTCGCAGGGGCACACAAAGTTATCTCCAGAGATGAACGAATCGAAAAAAATACTTGATTTGGGTGTTTTCAATTCGGCTTATAGAATGGTTTGAAATTTGTGTAGTTGTGTAGAGAATCAAGAGACGATTTGAATGGTGTATTGGAGATGTATGAAAAATTAGAGAGATGAACGAACTGAGTGAAAGAAGAAATTGATCGGAATCGCCATTTGCGAGAGATCTGGAGAAGATGAAAATGACGTAAGATACGCTTGTGTGAAATGCGTATCTCCTGATACGCTGTTTCAGTAGGCGTATGTGGTATCAATTCCGCATCTGCCAGAGGCGTATCTGGACGACATGCGTGTCTGTCAGAGGCGTATCTGTCTGATATGTCGTTGGGGTTGGCGTGAGATAGGAGTGTACGCGGTGCGGTTGCGGGCGGTTTTTGGCGGTTATGGCGTTTTCAATTTTTGCAGTTTTTGAAATTTCCAACCACAACCGTAATTGCGGTTGCGATTATCCGCACTTGCGGTTGCGATTAATGTCGCGGTTTGCGGTTCAACCACCTATTAAAATTTGTATAAAAATATATTTTTAAATTGAAAAAATTTAATGTTTTTTTGTGACTAAAATTTTGATAAATAATTGGTGATATTTCAAGACTAAAAATCACGAATACAAAGAGATGTAAACCAACAGAATACAAAGAAATATGATGTATAAGCCCATGACAAGAAAAGATGTAAACCAACAGAATACAAAGAAATATGATGTATAAGCCCATGACAAGAAAAGATAATGGGATAAGTCCATGACAAGAAAAGACAATGTAAAACTAACATAATTCAAAGAAATGTGATGTAAGGCCTGAACATCAATGCTAAAGAATTAGCACCAAGACTTCTAATTATCTAATATAATATATGATTTATTAATTTATATTTATAAAAATATATAATAAAAAATATATATTTTTAATATATATATATATATATATATATATATTGCGGTTTGCGGTTGCAGTTGCGATTTTGCGATTTTTCAATATTCAAATTCGCAGCCAACCCGCAAGTATGCGAGTGGTTGTGGTTGCGGTTGCGATTTTGCGGTTTATCGATTATGGCGATTTTTGCGGTTGCGATTGCGAGTGGTTTGCGGTGCGATTGCGGTTTGCGGATGATTTGTACACCCCTAGCGTGAGACCACGTACGCCCGTGCCAGTGGCGTATGTGGTGGGTATTTTGGGTGGTACTTCCCGAATCTGGGCATTTTGGTGAGAGAAAGTAAAAATATGGGTATATAGGGCACTCACCCGTATTTTTTCATCTGTGACAGGATTTCTTTTTCAAAAAGTGTTTTAAACTCTTTTGAAAATGCAAATGGTATTATTTTTTTGTTTTTCTGATTTTTTTCTTGTTTTGGTGTACTATATGTTTTTTAGATGTTTGTGGTGATATATGTTGGGTTAATTTGTTTTCTTTAAAAACAATTGTTATCTTTTTTAATTTTTTTTATTATATGTGCTATATTAAAGTATTTTATGATTTTTAGTTCACTAAATTCAGTATTAATTAAAAATTAGCATTTATTTTGTAGATATATTTTAGCAAATTTTGGTATCATCCACTTATCACATGTATTTTTAACATTCTTAAAGTATTGGTTTACTTTTTACTTTCTCGATGCTTTTTAAAAACATTTTTTTTATTTTATGATTAAATATCAATTCATGTTTTATAAAAAAAATTATTCTTTGAGTTGTAAATTTTGTGTTATATATTGTTTATCTTATTCGTTATATATTTTATTGAAGGTGATACGTAAATTATTTTTAATAAGAATTTTTATGTGCATCAACCACCACGAGTGCTCTTCCACATGTTGAGTCACCCGATCCTTACTTTCACAATTCTTCGGTTTCCTGAAGAAAATCACTAGTATCATCCAAATAGTTTACCTGGTTGATCAAGCCATTGAAACAATTGCGATGACCTCTTCCATCTTCTTCCATCTTGAGTCCGAACACATGATTGATCCATGGTGCAAACCAACATTCAAACCGCACATAACTTTGTATCTTCCCGCTTTAGTAGTCTTCTTGTCAGCAAATCCTTCATCATGCTCTGTCATACCAATTAAACCTCGAACTTTCCCTCAACCTCATCCATCACGAACCCGAACCTTGGCTCTGATACCACTTGTTAGGTTAGGGGACTACACAATCCGAGATTCACAAATACCAATACAAAGCACACACACCAATTGATTAGTTGACAAGATCCACCGAAACGCGGTCACACGTTATTCGAGTATTACCTTTACTTCTATCAACAATAAGTAAAAGCAAAACAAGAACACCAAAAAATATTTGACGTGAAAACACCCACGTTCCAACTCGTATTATTAATCCAAACAATTATCAATAATACATCAAAACAATAACACCTTTACGGTGTCCCAACCCCGATACTTGAACCAACAATACTCAAGCATCTCCCAAACAATATCTAATACTACATCTCTTAAGTATTCTCCACATCAAACAAATAAAATATGACTATGTATATATAGCCACTCAGAACTTAGCCACCAAAACTTAGCATACTTGTTCTGCAAGTCTTACCTTACTTGTTCTACAAGCCTTCCAATTCTTAGCACATAATTACCCAACTTAGTGATCAAGACATATCATATATAATAATTGTCTACACATACAATTATTATCTTATCCATATATATCTTGGACCACCCAAGCTCATAACATCATATTGGGAAACCCAACATTTTATACCCGGATATTACACCCTCCTTCACATCCTTTTAGTTGTAAGGAAAAATTGAGGCAAAGGGAAAGAAAGAGTTAATTGTGTTGCTTGTGAATGAGTCGTCGGAATTAGCTGTGTTATATATGTTCATCCCATATAGGGGGTGATTAGAGGAACTTATTTTTCAGAATAAATCAACTTATTTTAAGTTGAAAGTTAAGATTCCTAACTTTCCAACTTATTTTCCAACTTATTTTTGTAACTTATTGAATATGAAACATACATTAAATACTTGTATAAAAAATATTTATCCAAATATAAAATTTTTACCCGAAATTAAGTCCATAAGTCCTTATATTAAGGTGAGCCAAACAGGCAGTAGAATGCAGTGGATGTTTGGGTAAAAAGGACAGTGACACCATTATTGGGCACACAATACATAAATATTAGTCATTTTTTCAATTTTTACTGTCTTGATTTTTAGTTTTTCTTTTTTTAATGAAGGAGTTATGGGAAAACATTATTCTAACATTATTTTAATTTTTTTTCTATTTACATTTTCTTGTATGGAAAAAATGATATATTCTTTTTTAATTACTTTGTAGGATTTATGCTATTATTTCTATCTTTAAATTTTAATACTTTTTTTTATTTGTTCTTTTTAAGTATAGTAGTGATGACAACTTTTTTTCTTTATTTTTCCTTAGGTAGAGTGATAGTTATAATAAAACTTTACCAAGCCATTTATTGTTTTGACAACCATCCAAACTCTCACTTACTCCTATTATATATAGACTAGCTTTATACCGGTGTGATGCACGGATAAATTTATTAATATTTTAATATTATATAGTACAATTTTGATTATTATTTTATTTCTTGAAAAATTAGTTTATAGCATTTTGAATAATTTGTTTTTTTCTTGTAAATGGTTTTTCTATAATTTATGTTTCAAAATTTAGGTTAACATATTTTTAGTATTTCATAATATTTTTAGTTTTTTTATTTTATTAGATTACATGTGATATACTAGAAATATATAGGTACAATATTCGTATAACAATTTATTTATTTATTTATTATCTTTTTGATTATGTAATTTAATGGTTATCTTAAAATTTTTAGATCTTTTGTTATAGTGTTTTTATAGTTTTAAAGGTTTTTTTCTAAATTTTTGTGAAATAAGTGTGGTATTAAATTTTTTTTATTCGTTTGAATATTGACTATTTTTTCATGTTAATTTTATATTTTTGTCATTATGTTTATTATGTGTTCTTGTTTATTATGTGTGGTGTTTATTATGTGTTTTTGCTTACTACATGTAGTGTTTATTTGTTTATTATGTGTGGTGACACACATTTGTACTTTTTTAAGGAAAGTTTGTACTATTTTTTTATGTTTTTGTGTTGGTATATATTTGTTTTAAGTGCATTATATTAAAGTTTATTGTTAATTTTAGTTTTCTACATTTAGATCTTTTTTTTTGAATAGGAGACTATTTTGTAGATTATATTTTGTTGAATTTTGATGACATTTTCAAATATGAAATGTTTTTTTATTACTTTTTTATTATCTTATTTTACCATATATTTTCTTAAAACCTTCTTCTTTGTTTTGTAATTAAATGTACATTTTGTTCTTTTAAAAATTATTTCTTAATTGAAATTCTGATGATATACTTTGTTTACTTGTTTATTATATACAAAGTATTAATTTGTGACTTATTTTTAATTATGATTTTTTGCTATTTTATCTTTATTTGTTAATATTAGAAACATATTTATTGTCAAACCAAATAATGGAATTTTTAATGATTTTTAATAAAATAATATATTTCTTAAAACACTTTTATTTGGTAAACGCTTTTTTTGAAAATTATATTTTAAAGTTTATCCTAATATATATTTTATTGTTTCATATTTTTTAGCATGTTTTCTTCTATTTATTGGAATATATATATAATATACTTTAGACATGTGGGAATTTATTGTAATTTAACATACATGTGAACACACATATATTTGTACTTTTTCTAAAGAAAGTTTGTACTATCTGTATTTTTGTGTTGGTTTTTATTTATTTTAAGTGGATTATATTTTTTTTAATGCAATTTTAAGTGCATTATATTAAATTTTATTGTTCATTTTAATTTTCGAAATTTAGATTTTTTTGTTTTGAATTAGCGTTTGTTTTGTAAATTATATTTTTTTGAATTTTTGTGTCATTTCCAATTATAACATGTTTTTTTATTACTTTTGTAATATCTTGTTTTATCATATATTTTCTTTTTAAAAAAAGTGGTTTTGTAATTAAATGTTAATTCTTGTTTTTTTAAAAATTATTTTTTGAATTGAAATTCGGATGGTATGCTTTGTATACTTGTTTATTTTATATAAAGAATGAATTTTTGATTTATTTTTTTATGAATTTTTGCTATTTTATCCTTATTTGTTAATTGTGTGTAAGTTTTGTGCTATTACAACTCTTTTTCCTATAATAATAATAATTGATTAAGTTGATGATGAATATTTTATTAGTTTTATTCTTTATTAATTTACTTTAAATTTCATTTCCGATGAACTTTAATATTTTGTAAATTTTAAATTATTATAGAATTTTTTGTACTTATTATATTTAGATTCTCTATTAATTATTTTATTTTGAATTTTTGGATTGTTTTTTAATTTATTTACAAATTTAGTACCGAATCTAGAAATTTTTCAAATTAATATAATGTTAGTTTAATAATTTGTGTAGACTTTTGTTAGAACAAATTTTAAAAACATGTTTGTTGTAAAATATAAAATTAAAATTTTTTTGTGACTTTTTTTAAAAATTAGATTTTCTTGAAACTCTTTTTCGTGGTATTAGTTTTTGTAAAATTATATTTTAAACTTTAGTACAAATTATCTTTATATTAATTTTAGTTAACAATAATCTTTTCAGTTTTAATTTTTTATCTTTTATCATGTGTTATTTATTTTAGTGCATTATTTTTTGATTTGTTTGCTAAATTAAAAACATTATTAGTTACTTCATAGCATAGTTTTATCTTTTAAACCTGGCCCAACTTGTTTTCTAGCCCATGTCTGATTTCTAATGAAGTTACCTTTTAACCCTGGCGACCAAACGACGATCACTCAAACCTCCTTACGCCAATTATATATAGGATATAATTATATAAAGAATATAATTGTATCTAATGCTAATATGAGTAGCACTCTAGAGAGAACCATCTTATATAGAGAATCGGGGAGAATCATCTAATTTGTTCTAATTCTATAACAGAACCAATTTTTTTTAAAAAAAAATTTCCATTTTTTTCAGAAAAAAGAAAAAATAAAAAAATATGTCATTGCCACGTTATCACGGCTGGTGCGTCATCTTCCACGTCATCAATGATGACATGGTAGTGCCACGGGGCAGTGTTCGTCATCTGCCACGCCATCACTGCCGACGTGGTAGTGCCACATCATCAGGACGTCATCATTGATGAGGTGGCACCGCCACGTCAGTAGTAATGACGTGGCAGTATCGTCAACAGTGATGCCAGCAGTGAAATGGTGCCACATCAGCATTTGGTTCTATCACGGAATGAGAAAATTGTTTTTTTTCCACTGTAGAACAAAAAAAAATTGATCTTTTTTTGTATGGAACCAAAAATAAAATTTTGATTCTATCATAGAATCAAAAATTAGTGGTTTTCTACGGTTCTCCATAATATAAAATGGTTCTCTATAGAACAATGGCCATGTTAATATTTGTTGTGGAATAAAAAGTAGGTTATGAATTGTATTTAATGCTAGGGTTGGTGAGTTTCGAGCTTTAATGGTTGTTTCCGTGTTCGAGACTGATCGGTCGTTACAGAGTGCCTACGTATCTCGTTATTGAGAATCAAGTCAAGACGTAGTTCTAGAATGAGGGGTCAGGCCCTTTATATAGGCTGCGAGAGCCTTAGAATTATGGTAGGATTCGGAGACTTGGCGGGCAAGTCACCTCCTTGAGGAAGGTTCTAGACTCCTTCCTCAGTTTCCATGTTGAATTGAATGCCTTGGAGGCTAAGTCTGGTAGGAGTAGTATCCTTATTTGACTCTTATTTGCTGAGCTGCTTATTACTCTTAATATTAATTACGAAATTAATATTTAATTAGGGTTTTGGGCCTCGTAAATGGGCCCCATGTTTGGACCATACTGGGTCTAATTAATTCCACATTAAATGTGTTTTTAGGGCTTACTTTTAGCCCATATCAATATTATTTGTTTGGGAACCATTTTGATACCATGTGTTATAGCCAAAATTTGGTTCGGATTTTTCAAGATGGATTCGAGTCAAATTACAGGTTCGATTTGGGGAATTCTAGGTTTAATTAGGGGTTTTATAGAAAATGGAGGAATCAGGCCGCGCCCTCTCATTCTCTACAAAGAGGGCGCGCCCTAAATATAGAAAAATGGTGAAATTTATTTAGGTTGAATTTTCTAAGAAGACGTTGAAGAAACATACTCTTAGGATTCCACTCAAGTATGGATTCCACTCAAGTATGGATTTCACTCAAGTATGGATTCCACTCAAGCTGGAATTCCAGAAATTGAAGAATTCCCTCCTGTCGTATCTCAGGAGGGGGATGTCCGTCGCAGAAGGCCTCCAGGGGTTTGCCTGGATATAAGGACCCTTCTTAAACACTAAGGGTGCGCCCTATGGTGGAAAGATGGGGACTTCTGGTGTGTGCTTTGGGAGCTCTGTTTCTGTAGTCAATGGGCGCGCTCTCATTGGGGAACTTTGGAGTAATCCTGCACTTTGCACCCAAAAGCTCTGGATCACCTGTCCTGCTATCTGGTGGGTGCTTCTCATTCGGGGGACAGGGATGTGTTCTGCACTTGGGGTAAACCACGGCTATACCTACATCCTTGAAATCAAGAAATAGCTGGTAACAGATAGGACTAGTCCTCGACGGGGGAAGTTTCCTTATCTGTGAAGTCTTGAGATCTTGGATGAGCCTTGGGCCTTTGTGGTTAGGCCTCATAGTAGAACATTCCGGAAGCTGGTCCATTATCCAAGCCCATTTGGGTTTCTTGTTCTCCAAGAACTACGTCTGGCTTGATCCCCTATAAATACAGGGGTACGTAGGGCGATTGGGGGGTTTGAAGTCGAGAGCTCTGAATAGCCGCCACTAACCCTATCAATCTCAGCCACCAATTACGTTCAACAACCACACACCACCGTTTTCTCCGGCAAAGAACCATCGCATCAGATCTTGTTTCCGGTAACGTACCTCGAAATTTGTTGTTCCCAAATTCCTCCGTCAACAAATTGGCGCTAGAAGGAGGGGAACCAATCAAGATCCACATCTTAGGAGGAAAAGATGTCTCACAATGATGGCAGAGGTTCTCGAGAAGAAGATGGTTACGATTCTGAAGATAGCTTGGGAGACAACCAAGCGCGTCATGAAGCTTATGTCCCGAAAAATATTGTTGCTCCTCCGCGACATCATGGAACTCCGGTCGCCATCGGTGGACAGCTGCCCGTTCTTATCAGTAATTCGGCATTAATGGAACAGCTGTATGTTATGCAAGATGCCATAAATAGTTTCGGGGCGAGATTGGGTTCTGTGGAGGAAGAGCAAGAATCAAGGAGAAAATCTCGGAGTATCCCACGAAATCATCGCCAATCAGGAAAATCCCCTCACATCGAGGAAGATTCTCGAAGGAGGGAGGAAAGTCACGAAAGGAGATTTCAGCTGGTCACTCCTCGAAGGTTAGATTATTCTGATCCTATTGTTGAACATCCTAGTGAAAATAATTCTGAGCGCAGGTTGGTGAATCCTCAAGAGAGGGCGCGCCCTCATCCTCACCGTTCAGGGCGCACTCCTCATGAGATTCAAAGGGATGAGGAGCAAATGGCTAAAGAAAGGAGAGATTTTGCCAGCTTGAAAGAACGCCTTGGAATAAGGCTTGATGACGATGATTTGAGGATGGTGCTCCTCGAGCTTCAGAAGAAAGACAAGAATCGAGGCCCCATGATTCACAGCGCGTGCCCCCTGATAACAGGTCGAGGCCCCTTGGACATGAGCGAGCCCTTCCACAGAGTCATGGCTCACAGCGCGTGCCCCCTGACAGCAGGTCGCGGCCCCTTGGACATGAGAGAACTCTTGCTCAAAATGATAATCCACAGCGCGTGCCCCCTGTTCAAAACAGGTCGCGGCCCCTTGGATTTGAACGAACTCCTCATCGTGATAATACTGGAAGAAGAAACCGTGATAACGGTGACAGAAGAATGGATTGGTACCAGGGAAATAGGCGCCCCCGTAATCAGGGCGCGCCCTCAGGTGGGAGATCCCCCCGTATCCATCAAATCCCCTCAAGCACCTCCAGTGAGTCCAGGTCGAGGACGCACTCTCACTCGGGAGGACAGTATCAGAGAGGTTCTCAAGGGAATTCACAACCTCGGGGAAATCCCGAGGGTCATCAAACTCAAACTCAAGAGGAGGTTGTGATTCAACCACAAGTAGAGGTTCAAGGAGGCATTCAGACAGCGGCTCCACTGCCGCCTCCACCCCCGGGGGGTACTCAGACTGTGGAACAACCAAATATCCAGAATATTCCTGGAGTGGGAACATTTAATGTGGATGATTTAAAGAAACTCCTTGCTCACCTGGACGGAGGAAGAATATCTGCAACTGCGCCAACATCCTCTCCCTTCTCGACTGAAGTTAGAGAGGCACAGCTCCCTGTTGGGTATAGATCAATGACAAATGATTTGCGATTTCATGGAAATGCAGACCCTGTGGAATTCCTTGGACGTTTCGATATCGAGATGGATGTCTATCAAGTTACGGAATTGGCTAGATGTCGATTGTTGGCGGCAACGTTCAGGGAGAGTGCTCAGCAATGGTTTCAGAAGCTCGGTCCAGGGGTAATAACGTCGTGGCAGGTGATGAGGAACTTGTTCTTGACTAAGTTCCAGGCCGCAGTAAAATATGCTCCTCCGGTCACAACCTTGGCCAATATCAAGCAAAGGGAAGGGGAGAGTTTGCAATCCTATTTCAAGAGATTCAACTCAGAATCCACTATGGTGAGAGGAGCAACAGATGAAACGCTCAAGAGTTTCCTAATAGCTGGATTGTCAATAGGAACTGATTTTTGGAAACATCTTCAAGGACGGGATCCACCTACGTTGGCTGATTTGTTTGCACAAGCTGAGTCTTTCAAGACTGTGGAACAATCCTTGGCGGATAACCGAAAAACTGACAGTCAGAACGGTTCTAAGGGAAAGACTGGTAAAAGGAAGGATAGGTCTCCTAGTCCTACTCGTCGTGTAGCCACTGGTGCGAACCGGATAAATTTAGCTGAAACTGGAAGGAATTGGGGACCACCTGATACATACACATACGATCAAAGACCGGGTAACTACACTCCTTTAGCAGCTTCTATTGAACATATCTTTGAGGTGAATAAGAACAAAGGGTTTTTCAGAAAGCCGGAACCATTGACCCCTTGGCAGAGTAAAGATAAGAAAAAGTATTGTGAATTCCATGAATCCTCAAGGCATAACACTCATGAGTGTCGTCAGCTCAGGGAAGAGATTGAGGATTTGATTAAGGAAGGATACCTGATGGAATGGATTGTTAGGGAAGTGAAGAAGCATAGGGAGAATCCTGACAGGAGAGATGGAGGGCGCGCCCTCCACGGAGATGGTAAACCGGAAGAGAAGAAATTCGTCAAAGAAGGGAGTATTCACACCATCTTTGGGGGACACCATCTAGGGGGAGATAGCAATCACGCTATGGAGAGATATTCCAGAGAAGCGAGGTATCGACCTCTCACAAATGTGAATAGCTTAGAGTTGAGGCCACCTAAGTTGTTCAAGGGAGAATGTGCTGACATTACTTTCACTGAAGAAGAAGCTAGATGGGTGCATCATCCTCATAATGACGCTCTGGTAGTAGCAATTCAGATTGGCTCGAAGAATGTCCATCGGGTTTTCGTGGATAATGGAAGCTCGGTGAATATACTTTACTACAGTACTTATAAGAAGCTGGGACTCTTAGACAAGGATATGATTCAAGACAACGGACGGATCTATGGTTTCTCAGGAGAATCAGTAAAAGTTATGGGAGCTATCAAATTACCGGTAACTCTTGGGGAAGGAACCCTTTCTGTGACTCAGATGATGGATTTCATGATTTTGAATGTGGATTCATCACATAATGCTCTGGTAGGACGACCTCTGTTGAAGGAAATGAAAGTTGTAACTTCCATCTATCATCTCGCGATGAAATTTCCTACGCCAAATGGTGTGGGAATTGTACGGGGCTCTCAGCATGACTCAAGAGATTGCTACCATAAGGCGATTAAACGGTTTAGAAGACAGCAGGATGGAGGGCGCACCCTACGTGAGAGTGGTTCAGGAGTCACGAGTGTTGTCCCAGAAGAGGTAAAAGCCCATTATCTTGTCCAGGAACCCGAAGAGGAAGAATTGCTATATAGGGCGCGCCC
This sequence comes from Saposhnikovia divaricata, assembly GCA_036435485.1. Classification (NCBI taxonomy): domain Eukaryota; kingdom Viridiplantae; phylum Streptophyta; class Magnoliopsida; order Apiales; family Apiaceae; genus Saposhnikovia; species Saposhnikovia divaricata. The sequence goes on from CM071594.1 coordinate 64,722,626, forward strand.
TGAGGATGATACCTCGGTTCTTGATGAGCTTCAAGAAGGAATTTTGGAAGAAATAGAGGAAGACGCAGATGAAGTAATCACATTTGACCTCAAGGGTGAGCAGGTTGAAGGGAGGCGAATGTTACTTGAAGGTTTGGTGCATACCCTTGTCGAGGAAGACTTCCCTCTTAAAGAGGACGTGCCCTCTAAGGATGTAGCACCGGTTGAAGATCCTCGAAGTTTTGATTTCGACCTTGACCCAAGAACACCACAACCGGTGGAAAAGACTGGTCCTGCAGAGGATACAATTTCTATTTTGGTAGATGAAAGGGATCCAACTAAGGTTCTGAAGATTGGATCGCAGTTGAACTTCAAGTTAAGAGGCATGCTCACCAATTTCCTTTTAAACAATCTGGATGTTTTTGCTTGGAGTCATGCTGATATGGTTGGGATTGATCCGAAGGTTATGTGCCACCGTCTGAATATAGATCCTATCAAGAAGGGAATTCACCAGAAACGCCGGCCAGTAAGTGGAGAGAGAGCCATAGCATTGAAAGAAGAGGTGGATAGACTTCTAGATGTTGGGCTGATCAAGGAGTCATATTATCCAGATTGGTTGGCTAATCCAGTTCTTGTGAAAAAACCAAATTGAAAATGGAGGACTTGTGTGGATTTCACTGATCTGAACAAGGCATGCCCGAAGGATAGTTTTCCACTCCCGAGGATTGATCAGTTGGTGGATGCCACGGCAGGACACGCTCTTTTAAGTTTCATGGATGCTTACTCTGGTTATAACCAGATCCCTATGTATGAGCCGGATCAGGAGCACACTTCCTTTATTATAGATCGAGGATTATATTGTTATATTGGCATGCCTTTCGGGTTAATCAATGCTGGCGCAACCTATCAGAGATTGGTGAACATGATGTTTAAGGATTTGATAGGGAAAACCATGGAAGTATACGTGGATGATATGCTTGTTAAATCCTTAAGAGCGGAGGACCATGTAAAGCATTTGGAACAGATGTTCGAGATTTTGAGGAAGTTTAGGATGAAGTTGAATCCTCAAAAATGTGTCTTCGGGGTAGAATCCGGGAAGTTTCTAGGATTTATTGTTAATCATCGTGGAATCGAGGAAAATCCAGCAAAAATAAAAGCTCTTCTTGACATGAAATATCCGTCTAGTATGAAGCAAGTTCAGAGTCTCACGGGAAGGATAGCTGCCCATAATCGTTTCGTGTCAAAATCGTCGGATAAATGCAGAGAATTCTTCAAGGCGATAAAGGGGGCAGCCAAAGATTTTGTGTGGACATCTGAATGTGAGGAAGCTTTTCAGAGAATAAAGGAGCATTTGGGAAATCCTCCTCTCTTAGCTAAGCCTGTGGAAGGAGAAACGTTAATTTTATACTTGGCTGTTTCGGAACATTCCATCAGTGCGGTACTAGTAAGAGAAGAAGTTGATCATCAGTCTCCGGTTTACTATGTGAGTAAGCGTTTGATCGATGCGGAAACCAGATACTCTAGCATGGAAAAGTTGGTTTATGCCTTAGTTTTGGCGTCAAGGAAGCTTCGACCTTATTTTCAAGCTCACAAGATTGAAGTTCGTACGGCATATCCATTGAGAGGAATTCTCCACAAGCCGGAAACCTCTGGTAGAATGTTAAAATGGGCGATTGAGTTGGGACAATTTGATTTGGGATATACTCCAAGGACAGCTATAAAGGGTCAAGCTTTAGCTGATTTCATTCTTGAATTCGAGTCGGAAAATGAAGAAAAATCAATTGTATTGGTTGAGCCTGAAATTCTGCTTAAGAGGGCAACCTCATTCGAAGAAGTTCCTCAACCTTGGTGGAAGTTACAAGTAGATGGAGCTGTCAACAATGGAGGAGCTGGAGCAGGAGTAATCTTGTTTACCCCTGAAGGGAATCAACTCATGAGCGCTATTCATTTCAAATTTCAAGCAACCAATAATGATGCGGAGTATGAAGCCTTGATTAACGGGCTGAAGATGGCTTTGGAGATGAAGGTAGTAAATCTCATTGTGTTAAGTGATTCAGAACTAGTGGTTGGACAAGTGAAAGGTGGATTTCAGTGTAGAGGTCCAAGGACAGAGCTTTACATGAGGTGCGCTCAGCGGTTGATTAAAAGGTTTCGAGAAGTACGGGTAGAATGTATTCCACGAGATGAGAACTGTAGTGCAGATGTGTTAGCCAAGTTAGGGTCACAGAAAGATGCTATGTTGTTAGGGACAGTACCTTTGCAAGTACAGGAAGTACCTAGCATTCCAGAGGTTGAAGTCATGGAAGTGGAATCTATTACCAATGTTACTTGGATGACTCCCATTCAAAAATATATTCGAGAAGGTATACTTCCAAGTGAGAAGCTGGAGGCCAGGCAGCTTCAGTATCAAGCAGCTAGATTCGTGGAGTATGATGGGATATTATATAAGAGGGGTTTTAATCAACCACTTCTCAAGTGCATAGATGGAGATGAATGCAATTACATCCTTAGGGAGATTCATGAAGGGATTTGCGGCAATCACTCGGGGGGTGGTTCGTTGGCAATGAAGGTGTTAAGGCAAGGATATTATTGGCCTACCCTGAAGAAGGATGCTTACGAGTTTGTTAAGGCATGTGACAAGTGTCAAAGGTTCGCCAATTATTCTACCAGCCCTGCTACTACTTTGACTTCTTTAATGAGTCCATGGCCATTTGCTATGTGGGGAATAGATCTCATTGGAGAGCTCCCTAAAGCTAAAGGGGGAGTGAAGTATGCTGTTGTCGCTGTGGATTACTTTACCAAGTGGGCGGAAGCAATGCCCTTGGCCACAATTACTGCAAGGAAGATTCGAGACTTTGTTTTCAACTCTATTGTGTGCAGGTTTGGAATTCCATATAAACTTGTGTCGGATAATGGAAAACAGTTTGATAGCAAAGAATTGAGAAAGTTGTGTGATGATTTGGGGATAAAGAAGGAATTTGCAGCTGTGTATCATCCTCAAAGTAATGGGCAGACAGAGGCTATCAACAAAATAATCAAGCATACCCTGAAGACGAAGCTGGAAGAAAGCAAAGGGAATTGGCCTGAAGAACTTCCCATGGTCTTGTGGTCATATAACACAACTCCAAGAACCACAACTGGAGAATCTCCTTTCATATTGTCTTATGGATGTGAGGCAATGGTGCCGGTGGAAATTGGAGCAGGATCATTCCGAAGGGATTTTTATGACGAAGAATCAAATATGATAAATCAAAGGTTAAATCTTGATTTCCTAGAAGAAATGAGGACAAATTCGCAGTTGAGGTTGGCAACTTATCAGCAGAGGGCTGCACGGTACTATAACAAGAAGGTGAAGACTCAGCCTTTTAAGGTGGGTGATTTAGTTCTGCAGAAAGTCATGCCAAATACAAGGGTAGCAGCACATGGAGTCTTTGGTCCCAACTGGGAAGGACCTTATAAGATCAAGTCTATCATCTGGGAAGGAACTTATCATCTAGAAGACTTGGATGGCAACACAATTCCTAGGGCATGGAATGCAGAGCATCTGAGAAAATACTATCAGTAGGGTGCGGCTTTGGCCCCCTATTGTATGAAGGCTTATATTTAAGTTATAGAGTAGCATAAATAAATCTTCTCCTAGTCTAGGGGGTAGTACACATACGCCTTCTTTAGTTCTAGTCGAGACTTGCTGTTTTTATTCCACGCTTTTTTGAAGTTTATTCTCCTTAGCTCGGGGGTAGTACATGTATACCTTCCCTTGTTCTATCTGTTTTAGTTATAAAAAGATTAATAAGAAGTTAATGAAGATGGAAGGAAAGGATAAGAAGAGTGTAGGGCGCGCCCTCACTTACATGGATTTGTATTAAATTGAAGACGGACTCTAGGAACATCCCAAACAAAGAAATAAGGTTCCTTCCATCGCTTGATATGGCTAATCCTTCCGTCAGAAAAGCCTTTGTTGTTGTGAAGTTTGTTGATTACTAGATAATAATATCCAATATTTGATTGGCGGATGCTGAAGAAGTAACTAATTTCTAGCATGGAGGGTGCTTCAAATCCCAAGTCACGGTAGAGAATTAACAAACCTAAAACAAGTTTGTAGCTATTGGGAGAAAGTTGGATTGGGGCCAGATTGTACCATTCAAGGATTTCCCTAAGGTATGGGTGCAAGGGCGCGCCCACACCAAGGGCTACGAGTCTTGGGGTCAAAACCATCCTTGGAATTCTAAAGTTTCCACCATAGTTGAAAATGTGATGACGGTGGTGAGAATGTGGAATAGCCCAAAGTCCTTCCTGACCGTAGTATTTCATGGCCCATTCTACTTCGTCATTTGTTGCAGTAGAGGACGTGTTCACACAAGCCAATTTGCCTTGTTTCTTTCGGAGTGAATTCTTTTCTCTTTCAGTCATATCTCCATACCTTCCCCATTCGAGGTCAATTTCTTCGTCACGAACTTCCCAGTGTTTAAAGGGAGTTGGGGAAGGTGGTGGAGATGTTGGCTCAGAATTTATTGGAGGAGAAATAGAAGAGGCTGAAGGCGCGCCCTCGGCTGAGTATGTGTCTGAAGAATGTGAGTCCCCCGATGTTTCCGAGATTGGAGCAAAATCACTATCCTCCATGGAATTGTAAGAATGGTTCGCTTCAGGGGGTGTTTGAGATTCTTTGGAAGGTTGAACATTTAATGTGGTGGCATTGAAGGAGTCTTCACTAGAAAAACTCATGGTGCCGTCTTCAAATTCTTGAATAAGGCGCGTCCTATCTTCTGGAGAGATGAATGAGAAAGGAAGTCTGTAGCGATTAGGTGGAAGCGGTGATGGCAAGGGTGAATGGATTCCAAGACGTTTCTTAAATTCCTTAAAAGGATGGAAGGGAGAGGACGCGCCCTTGTCCTCCAGCTGCAAAATTAATAAAAAGGGACTTAGGGCGCGCCCAAGAGTTTAATAAATTGAGATTAGACATTTTGCAATAAATATTCTAAAAATCTAAGGCGCGTCCTAGTGTATGGCGTTAGCAATATGAAGGTGCGCCCAAAGAGGATTTTCTAAAGTATACTAGAAGGGTCATGAAGAACTAAGTTTCTAAAGCTATATTATGGTATCAGAGGAGTCCAAGGCACGACACGCCCTGTGTCGAAGGCGCGCCCTGAGAATTGATTAAACGTATTGTTTTATCAAAAACAATATGTGGGAGAAAAATTGTAATCAAATAAGATCAAACAGCAATACATACATATATACATACAGAAGAAAATTGAAGAACATGGAAGACAACCAACAGTCGAAGTACAAAATCAGTCACAATATACGGTGAAACAACAGATTAAAGATATAAAAACGTACCTTAGAAGTTCTAGAACAAGATGTGTGGAAAGAAATTGAAAGAAACCGTTGATATTGACCGGATTTTCGTTCGGAAAAGTGGAGTCCGGTGAGAGTTCGGTTTTTAGGAGAGAGAATAGAAAAAGAGTAAAGTAAGAGAGAAGGGAGATATTTATAGGGATTTGAAAAAGTGGTGGATGACAGCTGTAAAATCGTTTGGAATTCCAAGGACGCGCCTTATTTCAGGGCGCGCCCTGTGGAAAAACTTGAGGGAATTTTGGGTTTTATAGAAGAAATCCGTACATCATCTTTGATTTCGTACGGAATTGGGAGGTAGTTGTTATAGCCAAAATTCGGTTCGGGTTTTTCAAGATGGATTCGGGTCAAATTACAGGTTCGATTTGGGGAATTCTAGGTTTAATTAGGGGTTTTATAGAAAATGGAGGAATCAGGCCGCGCCCTCTCATTCTCTACAAAGAGGGCGCGGCCTAAATATAGAAAAATGGTGAAATTTATTTAGGTTGAATTTTCTAAGAAGACGTTGAAGAAACATACTCTTAGGATTCCACTCAAGTATGGATTCCACTCAAGTATGGATTTCACTCAAGTATGGATTCCACTCAAGCTGGAATTCCAGAAATTGAAGAATTCCCTCCTATCGTATCTCAGGAGGGGGATGTCCGTCGCAGAAGGCCTCCAGGGGTTTGCCTGGATATAAGGACCCTTCTTAAACACTAAGGGCGCGCCCTATGGTGGAAAGATGGGGACTTCTGGTGTGTGCTTTGGGAGCTCTGTTTCTGTAGTCAATGGGCGCGCTCTCATTGGGGAACTTTGGAGTAATCCTGCACTTTGCACCCAAAAGCTCTGGATCACCTGTCCTGCTATCTGGTGGGTGCTTCTCATTCGGGGGACAGGGATGCGTTCTGCACTTGGGGTAAACCACGGCTATACCTACATCCTTGAAATCAAGAAATAGCTGGTAACGGATAGGACTAGTCCTCGACGGGGGAAGTTTCCTTATCTGTGAAGTCTTGAGATCTTGGATGAGCCTTGGGCCTTTGTGGTTAGGCCTCATAGTAGAACATTCCGGAATCTGGTCCGTTATCCAAGCCCATTTGGGTTTCTTGTTCTCCAAGAACTACGTCTGGCTTGATCCCCTATAAATACAGGGGTACGTAGGCCAATTGGGGGGTTGGAAGTCGAGAGCTCTGAATAGCCGCCACTAACCCTATCAATCTCAGCCACCAATTACGTTCAACAACCACACACCACCGTTTTCTCCGGCAAAGAACCATCGCATCAGATCTTGTTTCCGGTAACGTACCTCGAAATTTGTTATTCCCAAATTCCTCCGTCAACACCATGTATGGGGTGTCAATCTTCAATAATATGCTAAATATATGATAGATTGATGAAATAGTAAAAAGATATATTATTTATGATGTGTTGGATATGTTTGACACTAGTTAAGAATGCCTTTATTGAAGATGTTTTTAATATGATTCTCAAAATTAGTGACTCATCATTAAAACCTTTACAAACTGTTAAACACTTGGCACACATGCATGCTTGGCACCGAAAATTAACGTCACTACGTTCAGTCTTTGTAACTGACATTATGATTATCCTTATCCCTCAGCGCATTTCACCACCTTGCACACAGAATTAAGCCAACCTGACTCACCGAACAAACGTAGCCTTCTATATATAATTCCACCCCACCGAACAAGCTAAATAATCTGCAGATCTATTGTCAAACAATGTCTGCCTGGTCTACGAATCAGAAAAATGAGGATGATAGTTCAGCTGAAATCACTTCGAGCAACGACCGAAACTCCTCATCACATCGCGGTCTAAGACTAGCAGCAAACACATCTCATAAGCCTGAAGTATATGCAAATCTGCAATCTGAATATCATCCTTCACTTTACAGCGCTCTTGAGCGCCATCTACCATCCCAGATGCTGAATGCTCACCGGGATGCAAAAGTTCATTACATACGCCAGATCCTTATGGGCTATGCTCCTATTGCTGATTATAATCGAGTGAGTATTGATGTATTCATATGATTCTAGTTTTTTTGTCACCATATGTAAATTTCATGTATTCACTTCATCGGTTTTATTACCAGTTCTTTTGCACAAATTTTAAATATGGTTAGAAATATCCTTGTACATATACTTAAAATGAATTTTACCCATTTTTTTTATTGAGAATTAAAATTAAATTGTTAAAAAAATTTGGTCCAACAACTCAAATAATTATTGAGCATTGATTTTAGAACATATAGATAATTATTTGTGACATTGGTTTATTGCATATTTTTTGTTTACAGGACAAAATAAAAAAGGAATACAGGGAGGCAATCATGTCATCTTATCAGGTATGAATAAAATTTATGCTCATATTCTGCTCAATTTATATTACGGAGTAGTAATTGCGGTATTTTTCTACGAAAAAATATGGTTTTTTAGTAGGCAGGAAATGTATACAATTGCATTGTGAGAGTTGTGACAATAGTTTCGATGTTAAATCAAATCTCTGAAATATCTATTTAAAAGAAGTGGTGAGAGGTTCCTATTTTCCTATTGTGTTATTTTGTCCAACTTTGAAGCGCCATAAGCATTCTGGTATTATTTCTCCTTTTTCCTGTTACAACATTTAAACTTCAAGACTAACTGTTCAAGTTAGGAATACAAGAAAGCATTCATTCAATACAAATCTTTTTTTCTCCCTTCTAACCCATGTTTCTTTTTGTAGCCTATGCATCAGGAGCTGTATTGGATGAACCCGACAAGATTTTTTGTACCTTCATTTCTCAAAGCAATCAGTGAGAATACAGAGGAGGGATTTCGCAAAATAATATCTGAACCTTCGCCTGGAGTTTTAACATTTAAAATGCTGCAGCCGACATTTTGCAAAATGATTCTGAATGAGGTATCATTTATCATTTTGCATCTTGTGGTCTGCTATGGCAGTTGCTCGTAGTGGTTCAGGTTTTGTCGTTTATAACCACGTTCTGTTTGTGTAGGTGGAAAACATTGAAAATTGGCTCAACGAGACCGGATTCAGAATTATGCGGCCAAACACAATGAATGCATATGGTGCTGTTCTTGATGATTTTGGCATGGAAACAATGCTTGGCAAGTTGATGGAAGATTTCATTCGTCCCATGTCTACAAGTAACAAAATTTTGCTCATAAGTACAAACTAAATGATACTACCATTACTGTCAATAAATCTGAATTATCTGCTTTCTTAACTCTTTTTTAATTATATGGTATACATGCGGAGTCTGCAGTATTTTTTCCTGAAGTTGGTGGAGCAACACTTGACTTTCATCATGGTTACATAGTCGAGTATGGGACAAATAGAGATGATCACCTTGGTAAGTGATCAGTTCGAACTTCATCCAATAGATGTTCCTTATAAAAAAAAAAAAAGTCTCATACACAACCCCCATCCCATAGTTTTATAGTTATATGCTTGTACAAATTGCTTCTTAAAATAGATTAAGTAAAACTTTTAATTATGTTTTAAAAAAATAATTATATTGAAAATGAAATATATTTAATTTGTTAGTCTAAACTGATCAATTCAACTTTCAATATTCAAATGAGATCGACTACAAATATGACTTCTTTTCATTGTGAACTCAATTTCGTCTGAGGTAGCTTAGCTTTTGATACAATAAAAAATCTAAAAAACTATGCGATCCTAGATTTTCACGTGGATGACTCAGAAGTCACTTTGAATGTCTGCTTGGGAGAGCAATTTTCTGGTGGTGAGCTGTTCTTCCGTGGTGTGCGCTGCGAAAAGCATGTAAATGTGGAATGTGAGCCCGAGGTATGTGTACTGGAGACCATGGTTGGTATTCAAGTTGTGAAACTTTAGAACACAATTAAAGTTCTTACATATTGTCCTCTTTTAGTTGAGATTCATCCAACTTTCTTTTTATTTTTATAGGAAATTTACAATTACTCACATGTCCCTGGACATGCTGTTCTTCATCGTGGTCGTCATCGCCATGGTGCTCTATCCATCAGATCTGGGCACAGAGTTAATATGCTGCTATGGTGCCAAAGGTACTATCCTTAAATTTTGTTGCTAAATTGACTTCTACTGTTGTTTTTATTTTAAGTAATACACTTAATTACGCTTAAGAAGAATGCTCAGGATTATAAATTGAACTCATAAGCTTGTGATATATTAATACAAAATTCAAAATGGGCTTAATTATCCTATAGTTAAATATAGGTAATATCCTAAAGTTAAGTCATATTTCAATATTCTTCAAAAAAAAAAGTCATATTTCAATATAAAAAAGTAAGGGCATTTTTGTAAATACAGGGGGTGAATTCTATTATTACAAAAATACCATCTAACTTTTGTATATAAAATGCAAATGACTACAGTTAACTGTAGGAATATTTTTCTCATTCAAAATATATGATTTTGATAAAATTTGTGACATGACAATGACCTTTTATAGTCAAATTTTAATGGCCATTTATGTTAAAAATCCTTTGACCTACGCAATGCGTGAACCAAAACTGAAACCCTAACAAGATTTATTTTCTCTCCTCTGTATGTTCGTGCATGACGCGGATCTATGAATCCCTAATATAAATTTCCTTTTTTGGTTTGACTATTAAAGCAACTCTATATGTCACGTCACTTTCTTTTGAAAGATGCACAACAAGATTTTAATTTTTTTTCCCGGTGTTTGTTCGCGCATGGCGCGAATCAGGAATCCCTAATACAATTTTCCTTTTATGTTTGATTACTAAAGCAACTCTATATGCCATGTGACTTTCGTTGCTCAGTTGCCCCTTTTAAACATCTTTCATTAGGTTGACTATAATTTTTTTTGAATTTGCCCCTTTTAAACATTATTCGTCTGGTTGACCACAAAATATTTTGAATTTAAAAATTTGTACTTTTAAATGGCTTCAATCATCATATTTATCCGGTTTAAGTTTGGTGACCAACTTAAGAAATTTCATTCCAACAAATGAACTCTTAAGAAATGAACCCTTTGAGATATTTGACGGCAGCGAGTGACAGCTTTAATAACTAGACAGATAGAAAAAATTTAATTTTCTTGTCATTGTTTTTGGGTGGTGTTTCTAGTTGAAACACAACGCAAAGAGAAGGTTCCCCTGATGAAGCTTATGAATGGACATAAATATGCGTCTAATCAATCATATGCCATGCAACATGTGCCTTCTCATGTTGTGTCTCTGTATTTTTTCTTGCCATCTTATGACAAGTCTTATTTTCTGGTGTTACGATATAACATGTATCCCTACTGAAAGGCAATTAAGGACATACCTATTAAGTCATTAACACACATGACAATTTCATTTGATACATTAGTGTGTGTTTCAGAATATAAGACTTACTGATTATAACTTATAAGAGCATTTTCTTTTGCATTATGTAAGTAAGAGTCCTCTTAAATTCAAGATGAAGTATATATCAATGTGTGTTCTAGAATATAAACTCTCTTTTTTTTTTTGGACTCCTCACGTACCGAAAAATATCCAATCGTTGTACTGCAGCTCTGAATTTAGAGAAATGAAGAAATATGAAAAGAAAGCACCAGGTTGGTGTGGTGTGTGCCAAGGAGAGAAGAAAGAAAGGCGACGCCGTTCCATTGCTGCCATGAATCTGGTATGTACCCATATGCAAGAGTTAAAAGACCCCTTGAGAAATTCCTTTAAGGATCCTGACTCATTGTATTGTTTGTTTCTTTACTTGTTTTTATCCAGGAAATCCAGAAGTCGATAGTAGAACTGCAGGCTACTTCTCCACAGACGAGTTCTACAAGCCCATGAGATGTTAAAAACTTGAAACAGCAGACTTCAAAATCTAATCATGCTTAATTTGTTGGTAAATTTATATTATAAACAGGGAACACACATCTTTTTTTTTTGCTGTTAACTGTTTCTTTCTTTGCTATACTCTTCAAACTGTTTTACATTCAGTGTTGTGAATGTTTCACATCCGATCTTGTAGTAGTTTTAAAAGGATTTTATTTTGAATATCTTATTCTAAAGTTCATTATTTAAAAATACTACAAATGAATTATAAAACTGCTATTTTGACTTTATATTTTGAAAAGTATGATCTGCAACTTTGCAACCTAAAATTAACTTCAGTTTCATTTTTAAGCTTCATTGAAATGTCTCGGTATCTACGCCATTCAATGACCTGAAAATTGTCAACAACCGCTAAGCAAGCCTATGATGAAATAGGAGAACTTTGATAACCTTTACAGATCATATATACCAACCTTTCGTCTTTTGTTTATGTTCTTTTACAAGGCAGGGACTATGTTGGTGGTAACAAATAATTTTTACTAAAATAGTGTGAATAGTGAGCAGCCTCACTTGCACAGCTGACAACCGAAAGAGGCAACATAAAATTTCATTGCTAGCTGCAATTTACATGAGTACTTTAGATTTGAAAATCGACTGCTCACACTAGTCACTAGTTTACATAAATTAATTACAAAAGACATGCCTTTAGTTGGCCGTTGGTACAGAGATGGTAAGTATTGATGACAAAATGTGCAGTGTGCCGATATCTGGCATTGAAGAAAATCCTGACCTCATTGCCATCTTCAGTCTTCATATTCCTGGACAGGCCTGTCTTTTGAGGTATAGAATCACCAGGAATGTCGAAAACACTCAGAGAGTCAGAGATACCTAACTTGTTTTAGTGTGAACATTAAACCCATCCTCGTTAGATAGTTTGATGCCATAGGTTACGATACATAGTACTTTTTTTCCTTCTAAGTCTTGCAAAGCAACAATATTGTCAGAGTATTGCTCATAAAGTCCAGACATATGTAGGTGAAGTGTGAAGATCTTAACAATTCCACGAAAGCTTGTTCCGGAGCTATATAGGCTTCATTGATTCTTCTCCCCGAGGGAAGGTCCGAGATGCAGAGACATAATAGCAATCGACATGACTATCGTAGACATTACCAAAAGCCGAATCACCAATAACCGAAACACATTTTTCAAAGAATGTAGAATGAGGGCAGCGATATGTATAATCATCATTATCAGACACTAAGAAGGGATTAGGATCGATATAAATATATAATCAGGAGGTGTAGTCCATTCATGTGTTTCCAGGTTGAAAGACAAAAGGATTTGAGGAGCGGCATGATAGATGTTAGGCAGCAGCCTTAGCTGCCTTTCTTTTCACCAACTCGCTCACCAACTCTTTACCAACCCCCCCAACCTACTACATCTTCCCTCCTATAAATACCCCTCTCCTCCTTCATTATCAAATACACCATAATTCTCTCTTCTCTCTCTACATAGCTGTTAGATAGTCCGTCTAGTAGGGGAGCCGGTTTATCCCGCTTTCAGGAAGTGTCGGGATAGAAGGTCCTCGTGCCTAAACTATTCCTTAGGGTACTTGGGTCTGACTGCAGCCATCGGATGTGGTCCCGCTGCAGGGGTCTTTCTATCAGGTTGTGTGGCACTGTTCGGGTTGGGATAGGGAGAGAAGGAAAGGTTGTCGGGAAATAGTGATAGGGGGAGGTTTTGAGATAAACACTTCAGTGAGTTGAGGATATACATAATAGGTATCATAGGGCTGAATTTGTGTATAAAATTTAGGGGTCGGATACCCGGATATTGTAATCTCTTTTATCTAGTGTGAAGTTGTTGCTCTTGTGGATGTAGGCTGGGCCGAACCACGTTAAATCTCTTATCTCTTTTACTGTATTGTTGGTTTGTTGCTTCATTACTATCACGTATATTCGCTGGGAATCGGGCAGATTCCTAACAGTTGGCATCAGAGCTAGTTGTGTCTAAATTATTGATGCCGAAGGAAAGTCGTTAAAAAAAGTGGTTGTCTAATAAGGCACCGTTTTGACGGAAGTGCTCCCATTGTTTCTTACACTTACCTGGCCAATTGATTTAGTTGCTTGGATTGGTTTGTGTGTGCAAACGTAGATCATGGCAAGTATTGGAGGATTCAAGGTGAGCCCATATGATGGTAAAGGAACTTTTACTCTTTGGCAGAGAAGGGTAAAGGATATCCTAACCCAACAGAAGCTAGCAAGGGCTTTGAAGGGGAAGGAGGGAAAACCAACAAAGATGAGCGATGAAGATTGAGAGGATGCTGAGTCGCAATGCATGAGTACCATCAGACTATACATTGCTGATAACATTATCAATAATGTTGTTAACGAAAGCACGCCGAAGGAATTATGGTTAAAGGTGGAGACATTGTATCTCAGGAAGAACTTGACTACAAAGTTAAAGGCAATGTTATTGAGCACATGAATGTGTTTAATGGTATTGTTAATCAACTTGAAAAGGTTGATGTGAAATTGGAGGAAGAAGATAAGGCCCTTATTCTTCTTACTTCGCTTCCGGAGTCGTTCGATCATTTGGTCACAACCATTTTGTACGGAAAGGACACGTTAAAAATGGAGGAGGTTCAGTCAGCACTTTTGTCAAATGCTGGAAGGAAGAACCAGGATGGTGACAAGGACGGAATGATAGTTTTGGCTTTGCGAAGTCAAAATAATAGAGGAAGGGGTGCTGTGAGAGGATCTACCAATAGCAGGGGTAAATCCAGATACAGTGCAAAGGGCATGCAGTGCTTTGGTTGCAAGGAGTGGGGTCATATTAGGCCGAATTGTTCGCTTAATAAGAAGGATCCAGATGCATCATTGGATGTGGTTACTCTCGATTGTGAAGATGTTTGCACCGTCTTCAATCGAGGCACTAGTTCTCCAGGAGAATGGATATTAGACTCAGGGTCATCTTACCATGTATGTTCCGAGAGGGAGCATTTTGACAAATTCCAAGATACAAAGAATGAAACAGTTTCTTTGGCTGATGGATCTACTTGTGAGATCAAGGGGATTGGAATTGTGAAAATCAAAATGTTCGATGGAATAGTTCTCAGCTTGAACGGGGTAAGATATGTGCCTAAGCTGAGGAAGAATCTAATATATGTCGGTCGGTTAGCTTCAGAAGGCTACAGATGCTCTGTAGTAGGGGGAGCTATGAATATCAAAAGAGGTCGTGTGGTTTGGATGAAGGGAGAGCTGCGTGGGGGAATATATTGTCAGATTAGTACATGGCCAGAACGTACTGGAACTTCAAAAATCTGGTTATCTCGTGCACGAGGGAACATACAAGACTTGACAAGTCTGGTCAACCGGAGAAAAGACTTCAAATGAAGCGTCAGTATAAAATAAAACTGGGAGAGGACATAGAGTTTCCGATTCTTTAAAATTGCTAACATCATTGCCTTCACTAGGTTCGATACCCGTAAGTCTCTGATTTTGACTCTGATTTTGACTCTGATTTATTTTTGTAGTAGCATTATGATTTAAAAAATTAATGTAAGAATATCAACTGTGTGTTCGAGTGTGATGCCAAGCTTCTTGTGGACGCATTGAATGGGAGGTGATTCTTATTTTCACACGATTATTGATGACTATTGGGATATAATTAAACACTTTGAAGAAGTGTTAGTGGTAGCTCATTTGTTAGCAAGGGATGCAAATTCTTTCGTTAGGTGTTCGGTTCCATAGTCCATATTTTATTGAGGAAGTTTGATTTATGCAAGTATATTTATTTCAAAAAAAAAATTAATGTAAGAATTTAAGAAACCCTTTAAAATTTACAAAATCACAGGTTTTAGATTAAACACAATAATCTGCTTCAAACTTAAAAGAGTTATTAAAAAAAGTTCAAATTTACAAAATCGCATTTTGTAGTTCAATTTTGTGAGGCCTAGACTACTACAAAACTGTGAATCGATGAAGCATAAGTACTCTTGCAGCCCAGTTTGTTTTGATGACCACTTAATAAAAGCTCAAAAGTCAAAACCATATTATTCCAAGATTCAGTCCGAATTGTTTTTATTGCCACTTGAGCCCAAGCTACCTTGTGGGAAAAAATTGGAATGATTAGGTTTGGTATCTCTATATAGTATATGCTATCAGTATTAAAGGTTTCAACAGTTCTTTCTGGATCGGAAGACAGAGCACTTCCTTACTATAGTAATTAAACAAATTACTATAGAGTTCATGTACTATTAATTCATTACATTCTAAACTTCCCCTTACAATTCTTGATAGAACATGTGCAAACTCAAAATTCAGCTGGTGTTTTTTCGAATACTAACACGGAGATGAGGAAATGCAGTAGAATTATACAGGCTAAATGATTGCTTAACCTTTGATTTTAACAGAGTGCATTTTAAAGTTTACAATATACATAAATCAAACCCTGTTGTTTTTTTTACGAAATGCAGAGAATTATATTACTGGATCAAACCAACTCAAAATAAAACAGTGGGGCAAACCCCCGACTGTCGATACAACCAGGTTGAAAAACAAATAAATTCTTTCCTGATCATTTAACACGTTGAACTTAAAAGTTCTTGAAACTAAAAACGAATTCGAAGACCTCCTAGGCGATCCAAACTGCGCCAACATCCCTGAAAGCAGCGGTATCACAATTGACCACATCACATAAGAACCATTGATACCCCAGTGTTCAGAAGCCTCAATTGCATAAACTGAGGTTAGAGGAACGACACTCCAGCTATCTACATGCCGGATACCAGCTATAGACATGCCGAACATGGGAACCTCAAAAGGATGAGCAACACCCCAGCTATCTACATACCGGATACCAGCTATAGACATGCCAAATGTTAAAACCCCCAAAATGTGATGAACAATCTTTGGTTGTGAGTGGTGAGCTCTTGCAATAATCGTCACCGTCCCAGCTTCGATGCGGACTTTCCAGATCCCTGAAGACTTCCATTAATGAAAAACAGAGTTTATTACAGGAAGCAGAAGACACAAATCTTACTCATTAAGCTATCTAATGTTACATATTGCGTTAATAGAAATGTTACTAGTCTATCTCTATTTATACTAGGAGCTATGAGTAACGGAATCTGTAAGACTACATAAGGCTTTGTTTGGATAAAAGGAATTTGTAGCTTGTGCTTAATAGTCGATAACATATTCTCTTTAGCCCACCTTTGAACTGTCATGGCTTTTGCTGTCTTTGTTGTTTCAGAATCTGCATTAGCCCCTCCACAAATTGAAGTCACCATTGGAAATGTAAGACCCAATTTGGAAGAACAAAACCAATGAGGTACCTTACCAAGACCTTTGGTAAAAAGATCAGCAAGATTTTCTTTAGATGAGACCTGAGCTGGGTACAGTAAGCAAACCAGAAGCAATTTTCTCCCGAATGAAATGAACATCCAGCTCAATATGCTTAGTTCGTGCATGATAAACTGGATTGGTTGTAAGATCTATAGCTGCTTTACTATCACAACACAATGGAGTATTACTAACTAGAACAGTCAATTCAGTAAGAAGATTTTGTAACCATAACACTTCACAAGATGAATCTGCTAGTGCCCTGTACTCAGTTTCAGCTGAACTTCGAGAAGTAACAAATTGTTTCTTTACACGCCAAGAAATAGCCACAAAACCTAGTGTAAAACAATATCCTCCAACTGAACGTCTATCAGTAACATCTCCAGCCCAGTCACTATCACTATACCCTTTAAAATCAAGAGAATTTACAGCAGGGAAAAATAATCCATATGTTGAAGTATGTTTGTGATATCTAAGAACACATTTAACAGCATCAAAAAGAGCAGTTCGTGGAGCATGTAAAAATTGGCTTAGAGATTGGACTGAATAAGATATATCATGCCTAGTCGAAGTAAGATAAAGTAACTTTCCAACCAATGATCTATATAAAGATGAATCTGCAAGAAGCTTACCAGACTGATCACCATCAAAAAGTTTAATGTGAGGAGCAAAAAGTATAGAAAGATGCTTGCAATCCAACATGTTTGCAGACTTTATCAAATTTGTAATAAACTTTTGTTGATTCAGAAAAATTCCCTTCTCATTTCTTTGAACTTCAAGTCCTAGATAGTACTTGATAGGACCCAGATCTTTAATGCTAAACTGAATGTCCAGTAACCTTTTCAAAGACTGAATAACAGACATATCATTACCAGCAATGAGTATGTCATCACCATAAACAACTACTGCTATAAAAATAGAACCAGCAGTGTAAGTGAACAAAGAGTAATCAAGCAATGATTGCTTATAACCAGCTTGTAGCAAAGAAGTAGTAAGCTTAGCAAACCACTCTCTAGAGGCCTGTTTCAGACCATAGATTGACTTGTTTAATCGACAAACCAGATGTGACTGAGATGGTCCAAATTTATATCCTAAAGGTGGTTGCATATAAACTTCTTTAGTCAAATCTCCATGTAAGAAGGTATTATTTACTTCTAATTGTTCAACAAACCAACCTTTGGCAGCTGCAACTGTCAACAAGGTACGAACAGTAACCATCTTAACAATAAAAGCATATGTGTGATGATAATCAATACCTGCAGATTGAGTATATCGTTTTGCAACTAAACGTGCCTTAAGTCTTTCTACTTCACCATTAGCCTGGTATTTTACCTTAAAAACCCATTTACAATCAATTGTACATTTTCCTGGAGGTAAAGGAACAAGAGACCATGTATTATTTTCCTCTAAAGCATCAAGTTCCTTTTGCATAGCTTGGACCGACTGTGGATTTTGGACAGCTTGATGGTAAAATGTAGGTTCAAAAACAGCATTGGAAAAAGCCACAATGGATTGATCAGTGGGATCATAAGAGTATTTACTCATATGTAGTGTAAAAGAATCAAGAGAACCAACAGCATTACTATGAGAAACTGTTTGTTTGTTGACAGTATGATAATCAGACCACCAGACAGGTCGAGCCTTTGATCGAGTGGACTGTCTTGGTACTATAGAAGATGAAGTCTGAGGAATAACAGTTGTAGAAGAACCAGGTTCTTCAGTGATATTTGTGACATTATGATCAGTGATATTTGTGACATTATAATTTTCCTCAGTTTCAAAATTTTCTTCAGTACTTGCAATTCTATGATCAGGATTGTGAATAGTAGAAGAATCATGAAATGCAGGAATAGGTATGGAATCAGGAGAAGAAACAGTGTTATTAGCTAGCCAATCAAGGAAAGTATGAATTTCCAGAAGTAGTGTGTGTGCTTTGAGAGGGGTATGAATTTCCAAAAGATTTAAGATGATAAGGAAAGATATGTTCATGAAATTTAACATGCCGACTCAAAAAGATGGAATAATTGTCTAGTCTAAGCAATTTGTAGCCCTTTTGTGAATATGGATACCCAAGGAAAACACATTGGATTGCTCTTGGTGCTAACTTGTCATTGGAATGAGTAGAAGAATAACATAAGCAACCAAAAATCTTGAGGTTGTGATAATCTGGTACTTTGTTGTAAAGTATCTCAAATGGACTTTTAAAACGAAGTATAGGTGTAGGCAAAATGTTGATAAGGTCAGTGGCTGTAAGGAGACATTCTCCCCAAAATTTATGAGGTAAACCAGCTTGAAAATGCAATGCTCGAGTAATTTCCATTAAATGCATGTGTTTACGCTCAACTCGAGCATTTTATTGTGGAGTATGTGTACAAGATCTTTAGTGTTGAATACCAAGATTAGTGAGTAAAGCTTGGAAAGAAGAACTTAAAAACTCACTGCCATTATCAGTCCTAATGGTCTTGATAGTAGTATGAAAATGATTTTTAACATACAAAACAAAAGCTTGAAATTTTGACAGAACGTGAGTTTTATTTGGCAAAAGAAATGTCCAAGTGGCACGACTGTAATCATCAATTATGGTTAGAAAATACTTGCAACCTTGTGTAGTAGCAACATGATAAGGTCCCCATACATCCATATGGACAAGACCAAAAAGAACTAAATCATGAGAATCACTATGCTTTGGAAAAGAAAGCATTGACTGTTTAGAAACAGGACATATAGGACAATCTGAATTACAATTGTTCAAAGCTTCAATACAAGAAATATGACTAAGTATAGAATTAGGATCATGTCCTAATCTAAGATGCCAAAGTTTAGAATTAACATACTGAGAATTCACAGCACAGACAGAAGAATGACAATGACTACTTTGAGATAAAGAGCAATCAGTCTGAGATGAAACTTGATCAAAGTAGTATAACCCTCCTCTCTCAGCACCAGTGCCCAGAATCACTTGGTTCTGGTCCTGAAAAAAGCATTGAGAAGAAGTGAAAAGCACACGACAGGAATTATCTTGATTCAGTTTACTCACAGAGATAAGATTGCAATTAAAGACTGGAACTAACAAAACATTGTGCAGAGTGATTTTAGAAGTTAAGACCACTGAACCAGTTTGATGAACAAGAATAGTATGCTGATTTGGTAAAGCTATGTGGAAAGGTTGAGTTATATTTGCAATATTATGCATAAGAGAAATATTGCTGCACATATGATTAGAGGCACCAGAATCTACTATCCATAAGGAATTAATTTTAGCAGGAGTATAAGATAGCATAGAGTATGCCAAACCTGCCATATGACCAATGTGATCCTCAGGAGTATTACTAGCATTAGCACCCTTATTTTGCATCATCATAGTCATTAGCTGTGACATTTGATGTTGAAGTTGCTCCATAGAATTATAAACATAAGCATTAGAGTGAGAACTAACAGATGCACCAGAAGGAACATTGAATCCAGAAGCATTAACAGGAACAGAAAAACCAGAAGCATTGTTGCCAGAAGTAGGACTCGAACCATGTAAACCAAAATTACTGCCAATACCAGCAGTTCCAGAAACACCAGTGACTTGCATTGCTTGTGGATAATTTCTAAAACCTTGATTGACATTAGGCTTTTCTCTTCCTCTGCCTCTTGGTGGATAACCAATTAGTTTGAAGCAACTTTCCTTTAATTGTCCTTCTTTATGAAAGTAGGTACATTTCAAAAGCTTCCTAGAATCACTTGAAGATGAGGTATTATTTGACTTGTTAGATCCTGTAACAGATGCCAGAAAAGATGGTGGCAAATTGTGCCCTTGTCTCTGTCTTTCTTCTTGCTTGATGAGATAGAAGGCTTGTGCTAGAGTAGGCAAAGGACTCGTCATTAGAATCTGGCCTCTAGCAGTAGAATAGCTGTCATGTAAGCCCATTAGAAATTGCAGTAACCTCTTTCGTTGTTCCCTGTCATCTTGTAGCTTATGTGATTCACAAACACAACCAGGTACAGTGATAGAGTGTATTTTAAATATACTTTATAGGATTTTATTCCCGCATTTACGATGCTTTTGCGAATAATCGTGAGTATTTAATGAGTTTTTAATGAGTTTGTTGCAGGAAATAATAATTGCCAAGTCGGAAGGAATCGAGCATTATTTAATGATTTTATGTGATTTTTAGCTCGAAAGATTTATTTTGGGAAATTACGAGGAGAAATGGTGGAATTATGGTTCGTTGCTAAGGAATTTTAGAGCGAAGCAGTTTGTGGAACAGGAGGCAAGAGGCGCAACAGCGCCATTCTAAGGGTAACAGCGCCATTTTAAGGGCTATAGCGCTCCAAGAGGCGCATCAGCGCTCCAGATCAGATTGGACAAGGCGCTACAGCGCTTGACACGGCGCTACAGCGCTCGACGGACAGAATGGAGGAGGCGCTATAGCGCTGTACATCGCGCAGCAGCGCCTGTGCGCAACTGGTTTGTGCGGAACTTCAAGGAAAAATCAGAATTTTATCTCCTTTTTCCTACTTGTAATATAATTCTAATTACTTCCAGCTGGGCTTATTTATTTAAGGCAATTACTTAGACTTGTAACAATATATAAACTCATATAGGTTATTATTTTAGAAAAAAAGGGGGAAAAACACTATTCTATATATACAACTTTGTACGCAGCTTTTAGGGATTTTTCTGGAGAACTATTATTTTCTTTGAAGATTAAAGGTTTTTTCTATATTCTTATAATTATGAGTTCTTCTATTAATTCGTGTGTTCTGTTTTCTTCCTTAATTATGTGTAACTAAATCTCTAATCTGAGGATTGGGTAGTATTCCTTGGTATTCATGTGTGTTTAATTATCCGTGATTTTCTTGCTTTGCTGATCTGTTATTGAGGGATTAACATAATTAGAGGCGTCATGAATCTTTGATTGGATTTTAGGGATTGTAATTACTTGGAAGAGGAGTTGCAATTTTAGTACACGATTTAACAGACATAATTCAAGTATTTGATTGGAAGATTAATATACGAATTGTGAGACTTATAATTCTTGGTGCTTATTAGTTTATGATTGTACTTTGATTGTATCACGGAAGTGACAATTAAGGTGTAGTTGTAGACACTATATTGTATCTTGGAAGAGAACATTATAACCTTAGAAGAATTATTTTCAGCAGAGTAAGAACGTAGATGTCACAGAGATATTGAATATGCATTGAAACCAAGTGAAAAACCCCAGTTCTTGGATTGTTTTCCTCATATATTTTATTCTCGATTGATAATTAGTTTAATTTAGTCTATAAACAAACCAAATATTCTTCTACACTTCTAAATTGTGAGAGATAAGATACTTGAACTTGATTTTACATATTAGTCCTTCCCTGCGAACGAACAACAAAAAATACTGCTAACAAATTGGCGCCGCTGCCGGGGAAGGCAGTATATTTGAGTTTAGGTTAATTGTTTCTTATTGTTCAGATTTTAATTGGTTCCACAAGTTGTTTTGTTGGTGATTTTCAGGTGTATGCGACGTTCATCTTGCGCTAGAAAATTGGAATTTGACCCTGAAATCGAGCGTACTTTGAGAAAAATAAGAAAAGAGAAAGCTAAGATGGGAGAGCCGGAACCTGAAGTTGTTGTTAATGTTGATGAGACTTCTATTTGGGACCATGAGACACCGAATCCTGCTAATTGCATGTACAAAACTCCAGAGATTGGTGCAGCCCAGTTTAACATTAATCCAAGCTTAATTCAGATGATCAGCAATCAAGCTTTTGAAGGAGACATTGAACTAGAGGACCCACACAGACATCTAGAGCGTTTCGTGCAGATGTGTGGCTCATTCAGAATCAATGGTGTTACGAGTGATAAGATTCGTCTCCATATGTTTCCCTACTCTATTAAGGGAAGAGCTTTGGAATGGTTTCAACAACTTCCAGACACTGCGGTTGCTACATGGGAGAGTCTTTCTACTGCATTCTTGTCCAAATATTATCCTTCTGACAAGACGCAACAATTGAGGACTATGATTATGAGTTTTAAAGCACAACCGGGTGAAGGTCTATATCAGGTGTAAGAACCCTAATTTTTGTAATATTTTCTTTTATTTAATATCATGTGACATTGTCAATTTGGAACCTTTCTAGTCATCCCTGTTGTTTAATGGAATTGATTGTCTGAGAAACTATGTTGTTACATTCACTATGTAAGATAAATGGAAGGTTGTTGAAAGCAAGAGTCTTACTGTTAGTAAGAATTATAAAACTTGGGATTTGAGAATTATTGGAGTATTAAAAGATTTATTAGGAATTATGACGAGGAATTATGGATATTCGAGGAATTTACACAATTAAGTACTTAAGGAATTACTAGGGAAATCTCTACGCGACAAAATATTATTACGAGAGATTAATTAAGATACGATACGAATTAAAGATTAAGTGACAAGCATTGGTGGAAGAATAATGATACAAGGAGTAGTATTGCATGCAAGTCCCATGCAACTAAGTAGTTAGGAAAAGCAAACTAGTAGTACCAAATGGACAAGAGGAATAGTAACTAGTTGCACCACTTTCCAAGGAGACAAGAGGACATGTTGGCCATACCTAGACTTGTACCATGTATCACATATACACACACTAATACATATATCACCCAACACCTTTTTACTTTAACCAACCAACACAAAATCAAAACACAAAAAGCTCTTCCCCCCCTAGCACAAAAGCTCTCGGCCAAGCAAGGACAAGGAAGAAAATTTTTTTCTTTCTCCCATTTCTCTTCATTCATAATCCAAGGCAAAATTCCTAGGCACTCTACATCATCTAAGAAAGGTATACTAAGAATTCCAAGCCCTTTCATCCACTAATTTTCAAGATATTAATTGTTAAAGTTATTGTGAATAGTAACATTGTTAAGTTTTCTTTTAGATCTTGGATTATAAGGAGTGTAGAAGCTCATTCAAGGTGTTCTTGAGATTTGTAAGGCTTACCCAAAGCTCCTAGATACTCAAGAAAGTATAAAAACCCTAACCCCTCTTGGCCATGTAGTGTTTATGAAGTTTAATGATAGATCCATGTGTATTTGTGTTAATCTTGGATGTATAAGTGATGGATGATATAGATCTTGAGTTTAGGTGTTGTGGTTGTGATTTTGATGCTTGTGGTTAGTGTATGTATCTCCATGAATGTTATAAAGTATGAACTTGGTGAATTAGATGTTGGTTGTGGTGTGGATGTAAGAATCTTGGTTGATTTAGTGAAACAAGCTTGCTGAGTTTTTCCCAGGAACTTGACCTGTCTTGTAAGAGGGTTTTGAACCCCCAAATCTTGTCCCCTGAGGTCCTAATATATATTGTTGGAAAGGTATTTGTATGTAGTTTCCAAAAATATAAGGTTCATGACTAGGTGATGTATAGATTTTTAGTTATGGCCGGAGAAGTGGAATGTGTTTTTGGATTCCGGACTGCACTAAATGGTCCCCTTGTGAACCTTGTTTAAACCCCTAAAAATTTATGTGGGATCATGGAAACATTAGAGAAGCTAGATAATGCAGTGGTGAAGGCTACCCAAAAAGAATTGGATTAAAATATGAATTTTTCAATTTTATAAAAATGCTAGAGTAAAATTCGCGCAAGGGAAAAAGTCGTTAAGTGGAGTATAATTTGAGGGGTAATGTATATGGTTCGGATATGGTAACCAAATTAAGTCCAATAAGTGACGAGCGTAATCGAGTGATGACATGAACCTATAGTGGGGCTAGAGTGTCATAAGACGAAGTCGTTAAGTTAATTTTGTACCCCCTAAAACCCCGCAATTAAAGAGGTATTGTTAAGGTACTAACGAACGGTTATTGCTTATGTGTAGATCGTTCCACTCCGCACGTTCGACCACCCCAACCACACCAAGGCAAGTTTACTTTTCAAAACTTACATATACAAGGACTTTCACTGTTGTGTTTGTAGTTTTCAATCATATCAAATGTTATGTTTATCGAAGTATTGATGAAATTGAGATGTATAAGTACATAAATGTTTGCACCCCTTGAACTTAGATTGAAATATTTTCTTCGGACAACGACTCTAGCAATAGAGGTCGTAGCGGTCCGTATATACTATTGATCGGGGAGCGGTATATTATTATATCGTAACTAGATTGCGAAAACCCGAAGAGTCATTCGGGGAGTATCGTATACTCAAGTAATTATTTTTATATCTTCATAAATACTCAAAATACCTATCTTGGATTAAAAACTTATTTTATTAAATAATTATGAATATTAAATCTTAAAATATCATTTATTAATTATTGTTCTTTATTTTAAAGATAAAGCTAATCCAAGATACCTTTAATACTTTCAAACTCGAACTTTTTCGAACTCAAAACATTTTCGAAAACCCCCGGTCAGGTTCTGCTTCTTGTATGATTTCAAGAATAATCGGTCGACTGATGTCGGACCTCAACTACTCAGTTTTCAATCAAAAATCAAGTTTTTAAAAGAAAAAGAAAAGGGACTCTGGCAGGTGTGGGAATCGTTGACGAACGATTCCCGGGATGTGTAAGCGGCCGTGAGCCAGGCGGTCCATCAATTATTATTCCGGCCCAGGTGTTGCCGAAGGATGATTACGGATGTAGTTTTCATCGAGGGTGATTACGGATGTAGTTTTCACCCGGGGATAGTTACGGCTGTAGTTTCTATCCTTCTACCGGTAGAGAAGACCCGCGGATTATTGGACTTGGATGTGGCGACTGATCATCGTCAATCCCTGTCAGGTTTTATGTTTTCTTTAAGTCCCATTCCTCCATTTTGGAAAATGCTCTGACAATGCTTCTTAGTCTTATGTGCCAAGTTGCTGATAGTGTTCTATTTTGATGAGAAAGATGTTGACTCTATGCAGTATCTAGAACTGCAAGTTTATTTTGAAAACAAGAGCACGTATTATTGCACCTTCGGAATTTATCAACAAAGACAAGTGATTCTATAACTGATTGATACAAACGAGTTTAATAACTGCTAATCATATGAAATGTTATATTACTTACCTTATACATATATTTCTTGCTGAGCCATAGTTGCTCACTCTTGCATGTTTTCAAATTTACAAACACAACAGCTAAGCGAAATGGCAAGACCCAGACAGACTGCCCGAAAGCAGGTGACTAGACCCGAGGCAGTAGTTGAGATTCCACCGGTAGGCCCCATTAGCCGGATTGGTTGGTAACTTTTGTTAGTTCGTTTTATTTATAAGTATGACCTCTACAAAGCAGTTTATCGTAACAAACTTTCAAGCCGCCAACTTCGCTTCTTATTGAAGTGTTGCTGGTACCATAAATACTATTTAATTCGGTCTGTAATAACTCTGAAACTTTTATTTCCGCTTAATCAATTGTGTGACGTTTTTGAGACTCTAACCTCTCTGTGTGTGTGTGCGGTGTGAGTTTATTGTGGGGTCGATGGTTGTTTTATATATTATTTGCAAGAACAGGTATGTTATTAATGGAAAATGGACCGTGAGCGCCTAGATCTCCGACCCCGGATCTGGGGGCGTCACAGAAATGGTATCAGAGCGAGGTTACAGTTCTCAGAAACGATAGTAATTTAAGAAAGCAACCCTAATAATAATAACAATAATAATAATAATAACCCTAATAACAACCTTAATAATACTTAGAACTCTCATCTAGTTTGCAGTCGGGTTATCGGATATAGCCCTGACTTTAAGGCCCGTGAGGGAACTACTCCTTAAACCTTTCTTTATGGTTAGTGACCCACCTTATTTCCCTTGTGTAGATGGAGGAGATACCAGACCCTGAGGCTTTTGAGAGAGAGCATGGTGAGGCACTGATGCGAGATACCGAGAATCCTGAGGAGGATATGGGTGCTGACTCTGAGCTTGGCCCCTGGATTACGCTGATAGGAGATACTGATGATGAGGATCCCATTGAGGAGCCCTTTGAGCCTGAGCTAGAGCCTGTTACCCCATCTCTTGTAGCTACTGATGAGGAGAGTGTGAGATCCGGTGAGGGCCGTGTTGTGTCACCCCCACCTTCTCCGCAGTCATCGAGCCCTGTTTCATCGGACGGTGACTCCGAGGATGATACTTCTGGCGAGGAGGAGCTTGACCCTACCCCTGCTACTGCCCTTCTCCTGCTACTGCTACTGCACCTGCTCCTGTTCCTGTCATACCACCCCCGCCGATGGACCTACCCCCAGTGTCGGGTACTGAGCACGCCAACGTGGTGCAGTTCCTGACCCGAGACTTGCTTTCTACAGAGGCCAGACTTAACGAGGCGAGGCGGGCACTAGTGGAGGAGCGCTTGAGGATCCAGGCTGAGATGAGGACTGCTGTTGCTAGGAGGACTAGGGCTCGACTCCACAGGATTGAGAGGAGGAGTCGTGAGAGGATTCTTGGTTTAGGGATCCGCGGGGGCGGAGTGATCCAGGCTAGGGATGCTAGGCGTGTTGTGCGTCGTGCATTTTCCCGAGTGAGGACCTTGCTCCGTCGCGGTGTGGCCCCATGATGTGTTACGGATAGCTCAGTCCCCTAGGTTCAGATGACATTAGTGTGTCGATTTTACGGGATAGTTGACTTGTGCAGTGGTATCCTTTCTGACCAGTGGATGAGTAGACTGACCTACAGATATGTAGATGTGACTTCGGGTAGTATGTACGGATGTAGCCCTACTTTTGTGTAGCCCTGACTATTCAGATGATGTACTTGTTATTGTTCCACTTTTGCTAGACTTTGACATCGGAACTATGTATTTGGCTCTAACATCCAAACTTCGTGATAACCCTTGTACCGTACTTATTTAGTTTCAGTTTCCTTGATATTGTCTCAACTGCCTTACTTTCCGATGCCATGCTTTACTGTTTTGATATACAACTGTGAATATATACAATTGCTACAAGTCACAAATGCACCCATGCTTTTTCAAATTTACGATATGCGATTTCAAATTGTTCTCTACAATTACCAAAATGTTCCTACAAATTTTTAAAATAAATTTTTCAAAAAAAAAAAAATTTGAGGTTTGAAATCTTGAAAACTCTTGCAAATGTTTTCGCATCCCATAGAGATTTTCCCAAAAATGTTTTGACGTTTTATCTCCAGCATCGGGTTATTAAAACTTTTGCAACTTCCACCCTTATGAGGAGGAACGATACGTTCCTGACCCGTGTAAACGCTGTCAGGTAATTAGAAAACCCTAACCCATTTCTTGTTTCATTATCAGAATCATGCCACCCAGAAGAATGAACACTCGAGCTCACCCGGTCAGTTCTGAAGGCCAGGGTAGCCACCATGGGACCGGAGGCCACCAGAACCATGAAGGGGAGAATGTGAACCTGAGTGAGGATGAGGGCAACGATCATAACTTGTTTGATGACTCTGAGTATGACAAAGAAGAAGCTGGTGATGACACCCGAGAGGTGGAACATCCAAGGGGAGGCCCTATGGAACAATTCATGGAACTACTTAGGCAGAACTTGGACCGTCCCCCGGTTCAGCAACCACCCAACAATGCTAATGCAAATGCTTTCCGGAACTTCAAATCCCTGAAACCCCCAGAATTTAAAGGAACTGCAGATCCGGTTGAGGCTAGAGCCTGGCTGAAGGAAATGAAAAATCTTTCGAGATACTAGGTGTCGCTGAGGAGCAGAAGACTGTTTTCGCCACTTACCTTCTGAAGGGTGAGGCAAACTATTGGTGGGAAGCTAAGAAGAATTTGGAAGGAAGAGGTGTGGTGACCTGGGAGAGGTTTAGCGAGCTGTTCTTGGAGAAGTACTTCCCTAGGTTCATGGAGACACAAATGGAGCTGAAGTTTTTGGAACTAAAGCAAGGTAACATGACGGTGGCCGAGTATGAGGCCAAATTTACTGAACTGTCAAGGTTTGTGCCGGAATATGTGAACTCTGAGGCAAAGAGGGCCCGAAGGTTTCAATTGGGGCTAAAGCAATGGATTTAGAATCGTGTGGCGGTGCTTGAGCTGACAGACTATGCCACCCTGGTACAGAAAGCATCAATTGTTGAGGCTGGGAGTGAACAGATGCAGAAGGAGAGGGAAGGAAAGAAGAGGAAGTTTGATAGTCGAAAGGGAAACTCTGCGGGTGGGAGATTTCCGAGCAAATTTAAGCGAGGAACGATGTCCCAACCCAGCGGAAACTTTGGAACCAAGAGAGCTGAAAGTTGGAGTGTGGGCCAGAGCGGCCAACCACAGGGATCGTCTTACTCTACCCCATCCCGAGCCCTACCCCCAGAATGCAATAAATGTGGAAGGAAACATGCGGGCGTGTGTAACCTACAGGATGTGAAGTGCTTCAAGTGTGGGCTGACAGGACATTATGCTAACGCCTTTCGAGGGACTAGTAACAACACCAGTGCCGGAGGTAATTGCTTCAAGTGTGGGAAACCAGGGCACCGAATGAGGGAATGTATGTCCTCTGGGCCAGCAGCATCGAGAGTGAGTGGAACTGCTTCTAACAAGGCCCCTACTGCAAGAACTTTTAACATGACGGTGTAGGATGCCGTGAGGAACACGGATGTGATTGCAGGTACCCTACTACTCAACTCCGTTAAGGCAAATGTTTTATTTGATTCGGGAGCTACCAAGTCTTTCATATCTCTAGATTTTGTATGTTAGTTAGGCCTTAAGACTGAACCATTGAAGGACAGACTGCAAGTAGAGATAGCTAATCATGAAATTATCCCTGTTAGCCAAGTATGTCCAGGTTGTGACCTAGAAATAGAAGGTCGACACTTTCGGGTAGATTTAATACCTTTTAAACTAGGAGAGTTTGACGTAATAGTAGGTATGGATTGGTTAACAACCCACGGAGCCCAGATTGATTGTGTAAAGAAGAAAGTAAGTTTGAGACTGCCAGGGGACGAGGAAGTAGTGTTTAGTGGAAAACGGCAAAACCAAAAGTTCCTGACTATGATTCAAGCTAAGAAGCTGTTACGTAAAGGATGCGAAGCCTATTTAGCCTATGTGAAGGATACCAAGAAGGAGGCACCAAACCTACAGGAAATCCCTGTCGTTAATGAGTTCGCGGACGTATTTTCGGATGATCATCCAGGACTACCACCTGATAGAGACATCGAGTTCGCTATAGACTTAGTTCCGGGTACGGTCCCAATTTCGAAAGCCCCGTATCGGCTAGCCCCAGTGGAGATGAAAGAGCTGGCCACTCAGTTACAAGAGTTGTTGGATAAAGGGATGATAAGACCTAGTGTGTCACCGTGGGGAGCCCCGGTGTTATTCGTGAAAAAGAAGGATGGTAGTATGAGATTATGTATAGACTACAAGGAGTTGAACAAGGTGACTATAAAGAATAAACATCCCCTGCCCAGGATAGATGACCTGTTTTATCAATTAAAGGACGCGGTTTATTTTTCTAAAATTGATTTGAGGACCGGGTATCACCAGTTAAAGATTAAACCAGAAGATATACCAAAGACGGCCTTTCGCACCCGGTACGGACACTATGAGTTCCTAGTGATGTCATTTGGGCTAACGAATGCCCCTGCAGCTTTCATGGATTTAATGAATCGAGTCTTCAAGAAGTACTTGGACAAGTGTGTTATAGTCTTCATCGATGACATCTTGATTTATTCCAAGACGAAGGAGGAACATGCAGAGCACTTGAGGATTGTATTGGGAGCATTGAGAGAAGAAAAGTTGTACGCTAAGTTCTCGAAGTGTGAATTTTGGTTGAAGGAAGTTCAGTTTTTGGGGCATGTGATTAGCGAACAAGGCATTCTAGTGGACCCAGCCAAAATAGAGGCTGTATCAAATTGGGAGAGACCAACCACTCCGACAGAAGTGAGAAGTTTTATAGGATTGGCTGGTTACTATAGGAGGTTTGTCCAAGACTTTGCCAAGATAGCAGCCCCTTTGACCCGACTAACTCGCAAGACCGAGAAGTTTGTGTGGACTGGAAAATGCGAAGAGCGCTTCCAAGAGTTGAAGAAGAGGTTGGTGACAGCACCAGTTGTAAGAACCCTAATTTTTGGTAATATTTCCTTTTATTTAATATCTTGTGACATTGTCATTATGGAACCTTTCTAGTCATCCCTGTTGATTAATAGAATTGATTGTCTGAGAAACTGCGTTGCATTTATCATGTAAGATATAAAGGGAGATTGTGAAGGCAGGAGTCTTATTGTTAGTAATATTTATAAAATTTGGGATTTGAGAATGGTTAGAGTATTAAAGGATTTATTAAGAATTGTGACGAGGAATTATGGACATTCGAGGAATTTACACAATAAGTACCTAAGGAATTATAGGGTAAATCTCTACGCGACAAAATATTATTACGAGAGATTAATTAAGATACGATACGAATTAAAGATTAAATAATAAGCATTGGTGGAAGAATAATAATACAAGGAGTAGTATTGCATGCAAGCTCATGCAACCAAGTGGTTAGTAACCAAGTAAACTAGTTAGCCATTGGTAGATGAATAGTATCTAGTTGGTTGCTTTTTCAGAAAGGGGAACACATAGTACATGAGCCCATGCTTGCTAGTACACTACCTATGCTTACATGTGATATGTATCACCCAACCTATTACCATCAATTATTTACCCAACACAAACACAAACTCAAAACACAAAAACACAAACCCCCCCCCCCTTGTAGTTGCTCTCGGCCAAAGCTTCAAGTGGAGAAGAAAATTTCTTCTCCTCCCCTCTTCCATCACTCATAAATCTCACCATAATTCCTAGGTCATCTACATCATCTAGACAAGGTATGCTAGCAATTTCACTCCATTTTATCCACCCAATTTCAAGTTACAAATTGTTCAAGCTTGGATGAATAGTAACCAAGTTTGTTTTTCCTTTAGATCTTGCATTGTAAGTGTTGTAGGAGACCATCCAAGGTGTTTTTGAGTTGTGTAAAGATTATCCAAGGCCTCTAGGTGCTCAAGAAGATATAAAAATCTCAAACCCCCTTGGTTATGTATTGTTTATAAAGTATGGTAGTAGATCCATGTGTTTAAGAACTAATCTAGGTTGTATATGTATTGGATAGCATGGATCTTGAGTTTTGATGTTGATATTGTGACTTTTATGACTATGGTTAATATATATATCTCCATGAGTGTTATGAACCATGATCTAAGTGTATTAAGTGTTGATTATGTTATGGAAGTATGAAAAATGGTTGATCTAAGTAGTTTGAGCTTGCTGAGTTTTGTCCAGGAACTTTGACCTGTATTGTAGCACGATTTTGAACCCCCAAATGATGTCCCTTGATGTCCTACCATATATTGTTGGAAATATAATTGAATGTAGTTTCTGGAAATGTAAGGTTCATGGCTAGGTGATGTGTAGATTTTTAGTTATGTCCGGAGGAGTGAATTGTGTTTCTGGACTATGGACTGCACTAAGTGACCCCCTTGTGAACCTTGTTTAAACACCTTAAAATATATGTGGGATCATGGCAAACTTTGAGAATGTAGGGAATGCAGTGGTGAAGACCACCCAAAAGGAATTTGATTAAAATATGAATTTTTGGATTATATAAAAATGCTAGAGTAAAATTCGCGCAATGGAAAAAGTCGATTAGTGGAACATGATTCTAGGGTTAGTGGTTATGATTCGAACGTGGTAACTAAATTAAGTCGAGTAAGTGACGAGCGTAATCGAGTGATGACATGGACCTATAGTGGGGCTAGGGAGTCATAAGACGAAGTCGTTAAGTTAATTTCGTACCCCCCCTAAACCCCGTAATTAAAGAGATATTGTTAAGGTACTAACGAACGATTATTGCTTATGTATAGATCGTTCGAATCCGCACGCTCGACCACCCCAACCAAACCAAGGCAAGTTTACTTTTCAAAACTTATCCATATACAAGGACTTTTACTGTTGTGTTTGTAGTTTTCAAATTATATCAAATGCTATGTTTATCGAAGTATTGATGCAATTGAGATTGAACAAGTAAATGTATGCTTTTACCCCTTGAACTTAGATTGAACTGTTTTCTTCGGACAACGACTCTAGCAATAGAGGTCGTAGCGGTCCATATATACTATTGACCGGGGAGCGGTATATTAATATATCGTATCTAGATTGCGAAAACCCAAAGGGTCATTCGGGTGGTATCGTATACTCAAATAACTATTGTTATATCTTCGTAAATACCCGAAACCCTATCTTGGATTAAAAGTTTATTTTATCGAATAATTATTTTATTAATTATTAATATTAAATCTTAAAATACTATTTATTAATCATTGTTCATTATTTAAAGACAAAGTCAATCCAAGATACATTTAATACTTTCAAATTCGAACTCTTTCGAACTCAAAACATTTTCGAAAACCCCCGGTCAGATTCTGCTTCTTGTATGATTTCAAGAATCATTGGCCGACTGA
Organism: Saposhnikovia divaricata; assembly: GCA_036435485.1. Lineage (NCBI taxonomy): Eukaryota > Viridiplantae > Streptophyta > Magnoliopsida > Apiales > Apiaceae > Saposhnikovia > Saposhnikovia divaricata. Next base: position 64,755,458 of record CM071594.1, read on the forward strand.
TGTCGAACCTCAATTACTCTGTTTTCAATCAAAATCAAGTTTTAAAAGAAAAGAAAAAGGGACTCTGGCAGGTGTGGGAACCGTTGACGAACGATTCCCGGGATATGTAAGCGGCCGTGAGCCAGGCGGTCCATCACTTATTATTCCGGCCCAGGTGTTGCCGAAGGATGATTACGGATGTAGTTTTCATCGAGGGTGATTACGGATGTAGTTTTCACCCGAGGGATAGTTACGGATGTAGTTTCTATCCTTCTACCGGTAGAGAAGACCCGCGGATTATTGGACTTGGATGTGGCGACTGATCATCGTCAATCCTTGTCAGGTTTTGTGTTTTCTTTAAGTCCCATTCCTCCATTTTGGAAAAATGCTTTGACACTGCTTCTTAGGCTTTTGTGCAAAGTTGCTGATAGTGTTCTATTTTGATGAGAAAGATGTTGATTCAATGCAGTATCTAGAACTGCAAGTTTATTTTGAAAACAAGGGCACATATTGTTGCACCTTCGAGATTTATCAACTATGATAAGTGATTTTATATCTGATTGATACAAACAAGTATATCAACTGCCAATCATATGAAATGTTATATTGCTTACCTTATATATATACTTCTTGCTGAGTTATAGTTGCTCATTCTTGCTTGTTTTCAAATTTTACAAACACAACAGCTAAGCGAAATGGCAAGACCCAGGCAGACTGTTCGAAAGCAGGTGACTAGACCCGAGCCACCACTTGAGATTCCACCAGTAGGCCCCATTAGCCGGATTGGTTGGCAGCTTTTGTTAGTTCGTTTTATTTATCAGTATGACCTGTGCAAGGCAGTGTATCGTAACAAACTTTTAAGCCGCCTACTTCGCTTCATATCGAAGTGTTGCTGGTAGCATAAATACTACTTAATTCGGTCTGTAATAACTCTGATAACTTTATTACTGTTTAATCAATGTGTGACGTTTCTGAGGCTCTAACCTGTGTGTGTGAGTGTGGTGTGAGTTTATTGCGGGGTCGATGGCTGTGTTATATATATTATGTGCAAGAACAGGTATGTTACTAATGGAAAATGGACCGTGAGCGCCTAGATCTCCGACCCCGGATCTGGGGGCGTCACAGAAATGGTATCAGAGCGAGGTTACAGTTCTCAGAAACGGTAGTAATTTAAGAAAGCAACCCTAATAATAATAACAATAACGATAACCTCAATAACAACTTTAATAATAATTAGAACTCTCATCGAGTTTGTAGTCGGGTTATCGGATATAGCCCTGATTTTAAGGCCCGTGAGGGAACTACTCCTAAACCTTTCTTTTATGGTTAGTGACCCACCTTATTTCCCTTGTGTAGATGGAGGAGATACCAGACCCTGAGGCTTTCGAGAGAGAGCATGATGAGGCACTGATGCGAGAGACCGAGGATCCTGAGGAGGATATGGGTGCCGACTCCGAGCTTGGCCCCTAGATTACACTGATAGAGAGTACTGATGATGAGGATCCCGTTGAGGAGCCCTTTGAGCCTGAGCCTGAGCCAGAGCCTGTTACCCCATCTCCTGTAGCTACTGATGAGGAGAGTGTGAGATCCGGCGAGGGTCGTGTTGTGTCACCCCCACCTTCTCCACAGACATCTAGCCCTGTTTCATCGGACGGTGACTCTGACATCCGGCGAGCTTGACCCTACCCCTGCTACTGCTCCTGCTCCTGCTGCTGCACCTACTCCTGTTCCTGTCATACTACCTCCACCGATGGACCTACCCCCAGTGTCGGGTACTGAGCATGCTTACGTGGTACAGTTCCTGACCCGAGACTTACTATCTGCAGAGGCCCGACTTAACGAGGCGAGGCGGGCACTAGTGGAGGAGCGCGAGGCGCGCTTGAGGATCCAGGCTGAGATGAGGACCGCTGTTGCTAGGAGGACTAGGGCTCGACTCCATAGGATTGAGAGGAGGAGTCGCGATAGGATTCTTGGATTAGGGATCCGCGGGGGCGGAGTGATCCAGGCTAGGGATGCTAGGCGTGTTGTGCGTCGTGCATTTGCCCGAGTGAGGACCTTGCTCCGTCGCGGTGCGGCCCCGTGATGTGTTACTGATAGCTCAGTCCCCTAGGTTCAGATGACATTAGTGTGTCGATTTTGCGGGATAGTTGACTGAAGGAATTTATGACCGTAGCGGAAGCGTAAATCACATTTACTTGCATAAAAACCTAATTAATCATGTATATAGATTTAAAAATTGTATGAACACAAGAAAAATACCTTGATAGCTTTCCTGGGATTGTTATGAATGTGTCTTTGATTTCCAGCAATCACCCCTCAAGTGTGGAATGCTCTAATGGTATCCACCAAGATCAAATATCATATAGTAGATGAAGAACAATTGAGAAAATTAATTAAATGGTTTGGAATGATTTTGATGAACTTCAAAAGCTCTCCATGATCTTCTCAACCCCCTGGGATGTTTTGTGTTGTGTGTTTGTGATGTCCTCCAACTCTTGGAAATGTTTGATATTTAAAGAAATAAAGTCTTTACTTTATCTAATTAAATAATCATTTAATAATTAAAACCCTTTTAATTATTAATCTCATTCTGAAAATAATTCTCTCATAAAATTTAATTTCTCAAACTAAATTTTGTAATTAATAATTATTAAGAACTTTTCTTAATTTATTTATAATATATTAAATCTAATTTAATAAATTATAAATAATTGCTAATTAATTATTTATTCAATAAATAAATAATTCATAGCCATTATTAATTATTCTCATCATCTATAAATATTTAACCTTTTTATGGTGTGACCCTTTAGGTTCAATATTAAGCCGGTAGTAGAAATAAATAATAATAAACTATTTATTATTACTTATACGAATTAATAATTAATTCGTTAAATATAATTACATAAGTAATTAATATTTATTCTACATCGTGAGTGATACTTTTGAATATATCGCGACTATCCGGATAATATGAATTCGTTGCTTAGAATATATAAAACCTATTCAGCAAATGGTTACCGTACAATCAATTCCTTCTACCCGACAATATCCCGATTAAATACAAGGCATGGATCGCGTGTCAAGCCTATTTAATTTAATCATATAATTTCTTATACATTATGTCTAGTTCATTTGAATTAGAAACTCTTTCTAACTTCAATTACTCTGGCCAGAGATTCCAGAACTAACATAGTAAGAACATCATAGGATATTCACTTTCTTTTACTGAAAGGGGTAGATTCTTTATCGATCGTTAACTATCTTCATATACAAATTCCTATACCCGGAATAGAACTAATGATTGTCCCTTGAGGACTTAGAACTAAACCAAAACATAGTTCATTGTATATAAGATTACTTTAACGGTCTCAAGTCTAAGGACACTTGTACCACCATCAACTTATGAACAACTATTAACACGTGAGTAAACTCCATTAGTCGTTCATTTGATCAAGTCACGTTCAGTGAACTTATTCTCCAATAAGCACCTACATACTAGCTATAGTGCCATCACACGAATGTCTATGAGAACAGACATCCTTCCGAGGAAGCAAGCATAGCATGTACCGATCTTTACGGATTGACTAACTCCCAATTAGTTATCCTACGATCGGGAACTATTTATGTTTATTGTTATCATCTTCTAGATCTCATTATTATAATCTCATTATAATTCTAGAAGCTTTACTCTAAACTATGGAACTTCTTATTTAAACACTTTAAATAGATAAAGCCCGTAATAAAAACAACAAGTCTTTTATTAATATAAATAAAATCAAATAAGATTACATGAAAGTATTTCCTAACCCATCACACAGGATTGGGTTTAGGACAAAATATCTATCTCTATAGATCTTCATCCCTAAAATATAGGATGCCTCTCCCAAGTCCTTCATAGTGAAGTTCTTTGATAGCCAGACCTTGACTGATTGTAACATCGGTATATCATTTCCTATTATAAGTATGTCATCCACATACAATATAAGAAATGTTACCGCGCTCCCACTAACCTTCTTGTAAACACATGGTTCATCTAAGTTTTTGATAAAATCAAACTCTTTGATTGTCTCATCAAAACGGATGTTCCATCTTCGAGAAGCTTGCTTCAAACCATATATGGTTCGCAGCAGTCTACATATTAGATTTTCGTTTCCACTGGAAACAAAACCCTCTGGCTGTGTCATATGCACTTCCTCTTCAAGTTTCCCATTGAGGAAGGCCGTCTTTACGTCCATTTGCCAGATCTCGTAATCATAGTAGGCTGCAATCGGAAGCAAAATCCTAATGGATTTGAGCAAGGCTACAGGCGAAAAGGTTTCATCAAAGTCAATCCCTTGTCTTTGTTTGAATCCTTTTGCCACAAGCCTGGCCTTATAGGTCTCCACCTGGCCATCTGCTCCTAACTTTCGTTTGTATATCCATTTGCACCCAATGGGTTTAACTCCTTCAGGTGCCTCAACCAAAGTCCACACTTGGTTTATATACATCGAGTCCATTTCGGATTTCATGGCATCCTTCCATTTCTCTAAGTCATTACAACTCATAGCCTCTTCATAAGTCATAGGGTCCTCATCATCAACAAATGACAAATCATCATCATTTTCAATGACAAGCCCGTAATATCTTTCGATTGGGCGGGACACTCTCTTTGACTTACGTAAAGGTTGTTCTACAGAAGGTTGTTCTTTCTGAACAGGTACTTCTTCTCTAATCGTTGCATTTTGTGGTTCTTGAACTTCATCAAGTTCAATATTTCTCCCACTGTTTCTATCAAGGAGGAACTGTTCCTCTAAGAAGTGTGCGTGTCTAGAAACAAATATCCTTTGATCAGAAGGATCATAGAAATAATATCCATGACCTTCTTTAGGATATCCCACAAAACTGCATTTCACGGATCTAGGTTCCAACTTATCATGTTCAACTTTCTTGACATAAGCTGGACACCCCCAAACCTTAACATGTTTAAGACCTGGTTTCTTCCTACTCCACATCTCATGTGGGGTCGTGAGAACCGATTTAGAAGGCACCTTGTTCAGTAAATACGCTGACGTCTCTAAAGCATAACCCCATAGTGATACTGGAAGATCAGTAAAGCTCATCATGGACCTCACCATATCTAATAGAGTACGATTCCTTCTCTCAGATACTCCATTTAATTGTGGAGTATAGGGAGGGGTCCATTGAGAAACTATACCATTTTCTTTAAGATAACCTAAAAACTCTCCGCTTAAGTACTCAACTCCTCGATCTGATCGAAGAACTTTTATACTACGTGCGGTTTGTTTTTCTACTTCATTTCTATATTCTTTGAACTTTTCAAAAGCTTCGGATTTGTATTTCATAAGATATACATATCCTAACCTGGATCGATCATCCGTAAAAGTAATGAAGTATGAAAATCCTCCTCTAGCACTTGTTGACATTGGTCCACATACATCTGTGTGTACCAAGTCTAACAACCCCGCAGCTCTCTCTCCATGTCCAGTAAATGGAGATTTAGTCATTTTACCCATGAGACAAGACTCGCATGTAGGATATGATTCAAAATCAAAATGTTCTAGTAACTTATCCTTATGTAATGTGCGAAGTCTGTTCTCACTAATATGACCTAGTCTGCAGTGCCATAAATAAGTTGGATTTTTATTATCTCTTTTTCTTTTATTATTAGGTTGTTGAATTTGAAACAAATTATGTTCTAAGTCATATATATACAAACCATTATGTAATGTACCGTATCCATAAGTAATATTATTTCTCTTAATTAAACATTTATTATTCTCAACAATAAATGTAAAACCATCCAAATCAAGTACAGGAATAGAAACAATATTTCTTACAATAGATGGTACATAATAACATTTATTCAACACGATAGTTTTGCCCGTAGGCATATGCAAAGGAAATGATCCTACAGCTGCAGCAGCAACTCTTGCTCCATTGCCCATCAATAGAATCACTTCATCTTCCCCCAGAGGTCTACTTTGCTTTAGTCCCTGCAACGAATTGCAAATATGAGACCCACAAGCAGTATCCAATACCCAAGTAGAAATCTGACTTAAAGACATATTTAGTTCAATCATGAACATACCTGTATCAGAAGCGGTAATCTCATTGCCCTTCTTATTCTTTAACTCTGCAAGGTAAACCTTGCAGTTCCTCTTCCAGTGTCCCACCTTGTTACAGTGGAAGCAAACTGCTTTGCTTTTTGGGTCAGCCTTTGGTGGAACAGGCTTATTCTCACCCTTTTTCTTATTCTTCGGCTTCCAGTTCCTATTTCCTCTTATTAGAGGTACTGGCACCGATCATAAGAACAGAACCCCTTTTAGAGGGAAAATTCGCCTCAGCAGTTTTCAGCATGTTGTGGAGCTCAGCTAAGCTGGCATCCAACTTGTTCATGTGAAAGTTCATAACGAACTGCGAGAACGAATCCGGGAGTGACTGCAAGACTAAATCTTGGCATAACTCCCCATCCATGACAAAACCTAACTGCCCTAGATGCTCAATCAGATTGATCATCTTAAGCACATGGTCATTCACAGACGACCCTTCAGCCATTCTACATTGGAATAGCTCTTTCGATATATCATATCGAGCGGTTCTCCCTTGTACATCATAAAGCTCCTGTAGATGTATCAGAATGGTTGGAGCATCCATTTTTTCATGTTGCTTCTGTAACTCAGGTGTCATGGATGCTAGCATGACACATTGAGCAACATTAGCAGCATCTAACCATTCATTATACACTTCTCGTTCATGGAAAAGTGCATCATCAGAAGGAGGTACAGGTAAAGGCGAGTCAAGCACATAATCCTTCTTCTCAGCCCTGAGAACGATTCTCAGGTTTCGAAGCCAATCAGCATAATTGGGACCAGTCAATTTGTTCGCATCAAGTATGCTACGGAGTGATAGAGTAGAAGACATGATCTATAAATCTGAAATTTGTGAACACATAACAACATTAGTAGATATCCAATTTTATTATAACACCTTATGAATCGGGTCTTTATTCATAGGTGGCTCCCACAGTTTTATTAAAATTATACAACCCTCAAATGTATAACTAAAGCATTCTCAATGCCTGTGAGAATAGGGATCCTACTTTCCATTATATAACCTCGGCTGTAGCACGAAACGCTATGTAATGTTCCATAGGCAGATAACTCTTTATCAATTACATCTCATGTTATTCCCTAATTCCATTTAGCCTCTTGAATCATTGAATCACGGCTGTAGCACGTCTAAATTCAATATTCTAAGTCAAGTGAGACCCAACATCTCGTTAAATTAATAAGATCTCAATAGCCCACGGTTGTAGCACGAACGACAATTGAATTCTAATTAATTATACGCATCTCATGTAATAGACAAGTAATTCTTATTTTTGAAAACTAAGCCCTCGGCTGTAGCACGAAACGACAAAGCTCAAAACTAAGAATTACTTTCTACCATGTTGGAAGGCTATGACCGACACAAGCCCGTTGTGACATTGGCCATTTTATTACTTGATATTAAATAACGAGGGATTTTATATTATTTAGGTTACGAAACGTTTTCGTTAAAACCTAAAGTCAAACATGCATTTTATATACGATATATAAAACTATATATATTATCTCATGGCATTTCTATGCACACATATATATAGGCAAACATGTTATATCATGTTAAACATTGTTAAACATCTATATGAAACAATATTAGTATTTTAAAGTATTTTAACACAATTAAAACGGGCTTTAAAACACTTCCGGAAGCTATAACCATTTTAAAATTAATTTTTAAAATTTATTTGACCACTCCATTAGATCCGTCTCGAAAAAACGAATCCAACGATATATTATACGCCTCAAACGGAGTTACGGATCAACGGGAAAAATCAAAATACGAATCAGGGTCATTTATGTCACTTACAGACCCTGTAACGCATTACCAGAATGCGTTACAGGCCAAAAATAACATTTTTACACTGTCACGCATTCAACAGATGCGTTACGCAGTGATGACGTCATGCTGACGTCAGCATCCCGACCCGACCCGAGATCCGACCCGATATCCGACCCGACCGACCTCGTCTGACCCGACCCGGCGCGTGGGCTGCACGCGCGGCGCGTGACGCCCACACGCGGTTCCCAGTCGCGCGCACTGATTTCCTTTTTTTTTTTTTTTAATCGACAGAATTCAATAAAAAACTTAGTGTTCAGTCGACCAGTCTTTTCTTTTCAGCCCACCAGCCCAACTTTAAAACTCTTTTTGGGCCCCCAATAATACTACCCATCTAGATATTTTTATAAATAATTTATATATTTGTAAAACAGATTATTATTTATTAATTTCTAAACTCTTTAAAAATCAATAATAAATAATCTATCCATAGGAAAATTATGAAACTTTTTCTGGGACTTCTACAACACTTGTAGAAAATATATCAGTGATCAAAATTATTTTAAAAATAATTTATTAATTAATACGTAATTAATTTGATTATAGCCTCCAAGAACTTCAAAAATTCATAACTAATTCATACAAGCTTGAAAAATTCCGAAATTTTTTCTGGGATCTATATACATGCAACCTATGCTCTGATACCATTGAAGGAATTTATGACCGTAGCGGAAGCGTAAATCACATTTACTTGCATAAAAACCTAATTAATCATGTATATAGATATAAAAATTGTATGAACACAAGAAAAATACCTTGATAGCTTTCCTGGGATTGTTATGAATGTGTCTTTGATTTCCAGCAATCACCCCTCAAGTGTGGAATGCTCTAATGGTATCCACCAAGATCAAATATCATATAGTAGATGAAGAACAATTGAGAAAATTAATTAAATGGTTTGGAATGATTTTGATGAACTTCAAAAGCTCTCCATGATCTTCTCAACCCCCTGGGATGTTTTGTGTTGTGTGTTTGTGATGTCCTCCAACTCTTGGAAATGTTTGATATTTAAAGAAATAAAGTCTTTACTTTATCTAATTAAATAATCATTTAATAATTAAAACCCTTTTAATTATTAATCCCATTCTGAAAATAATTCTCTCATAAAATTTAATTTCTCAAACTAAATTTTGTAATTAATAATTATTAAGAACTTTTCTTAATTTATTTATAATCTATTAAATCTCATTTAATAAATTATAAATAATTGCTAATTAATTATTTATTCAATAAATAAATAATTCATAGCCATTATTAATTATTCTCATCATCTATAAATATTTAACCTTTTTATGGTGTGACCCTTTAGGTTCAATATTAAGCCGGTAGTAGAAATAAATAATAATAAACTATTTATTATTACTTATACGAATTACTAATTAATTCGTTAAATATAATTACATAAGTAATTAATATTTATTCTACATCGTGAGTGATACTTTTGAATATATCGCGACTATCCGGATAATATGAATTCATTGCTTAGAATATATAAAACCTATTCAGCAAATGGTTACCGTACAATCAATTCCTTCTACCCGACAATATCCCGATTAAATACAAGGCATGGATCGCGTGTCAAGCCTATTTAATTTAATCATATAATTTCTTATACATTATGTCTAGTTCATTTGAATTAGAAACTCTTTCTAACTTCAATTACTCTGGCCAGAGATTCCAGAACTAACATAGTAAGAACATCATAGGATATTCACTTTCTTTTACTGAAAGGGGTAGATTCTTTATCGATCGTTAACTATCTTCATATACAAATTCCTATACCCGGAATAGAACTAATGATTGTCCCTTGAGGACTTAGAACTAAACCAAAACATAGTTCATTGTATATAAGATTACTTTAACGGTCTCAAGTCTAAGGACACTTGTACCACCATCAACTTATGAACAACTATTAACACGTGAGTAAACTCCATTAGTCGTTCATTTGATCAAGTCACGTTCAGTGAACTTATTCTCCAATAAGCACCTACATACTAGCTATAGTGTCATCACACGAATGTCTATGAGAACAGACATCCTTCCGAGGAAGCAAGCATAGTATGTACCGATCTTTACGGATTGACTAACTCCCAATTAGTTATCCTACGATCGGGAACTATTTAAGTTTATTGTTATCATCTTCTAGATCTCATTATTATAATCTCATTATAATTCTAGAAGCTTTACTCTAAACTATGGAACTTCTTATTTAAACACTTGAAATAGATAAAGCCCGTAATAAAAACAACAAGTCTTTTATTAATATAAATAAAATCAAATAAGATTACATGAAAGTATTTCCTAACCCATCACACAGGATTGGGTTTACGACAAAATACTATCATTGACTTGTGCAGTGGTATCCTTTCTGACCAGTGGATGAGTAGACTGACCTACAGATATGTAGATGTGACTTCGGGTAGTATGTATGGATGTAGCCCTACTTTTGTGTAGCCTGACTATTCGGATGATGTATTTGTATTTGTTCCACTTTTGCTAGACTTTGACATCGGAACTATGTATTTGGCTCTAACATCCAAACGTTGTGATAACCCTTGTACCGTACTTATTTAGTTTCAGTTTCCTTAATATTGCCTCAACTGCTTTACTTTCCGATGCCATGCTTTACTGTTTTGATATACAACTGTGATTATACAATTGCTACAAGCCACAAATACAACCATACTGTTTCAAATTACGAGATGCGATTTCAAATTGTTTTCTACAATTTCCAAAAATGTTCCTACAATCTTTATAAAAAAAATTTGTTTTGAAATTTTGAAAAATATTTTTGAGGTTTCGAAATTTTGAAAACTCTTGTAAATGTTTTCGCATCCCAAAGGGATTTTTCCACAAAAGTGTTTGACATTTTATCTCCAACATCGGATTGTTAAAACTTTTGCACTTCCACCCTTATGAGGAGGAACGATACGCTCCTGACCCGTGCAAACGCTGTCAGGTAATTGGAAAACCCTAACCCCTTTCTTGTTTTATTATCAGAATCATGCCACCCAGAAGAATGAACACTCGAGCTCACCCGATCAGTTCTGAGGGCCAGGGTAGCCACCATTGAGCCGGAGGCCACCAGAACCATGAAGGGGAGAATGCTAACCTGAGTGAGAATGAGGGTAACGATCATAACTTGTTTGATGACTCTGAGTATGAAGAAGAAGAAGAAGAAGCTGGTGATGATACCCGAGAGGTAGAACATCCTAGGGGAGGCCCTATGGAACAGTTCATGAAGTTACTTAGGCAGAACTTGGACCGTCCCCCAGTTCAGCAACCACCCCAGAATGCTAATGCTAATGTTTTCCGGAACTTCAAATCCCTGAAACCCCCAGAATTTAAAGGAACTGCCGACCCTGTCGAGGCAAGGGCCTGGCTGAAGGAAATGGAAAAATCTTTCGAGATACTAGGTGTCGCTGAGGAGCAGAAGACTGTTTTCGCCACTTACCTTCTGAAGGGTGAGGCGAACTATTGGTGGGAAGCTAAGAAGAATTTGGAAGGAAAAGGTGTGGTAACCTGGGAGAGATTTAGCGAGCTGTTCCTGGAGAAGTACTTTCCTAGGTTCATGGAGACACAAATGGAGCTGAAATTTTTGGAACTGAAGCAAGGAAACATGACAGTGGCCGAGTATGAGGCCAAATTTACCGAGCTGTCGAGGTTTGTGCCGGAATATGTGAACTCTGAGGCAAAGAGGGCCCGAAGATTTCAATTAGGGCTAAAACAAAGGATTCAGAATCGTGTAGCGGTTCTTGAGCTGACAGACTATGCCACCCTGGTACAGAAAGCGTCAATTGTTGAGGCTGGAAGTGAACAGATGCAGAAAGAGAGGGAAGGAAAGAAGAGGAAGTTGGATAGTCGAAAGGGAAACTCTGCTGGTGGGAGCTTTCCGAGCAAATTTAAGCGAGGAACGATGTCTCAACCCAGCGGGAACTTTGGAACCAAGAGAGCTGAAAGTTGGAGTGTGGGCCAGAGCGGCCGACCACAGGGATCGTCTTACTCTACCCCATCCCGAGCCCAACCCCCAGAATGCAATAAATGTGGAAGGAAACATGCGGGCGTGTGTAACCTGCAAGATGTGAAATGCTTCAAGTGTGGGCTGACAGGGCATTATGCTAACGCCTGTCGCGGAACTAGTAACAACCCGAGTGTAGGAGGTAATTGCTTCAAGTGTGGGAAACCAGGGCACCGAATGAGGGAATGTATGTCCTCTGGGCCAGCTGCATCGAGAGTGAGTGGAACTGCTTCTAACAAGGCCCCTACTGCAAGAACTTTTAACATGACGGTGCAGGATGCCGTGAGGAACACGGATGTGATTGCAGGTACCCTACTACTCAACTCAGTTAAAGCAAATGTTTTATTTGATTCAGGAGCTACCAAGTCTTTCATATCTCTAGATTTTGTATGTCAGTTAGGCCTTAAGACTGAACCATTGAAAGACAGATTGCAAATAGAGATAGCTAATCATGAAATTATCCCTGTTAGCCAAGTATGTCCAGGTTGCGACCTAGAAATAGAAGGGCGACACTTTCGGGTAGACTTAATACCTTTTAAACTAGGGGAGTTTGACGTAATAGTAGGCATGGATTGGTTAACAACCCACGGAGCCCAGATTGATTGTGTCAAGAAGAAAGTAAGTTTGAGACTGCCAGGGGACGAGGAAGTAGTATTTAGTGGGAAATGGCAAAGCCAAAAGTTCCTGACTATGATTCAAGCTAAGAAGTTGTTACGTAAAGGATGCGAAGCCTATTTAGCCTATGTGAAGGATACCAAGAAGGAGGCACCAAACCTGCAGGAAATCCCTGTCGTTAATGAGTTCACGGACGTATTTCCGGACGATCTTCCCGGACTACCACCCGATAGGGACATCGAGTTTGCTATAGACTTAGTTCCGGGTACGGCCCCAATTTCGAAAGCCCCATATCGGCTAGCCTCAGTGGAGATGAAAGAGCTAGCCACTCAGTTACAAGAGTTGTTGGATAAAGGGATGATAAGACCTAGTATGTCACCGTGGGGAGCCCCGGTGTTATTCGTGAAAAAGATGGACGGCAGCATGAGATTATGTATAGACTACAGGGAGTTGAACAAGGTGACTATAAAGAATAAGTATCCCTTGCCCAGGATAGATGACCTGTTTGACCAATTGAAAGATGCAGTTTATTTCTCTAAGATTGATTTGCGGACCGGGTACCACCAGTTAAAGATTAAACCAGAAGATATACCAAAGACGGCCTTTGGCACCCGGTATGGACCCTATGAGTTCCTAGTGATGTCATTTGGGTTAACGAATGCCCCTGCAGCTTTCATGGACTTAATGAATCGAGTCTTCAAGAAATACTTGGACAAGTGTGTTATAGTCTTCATCGATGATATTTTGATTTATTCCGAGACGAAGGAGGAACATGCAGAGCACTTGAGGATTGTATTGGGAGCATTGAGAGAAGAAAAGTTGTACGCTAAGTTCTCGAAGTGCGAATTTTGGTTGAAGGAAGTTCAGTTTTTAGGGCATGTGATTAGCGAACAAGGCATTCTAGTGGACCCAGCCAAAATAGAGGCTGTATCAAATTGGGAGAGACCAACCACTCCGACAGAGGTGAGAAGTTTCATAGGACTGGCTGGCTACTATAGGAGATTTGTCCAAGACTTTGCCAAGATAGCAGCCCCTTTGACCCGACTAACTCGCAAGACCGAGAAGTTTGTGTGGACTGAAAAATGCGAAGAGAGCTTCCAAGAGTTGAAAAAGAGGTTGGTGACAGCACCAGTACTAGCCCTACCTGATGATAAGGGAGATTTTGTGATTTATAGCGATGCATCCCATCAAGGTTTAGGGTGTGTGCTTATGCAGCACGGTAAGGTGATTGCTTATGCGTCCAGACAACTTAAGGAGTATGAGATAAGATACCCCACCCATGATTTGGAATTAGCAGCGATAGTTTTTGCTTTGAAGATCTGGAGACATTATCTTTACGGAGAAAAGTGTGAAATCTACACGGATCACAAGAGCTTAAAGTACATATTCACTCAGACAGAGCTAAACATGAGGCAGAGGAGATGGTTAGAGCTAATCAAAGATTATGATTGTGAGATTCATTATCACCCAGGGAAGGCCAATGTGGTGGCCGATGCACTTAGCCGAAAGGATAAACTCAAGATGATAACGTCAGTGGACGAGTTGATCAAGGACCTTGAGAAACTAGAGATTGAAGTGAGGTTACCAGGAATTGGACAAGAGAGTCTAATGGAAATAAAAGTCCAACCACCGCTATTGGAAAAGATTAAGTTATGCCAGGAAAGGAAGATAGAAGAAGAAAAGAATTCGATAGAGAAAATTTTGACTGGCGAGGAAATTAAGTGTGAGAAGGACGGGAATGGAATTATGAGGTACGCATCTAGGATATGGATCCCGAACGTTCAGGAATTAAAAGACGAGATTTTGCAAGAGGCTCATAGTTCGAGGTACTCAATTCACCCTGGAGGCACTAAGATGTATAGAGATCTGAGAGAATACTATTGGTGGCCTAATATGAAGAAGGACGTGGCAGAGTGGGTAAGTAAATGCTTGACATGTCAAAGAGTGAAGGCCGAACACCAAAGGCCCAGTGGATTGTTGCAACCCTTAGAGATACCCGAAGGGAAGTGGGAGCAAATTGCAATGGACTTTGTGGTCGGATTACCAAGGACCAAGACTAATCATGATGCCATTTGGGTAATTATCGATAGGTTGACCAAGTCAGCACATTTTCTTCCAATCAACGATAGATATACTGTCGACAAGCTGGCAGATATTTACTTAAAGGAGATTATTTAAGATACGATACGAATTAAAGATTAAATAATAAGCATTGGTAGAAGAATAATAATACAAGGAGTAGTATTGCATGCAAGCCCATGCAACCAAGTGGTTAGTAACCAAGTAAACTAGTTAGCCATTGGTAGATGAATAGTATCTAGTTGGTTGCTTTTTCAAAAAGGGGAACACATAGTACATGAGCCCATGCTTGCTAGTACACTACCTATGCTTACATGTGATATGTATCACCCAACCTATTACCATCAATTATTTACCCAACACAAACACAAACACAAAACACAAAAACACAACCCCCCCCCCCCCTTGTAGTTGCTCTCGGCCAAAGCTTCAAGTGGAGAAGAAAATTTCTTCTCCTCCCCTCTTCCATCACTCATAAATCTCACCATAATTCCTAGGTCATCTACATCATCTAGACAAGGTATGCTAGCAATTTCACTCCATTTTATCCACCCAATTTCAAGTTACAAATTGTTCAAGCTTGGATGAATAGTAACCAAGTTTGTTTTTCCTTTAGATCTTGCATTGTAAGTGTTGTAGGAGACCATCCAAGGTGTTTTTGAGTTGTGTAAAGATTATCCAAGGCCTCTAGGTGCTCAAGAAGGTATAAAAATCTCAAACCCCCTTGGTTATGTATTGTTTATAAAGTATGGTAGTAGATCCATGTGTTTAAGAACTAATCTAGGTTGTATATGTATTGGATAGCATGGATCTTGAGTTTTGATGTTGAGATTGTGACTTTTATGACTATGGTTAATATATATATCTCCATGAGTGTTATGAACCATGATCTAAGTGTATTAAGTGTTGATTATGTTATGGAAGTATGAAAAATGGTTGATCTAAGTAGTTTGAGCTTGCTGAGTTTTGTCCAGGAACTTTGACCTGTATTCTAGCACGATTTTGAACCCCCAAATGATGTCCCCTGATGTCCTACCATATATTTTTGGAAAGATAATTGAATGTACTTTCTCGAAATGTAAGGTTCCTGGCTAGGTGATGTGTAGATATTTAGTTATGGCCGGAGGAGTGAATTGTGTTTCTGGACTATGGACTGCACTAAGTGACCCCCTTGTGAACCTTGTTTAAACACCTTAAAATATATGTGGTATCATGGAAAAATTTGAGAATGTAGGGAATGCAGTGGTGAAGACCACCCAAAAGGAATTGGATTAAAATATGATTTTTTGGATTTTATAAAAATGCTAGAGTAAAATTCGTGCAATGGAAAAAGTCGATTAGTGGAACATGATTCTAGGGTTAGTGGTTATGATTCGAACGTGGTAACTAAATTAAGTCGAGTAAGTGACGAGCGTAATCGAGTGATGACATGGACCTATAGTGGGGCTAGGGAGTCATAAGACGAAGTCGTTAAGTTAATTTCGTACCCCCCCTAAACCCCGTAATTAAAGAGATATTGTTAAGGTACTAACGAACAATTATTGCTTATGTATAGATCGTTCGAATCCGCACGCTCGACCACCCCAACCAAACCAAGGAAAGTTTACTTTTCAAAACTTATCTATATACAAGGACTTTTACTATTGTGTTTGTAGTTTTCAAATTATATTAAATGCTATGTTTATCGAAGTATTGATGCAATTGAGATTGAACAAGTACATGTATGCTTTTACCCCTTGAACTTAGATTGAACTGTTTTCTTCGGACAACGACTCTAGCAATAGAGGTCGTAGCGGTCCGTATATACTATTGACCGGGGAGCAGTATATTAATATATCGTATCTAGATTGCGAAAACCCGAAGGGTCATTCGGGTGGTATCGTATACTCAAATAACTATTGTTATATCTTCGTAAATACCCGAAACCCTATCTTGGATTAAAAGTTTATTTTATCGAATAATTATTTTATTAATTATTAATATCAAATCTTAAAATACTATTTATTAATCATTGTTCATTATTTAAAGACAAAGTCAATCCAAGATACATTTAATACTTTCAAACTCGAACTCTTTCGAACTCAAAACATTTTCGAAAACCCCCAGTCAGATTCTGCTTCTTGTATGATTTCAAGAATCATCGGTCGACTGATGTCGAACCTCAATTACTCTGTTTTCAATCAAAATCAAGTTTTAAAAGAAAAGAAAAAGGGACTCTGGCAGGTGTGGGAACCGTTGACGAACGATTCCCGGGATGTGTAAGCGGCCGTGAGCCAGGCGGTCCATCACTTATTATTCCGGCCCAGGTGTTGCCGAAGGATGATTACGGATGTAGTTTTCATCGAGGGTGATTACGGATGTAGTTTTCACCCGAGGGATAGTTACGGATGTAGTTTCTATCCTTCTACCGGTAGAGAAGACCCGCGGATTATTGGACTTGGATGTGGCGACTGATCATCGTCAATCCTTGTCAGGTTTTGTGTTTTCTTTAAGTCCCATTCCTCCATTTTGGAAAAATGCTTTGACACTGCTTCTTAGGCTTTTGTGCCAAGTTGCTGATAGTGTTCTATTTTGATGAGAAAGATGTTGATTCAATGCAGTATCTAGAACTGCAAGTTTATTTTGAAAACAAGGGGACATATTGTTGCACCTTCGAGATTTATCAACTATGATAAGTGATTTTATATCTGATTGATACAAACAAGTATATCAACTACCAATCATATGAAATGTTATATTGCTTACCTTATATATATACTTCTTGCTGAGCTATAGTTGCTCATTCTTGCTTGTTTTCAAATTTTACAAACACAACAGCTAAGCGAAATGGCAAGACCCAGGCAGACTGTTCGAAAGCAGGTGACTAGACCCGAGCCACCACTTGAGATTCCACCGGTAGGCCCCATTAGCCGGATTGGTTGGCAGCTTTTGTTAGTTCGTTTTATTTATCAGTATGACCTGTGCAAGGCAGTGTATCGTAACAAACTTTCAAGCCGCCTACTTCGCTTCATATCGAAGTGTTGCTGGTAGCATAAATACTACTTAATTCGGTCTGTAAAAACTCTGATAACTTTATTACTGTTTAATCAATGTGTGACGTTTCTGAGGCTCTAACCTGTGTGTGTGAGTGTGGTGTGAGTTTATTGTGGGGTCGATGGCTGTGTTATATATATTATGTGCAAGAACAGGTATGTTACTAATGGAAAATGGACCGTGAGCGCCTAGATCTCCGACCCCGAATCTGGGGGCGTCACACCAGTACTAGCCCTACCTGATGATAAGGGAGATTTTGTGATTTATAGCGACGTATCCCATAAAGGTTTAGGGTGTGTGCTTATGCAGCACGGTAAAGTGATTGCATATGCGTCCAGACAACTTAAGGAGTACGAGATAAGATACCCCACCCATGATTTGGAATTAGCTGCGATAGTTTTCGCTTTGAAGATCTGGAGACATTATCTTTACTGAGAGAAGTGTGAAATCTACACGGATCACAAGAGCTTAAAGTACATATTCACTCAGAAAGAGTTAAACATGAGGCAGAGGAGATGGCTAGAGCTAATCAAAGATTATGATTGTGAGATTCATTATCACCCAGGGAAGGCCAACGTGGTGGCCGATGCACTTAGCCGAAAGGAGAAACTCAAGATGATAACGTCAGTGGACGAGTTGATCAAGGACCTTAAGAAACTGGAGATTGAAGTGAGGTTACCAGGAATTGGACAAGAGAGTCTAATGGAAATAAGAGTCCAACCACCGCTATTGGAAAAGATTAAGTTATGTCAGGAAAAGAAGATAGAAGAAGAAAAGAATTCGATGGAGAAAATTTTGACTGGCGAGGAAATTAAGTGTGAAAAGGACGGGAATGGAATTATGAGGTACGCATCTAGGATATGGATCCCGAACGTTCAGGAATTAAAAGACGAGATTTTGCAAGAGGCTCATAGTTCAAGGTACTCAATTCACCCGGGAGGCACTAAGATTTATAGAGATCTGAGAGAATACTATTGGTGGCCAAATATGAAAAAGGACGTGGCAGAGTGGGTAAGTAAGTGCTTGACATGTCAAAGAGTAAAGGCCGAACACCAGAGGCCTAGTGGATTATTGCAACCCTTAGAGATACCCGAGTGGAAGTGGGAGCATATTGCGATGGACTTTGTGGTCGGACTACCAAGGACCAAGATTAATCATGATGCCATTTGGGTAATTATCGATAGATTGACCAAGTCAGCACATTTTCTTCCAATCAACGAGAGATACACTGTCGACAAGCTGGCGGATATTTACTTAAAGGAGATTGTGGTTAGGCATGGGGTTCCTGTGAGCATTGTATCAGATAGAGACCCAAGATTCAACTCCAGGTTCTGGAGAAGTTTTCAGGATTGTGTGGGGACCAAGTTAAACATGAGTACTACATACCATCCCCAATCAGACGGACAGAGCGAGAGAACCATCCAGACGATAGAGGACATGTTGAGAGTATGTGCCATAGATTTCAAGGGAAGTTGGGATGACCACTTACCGTTGATCGAATTTTCCTACAACAACAGTTACCATGCGAGTATAGGGATGCCCCCATATGAAGCTTTATACGGGCGAAGATGTCGATCTCCCTTGTGTTTGGAAGAAGTTGGAGAGCGGAAGATTTTAGGGCCTGAACTGGTCCAACAGACAAGAGAAACTATCGAACTCATAAGAGGACGGATGGTAGCGGCCCAAGACAGACAGAAGAGGTATGCGGACCAGACCCGCAAGGACAAAGATTATGAGGTAGAAGAATTTGTGATGTTAAAGGTATCACCGTGGAAGGGATTGATGAGATTTGGTAAGAAGGGGAAGCTGAGCCCCAGATTTATTGGACCTTTTGAGATCTTGAGACGAGTTGGAAAGTTAGCCTATGAATTGGCTTTACCCCCAAGCTTGCAGCAAGTACATAATGTGTTCCATGTGTCCATGCTACGACCCTACCATACCGACTTCCGACACGTGATAGAATATGACCAAGTGGATCTGCAACCAGACTTAACATATGTGGAGCAACCCGTAGAAATCATGGATAGAAAAGAACAGGTGCTGAGGAACAAGGTTGTCAAACTAGTGAGAGTTTTGTGGAGGAACCAGAATGTCGAAGAATCAACATGGGAACTAGAGAGCGCGATGCGTGAAAAGCACCCCCAACTGTTTTCAACCTGATTCCGGGACGGAATCCTTTTAAGGAGGGGAGGCTATAAGAACCCTAATTTTTGTAATATTTTCTTTTATTTAATATCATGTGACACTGTAAATTTGGAACCTTTCTAGTCATCCCTGTTGTTTAATGGAATTGATTGTCTGAGAAACTATGTTGTTACATTCACTATGTAAGATAAAGGGAAGGTTGTTGAAAGCAAGAGTCTTACTGTTAGTAAGAATTATAAAACTTGGGATTTGAGAATTATTGGAGTATTAAAGATTTATTAGGAATTATGACGAGGAATTATGGATATTCGAGGAATTTACACAATTAAGTACTTAAGGAATTACTAGGGAAATCTCTACGCGACAAAATATTATTACGAGAGATTAATTAAGATACGATACGAATTAAAGATTAAGTGACAAGCATTGGTGGAAGAATAATGATACAAGGAGTAGTATTGCATGCAAGTCCCATGCAACTAAGTAGTTAGGAAAAGCAAACTAGTAGTACCAAATGGACAAGAGGAATAGTAACTAGTTGCACCACTTTCCAAGGAGACAAGAGGACATGTTGGCCATACCTAGACTTGTACCATGTATCACATATACACACACTAATACATATATCACCCAACACCTTTTTACTTTAACCAACCAACACAAAATCAAAACACAAAAAGCTCTTCCCCCCCTAGCACAAAAGCTCTCGGCCAAGCAAGAACAAGGAAGAAAATTTTTTTCTTTCTCCCATTTCTCTTCATTCATAATCCAAGGCAAAATTCCTAGCCACTCTACATCATCTAAGAAAGGTATACTAAGAATTCCAAGCCCTTTCATCCACTAATTTTCAAGATATTAATTGTTAAAGTTATTGTGAATAGTAACATTGTTAAGTTTTCTTTTAGATCTTGGATTATAAGGAGTGTAGAAGCTCATTCAAGGTGTTCTTGAGATTTGTAAGGCTTACCCAAGGCTCCTAGATACTCAAGAAGGTATAAAAACCCTAACCCCTCTTGGCCATGTAGTGTTTATGAAGTTTAATGATAGATCCATGTGTATTTGTGTTAATCTTGGATGTATAAGTGATGGATGATATAGATCTTGAGTTTAGGTGTTGTGGTTGTGATTTTGATGCTTGTGGTTAGTGTATGTATCTCCATGAATGTTATAAAGTATGAACTTGGTGAATTAGATGTTGGTTGTGGTGTGGATGTAAGAATCTTGGTTGATTTAGTGAAACAAGCTTGCTGAGTTTTTCCCAGGAACTTGACCTGTCTTGTAAGATGGTTTTGAACCCCCAAATCTTGTCCCCTGAGGTCCTAATATATATTGTTGGAAAGGTATTTGAATGTAGTTTCCAAAAATATAAGGTTCATGACTAGGTGATGTATATATTTTTAGTTATGGCCGGAGAAGTGGAATGTGTTTCTGGATTCCGGACTGCACTAAATGGTCCCCTTGTGAACCTTGTTTAAACCCATAAAAATTTATGTGGGATCATGGAAAAATTAGAGAAGTTAGATAATCAGTGGTGAAGGCTACCCAAAAAGAATTGGATTAAAATATGAATTTTTCAATTTTATAAAAATGCTAGAGTAAAATTCGCGCAAGGGAAAAAGTCGTTAAGTGGAGTATAATTTTAGAGGTAATGTATATGGTTCGGATATGGTAACCAAATTAAGTCGAATAAGTGACGAGCGTAATCGAGTGATGACATGAACCTATAGTGGGGCTAGAGTGTCATAAGACGAAGTCGTTAAGTTAATTTTGTACCCCCTAAAACCCCGCAATTAAAGAGGTATTGTTAAGGTACTAACGAACGGTTATTGCTTATGTATGGATCGTTCCACTCCGCACGTTCGACCACCCCAACCACACCAAGGCAAGTTTACTTTTCAAAAATTACATATACAAGGACTTTCACTGTTGTGTTTGTAGTTTTCAATCATATCAAATGTTATGTTTATCGAAGTATTGATGAAATTGAGATGTATAAGTACATATATGTTTGCACCCCTTGAACTTAGATTGAAATGTTTTCTTCGGACAACGACTCTAGCAATAGAGGTCGTAGCGGTCCGTATATACTATTGGCCGGGGAGCGGTATATTATTATATCGTAACTAGATTGCGAAAACCCGAAGGGTCATTCGGGGAGTATCGTATACTCAAGTAATTATTTTTATATCTTCGTAAATACTCAAAATACCTATCTTGGATTAAAAGCTTATTTTATTAAATAATTATGAATATTAATTATGAATATTAAATCTTAAAATATCATTTATTAATTATTGTTCTTTATTTTAAAGATAAAGCTAATCCAAGATACCTTTAATACTTTCAAACTCGAACTCTTTCGAACTCAAAACATTTTCGAAAACCCCCGGTCAGGTTCTGCTTCTTGTATGATTTCAAGAATAATCGGTCGACTGATGTCGGACCTCAACTACTGAGTTTTCAATCAAAAATCAAGTTTTTAAAAGAAAAAGAAAAGGGACTCTGGCAGGTGTGGGAATCGTTGACGAACGATTCCCGGGATGTGTAAGCGGCCGTGAGCCAGGCGGTCCATCAATTATTATTCCGGCCCAGGTGTTGCCGAAGGATGATTACGGATGTAGTTTTCATCGAGGGTGATTACGGATGTAGTTTTCACCCGGGGATAGTTACGGATGTAGTTTCTATCCTTCTACCGGTAGAGAAGACCCGCGGATTATTGGACTTGGATGTGGCGACTGATCATCGTCAATCCCTGTCAGGTTTTATGTTTTCTTTAAGTCCCATTCCTCCATTTTGGAAAATGCTCTGACACTGCTTCTTAGGCTTATGTGCCAAGTTGCTGATAGTGTTCTATTTTGATGAGAAAGTGTTGACTCTATGCAGTATCTAGAACTGCAAGTTTATTTTGAAAACAAGGGCACGTATTGTTGCACCTTCGAAATTTATCAACAAAGACAAGTGATTCTATAAATGATTGATACAAACGAGTTTAATAACTGCTAATCATATGAAATGTTATATTGCTTACCTTATACATATATTTCTTGCTGAGCCATAGTTGCTCACTCTTGCTTGTTTTCAAATTTACAAACACAATAGCTAAGCGAAATGGCAAGACCCAGACAGACTGCCCGAAAGCAGGTGACTAGACCCGAGGCAGCAGTTGTGATTCCACCGGTAGGCCCCATTAGCCGGATTGGTTGGCAACTTTTGTTAGTTCATTTTATTTATAAGTATGACCTGTGCAAAGCAGTGTATCGTAACAAACTTTCAAGCCGCCAACTTCGCTTCTTATCGAAGTGTTGCTGGTAGCATAAATACTATTTAATTCGGTCTGTAATAACTCTGAAACTTTTATTCCGCTTAATCAATTGTGTGACGTTTCTGAGACTCTAACCTGTGTGTGTGTGTGCGGTGTGAGTTTATTGTGGGGTCGATGGCTGTTTTATATATTATGTGCAAGAACAGGTATGTTATTAATGGAAAATGGACCGTGAGCGCCTAGATCTCCGACTTCAGATCTGGGGGCGTCACATCAGGCATGGGAGAGATTTAAGGCATTATTGAGGAAGTGTCCACATCACGGGTTGCAAGATTGGCAGATCATTAGTACTTTTTATGGGGCCATGAATGCAGATATTCGTTTGAGTTTGGATGTGGATGCTGGTGGAAATTTTAAGAAGGCACCAACTACACAGGCTAAAGCACTCCTTGAGGAATTGGCATCTAATAATTATTCATGGGCACCTAGTGGGACGAGCTCAGCAAAAGCAGCACAAGATTCTGAGATGATCAACATGCTAGCTCAAATTGGATACTCTAACTCAGGAGATGCGAGGACAAAGGGCAAATGTGAATGCTATTTCTTCACCTATGGAAGGGTATAATGATTATGGTGCTAGTCAAAACTCTTATGTGCAATAATTTCCAGAAGAAGCATCTTTTATTCAGGGAAGACAGCCGTGGCCTGTTCAGAATAACTCCTACTACAATCCAAAACAAAGGCCAAACAACAATCTTTTTTACAGTGGTAATCATGCGGCTAATCCTTCCTATTCATTTCCAAGGCAAAATCAACCTCCTGGTTTTCAGTCACGACCACCGTATCAAGCACAGCAGTAGTATCAACCACCGCCAAAGAAAGAACCCGCTGATTGGGAGGTTGCACTAAATAAAATAATGCAAGGAACCTCTGGGGCATTGGCTAATATGGAATCAAGAATAGATCAGATGGCATCATCTCAAAAGATGCTAGAAACACAGATTGGACAAATTGCCTCCAAGATGGGTGTTCGTGAGCAAGGTTCTCTTCCAAGTCAACCCGACCAGAATGGTAAGGAACAATGCAAAGCAATTACTTTGAGGAGCAGAAAAGAGTTGCCCGAGGTTGAAGCTCTTTAGCCTAAAGAGAGGGATGCTGAAAAAGAAAATGAGATAGTAGAGATTGATGCAGAAAAGTCAGAAAAAATGAAGAGAAGAAGGAAGAAGAACCAGAAAAGCCATATGTTCCTCCACCACCTTATGTTCCTCCTATTCCATTTCCACAGAGACTTCACAACAGGAAGTTAGAGAAGCAGTACGAGAAGTTCTTGACTATGTTCCGGCAGTTGCATGTCAATATTCCTTTGGCTGAAGCTTTGAATCAAATGACACTTTATGCTAAATTTCTTAAGGAGATGTTGACAAAGAAGAGGAAACTTGAGGATGCGGAAACCATTACTCTTAATGCGGAATGCAGTGCAGTCATCCAAAAGGCCATTCCTCAGAAATTGAAAGATCCGGGAAGCTTTTCTTTGCCTTGCACTATTGGGAAGATGGAGAACATGAAAGCCTTGTGTGATTTAGGGGCTAGTGTGAGTTTGATGCCATACTCAATTTGCAAACGGCTTGGTCATGGGGAGCTTAAAAAGACACGGATTTCACTTCAGTTGGCGGATCGTTCTGTTAAGTATCCGTTGGGGGTCATTGAAGATGTGGTAGTCAAAGTGGATAAATTTGTCATACCTTGTGATTTTGTGGTGTTAGAGATGGATGAAGATGTCGAGAAACCCATTATCTTGGGAAGGCCATTCTTGGCTACTGCTGGCACTACAATCGATGTTAAAGCTGGAAAATTGACATTGAATGTTGGCGAGGACAAAGTGGAATTTGATCTGAACAAAGCAATGAAGATGCCTCCTTTTGGAGCAACTTGTTTTACTATTGACATAGTGGATGATATTGTGCAGCTCGAAAATGAACACTTCGTGGGAGCAGAACGGGTGTTAGATGATGTAGTAGAAGAAGAAGCACTTGTTGTACGAGACACAGAAGTTGAGATGGCTTTTACACTTTCAGAGGCACCACAGGTTGAACTTAAACCTGTACCTGCTAATTTGAAGTATGCTTTTCTGGGTCCTAATGATACATATCCTGTGGTAGTTTCTGCTTTGCTTAGTGATGATGAGCTAGAAAAATTATTACATGTTCTTCGGCAATATAAATCAGCTATTGGTTAGACAATTCAAGATATCAAAGGAATTAGCCCTGCTCTTTGCATGCATAGAGTTGCCTTAGAAGATAATCATAAGCCTATGATTGAGGGACAAAGAAGAATGTCTCCATATAGGTTGATCTTTGGGAAGCCATGTCATTTGCCGGTGGAACTTCAGCATAAGGCATTTTGGGCGACAAGAGATTTGAATTTTAATCTAAAATCTGCAGGAGAGAAGCGTTTACTTCAACTTGGAGAGCTTGAGGAGATTAGGCTCCAATCTTATGAAAATGCTAGTATCTACAAGGAGAAGACTAAATTGTGGCATGACAAGCACATTCAGAAGAAGGAATTTGAGGTTGGGCAACATGTTCTATTGTTTAATTCAAGACTCCGTTTATTCCCCGGAAAGCTCAGATCACGATGGTCCGGACCTTTTGAGATTGTGAAGGTCTATCCTAATGGGGTTTGTGAGATTACTAGAGAAGGGTCAGATGTATTCAAGGTGAACGGGCAGAGACTTAAGCCATACCTGCTTGGAGAAACAGTGGAGCGAGGAATGAGCATTCTTCACCTCCAAGACCATATCATCAGTTGAGAATCGGCGTCGTGCTAATGACGTTAAACAAGCGCTTCGTGGGAGGAAACCCATGTATTGTGAGTATTTCCTTCCTTCTTATATATTGTATAATTCATTGTTTAGTGTGTCAATGAGGACATTGCCCCATTTAAGTGTGGGGAGGTGTTTTCATTAGTTGTAATTGTAAGTTCTAAATAAAAAATAAAAAAATAATAAAAAATATTTTGAAAATTCCAAAAATAATTCTAGCCATGTAAAGATTACTTGCGTAAATGCACCCATGCATGTTGTTAGAAATCTTGTGTTTATGGATACTTTTGATTGAGAAGTGATATGTGATGTTCTTGTGCACACACATACACTAGCAAGTTGAAGCTGGTAGACTTATTGAATGTGGTAAGGGACTAGAATGACATGATTATGTGCAAGATAATTTGGTCTATATGCTTTGAGTACAAGTAGGTACATTAGAGAGACTTCTATTTGGGATTGATTGTGCTTTTACACACCAAGTGAGTTTTGAGCCTATATGCATATCTTTTGCATCTTATATTCTTTGCTTGAGTGTCCACTTGTTATTTGCATTGCTAGCATGTGTTTGAGGTCTTTCTTGAGATGCATGACATTAATTGATGACAACATGATAAAGGCAATAGGATAACCTATTATTTCCCATATTACCAAACCATTTATACATGATCATTAGTTAACCCTTTGAGCCTAATCTTATTCTTTCGGTGACACACCACGTTACTTGCCATTATCTTTTTTATTGTATTGGCCTTATATTTATCTTGAACCAAAATTGTCAAAGGCTAGTATTGTTCGTAAGGGAGTGATAAGGTGTGCAGGAAGGGGGGTTATTGATGACCATAATTTTGGGGGAATATTGAGTTGGGTTGTGTGCTCGTTAGTCGAAATTTGTAAAATATCAATGGATCATTGTTCTTGCTTGTTATTAGCTCTATTTAAAAAAAAGAAAAAAAAAGAAATAAATAAATATTAGAGCATACTTATCTTTTGTGATCCTACTTTGATTCGGCTAGTCGAGTTGTATATAAAGAAAAGTTCAAGTGTGGGGATGAAAGTATGGGAATTGATTTAATATCATTGTTTGGAACTAGCTTTTGACTCAACCTTCTTTGGCTTTACTTGACATACCTTGTCCCTAGCCCACGTTACAACCCTAATAAAAGACCTGTTGATTGTCATTGATGGTGTATGTTGTGTTGAGGGTTAGATTGATACCACATGTAAAGCATGCTTATGATATTGTTGGAGTTGAGTGATACACTTACCCCCTTGTTTGGAGTGAATATCTTTTGTGGGTGAACGGTGAGTTGTTGTTTTTACATAGGAGATCCCAGGTTGTGTCTTGATGATGTGCTTTTGTGTGCTTAGCATATTTACCAACGATTTTTGCACTTGACATGGAATTCTATGATGTTATTCATGTGATTTGAGTATGCTATGTGGATACTTGCACTTTAGACACCAAGGCATTGCGTATTCATTTTGATTCTTAAGTTGATATGGCATGAGAGGACTTTATGTGTGTGGTGTAGTGTTGATGTGTGGTCTTTTGCATGAGCTAGATGAATTTTGTGGGTATATTCACTATAAACCCTCACGAGACCTTACTCGTCCACTAGGGCTACCTAGGGGTTTAAAGGACTTGTTGCATATGTCAAATGCAACCGTGATCACCTACGGAAGTGGTACTAGTTATAGTATAATTATTATGTTAGTTTGCACGAGGACGCGCAAAGTG
Organism: Saposhnikovia divaricata; assembly: GCA_036435485.1. Lineage (NCBI taxonomy): Eukaryota > Viridiplantae > Streptophyta > Magnoliopsida > Apiales > Apiaceae > Saposhnikovia > Saposhnikovia divaricata. Next base: position 64,783,095 of record CM071594.1, read on the forward strand.
CTAAGTGTGGGGATATTTGATTGAGTGTATTTTATATATACTTTATAGGATTTTATTCCCGCATTTACGGTGCTTTTGCGAATAATCGTGAGTATTTAATGAGTTTTTAATGAGTTTGTTGCAGGAAATAATAATTGCCAAGTCGGAAGGAATCGAGCATTATTTAATGATTTTATGTGATTTTTAGCTCGAAAGATTTATTTTGGGAAATTACGAGGAGAAATGGTGGAATTATGGTTCGTTGCTAAGGAATTTTGGAGCAAAGCAGTTTGTGGAACAGGAGGCAAGAGGCGCAATAGCGCCATTCTAAGGGCAACAGCGCCATTTTAAGGGCTATAGCGCTCCAAGAGGCGCAGCAGCGCTCCAGATCAGATTGGACAAGGCGCTACAACGCTTGACACGAGGCTACAGCGCTCGACGGACAGAATGGAGGAGGCGCTATAGCGCTGTACATCACACAGCAGCGCCTGTGCGCAACTGGTTTGTGCGGAACTTCAAGGAAAAATCAGAATTTTATCTCCTTTTTCCTACTTGTAATATAATTCTAATTACTTCCAGCTGGGCCTATTTATTTAAGGCAATTACTTAGACTTATAACAATATATAAACTCATCTAGGTTATTATTTTAGAAAAAAAGGGGGGAAAACACTATTCTATATATACAACTTTGTACGCAGCTTTTAGGGATTTTTCTGGAGAACTATTATTTTCTTTGAATATTGAAGATTAAAGGTTTTTTCTATATTCTTATAATTATGAGTTCTTCTATTAATTCGTGTGTTTTGTTTTCTTCCTTAATTATGTGTAACTAAATCTCTAATCTGAGGATTGGGTAGTATTCCTTGGTATTCATGTGTGTTTAATTATCCGTGATTTTCTTGCTTTGCTGATCTGTTATTGAGGGATTAACACAATTAGGGGCGTCATGAATCTTTGATTGGATTTTAGGGATTGTAATTACTTGGAAGAGGAGTTGCAATTTTAGTACACGATTTAACAAACATAATTCAAGTATTTGATTGGAAGATTAATATGTGAATTGTGAGACTTACAATTCTTGGTGCTTATTAGTTTATGATTGTACTTTGATTGTATCACGGAAGTGACAATTAAGGTGTAGTTGTAGACACTATATTGTATCTTGGAAGAGAACATTATAACCTTAGAAGAATTATTTTCAGCAGAGTAAGAACGTAGATGTCACAGAGATATTGAATGTGCATTGAAACCAAGTGAAGAACCCCAGTTCTTGGATTGTTTTCCTCATATATTTTATTCTCGATTGATAACTAGTTTAATTTAGTCTATAAACAAACCAAATATTCTTCTACACTTCTAAATTGTGAGAGATAAGATACTTGAACTCGATTTTACATATTAGTCCTTCCCTGCGAACGAACAACAAAAAATACTGCTAACATACAGTACAAACGAAAGTAGGTTCCAAAGCTCCATATTCATCCCATAAGTTTTTCATTTTGTGATAATACAGCTCTACAGACTTATCACCATGTTCAAGAGTATGCAAATATTTTAAAACTTGGTAAACACGATGACCATCAACATAAGAAAATTGTGAAGGAATTTACGAATGAGCGGAAGCGCAAATAACAATTATTTCCGTAAAAACCATATATCGCACATATAGAAAATCATGTAAAAATGAAATACGAGGGAATCGTAACCATACCTTGAAATCGAAGCTTTACAAAATGGTGTTTTAGCAGTTGCTCCTCAGAGTGTGAAGCACTCTACCGGTATCCACCAAGATTAATTCTTCGACGAAGCTTTTTATAAAACTAAGCTTTTATAAAAATGGAGGTTTGAGAGAGAGAGAGATGAAGAAGATGAGGGAGGCAACTAGGTTTTTCACAAAAACCAAAAAGTGTATAAACTCATTCTCATCTCATTCTATTTATAGGGCTCATGTAGGGTTTTCATAATTAATATATCATTATATATTAATATATAAATCCTACACTTTATCTTATAAAATGTTAAATAATAATTAAAACAATTTTAATCATTATTAAAACACCTTGCTCTCTCAAAATACCTTCATCAATAAATTAATCTTTTTATGGTGTGACCCTGTAGGTTCAATATTAAGCCGGTAGTAGAAATAAATAATAATAAACCTTTTATTTATTATTTATATGAATTCTAAAATTCATTAAATATAATTAACTGATTAATTATATTTATTCTACATCATGAGTGATGCTTCTCAACATATCGCGACTATCCGGATAATATGAATTCACTGCTTAGAATACCAAGAACCTGTCAGTGACTAGTTACCGTACAATTAATTCCTTCTACCCTACAATATCCCGATTAAATACAAGGCATGGATCTCGTGTCAGGCCTATCAAATTTAATCATATGATTTCTTATTCATAACGCAAAGTTCATATTAATGCAAATTAGAAACTCCTTTCTAATTTCATACACTCTGGCCAGAGATTCCAGAACTCGCATACTAAGAATAACATAGGATATTCACTTCCTTACTGGAAGGGGTAGATTCTTTATTGATCGTTAACTATCTCCATACATAAATCCCTGTACCCAGAATAGACCTAATGGATGTCCTTGAGACTAAGGACTAAACCAAAGCACAGTTCATTATATATAAGATAACTTTAACGATCTCAAGTCTAAGGACACTTGTACAACTATCACTCAGTGAATAACTATTGACACGTGAGTAAACTCCATTAGTTGTCCAACTTATCGAGTCATGTTCAGTGAACTTATTCCCTAATAAGCACCTACATACTAGCTATAGTGTCACCACACAAATGCCTATGAGAACAGACATCCTCCTGACGGGAGCAAGCATAATATGTACCGATCTTTGCGGATTCACTAACTTCCGATTAGTTATCCTATGATCAGGAACTGTTTAAGTCTAGAGTTATCATCTTCTAGATCTCACTATTATAATCTCATTATAATTATAGAAGCTTTACTCTAAACTATGGAACATCTTATTTAAAACACTTTATACAGATAATGCCCGTAATAAAATCAAAACAAGTCTTTTATTATTATTAATGAAATCAAACAAGAATACATGAAAGTTCTTCCTAACTCATCATACATGATTGGATTTAGGACAAACACTTTCAATCTCCCACTTGAACTAAAGCCAATCACCCTGGTATCTAATACCCATCTTCTCTTTATGACGATCAAAGTGAATCTGAGACAATGACTTTGTGAGTGGGTCTGCTATGTTGTTATGTGTGTCAACTCTCTCAACCTTGACATCTCCCCTTTCAATGATCTCCCTAATCAAATGAAAGCGCCGCAAAACATGTTTGGAATTTTTATGAGACCTAGGTTCCTTGGCTTGAGCTATTGCTGCGTTGTTATCACAATACAACATAATAGGATCCTCAATGCTAGGAACAACTCCCAACTCAGAAACAAATTTCCTCATCCAAACGGCTTCTTTTGCAGCCTCACTTGCAGCTATATACTCTGCTTCCGCTGTGGAGTCAGCCGTTGTAGACTGTTTGGAACTCTTCCAACTAATCGCACCACCATTCAGAGTAAACACATACCCTGACATGGATTTGCTATCACTTTCTGATTGAAAACTAGAGTCAGTATAACCCTCTATTTTCAATTCAGATCCACCAAAAACAAGAAAAATATCCTTAGTCCTTCGCAAGTACTTAAGGATGTTCTTCACTGCTTTCCAGTGGTCTTCACCTGGATCGGACTGATATCTACTCGTTACACTAATTGAATAAGCAACATCAGGCCTAGTACATAACATCGCGTACCTGATAGATCCTATTGCTGAAGCATAAGGAATCTTACTCATGCGCTCTCTTTCCTCAGGTGTCTTAGGAGACATCTTTTCGGAAAGGGATACTCCATGGCTCATCGGTATGAGACCTCTCTTGGAGTTTTCCATGCTAAACCTTTTAAGCACTTTCTCGATGTATGTACTCTGGGTAAGACCTATCATTCTTCTAGATCTATCTCTATAGATCTTCATACCGAGAATGTAGGACGCTTCTCCCAAGTCCTTCATAGTGAAGTTCTTCGATAGCCAAATTTTGACTGATTGCAGCATCGGTACATCATTTCCTATAAGAAGTATGTCATCCACATACAATACAAGAAAAGTTACCGCGCTCCCACTAACCTTCTTGTAGACACATGGTTCATCCATGTTCTTGATAAAACCAAACTCTTTGATTGTCTCATCAAAACGGATGTTCCATCTACGAGAAGCTTGCTTTAATCCATATATGGTCCTTAGCAGCTTACACACTAGGTGTTCATTCCCTTTAGAAACAAACCCCTCTGGCTGTGTCATATACACTTCCTCTTCAAGTTTCCCATTGAGGAAGGCCGTTTTCACGTCCATTTGCCAGATCTCATAGTCGTAGTAAGCAGCAATCGCAAGCAAAATCCGAATTGATTTTAACAGGGCTACAGGCGAAAAAGTTTCATCAAAGTCAATCCCTTGCCTTTGTCTGAATCCTTTTGCCACGAGCCTGGCCTTATAGGTCTCCACCTGGCCATCTGCTCCAATCTTTCTTTTGTATACCCATTTGCATCCAATAGGATTCACATCCTCTGGTGCTTCAACCAAAGTCCATACTTGGTTGGCATACATAGAATCCATTTCGGATTTCATGGCACTCTGCCATTTCTCTGAGTCAACACTACTCATAGCCTCATTATAGGTCATAGGGTCGTCATCATCAACGATTGATAACTCATTGTCATTCTCAATGACAAGGCCATAATACCTCTCAGGTTGGCGAGACACTCTTTCTGACCTACGAATGGGCTGTACCACAGAAGGTTGTTCAGTCTGAACAGGTGTTTCCTCTTGAACCGTAGTAGTTTGTGCTTCTTGAACTTCATTAAGTTCTATTTTGCTCCCACTGTTTCCTTCTAGGATAAACTGTTTTTCCAAGAAGGTAGCATGTCTGGAGACAAATACACTATGATTGGTGTAGAAGTAATACCCTAAAGTTTCTTTAGGATATCCCACAAAACTACATTTCACGGATCGAGATTCCAGCTTATCAGGGTCAACTTTCTTGACATAAGCCGGACATCCCCAAATCTTAACGTGTTTAAGACTCGGTTTCCTTTCTTTCCATATCTCATATGGAGTTTGAGGAACAGATTTGGAAGGCACCTTATTCAGTAAATATGCTGAGGTTTCCAATGCATAACCCCAAAGGAATACTGGAAGATTTGCGTAGCTCATCATGGACCGAACCATGTCTAACAAAGTTCGATTTCTCCTTTCAGATACTCCATTCAACTGTGGAGTATATGGAGGAGTCCACTGAGAGACTATACCATTTTCTTTGAGATAATCTAGAAATTCTCCACTCAAGTATTCACCACCTCGATCTGATCGAAGAGTTTTAATACTACGTTTGGTTTGTTTCTCCACTTCATTCTTATATTCTTTGAACTTTTCAAAGGCCTCAGACTTGTGTTTCATCAAATACACATATCCGAATCTAGATCGATCATCTATGAAAGTAATGAAGTACGAAAATCCGCCCATGGCTTGCGTAGACATCGGTCCACATACATCTGTGTGTACCAGTCCTAGCAAATCTGCAGCCCTCTCTCCATGTCCACTAAATGGAGATTTGGTCATTTTACCCAATAGACAAGACTCGCATGTAGGATATGATTCAAAATCAAAGGGGTCAAGTAACCCTTCCTTATGCAATGTCCGCAGTCTATTTTCACTAATATGACCAAGTCTGCAGTGCCACAAATAGGTGAGATTTTCATCATCTCTTTTCCTTTTATTAGTATGTTCAATTTGTAGTAAATCATGCTCTATGTCACACACATATAGACCATTATTTAAAATACCACTACCATAAAGAACATTATCTCTAAGAATTGAACATTCATTATTCTTAATAACAAACGAAAATCCATCCAAGTCTAACATGGGAATAGAAATAATATTCCTCACAATCGAGGGAACAAAATAACAATTATTTAAAACAATAGTCTTGCCCGTAGGCATATGTAAATCAAACGATCCTACAGATTCAGCAGCAACTCTTGCTCCATTTCCCATCCGTAGAATCACCTCCTCTTCCTCGAGAGTCCTACTTCTCCTTAGTCCCTGCAACGAATTGCAAATGTGAGAACCACAGGCGGTATCTAATACCCAAGTAGAATTTTGATTTATTGACATATTCACTTCAATCATGAACATACCTGAACCAGAAGCGACAGTCTCACTATCTTTCTTCTTTTTCATTTCTGCAAGGTAAACCTTGCAGTTCCTCTTCCAGTGCCCCACCTTGTTACAGTGAAAGCAAACAGCTTTGCTCTTGGGGTCTTCAGCTTTTGGTGGAACCGGCTTTTTCTCACCAACTTTCTTCTTCTTGGAAGGGTTCTTCTTCCTTTTCTTAGGATTGGAACCCTCACCAATTAGAAGAACAGAACTCTTCTTAGAGGAAAAATTCGATTCCGCAGTCTTCAACATGTTGTGGAGTTCAGCCAGGCTGACGTCCAACTTATTCATGTGAAAGTTCACAACAAACTGCGAAAATGAACCCGGAAGTGATTGCAAGACCAAGTCTTGAGTCAGTTCCCTATCCATGACAAAACCAAGTTGCCCAAGACGTTCAATCAAATTGATCATCTTAAGTACATGGTCATTCACGGATGATCCCTCAGACATCCTACAACGGAACAGCTCCTTCGATATCTCATATCGAGCTGTCCTCCCTGCCACATCATACAACTCTTGCAGATGCTCTAGGATAGTGTGAGCATCCATAAGCTCATGTTGCTTCTGTAGCTCATCGTTCATGGAAGCTAGCATGATACATTGAGCAACATTAGCATCATCTATCCACTTACGATACACAACATGTTCATCATTATGTGCATCGTCAGCAGGTGCAGCAGGCTTAGGTGAGTCAAGCACATATTCCAGCTTCTCAACCCTGAGAACAATTCTCAAGTTTCGAAGCCAGTTAGCAAAATTCGGACCAGTCAATTTGTGAGCATCTAGTATGCTCCGGAGTGATAGTGCACCAGACATAGTGTATATAGTAAATCTGTAAATGATAAACACATAACAACACTTAGCAAATATTCAATTTCATTTTAAAAACACTATATGAATCGGGTCTTTATTCATAAGTGACTCCCACTAGTTTATCTAATTTATTCAACCCCCTTAAGTGAAAAATTAAGCATTCATAATGCTAGTGGGAATAGGGATCCTATATTCCATCACACAACCTCGGCTGTGGCACGAAACGCCATGTGATGTTCAATAGGCAGACAACTCTTGTCAATTACATCTCATGTTATTCCCTAATAAAACTTTAGCCTCTTGAATAATTGAGTCACGGCTGTGGCACGACAAACTCAATATTCTAAGTCAAGTCTAACCCAACATTCCGTACAACTGAATCAGTCTCCAATGGCCCACGGCTGTAGCACGTAACGACCATTAGATTCTAATTCATTGTACACATCTCTATGTAATAGACAAGTATTTCTTATTTCGAAATCAGAGCCCTCGGCTGTAGCACGAAACGACAATGATTCAAAAATGAGAACTACTTTCTACCATGTTGGAAGGCTATGACCGACACAAGCCCGTTGTGTCATTGGCCAATTACTACTTGATATTATTTAATTTTAGAGGGATTATAGTATGTTACAATCATAATCATATTATAAAGAGATTCTTCCTTTTAAATTAAATATTTCAAATCAATAATCGATAATTGGATGATTCCCAGATCGGGGGGAGCATTGTCAAGAGGCGTCACTTAATACCCCTTTCTTACAGATCCAAATCCGTTTTTGACAGAATCATCCATTCTCTCAATATTGAAAATTCATATTTAATTACGTGTTTCACAAACACAAGAATCTCATGATTGTATTCATAATATTATTATTAAGGCAAGAAACGATTCCTATTTCTAGATTTTCTAGAGCACGCCTTATTTTGATTTAAGTTCACCTAAATCTATCATCGCATGGTAAACATAGGCATATATCACATATATAAAAATAAATCAATAAGTAAGCATGCAAGCAATATCATGTCACACATTGATATATTGATGTATGGATTTATTATAGTATTTAAAAGCAATTAATCCAATTAAAACATGCTTTAAAAACACTTCCGGAAATATAAATAATTCAAAATTATTATATAAAAAATATTTGACCACTCCATTAGATCCGTCTCGGAAAAACGAATCCAACGATATATCGCACGCCCAAAACGGAGTTACGAAACTCCCAATAAATCAAATTTATTGTGGACAGAAAGGCTGTAACGCATTTAAGGAATGCGTTACAACCATTTAAATCAATTAAATGCTGTAACGCATGTTCCTCCGACGCAACAGACCCCGTCACGCATTCCACGAATGCGCAACACCCCCTCCGCGCGTGCATCACACGGCCCGACAGCAGACAGCAGCTTTTGTTATATATATATATTTTTAATTTCTTTTTGACCGACCGTTTGTTTTGTTCAGTACGTTGAGCCGTTGCTGTCAGTCATGTCAGTTATGTCAGAAGATTGTAACTGATGTTTACATTATAACAAAACTGACGAATAATTAACTACTGTAATAACTTATTATTATCATTTTATAATTGTAATATTAATAAATTAATTAACAATTAATTAATAAATTAATAAAAAATCATAAAAACATGATTTCTGAAAATCAACAGTAGCATAAAATTATTAGATCATTATGGGGTTCTTGTGCAAATTTTAAATTCATAATATTCACATGCATGATTATTTCATGAATTTTAATTAAAACAATTTTTAAAAATTCATAATAAATAATCTACACATCACAAAATTATGAAAAAAATATCTAGATGATCCATAACACTTATAGAATCCAGATCCATGGTCAAAACTTCATGCAAATATTATTTTGAATTAATTGATAATTAAATCCAAATAAACTTGCAAAAATCATAATAAATCCATACATGCATAAAAAAATCTGAAATTTTTATATGACTCTCTATATGCAAGAACCTAGCTCTGATACCATTGATGGAATTTACGAATGAGCGGAAGCGCAAATAACAATTATTTCCGTAAAAACCATATATCGCACATATAGAAAATCATGTAAAAATGAAATACGAGGGAATCGTAACCATACCTTGAAATCGAAGCTTTACAAAATGGTGTTTTAGCAGTTGCTCCTCAGAGTGTGAAGCACTCTACCGGTATCCACCAAGATTAATTCTTCGACGAAGCTTTTTATAAAACTAAGCTTTTATAAAAATGGAGGTTTGAGAGAGAGAGAGATGAAGAAGATGAGGGAGGCAACTAGGTTTTTCACAAAAACCAAAAAGTGTATAAACTCATTCTCATCTCATTCTATTTATAGGGCTCATGTAGGGTTTTCATAATTAATATATCATTATATATTAATATATAAATCCTACACTTTATCTTATAAAATGTTAAATAATAATTAAAACAATTTTAATCATTATTAAAACACCTTGCTCTCTCAAAATACCTTCATCAATAAATTAATCTTTTTATGGTGTGACCCTGTAGGTTCAATATTAAGCCGGTAGTAGAAATAAATAATAATAAACCTTTTATTTATTATTTATATGAATTCTAAAATTCATTAAATATAATTAACTGATTAATTATATTTATTCTACATCGTGAGTGATGCTTCTCAACATATCGCGACTATCCGGATAATATGAATTCACTGCTTAGAATACCAAGAACCTGTCAGTGACTAGTTACCGTACAATAAATTCCTTCTACCCTACAATATCCCGATTAAATACAAGGCATGGATCTCGTGTCAGGCCTATCAAATTTAATCATATGATTTCTTATTCATAACGCAAAGTTCATATTAATGCAAATTAGAAACTCCTTTCTAATTTCATACACTCTGGCCAGAGATTCCAGAACTCGCATACTAAGAATAACATAGGATATTCACTTCCTTACTGGAAGGGGTAGATTCTTTATTGATCGTTAACTATCTCCATACATAAATCCCTGTACCCAGAATAGACCTAATGGATGTCCTTGAGACTAAGGACTAAACCAAAGCACAGTTCATTATATATAAGATAACTTTAACGATCTCAAGTCTAAGGACACTTGTACAACTATCACTCAGTGAATAACTATTGACACGTGAGTAAACTCCATTAGTTGTCCAACTTATCGAGTCATGTTCAGTGAACTTATTCCCTAATAAGCACCTACATACTAGCTATAGTGTCACCACACAAATGCCTATGAGAACAGACATCCTCCTGACGGGAGCAAGCATAATATGTACCGATCTTTGCGGATTCACTAACTTCCGATTAGTTATCCTATGATCAGGAACTGTTTAAGTCTAGAGTTATCATCTTCTAGATCTCACTATTATAATCTCATTATAATTATAGAAGCTTTACTCTAAACTATGGAACATCTTATTTAAAACACTTTAAACAGATAATGCCCGTAATAAAATCAAAACAAGTCTTTTATTATTATTAATGAAATCAAACAAGAATACATGAAAGTTCTTCCTAACTCATCATACATGATTGGATTTAGGACAAACACTTTCAAATTGATCATTCAATTCATCCCATACATCTTTAGCAGAATGCACAAAATCCATCCCATTGCTTATTTCATCGGAAACAGTGTTTAAAATCCAACTAATAAGCATGTCATTAACTCTGTCCCATTGAGCCTTTAGAGGTGAAGTAGAAATAGGAACAGGAAAGGAACCATTGACAATACTTAGTTTATTCTTTGCTGAAAGAGCAATTGTTAGAGACCTTTTCCAAGGTCCATAGTTTTCAGTACCAGTAAACTTCTTTGAAATCAGAATTAATCCGGGATGATCAATGTTTTGCAAAAACAAAGGATGATATTAAAAATAACAGTATCTAAACCATCAGGAATAGTCTCTTCATTATTGGTGTTAACACGACTAGTGGAAGCATCAATGTTTGTTCCATTAGGTGGAACACTTGCAATAACATGAGCATACGTATTTCTAGCCACTGATAGAGCTTAAATTACCAGAACAATCAACAATCGACAAATCAAGATGATAAGCGAGTGACGTCTAATCGAGAAATCAACTAATCAATCAACAAAAATAGTTCAAGAAACAAGAAATACACAAAGATTGTTGAATCCATTGAGAATATCGGTGAGATTATAGGAATCAACACATTATCGGTGAGATTACAGGAATCAACACAAAACACGCACAAGAAATGAAGATGTTTACAAAAGAAGAAAGAAAATCTAACCGCGAGAGATTCTAATCGCGAGAGAGATCAGCGAGAGAGATCAGAAAAGAGATCGAAATTATCCAATTCACCATCTCAAGAAGACATCCCACTCGATAACAACTACGGAAACGTTTATCTAGAATCTAAAGCTTTGATACCATGAAGACTTCCATTAATGAAAAACAAAGTTTGTTACAGGAAGAAGAAGACACAAATCTTACTCATTAAGCTATCTAATGTTACATATTGCGTTAATAGAAATGTTACTAGTTTATCTCTATTTATACTAGTAGCTATGAGTAACAGAATCTGTTAGACTACATAAGGCTTTGTTTGGATAAAAGGAATTTGTAGCTTATGCTTAATAGTCGATAACATATTATCTTCAATCCCTCAAGACATCATCAAAATCATTCTCAGCAGATCCAACACCAAACAGAAACAGACATAATTAATCAAAGACATAAAAACACTCCAAAAGGAGAGACAAACGACCACTCCAAAAATGAGAGACACACAAACGCCCAATTAAATTGGGTTTTATTGAGATGAAAAGCAAGAAAGATGACCTCTGGCCGGTGGATAAACCACCGCCGGAGGGGAGGAACTCACTCGGGAAAAGACAAGTAGAGAGAGAGAGAGAGAGAGAGAGAGAGAGAGAGAGAGAGAGAGAGAGAGAGAGAGAGAGAGAAAACTTTCGGTAACCCTATTGTTTTTTAAGCTCGACCATTTTACTATTCTTGAGATAGCTGAATAGCCATCTTGAAGGAGAAATTACAGCTGAATAGCCGATTTTGAAGGAGAAATTATAGCATTATTAAATTTTCTTCTTTAATTGGTAATTCGGCATGTTGTAAAGTGATATAACACTAGGTGTTTTTTTTAACTATTTGCTCCTTATGCATTGTTGAGAAACAGAATGTTACCAGATTTTCATGTTTATCATACAATTAGTATCAGCCTCATTGAACTGGACATAAATTGTTGCTCCATGAGTCTCTTGGTCGGAAGGGGAATGGCGAGAGTGGCAACGATGGCTGTAGAGCACGCCTCAATCTTGTAGTGGGGACGGGGAAGGATTGGACGGAGCTCCTCAATGCCATTAGCAAACTGACCATTTGGTCCATATAAGCACGCTCCAGTCTTATGCCAAGTTCTACAAAGTTAAGTGGTTTCTCCTAAGGGTAAATCTCAAAGTGGTCACTGAAGTGAAGGGCATATCTCAAAAAACTCATTCTAGTTATCGGGGAATCATTTGCACCACTATAGTTGAGAGTAATGACAGTGTCGTTAACCAGACTTGTTGACTTGACGGAAATTTTTTGACCTTAACGATACTTACAACTGGAGAGAGACGTGGCAAGACATGTACAGGACATGTTACATAAATGGAGTCCAACTAAGCCCATCTAATATATTTTTTTATATATATATATATATACACACAATTGATTAATGCATACGTAGTATCAACCCCAAATTAAAATCACAAACCCAAAATCAAATTAGGAATCTCCTGGTAATTCATAGATTTGGATGACACATGACCATAACAACACAAAATCAGGAATTCATCTATTTGAATAAATATTTGCAAATAGTTTTTTTTAACAAAGTTCCAGTTTTATATAAAATGAAAAGGCATAATTTTTGTTTTAATAAAATAATCTTTATTTATAATTTATGATTAAATTCTAGTTTTTAAATCATATTCTTTTCTTTAGGTAAAGATATAATTTTTTGTTTTAAATAAAAAAAGTAATGCTTTTTCTTAAATAAAATTTAATATTTCATTCCAAATACATGTAAAAGTTCAAATTTTATGTCTCAGCTTTTGCTTAACAAATTATAATAATATATAAAAATTAAAAAATATTTTTAACTTGATAAATATAAAACTAAAAAAATACTTTTTTGTTTTTTTTCAAATTTATACAAACTTCAAAAAAAGTTGTATAAATTCTTGATTTTTCAAATTTTAGTTTGTAAATTCATATTATTGATTTTAGAATTTTATTTTTCAATCGTTTTCCATTCAATTACGATTTTATAACTGATTTAATTGATTAATTATTGTTTTTCAGTAATTATGAAAAGACTGTTTTGCCCCTAGCTTTTTATTCCCCCACCGCCACCGGCCACCCCCTCCTTCCTTCTTCTTCTTCACTCTTCTTTTTTTTTATGATAATCCGTTGTCCAGGCCAGCTTGCACGCACCTCGACTAATCCGGAGGGCATACTAGCACACTCATACCCCCGAATATGGTAGCCCACTTAATCTCGGAACGCCCTAGGGAATCGAACTCGTGACCTTAAGGCCGCAAGCCTTAAGCGCCACTACCCGACCATCTTATCTGTGAACAGACCTCTCTCTCTTCCTCTCGGTACACCCTCTCTCCTCTATTTCCTATCAATTCTTGATCAATTTGAAAGTTAAAAACTGAAATCTTGATCGGTTTTCTTCTCTCCACCCGCTGCTATGCTTGCATGTCATTTTTATGAGGAAAAATTATGAAACCCACTTCGGGTTTTACCTTGATTTTGTGTTTTGTGGTCTGATTCGTGTTGTATTAGATGTGTATGATGTTAAAAATGAAAGAGGTGAAGTTTGTGAAGGAAATCCAGCCATGGGGACCTCCGAACTTTGCCACTGTCGGCCGTGAGCTCCGGTGAACCGGCGGAAGAGGCTATGGTGGATTCCTGAGCCTAAAACTTGTTAAATACTTTAATAGATTACTAGTATCTAATGATTATCTGCCTGTTTATATACGTTTGTGTAATAAGAGTTTCCAAAATTTTATGATTATGTAGTTGAGAGACTTTATTCGGTTAAGATGATTGATGGTTCTTAGTTGGTGTTTAGCTAATTGATTTTATGTGTTAATTATAAATTAATTCCAGACGTTTGCTTCTTGTTGATATATACATAAATTAATATACAACAATAGAGGGACTTATGTGTTTCCATGTCACCTTCCACATCTTTCCACCTGTGAAATACATGTTTCTCCCGTCAAGGTCAACGTATTCCCGTTAAGTCAACAAGTCAGATTAACGGACTTATCATTACTCGCAACTAAAATGATACAAATAAGTCCCCGATAACTAGAGTGAGTTTTTTGAGATATGCCCTTCAGTTCAGTGACCACTTTGAGATTTAACCCTTTCTCCTAATGGGGCAAAGTTACGAAATAAACTAACTGTATGGAATGGTACATATTAACTCCTAAGTAGGCTATCAAAACTAAGAAAAGCATGCCTGTGAACTCAACTTCCATCCATATCATGTATCATGATCAATATCAACAAATTATGCATAAAACCTTTATGTCTCATCCTGCAATATATTGTATACGATCTAACAAAATTTGTCTTCCACATACAATATATGTAACATCACATTGAAGTACATGCTCGAGATCTCTCTTGAGGCATTATAAATTACATACTAAGTTTGCACTAGCAATAGTTCTAAAGAGAAATACTATTCAAGTACTATTAAATATATAACTACTAAATTTTGTGAATGCTGTAACTCTGTACTTTCAGCTTCTTTTACTGGTTTAATTCTTTTTGGCACAACAAGAACTCCTGCCCTATTTCTAGTCCCAACATCCTGAACCGTCTTTAAGTAGCCATTAGACCTGACAGGAATACTCTTAGGCAGCGAAACCCTATTCAAATCCACATTTTAGCCATCATTATACCGATCAGTCCATGCCAGCGGCTTCTTAGCTATACGCATACCTCAGAAACCATCAATAAGTGAAGAAGAGGAGAATGCAACAGGCTGTGGTGCAGTACTGATACACTCATGAGCTGCAGCAACGCGAGAATTATGGAGAGTAAGTGATTGAAGCATCAACAGATAGTTAAATTGCTTGTTGTTAATTATTTACAATTTGGAGATTGATGTCCTCTTGATGCAGAGCTTGCCAGACCTAATTCCTGCATTCAGAAAGTTATTCACCTTTATCCAAAAGATTAAATGTATTATAATTTAATCATGGGAAAAAAGCTAACTATTACAATAAGTTTTTTTTTCTACCAACTCCATTGCATACACGCTAGAACCAGAACTTCCACAATTAACTAGGAGTTCAAATTATATAGATTTTTGATTCAAAATGAAGAGCATGTTATATACCTGATAGATAGCAACGCATGGATATGTCATTTCTTGATGCATAAGCATTAAAGTAGAAGAGATGTGATTATCAAAAGTAAGAAATGAGACTGTACATGAAACTAGTAGCAAAATTGGCACCTATAAATGGTGTGCACATACAAAAATGGGTGTGCACATATCAGCTCCCTTTTATAATATATGACGAGGAAGGGATACACAACATCCAATTTGCACAAACCGATCACATACAGAAATATATAACAAGATAGGGACTATAGGGACTACACACTAACAATGACACTCAAAAACCTAAATAATCAGAGAAAACACGATACCCACACAGACGTGCTTGAAGTGCAGCTTCCCTTTCTTTGTTGTCGATCCTGTACAATTTTGACATTAAGTTTGGTAGCACAACTGAAATTCATTACTATTTCTGTACCGAGATCTAGCATCAACTTACAATTAGCTGGCATCACATCCTCCCTCAGCTGAAAGTGACCAACCTTTTTTCTCCCATGATCGGAGACTAATAGTCTTGAAAACATATTTCTTGACAATATCAAGCTATCCATTCATTGAAAATACTAATGCACTTGGGAGTTGGTAAAGAATCTCTAACAAATACCACATCTTGAACTATTCATTGCAACATTAAACTCAATTAATTTGTTGTGGAAGTACACCAATGTACGCATTCCAAGCCTATGAAGTAATGGTAGACCTATGGTACCCTAATGACCTTGGAGTATCAAAGTCATGCCTTGATACTAAATACTGCTGTTTAGTGAACTTCCATTACAGTCCAGACCTGGTACGACACGTCCACTTAATGCAACATTACACTAGACTTAACTACACTAGTCAAAACGAAATCAAATTAAAACCAAATCAATCCCCTCTTCCACTATTGTACAAAACAAATTCAACCATTGAGCCTATTACATATTCCTGCCATTGCCAACACACCATTATACGAAACTAATTAGTTTTAGGGGTACTATACGCTCCAAACCTTTAGTTTTCCACATAATTCTTATCAATCACAGTCTCAAACAGCACATACACATCAAATGCTACAGTTACTATATACTTTAGATATTCATATCAAGAAAAGTGTTGTTTGGCTCTTGGCCCAAAAGGCCCAACTTGTATTCATTCCTCGGGACACCTGTTTGCCCATTGTAGAAAATGGGTCCATCCTCCAATAATTTTAATTTAATTTTTATGATTATAATTGTATTTCAGTTTTATAACTCAAAATTAACAATAATTTTAATCAATACTAATTCGATTATGGAAATTTAAACAAATGATAATTAATTTACCTCCCATATTTAATCTCAGTTTTTAAAATCTATTATATCTTTTTTTTTTGCTAAATAAAGTTTATATATCTAATATTATATAATTAAATTAAATATTATTTATTTTTAATAATACATATTTGGCTTAAAGAAGTAATAAATGTTAATTTGTGAGCCTAGTCGAGTTTATTTGAAGACATACGTACACCCATAAATACACTTATATTATCATTCTCAAGAATTCATCACCATCATGGCTCATCATCAAGAACTCATAGCTGTAAAAATTAACCAAGTGCACTTTTTAGATGGTAAACTAAATGCTCTTCAAGATATCGAAAAATTGTAATGCCATTGTTTTGTGAAGATGAATTGCAAGAATTGATGGATAGGTTATTTATTTTACGAAAAGTAGAAAACCTTAGATATGATAAATAGCAGAGAAAGTTGTGGTTGTCAAAGTATGGTATGAGAAACAATGATTTGAAAGGAATTTTAAAAGTAGTAGGGTTGTTTCTTGGAAACCACTACAATTTAATTTATGGGGATATCTCAGACTTTGTGTTTTTGTCATATAAAATCTTTCGTCAAAAACTCTACAGAGAACATTGATGATTATGATATTTCATGTAAGTTCTTGTTCTTTACTCTCATGTGTTATGTTTATATTTTCTTATAGAAGTATTTCTATAGTTACTAATTAATGACTACTACTTTGTTTTGTGACGATTCTAAATTTAGGAGTTTGATTAAAGTTATAATAATTTCCTCTGTTTTTGGATTGTTTCGAAAGTTTACTTTTATCATCAAGATAGTAGGCAATACATGTAAGCACGAAAATGGTAAATGATCGATTATGGAAGAGAGATGGTAAGGTTTATAAATATGGTTTTATGAAATGTTTTGATGATAGATTTTTGCCCATCAACCATATAAGAGGATTTTGGCAGAGTACTTACTAAGAAATCCTGCAGAAGGCAATAGCTATTCGATAGTCATAAGTTGTATCCGAATAAATATGTTAAATGCCTTATACAAGGTATTCTAACTGCCTTTAGGCATAGAATTACTAATGGCCAACATGATTATCTTCTTCATCCAGAGAATGTACTCTTACATGAGTTAGTGTATCCCCATTATCCTCCTTGTTTATCATGCAAGAAATTTTATATATCCTTCAATTTCAAGAGTTAATTGATGATCACTAACTTTCAATATCTTGTCTTGTATGTCTAGTAGGCAAGGTTTGGATGTTTTTGCTACCCCTCTTTTTCTACCCCAAATTAATGTGTTCCACAGATTACTGAAAAATAATAGCATGAGTTCAAGATCATAGTTTCTTTGTTTTGTTTTATAGTTTAAAATTAATTGCCATGTTTTTTCATTCAATGCAACGGTAAACCAATCTCTCTTCATTATATATACAAGCAATTTGGATGATGTGGGGTGATTTAGGGATCAACTTTTGATTATCCATCTCACACTTTGATGGTATCATCATATCCGTAACAATAATATAACTATCAATCAAATATAAGTTTTATAATTTTCAACTTCAAAAAGGCAACGAGACCCTAATCAAAAGCAATAATAACAATCAAAAAGAGTATAGGTGTATAACCGCGATATCTATATTATCAAATAATCCTGAGATTTTTAATCCTTTTATAAATTCAATAAGCAATAATATATAGGAAAATCGAGAAAACGTAAGATAGTGAGAAATCGTACTTTGGATTAAAAACACCGTTGCACCAATAATGAATTAATTGGACAACTGATCCGATTACAACTCCTTCGGTTTTCACTAGCTAAGGCGATTCCCTACTAGTAGTGCTTCCTGAACCGATACACCATCAAAAATTAATAGACAATACATTTAAGTTACTTTACCCGTTATCAATTTGAGATCTAATACTCTAACAAAAGGTTTAGCGGTGAAATCTCGGACATTAATAGTCGCAATTGCACGCAATAATTGCCGGCATCGTGAATATGTAATTTGTGTGTGACTAGGTATCTAGATGAAAACGATGATTCTCCTAATTCTTATCTAGGCTACAGATAAAAAAAAACCCGGACCCGGAAATTGGCCCGGCTGGTTTAATCAAAACCGATTAAAGTGTTGTTCGAAAAAGTTAAAATTATATATATGAATTATATTATAATTTAAAAATATTTTATGGAATAAATAATTAAAATATAATATAAATGGTATGAATAGTCTTAGTTCATAATATTTTTTCCAAAAAAAAATTCACCATTATTTATTTTCTCAAAATTTAAATATCAACTTATATTTTAAAATATATAACTAAAAATAAAATATCAATAATAAATTATAGTACATAAAATGTTTTTTTTTTAATAAATCATCTTCTCATTGAACACGTTTTTCAATGATCCACCTGTTTCTCTTACTGAACCGTCCTCTTGTTAAACACATTTCTTCCAATAATCGCTCTCTCATTCCCAAATTTTATAGATAACATATTTATCCGAGTGAATCTATTAAACAAAATATATAAATTATTAATCTATTTTACGATATTATATAATTTAATTTAAATTTAATTTAATTTATGTCATTTTATTTTTTTGTTTTATAAATTATATGTTTTTAGATAATATTAAGAAGATAATTTATAACATAACTAAGACATATTTTAAAAATTAAAATTTGATTTGAGAAGAAAAATTAGCTATATTTTACTATTATTTGCTATGTTACGATTGTACCTCAATTTGTGGAGTATTTATGGTTAAAATTTAGACATGTTTCTCATATTAGTTAAAGCAAAAAATCTTGATTTCTTAAATATAACTAGTCAATTATGTCGCGCTATCGCGCGGCTTCAAAAAACTATCCTTAATAAATCATGAATATTAAGGAAAAATAATGGAATCATATGTATAATTATGCATGATGTTAGTTAAAAAAAATTCAAACATTTAAGAAATAAAATTTTTGTGGTATTAAAATAAATTTTAAATTAAAATTTTAAATAAAACAAATATCTAAAAACATTTCAAGCATTATTTTTTAAATGGTAATATTATATTTTAATAATTTATAGAAGGAAGAAAAGAGAAAATCAAGACACTAATTTTATTTTAAAAACAAAAAATATTGATAGCTATTTTTAGAATTTTCTTTTAACAATTGATTCAAACAGTTCACGTGTATTATTAGTTGAAAAAATACTTTAATTATATATCTAAAATTTTAATATGTTAAAAAATCTTAAACATGAAAATTAGCGATTACAGTATGATCATAAGTTTTACGATAAAAAATTAAAAATATTAAATATAATTAAATAACTTTTTAAAAGACGACACCCTCCTCATAGCATACATACTCAGAAATATTATAATAATTTAATTAATTAGAACATTAATTTAATCCGCCACAATATATTGGAATAACGGATATACAATTTCTTTATCGATTTAACTATCTGAGAAAATGATCATGTTGATTTAATTTAATCGAGTTGTTCACATCTCATGTGTAATTCTATATACTTCTATAACCTATACGATTTACACGATTTCCAAGACAACTAATAAATTTTTTTCCTAAAAAATTAACGTCCCATGTCCTCCAATCGCCCGAAAAAACTTGCAGAAATCTTAAAAGGGAAATCGTATGGCACGATATAAGTAATTTTAAGTCGTCATCTTGTGGGATATGTTTTTATTTTTCTATAAATAATTAATATTTTATTTGAAATAATAATTATAATGCCAAAATAAATTTTGCTAAATTTTATATAAATAATAAAAGGAAATTTTATAGATATTTAATAGGTGTAATTAATGATTAATTAAGATGTTATTTATTAGTTAAGCGCCTTCGTCCTTCCCCCTCCGGCAGTGGATTCCCCACCGGCGAGAGGCCCTCCTTCTTTCTTGAATCTTGTTTTTTTCAATAATATTCATTTTTGGGTGAGGTATGTTTTCTGTATCCAATTTTTTGGGTTGTTTGTTGTATCTCCTTGTGAGAGCTTAGTATATTTTGGTATTTTTTGAGTTGTTTTGTGTTGATTGTTTGTTGAGAATGATTAATATGGTGTACTAGGAGATCTGGAATGCTCGCATCTGGGGCAGGGTGAGATGGCAATGACATTGCAAGATGTCCACTACATTTTTGGATTGCCTGATCAGCCGTTGGTTGGGCATGCAATCAGAAATACTCCATCATATTTCGCTAGAAATTGGTTTGAGGAGCTTTCAGAGGCGAAGATGAAGAAGGCAGGTAGAGGAGGCATCAAGTATATTTGGTTGCATGAGAGGTACGGGGAGATCCTGGTAATGACCTGGATATGATTATTCTACACACAAAGGCGTATTTGATGATGGTTGTGGGATCAGCTTTGTTTCCTACTAGTAGTAGGAATGTGGTGCATCCGAGGTACATTGCCCCTCTTTTCTACTTGGATAGTATTCACACATATTCTTGGGGGTCTGCAATTTCAATCTTTGCTCTTTATCAAGTAATGTTCTATTGTAAAATTTGCCACCACTTTCTTCTTTCAACCGATTCAACAAGTCGAAACCCGCTTGAGCATCATTAACATCTAATTTTTCTTCCTAAACTCACGTACACATTCCTTACATGTTGTCCATCAAAACCAACATGTTGTGTTCCACCTTTCAAATTGCTAAAAATGGATATTTGTTGCCTAAGAGGAACACCCGACATATGTAGTGTTTTCCTTATATTTCTTTTTGTCGTGGTTACATGTCTCCTCGAATCAAATTCATTTTAGAAGGTGTTACAATCTCATGATTGTGCTCTAACTCTAGTGCGTTTATCTCCCAATAAGTTGCTTTCTTTTCTTTTTTTCACAACATACATTCTAACCTTAACACCACATCTAGGAAGAACATCTCGACATCGTTTACCTTTAGTACTACTCATAAACATTAATCATCATTAACACTACTTTTATCCTTATTTTCATCCGCTAAATTACAAAAATAATAATCGAACATATATTTCTTTATTAATACACTTTTGTATTTCTTGAACCTTAATTGCAAATCCATTTTTCAAGGCATAAGCTTTAAACAAATTTTTCGCAGCTTGTAAATTATCAAACCTTTGATGCAAATAAGGAATAACATTATTAACATCTTCATCAACATTAGGCAAATTTGTTTCATGCAAATTATCATTTTCACCATAATGCTCATCAACAAAAAAGTTTCATCATCATCATCAACAACAACAATATTAACATACTTTAATTACATCACTACTAACATTAACATCAACATCATCTAAACCCTTAAAAACATCATTAACTTCAATATTTTTGGATTTTTTAGTTGGTATAAATTTAGCAAACATCTTATCTACCATATTAATCAAAAATTAACAACAATAAACATTTACCCAATTTAAGGAATGAACACAACAATCTCTTCAAATTTTTCAATCTCTTTTTTTCCCCTTTTCTTCAATCAAATTGGGCAATGTGACTAAGATCAAAATTCTGCTTTTAGGGTTAAAACCGTGGAAGGGCATTTTGGTCATTTGGCCATTCGCGAAAATTTATCGTGAAACGGCAGAGCAATCCGCGGGGAAAAAAGCGCGATAATGTACCTTTTCACGAAAATCTTACGCATATTTAAGGAATTTTTTTAAAAAATCTTAGCCGTTGGTTCATTGATCCAACACATAGGAAACCAATTATTGATTAATTGATCCCTGATAATTGATTGTCAGGGACTTGGAACCGTTTATGATATAGATGACGAGGTTTCAAATTTGCCTTCAACCTCACAAATCACAATATAAAAAAAATTGAATTTCCACACCATAGATAGTAGCTAGCTAGTTCTTCGACTAGTGATTTAGTCAAGACAACTAGCCTACCGCATCTACAATATAAATTTTCTTTTAGGCTCATTTACCTAACTTGAGCAACTAGATTAAATATAAAGTCTCTTTTAAGCTCATTTATCTAACACGAGCAACTAGATTAAGTGCATGTTTGGCTTAACTTATTGTAGACAACTTATGACTTATAAGCCCATAAGAGCTTATGAGGGATGTTTGCCTACCCAACTTATTAGCTCAACTTATGACTTATATGTTGATAAGTTGAATGTTGAGTGGGTGTTTGGGGTATCTTAAGAAAAATAGCTTATGACTTATAAGCATAAATGTCATATAAGTGATAAGTAGAGCAGAACTTATAAGTCAGTAAAGTGTTTGGTAAATCAGAACTTATAAATCAGTATAGTGTTTGGTAAATCAGAACTTATAAGTTCACTTTTATTTATTATTTTCAAAATATTTGTTTTTTAATATATATCAATGGATGTCAATAGATAGATCTCGATGAGTAGAGTAATTTGATATATACATATCAATTTTCCAATGAACGGATCAAAAGATATATGATTTTGAAGATTTGTAGGGTATTAGGGCCGTTTGGCTTACCTTAAAATGAGTAGCTTATGACTTATAAGCATAAGTGTCATATAAGTGATAAGTAGATCAGAAATTATAAATCTGTAGAGTGTTTGGTAAATCAGAACTTATAAATCAGTAGAGTGTTTGGTAAATTAGAACTTGTAAGTTAACTTTTTTTTATTATTTTCAAAATATTTGTTTTTTAATATATATCAATGGATGTCAATAGATAGATCTTGATTAGTAGAGTAATTTGATATATATACATATTAATTTTCTAATGAACGGATCAAAAGATATATGATTTTGAAGATTTGAAGGATATTATATATTGCGTGTATCGAGAAATAAGTTATAAGCATAAGTTGAATGTTAGGATTTCCTAACATTCAACTTATCAACATATAAGTCATAAGTTGAGCTAAAACTTAAATAGGCAAACACCCTCATAAGCTCTTATGGGTTTATAAGCCATAAGTTGCCTACGAAATAAAACCCCAAACAGGCACTATGTGCATGTTTGGCTCATCATATAAGTCGGCTTATATGATGAAAGCCCGTTCCCCATTTTCTGGGCCTGTTTGGCAAAATAAGAGAAAGCCCATTTATTAAATTTATATGGGATAAGTTGAATGTTAAGAAATCCTAACATTCAACTTTAACTTATTCTTATTTCTTGATACACGCAATATATAATATCCTTCAAATCTTCAAAATCATATATCTTTTAATTCGTTCATTAGAAAATTGATATGTACATATCAAATTTCTCTACTCATCGAGATCTATCCATTGATATCCACTTATATATATTAAAAAAAAAATTTGAAAATATTTAAAAAAAGTTAACTTATAAGTTCTGATTTACCAAACACTCTACTGACTTATAATTTCTGATTTACCAAACACTCTATTAACTTATAAGTTCTGATTTACTTATCACTTATATGATACTTATCACTTTAAGTTATAAGTTACTTATTTTAAGGTAAGTCAAACAGGCCCTATATATTGCGTGTATCGAGAAATAAGTTACAAGAATAAGTTGAATGTTAAGGATATCTAACATTCAACTTATCAACATATAAGTTATAAGTTGAGCCAAAACTTTACCTGTTTGTTTTCTCATTTTACTGTTGACTTATGACTTATAAGCCCATAAGTCCTTATGGGGGGTGTTTGCCAAAATAAGTTTTAGCTAAACTTATAACTTATAAGTTCATAAGTTGAATGTTAAGAATCTGAGTATCCTTAGCATTCAACTTATTCTTATTTCTCGATACACGCAATATATAATATCCTTCAAATTTTCAAAATCGTATATCTTTTGATCCGTTCATTAGAAAATTGATATGTATATATCAAATTTCTCTGCTCATCGAGATCTATACATTGACATCTATTGATATATATTAAAAAAACAAATATTTTGAAAATAAAAAAAAATAACTTATAAGTTTTGATTTACCAAACACTCTACTGATTTATAAGTTATGATTTACCAAACACTCTACTGACTTATAAGTTCTGATCTACTTATCACTTATATGACACTTATCACCTTAAGCTATAAGTTACTTAATTTAAGGTAATCCAAACGGACCCTAAATATAAAGTCTCTTTTAAGCTCATTTACCTGACACGAGCTTCGAGTTTGCTTTCAACGTCACAACATAGAGAAAAATTCAGTTGTTCTAACCACAAAGTTTGTGTTAAATGGAATATTTTAAAATGTGAAGTTAGTTCTTCTACGATTGATTTTAGTCAAAATTTAACTACAAGTTCCACAAATTTTTTTCAATATTAACATCATATTAGGTCATGATTTGTATCGGAAGATTTAATTTTTTTGCCTCTTTTAAAATCTATTTGTACATATTTAATATATAAAATAATAATAATATTTATATTCCAACTATTCTATCTCCATCCTGGACCCTATTTTTGTGAGTTCACTTGATAAATTATCAGCACTTACAAAATAAATTATTTTGAAAAAAAAATCTCGGACGCATATTCCTTTAAGCCTCTACCGACAGAGTGTAGATAGTAGATGTGATGAATTAATATATTGAAGTGTAATGAAGTCCAGGACTACACATACAACATGGGAATGAGATTATTTTTGGGATAATCATGTTACGAAATACTAGGTCAATGCATAAATGAATGAAAGTTATGTGTAAGGAAATAACTTGCATCTCCGAATGCAAACTAATTGGTGCTCGGAAGTTAATCGGTGGCAGTTTAATGAAGTCTTTATAACAGGAAGTGTAGTTAAAATCTGTGCAGTACGTTCACAGATACATAGATAACAATCTCAGTATAATGGCAAAATGCCAGTCGCTAAAGAATCTAAGTACTAGTTTACCTTTATATTACGGGGATGCTCGTGGAGTTGCATATGTTGTAGTAAAAAAATCAGTGCACCAGCATCCATCAGTATACCAGTTGTAAAGTTGACTTGGTATATGTGCTTTAAATTTAGTTTTTATTGAATATTCTTATGTTTTTAGTACTAGTAGTAGATCATTTCCTATCCTACTTTCTGTCAAATGATTGCAATTTTTTAATCTTTTTTCCAATTATGATGGGATATTTTATCGCTTTGAGAATTAATGCTTCAAATTACTCTCTATTCTTGATACGATTTTTCTAGTGTGTGCCCAAGGGTACATGCTAAGAATCCGTGCTAGCTTAGTTGTCAAATTTTGATTGGTGGGGATTTCATTAATAATGATGGGTCCCCCTGCATTCACATAAATATCCACCAATCAAAATTTGACAACTCATCAAGCACAGATTCTTAGCATGTGCCCTGGCACACACCAGACAAACCCTTCTTGATATTGTTTAGCATGATTGGCGTTTCAGTTATGACCAGAATGCTGCCTAACAGCATTATACAGGACTGACAACATGAATTTCAAGTATAGCTTCATTAATAGTCAGTGCACAAACGAATCTTTTGTTTGACAAACGTAACTATTGCCAATCAACTAATCTTTGTCGGTGTATAAAACCCTCATCAGGGTACACCATTGCCATAGTTAACAAATCGTACCGGATGCACAAGACTTTACGACAATATCGAGTGCACAAGCACAACATTAAGAAATATCCCATATGTAATGCAGCGCCTACTTGGCTTCTTTCAACGTCCCATGTGATTCAAGATTCATAGCATATCCAAGCGTATATGTGCCCCCTACATACGTGGTCCCAAACTAGTACTAGTTTTGTAACAGAGCCCAGCAAGCTAATTCCTGCTGCCAGAATGATTTCTCAATGTGGGGTTAGTATGTTTTTGCCTAAACTTTATGTGTCTTTGTTTGCTTTAGCACTAAAACTACATTGGCATGTGAACCATCTTATTAGTTTACATACATTATACGTAAATCTAAAAGAAACATTCATGTAAGTATGATGTTACACTACCTTTTTACCATAAAGATAAGTAAAGCAGCTGGAAATCAATTAGCAAGAAAAAAAAATGAGAGTAAATAGGAAACAGGTGAAGCCGTATGAAGCCAACCAAACTCTATGATGAGGATGTTTTATTCTAATACTGCAAAAATATACCAAGTACAAAGTATGAAGCCTGCTAAATTCTCAACATGCTCGCCATCCCCCTGTTTACAGGTCAACATACGTCTTATGCTCTCCATCCCCCTGTTTACAGGTCAACATACGTCTTATGCTCCATCCCTTTTAGATACTTATGATGAATCACACTTACATACCAGCTCGGACGATTCATATTAGAGTACATGTAGGTGTTAATACGCTTTCTGATCCGGAAGGGGCACGTAGTTTAGGATTAATTTAAGACCCACATTCAGAAGAGTTTCGACAACACTATCATCAAGACCTTAAGGTGTCGAGATAACTTATGAGTATATAAATTTGTGTTAATAGTTTTAAAACTAGAATGGAGTACATAAGTGCACTGCAACTCTATGTACATAGAAATGGTCGTTCTGTTCATATTAATGTAGTACAAATGCATTTCAGTTCATCTCGCAATGTTGAAGGATTGCTAAGTTGAAGTATTGTGATATTCGGAATTCATGTGGTCAGTGATATGACACCTAATGATAATAAAATATGACTAGCAGTTAAATTAAATTTGCTCAAGTTTCTCTGTTCTAAAAAGTGCAGTACATAGGTACAGAAAAACAAGAGAAACTCACATCATACATTTATCAAGGTAAACAACAAACAGAAAATGCCTGTAACAAGGGCCACATGAAGACGTTTCTCACATGTAGTAAAAACAAGGCCAAAAATCCTGTAATATCTTCCAACTGGGCCCCTTTTTACAGACAAGTCCATTCCATCATCTACCTTCTTTCAACTTTAACAATTCTGCAAAGACCCCCCCCCCCCAAAAAAAAGAATTCATCCTCCTCAAGCTTCATTGCAACCGGATCTATGGCATGCCGTAAAAACAGTTCATTTAGTGGAAAGTCTTTCTAAA
Organism: Saposhnikovia divaricata; assembly: GCA_036435485.1. NCBI lineage: Eukaryota > Viridiplantae > Streptophyta > Magnoliopsida > Apiales > Apiaceae > Saposhnikovia > Saposhnikovia divaricata. The sequence continues at coordinate 64,810,757 of CM071594.1, forward strand.
GCATCGAAGATGTGCCTCATTGATGGTCTTCTCTCGGGGCTACTCTGAATGCATGTCATTGCAATTTTTAGGACAGCAATTATTTCATCCTCTCTATCGGCGTCTTTACTTAAATATGGGTCTAGAACTTCTGAAAATGGTGTTTTCTCCTCAATGCAGAGCTGAATCCAATGAACAATGTCCATTTCTGTGCTGTCCAATTGGACGATAGGTGGTCTTCCACTAATCATTTCCAGCAGAATGACCCCATATGAATACACATCCCACTTCTGTGATGGCTTGATAGCTTTTAGGGCCTCAGGATCTTGATAACAAGATCTCAAATTTACAGGCGAATTTACTGCAGTCACTTCTGAAGGTGTGTTGTCGTGCTGCTTCTCATGAATATTTTCAGAAGCCATTCGGCTGGATTCCACAATTGGAGTTCCTCCAGCTATGTTAGCAAGGCGTCCAAGTCCGAAGTCTGAGATAAGGGCTTCCATGTTCTGTCCGAGTAATATATTAGTTGGTTTGAGATCTCCATGGACATACTTTTTGGGGCTGAATTCGTGCAGATAAACCAAGCCTTTTGCAACTCCTTTCATAATTTTCAACCTGGAAGGCCATGAGAGAGGTGTAAAAGAAATCATTCCCGGCTTCCCTGAGGATATTATAAGAACAGTGATAAAAAGTTAAATTAATCATCAGACACATTACAATAAACTGAATATATAATCAATTACAGGAGTAAATCCATTAAGTTTCATACAGGATAAAAAAATTAGCAGACTCACCATGAATTGCAGTGGCAAGGTTACCATTCTGAATGTAATCATATATGAGCAGCTTCTCATCAACAGACCAGTAGTAGGCCCTAAGAGTAACGATATTAGGATGCCTAAGCTTCCCAATTGCTTCTACTTCTTTCTGAAATTCCTTAAACCTTTGTGTACCCCCTTCCCCCAACCTTCTCACAGCCAAGGTATTTCCATCTTCAAGCACAACCTTGTAAACAATTCCAATCCCACTCTTCCCTAGCACAAATGCAGAAGCCTTAAGAAGCTCTTCTAGGTCGAAACCGAGCTGCACACCCAATGGTACTAGATCATATTGCTCCACTTTTTCTGATAAGGTCTCCGACTCATCCTTCCCAAAGCATAAGCAGTCCTTCCTTTCCTTCAATTTCTTCCCAGAACCATAACCATTTTCACCTTTTCTCATACCACATACCCTTGAATAACAGTACATAAACAGTAAACCAAAAGCACAAATTCCAATAACATCACCCACAACAATAGCGATTATAGATCCTTCACTTAGGCCTCTTCTGGCACCCTTTCCATCACCACCATACTGTGGCGGAACATCGCTTGGCAAAAATGGAATAGAAGACGAGGGTGAACTTGCACTTATACCACACTGGTTTTTCAATGGAGGTCCACAAAGCCCAGGATTCCCAATAAAAGCAGTAGGTCCTCTATTGATCAGAGCACCAGTTTGCGGTATTGGACCAGTAAGGTTATTATAAGTAAGATCTATATAAACCTTCTCAGGAAGGTTTCCAAGACTAGCTGGAATCGAACCACTAAACAAATTATGCGATAAATCAGCAGTCCCTTGCAACTTCGACAAATTCCCCAAGTCACTAGGAACAGGACCACTAAACCTATTAATAGAAATATCGAGTTTTTCAAGAGAAACTAAACTAAACCCAAACCCATCAGGCAAACCACCACTAAAATTATTCTGACTAAGAACAAGAGTTCTTAGTCTCTTACACTGAATCAATGAACTTGGCAATGACCCATTAAGTAAATTTTGTGACAAATCTAAATTCTGCAGATAACTAAGCTTTCCTATATCAAATGGAACTGACCCAGATAAAGAATTACCATAAAGCACCAAACTTTGTAACCCTTGAGCTCTAAAAAGCTCAAAAGGTAAGCTCCCAAACAACTTATTATTCCTTAAATTAACATGTCTAAGCTGAGACAAAGACCCTAAAGAAGGTGAAACAAACCCTTTAAGCTTCTGTTTAGGTATACTTACAGACACAACTTTTTGGTCTTTGCATGTAACACCACTCCAAGAACAAGGAGTCTCATCTGAAATGTTCCAATTTGTAAGTGACCCTAGTGGGTCTTCACTAATGGATTGTTTAAATGATAAAAGTGCATAGCCTTCATCATTTACACAATCCACTGAGTTTTGTGAGCTGAACAAAAGAAATATGAACAAGAACAAAGCTAGCATTTTTAGTAAAAATGAGCAAGAAATAAGAATGGGTTGAGAAAGCTTACCTTTTTCTTTGCAAGAAAAGCAAGGAAGATGTACTTACACATAGACATACAGAGAGTGGGAGAGAATATCGACAAGGGAGAGGACAGAAGTGTTGAAGAAAGAGTAAAGGTGGTTACAGAAACTAGACATTGGGAGAATACATACATACAGACATACATGTGTAGATTATAGACTACATAGTCTGTAGTAAACTAGTAAGATTTGTTTTTGTACCAAAAAAAAAAAAACGAAAAAGAAGGTCGGTAAAGGAATCCAATTCTATAACCACTGAGTGTGAATTGGTTTTAAATTATTCTATTATTGAAATCTGTTATTGAAATTGGTCGATTTCTGAAAAATCGTCAATAAATCGGTCAAAAATTTATCAAAATTTTGGAATCGATTCGACCGATTTTGCAAAAATCACAGATAAATCATCGATTTTTTAACCGAATCACCCGATAACCTGATAAATTGTAAATTAATACCACAATTGAATAATTTTGATTTCCGAAATCTGTAATACTGAAAACAATTAGTTTTAAATTTTAATATTCTACTTCGAGGAAGCCATTGTTTACGACAAAATTGGATACAATATTAAATTTTGGTCTTACATGTCATATAAAAACATAGATTTCTGACTTGAGTACTGCAAGGAAGACTTTGCAAGAAGGTCGTAATTTTCATGATATTTTTAAATCAAAATATAATTTAAAAATTCTCATGATATATTCTAAATTGAAATTTGGAGTTCAGATTTTTGTATAACTAATCAGCACTGAGTTTAATTATCCCCCTGAGGTCTCGAAGAACAAAAAGATTTAGTTTGTTACGATTTTGTAAGAAAAATACTTCTTCGTTTTTCCTCTATTTTTTTGCATAAGTGACTCATACCTATCAATGTGCCAGAAAAATCCGAAAATAAAAGGGTTGGTAATAAAATTTAATGAAAAATGCTAGAATTATCAAATTAGTTATAAAAAAATTTACAAATGTCACATGTAGTATATTGATTGGCTCTATCTCAATGGACACATGTACAATTACATCAATATCATTAATAAAAACATTAAAAAATGACACATCATCAATAACACATCATTTTATAATAATTTTGATATTCAATTCGGTACCTCTAACATTACTCAAATTTACTCAAATTTAATTGATAGTTAATTCTAATTCCACAACCGTTGACCATTTTTATATTACGACTTTACGAGTGTGAATTGGTTTTTTTTTATTGTATTCAGAGAGAAGGCATTTTTTATAAGAGAAAAATATAATTTTACAAATTTTGGTTTTACCAGTTACATGTTACACATATGAAACATGGATATAAATCCCTACTGCTACGAATAATTTGACTGTATACATCCTGGCGACCCTGCATGCAAGCATGAAACTCTACAATTAATGTGGCTGAAAGAATAGAACTGTCACATAGCAATACCTTTTAAAAAAGAGATAAGACAGTTTTTGTAATCAGTTAATTTACATCTATATTTTTCAATTTTTACGTGTTCAGACGAAATGGTTTTTTTATTTTTACCAAAATAAAAACAAATTTCATTAATAATTTGAAAGGAATACATTTGGACAAACCCAACTGACCTTACAATAGATTAAAAAATAAATAAACGAGTTAAATAATTAGCGCTAAATCAATTGAAATATTCAGAGTCGAGTCATCTTCTGTTGTGTGAGTATGGCGGTGATTATGGCAAAATGCTGGAGATACCACTTCACTGCAAAAAACACAGGTACTTTTCGTCGTTGAAATGTGGACTGTGCTTTTAAGGTTAAGAGCATCTTCAATGTTACACACTTTTTATGTAAAATGTTGATGTGTATCAAATTTACACAAGGACTTTAATTTATCCATCTCCAACCATCTCTCCCCCTTGTCTAAATTTTTAGATAATGAGAAAAAGGAACCTAAGATGTATTTTTAGATAATGAGAAAAAGGAACCTAAGATGTATCTTAGGTATCATCCCTAAGATTCTAAACATTTTAAAATAAAACTACGTAGTTTTGATCATGTATAACTAGGCCCTGCAGGGGTAAAAAAGACTTTACACTTAATTAACCTTAATTTTGTATAGTATCTTAGGAATGATACCTAAGATATATCTTAGGTTCCCTATTCTCTTAGATAATTTGTGTCAAGTTGACTATATATGGTTAACATCTAATTTTTTTTACATGAGTTCTATAAGTGACACATTATTTGTATTTTTAATATATAATCAATCATTTTACATAATATCATTAGAGTACATTAACTTACATGTTTAACAAATCTTACATAATCACTATTTTACATAATCATTATACATAATACCATTGGAGATGTGTAAGCTGCAATGTTGATGCTAATTTACGAGTTATGATTAAGAGAAAACTGGATTTGAGGACAATCTCAAGGATCTCCCCTACGGTTATAAGAAATATTACCTATAAAGTAAGGGCCCCGCATGGGCATTTTTGTAAATATTAAATTTTTATCAATAATATACACTAATAACCTTAAATTTGTATTGATTTATTTTAACCTCAGAATTTTAACCCGAGGTCATCCTCAAGCACATGAAACCATATAATTAATTACTACTATTGTTCCTGTAGATCAGCATACGCATTGTATGAATATTTGTAAAAAAATCATGTTGGTTCTTGAAAATAAAGGCCCCCAATATCACAATTTGAACACAAATGATCCCAAATATCACAGCTCAAAAACTTGATCCCAAATATCACTTCATAACACAGTATCGTGTAGCGTTTCATAATTTTTTTCTTTTTTTTTTTTCCTAACACTAATGCGTGTAGCGTTTTAGGGGAAAAGGGAGGGGAATGCCACTTCAAGTGGCGTTTGGTGAGGGACGGCAAATGAAGTAGCGTTTTGTTGGAAAGATTTGCGTTGAGCCCAAATGCTAAACGCATTAGCGTTTAAAAAGAAAAAAGAAAAAAAAATCAAAATACTCTATTAGAATTTGTTTTGGAGTGATATTTGGGGCCAAATTTTTGAGCTGTGATATTTGGAACTATTTATCTTAAATTAAAATTGTGATAGATGGGGTTAACACCCGGTTCTTTAAGATTTTGACATTCACGAGAAGTCTAGGGATATGTTTATTTCAATACAAGCAGAGAACTTCCGGATAGACAAGGAAAGGCAGAGGAATGCGAAATGCGTACACTAGTTGCCTGTTCCCATATTGCTATTTGTTAGACTTAATTCAAATTAACCATGTAAGGGGCTCATACATCCTGTAACACTGAAGATCCTACATAGGGCAGTATACTCATCTAGCTTGTTTTACCTTTTGCTTATGTAAACGTACTAAAATGTCTTGTAAACTTTTTGGCATTTTAATAGCATGCTAATGTTAGCGTCTTTTCTCTCAATATACTCTCTAATTATATGAGTTATTCCAGAGGACTAAAGGCACAAGAACCTGGTAAGTGATAAATGTTGTTCTTTCCTGTTTAATTTGTCAACTATCGCAGAAAATGTTGATGGTAAGGCAACGGCCTGCCTGCGTGTGATCAAATGAAATATAGGAATTGTATATTTGTATGCCTATGGAAAATACTGATGTTTGCGGGGCATAAGCCAAAGCTCCAACATCAGGAACTTTTTGGTAAAATTCTTTGCCACTGAATGTTGCTGAATCTCAATTAAAACTGGCCTGCCTGCACATAATTATCTAATATATTGACTCTGCAGCTCTGCTATCATTAGATCGCGAGCCATAGGAGCCCTGTTTATATATAGGTCAATGTGGTTAGGAGATCAAAATTAGCGAACACATGGAAACTAATTAGGAGGTTGTTTAGCTTCTATGTAATGAGACTAAAGATAGTATGATGACTTTAGTCAATAATAAGCTAAAAGTAGCATTTAGCCAAACAACTCCTTACATTCTATAACTAATTTCTGTTACAGAGATGACAACTGTCATTCTATAGCTTAGTAGTATAAATACCAGCATGAGTGTAATGTTCATTTCTTAAGTTTGTAAATACACATTTCAACACTATAATGAGATACAGTTCTTTTACTTGTCTTCTTCATTAAGCAATACATATTGTTAAGTTCATTGAAGTCTTCATGGTATCAGAGCACTTCAAGATCATGTAGATCGTTGTCATCGTCTTCCGCACCAATCTCGTCTTATCATGTACTGATTTCATCGATTGTTCATCGCAATTAGGGTTTGTTTTCTTCGATTCTTGGTTCGTTATCGTTGATTCTCTGATTATCATTCAGAACTGGTGTTTTTTGCATATTTTCATCTAAATATGATGATTTTTCTTGTTGAAATTGTTGAGATCGTTGATAATCTCATGTGATTAGGTGTTTTTTGATCTGTTTTGGACGTTTTGATCATTCTTATCTTGTTCTTGGATGATATATTTCATCACTTCTATTGAATAAGTAGACAATTCTTGTTATCTAGATTGATTGACAATGACTCGAAGTTATGCGAATGTTGTTAATTCATCTCAGCTTCGAAATGAAACTATACATGTCGTTGAACCTCTTGTTGAACCTCTTGTTGAGCCTGTAACTAACACTACAGATCAGGATTCTTTTAATTCTGTTAATCATCCTTTGTATTTGCAAAGCATTGATCATCCTGGCTTGATCTTGATTTCCAAGAAACTTACTGGAACTGAAAATTATGGTCCATGGAAACGTTCCCTTTCTATTGCATTATCTGCAAAGAATAATTTGGGAATTGTTAATGGAACTGTATCTCAGCCTGAGGTTTCATCTCCTTTAAGGTCTCAATGGGATAGGGTAAACGACATGGTTATTAGTTGGATTTTGAACACGGTTTCTGATGAAATAAGCAATGGTATGGACTTTGTTAATACAGCTCAAGAAGTCTGGAATGAATTGAATGATCAATTCTCTAGTATGAATGGTCATAGAGTGTATCAAGTCCTTAAGGATCTTCATGCTTTAGAACAGGGTGATAAGTCAGTTGAGATTTATTATCATAAAATGAAAAATCTTTGGGATGAGTACACTGCTCTTGAACCAATGATTCTTTGCAAAACTGGTTGTACCTGTGAAACACACAAACTGCAGGAAGAAAGGGAACAAAGAAAGAAATTGCTCCAGTTTTTAATGGGATTAAATGAGAGTTTTGTTGTAGCAAGGGGGCAGATTTTGATGATGGTTCCACTCCCTTCTGTCACTCAAGCTTTTGCTTTGATCAAACAAGAGGAAAGGCAGAGACAAGGTCCTACTACTTTTCCAAATTCTTTTATTGCCACAGCAAGATATGGTAACATACATAACACAGAATCAGTTGGCATTGGTTCTAAGAAATCTTCTCTCAAATGCAACTATTGTCATAAGGATGGTCATCTTAAGGAATCTTGCTTCAAGTTAATTGGTTATCCACCCAAGGGTAGGGGCAGAGGAAAATTTAATTCAGGCCAAGCTAATTCTCCAGCTACAAAGTCTCAAGTTATGCATGTTACTGGCTCTATTGGCACCATGCCTCCTACTGCTACTTCTCCATCTTCTTCTAATACTGCAGTTTCTACTCAGACACAGGCTACTATTGATCAACTACAACAACAGGTGTCCACTTTGATGAATTTTATGCTTAACAACAACAAATGTTCTACTCCTGAAGATCACATCAATAGCATGGCAGGTTTGGCATATTCTATGCTATCCTTTTCTAAATTGGATCTTCAAAATGTTTGGGTTATAGATACAGGGGCTTCTCATCATATGAGTTGCAATAAAACTTTGTTTACTCAATTACATGTGGTTTCTCAGCCTGTTCATGTAGGTTTACCAAACAATCAGATTATCAAAGTGGAACAGATAGGCATAGTTCAACTTACTCCAGATATTCAGTTATCTAATGTCCTGTTTGTTCCTCAGTTCAATTGCAACCTATTGTCAGTTAGTAAACTAACACATGATTCTAACATCATTGTTCAGTTTTCTCATGACAAATGTGTTTTCCAGGACCATCTCAAGAAGAAAATTCTGGGAACTGGTGTTGAAAAGGATGGCTTGTACTATCTCTCTCAAGTGCAAGCATCATCTGTCAAGGTTCCAGTTCCAGCTACATGTTTTTCTACATCTGTTAATAATTCTGATGTTGTTTGTTCCAAACTCTGGCACCTCAGATTAGGTCATGCTCCTAATACTGTTTTGAGTCATATCTCTGATATTCATAAGCTTGTTGGTTGTAATAAAGAATGTCCTATTTGTCCTTTGTCAAAACAAACAATGCTTAGTTTTCCAAAGCATAGTGATTCTCATGCTTCTTCCATTTTTTCTTTAATTCATATGGATGTTTGGGGGCCATACCATGTTGCTTCTACTCAAGGTTGTAAATATTTCTTAACCTTGGTTGATGATCACAGTCGGGCAACTTGGACTTTTCTTCTTTCTACTAAACAACAAGTTTTTTCTAAATTTCAGCATTTTGTTGCTTATGTTGAAAATCAGTTTCACACCTCTATTAAGTTCATTAGAACAGACAATGGTAGTGAATTTCTTAATTCCTCTTTCATGAATTTTCTTGACCATAAGGGTATATTACATCAGAGGTCTTGTACTCATACACCCCAGCAAAATGCTAGAGTGGAAAGGAAACATAAGCATTTGCTTGAAATTACTAGATCTCTACGTTTTGAGTCTGCTTTACCACATAAGTATTGGGGAGAATTCTTATTGACAGCAACTTATTTGGTTAATATTCTTCCAACTCCAGTTTTACATAATAAGTGTCCTTATGAGGTTTTATACAATCAGAAACCTGACTATTCTTTTCTCAAGGCTTTTGGTTGTCTTTGCTATGCTTCCATTCATCCTTCTGATAAATTGGAACCTATGGCTATTCAATGTGTCTTCATTGGTTATCCATTTTTGCAGAAAGGGTATAAATTACTTAGATTGGATAATCATTCCATTCTTGTTAGCAGAAATGTAAGATTTTTTTAACATATTTTTCCTTATCATCATAAATCTTCTACTTCAGTACCTTTCACATCCAATTCACCTTGCAACTCTTATACTTTTCTTCATTGGCTTAGCAATGATAACAATGATAATATTGTTTCTTCTTCCCCATCTATTTCATCTTCACCAGACTCCCCTATAGTTTCTTCATCTTCACATTTACCTCATATTGATACACCTATTTCTCCTCTTACTATTACAGAAAATGTTTCTCCTCATGTGGTTGAACCTGTAGTCTCTGATTCTATTGTTCCACCACTACCACTGAGACAGTCTTCTAGGGTTTCTACTAGACCATCTTGGTGGAATGATTATTCTACTACCACAACATCAAAATCTAAACCTACTGTTTTACTAAGCAAACTTGTTGATAATTCTATCAACAAAACTGTTTCAGATCCATTTTCTCTTCATATTTCTCAACACACTTATGATTCAGATACACAAGAGGTACTAGCATATTGTAATCAGTCTAGTGTTATTTCTGAACCTCTTCATTATTACCAAGCTATTAAGGATCCTAGGTGGGTTGAAGCAATTAATAAAGAACTGCAGGCTTTAGAAGACAACAATACATGGCAGGTAATGCCTCTTCCTCCTGATAAAACTACAGTAGGCTGTAAGTGGGTTTTTAGGGTGAAGTATAAGCCAAATGGTGAAATAGACAGGTTCAAAGCCCGTTTGGTTGCAAAGGGTTACACACAAACTGCAGGGCTTGATTACCATGAGACATTTGCTCCTGTGGTGAAGTTGGTAACAGTTAGAAGTTTGCTAGCTATTGCTGTTGCTAAGGGTTGGTTCATATAACAACTTGATGTCAACAATGCTTTTCTTCATGGTGATTTATCTGAAGAAGTTTATATGCAACTTCCTCCTGGTTATCATCCTAAAGGGTATGCTTCTATTTCCAACCTTGTATGCAAACTGATCAAATCTTTGTATGGATTAAAGCAAGCCTCTAGGGAATGGTTTATCAAACTCACTACTGCACTCTTGGATGCTGGATATGTTCAGTCTGTAAATGATCATTCTCTATTTACATTTACTGCTGGCACCAGTTTTATAGCAGTAGTAGTTTATGTTGATGACATTTTATTGTCAGGTAATGACTTTTAACTTATTCAATCTCTGAAAACTCTTCTTGATAAGAAGTTTAGTATCAAGGATCTAGGATCTACAAAGTACTATTTGGGGCTTGAAATTCATAGGAATAATCAAGGTTTATTTCTTGGTCAACACAAATTTATTACAGATTTGCTTGTTTCTGCCAATATGAAGGATTGCAAACCTCTTTCAGTTCCTATCAATCCTCATATCAAATTATATGATAGTTCTGCTTCTGGTCCTTTGTTAGATGATCCTTCTTCCTATAGAGCTTTAGTTGGAAAATTATTGTATCTCACTTCTTCTAGGCCAGACATAGCATTTTCAGTCCAACTATTAAGCCAATTCATTCATGCTCCCAGAGAGTCTCATATGAATGCTGTTACAAGAGTGTTAAGATATCTCAAGTTAACAGTTCAACATGGATTATTTTTCCCAGCCAACAACACTTTGAATCTTCATGGTTTTAGTGACAGTGATTGGGGTGCAGATCCTAATGATAGATGTTCGCACTAAATCACGCAAGCGTACGTGTTCACAAGTAATATAGAATGAAGTAGAGTTCGTTCCCACAGAGATTGTATAATTTAGTTCTTGTACCTAAGCATCAATGTATGATTATCGTCCAATGCTAAGACAATAAGCAAATTGGTTTTGATTATCTAAAATTAACTAATAAGAATTAATTAACAACTAAATTAATAGCTAATTGATTTCAAATTACTTATGAGATGGGAAACATGAGATCCTAACTTCAATACAAACTTCCTTTAGAGATCATGCCCTTTTATCAACACATGTGGTGGTTACAATAACTAATCGGACAACACGAAATAAATATACGCTACCTTTCAGTACACGCACACCAATCTACACAATATCCACAAAAGATAGAAATCATGCAGGCACCAGTTATGCTTAGACCCTATATGTCTATAGAATTTGAAAGCATAATGGTTGAAGATCAAGTATCCATAAGATTACATAAGGTAGCATGAGACGGTTAGAAACACACCACAAACATGAATAACATTCATGGACTTATGCTAGCATGGCAAGTTCTAAATCAAAAGATTCACTGTCGCTTCACTTAAGATTAACAAGATAGATGTTAGCTACGCATCTATATGAATTAAATACAACCATGCAAGGATATCGTAAATTCACCACACATATATCAAGTTAGGCAATCAACATCTAAATTTCGTAAATAAATTCGTTAGGACCCCATGACGGTGATTAGTTCATAGTTGAACCGTTCATCATCATGAGGTTCGATGAAAATATGCTAATAAACATGACTAGAATGAAGAAAAGAATAATATTAATTAATAAGGGTTTAGGAACAAATCCGAAGAATGCCAAGTTACAAAAGATAGGTAGATCTTGATCCGTTGCTTGTCACAAACAATTGATCGTTCACTCCTTAATGTTAACAAAATAAAACCCTCTGTACTGATTACAATGATAACCAGAGTTTTTATAGGCCCTAAAAACCAGATCATACAAGGAAACAACTCAGAATTGCATTAACATTCGAAAAGGGCAAAACTGTAAAATTCTCCAGAATTCAGGCTGAGCGGCCGCCTGAAATCTTGAGCGGCCGCCTGGACAATTCCCCTTGAGCGGCCGCCTGGGATCTTGAGCGCCCGCCCGGACAACTTCCTGGAATTTCTGATTTTTATGGTAATTGTCGTTCCTTGCTTCGTTTTCCCTCGCTCTTCTGGAAACCTTCTTAAACAAGCACCTTGGGCCTATATCCAACATAACATCTTCAATTACCGACTCCGATCCTGAGATAAAAAATCCTGCACATTTCCACTAAAAACTAATCAAAACACGACATACTTGAGGCCAAAACTATCAATTCAAGCCGTCATAAGACGTTCTAAGTAGATATAAAATCCACTTATCACACCCCCAAACTTGAACCGATGCTTGCCCTCAAGCATAAACAATATACAAACTAACTAGTACCACTTCCGTAGGTGATCACGGTTGCATTTGGCATATGCAACAAGCCCTTTAAACCCCTAGGCAGCCCTAGTGGACGAGTAAGGTCTCGTGAGGGCCTATAGTGAATGTACCCACAAAATCCAACTGACACAAACGACACAAACAATGCAATGCATGAATGCAACTAAATATGAATGCAAAGGGTCCCCTCAAACTAACCAACACCACTTAGCAAGCAAATATCTCCATGAATGCAATCAATCCAAACAGAGCTCGACTAAATTCCGGTATACTAACAATACATGATCAGAACGTGCGTGTGTGCAATGCTCGACAGATATACTCCCAAACCGGATCAAAATCATACATATTCTTTTCCAAGACAATCACAGAGTTATAAATAGAATGAACGTTAAACTCAAGATCACTTTAAATACACCTCTATACTCCTCTAAAGTAGACAGAAATTCATGCTTTATTATGACTCAAACACAATATGTACACAACACACATGCTTATTTGATCGTGCAATGGATGAGACCCCTAAAGGCTTATACAATAATACCCATGTAGCGAGCGTTGGGTTAGTGGATCCCAGACTATAAAAGCCTTAGGTCACTAGGCACAAAGTCCCCAAGAACTTAATTGCTCGAGTATTAAAGAGCTCACCCTGATCAATTCTGCATACTCAGACTCTCACAACACTTTTTTTTCTTTTTCTTTTTTTTTTTTCTTTTTTTTTTCTTTTTTTTTTTTTTGCATTTTTTTCTCCTTTTTTTTTTCGTTCACATGGAATCTGGAATGAGAATTCTCAATTCCAACCCTAGACTACTCATAAACATGAGCCGGCTACTAGCCATTTGACGCCTAGCCAACAAATACAAACACAAACATATTAGCATGAAATTTCTGTTTTCCCCCAAACTTGTATTTTGGTGTTCCTTAATCATCAAGAGAATAAAGCAAATTCTATCGATAAACAAGTGATTAAATCCTAAATCCAAACAAGCATGACGCAACCTAGTCCAAGAGCAAACGACGAGACTGTGTAAAAATTTTATTCATGAAACATGCATGTCAATTTCAACAAAATTTAAAATCAGCCCTCTGTTCATCCTTTTCACACCCACATCAACATCTACCTACCTTATGGCATCAGCTTATTATAAGGGATCATGAAAAATGCATGTAATGCAACTATATGAACTCACATACAAAACTCGACACACATGCAAACAGAATGCTCTATATGACAGGTATCATGCATGAAACTAAACTACACATACAAATATGATGCAATATGAATTCCTACATGCCACAAATATATCACAACAACTACTAATTCCCAAATCCACCCCCAAACTTGAAATTTCCAATGCCCACATTGGAAGTAAATAAGGGAAAAGTAGAAACATACCTAATCGACAAAACACACGGGTTGCCTCCCACGAAGCGCTGTCGTTAACGTCATTTAGCCGGACGTCACTTCCTCAACTCACGGCGGTTTCAAAAGAATAACCGAACTATCCTCAACCGAAAGACCATTCATACACACGTTGACATGATTGTTTCCTCCCAACACAACTTTTCTTTCACTCTTCAACTTGATTTTTCCACCCGTCGACTTCTTCGCCTTTTTTTTCTTCCTCACACTTCTAAAGTGCTTGTTCGATTCGGACGGCTGAACAACACTCTCTTCTACTTCATCATCAGTCATCCACCTTCTTAACACGTTATCTTGGAATACTTCAAAAATCACAAGTTCATCATCCACAAGGACATACTTTAAGTGTGGCGGCAGCTTCCCAAGCTTCACCTTCGAAAGATCTTGAATGGAAGAATTATCAATGGAATCACTGATGTGGTGCTCGAGCTTGTGCACGTCTAACTTTTTGCTCAACAAATGATCAAACTCTTCTGCCTGACCCGTATCAACTATCTCCACACTGAAACACTCCTCATCCTCTGTCGGAAATTTCATGGCCTTGAACACATTAAAGGTGACATTCTGATCTTGCACCCGCATCGTAAGCTCCCCCTTCTGAACATCAATCAAGGTACGGCCTGTAGCTAGAAAAGGTCGTCCTAAGATGATAGGAATCTTCTTATCTTCTTCAAAATCAAGAATCACAAAATCTGCTGGAAAGATGAGTTTATCAACCTTGACCAAAACATCCTCAACGATACCCCTCGGGTATGTAATAGAACGATCAGCTAGCTGTAGAGAGATGTTGGTAGGTTTAGGATCTGGAAGACCAAGCTGCATGAAAATTGACAATGGCATAAGATTTATACTAGCACCCAAATCACACAAACACTTGCTGAAAGACAAATTCCCAATGGTACACGGAATAGTGAAACTGCCTGGATCTTTTAGCTTCGGTGGTAGCTTCTGCTGTAAAACGGCACTGCACTCTTCTGTTAATGCTACTGTATCCAATTCTTCAAGTTTCAACTTCTTTGAGAGAATACCTTTCATAAACCTTGCATAGCTCGGCATATGCTCCAATGCTTCAGCAAAAGGGATATTGATTTGAAGCTTTTTGAATACCTCCAGAAACTTGCCAAACTGTCTATCATTCTTCTGCTTCTTCAATCTACCAGGATATGGAGGAGGAGGAAAGATTTTCACGTTCTCTGTAGACTGCTTTGGAGAAACTTCCTTAGCAGAATTTTTAGGATTCTCCACCTCGCTAACCAACTGCTCAGCTACTCTATCAGTCTGTACTTGCTCCTTATCTGCAGTAGGTGCCACATGTTGCTCTTGAACTTCTTCTTCTTCAATGGCTGAATTTTGATTACCCGTCACCTTACCCGATCTCAAAGTAACTGATTTGACATGCTCTTTGGTTTCCCTCTTGCCTGGATTGGCTTCAGTGTCACTCGGAAGAACTCCAGATGGTCTGTTCAACAGAGCACTAGCAAGCTGCCCGATCTGACTTTCCATGATCTTCATAGATGCCCCCTGACTTTTTACTATCATCCTCAACTCCTCAAGCTCAGCTTTTTCATTAGAAGATTGACCAGCATTCCCCTGAGATTGTTGCTGGAAACCTGGAGGCTGAAACTGTTGTCTGGGCTGGTACTGCTGCTGAAATCCTTGATTGAATTGCCTAGCTCCGAATTGCTGTTGCTGCTGATTACCACCTTGATTGTTACTCCAACTGAAATTTGGATGGTTGCGGTTATTCGGATGATAGGTGGCTGGAACTGGCTGTTGTGGCCTCTGGAAGTTACTCACAAATTGTGCTGATTCAGAAGATATGGCACATTGAGTTGTATCATGTGCGCCCGCACACAACTCACAAACACTAGCTACCTGCTGAACTCCCATATTAGCCAAAGAATCGACTTTCATTGACAAGGCCTTCAACTGAGCTGCAATGGCTGTAGCTGTATCAAATTCAAGAACACCTGCTACCTTGCCTTGAGATAACCTCCCTGTAGGATTCTGATATTCATTAGCAGCCATCATCTCGATCAATTCATAAGCTTCTTCATAACTCTTGGCCCACAAAGCTCCACCTGATGCTGCATCTAGCATAGGTCTCGACTGTGCACCCAACCCATTATAAAAACAATTGATTATCATCCAATCAGGCATCCCATGATGTGGACACTTCCTTAGCATCTCCTTATATCTCTCCCAAGCCTCGCATAGAGATTCTCCAGATTGCTGTGAAAACTGAGTGATAGCATTCCTGATAGCTGCTGTCTTCGCCATGGGAAAGAATTTGGTGAGAAATTTCTGTGCAAGATCTTCCCATGTAGTGATAGAACCTGCTGGTAAAGAGTGTAACCAACTCTTCGCCTTGTCCCTCAGAGAGAATGGAAATAGCCTTAACTTAACAGCATCCTCAGACACCCCGTTGGTTCTGAAGGTATCACAGATCTCTATGAAATCTCGAATATGCATGTTGGGATCTTCGGTAGGAGCACCCCCAAACTGAACTGAGTTCTGGACCATCTGTATAGTGCTAGGCTTGATCTCGAAGGTATTAGCTGCGATTGCTGGTCTGACAATACTCGATGCAATGTCATTGATCTTTGGCTGCGAGAAATCCTTAAGAGCCTTAGTTGCTGCTGCTGCTGGTTCTCCCATATTTTCTACAACTTGAATCACTGGAACTTCTGTTTCTGTTTCTTCTTTATTTTCCAGCTTCTCTTTATTCGCTTGAGAACGCGTTCGCATACACGCTCAAGTACCTGAGAACACAAAACAACACAAAAACTATTAGTAACCGATCCGAGTCAATGAACTTTAACGACCACTGATGTCAAGCACATAAACTATAACAAATCCCCGGCAGCGGCGCCAAAAACTTGTTCGCACTAAATCACGCAAGCGTACGTGTTCACAAGTAATATAGAATGAAGTAGAGTTCGTTCCCACAGAGATTGTATAATTTAGTTCTTGTACCTAAGCATCAATGCATGATTATCGTCCAATGCTAAGACAATAAGCAAATTGGTTTTGATTATCTAAAATTAACTAATAAGAATTAATTAACAACTAAATTAATAGCTAATTGATTTCAAATTACTTATGAGATGGGAAACATGAGATCCTAACTTCAATACAAACTTCCTTTAGAGATCATGCCCTTTTATCAACACATGTGGTGGTTACAATAACTAATCGGACAACACGAAATAAATATACGCTACCTTTCAGTACACGCACACCAATCTACACAATATCCACAAAAGATAGAAATCATGCAGGCACCAGTTATGCTTAGACCCTATATGTCTATAGAATTTGAAAGCATAATGGTTGAAGATCAAGTATCCATAAGATTACATAAGGTAGCATGAGACGGTTAGAAACACACCACAAACATGAATAACATTCATGGACTTATGCTAGCATGGCAAGTTCTAAATCAAAAGATTCACTGTCGCTTCACTTAAGATTAACAAGATAGATGTTAGCTACGCATCTATATGAATTAAATACAACCATGCAAGGATATCGTAAATTCACCACACATATATCAAGTTAGGCAATCAACATCTAAATTTCGTAAATAAATTCGTTAGGACCCCATGACGGTGATTAGTTCATAGTTGAACCGTTCATCATCATGAGGTTCGATGAAAATATGCTAATAAACATGACTAGAATGAAGAAAAGAATAATATTAATTAATAAGGGTTTAGGAACAAATCCGAAGAATGCCAAGTTACAAAAGATAGGTAGATCTTGATCCGTTGCTTGTCACAAACAATTGATCGTTCACTCCTTAATGTTAACAAAATAAAACCCTCTGTACTGATTACAATGATAACCAGAGTTTTTATAGGCCCTAAAAACCAGATCATACAAGGAAACAACTCAGAATTGCATTAACATTCGAAAAGGGCAAAACTGTAAAATTCTCCAGAATTCAGGCTGAGCGGCCGCCTGAAATCTTGAGCGGCCGCCTGGACAATTCCCCTTGAGCGGCCGCCTGGGATCTTGAGCGCCCGCCCGGACAACTTCCTGGAATTTCTGATTTTTATGGTAATTGTCGTTCCTTGCTTCGTTTTCCCTCGCTCTTCTGGAAACCTTCTTAAACAAGCACCTTGGGCCTATATCCAACATAACATCTTCAATTACCGACTCCGATCCTGAGATAAAAAATCCTGCACATTTCCACTAAAAACTAATCAAAACACGACATACTTGAGGCCAAAACTATCAATTCAAGCCGTCATAAGACGTTCTAAGTAGATATAAAATCCACTTATCAATAGACGATCTGTAGGGGGATATTGTTTTCTTCTTGGGAATGTGGCTGTTTCTTAGAGAGCAAAGAAACAATCTTTGACATCTCGAAGTTCTGCAGAGGCTGAATATAGGGCTTTAGCTGATGCCTCTTGTGAGGTTCTTTGGTTAAAGAATTTGTTGTCTGATCTAGGAGTTACTATATCTAGTCCTATACCTTTAAAATGTGACAACAAGTCTGTTGTGGATCTGACTGCTAATCCTGTCTATCATGCTCGCACAAAGCACATAGAGATAGATTGCCACTTTATTCGTGAAAAGATCAAGTCTGGTTTGGTTTGTGTTTCTCAGATTTCTTCCAAAGACAATACTTCTGATATTCTTACAAAAGGTCTAGGGAAGATACCTCACTGGTTTTGCTCTTCCAAATTGGGACTAACATATTCTCTGGAGTCCTCAATTTGTGGGGAGGCTACTAAAGATTGTGACACTAATGGTGCAGTGGATAAATCTAGAGTTCATTTAGTGTACAATTTACCAAGCTGCATCAACAAGAACATTCAAGCATTCTCAGTCAAAAGGGGGGCTAATGAGACTAAAGATAGTAGGATGACTTTAGTCAATAATAAGTTAAAAGTAGCATTTAGCCAAACAACTCCTTACATTCTATAACTAATTTCTGTTACAGAGATGACAACTGTCATTCTATAGCTTAGTAGTATAAATACCAGCATGAGTGTAATGTTCATTTCTTAAGTTTGTAAATACACATTTCAACACTATAATGAGATACAGTTCTTATACTTCTTCATTAAGCAATACATATTGTTAAGTTCATTGAAGTCTTCACTATGTTCTTTAAATAATTTCGTTACCTGTTAGTTAGCACTTAGCATGCCTGTGAGGAAACATGCACCAAAAGTAACTGCAATAAAATAAACATACAGTTACATTGCCTACTATTTTTATTCACGCACATCCCATTTCCTCATCTTCTATATAAAAGGCTAGATCGAGGACACTTTCCAGAGGATAGATTATAAGCTAAAAATCATCATTGACGCCATGCTTAATGGTTTGTTGAATAATCTATTATTGCTAAACAGATCAACCAAGATTCTACTTGCTCTCATATTACTCTGATTTTTTATCTTCGCATGCTTTTGCACAGTGGTTGCAGTGGTAAGTAATAATGATGCGCATGATTCGTTTCTCATCATTGCTGTAACAGCCACAGTATGCATCGATATTCGGCTAGCTACTACATTTCCTCTCATCGATCATCGACCTGAAGCAGGATGAACCTTGTTAGACAGAGGAAGGGTGAGAAGTCTTTTACTGGTGCCCGATACCGAACTAGACCTCAACTCGAAGGATGTGTCATCGAATGTGACCAATCGTTCGTAATTAACCCCTTTTCTTGTAGTGCCTGGATGTATTCAATGTGCTTTAACCAGCATGGTCGGACTAATCTATATATTATTGTAAGTTGAACCTTCGCTGGACATGCTTTCTGTGTGAATTAGGCTAGCTCCATAGGAATAACTTTATCAAAAATATTTTTTCACCATAAGTAAAACTTAGATGTTAGAATATAATATAAGATCCATATAAGGTCTCCCTCTAAGAAGCTTAGCAGGCTGAGGTTAAGTAACCAACTTATCTAAAACCTCCCGTTGCGCCTAAATACATTTGGTTATCCATGTTATTATCTATGAAGGGCTCATATTAAATTTAAGATGATGTGTTCGAAATTCGGCATGCCCTTGCGGTGTTACAAGTACTAGATCCTACATATAGAGTTGATGAACATATATAATATGTCTAAAGCTAACAAGTACTAGATGAGCGATTTAACCACGTTATGGCTACGTATAAAAGCATCAAATCGCACCACCGAAAAGGATATATGACTTCACATCATAATGATTAATGCATCCACTTTTTCTGATAAGTAGTAATTACTACAACGTATTACTAGTTATTCTTTGTATAGTAATTTAGACTTAATTAATACATGGTCCCTCTGTGGTGCTTATAAATTAGATGCATAACCAATACGAACTGCAGATATCCAAGCATCACACTCTCCTAGCTAGCCTGATATACTCTCACCTTCTCCTACAGATAAATTCAGAAGAGGCTGAAAATGGGAAAATCAGGTGCAGCAGCTTTAGTGATGTTTCTTATTACCACTGTGGTCACTAGTGATCAAATTTCACCGAGTACTGCAACTGCAGTGACCTGTAACGCGGTGGAGCTTAGTGCTTGTGCAAACGCCATCACATCTGCAACAACCACACCAACTCCGATATGTTGTAGTAAATTAAAGGAACAAACGCCTTGCCTATGCGAGTACATGAAGAACCCTTTTCTCCAGAAATTTATCAACTCTCCCAATGCTAGGAAGGTTGCTAACACTTGCGGCACTCCTTTTCCTACCACCTGCACCTAAGTAATAATCAACCACGTCCGTCTCTAGCCTATTTATATTATATCCTCTGTACCATGTGTATGCAAGCTATCTAGCTAGCTTGTCTTTATTTTATGTGGAGTCAAGATATGTATGCTGTTTTGAAGTGGACTGTTTCCTATGCTATTGCTATGTAAACCAATTGTCATTCCTCAAGTTTGCAGCTTAGTGTAATGTATCTTGGGTTTCAGTGTTTTTGTTATTTATGAGTCTCGTATGACATTGAAGTAGAAACAGGGCATGTGTGTGTACAAGATATATCCAGAAATTCCTGTTACCGAAAATGTAAACATATGTTAAGCTGGAGGTTACAATGTAAAACTACTACCAGAAAGAAAATTACTACAGTTTCCTTCGATCCTTTTAAATAAGTCTAATCGGGCAGATTTAACAAAAAAGAACGAATGATGAATGTTAAATATGCATCTACAACAAATTGATCCAGAACAAGCAGTAACATTAATAAATTACACACCTTTATAAGTAACCTGGTCATATTCAGAATTAAGGGTGTGAGCTGCTTCTTTTTTAAGGCCTCAATCGATTCTGGAAGTCTTAAAACAAATATAAAGAAATAAGTATGTGTTTGTGCATGTATCATTGCAAAAATTACTGCACTTGATAGAAATAAAAAAGAATGTGCATGAACAAATTATAAGTTTGCCAAGATCACACTTCACAAAAAAAAAAAAAAGAAATTGCCTGGATTACAGGTAAATTATAACAAGACGCATACGGCAAATGGAATAAAAATTTCAGAAATGTACTACATTAATTTCCACCAGCATCCTCAAAAAAGGCTTCAATGTATCATTCCTGCCTTGATGCATATCCATGCCTGCATTCCTCTTTGAATTCTTTCAAAGGAGAAAATCATGAACCTTTGGCCAAAGTTAGATTGAATTTAAGATTCTGCGGAGGAAATAATTGTTGACGTTCCCATCTGTTCCGATCGCTCCTATAAAGAAAAGGATACTTTCCGACTTTCCAGAAACATTTTATGCACCTTGATCTCACACCATACGCCCAAAAGAAGCCATGTCTGTTCTCATTCACATAGAGATAACACCAATGCAAAGGAAATGCAAATTGTGTGAAATTCCAGGTATTCTGTTGCCCTCCCCCGAGCACCTGTAATGACCTCTGCTTTTCTTGGCCAAAACTGCACATATAGAGAACCTTGTCCTCTGATTCATTGAACAAAGTTACCTCTACCCTAGGAAACAAGCTGTTGCTGATTCTTGCTTTCCACCTGTTCCACAAGGATAAATTCTCTGCATGCGATGGCGTTACCATTAATAATATTAGGGCCGCGACAACGAAGGCGTTTTTCCTGTTTGCATTGCTGTTGGAAGCCATGGCCATGGCTACCAACTTGATTCTTATGTTGAAGCTTTATTTTCTTATGGCGTATGAGAAATGTGAAGAGCCATGCAATGTCCTCGTATATATGGAAAGAGTAGGGTATTTTGGTAATATTGTACAGCTTGACATGTTAATTTGGTATGATCACCCAAAATAGTAATATTTATCGTATGCTTAAAAAACGACTGGTTCACATTTTAAATGTTGCAATATATTATTTACAAAAAGAAAAACAATAGTAGTATTTAATTGTTCACCTTCCGAAATCAATATTTTTTTTTTTTTGAAGGAATTGTAGCAGTTTCATTAATTTATCGTATGTTCCATTTAAAATGCGTGGAAAAAAAAAAAAAAGAGGGTATGTTTTCCAGAACGGAAAGGCTAGGGAGTACTATGGAGTATGGACACTGGAGCAAAAAATTTATCGGGCTATGGTAAAGTTCCTTATTTTTAATAGAAGAAAATGATTTAGTTGTAAGATACTATTTAACATCACACTTGCGTCTACTTAAATTTTAATTTCATGGTTCACCAAATTCATGGACTTTGAATGCGTTTCTTCTTGGAATTTTCCTGGAGTTCCTTGCACAGTATGCTAATTGCTAATGTAACTCTTGAATCTCAATCACTATTCTACCATTGTCAATTTTGTATAGTTGATTTGCCACTGTTTACCAAGAAAAAATGGTTCTTAAAAGAAAACAATAGTTTTACCAAGAAAAAACACTTCCTGAAAGAAAACAACAGTGACCATAGATATTCGAGTATAATTGCATTGCATGCAAAAAAAGTTTAACGGGGTTCATCAATTGTGTGCAAATATAACTGAACATCATCTTATCAAACTACAGATAGAGGTAATCATACAAGGAAATTACGATGCAATACCTAAATTTGTACTTTTTTAATTTAAATATAAATAAATTCAGTCAGGAAACATTACACGGGCAGCTATAACTAATAATTATACCTATCAAAATCCCCTCAGCAATTTAAAAATAACATTATAATACCAGGACAGAAAAGATAAGCCTGTTCTAACACCACACCACATAAACTAGATTAAACATTTCTACTCATTGCATGCAGAGGTGGTCATCTAGGGGATTTGCTTCAGCAGTTCAGCCCTTCTGCACCTACTCTAAAACTACACTATGTCTAATCCTTTTATACAGTCATTCACCTTCTTACATCTCAGCGGTGCCTTCCATCATCTTTCTTTCAACCCCGTTTTTTTTTTTTTTTCAGTCTTTTTCTTATTTTCACTTTATCAAACTATGGAATGACTGCCAGTCTGCCAAGAGGGAGGAAGTCATCTCCAATTATCATCTGCGGCAGAAGAAACTAAAATCTGGGTGATTGACCTGGCGCAAAGTCAGCCAATTATCAGCAGCCTGCAAGAGCAAACTCACTAGTTGGCCGTTATCTGTCCATAGTGATGATTTAAACTTGTACGAAGCAAAACCAAAGACAGGCAATGACATCCTTGGAACACCATCAATCTCACTGGGACATGTTACAACTGGAGCTGAAGCAGGCCTAGGAGCCATACTTGGATTATCTGCAAGATTTGAAAATGTCTACAGGGCTCAAAACATATACTTTGTACGTAAGCTGTCTCAACTAGAACTACCATTCACACATCAGACCCCATTACAGGAACACGACAAGCAGCTGAAGTTATGATGGTGACAACAATGAAGACACGATTAAAAACCGAAATTTTTTTTTATTATTATTATTATTATTATTATTATTATTATTATTATTATTATTATTATTATTATTATTATTATTATCATTATTATCATTATCATCATTATCATTATTATTATTATTAGTATTATTATTATTATTATTATTATTATTATTATTATCATTATTATTATTATTATTATATTATAAATATTATTATTTTTTATTATTATTATTAGGAGTAACTAAAAGCTTATAACACCGCTTGTCAGGGACAAAGGCTATAAAAAAGACCAGCATGAGTGCCTATGTGTATCGCATGTATCTAAATTCTTAAGGTGAGAACTAGAACAAAACCCCAAACAAGATGCAAGGACCAAGACAAATGAACCGTATACAGGAAGCAAACATCAATGGATTCAAGTGCATACAACGTATAAAAGGCAAAGAAGCACTGACATAGGCAGCTGACACACATATATAAAGCGTATAGTACTGCTTGTCGGAGACAAAGGCCATACAAGAAGACCAGCATGAGTACCTATGTGTATCACATGTATCTAAAGATGTGAACTAGAACAAAACCCCAAGAAAGATGCAAAGACCAAGACAAACGAACTGTATACGGAAAGCAAACACCAAAGGATACATGTTCATAAAACGTATAAAAGGCAAAACCATTGATATAGGTAGCTGACACATACATAGAGCAAAATAACAAAGAGCTCTAAGTTACCTGTCCCGGGAGTAGAAAGATGATGGAATGTCAAGAAGCAAGCATCCAGATCCTTTAGCGTTTGTCCCATTGGGATCCTATAAATTGGATACCTGTAATTTTTTAATCATCATTAAGTCATGTGTATACACATGCTTGTGCTGAACAAATGCAGGCTCAATGCAAATTACAACAGTCTTTACCAGGCGACAGATATCCAACTGGAAGGTTGCAAATCACAGCTCCTCAGTGATTTCAGTTCAGGGAACCGAAGAGCAAGATTAGATACCTATAATAATAATATAAAACCCAATCAAAATACGAAATAAAAATAAAATGGCATTAACCATGCAACACACTGACAAAAAAAAAACCCATTGACACACAAGAAGAATTAATTTTTGAAATAATATAAAAAAATAAAAAGAGATCAGAAACTGTTACAAAAGGGGAAGCAGTGGCCCACCTTGTCCGCTAAAGGTCCCCTGCCAAAAGGTGGATCCCGTTCAAGATACTCAAATAACAAGAAATCTTGAGCTTTCCTAGGTTCACCCTCATCACTGGAAAATCCTTCTTGGAGGGAATTATTCTGGTCACGCAGTGTCAAACCCTCCACTCTCTGGATCAGCTCACCTGTTGAATGGTTGTAACTCCGCTGTTCCGTCAAATAACTCGTGCAACTTCTATCACGCTCATAATCACTGCTTCCATCACTACTAGAATTACTATATTCCACATCACTATCCTCACCTGGTCGCCTGCTTCAACGAAGAAAACCAAGATACATAAAAGAAGTCTCCACCAAGATCAAGGAACATATAATTGATAAGCTTGCAAAGCTTAATTGTCAAATTCTTGTTATAAGGCATGCATTACCTTTAAACACCGAGAAGAGACAATACAAAAGATTACATGAGGTAAGGTCAAAGCTTGAAATAACAAATCATCCAAACTGTTCTGTGGTGAAAATATATAGCTCACTAAATTTTATTCAATCAACATTTTTTTCAACAAATAGCCATAATTATTAGGAAATAATAATAAAGGCTAAAAGTTTATATAAGCTGAGTGACACAATTTTGTTTATGTCCCATTGAGCTTGCCTTTAGAAAGTTACTTGTTACTTAAAATTTGTTTTAATAACTTGATATTTCAAGTGAACTTTTATAGATACAAGTTATAATCAGTTTGGATAATAGCTGAACAGATGATGTATAACTTGTGACTTATTAACAAGAAACAAATGACAAGGAATATTAGAGTGACACGTAGGGCAGAATGATAATAATTTTTGTCAACTCAAATCACAACAAATGTAAAGTATATTTATAATTCCTACCTGAAATAAGTTCTAGTAACACATTTAGAATCGAGCGAATTTGGACATATAGGTTAACTTTAACTTGCAAACAGGATACCCAAACACGCCTATAATTTAATGCACATTGCACTGTGAAATCAGGTATTAAAGTGAATCAAGTAGACAGACTTCTGAATTGGATAATAGAAGTGAAGCTAAATAGAATATTAAATAGGTCTATGAATCAGTAGTAAAAGACTTCTAGTCTGTGAATTAGTTAATAAAATAACAGAGTAGCAACACTTCGAAATAAAGAACATAGGCGAGTCATAGCAACTTCCAGCATGCAACTACCGATTAGATGATGAATAGCTGGAATAATTTAAGGCTCTTCTACTCAGCTTCATAGTGGTAAATAATTCTCTTCCGACTTTGTGAAAGGCGATAAATAAGCTGAACCACTATTCAACAATTCTCACTTAACAAAAGGTTTTACAGTTCAATGAATAGTGTTTCAGTTTGCACCAATTTTGATGTAGCACTATTTATTAACTGTCAATTTTACACCATTATAGTTTTGGGTTGGACTTTCACTACAAGAAAATATGGATTAGACATCGGACCTTTAACAACGCTTTGAAAAGCCACCGATGTTAAAAGCGTTTTTAACATCAGTTATTTAAAAAGCGATGTTAAACAGATTTCTGGACATCGGTTGCTTAAATAAACGATGTCTAAACCTTTTTTCTCGGAATAGAAAAAAACGTGCTGAGTCATTTTCCCCCCATTTTCTCATAAAACATTTGCCTTAGAAAATTTTATAATCCCGCCTAAGTAACATTACCCTAATTTAGTATCCCGCCTTAGCCATACTTTCCCCTAATTTCTCTCTACACAGCTCTCATTCATCTCTCTCTCTCTCTCACTCGTCTCTCTCTCTCTCTCTCTCACTCGTCTCTCTCTCTCTCTCACTCATCTCTCTGTCTCACACACACACACTCATCCCTCTCTCACTCATCTCTCTCTATCTCTCTCTCTCTCTCTCTCTCACTCTCACGACCCTCTCTCTGTCAATCTCTAAATCGAAATAGAGAAGAGGAAGCTCGAATTTAAGAGAAGAAGAAGTTCGAATCGTAAGTCATTTTCCGATTAATAGTTCGAATTAAGCTCGATTTTTTTTAATTGAACAATTTTTTTTTGCAGATTTGTTGCTCTTGTTGCTTGGGTCATCTTCAATTAGTAAGTTTTTTGCAAGTACTTGGTTTTTGTACATTAATTTGTTTTGTTTGATTTCAATTTTGGCAATTTTGGGCGGCATATATGATCAGTACAGGATTAAACCTTGATACATCAGTTATTAAAACAAATGATGTAAAAAAAGGTCTATTGCATCAAATTTTTTAAAAGAACTGATGTCTACTATTACACAGACATCGGTGTTATCATATAAAACTGATGTCTTTACCAATAATTAACATCACTTTTTCTAAAAAAAACGATGTATAATTGGAACATATAACATCGGAGCATGGCTAAAAATCGATGTATGTTAGGACTTATAACATCGGTTTTGTTACTGAAAATGATGTCTAACAGAACATATCACATCGATTTTTTTAATTAAAACGATGTCTAATACAGCATATAACATCAGTCTTACCAAACAACCGATGTCTATGTCTCATTATATTAGGCACTGTAACACTATATAACATCGGTTTTCACATACCACCTGATGTCTAATACAGCATATAACATCAGTCTTACCAAGAAATCGATGTCTATGTCATTATTTAGCTTGTCCGTGTTATGTTTATGTTAATCTAATGCACATAATATATCATAATTTAAAAAGAACTACTGCATATAATGAAACAATGACATCAGAAATTTTTAAGAAACTGATGTGTAAGTCGATAATAGACAACGCCTAAAAACCAATGTCTAAAGTTTTGACCTTTCTCTACACTCGCATAGACATCGGTCAGATTTTTTTTTAACAACGGCCAGAAACCGATGTTTATTGACATATTTCTAGTAGTGTTTGGAGTAGGTTTTACACAAAAATGGTGTAAAATTTACACTATTACGGTGTTTTAGTGTTGGATTGGAGATGCCCTAAGAGTGCATTACATAAATAATAGAAGTGATGTCCACTTGGTAAAAAAAACTATCTACTTCATTCAACAGAAGTTGCCCCTGCTGTATACAGCATAAAACCAGTCTACCATGCCTTCCATTAACATCTATGAGAGGTGAAATATATTTCATGGATTCTAGGTTCTACAAGTTCTAAGAAAAATTTAAAACAGAAACTTCCACATACAAAAGAAGAAAGCAAAACATCCAAATGTATAGTTACAAACTAGAAAAAGTCGTTTTAGCAAAAAAAAACTAGAAAAGGTCAATTTTAAAATTTTTAAAGACTAAAGATACTGGAATTTTCTGAAGATTCACTATATAATAATATAATAAAATATTTTAAATGCATTTACGCGTAGATACTGCACGTTAGATTGTCTCTTCATATACAACATAAATCATGCCTCAACATACTCAAAGTTTAATCAAAAATAAATGTAAAACAAACAATATCAAATGATTTAACCGCTAGATTGTTGTTAAATATAACCAAGTCCACCAAGGTTGGCTACCAACCAAGGTTGGCCACCAACCAAGGTTTACTTCCTATATAAGAGCTTATGCTCTCATGTAAACACAATCAATACAATGTAATTCTAATATTAATTACTACCGTGTTTTTCTCTCCTCTCTATTAGTTCCGTTTATTACTTCCGCATTGCTCATATTTTGACATGGTATCAGAGCAGGAGTAGAGACGAGGAGATTTTCAGTTGAAGCTTTGTGGTTTTTCAAGGAAAACACAAGCTGTCCAGACTTGATCTTCCAAACAGCCAAACACAAATTCAAAATCAGAAACCATACATACCAGTGTTGTGCTTTCTAAGGAGAGACTCACTAATAAAATTCCAGCTTAAAACACCAGACTTGACAGTTATTTTCTTATGGGAAAATTCTGTTGTAGTCAATTTAGTTTAAGAGTTTGCCCCGGTTATAGATTTAATTGTGTAGTATTCAAGTGGTTGTTGATATTACGGCATCTCTCCAATTTTTTACGATGCTGCAAATTAAATAGTTCAGGGGACGTTATTCCGACGAAGCAGCAGAAGTAGTGTATATAACAGATGTACACACAGTTCACTGCCACAAATCAAAGCAGCAGAAGTAGTTGTATTTTACACAACACAGTTCACTACTATATCTTGCATTCATCAGCACCTTATGTATTTTTTTGACATGGCCTAAAATATACCGTGTGGTCGCAAGTTCGAGTCCCGGTATCCCAAAAGACTCAATAAACTCAAGATCGGTCGATCCTAAAATGGGTATAGTTGGACGCTCAGATTAAGCTCAAGGGCTACTAGTGTCCACTCTTCAATCCCTAGATATGTCTTTCATCCGAAGATGGGATTTCGAGTGAGGGGGCGTGTTAAATATAACCAAGTCCACCAAGGTTGGCCACCAACCAAGGTTGGCCACCAACCAAGGTTTACTTCCTATATAAGAGCTTATGCTCTCATGTAATAAAACACAATCAATACAATGTAGTTCTAATATTACTACCGTGTTTTTCTCTCCTCTCTACTAGTTCCGTTTATTACTTCCGCATTGCTCATATTTTGACAATTGCTAACTCTATATTACAAATATAGTGCTGTGTTCATAATGCAATGTGTCCAAACAACTTGACATTTTATGTTAACCCCATAAATAATAGTGAACAGAAGATATAGTAAATTACGTAGGACAATATCAGCTACAAATCCTAGATTTTTAATCTGCATTGTTCTTCATATATTATGCACAGTAATTGATTATAACATTATACAACATATAACGTACATATCAACAAGCACAGTTGTTGCCCTTTCGACAATACATATCAAACATTACCACAGATATAAGTACCTTGTCTCCACGGAAGGTTTTGATCGATCAACATACAATTGCATGCCAGATAAATATGGAACATAATACTGAACCACAGACTCGGTATCATTAAGTAACAAAGGAACACCAGCACCATAAGCACTCCACTCCTTAAATGACTCCCACAAATCACTAAGCAAGAAAAACGGCTTTAATTCCCCTTCACAACCCCTCCGTATCTTCAACATTCTCTACATTAAAACACAATCACTCACATCATAAACTAACATCACATTACCAAAATTACAATAAACATTTTAACCACAAATTTATTCACTCAAACAACCAACAACATTGGTAGCCCAAAACATATCAATTATGAATATATTCAATTAAACATTTGGATACTTGTAAGTAATAACAAACCGATATTACATATTTATATTCCTACTCATACAATAATCATTTTGATTACGAATTTATTCACTTAAACATTCAACAAATTTAAATTACCGTTTACATATTAAACAATTCGATCACAAATATATTCACTTAATCATTTAACACTCCCAACAAACCGACATTTTACACAAATACATACACCTAATCATTCAACACTACTAATAAACCGACATTTTACATTTACATCACTGATTATACAACAAACATTTCAATTACGAACAATCACTTAAACATTTCGATTTTTGATACTAATAACAAACCTTAGACGGATACTGAGCAGGAACAGACGGAATAACCGACTCGAGAAACCGTTCTAAATTACACAAGGGAGACACAACCGGGTCTAAAGGCACCACCTCCTTAACAATCTCCTGCTCTTTCAAATTCACGGAAGCTTTCGATTGACTAGCAGTAACATCACTAAGAGCTCTCCGCAAATGATCCTGATTCAATTGACCTCTCCGTGTCGAACGAGCCTTTGCCGGGTTGTAAAATCGATCCTCTCCTCGTTTCCCCCCAAATTGCAACCCAGCTCCTAGCATCTTTTCCCCTAATTTCAACCTCCTATAAACCCTAAATACAAATTTTATATAATTACACAAATACAATATAAATACAAAAAGTTCAAAACAACAATTTTAGTTAAAAATTATTAATTCGACTAACTATAATTCTTGCATATGTATGTATTTATAAAAAAAATATATGTATGGTAAATTCGACAAATTGGGGATTAAAAATTGAGATTCTGATGATTTGTTAATAAACCCTAGCAGTTTTGAACAAAATTATAATATTTAAATTTTTTATGTGGGTATAATTTGATAATAATTTGATAAAATGTATGTAAGGATTGAGAGTTGTATGTATATATGGGTGTATAGAATTGAGGATTGCAGGGTGAATTGAAAAAGATGATGATAAGAAGGAAGGTGAGAACAGAAGCCGTCTATGAATAAATGGAAGGCTAGGCGAAGAAGAAAGGAAACCTATTTTTTTAAAACTATTATGAATTTTATTGTGTGATGAAAAATAATTTGGTATTTATAATTTTTCTTTTATTTCTGTAGAATATACACGTTATTAAATTATTTTTTTTTTAATGTGCTATGATCATGTAGATTTAGAAATCGAAACAAATCGATTTAGGTACCTAACAGTGATTTATCGGTAAATCGGAATTTATCGGAATGATAAATTGAAACAAAAATCAGATAAATTTAATATTTTAATAATATTTAATATATTAGTCTAATTTATAATTTAATATATAATTTAAAAATATTTCATAGCAATAAATTGGATTTTAAAAATTTATCAGCAATTCCATAATTTAATTTATAATATAATATACCATTTTAATATATCAGTCAAATATTTTTTAATAATTTATCGGTAATTTTTGAAAAATCGGACGAAGGTTATATTCTGATTTTCTATAATGGTTTGTCCAGTGTGTGCCAATCGTACATGCTAAGAATTTATGTTTGATGAGTTGAAAAATTTTTATTGATTAAGATTTTTGTGCATGCAGGGAGTTCCATTATTATTAATGAAAATTCTATTAATCAAAATTTTAAAACTAAGCGTGTACGGATTCTTATCATACACATTAAAAAACTATTTATTTAAATTACTCCCTCCGTCCCTTTTTAGTTGGCACATTTGCAAAAAACATACATATTAAGAAAGAATTAATTATGTAATTTGTTTCCATGTTTGCCCTTAATCTTAACATTAAATAAAGAGTTATGAGTGTGTATATTAAATATAAAGTCAAACATTGGTATTAGAAATAAAGGGGTATATATGGAAAAATTGGTAAAAATATGTATTGGAACAAGGAATGTGACAACTATTTAGGGATAAATTTTTTTTACAAATATGTCAATTAAAGAGGGACGGAGGGAGTATTAAAAACTTAATTGAGGTTTTAATTGGTTTTGTTATTACATGATGCTTAGATGTAACTTTGACAACGTGTGACACAGAGTGGGTGCCCATTCTTATCTTGAAATGTGGGTAGTTGCATTTGTCCCGCCTACCGAGGTGATATGTTCGATTTGTTCGTGCGTGGCAGTGTCCGTTTCCGGAAAAATTTAATTCTCAGGACATTTACTGAAGGTTATGTTCATTTGATCATTTCTAATTCAAATGATTAATGGTATTTTTGTAATAATTAAATTCATATTCCTGTATTTACAATAGTAATCCTGATTTATAGTATATTACAGAGTATGTCTTAATTTCAGGGTTGTTACGTGAGGATGTTCTCAGCCCAAGAATACTCTAGTTGATATTACTTTATTTTTAAATTTAAATTTAATTTTAAAAAGTTTAAATTTTGTTATATTATTTTTTTAAATAAAACAGTAAATAATATTAAAAAGAATGAAAATATATATTTTTGTTATAAAAGATTTGATATTATAATTTTATATATCGTGGCCAAGGGTTAATAAAATCAAGAGTGAAAGAGAGAGAGATAGAGAGAGTAATGGAGCTTACCCCTTTAACATTACTTGGTGCAAATATTTGGTTTACAAGAGAGTGCTATTTATAGCAAAAATGAAGTTGGTCATATTTGACATTAATAGCTAGCCCATTTGGACTTAAATGACAATCACATTTAATATCAATTTTATAACACTCCCCTTTGATTGTCATTTAATATAGATCATAGATTGCCTCGTTAAAACCTTGTCAAAGAAAAACCCACTAGTGGGATAAAAACTTTGACGAAGGAAAAAGAGTACAATCTCCCCTTGGAAAAACTAATCATTCAGTGAAGCTTTGCCGCAACATATCTTTGAGTCGGCGCATCCCAATGTTATGTCGTAGTTTTCCAAATGTTGAATTTGGTAATGATTTCGTCAATAAGTCTGCAAGATTGTCACATGACCGAACTTGTTGTACATCAATTTCATTATTCTTTTGAAGCTCATGGGTGTAAAAGAATTTTGGTGATATGTGCTTCGTTCTGTCTCCTTTGATATATCCTTCCTTGAGTTGATCAATACACGCAGTGTTATCTTCAAACATAATAGTAGGATCTTTCGTGATGTTTGATAATCCACATGATTCTTGGATATTCTTGAAAACAGACCGCAACCAAACACATTCCCTATTGGCTTCATGAATTGCAATCAGTTCTGAATAATTTGATGAGGTTGCGACCATAGTTTGCTTTGTAGATTTCCAAGAAATAGCTGTACCGCAGTATGTGAATATATATCCAGTTTGTGATTTACCAACGTGAGGATCTGACAAATATCCAGCATCTGAATATCCGATCAACTGTGATGTCGAGTCTTTTGGAAAGAATAATCCAAAATCAACTGTTCCCATAAGGTAACGGAATATATGTTTGATCCCATTCCAATGTCTTTCCATTGGAGCAGAGCTGAATCTAGCCAACAAATTTACAGCAAATGCAATGTCCGGTCTTGTATTGTTTGCCAGATACATGAGTGCACCAATCGCGCCAAGATATGGAGTTTCAGGTCCCAGAATCTTTTCACCATCTTCATGTGGTCGGAATGGATCTTTATCAGGTTCCAAAGACCGAACTACCATTGGAGTAGTTAGAGGATGAGATTTATCCATGAAAAATCTTTTCAAGACTTTTTCGGTATATGTGGATTGGTGGAGGAAAATGCCTGATGACAAGTGCTCTACTTGCATACCAAGGCAATATTTTGTCCTTCCAAGATCTTTCATCTCAAATTCAGTTTTAAGATATATGACAGCATCTTCAACATCTATAGATGTTCCTACCAGATTCAAATCATCCACATATACAGCAATAACAACAAACCCTGTTTGTGATTTCTTTATAAAAACACATGGAGAAATCTCATTGCTTATATATCCATTCTTTTGTAAATAACGACTAAGTCTGTTATACCACATGCGACCAGATTGTCTTAATCCGTAAAGTGATCGCTGGAGTTTAATGGAATACATATGACGAGGTTTCTTAAACTCATCCATTTTCAATCCTTCTGGGATTTTCATATAGATTTCACTATCAAGTGAACCATACAGGTATGTAGTAACGACGTCCATAAGACGTGTTTCTAATTTTTCTTTAGATGCCATACCTAATATAAAACGAAAAGTAATTCCATCCATTACTGGAGAATATGTCTCCTGATAATCAATACCGGGTCTTTGAGAAAACCCTTGAGCTACAAGCCGGGCTTTGTATCTCATGATTTCATTCTTTTCATTTCGTTTTCTTATGAATACCCATTTATTTCCAACTGGGTTTACACCGATTGGTGTTTGGACTACAGGTCCAAATACTTCTCTTTTACGCAATGAATTTAATTCTATTTGAATTGCGTCTTTCCATTTCAGCCAGTCTTTTCGTTGACGGCATTCATCCACACTTTGTGGTTCAGGATCAGAATTTATGTCGACATCCAATGCCGCAGAATACACAAACACATCATCGATTATGGTCTTACTTCGATCCCATAATTTCCTGTCATGCACATAATTTATTGAAATTTCATGATTACTTAATCCCTCATCTTTAGGGACTAGAATCTCTTCAGGAGATAATACCACTTCAGGGGTATTTGCTACTTCTGGAGCATATGCCACTTCAGGGGCATTTTTCTTTGTTTTTCATTTTCGTGGTGCAACATCTTTTGCACCAACCGGTCTACCACGCTTTAAGCGCGGATTTGATTCCGTAACCAACTCTTTTGTATTTAATTGTTGAATTGGTACATCTATTCTAGCTGGAGTATTTACTGCAGGTATATGAGATTTTATAATTTTTCTAGAATCGTTAAATGCGTCAGGCATTTGGTTTGAGATATTTTGCATATGAATAATCCTTTTAACTTCAATTTCACATTGACCGGTACGTGGATCTAGAAAATGTAATCCCGATGCATTCCATGTAATGTCAGGATTAGCTTTATTCGAATATTTATCTCCCCCTAAAGGAGGAAACACTGATTCATCAAAATGACAATCTGCATATCTTGCGGTAAATAAATCTCCAGTTAGTGGTTCAAGATATTTAATTATAGATGTCGAATCAAAACCAACGTAGATACCTATTCTTCTTTGAGCTCCCATCTTCGATCTCTGTGGTGGAGCAATTGGCACATATACAGCACTTCCAAAAATTTTGAAGTGAGAGATATTAGGAATTTGACCAAGTACCAATTGTATTGGAGAATGTTTGTTATAGGCAGTTGGTCTAATCCTAATAATATTGGCAGAGTGAAGTATTGCATGACCCCAAATGGATGTAGGTAATTTCGCTTTCAACAATAGTGGTCTTGCAATAAGTTGAAGTCTTTTGATAAAGGACTCGGCTAATCCATTTTGTGTATGTACATGAGGAACTGGGTGTTCAACTGAGATCCCTACAGACATGCAATAGTCAACAAAAGTTACAGATGTGAACTCGCCGGCATTATCTAAGCGAATTGACTTAATGCAATGATCTGGGAATTGAGCTCATAGTTTGATTATCTGGGCAAGTAATTTTACAAAAGCATCATTACGAGTTGAGAGAAGACAAACATGAGACCATCTAGTTGAGGCATCAATTAATACCATGAAGTACCTAAATGGACCAGAAGATGGGTGGATAGGCCCACATATGTCCCCTTGGATCCTTTCAAGAAAATTTGGACTCTCAAGCTGAACTTTAGTAGGAGATGGTCGAGTAATCAGTTTTCCTAAAGAGCATGCTAAGCAAGGAAGGTCATTGTTTGAAAGAACTTTAAGATCTCTTAGAGGATGTCCAGTAGAATTCTCTATAATGCGACGCATCATAGAGACACCAGGGTGACCTAATCTTTCATGCCAAAGTGTAAATGATTTTGGGTCTACTAGTTTCGAAGCAATGACATTGTGTGACTCAAAGGCTCTAATTTTCATCATATATAATCCTGAAGAAAGTGAGAGAAACTTTTCTAAGATTTTCTTTTTGCTAGAATTAGCTCAAGTGATAAGAAGATATTCTTTACCAGCCTCGAAAGTGGTTTCGATGTGAAAACCGTTGAGTCGGATATCCTTAAAACTAAGAAGATTTCTAGTGGACTTACTAGAAAATTATGCATTTGGAACATGTAAGTGTGTGTGCCATTAGGTAAGATAAAACTAGCCTTTCCAAAACCCTCAATTATATTGGAAACACCAGATATGGTCCCAACCTGTGCTTCGGTTTTGGTTAGAAGGGTAAAATATTTTCGGCTCTGTAGAATCGTATGAGTTGTGCCACAATCAGCAATGCATATATCCTCAGAAATCATTCTGTGCATAATTAAGAAACACACTTTTATTCGATAGAAAACATAACACAGTACATAGTTTAAAACAAGATAATACACAATATTATAGTAATTTTATGAAACTAATCTTCAGCTTCCCACATGGGAGTTTCATATTCATTTGGATCATTAGTGCTTATTCCACAAGATGTGATTATTGGGGAATTATCTAGTTCATTGTTGGCGAAATTCTTTTCCACCATTTTCCCTTTTGATTTTATGGATGCTTGATATAGTTTAACAAGATGTTCTGGAATATAACAATTTCGTGACCAGTGTCCCTCCATTCCACATTTAAAACATATATTATCAGTTTTCCCTCCTTGTGGTGCCTTTCCTTTGTTCTGTTTTTCAGCTTGCCACTTCTGGTGACTAGAGCCTTTATGAGGACGAAAATTTCCGCGACCTCGACCTCGTCCACGGTATCGTCCTTGGCCTCGTCCACCTCTATGCCCTCTTCCACGTACATTCTGCTGGAATGACATGTTATTTACTTCAGGTAAAGGGGCAGATCCCGTTGGACGAGATTGATGATTCTTAATCACCAGTTCATGATTCTGCTCAGCAACAAGGAGAGTGGATAAAAGATCCTCGAACTTGGTGAATTTGCGCTCCCTATACATCTCTGCTAAGTTGATATTATTGGGATGAAAAGTTGATAAGGTTTTATCGATCTTTCTTTTCTCAGTAACTTTTTCACCACACAAAATGAGCTTAGAACTTATTTTGAATAATGCAGAGCTATAATCCCGGACACTTTTGAAATCTTGAAGTCGAAGATTAGCCCAATCATTTTCAGCTGCAGGTAGATAAACTAGTTTCTGATGATCGAACCTATCTCTTAAATTTTCCCATAAAATATAAGGATCCTCGACTTCTAGGTATTCAGATTTTAAATCTGCATGCATGTGATGTCGGAGAAAAATAATGGAGGTAAATTTTTCTTCAACCGTAGCTTTATTTCCTGCTTTTATCGTATCGATTAATTTCTTTGAACCAAGATGCAATTTTACATCTTGTACCCACGACAAATAATTATCTCCAGAAATATCCAATGCAACGAACGATAAGCTTGTAAGGTTTGTCATACTAAATCTGAATTTAACATAGAAAGTATTAAATCTTAATGATTGATGTACATAAAATCCCATGCAATAATTAATCTGTATATCATTGTTATCACAAATCTAATATCAAATGGATTTTCACACGCATGCAGACGTATGCGTATACAGGTTATCTCCGATCAATAAATAAACTTAAATTAGAATATCATGCATATGTTAGCTGATGTACAAAAGTTATTTTCCGATATATAATAATTAATAACAGCATAATAAAGCACATTTTGATAGTGATATGGGCATTTCTCTTTTAAGGCAATTAAGTGCAGAGTTTATTTTTTAAAGATTTTCGTATAGTAGGCGGATTAACCGACCATGTAAATTAAATCCGGTGTAGTAGGCGGATTAACCGACCATGTAAATAAAAAAAAATCCGGTGTAGTAGGCGGATTAACCGACCATGTAAATTAAAAAAATCCAGTATATTAGGCGGATTAACCGACCATATATGTAATATGTATATTAAAATAAAATTATAACTTATCTCAGTTCCGGCAGAGCTTCGTGCTGATAACGTGTTATAAAAAATTTGATATTATGATTTTATATATCATGGCCAAGGGTTAATAAAATCAAGAGTGAAAGAGAGAGAGATAGAGAGAGTAATGGAGCTTACCTCTTTAACATTACTTGGTGCAAATATTTGGTTTACAAGAGAGTGGTATTTATAGCAAAAATGAAGTTGGTCATATTTGACATTAATAGCTAGCCCATTTGGACTTAAATGACAATCACATTTAATATCAATTTTATAACAATTTTTAGCTTTTCCTTTTTTATGAACGAAAATTGGATTCAAGGGAACAACCCAAGCATATTGGGCCTAGCCCAACATCAACCAACAACCAACTTAAACCCAAACTTGACTCAGGCTTGGACAATCCACAAAGTGTCACATTGCTGTGGTTGGTAAATTAGAACCCAAGAACAAAAGCTTGAACAAAATGAATAATATCAACTTAACATCAAAACAACTCGACGACCCATCCATGTAAGATGTAACATGCACGATCAGCTGTTGATTTTGCATTCCCATACCGGGAGAGCTAACGTCCTTAATGAGCCAAATCATTCATGGTCTCCAAGTCCTCTTTCTTGGCAGCCTGTTGCATATAATCCTTTTCATCAATGACTTCAAACCTCTTATCAGCCCGGCAACACCCAGGTCCAAACGTTAGAGTTCATGAAACCTTCTAAAAAATTTACGGAAGACGCCCGCCTAGTTGCTTTTTGAGCTCCATTTACAATATCAAATTCATTTTAAATTTAAATACGTATTAGAAAGTCAAACGTCAATTATTTTAACACAAAATGTATTAGTTATAAAAATTGTAGCGACGTTCGTGTTTTTTCTATAGATAGAGAGATACCCGCTCGTGGATACTGTGACAAGCATGATCAATGTGTATGAAAATTACCTTTATTATTAAGAATAACGAAATTGGGAGAGTTCTTGTTAGGAATATGTTGTACTTGATGATGTTGAGTATACAACAACGAAAGCAAAACCCAAAGCGAATAAACAAGAACAAGAAAATAACGACAATCACACAAGATAAAGATTTACGTGGTTCGGAAATTCCTACTCCACAAGCCGTACTAATTTTGTATTTATCTCTCACATTGTGTTGTGTTGTTGTTACAATTACATGAGTATTTATAAGAGAAGAAACTGGGTCAACCAATCAGAGTCTAATTCTGAAATTCCCAACTCTAATCCTAACTCTAATTAGAGTACAATTCAGGAATTCCTAACTCAAGTCAGAATCCAATTCTGAAACCTGATAGACTCCACAAACCCAACAATCTCCCACTTGGAGTCTGACCACATCTTCACTTCACTCTTGTAAATCTAGTAACAAATAATCCTCGATCAATAACTCTAACTAGTGCAACGCCTTCTCATCAATCAGTTCTGAAGGCCAGTTGAAGCTATGCAAAGCTTCAACTTTTCATTAATAACCACCTTAGTCAACATATCTGCAGGATTCTTTGAACCAAGGATTTTCTTCAAGGAAAAAGTACCATTGTTAATCAACTCTCTTGTAAAGTGATATCTCAGCTGAATATGCTTCGTCCTAGCATGAAACACAGGATTCTTTGCAAGATGAATAGCACTCTGACTGTCGCTATACAAAGCGCTGTCCGCCTGTTTCTTGCCCAACTCCTCAAGAAAATTCTTCAACCAAATCATCTCCTTGCTAGCTTCAGAGATAGCCATATATTCTGCTTCTGTGGTTGAAAGAGCAACACTCTTTTGAAGTCGAGACATCCAACTAATTGTTGTGCCACCCAACGTGAAAATATATCCCGTAGTACTTTTTCTTGTATCCAAACATCCACCCAAATCTGCATCAGAGAACCCTTCCAAGATAACATCTTTCTTGCTGAAACATAATGCAACCTTGGATGTGCCTTTCAAGTAGCGCAACAACCACTTGACTGCTTCCCAATGCTCTCTTCCTAGATTAGACATGAACCTGCTAACAACTCCCACTGCATGAGCAATATTTGGCCTTGTACACACCATAGCATACATCAAACTGCCAATTGCAGATGCATACGGAACTTTAGCCATATCTTTCTTGCCTTCATCCGTTTTAGGTGACTGCTTCTTCATGAGATTAAAGTGAGTCGCCAACAGTGTACTTCTGGTCTTCGTATCCTGGACAATGAATTTCTGTAACAATTTCTCAATATACTTCTCTTGAGATAATTTCAAAGTACCTTCAGATCTATCCCTTATGATGCTCATACCAAGTATCTGTTTTGCTGCACCCATATCCTTCATCTCAAACTCCTCAGACATCTGTCTCTTTAACCTGTTAATTTCCCTCATGTTTGATCCTGCTATCAACATGTCATCAACATACAACAACAATATGATATAAGATGAATCAAATTGTTTAAAATAACAACAATGATCCATAGCACTCCTAGTGTACCCATTCTTTATCATAAAGCTGTCAAACTTCAAGTACCATTGTCTTGGCGCTTGCTTCAAACCATACAAGCTTTTTATAAGCTTGCAAACAAGGTTTTCCTTCCCAGCTACCTGAAATCCTTCTGGCTGTACCATGTAGATGTCTTCCTCAAGATCACCATGTAAGAACGCGGTCTTAACATCTAGTTGCTCTAGATGTAACTCCTCTGCAGCCACAATACTTAGCACAATTCTAACAGTAGTCATCTTAACAACCGGAGAAAATATATCAGTATAGTCAATACCCTTTTTCTGTTGATAACCCTTGACTACTAACCTCGCCTTGTATCTCTTGCTACCATCAGGTTCTTCTTTGATCCGGAACACCCACTTATTCTGTAAAGCCTTCTTTCCTGCTGGTAACTCTGTTAAAGACCAAGTCTCATTCTTCTCAAGAGAACTCATCTCTTCTTCCATGGCTGATTTCCACTGAACTGAATCATCCACCTGAACTGCCTCTGAATAACATTGAAGCTCTCCATCCTCAGTCAATAACATATAATATGCTGAAGGAGAAAATCTTTGTGGTGGCCTCACAATTCTGCTAGATCTTCTTACCTCAGCCTGTGGAGTAACTGGAACCGTGTCATTACCATTCCCCAAACTCCCACTATTTCCTGCAAGATCTTCTTCTGTAATCTCTTCAAGCACTGCTTTCTCTTTCTCATGTTGTTCCTTTGCAAACTCAGAATCGACTGCAAGCTTATCCTTGTACACTGCACTTTCGTTAAAAGTAACATCTCTACTTCTAACGACCTTCTTCGTTAGTTCATCCCAGAAACGGTAACCCATATCATCTGAGCCATAACCAATGAAGATACACTTCTTTGCTTTTGGATCAAGCTTGTCCCTGTCAGAATCTTTAACACGCACATAAGAAACACAACCAAAAACTCGCAAGTGTGAAAGATTTACCTCCTTTTTCTGCCACTCTTCTTCAAGAATCTTGAACCCCAAAATAACTGAAGGTCCTCTATTTATGAGATACGCTGCTGTGCTAACTGCATCTACCCAAAAAATCTTTGTCAATCCTGCATGCAATCTCATACTCTTGGCCCTCTCATTCAAGGTTCTATTCATGCGCTCTGCAACACCATTCTATTGCGGTGTCTCTGGAATAGTTTTGATCATTCTAATCCCATATTCTGCGCAATAGCTTTTAAACTCATCACTACTGTACTCACCACCATTATCTGACATCAAACTCTTAATCTTCAAACCGGTCTGATTTTCAACTTCGGTCTTCCACTTCTTGAAAGTAGCAAACACATCTGATTTATTCTTCAAAAAATAAACCCATACCTTTCTAGTGGAATCGTCAATGAAAGTGACATAGTAGCGAGATCCTCCCAACGACGCAACTGTTGTTGGACCATATACATCTGTATGAACTAGCTCTAACCTCTAAGCCTTGGGTGTCCTCCCTGATTTTGCAAAAGTAACTCGTTTCGGCTTTCCAAGAACACATGGCTCACAGAACCCAACTTCCACATTCTTCAGCTCTGGAATCTTACCCTTCGAAGTTAATAACTTCATACCTTTTTCACTCATATGACCAAGTCTTTGGTGCCACAAAGTTGAAGACTCAATCTCATCAGCAACCGTATTTGCTTCATAGCTAGATTGTTCAACTATGTACAACGTCCCATTTTTCTCTCCACGAGCAACAACTAGATTCCCCTTTATAACCTTCCACTGTCCGTCTCCGAAAGTAACTCGATACCCTTCCTTATCTAACTGACCCACAGATATCAACATCTTCTTCAGTCCAGGAATGTACCTTACATCTTTCAACGTCCAGCTAGTCCCCAAAGAGGTCTTGAGATTAATATCTCCCATGCCCGTAATATCCAGAGTCTTATCATCAGCAAAACGGACTTTACCAAAATTTCCAAGTCTGAAATTTAACATCAAATCCTTGCAAGGGGTAGCATGGAAAGATGCACCAGAATCCATAACCCATGATTCAACGGAACATTCAACACAACAAATCAAAGCATCGTCACTCACCACCACTTCAACTACATTAGCTGAATTATCCTCTTTCTTCTTTCCTTTAGGAGCTGCGGGAGCCGTACACTGATTTCTGAAGTGACCTTTCTTCTGACAATTCCAACAAACAATCTCCTTGCGATCTTTGGACTGTCCTCTCTTCTGTGACTTCGATCTGCTACGCCCCTGATTCTACCCCCTATCGGACTTTCTGCCTCTACTCCCAGTACTCAACAAGGAACCTAAAGAATCTCCTGAGTTTCTCCTACGAATATCTTTTCCAAGAATCGCATCTCGAACTCCATCAAAAGTGATCTTACTGCTCCCAGATGAATTACAAATAGCAGTGACAAATCCTGACCAACTGTCAGGTAACGAGGATACCAACAATAAGGCTTGTACTTCATCATCGAATTTAATATCCACTGATGTTAATCTTGATAGGATAGAGTTAAATTCGTTCACATGATCAGCAACACAATCACCTTCATTCAATTTTGTGGCAAACAACAAGCGACACAAATATACCTTATTCGAAGCAGACGGCTTCTCATACATATTTGATAACGCCTTGATCAATCCATAAGTTGTCGTTTCCTTGACGATATTGTAAGCAACGTTCTTCGCCAAAGTCAATCTGACAACACCCAGAGCCTGCCTATCCAATAGCTTCCAATCTTTCTCATCCATCTTTTCTGGCTTCTTTTCCTCCAGCGGTTCGTGTAGTTTTATCTGATACAAATAATCTTCAATTTACATCTTCCAAAACCCAAAATCTCTGCCATCAAATTTGTCGATCTTTACTTTCCCTTCTTCTACCATCGCTCCCACTCGCCTGAAAACCTAGGCTCTGATACCAGTTGTTGAGTATACAACAACGAAAGCAAAACCCAAAGCGAATAAACAAGAACAAGAAAATAACGACAATCATACAAGACAAAGATTTACGTGGTTCGGAAATTCCTACTCCACAAGCCGCACTAATTTTGTATTGATCTCTCACATTGTGTTGTATTGTTGTTACAATTACATGAGTATTTATAAGAGAAGAAACTGGGTCAACCAATCAGAGTCTAATTCTGAAATTCCCAACTCTAATCCTAACTCTAATTAGAGTACAATTCAGGAATTCCTAACTCAAGTCAGAATCCAATTCTGAAACCTGATAGACTCCACAAACCCAACAGATGATAACTTCACAATCAATCAAATTGTATAAGTATTGTAGCTGTCAATGGATGAGGATTTATAACTCTATCCGTTGACAGGTAGCTCATCAACGGATGAGGTTTTGTAGCATACTGCAGTATCTTTATGTTATCAATTGATAGTGTTTTTATCCACAGTCATGTTGACCATCAATGGATAGGCAGAATAGGGTAGCCAATTGTAAATAAGCTATGCTATGTAATTCTGTTTAAGTGAAAGTGTATCAACGGATGAAGACATAACTCTATTAACGGATACAACTCAAATCTATTATCAACGGATGACAGTGTACAATGTCAACGGATAATCATTAACACTTTCTTCTATGCTGGTTGGGGATTAGCAGTTGATAAAGACAGGTTTGACTGACAGATCACATGGGTTGATAGTAGATACAAAAAGCAGTATGGCAGCCATACTTTGGAAACGCAGAAGAAAGAAGCATTCCGTTTACACTATGAATACAAGAAAGGTGCAGGGTGTTGGGAGTTGTCCCACATCGGTTGTGGGAGGGGCAGTAGCCATTTAACTCCATTAGTATGAGGCCTTTTGGGAGTGACCCAAAAACAAATCCGTGCGGGCTTAACCCAAAGCGGACAATATCATACTAATGTGGAGTTAAGGCCTGCTTAGCGAGCCCAACAAGTGGTATCAGAGTTATGGATATAACAATTTATAACAATCTCAATGGGCTTCCAGAATGGATCCAGGAAGAGGCAGATGGGTTATCCCAGGTTGGGCTTAAGGAGGAGCAGGTGGGCCTTCCAGTATGGGCCTAGGTGGAGCCAGATAGCCAGGAACTTCCAGTATGGGTCAAGGGGAACAGAACACACAGAATGGTGGAAGATTCGGCAAGTGTCTAGCCCGATGTGTGAAGGTGGAGATTGTTGGGAGTTGTCCCACATCAGTTGTGGGAGGGGCAGTAGCCATTTAACTCCATTAGTATGAGGCCTTTTGGGAGT
Source organism: Saposhnikovia divaricata (assembly GCA_036435485.1). NCBI lineage: Eukaryota > Viridiplantae > Streptophyta > Magnoliopsida > Apiales > Apiaceae > Saposhnikovia > Saposhnikovia divaricata. The sequence continues at coordinate 64,855,330 of CM071594.1, forward strand.
GACCCAAAAACAAATCCGTGCGGGCTCAGCCCAAAGCGGACAATATCATACTAATGTGGAGTTAAGGCCTGCTTAGCGAGCCCAACACAGGGGACATGTCTGTTCACAAGGACAACCTTTCAGCTACATGTGTATTTGGAGTGAAGTAGCAAGTCAACTTGAATTAGATTAGTATTATCTTATTCCTGTATTACTTGTAAACTTGGGATATATAACCAAGTGTAGCAACTCTTTAGAAGCAAAGAAAACAGATACATTTGCTTAAGGTTTTATTGAATATCCTTAGAAAGCAAAGAGTTGTAAAACAGCAGCTGTGTACATTTGTATCACAGAATTTTCTTCAAATAAAAGCTTCAGGTGGTGCATTTAACCACCTGATTTTATATGTGTTTGTGCATTAATCTTTATACAGCAATTATCTTCTTATAGATTTCTGGAGTTCTTATCAGGAATTTATAAATATCAAGAATTGTATTCAACCCCCCTTCTACAATTATACAAGTGTGTAATCTGGGAATAACAATTGGTATCAGAGCAAGCTTCTAACATATTTGAAATTTAAAGATCAACACACTTCCAACATGTCTAAGAAGGATTATGGAGTAAAGATACCAGTTCTTGATAAAGAGAATTACTTTCACTGGAAAGTAAAAATGCGTCTACATCTCTTGTCCATTGATGAGGGTTTTGTGGATTGCATTGACAAGGGTCCTCATGTTCCGATGAAAACTGCAGCAAGAGTTGGCCTTGCTGAAGATGCGCCTGACACTCTCATTCCCAAACCTGTTTCTGAATGGAGTCTTGAAGATATGGCAAAAGTCCACAAAGACAAAAAGACCATGAATATACTGTTCAATGGTCTAGAAACAGATATGGTTGACAATGTTATCAGCTGTACTACCTCCAAGGAAGTATGGGACACTGTTCAAACCCTTTGTGAAGGAACAGAACATGTTAGGGAAAACAAGATGCAACTACTAATCCAACAGTATGAACACTTCCATTTCAAGAATGGAGAAACATTGAATGATACATTTAGTAGATTTCAAAAGCTACTAAATGGCTTGAAACTGTATGGAAGAATCTATCAAGTTAAAGATTCTAATCTCAAATTTCTGAGATCATTGCCCAAAGAGTGGAATCCAATGACTGTTTCTCTAAGAAACACTCAAGAGTACAAGACATTTACTCTTGAAAGGCTCTATGGAACTTTAAAGACATATGAGCTGGAAATGGAGCAGGATGAAGAGATTTAGAAGTCCCAAAAGAAAAGTGGGTCAGTTGCACTTGTTGCCAACTTGGAGCAGAAGGAGGAGAAAAGGACAGAAGCTGCTTGTTCTACACCAAACAGGGAGGTTTGTAAGGGTAGAGCAGAATCAAGCAGGAGCAAGGAAAAGGTGTCTGAAGAATTGAATGTCCTTCAGCAGGATGAATTGGATGAGATAGATGAGCACTTAGCCTTTCTGTATAGGAGATTCTCTAAGCTGAAATTCAAGAGAAACTCTGGGGTGGCCAAGCCATTTAACAAGGATTATTCCACAAGCAACTTTGTGGATAAATCCAAAATTAAATGCTACAATTGTGGAATTGCTGGTCACACGATAAGTGAATACAGGAAGCCCAGATCTGAGAACAAGGGAAAGCCAACTGAAGCCGTTGACTACAAGAAGAAATATTTTGATCTTCTCAGGCAGAAAGGAAAGGCATTCATGACCCAAGAGTATGACTGGGCTGCTAATGGAAATCATTCTAATGATGATGTTGAGTATGTCAACCTTGCATTGATGGCTGATTCTGGAGAGCAGGAAGCAAGTTCAACTAGCAATCAGGTATTTTCTACTAATCTCTCTGAGCTCACCAAAGAGGAATGCAATAGTGTTATAGATGAAATGTCTACTGAACTATATCACTTAAGTGTTACTCTTAAATCACTTACTAAAGAGAAAAATAGGATTAAAGAGACTAATCTGTTTTTAAGTGATAGAAATGCTGCTCTAGAAGTTCAATTTCTAGAATTTGAGAAAATGACAGTTGATTGCAACAATGCTAAAAGTGAACTTGAAGCTGTGTTAAAAAGAGAAATGATTTTAAGAGACCAGCTTGAAAAAGAACAAGGGATAATTGCTAAATTTCAAAGCTGTAGGAATATTTCACAAAACATAATAGAAGTCCAGGGAATAGAATCGTTTGTGAAGGAGACCTGGACTCAAAAGAAAAAGGAGCTAGAACCTTGCCTTGAGGATCTAGAGAATATTTGTGAATCAACGGATAGTGATCATCCGTTGACAGATGAACCATCAACGAATGAGAGGTATCCGTCGACTAACAAAATGTTTGTTAGTAAGAGGGAACTCAAGACACTGGATATTAAGTATGGTCCCGTCACCAAGAACTTTGTTACTGGTGAATGTAGCCAAACCAAATCTAGTGGGAAGGCTAAGGCAGGTGATTTACATAACAAAAAGGCTGTTGGTAAATCAGATAATGAAAAGGTAGAAATTAAGGGTAAAAAGAAAAAGAACAGAAATGGTAAGATAGGCATCAACAAGAAAAACAATTATTCTCCTGACAAGTTTGCCCCTAGGAAAACTTGTAGTAATTGTAATAGTGTCAATCACCTATCTTCTAATTGCAAGATTGTTAACAAGGCTCCTGCTCATGTACCTCAAACTATACCATGTATGCCTGCAATGCCTGGTATGCCTGGTTTGTATCGAAATGCTAGTTTTTCAAATCCATATGTGAACATGCCATATGTGTCTAATCCTTATTTTTAATTTGTGAATATGCCACAAATGTCATGGAACATTCCTAGCATGAATAATATGTATGCCAATTTTCCACAAATGCATGCATCAAATATTCATGCAAATAAGAATTTATCAAACCCCATCAATCAGGCATCTACATCTAAGGTAAAGAATGCCAAGATTGTAAAGTCAAAGGCTAACAAGAAAGGACCCAAGGAAGCTTGGGTACCAAAATCAGCTTGATTTGCTTTTGGATGTGTGTAGGGAAACAGGAGGAATCTATGGTACCTAGACAGTGGATGCTCTAGGCACATGACAGGAGATTCAACCCTGCTCACAGAGTTCAAGGAAGGAGCTGGCCCTAGAATTACCTTTGGAGATGACAGCAAAGGATATACTAAGGGATATGGCTTGATTTCAAAAGACAATGTCATCATTGAAGAAGTGGCCTTAGTTGAAGGTTTGAAGCACAATTTGCTGAGTATCAGTCAGATTTGTGACAAAGACTATGAAGTAAGGTTCACAAAAGAAGCCTGTGTTGTTTCTGCCAAGGAAGACAACAATGTGGTATTGACAGGCCTTAGAAAAGGAAATGTTTACATAGCTGACTTCAATTCAGCATGCTCAGAATCCATTACTTCTCTCTTCAGCAAAACAAGTAAGGATGAGAGTTGGCTATGGCATAAGAAGCTGTCACATTTGAATTTTAAAGTTATGAATGACTTGGTAAGAAAGGATCTTGCTAGAGGAATCCCTCAATTGGAATTTATCAAAGATGGACTGTGTGATGCCTGCCAATTAGGGAAACAAAAGAAATCATCCTTCAAGAGCAAGACAGAGTCATCCATTGTTAAGCCACTTCAATTGCTGCATATGGACTTATTTGGTCCAGTAAATGTCATGTCTAATTCAAAGAAGAAATACTGTCTGGTGATTGTAGATGATTTTTCTAAGTTTACATGGACCTTCTTCCTGCACTCCAAGGATTGTGCAAGTGAAATCATCATCAATCACCTCAGAATACTAAACAATAGTTCTGAAGACAAAGTAAAAAGAATCAGGAGTGACAATGGCACTGAATTCAAAAATTCCACAATGAAGATCTTCTGTGAAGAGAATGGAATTGTCCATTAGTTTTCTGCTGCCAGAACACCTCAACAAAATGGGGTTGTTGAAAGGAAAAACAGAACTCTCATTGAAGCAGCTAGAACGATGTTAATTGAATCAAGATTGCCAACATATTTCTGGGCTGAAGCTGTCAACACTGCATGCTTCACTCAGAATATTTCCTTGGTTAATCAAGCTAGAGGAATGACTCTTTATCAGTTGTTAACCAACAAGAAGCCAACTTTAGCTTTTCTTCATGTCTTTGGATGTAAGTGTTTTGTACTAAGGAATCATGGAGATAACTTGGGCAAATTTGAAGCAAAGGCAGATGAAGCTATTTTTGTTGGATATGCAGCAGGGAAAGCCTATAAAGTCTACAATCTAAGAACCAACATTGTTATGGAATCTGTACATGTTGTGTTTGATGATCAAAAGATTCTAGGTCTAAATGATGGAGGCTCCCATGAAAAGTTGGAATTTGAGAACGAAGGTGAAGGAAGAATGTACTATGATGATGATGAGGAAGATGAAGATCATGACCACAGAGATCCACCAAGAGTTGTTGTACCAACTAGAAGTGATGCTCATATTGGAAATGAAGCATCCGTTGACAGTCATTCTGGAGCATCCGTTGACAATATTAGAGATGCATCCGTTGACAGAAATTCTCGAGCATCCGTCGACAGGCAAAATGATGCATCCGTTGACAGTCAACTTCATAATTCTGCAAGGACAACAAACTCAGGGGGAGTTTCTCAGGGTCAAAATTCAATGCTAAATCAACATGATCATGCTCATGAAAATGAAGCAACCTCATCAAGATCAAACCTTCCACCTGCAATAAAATGGACTAGAGATCGTCCATTTGAGTTAATCATTGGTGAATCAAATTCAAGAGTCCAAACTATGAGGGCCACTCAAGCAGAATGCCTATACAGTAGCTTCCTGTCTCAAGAGGAACCTAAGAAAGTGGAAGATGCCCTTCTAGATCCAGATTGGGTCTTAGCAATGCAAGAAGAGCTAAACCAATTTGAAAGAAATGAAGTCTGGAAGCTTGTGCCCAAACCTGATAATATAAGTGTCATAGGTACTAAATGGGTTCTCAAGAATAAGACAGATGAAAATGGCATAATTGTGAGGAATAAAGCTAGATTAGTGGCAAAGGGCTATTCTCAAGAAGAAGGGATAGATTTTGATGAAACTTTTGCTCCAGTGGCAAGACTTGAGGAAATCAGAATCTTCCTAGCCTATGCAGCACATGCCAATTTCAAGGTCTATCAGATGGATGTCAAAAGTGCCTTTCTAAATGGGGAACTGCAAGAAGAGGTCTATGTCCATCAACCTCCAGGCTTTAAAGATCCAGAATTTCCAGAATATGTATATCTTCTCATGAAAGCACTTTATGGTTTGAAGCAAGCACCAAGAGCCTGGTATGACACTTTATCTCAATTTCTTTTGGAGAATCACTTCACTAGAGGTACAGTAGATAAAGCCTTATTTCATAGGAATATCAATGGCTCTTCAATACTTGTTCAAATCTATGTAGATGATATTATTTTTGGGTCTACAGATGAGAAGCTTTGCAAAAGGTTTGCCAAACTTATGCGAAGTAGGTATGAAATGAGCATGATGGGTGAATTAACTTACTTTCTTGGCTTACAAGTAAAGCAAGTTAATGAGGGCATTTTCATAAGTCAAACAAAATATATTTATGATCTTTTAAAGAAATTTGACTTAATGGATTGTACCTCTGCAAAAACACCTATGGCCACTGCAACTAAGCTTGAGTTGAATACTAAGGAAAAGTCTGTGGACATCTCAAGCTATAGAGGCATGGTAGGTTCACTTCTATACCTAACAGCTAGTAGACCTGATAAAATGTTTTCTACTTGTCTTTGTGCTAGATTTCAAGCTGATCCTAGAGAGTCTCACTTGATAGCTATTAAGAGAATTTTCAGGTATCTCAAGGGAACACCAAACCTTGGCATTTGGTACCCAAGAGAATCTGATTTTGATCTAACTGGCTACTCAGATGCAGATTATGCAGGTTGCAGAATTGATAGGAAAAGTACTACAGGTTCCTGTCAATTTCTAGGAAACAGGCTTGTTTCATGGTTAAGTAAGAAACAGAACTCAGTCTCCACTTCTACAGCTGAAGCTGAGTACATTGCTGCTGGAAGTTGTTGTGCACAGATTCTATGGATGAAAAATCAACTTATTGACTATGGTCTAAAAGTTGAGAAGATTCCAATTTTCTGTGACAACACAAGTGCTATTGCCATCACAGGGAATCCAGTGCAACATTCAAGAACCAAGCATATTGACATCAAATACCACTTCATTAGAGAACATGTGATGAATGGTACAGTAGAAATGCATTTTGTGCCAAGTGAAATGCAGCTTGCAGATATCTTCACCAAGCCTCTTGATGAATCCACATTCACAAGATTGGTAGGTGAACTAGGTATGCTTAATTTGTCATAATTCCTAGTGATATTTGATCTTACTGCTTTGCAGCTAGAAATGTGTTTTGATTTACTTGAGAATTAAAAACTCTCAGAAAAATTTTCTGCAGAAATTTTATCTAAGGCAAAATTATCTTATCAACGGATATCCTTTTACCCGTTGGTAGTATAAACACATTACTAGATTTTCGTATATCAACGGATAACAGGTTGTCCACAACATCGACGGATAAACTGTTTCTCAACCGTTCAACTTATATCCGTTGATATACATATTTTCTTTTAAATATAGCCGTTGGTAAACGTGTATATATAGGCATGGCTGTACCTATTTTCTTTTATTAACTGACAGTTATTTTTGACCAATGGGTAATTACTTTTAATTATTTTATTTTCAACTCTTGAAAAATATAAAAGGTTGTCTTGTGCTCTCACATCTCACTTTTATCCACTTTCAAGATTATCATAAGTAAACTGCATTTTCTTCACTAAAACTCTCTGCAACAAAAGTTCAAACACTTCAATGGCGCCTATTGTTAAGATGATGTCTTCCACTGGGTTCACCTATGAGAAGAACAACTTCGCGGCCTATGTTGATACAATGAATGCCCCAGAAGCTTATCACACCTTGATGAATTTTGTGAAGAAATGTAAATTGTCGTATGCTATGACTGCCACCACTCCTCTAATCCACGAGGTAATTGAAGAGGTATGGGCATATGCTGAGTACAATGGCACAGACTGTACAATTGCTTTTTCCTTAAAGGGTAAAAACTATGTAGTTAATTCTGATGTGATAACTGCTTGTTTAAAATTGCCTGAGAATAACTGTCTGAAAGTACCCAGTGATGCTGAAATTGTTGCCATGCTTAATTCCATAAATTATGCCCTTAGTACTGAGAATTTAGGGAAAATTGTTAGGAAAGGAATGGTTAAAGAATGGAGTTATTTTTGTGATGCCTTCATTAAAACTTTTTCAGGCAAAATTAGTAATTTTGATGCTGTTACCCATTCCATGCTATTTTTATGTGTATGCTTCTGACTGATAAATTCCATAACTTTGGCACACTAGTCATGTATGAGATAGTAGCAAAATTAGGTAAAAAGGAAACTAGGAGCAAGAATATCTATTTTGCTAGATTTTTTATGCTCTTAGCACTGCATGTATCTGAGAATAAGCTATCCATTGCTAACCCGGATAGCAAGTTCCCGTGTTTTGTTCAGGAGAAGAGAGTCTTAAGTTATTTAATTCGAATGAATTCAAATGCAGGAGTACAATTGGTATATCTACCAATTGTTCAGGTAACTATTTCTAACCTTAATACTCCTATCTCTACCCCCCAAATTTCTTTGCCTTCCACTGTCACAAGCTCCTACCCAAGTGACTAAAACAAAAGTTTCCAAACCACAATCTAAAAGACAAACCTCAGGTGATTCTCAAAAAGCACCTGTTGTAAAAACTACCACAGCCCTTGAGGGGAGTGTGAAGGAGGTAGTGAGTGGTGAGGGATAGGGTGCAAGCCCTAAGAATAGGGTAGGTGAGGAGAGTGCACCAAATAGCCAAGCCTTAGTTACATCCTCTCAACAGGATGTGACTACTGACTTAAGTTCCACAGGAACTCTGCACAAAAGGGTAAAGGACACTAGCCCTCTCTCAAAAACCTATGGTAGAAGAGTAAAATCTAAAACCACTGGGGTTACATAGGGTGCACATACTGTATAGGCAACTGTACCTTCTCAAAGTCAGTTTGATGTGGCTCTAGCAAATGTGGAGTCACAGCCCCTTGATCTTAACCTTCAAATTGAAACACATTACAATCCACCATCACCAACTCCATCTCTGGATGTGGATATGATATCTACATCAATTCCTGATTCTCCATCTTTAAGATTCTTGGAGAAGCCCCACTCTGCAATTGGTGGTCATCATCTTTTAGATGATTTGTTGGGCCATCAATCTTCCATTCCTGAATTCACAACAAAATATGTGGCCTCATCTTTAAAATCAATCTCCACAGATTCAGTGTTGGTTTTCACTTCAACGGACACTATCTTTCCTTCATCAACGGATATCCTTCATCCGTTGACAAGTGTTTCTCCATCAACGGATGCGCCTATGTCTAGCCATCCGTTGACAGCTATAACTACTCCATCAACGGATATCCCTTATCCGTTGATAACTCACTCTACCACTGCTATATCTGACATTCCTGTGTCAAGTATGGAGGAGTTCTCAGTAGTTGAAACACTTTTAGGATTGAGGGAAGAGAGTGAGAGGCTGCCTTGTGAGCAGGCAAAAGGAGAGGTAAATAATTAGAGGCTGAAAGGCAGAGTGTATAAACTTGTAACACTATAACTAATGTAACTCAAACTAAAGGAAAAGATACTTAACCAGAAGACAATCAAGAACAGGAAGTCACAAGAAATCAACACTAAATGAAGACAAGGTAATTGATACAATTAAACATGCTAACTATGATCAAGCCAAGAAGAAATCATTGAGAGAAGTTCAAGTTAAAGTTGTTCATGCCTCAGTGATTTGATAAATCAAGAATCAAGATCATAACTATCAGTATCAACAAGACCAATTGATTTCAAGTGAAGAAGAAGGAAAGCAAATATTGGAAAGCCAAGTTATTCAGTGAATATGGTAATTTATTCAAGAAGCAGAAACACTATCAAGACTAGTCACTTATGAACCAGACCAGTGCATCAAGTGTCAGGACATTGATAGCAAGTTTATGTCAGTAATAAAGAACCATGTTCAAGAGCTTGTTGAAGAATAAAGAAGACATGAAGATATCACAAGTTCAAGATGTGCATTGAAGTTTCAAGTTGAAGACCAGAATATTTTCTAAGTACTAAATGTTCTGGATGGCTAAGTAGAAATTCTCAAGTAGAAGTTCTACTTAGGAATTTCGAGATAGCCAAGTAGAAGTTCCACTTAGGAATTTCGAGATAGCCAAGTAGAAATTCTCAAGTAGAAGTTCTACTTAGGTGCAGCTTCAACATGACACATGGCATCTTCTGATTGGCAGATTTCCAAGCTTTCAAGTTAAGGCAAGATTTATGTGGACACCACTGGGCCACGTACATCTTAGCTGTTGAAGACTACAGGACATAGACTACATGTAGTATAAATAGAAGTACTTGTGTAATGTTTTTATTAAGAATAGAGTGAGCATTTCTAGAGAAAAACACAAGAGAAAAAGAGAGAGTGCATTCACAGAGCTTAGTATCATTCACTTCTCTCTCAACTTCTGTTATACTTTGTAATGAATGTTGTAGCAACCCTTTCAAGTTATATATAAAGAAATATATTCCTTGAATCTGTGTGTTCATTTATTGCATCGTTTTTATTGCTTCTCATATTCGAAAAGTTGTATTCACCCCCCCCCCCTCTACAACACATTTGGACCTAACAATTGGTATCAGAGCTATATGTTTAATATACAAAACATAGATCCTTGTGTTGAGTAGAAGAATCGTGAGTTTTCATTTTTCAGATCTACTTTTCATTTTCTCGAAAAGTGTGTTTTAATTCGTTGGTAGTGAAAACTCATCTGAAAAATTATTTAAATACTCCAGGTGTGATTATTTAGGTTGGGTGTATTTTAATTAATTTTTGTGAATTTATCTGGGTTAGTTCATATTTGGTGTTCTTGAGTGTTCATCATCTGTTCTTATCAAAGAATACAACCCAACAACTTTTTGATCTCCTTTTCAATAGTAAAAGAATAAAAAGGTGGTTTTTGGACTTTTTGATTTACTTTATTCGGCCGAAAGTAAAAGACATACTCAGTACCTAGCAAGTGGGTTAGGTGAGTAAAGCATTCAAAGTCAAAAGGTGTTAAAGAGATAATATTGTTTATTCAATATTAAAGTAATCTGCAGAAAAATTATTCTAAGGCAAAAATTTCTACATAGAATTTCGACTTGGACAATTTCTACTTGGTGATTTCGACTTGAGCAAAATTTCTACTTAGAGAAATTTCGACTTAGGCAAAAGTTCTACATAAATATTCTACATAGCCTAGTCTTGGGTACTTAGAAACTTTTAGTGACCAGAATTGAGATGGCTCCTAAAAATGCATTCAAGATCCCAATGTTCAACAAAGATCACTATGAAGAATGGGTTTTCAGAATGAGACTATATCTAGAGACTGTTAACCCTGAATATCTGGAAGTCCTTGACAAGGGTAAATTTGTCCCAATGGCAGTTATTCCTTCACATACGGAAGGAGGAGTGGTTATACCACCTCGATCTGAGCCTAAAAAGGTCTCAGAGTTTTCGGATGCTGACAAGGAACAAATAGCTTATGATACTGCCATACGACAAACCTTGATGGAATCTCTTGATCATGAAATGTTCAACATAGTCAAAGGTCTGACTACAGCGAAGAAGATTTGGGACAAGATAGAAGTTGTCATGGAAGGATCTGCAGAGGTCAGAAGCAACAAAACACTCATACTCAAGATGGAGTATGACACCTTTAGAATACGAAAAGGAGAAGGCATAACAGACGTCTACCTACGATTCAGTCAGTTGGTATTGGATTTGAATCTGAGAGGTGTAACTCTCCCCATGGTTGAGACTAATACGAGATATCTGAGGAACCAGCCAAAAAGCATTGAGCATAGGGTCTACGCAATCAGAGAAACCAGAGATTTGCATACAACTTCTCTGGAAGAGTATTATGGAATATTAAAGACCTATGAGCTGGAAACTCTTCAAGATCAAGCATGGGACAATGATTCAAAGGGAAAAGAAAGTGCATCAGGATTAGTTGCTGATGAGGAAGAGTCTAAGAAGGCAATGGTTGCAGCAAAGCCTAAATCATCACTTGCACCACATCAAGTTGATAATGATGACGAGTGCGCATCTGACAGTGATGATGACTACTACACCCAAGAAGAGCTGGACAACATGGACGATAGTGTCGTGGCATACATGGCAAGGAAGTTCAGCAACATGAGATTTAGAAAGAGCAACCGACCACAGAGAAAATCTTCATCTTATTATCGGGCTGCTAAGGGTGGTGGTAGTTCGTCAGGCTACAAAGGAAAAGGCAAGAATACCAGCTACAAATCTCCTTTGGATTTCAAAATGAAGTTCAAATGCTACAATTGTGGTGAAGCTGGACACTTTGCCTCGGACTGCAAAAAGCCTAGACAGACTTATCCAAAAGAAACATTTGAAGCTCTCAAAAGCAACTATGAAGCACTGTTGAAGGAAAGACATGGAAAACGAGCTTTATTGGTGACAGAAGGAAGAGCTTGGGATGATTCAGATGAGGAAGACGTTACTCATGTAGCGAACTTTGCGCTCATGGCTGAGACATCAGAGGAACCAGAGGTACCAGTTCTGACTCTTAAAGTAGAAATGTCTATTGATGATTATAAAGAACAGAACGGGGCTCTTAGTGAAGAGATCTATATGTTGTGCAAAAGCCTAGACTCTTCTCAAAAGGAACAGAAAACACTTGTTGCCAAATGCAGAATGCTTGAGGCAAAAGTGGAAGAGCTAGAGGCTGCTTGCACTGTAGATACTTCTCTAAGAGACTTTATTAAATCTCTGGAACACAAGCTCGTCCTTAAGGAAGAGGTAGAAGCATGTCTTAGGAACAATCTAGCTGAGTTAGAAACAAAATGCGAAGCTTACAAACTAGCTGCTAGTAAAGTGTATGTAGATAATGACACATTTAAGAAGATAACTGGAGTAGGTATAGGGCTTGATTATTCTGACCTTCCTAAGAAAGAAGGAAAGAGACCTATTGACCCTAGTTCCAGTGACCTTAAACAGGAAACACCTAGAATTCTTAAATCGGCTGTCAAACCTATCTACAAACATCTTGTTCCTAGAATAGAAGAAGAAGAGACTGAATTGATAGCTAGATATGAGATTGAGATGGAAGACCGCCAGAAAGAACAACCTGTAACTCCTATCAAACAAGTTAAAATCAATTTCCCTAGAGATGAATCTAGACTGGGATTAGGAGCTAAGGCTGTTAAGCAACAAGGAAAGAGAGAGAAAGGCATAAAAGAGGTTAAGGCTGAACGAATAAAGAAAGCATGTTATCATTGTAAATCTACTGAGCATCTTTCTTATGCATGCAAAGCTAACATGAATGTTCCTGCTGCACATGCCATGCCTACCACACATATAATGAATAATCTGCATCAGAATCATGCACAGTGTGGTCAACCTAATTGCATGCCATGCACTTTTAATATCATGCAAACTTTTGTGCATTTAATGAATGCATCTAGCCAGTCATGCTCAAATACTGTTGCTAGTTCAAATATCAAGAAAAAGTATGGTAGAGCCAAGACTGTCAGTCCTCCTAAAGTTAGGAGTGACAAACCTTCTCCTAAGACTGACAAATCTGTCAAGTCTGAGAAAGGAAAGGAGATAGTCGAAAGCTCTAGTAATATGAAGAAAAGTGCATCTCCTGTTGTTAAATCTGTTGATTCTCGATCTTTTCGAAAAGCCGGGCCCAATCAAAGTTGGGTTCCGAAGAATGTCTAACCAATCTGTCATTGCAGGGCATTAAGCAGAATAGAAATAAAGTTATATGGGTGCTAGACAGTGGAGCATCGAGGCATATGACTGGAAACAAGTCCCTGCTTACAGAGTTGGTTATGAAGGCTGGCCCTTATGTTACCTTTGGAGATGACAGCATAGGTGTGACTAAGGGATATGGCAAACTGAAAACTGGCAATGTCATCATTGAAGATATTTCCTATGTTGAGGGACTAAAGCACAATCTGTTGAGTATAAGTCAATTCTGTGACAAAGGTTACGAAATTGTCTTCAACAAGAAAGGTGTCTCAATCACTCACATCAAGGAAGGCTCACTAGCTTTAAGAGGAGTTCGAAAGGCAGATCTTTTTGTTGCAGATATGGATTCAGCAAATCAGGATGAGGTCACCTGTTTCTACAGCAAAGCCTCGGATGATGAAAGCTGGTTATGGCACAAAAAGCTATCTCACTTAAACTTCAAAACGATGAATGCTCTCGCGAGGCGAGAATTGGTGAGAGATCTACCTCAAATGGAGTTCGCTCCGAAAGGACTCTGTGAAGCTTGTGAAATGGGAAAGTCGAAGCGAGCATCGCATAAAAGCAAAGAAATTTCTAGTATTACTGAGCCTCTGCAACTTCTTCATATGGATTTGTTTGGCCCAGTGAATGTCCTATCTTTGTCTAGAAAAGATATGCTTTGGTAATCGTGGATGACTTCTCCAAGTATACATGGGTATTGTTCGCAATGACGAAAGACGAAGTACCTTTCTTAATCATTGATCACATCACTCAAATTGAGAATGTTTCAACACTTACTGTGAAGACGATTAGATCAGACAATGGCACTGAATTCAAAAACGCAGTGCTAAATGACTTCTGTGTATCTAAGGGAATACGTCGTCAGTATTCAGCCCCGAGAACTCCACAGCAAAATGGAGTAGTTGAAAGGAAGAATAGAACTTTGGTTGAAGCAGCAAGAACTTTGTTGTATGATTCAAAACTTCCTTTGTATTTCTGGGCCGAAGCAGTGAGTACCGCTTGTTACACTCAAAATAGAACCTTGATCATAAAAGATAAAGAAAAGACACCATGTGAGCTAATGAACAACAGACGACCAACAATCAAATACTTTCATGTCTTCGGAGCAAAATGCTATGTGCTTATAGATGATGAAAATCTAGGCAAGTTTGCAGCAAAAGCTCGTGAAGGAATCTTTGTTGGTTACTCTACAGACGTGGTGGCAGCTTATAGAGTGTTCTTGGTGAATGATCGAAAAGTGACTGAAAGTTACAACGTCAGATTCGACGATACCAAACTCTCATCAATTTCAAGAGATTCTAGTGAACCTGAGTCCCTAAAATTTCAGAATCTGGACTTAGAAGATCTTGAAGATGAACCTGAGTTGGTTGTTCCATTAAATGTTCCAAGCGTACATGAAGAACCTGAGTCTAGTGAACAAGCTAATTCTACAGGATCAGGAGAGACTTCTTCAGTACCAACCGGCAACAACTCAGGGGGAGTAAATAGCAGCTCAAGGACTACTGTTCAAGGCTCGAGTCGAGTTGACTCTAGTTCTGTAGGAGCTGGCACTAACTCAGGGGGAGTTAGTGAAAATAATCAAAGTAGTCAGCACCCCATCTCAGAAAGTCAAGCTGAATCATCTAGACAATTTCCAGGTGAACGGGTATGGAATAGAGACCATCCGTTTGAGTTAATTATTGGTGATCCAGATGCTGGTGTGACTACTAGAAGAACTGCAAGAGCTGACATGGCTAATATCTCCTTATATTCTGGGTTCTTATCCAAGCTTGAACCTAAAGAAATAGAAGAAGCTCTTGGCGATGCTGATTGGGTGATTGCAATGCAAGAGGAACTCAATCAGTTTGAAAGGCAGAAAGTTTGGAAACTGGTACCCCGACCAAAGAACAAGTCCGTAATTGGAGCTAGGTGGGTATTCAGAAATAAACTGGATGAAAACGGACTTGTAACACGAAACAAGGCTCGTTTGGTTGCAAAAGGTTATTCTCAGCGAGAAGGAATTGATTATGATGAAACCTATGCACCGGTTGCAAGACTTGAGGCAGTCAGGATGTTCTTGGCATTTGCAGCACATAAGAACTTCAAAGTTTTCCAGATGGACGTGAAAAGTGCCTTCCTGAACGGAGAGTTAGAAGAAGAAGTGTATCTGGAACAGCCGCCTGGCTTCGTTGATCCAGAACATGCAGATTTTGTGTATCTACTCTTCAAATCTGTCTATGGCCTCAGACAATCCCCAAGGCGATGGTATGAAACCCTATCCTTATTCTTAATTGAAAATGGTTTTGTTAGGGGAGTAATTGATAAAACATTGTTCTATAAAGTTGTGAGAAATGACTTAATACTTGTTCAAGTATATGTGGACGATATTATTTTTGGGTCATCAAATGAGCGCTTGTGCGAGAAATTTGCCAAGCTAATGCAGGAAAAATATGAGATGAGCATGATGGGAGAGCTGTCCTTCTTCCTTGGATTACAGATCAGTCAGAGAAAAGATGGTATCTTTATCTGTCAATCCAAGTACGTCAGAGATTTACTCAAGAAGTATAATCTAGAAGATGCATCAGCAGCTAAGACTCCCATGGCAACAGCCACGAAGCTTGATGAAGACAAATCAGGTAAATCAGTTGACATCACAAGCTATCGAGGTATGATTGGCTCACTCCTCTATTTAACTGCAAGTAGACCAGATATAATGTTCGCAACTTGTTTATGTGCAAGGTTCCAAGCGGATCCTAGAGAATCACATCTCGTAGCCGTCAAAAGAATTTTTAGGTATCTCAAGGGCACACCAAATCTAGGGATTTGGTACCCAAGAGATACAGGTTTTAATCTTATTGGCTATTCGGATTCAGACTATGCAGGTTGCAGGATTGATAGGAAAAGCACATCTGGTGCTTGCCAATTTCTTGGCAGAAGATTGGTGTCCTGGCAAAGTAAAAAACAACATACAGTATCTACTTCTACTGCTGAAGCTGAGTACATTGCTGCTGGAAGCTGTGTAGCTCAAATACTGTGGATGAGGAACCAATTGAAGGATTATGGCATGGAGCATAAGAAAATTCCAATCATGTGTGACAACACAAGTGCCATTGCCATAACCAACAATCCTGTAGATCACTCAAGAACCAAGCATATTGACATCAGGTATCATTTCATAAGAGAACATGTCGAGGAGGGGACTGTGGAGCTACATTTTGTGCCCACAATGCAACAAATTGCAGATATATTCACCAAACCTCTTGATGAAGTAACATTCAATAGGTTGGTTGGTGAATTGGGAATGCTTAACACAAGTTAGTAAAGCCTTCTATCTGTAAAATCCATGTTTATGTTTGTATGTGCAAGCTAATCAATCATTATGTGCTTAGACTTTAAAATGCCTAATTAATGATTGTTATAGGTTGCATATAGTGTGATTTTGCATGAATTCATTGTGTTTTAAGTGTCTTTTATAGCACAAATCTGTGAATTTATGCTTGTTAGATTGCATGATCATAGGGGGAGTTAAATTCATAATAGTCTAAATATTGCATGATTTTTAGATGAATTTACCTGTGTTTTTCATGTAATTAGAGGCCTTAGAATTATCAAGGAATGTTTTAATTATGTCATATATTAAAATCCTTGAATTGATATTTATATTAATTTGGCAAAATTAATTGTTGAGTTTTTCAAAGAAAAATTGTCAAATTATTCTAAGTATCTTCAAAATTTCGAGTTAGTCTCTATCTCGAAACTCATGTAGAAATTCGACTTGAATTTCGACTTGAGCTTCCAGGGTGAAGTTTTTGAAAATTCTAAGTCTGGGAAGAATTTCGAGTTGGTACCTATCTCGAAATTCATCTCGAAATTCGACTTAGAGTTCGAGTTCGAGTTACCAGTGCCTAGTTCTATCTTCAAAATATTCGAGATAGAGTTCTTAGTCTATCTCGAAACTCAACTCGAATTTCGACTTGGTGTTCGAGATAAAGTTCTCAGTTAAGCTAAAGGGAATTTTTCGAGTTACACTCCTAACTCGAAACATATCTTGAATTACCCTGGACTTTTTGATTCAAGGAAATATTTTGGAAAGAATTTGAGATTAACTTCGAGTTAGTCTATCTCGAACTTTATCTCGAAGTTCGACTTGATGTTCGAGATAGAGTTCTTAGTCTATCTCGAAACTCAACTCGAATTTCGACTTGATGTTCGAGATAGACTCTAACTCGAAAAGTATCTTGAATTTTCTTTTTCCCAAGTTTACTACAAATCAATAATGTTCAAGATAGTATTTCTCTATAGTTTCTGCTGTAATTTTGGTTAAAGTGCTTCTTTGTGCATAATTGTTCGAGTTAACCTCTATCTCGAACTTTATCTCGAAGTTCGACTTGGTGTTCGAGATAGAAAAGTTCGAGATAGAAAAGTTCGAGATAGAGTTCGACTTAGATGTCCCCTGTATGGACTTGGTACTTTTCACATTTTTTAACAGGGACATTTTTGTCATTTCTCATTCATCTATATATACATCTCTAACTCGATGCCCAATTCACTTTACCTAATTTCTTTTTCGCAGCAGCCGTTTCACAAGAACAGTGCGATTTCACTAATTACATACCTTTGATCCGTGTTTTTGTGATTAAACTCGTACTAATCACGAATTACTGCCGATTTGTTGACTAATATTGTCTGTGTTAACCTTAATCCTTGTGTTAGTGTGTTTTGTGAACATCCATACACGCGCATATACATACACACGAACATATATTGTTTGTGTACTGTTCATAAACGCGATTTCATTTTCTCCATCTATAAACACACACGATTCCACTGGTATACACACGAAATAGTAATTGGTTGTTGAATTGAATCCCGTAGTTTGATTTCTCAGATTCCGTTTGGTGTTCTTGAAAAATTAAAAGGGTTACAATTCTCTTTTGTAATTCGGAAAATTAATTGTTTTTCAAAATTAAAATAAAAAATTCACATCTTCTTAAAGAAAAACATTTAATCAAAATGGCTCACCAATTTTCCCTTGCTAAAAACAATTTTTACAATATTTCTACGGAAATTGGTGATCAACTCCCGCGGTTTAAGTTTTGGATACGATTTCTCAATTTGTATTCCAAAGCGAGCCAAGCTTTTACTGCTAAACCTACACTAGTACATGATGCTTTACAGCAATTATGGACTAGTGCGGTTACTTTTGGGAGTAAATCAACCCCCTACGGTTTCAGGTTTACCTTAGCGGGTCAGGAATATGAGGTAACAGAACAAATTGTCAACAGAGTTCTAGGATTCCCAATTAAAGATGCCTATGATCCAGAACCTACTGCTGCAGAACGCCTCAGATTCTTTGAAGAAATTGGATGTTATCCTACAAAAGGCCCAATCACGGGAAATATCCAAAAGCAATTCTTCCATGCGGAATGGAATTACTTTTTCGAGGCCATCACAAGATGTTTTCGGGCACGCGAAAAAGACTTTCATCAAATTCCAATTCCCATGCAAACCTTTGCAGTTGCCCTAGCAAGAGAACTGGATATAAACTATGGACGCATAGTTCTCTCTGAGATAGTGGCCTCAATGGGATCCCTTGCAAGCAGAGACCTCTCTACCACTGATGTCGTCTGCTGGTTTCCTCGGTTTCTTCAAATGCTAATCAATGACTTAATACCGAAGGATGCTCTTGCTATTAGACAGGGATTTGCCAGAAGCCCCACATCTGAATCGCTGGGGATGGGCACTAAGTCACTTGCAACCATTGCTAATCAGGATAAACATCAAGGTAAACCAATGTCTACTCCTGAAAATATTCAAATGTGGCTTAGATATGATGCAGGAGTTACCAATTTGGAGGCATCATCACAAGTCTCATCACATGCTCAAAATCCATCTGTTCATGCTGAGGCATTTGATGAGATTCCGGATGAGGAAAGCGATGATGCACAAGGTAATCAATCAGGTAATCTCTCTCTGCATACTATTCATTCCTCCTCCTATGTTTCTGATTCCGCGACCCGAGAGACTGCTAACCCGCAGGATCTATCCCAGGGTAAGAGCCATATTTCTGACTCTGAGTCTGATACACATTCCTATTCTTTATCACCCCTGTTAACGGAAGTCAGAAAACCAGCACGTACATATATACAAGATGATGAGGAGAATGAACCCGAAGAGCAGCAACTTATTCGCAAGAAAGCCAAACTTTTCCACGCTGCTACTTCACAACCACAGTCAAACCTTAGCGTGTCACACGCAACCACTCCACCTCACGCGAGTGGTTCACCCCTTGAACATTCTGCACATAGGGATTTTGATTTTGGTGAGGATGATGTGCCTCTTGATGATACTGTTGCTTCAAGAGGACATGAAGTATTAAGAACTTCAGCCGTACCTTCACCGGTACGTACTGATGCTGCAAAGAGGATCGGTTCTGATGTCGTACAAGGACACTTTGCAGCCTCTCAGACTGAGATTCCAACTCAGGAACAAACAGAATTTGATCCTATAACTGTCAACAACATTTCTTATCAATTTTCTGCAGGTACTGCTTCACTATTTGGATCAATCATTGAAGACATACACGAGTGTGAGACAGGGAGTGTGTGTGAGAGGTTAGGGAGAGAGGGACCTTCATTTTTAAGGCCCGAAACCGAGCGCCAAATACCAACAGAACGAGTATTAGAGCGAGGTCACCTAAACCAAACACCGTCCCATAATATTGAAAATTTTGATACTCGTATGACTTCAATGGAACATCAGATGAGGCAGTTCGGGCAGACAATGGGGCAGTTCGGGATCAATATTGGAAACAACCAAAGGGCTCTAGACGACTACGCAGCAAGAATGGCAAGTCAAGCTACAACTTTTGAGGATTTGACAAATAAGGTCAATGACTTGGGCCATGCTGGTGGAGTCTTGGGAAGCACTCTCAATGAGAGGATGGGGGCATTGGAGTCCACAATGCATACAATGACTGTGGAGATCAGTAGAATGATGTTCGCAGTCAGAAGTTTTGTGCCCCCGGAGTGCTTCGAGTCGGAACAACCTCCCCCCGATGCTGGAGCAGGTGGTGCAGGTGGTGCTAGTGGAGCGGGAGCCTCTGGTTCTGGTTTTGGAGGTTCCTATGCAGCTGGTGGATCTGAAGACCATGGTGGAGCTCAGGATAACTCACCTAAGGGGGAGAGTGGAAAGGAGACGAGACAGCAGGCAGTTCACATCGAAGAAATTGAAGAACCCGCTGATCTTGTCAAGGAACCAGAAGTTGAGCCGTCTGTTGATGAAAAGGCTCTGAGGATGAGAAAGGGCAAGGCAGTAATGGTTGATGAACCATTTGTTGATCTGAGTCATCAGGAAACAGTACAGGAGGTACTTGACTCAGATTCTGACATGGAAGACGTACCGCTGGCACATGTAATAAAAAGATCTTTGAAGGAACAAGGTGGAGGTGCTGGGATGTCTTCCGGAATGCCTGAAGAATTTCCTGTTGATGAGGAAACCCTTAAAGCTCAATAGTTAGCCTTGGAACAAGCTCAGTTCCATAAAATGAAGATGATGCAAGAACATGCTGCGTTCCTAGAACAGAAGGTGGAGCTACAAGGGAAGCAGTATGAGTATGAGCTTGCAAGGCTAGCTAATCCTCAAGTTGATCTGGACAAAAGAAGGATAGGGCAGAAATGGGATGAAGCAAGGAAGATAATGATGGGACCATGTGCAAAAGGAGTTCATAACAAGGATGCAGATGATCTGTTCTACAACTTGAATTTGCAGAATCCAATGACTGGGGACTATATAAATGCTTTGAAGAGATTAATTTCTAAAGTCAGGGTTGGATACAATGCAAATCTTAAGGAGTGGCAGGTTATCTTGTCTTTGGTAGAAGGAGTCCCAACATCTTTCCTATATGTGGATGACCAATTCATAATGAGGAGATCTGCGTCAGAGTTGTTCTTGCTAGTGACTAAAATTCAGTACTCTCAATCTGAGGAGCTAAGCATTCTGTACAGGGATCAGTTAATGCAGCTAGCAGAGGACAAGGGTCCAGAATTCTCAGCTTATCCAAATTTTGTCCGGATGGTGGTTCAAGGAAAGATGAAGAGGGTGAGCATGGAGGAAAAGGACTTAATGGAACTTTCAGTGGAATCTCTTAAAGCTGTATGTAGACAAATGATGGGTAAGGGATTCGCCTCTGAGCTTAAAGATAAATCCGTGAGGATCATTGAAAGAGTCATATTCTTGAAGAGCAATGAGGTGTGGAAGTGTGATGTCATTGCTCCAAACCCTCTCGACAACGTGAAGATTGAGCCGGAGCTGATAGAAAAGAAATGGAATATTCTTCAAGCAATGAAGAATGTAGATGAAGCTTTGACTCTTCCTTCTGGAGAACTGGAACAAGGAGAAATAAGGGAGGCAGTTGGCGTTCCAGGGAAAGATAGTGTATACTGGATACACTCTTATGCTGATGATACAGCTGATGCCTTAGCATACATAGATGCAGACCAGAAACAAACACTCTTGCATATGAGTAGACAATGGCTGCTACAGACTCAAGATGCTGCATTTCTAGAGAAAGTGTTATATGTGTTCAAATGGGGCGAAGTGGAAGACAAGTTTGTTGAAGAAAAGCAGAGACTCATGAGTTACCTGTCTGAAGTAATTGTGGAGAAGAAGCGAATGGAGCGAGATGCGGCTAGTATCTATAATACTGACCGTGTCAAGGGCTACCCCAAGATGATATATCGTTATCTCAAAGCCACTAAATCTCATTGGAAACCTCAGCTCATAATGAAGAACTTTGAGGAAATTCCAAAGATCAGGACTACTCAGGAGGTTGATAAACTCAGAAGGCTTTTCAAACATCCTAACCCAGAGCCCAGGAACCCTCTAGAAATGGAAGCTGTAAGTCTGTTGAATGCTAGGTGGAAGCAGCTTCACGATCCAGTGTACAAGAAAGAACAGCAGCAGAAGGAGAAGCGCAAAAGGCAGAAAGAAGAGAGAGTCCAAGCTGCTGAAGCTAGAAAGAGAAAACGGAATTAGGGTTAAAGGTCAGAGTGGTGTGAACTTGAAGTTGGAAAAACTTCATGTCTTTCGGTTGCTTTAACTCACTTGAGGAAATTCACCTTAGAGTGAATCCAATAAGGTGATATAAGTTTGACTAGAAGGTATGAAATAATCCAGGTGATAGGAATCATTCAAATGATCTTTAATTCGAGGTTCGAATTCTGTTTCTAGTTTTTATGTTCATTGTATTGTTTTCAAGTTCTTTTCAATTGTATATTATTCAAGAATGTAATGTTAATTATCTTTTCTCGTCTCATTGTTTAGTTGAGTTATCCTTCATTAATTTGAATGTCATTGTTAGACAATCAAATTTGGGGAGATTGAAAGGCAGAGTGTATAAACTTGTAACACTATAACTAATGTAACTCAAACTAAAGGAAAAGATACTTAACCAGAAGACAATCAAGAACAGGAAGTCACAAGAAATCAACACTAAATGAAGACAAGGTAATTGATACAATTAAACATGCTAACTATGATCAAGCCAAGAAGAAATCATTGAGAGAAGTTCAAGTTAAAGTTGTTCATGCCTCAGTGATTTGATAAATCAAGAATCAAGATCATAACTATCAGTATCAACAAGACCAATTGATTTCAAGTGAAGAAGAAGGAAAGCAAATATTGGAAAGCCAAGTTATTCAGTGAATATGGTAATTTATTCAAGAAGCAGAAACACTATCAAGACTAGTCACTTATGAACCAGACCAGTGCATCAAGTGTCAGGACATTGATAGCAAGTTTATGTCAGTAATAAAGAACCATGTTCAAGAGCTTGTTGAAGAATAAAGAAGACATGAAGATATCACAAGTTCAAGATGTGCATTGAAGTTTCAAGTTGAAGACCAGAATATTTTCTAAGTACTAAATGTTCTGGATGGCTAAGTAGAAATTCTCAAGTAGAAGTTCTACTTAGGAATTTCGAGATAGCCAAGTAGAAGTTCCACTTAGGAATTTCGAGATAGCCAAGTAGAAATTCTCAAGTAGAAGTTCTACTTAGGTGCAGCTTCAACATGACACATGGCATCTTCTGATTGGCAGATTTCCAAGCTTTCAAGTTAAGGCAAGATTTATGTGGACACCACTGGGCCACGTACATCTTAGCTGTTGAAGACTACAGGACATAGACTACATGTAGTATAAATAGAAGTACTTGTGTAATGTTTTTATTAAGAATAGAGTGAGCATTTCTAGGGAAAAACACAAGAGAAAAAGAGAGAGTGCATTCACAGAGCTTAGTATCATTCACTTCTCTCTCAACTTCTGTTATACTTTGTAATGAATGTTGTAGCAACCCTTTCAAGTTATATATAAAGAAATATATTCCTTGAATCTGTGTGTTCATTTATTGCATCGTTTTTATTGCTTCTCATATTCGAAAAGTTGTATTCACCCCCCCCTCTACAACACATTTGGACCTAACAGAGGCTGACCATTTCTTCAGGTCAGGCAAAAGGAGAGCAAGAGAGTTCCACCTTAGTAGGTGAAGGTGAGGGTGTAAGAGGTGTGAGCCAGGGGGAGCCCCTGATGCAAGAAAAGAGAGATAAGAGGAGAGAAGGGACTACAAGAGATATAAGGCAGGAAGATCCAGCCATTGCAAGTGAGTTAGTGGAGGTTGATGAAGCTTCTAAAGAGATGGAATTTCAACAAGAATATCAGTCAATCATTGACTCCATCTCTTTGGATCCTGAAACCTTTACTCATCATGTTTCTGCCTATCAAGTCATGGCACAATAGGGCAATGTGGAGGCAGAGGAGGCAATGCACCTAGTGCACACCTCACAATTTCTACAAAGAGCAAAAGAAGCTTTGACAACTCTTCCTTCAGATGCTAAAAGTGAAGATTTTGGCAATGATGACAGTGCTAGCACAGAAAATGATGAAGAAGTCAATGTGGAGGATACTCTAGAATGGCTATTTTCTACTGCCACTGTGGTTGGTGACTTCAATGTGGAAATTATAAAGCAATATCAAAATGCTATGGCTGAGCACCAGACTGCAGATCCACAGAGGAAGGCTGTCCTTCAGCAAATAATGGCCTCCCTGAAACTTCACAAGATGTACATGGTTATTCAAAGAACACAACAAGAGGAGGTCCAAACTGCAATCAAAGAAATGAAAGTAGAACTAGATGCCAGGATTGAGGCACTAGCCCCTACTACCACTCAGAAGGTGCTGACTAGCAAACTGTTAAAAGAAGATAGCCTGGCTAAGTCTGTTCAGCATCTTTCCTCCAGAGTGGATAGTATGGAATCTCAAATGAAGGAAATCATTGCAAACCAAGCAAAACAGACTGAGCTACTGGAAAGGCTAATTGTAGCCTCACCTCCAGCCCTTGATGTTAAGAAAAAGGGGGAGAAAAAGGAAACAAGAATAGAAGAGGTTGCAGCTACTACTAGTCAATTTCAAGCTTCCAGTAGCAAGATAGCACAAATTGAGGGGGAGCAACAGCCAACTATAGTGGTCAATCCAACATATTTTTCTATAGAGGCTTCCCCTATGAAGAAACAAATGGTTTTGCCTGAGATTCAGAATCTATCAGAAATCTCAGATGGTGAAAGGCAAGCCAGAATAGAAGCCTTAGAAAAGATTAACAAGGAGGCAAATGAAAGAATTATGAGGACAGAGAGAATGATCAATGAATCAATTGTATCAACTCTGTTCTCTACTCAGTCTTCTGCTCCAACAATATCAACTACAATTTTGAAGGTGCTCACTCCAGAAATTGTGGCTCCTACATTCTATGATGCTGAACCATCTTATGTCAAAGAATTTGAACCATATATAAGAACCAGAGCCTACTCTCCACCAAAAGCAAATGGGAAGAACAAGTTACAATTGGACTTTCCATTTTCCAAGGATGATGATGAGAAGCTAATGGGAGATACAATCAAAGAGTTCAAGGAAAAGACAAATAAAAGTGTAAGAGATTGGATGGCTGTAATTAACCAAAAGCAAATGGGAAGAACAAGATACAATTGGACTTTCCATTTTCCAAGGATGATGATGAGAAGCTAATGGGAGATACAATCAAAGAGTTCAAGGAAAAAACAAATAAAAGTGTAAGAGATTGGATGGCTGTAATTATAAGGAATGGAAAAGTGTTAAATATATCCAACAGCCATCCTAGATTTGTTGAAGCTAAAAGATAGGAGACCTCCAAACTTCTAAGAGAAGCTCATCCAAGTGAAAAAAAATCAATATGAAAACTCAGATGATAAGCAAGCCAGGCTGGCTCAGGAGTTAATGGATGAGGTAGAGGATGAAATAAGGGAACCTGAGGAAGTCCCCAAATTCAAACCCAAAAGGAGAGTGAAAACAAAGGCAAAGAGGCCTGTCTCTCCAGAAAATGTAAGTAAGGAAACTACTGGCTCATCAATATCTATTTCTGCACAAGTAATCAACCCAGCTGTGAATTTCCAAGGTGACCCTATAATACCTAAAGAGGAACCAATGAATCTTGACTCCATTGAGGTTCCATCATTCTTGCTGAAGCCTCAACAAAAGCCTAAACAGAAGAAAAGGATACCAAAGAAGCAACTTTCAAAGGAACCAATTCAAGTTGCTAGGGTGCCTGCTATTGTTAAGCAGCCAATCTTGGAAAACAAGGATGATTTTATCTATCAGGCAGATATTGAAGAATACTCTGGCATGAATCTGTATCTGGATGAATTGTCAGAAGTAAGAGGAATTGACAAATACAAGCATTTGTTTGAGAGATTGGTCTTTGTATACAAGGGAGGAAAGCAAAGGACATGGCCACTACATAGGGTTCTTGGAGAAAATTATCTGACCTTAACCAAGGTGTTCTCTGTAATTAAGAGATACACAGGGTTCTCCAAGATAGCAAAAGGGGAGATACTGGACAGAATAGAACAGATAAGGAGAGAATGGAACTCACCATCAAGACTACCAAAGAAGATGAAGATCCCATACAATGAACAGAAAATCCACATTCAACCCTTCTGGATGATGGAGTTCAGGGATGAAGATGGAAACAGGAGATTCTTCAGGTTAGAAGACCAACTATCAAAGGCTAGTTCTCAATACCTGAGATGGTTACAACAAAAGCTAAATCCAAAAGTTGTTGAAGAAGATGCCTTCTATAGGCAACTCCAAATGCAGATTGAGTCCAACTCTGCCAAAGAAGGAAAATCAAGGGTGATGCCAACCAGAGAGAAGAAACAGTATTAATCTGCTCAGTCTAGAGGAGCACTTCTCTGTAAATTTCTCAAACTTTCTTTTTTTAATTTTTGTAGCTTAATACAATTTTTGCATTGTTCTATATATATCTTTAGGAATGTTTTGTTATCATCAAGGTCTTGAATTTATGCTTTATTGCCATCAAGTATAAATTGGGGGAGATTGTTAGGAATATGTTGTACTTGATGATAACTTCACAATCAATCAAATTGTATAAGTATTGTAGCTGTCAACGGATGAGGATTTATAACTCTATCCGTTGACAGGTAGCTCATCAACGGATGAGGTTTTGTAGCATACTACAGTATCTCTATGTTATCAACTGATAGTGTTTTTATCCACAGTCATGTTGACCATCAATGGATAGGTAGAATAGGGTAGCCAATTGTAAATAAGCTATGCTATGTAATTCTATTTAAGTGAAAGTGTATCAACGGATGAAGACAGAACTCTATCAACGGATACAGCTCAAATCTACAATATCAACGGATACAGCTCAATCTATTATCAACGGATGACAGTGTACAATGTCAACGGATAATTATTAACACTTTCTTCTATGCTAGCTGGGGATTAGCAGTTGATAAAGATAGGTTTGACTAACAGATCACATGGGTTGATAGTAGATACAAAAAGCAGTATGGCAGCCATACTTTGGAAACGCAGAAGAAAGAAGCATTCCGTTTACACTATGAATACAAGAAAGGTGCAGGGGACATGTCTGTTCACAAGGACAACCTTTCGGCTACATGTGTATTTGGAGTGAAGTAGCAAGTCAACTTGAATTAGATTAGTATTATCTTATTCCTGTAGTACTTGTAAACTTGGGATATATAACCAAGTGTATCAACTCTTTAGAAGCAAAGAAAACAGATACATTTACTTAAGGTTTTCTTGAATATCCTTAGAAAGCAAAGAGTTGTAAAATAGCAGCTGTGTACATTTGTATCACAGAGTTTTCTTCAAATAAAAGCTTCAGGTGATGCATTTAACCACCTGATTTTATATGTGTTTGTGCATTAATCTTTATACAACAATTATCTCCTTATAGATTTCTGGAGTTCTTATCAGGAATTTATAAATATCAAGAATTGTATTGAACCCCCTCTTTTACAATTATGCAAGTGTGTAATCTGGGAATAACAGTTCTATTATTATATTATATTAGTTTTCATTATTATTGATTAGGGATCGATTATATAAACAATTATAATATTGTAATAAATTTGAGACACAAGTCTCCTTTTGTGAATGAAAAAAGAATTTTGTGACTATTTTATCATGGTATTATGAGTCAGTGATAAGAGAATAAACCCTACAAAAGTTCGTGGGTGTGAGAATATCCTGCGAGAGTTCGTGGGTAAGAGAAAAAAAGATCCCGCCAGAATTCGTGGGTGAGGGGAAAAAAAGATCTGCGAGAGTTCGTGGGTGAAAAAACATCCTACAATAGTTTGTGGGTGACAAAAAAAAACCTGTGAGAGTTCTTTGATACGAAAGGGAAAAAAATTGAGTACAAAGTTGAAGACGAGACGAAAGCACAATGATGATGATGGATTTGTGTAAGGCTATATCAAACCAACGTCAACCAAAAGAGAGATTTTGTGAAAAACTGTGATAGAAACAATAATGGTGGCAGCGATGGCAAAGATGATGAATACGAGAATGAAAAGTTAATCAAAATGAGAAGTTGATTCAAGTGGATGATTATGATGATTGGAACGGATGATTCAATTTTTTTTTTTGGCAAACTCTCGATTAAGTATCGTGAATTTGAGGGGATATTGACATATAAGTTAATGTATTATTATGAGAAAATATGAGAATTACCTTTATTATTAAGATTAGCGAAATTTAGAGAGTTCCCTTACTATATTATACTAGCTTAAAACCCATGCGATGCATGGACATTTTTTATTATTCTATATTTTTTGTTAATTCTAATTGAAATTTTAAAGATATAAATCTTATAGGTTTAAAATTTTAAATAATGTCGTTTGATTATATATATGATTCTTGTGACATTTTTAGTTTTACTTTAAAAATTTATAAAAGATGATATGTTTTAGTTGAAAAGTAAACAGTTAGTTATCAATTATAATATTATTATTTATTTTATTTCATTTAAATAAAAAATTTCGTAATATTATTTCAAAATAAAAGGTTTCGATTAGAAAAAATAAAATGGGCAACGTGTTTTAGCTTAAAAAGGTAATTGGTTAATTATTACTAATTATAATATTATCAATTTACTTTAATTAAATAGAACTCATAGTAGTGTTTTGAAAAGGAGCTATTTTAATTAGATAGAATGCAAAAGATAATATGTTTTATCTGAAAATGGGAACTGATTGGTTACTGAAAAATAGAAAATATAACATGTTTCACCTGAAAAGGAAAAATTGATTAGTTATTGGTACTTATAATATTATTTTATTTAAATAAGTGCCAAATAAGTTACAACAAATAAGTGAGGGACTAAAGTGTAAGTGCCAAATATGAGTACCGATTTTCTTTAAAATTATATGAATTTTTTCTGTAATTTGAATTATATTTTTTAAGACATGAATTTTATGGTTTTAAATTTTTAAATGATATGATTTGATAATGATTATATAAATGTTACCCGTGATATTTCTAGAAAATGAGGAATTTTTGTTAGAAAATATAGAAAATATGATACGTTTTATGTAAAAAAAATGGAGCTCGATCAATTATTAGTAATTAAATATAAAAGAAAATTGATTAGTATTCAAGGTAACGTGTTTCACATGAAAAGTGAACTTGATTGGTTATTAATAATTATAAATAATTAAGTTAAATTATAAATTATTAAGTTAGGGTAATTAAGTAATGATTATAAAAAAATTGAGTAAGGGCAATTAGGTAAAAACGCAAAGTACCGTTCCGACTGACGAAACTTTCAATATTTCGGCTATTATAATATAGTACTAGCTTAAAATCCGTGCTTTATGATTTTTCAATAATTTGAATGAAATTTTTAAGATTGAATTTTGTAAGTTAAATTTTTAAATGATATGATTTGATAATAATTATATATATATATATATATATATATATATATATATATATATATATATATATATATATATTGGCCATAATATTTCTAAAGAAAGAATGATTTTAGTTATAAGATATATATATGAAATAATACGTTTTAGATGAAATGGGTAATCGGTAAATTATTAATTATTATGGAATTATTTTATTTAATACAATTGTCGTGATACTAGTGCAAAAGAATAGGTTTTAGTATGAGAAAATATAAAAGATAACATGTTTTAGCTGAAAATGCAATTGATTAGTTATTAGTAACTATAATATTATTATTTTATTTTATAATATATAATTGCCCGTGGTATTTTTAGAATATAAAAGATAAAATCTTTTACCTAAAAAAGAAATTAATTAGTTATTAAAAAATATAAAAAGTAACATGTTTTTACCAATAATAAATATTTAAGTAAGGATAATTAAGTAAGAAGAGCAAGTTTGAAAAGAAGATATTTTAGTTAAAAAATATAGAAAATATATTATCTTTTAGCTGAAAAGGGTAATCAATTAGTTATTAATAATTATAATATTATTAGTTTATTTCATTAAATAGAACGGCCCGTGATATTTTTGGAAAGTAGAGGTTCTAGTTTAAAAAATTAGAAAAGATAATGTGTTATAACGGAAAAAAGCAATTGATTAATTTTTACGAACTATAATATCATTATTTATTTTATAAAATAGAATTACATGTTTTTACCAATAATAAATATTTAATTAAAGAAAATTAAGTGAAAAATGTAAGTTTGAAAATAAAATATTTTACTTAGAAAGTATAGAAAGGATATTACCTTTTAGCTGATAAAGGTAATCAGTTACTTAGTAATAATTATAATATTATTAGTTAAGAAGAGAATTTAGTTATAAAAGTTAATAGCTGAAAATTTTAATTGGTTAGTTGTTAATAACTTTAATATCATTATTTTATTTTATAAAATAGGATTGCCCATAACTACAAAATAAATATGTATCAAAATATAAGTGTTTTAGCTGAAAATGGTAATTTGTTAGTTATTAGGAACTATAATATCGTTATTTTATTTTATAAAATAGAATTTCATGTTTTTACCAATAATAAATATTTAAGTAAGGACAATTAAATAAGAGATATTTTAGTTAGAAAAGATTGTTACCTTTTAGCTGACAGTTAGCTATTAGTAATTATAATATTATTAATGTATTTCATTAAATAGAACGACCCGTGATATTTTTGGTGTTGTGGAATAAAAACTAGGTTTTTAAATTGCGGCTAGGGTTTGTGTGTAATTAATACTAGGGTTCGTGAGCTTCGGGATTTAATGGCTGCTCTCGCGTTCGTGGCTGAATTTGCCTTCACAAGATGCCTACGTACCTTGATGAATATCAAGAATCAAGCCAAAAACGTAGTTCTTGGTGTTCGCCCTCGGGGCTATTGCGGTAAGGGCACACCAAGGACGTAGTGGCTTGTATATCCTTATTCGAGGATTAAGCCAAAACGTTAGTGACGTATTGAGCTCTGCCCAAAAACGTTGTTCTGAGAATGAGGGGCCAGGCCCTTTATATAGGCTGAGAAGCCTAAGAATTATGGTAGGATTTGGATACTTGGTGGGCAAGCCACCGCCTTGAGGAAGGTTCTAGACTCCTTCCATGTAGGAGTTTGCTTCCATATTGAATTGGATGCCTTGGAGGCTAAGTTTGATAGGAGTAATATCCTTATCTGACTCTTATTGTCGTGATGTTCATCTCCTCCAATAGTAATTACAAATTTAATATTGAAATTAGAGGTTTGGACCCTACTAATGGGCCCCACATTTGGACCATACCCGGTCTAATTAATGCCACATTAAATGTGTTTTTAGGGCTTACTTTTAGCCCATATCATTTGGAAAGAAGAGATTTTAGTTAGAAAAGTTAATAGCTGAAAAAGGTAATTTGTTAGTTATTGAGAACTGTAATATCGTTATTTTATTTTATAAAATAGAATTGCCCGTAACTACAAAATAAATATGTATCAAGTAAAAATAAATAAGTAAAGAATAACTAACCGTTGGTCCCGGAGTATTGCAGAAGGGGGGTTGAATACAATACTGATAAATTCAAATCTTTACTTTAACAACAATAATAAAGATTCTAATCTATCAGTATACGAAATGCAAACACAAGTGATAGCTCAAGATATTCTCACAGCATAAATGTTTTATTTATTTTGCAAAGTGTTGCTACAACCTTGAGAAAGTATTTTCTCAAGCTTCGGTTTCTTGAGTTACTACAATGAATTGAATTCACGAACTACTTAGAAAGAATGAGAGATGATTCTCTATGTAGACTAATTTTCTCTAACATCTCTATCACATGGGTTGTGGAGCTGCTGTCATTTTCAAGTGGCAGCTCTTTACAATTTGCACACCCATGTGACTTTCCTAAATTGCTATACAAACAGAGTTATCATAATATGTAAAGCAACCTAGATTCTTTCTAATTCAAGCTAATACAATTCTAGTAGATGTAGATTTGTCATACTCTTGAATTGATGAGCTTTGTCTTGTGATCTCTCAAGCTTCTGTCGTAGTCTTGCAGGTCTGCTACAATCTTTGACAAGTTGCAGCAAATATGTTTCTTGAACATCTAAACTGTCACGGGTTTGACTGAGATAAATCCCCAATTCAAGTAATTCAGTGAGACAGTAACTTTAACCGCCAAGTCTGCTGTCAAGAGAATGTTCCTTGGTTGACAGTATGAATCCCCGCCAATGTTGCTGTCAGGAATCCCAGACTTGCTGTCAAACTGTGAGAATGTTGCTGTCTTATGCTTCCGCCATTGTTGTTGTCAGATGGAGTCTGTTGTCGTGACTTGCAACATGCTGTCTTCTTGTAACCTTACTGTCAATGTTGTGACAGTAACATTTATTCTTGCTGTCAAACTGATGTAATCTTGAGGCTTGAACAATTAAATGAACTTCTTCCAAGATACATACTTATTAAATTACAGCAACTATTGTGGTCACAAGAACATACTCTGGCTGTGACAATATGTTCTACTTAGCAAAAACTAAGTATGATAAAATCTAGTTAAGTTGTCTCTAAGCTATCACCCATAAATCCCAACAATCTCCCCCAATTTGTTTTTATGGACAATAACAACAAATTTCCAATTAAATCATGCTGACAACTTAACTAACATAGATCATAATAGTTAAAACTTTATTTCTGATAAATGTGAAATGGGTTCTAGAACATTTCCAAGCATTGAGCATTATAAAGGACAATGATCTAGTTTCAAAAACAAGTTGTTTCTTTGGATTAAGCAGGTATAGAAGTTTACTTAACTTGTTATTGACCTTTCCTTTTCATTCTGACTTCTTTCTCTCTTTCGAGAGCTTCTTGCAATGCCTTCCTAAGGTTTTCTACTAAGACTTTTTCTTCAAGAGATCTAGAATCATCTTCAATTTCATCAATGTACCTCTGAATGTTTGGGGAGACTGTCTTAGATGCATCATGAAATTCTAACCAAAGGATTTTATCTTTGACATAGGTTCTGAATTTTAGAATGCCTTCTTCAACTTTGAATCTTCTACCAGGAAATGCATTCAGAGTTACTCTCCTTTTTCCGTCTAGTTTTGGATCTTCATCTCTTCTTTGATCAAAGATCACCTCTAGTTCCCAAGCACAAATCATTTCTAGCTTATGGAGTGATCTAATAACTTTCCAATACAAAATTTTCAAGATACCGGTCCTCACTTTGTGAAAGCTATCGGCATAGATTTCTTCTTTCCCATCTATGATTCTAAGAGGATTGTCCAGTACACAGGGCTGATAGTTTGGTTCTTCACTGTTTATCTTGTTCACTTTCTTACAGTTTTCTTTCAATTTAGCTTCCAACTCTTTAGCAGTTTGTTTGGCAGACTTGGGTGGTTTGTCAGCAGTTTTGAATTCTTCTTCAGTAGTTTTGAATGCTTCTGCTGCTTCATACACTTCTGTAGGTGTATAAGAGGACATTCTTTCTGCCCAGTCATACTTACACGCAACCTCTCCTTCATCTGAACTCATACCCAAGTTGGCATCATCATGATTCATCCAGTCACCATGCCTCTCATAGAATTCAGCATAGTATTTCTGGATATGTTCCATGGCTGGTTTAGGGACATTGCCATAACTTTCCATAAGCTCCACCATTCTTGCCAACACAAAGAATCCGACTCTGCGCGTCACTACTTCAGATGTCGTTTTGATGTTGTATCTGTCTAGCACTGTTGACTCTATTATCATATTGAAATTCTTGTCAACATCCATAATTCTACTTCCATCTATGTGCCAGATGGTGTATTTGGTGGCATTTTGCTTACTGTCATCCAGATCCAAGGAGACAGATTTGATGTCTCTTTCATCAAGTTCTTTCTGACATTCGAATATGTTTATTTCTCTTTTCTGAATAGAAGTCTTATCAACCATTACTCCATGCTTCTTTGTCTTTGCTGCAGCCTTTGTCTTGCCTTTTGTTGGAACTGTATGTCAGGCTCTTTCTTTCTTTTTATCCTTTTGAGTTTGAATGCCTTAGCATCCTTATCCTTGATAGCATCTTCATTTAGGTTCTTGACAGTATCTTCAACTGTGTCCTCCATGACAGTATCTTCTTTGACAGCACCTTCAGTGTTCTCGACAGCTTCTTTGTTGACAGCATCTTTTTCAGCATTAAAGCAGTCAACTGCAAACCTTAAAATATTTGCTTCCAAGGCTTCAAGAATATCTGACTCTCCTTCATCAGTAACATCATTTTTCTTTTCAGTACTAGGAGCTTCTTCTTTTGCTTTCTCCTAAGTTTGATTTTCAACATTCTCAGCAGTTATTTTGTTTCCACTCCCACCTTCAGTTGCACCAGATCCTCCATTTCCATCAATCTCATCATCATCAAGAGTGTCATCAAATGTGCAGCTTCCACCTCTTTTGGCATTAGATTCAAAAATTAATTTCTTTATTTGAGAGCTAAGACTCTCATCTCTTTTCACCAAAAATTTGTGAATTTCCCTGACAGCCTTGACTCTTTCCTTGGTAATCTTGGACTTGAGGATCTGTCTCAGTACTATCATCACTGAGTCAGTTTTCGACTTTGACTCTTTATCCAAGGTCAGAAAACCAATTTTCTTTGCTCCTGCACTTGTAGTCATCCTGTAGCAAACACCATATGGATTATCACTCACTTCTAGAAGTTTTTCTTCAATTATCCTCTTGATCTGTGCCAACAGACTTTCATTAAAAGTTATTGAGTAGGCCTTCACTTTTGTTGCTAAGGAATTTAGCACTCTTGCTTGCAAGCTTTGCAGTAACTGCATTGTAAAGAATATTGAGATGCCAGTTTTCAGATATACATCAATTGTCCATCTTTTCTCCAAGTTAACTTTCACAGAGATACTTGTTATTTTATCCTTCAGTATTGTTGACAGTTTGCTGTAAACTCCTCCTGCTTTTGTGATTGAGTTATCCACCAACATAATGAATTCTTCATCCTTGTTGTTCAAAGTACTCTCCATGTAGCTAACCATCATTGTTCTTGCATCATCTGGGCTATACTCACTTTCATCAGACCAGGTGGTTCCAGTTGTCAGATTTACATATTCAGGCATTTTATCTTTGCCTTTACCCAGTCGGTTTTGCTCTTCCTTTTCTCTCCATAGTTTTTGCAGTGGAGTTTTCATGATTTCAGGAGTTGGCTCATTAATTTTCAAAGGAGGTAGTATTGGTCTTTCAGACTTTTGAGTTTCTTGTAATTGCTTCATTACTTCTTTGGTTACCAATACTGGCTCACCATCCATTTCATGTTCAATTAAGTCACCATCTCTAGAGGCTTTAAACTCTTCACCAAAGTTTCTTTCTTCCTCTTGCTCTTGCTCCCCCTCACTCCCTTCTCCATCTTCAACTTGTTCTTGCTCCCCCTCACTTCTTGAATCCCCCTTGCTTGAAGCTCCCATTTGCTTCTCCTCTCTACCACCTTTTCTGAGATATTTGGATCCACCACTTTATTCTGATCTACCATTTTCTCCCCTTAGTTAAGTTGATAGCAATAAGAGTAGCAGAAAATGATAGTAGAGCCTGTTGAATCTCAGCAAAACCAGCAGCTACCATAGTGGATAGATTGTCAATTTTGGCTTCCATGGATGAACATCTGCCCTCAAGGGATTTCAACCTTGAATTAGTTTGTTTAGAAGGACCACCAGATCTTAACCTTTTTGGAGGTAAAGGAAAAGATTGGGGCAAGAAGGCTGTGGGGATTCTCACACTCTCATTGTTTTTCTGAGTGATCTCATCACTCCTCACAGATGAACACTCAAGGCCTAGAGCCTTATGTTGTGGGGCTCCCGCAAGTTCACTCTGGACATGCTCAAGTCCCTCACCTTTTACCAGCTCATTTGGCTGCCTCTCATTTTTATGTTCACCTCTCTTTTCTTTTATCTTTCTTTTCTTTTTCTCTCCCTCACTCATCCTATATGCATGGGTATGAGCAGTACTTAAATGCATTTGAGTTGAAAAAGTAGAGTGTTTAGATCTTACCTTTAGAGTAGAGATAGGCAGATGATCATCATCAGAAGCATCTTCAACAATTACTGCATCCTGATCATGCTGCGTAGAGGTGACAGCATCTTTAACCAAAATGTTACTGTCAACAGGTGGAGTGAAAGCAACTTTGGTGGTGTCTTTGACAGCAGTTGAGGCTGTGACAACAACTTCCCTGGGGCCAGTTACTTGTTGGAGTTCGACCAAGATGTTGGCTGTTTCATTTTCTGGCAGATTGCCACCTTGATCTAGCTCAGTGTTTGAAGGAGTGGTATCCATTTCACTTTGAGAAATGGGCTCTTGTGGACCACTAGATGGGGGCTCAACCATAATAGGAGATGAATGATCAAAATCTGAAGGGTTAGGACTGTCCCCCTTTCTAGGTTGTTGAGAAGAAACAATTGATGGATTAGAGAATAAAGAAGGTGAAGGTACAGAAGAGAATGTTGGTTGTTCCACAGAGGTAACTTGTGGAACATCATTAGTGGAAGTTTGATCCTCACTATGCCCTAACTCCATGTATGTATCTGCAAGTGGGGGCTCCTCATGAGTGAGTTCATGAGTTTATGCGGACTCTTTATAGGGTGCCTTGAGAGACAAGCCAATTTCAATAGATGCCTCTTGTTGAGAAGGGACATCTAGGGATGTGTTTGTTTCCCTTTTATCCTCCACGACCTTTTGTGAGACTGTGGGGTGGCTGACAGTGGCTTTGCCCCTCTTAGCTCTCTTCTTCTTAGGCTCAAGAGGAACCACTATGGGTTCACTTTGACTAACATTCTTATTTGCTGCATCATGTGCAATTTCTCCCTCAACACTCTTAGTACTACCTCCATCACCAGTTTTCAAGGGTCTTTTCTTGGATTCTTGCAAGGTTAATTTCATGGCTTTTGGTAGTCTAGACTGTCTGATTTGTATGTATGGTGAAGAATGTGGGTTAACTGAATTTGGGTCTTATTTAGCTTCATTCTGAAGTGAGAATGTATTAAACTCACTTGGTGATAATGGAAAATCAAGGATGGGCACTTGATCAACCATATGTTGTGTGAAACAAAGTGGAATATCTGCATTTAAATTCTGTGAATTGAGTGTTGTATGTGTGTTCCTTTTCAAGACATTACACTCCATAGTGAGGGAGGCATTTTCATCAATTCCACAAAGAGAATTTATGCATAACATAATAAATCTAGGATAGACATGTACCTTCTTATTCAGGGCAGGTTTGATTTGTGCCATGAGCATCTTTCCTAGATCCACTTTGTAACCATGGACAAGAGAATGAGTGAGTTTCTTGATGTAGGTAGGGAATCCATTCCAGCCAGAAGAATTTGTTGAGAAGACTTTCACCATTACATCAAAAACCATGCTCCATTCTTTTCTCAGGTATTTCCTGTCCATTTCACCAGTTGGGTACCAGCTTGAGGTTCCTTCTTCAATAATAGGTCCAGAATACCGAATTTTCAAGAAGAACTTCTTTAGGGTTTCATCATTTGAAAGCTCCTGGTATGATTCATTTGCTTGTAATCCAGTTCCCAGGGCTTCATTGATGCCCTTGATAGTGAGAATGTAGGTTATGTTGTTGATTTTGAAGTTAATGGCTTCATTACCTGCATTTCCTTGAACAATGGCAGTTTTCCAAAATTGTTCAAGTCTTTCTAGGTCCAAAGGTGGGGTTGAGGTAATAGCATGACCTAGACAGGACTTGTTGATGAAGGATACAAGTCCTTTGAAGCCTTCACCAGCATCTCCAGCAGTGAGAATGCCAGCAAAGTTTGTTTGAGAAGTAGATTGTTTGGGTGCCATTTTGTGCTTTGGGTTTAGAACTAGAGAAGGAGAGAGAGATTTAAGCTTTTGAGAGAAGAGTTCTGAGGAGAGTTATGTGTATGTGTAATTGACAGTTGCTTATATGAGAATGGCAAACGTTTCACTGAAAAAGGGGAAAGTAACTTTGTGTCTTAACCCACTAAACAGTCACATGGTGTCGTGGGTAGTTACTTTCTAGTGGCTGTAAATCGTGGAGGTAAAATCCCAATTATACCGGTCCACTAACTTTGACAGTAACTTGTGGGCTAGAACAAATTCGTCAGTAACTTTGAGGGGGTGACATCATGTTTCGCTTGACAGTAACATTGGCGCGAGAACGTGTTGTCACTATTAAGCAATTTAGAGAGAGTATCTTTTAAACTCTCTTGACAGAAATTTTTCCTTGCTGTGAAGAAACTTGCTGTCAAGACATGTCGTGACAACAACTTTCCTTGCTGACAACAACTTGTGTGGAAATAATTTTTGTTATGAGTCTTAAATTGATTTTGCTCATTGCTTAAAGTAAAAATTACCAATTAGCATTTAATCAATTTAGGCACGTATTTGTTAAAGGCACAGACATACACACATTGCATTAACCATCAGGTAAATAGGTAAGAGAATCTAACAGAGAAAGTATGAACAATAAAGAAGATGAAATGATTCTTTCATTAAAAAGAAATTACAACTTTATTCATTATCAGAAACAAGTTCATACAGTTCCACATGAACTGTTTCATCTGTTATCCCATCTGCCTTTAGGCGTGCTTCGACGAGGTCGAACAACTCCTTCCAGGCTTCAAGGTCCTTCTCCACCTTCCCTCTAGCAGCTTTCTTCTCTTTGGCCTTCTCTTCCTCGAGTATATCATCCATGACAACAAAGAGTTCCGTTATCTCCTCCTCGTGTCCAGGCTTGCACCAGATAATGGTCTTCTGTTCATCTCCATTATTGTCCTATTTTTCTTATTCTCTGTCTTAAAGTGTGAGTGTGTTATGGGAAGAATGGTCTTTAGTCTCGAGGTCATTTTATAGCACACTGGGTGATGTTCCGGTTTCCCATACGCTTTTAATAAAGTATTTAACTTTAAAAGAAAAAGACTGACAATTAACCCGGTCATTTCAAATGACAGGACTAATTATACTTAGCACCCTTGTATTTTAAGTTAATGTCACGTGACTACTAATTACATAAATTATGACAAACATGTAATTTTAATTTTAGCATAGTCATAGCAGACATGCTGTCAAAGCAAGTAGCACATAAGATAGTAACTTCTCATGACAGCAACATTGAAGGCTCCTGTCACGAGCTGCATTTAACACACTGAAAATGTAAAAACTAGTAGGTTAACATACCAGATTTAGCATTCCCAATTCATTTACCAACCTGTTGAAGGTTGCTTCGTCCAATGGCTTTGTGTCTGCATGTTGCTTATCTGTGAGGACATGAACCAGCTTCACAGTTCCCTTTTCAACATGATCTCTAATGAAATGATGTCTGATATCAATGTGCTTTGTCATGGAGTGTTGAACTGGATTGTCTGAGATGCCTATGGCACTAGTTTTATCACGGTAGAT
Source organism: Saposhnikovia divaricata (assembly GCA_036435485.1). NCBI lineage: Eukaryota > Viridiplantae > Streptophyta > Magnoliopsida > Apiales > Apiaceae > Saposhnikovia > Saposhnikovia divaricata. The sequence goes on from CM071594.1 coordinate 64,894,427, forward strand.
AGGAATGTTGGATAACTCCAGACCATAATCCAATTGCTGATTTTCATCCAAAGAATTTGTGCACAGCAACTTCCAGCTACAATATACTCAGCTTCCGCAGTTGATGTAGACACAGAATGCTGTTTCTTGCTGTTAGTAGTATTTTTGTTGTTCGTTCGCAGGGAAGGACTGAATGTAATTTCAAGTTCAGGTTTCTTATCTCTTTACGTCTAGAAGTGTGTGAAAAGAATTTTTGGGTTTGTGTATTAACTAAATTAACCAAGAACTAATTATAAGTACTAAGTATTGATTTTTAACTGAGATTCAAATATGTTGGAAAACAATCTAAGAACTGGGATTCTTCACTTGGTCTCAATACATGCTCAATATTAATGTGATATCTGTGTTCCTACCTTGCTGAAAACAATTCTTCTAAAGTTATAATGCACCCTCCCAGGCTACAATATAATGCTTACAGCTACACCTTAATTGACACTCCTGTGATACAATCAAAGTATATCTATAAACTGTTAAATACCAAGAATTATATGTCTCACAATTCTCCTATTAATCTCCCGATCTAATATTCAAATTATGTCTGTTAAATCATGTACTAAGATTGCAACTTCTCTCTCAAGCTTATTACAATCCCTGGAATACAATCAAAGGTTCATGACTCCCCTAATTGTGTTAAGATCTCATTAACAGATCAGCAAAGCAGAAAATCACATAATCAAGCATACATGAATACCAAGGAATACTACCCAATCCTCATATTAGAGAATTAGTTACGCATATTTAATAAAGAAAACATAATAATAATGATAATGAATGAAAACATAATATTGAAGAAAGAATTGAAGATCGAAAGTACCTTGATACGATTAAAAGCTATGAATTGTTATGATTTACAATGGTAGGATGTGTTTAAATAGGCTCTACAAATCTTGCCCAGCAAGATATTACCTTCTATTACAATTAGAATTCAATTTAGGTATTAAAAATTGCCCAAAATACAATTAGAACTAGAAAAGGGCAAAACGGTAATTTCTCTGCTCCCATCTATCTGCTGGTCGTGCTTCCTGGGCCCACCACACGCGGCCTGGTCGTGTAAGACCTATCCCATATTGTAGAAAATCTCTCAAGCTTCGCGTGGACTGTAAATGGGCTGAAAACGGAGTTCTAGAACTCCAGATATGGCCCAAACAGTATAACGTGCGCAGCCCTTCTCAAAAATCCGAATTTTAATCAATTAATTCTCCAAGAACGATAGAAGCATCAACTTTAATCAACATTCTCGTAAATCTGCACAACTAAGCAAAACACATCAAAACTACAACAACTTGAGTCCAAAACAATCAATTTAAGCCGAACTGATGCATTCCAAGTGGATATTAAATCCACTTATCACTTGCTATACCATGACACTAATCTACCACCAAGGAATAGAGCTGGAAAAAAATCCGAAAAATCCGATATCCGTATCCGGAAAAAAATGGATATTATCCGTATCCGGAGTCAATTGGATATTATCTGTATCTGAATCCAAGAGTTTAGGATACGAATATGGATATAGGTACATCCGTATCCAAAAATATCTGTATCCGAAGTAATTATATATAATATATTTTTAATATATTTTTAATTTTTATCATTTAATCTTAAAATTTATTTTAATTTAAATACAATATAAAAATAAAATATGATGAATTTGATATAAAATGAAATAAAAATTACTCCAGTAGTGATACATCATACACGTACATCATCGGACCATCTATTCTAATTTCTAAAATCTAAAGAGTAAAGACTAAATAGTAAAGTAGTAAACTAGTAAAGTACTAAAGTCTATCTATCTAATTCACTATTTGTCTAACCTAGCCCGAGGAAACCTAAAAAGTAAAAACCGCCGCTGCGCCGCACGAGTATATTCTTCAGTTCTTCGATCTTCACTGCCCTAAAGACCCGTACTCTTCTTCGATCTTCACCGCCCGCACTAATACATACACTGATACATCTATATCCGTCGTCGCTCTCTTCATAACCCTAACCCTAAAAAGGTTCTGTTAGGTCCCGAAGTATCGTAGAAGGGGGGGTTGAATATGATACTACCAAAATATTTCGATTTTCAAGATTTTTACGGATAACAATTTTTCGGATCTTGAAATCAAAATAACGAAACACAATTCCAGGAATATATCTTTATTGATAATAAACCCGAAGGGGTGTTACAACTTCTAATCCAATGGATTAGCTTCAAAACCAGAACACTCCTAAGGATAGTTTAGGCACGAGGACCTTCTACCCGACACTTCCTGAAAACGGGCTAAGCCGACTTTCCTACTAGATGGACTGTCTAGCAGCTTACACAGAGAAGATATAAGAGAGAGAATAGGGAGTTGTGTGTTGAGGTGTGTTTTGAAATGAAATACAACAGGCCTATTTATAGATTATAGAAAGTCACTATTTGACACTATTCCAACAACCCCCAAATATTAACCGAGCACTATTCCAACAACCCCCAAATAGTAACCGGACACTATTTCACCAACCCCAAATAGTAACCGGGCACTATTACACCAACCCCAAATAGTAACCGTGGTTAGTAACCGTGCATAGTAACTTTGCATAGTAACTGTGCATAGTAATACTATTTTTGTTTCTCTTGGGCTTCTTTCTTCTATTTTATTCTGCTGTTTTAATTCATCTCTGAAAATAATTCAAGTACTAGATTAATTTAATTATTTGTTATAAATAATTAATTAATCTGTTACTTATTTAATTTTCAGAGAGTAAATTAATTTTTGACAATACCTTGAAATATTATGTCTGTCCTTGATCGTCAATAGGCTTTGGCAATTATTTCTATAAATTAATGTGTTGATCCTTCTCGTATGTGCTGACACTTAGTGCGCTGGTCTGGTTCACAAGTGACTAGCACTGATCTTGATCTTCACACCTTCGTTACATTCCAATTGATTAGCCTGTAGCAGTATCTTCAAATTATGTAAATACATGGAATCTTTTTGGCTTTTCAACTGAATCATCTGTACATCTTATTCTGTCACTGAGGCTTGAACATGTTAATGAACTTCTTTCAGCGACTTGATCCTTGTTGGTGCCTGTTCTTCAAATTTCACGATCCCTGTATAGATTTAATATTATTTATCTTTTATCCTAGTTGAGTTATATATATCCTCTATTACATATTACATTGCATTATGCTTTACAGGTTCGATCCCTATATCTATTTCTTTATTTGATTAGTTCATATATGGCATATGGTTATAGTTTTGTATTTCTTTTTTAGAAGATTCGATTATTTGAAGTTTCTTGATTTGTACGGGTTTTGATTATTATTTGCAGATCCTTAATTCATTAAGGTCTTTGTCAATGGAACAAGGTAGACTTGTGTAGCTTGTGTTTATACATCTCCAACTGATTTGAACAAGCTTTGATTCATACAGCCTTTGATAATTATTTATACTTGTGTGTGTATAAAATTGCAGGAAAAACTTCAATTTCAACTCCATCTACAGCCTCTAGTTCAGTTGGCATGACATCAACTAAATGTGTAGAAAATGTTTCCATAAATAGTAACCAGGATTGCATAACAATTCTAGAAGATGGTGTGGAAGCAAAAAAAAACCCGAAGAAAAGGAGAATCCGGCCAAGAAGCAGAAGGTGTTGACATCAATTGTTTGGAACCACTTTGACCATATTGAAAGCATAAAAGAAGGTACTAAGAAAGTTAATGCTGTATGTAAATATTGTCACACTCAACAACTCATTTGAAAAATCACGCAGATAAGTGTCGAATGAGATTAGTTAAAGTTCCTGTATCCCAAATGCTTTTAGGAAAAAAGGTAAGTAATGAGGATTCTCGGCCGAAATTAGGGGTTCATAAGTTTGATGTTGCTATTGAGAGGGAGTTATTTGGTAAAATGGTTGCGAAACATGATTTGCCTTTTTTAATGGCAGAATATGATTATTTTCGTCTTTGGATATCTTACATAATGCCTTCTTACAAACATCGGTCTATAAAGACGGTAAAATTTGACTTGGTAGGTGTGTATGCGGCTGAGAAAGAGCGAATTTATAAGGAAATTGAAACTTTGACTTCTAGAGTTAGTCTCACCACTGATGGGTGGAAGCCAAAGCATCAAAATAGATCTTATTTTTGTGTCACTTATCACTATATTGATGATGATTGGGTATTGCACAAACAAGTTATTTCTTTTCATGTTGTCCCATACCCTCATTGTGGTGTTAATTTAAGTGCATGGTTAAAAGAGAGAATCTTGGAGTGGAATATGGATAATAAGTTATCTTCAATTATTGTTGATAATGCTTCTAATAATTCGGGGATGCTTTTAGGTATTGAAAATTGGATAAATGGGAAAAGAGCACTTGTTAACAATGGTGACATGTTTCACATGCGTTGTGTGGCACATATTCTAAATTTGATTGTTAAGAGTGGGTTAGAGATGCTAGATCAATTAATTGAAAAAATTCAAAAAACTACAAGGTATATTACATCTTCAGCGCAAAGGGATGAGAAGTTCACCCTTGCATTGTCTCAAACCAAATTAAACACTAGGAGACGAATCCCTTTAGATGTTGACAATCGTTGGAATTCAACTTATGAAATGATTGTTGCATAACTTGAACTCCGGCCTGCTATTGATCGTCTACAAGAATTAGACCCCGAATATAAATATCTGCCTTCTGAAATAGAGTGGGAAAATGGAAAGAAATTGTGTGATTGTTTGAAGATTTTTTCAGATATAACAAAAAAACATTCTGGTGTGAAATATCCAACTGCAAATTTGTATTTTATTGATGTAGTTCAGATTCACAGGAGCATTAAGACGTGGCTTGAGTCCAGTGATGATTGGATTAGTGTAATGGCTAGTAAAATGCAACTTAAATTTGATAAGTATTGGGAAGAATGCAACATGTTCTTGACTGTCGCCATTATTCTTGATCCTAGATATAAAATGGCCATTGTCACTTATGCTTACAAGGGTATGTACGATCTTCGTGCTGACTTTTATATAGATGGCATGCGTGAGTTTTTAGATCAGATTTTTAATGAATATTCTGAAAAAATTGGAACTAACAAAGGGTTTGTGGAAAGTTCTGGTAATTCAAGTTCTCCTAGTTCAAGTTCAGTTGGTGGAGAATGGTTGGGAGGTTTCTAAGACTTCATTGCAAGTAGTAACTCAATGGAAAACACAAGAAAAAGTGAGTTGGAGGAGTATTTAAAAGAATGGCTGTTTCCGACGGAGAATGAATTTGAATTTGACATTCTATCTTGGTGGAAGCATAATGGTCCTAAATTCCCAATACTTGCACGAATGGCTCAAGATATCTTAGCTATTCCAACTTCTTTTGTTGCACTTGAAAATTCTTTTAGTAAGTGTCGTAGAATTATCACAAACACTCATTCATCTCTAAATGATGACTCGGAGGAAACTTTGATGTGTGTCAAAGATTGGCTTCCGGACATCAATGAGGGTACGTGTTGCATTTTGCATCTTTTAATTATGCATTTTACTCTTTAATATTGTTAATTTTTTATAGGCCAATCTGGAAAAGTTGTCGAGGATGAGACTTGTGATTTTACTTCTAATGAATGGGACGTCGATTTTTAAGGCTCCAATCTGGACCATCTGGTAAGCTAAAAAACTCCTTAGGTATTTCTGATAATTCTGTTGTGGTTTAGATTGCACAACTGAAGTATTTTAGCATTTCTTACATGGTTTAATTCCTGAGACACTCATTACTGGTTCAGGTATTTCCGATAATGCTGCTGATGTTTTTGATCGCTTATGAATTGTTTGTGCTCCTATGAATTGTGAAATACATAATTTATGTGGATCTCATCACTCCTTAACTAAGAATATGCAATTTCCCAATAAATTTTTCAGAGCCGACAGAGTTTCAAAGAAGCTGAAGGGTGCACCTCACAGAAGTGAAAGTGATAGTAAATGGTGTCGTTAATGATGTGTAATGTATCGAGTTCCCATTGTGATGAATTCTGATGAACTTGCAAGTTATTTAGGGACAATGATGTGTAATGAAGTTATTCTGATATAAATTTGCATATGCAAATTTGGATATGCAAATTTGGATAATGTATATGGTTTTTGTAATTTGTAAATTCGAACCGAGTATCTCTTTAAAATGCCTATATTTTTTTTGTTTTTTTTTGCAAAATATGCCTGTTTTTTTATAATAATGCAAATTTCACAAAAAAGATTCATTTTTTTGCAAAACGGATTCGGATCCGGATATTATCCGTATCCGGATAAAATTTGTCGGATTCGGATATGGATAAGGTTTTTTCGGATATTCCCGGATTCGAATACGGATACGGATATGGTTTTAAAAAATGGATCCAGATTCGGATATAGCTGTATCCATATCCGTATTATCCATTTTCCACCCCTACCAAGGAATTGACATCTACTTGTGCTTTTTCTGTCAATCTTACATCCAACATAGTCTGAATCTGAATATCCAATCAGATCAAATCCAGTATCCTTAGGATACCAAAGGCCTAAGTTTGGAGTGCCTTTCAGATACTTAAAGATTCTTTTGATGGCAATTAGATGTGACTCTTTTGGATCAGCGTGAAATCTTGCACAGAGACATGTAGCAAACATGATGTCTGGTCTGCTAGCAGTTAGATATAGCAAAGATCCAACCATGCCTCAGTAAGTGCTAGAGTCCAATTTCTTTCCTTTAGGATCCAAATCCAGTTTGGTTGTAGTAGAGATAGGTGTCTTGGCAAGTGATGCATCTTTCAAATTGAACTTTTTGAGGAGTTCTTTGACATATTTAGCTTGACTTATGAAGATTCCATCATCCTTTTGATGAATTTGTAGACCTAGGAAGAATGACAATTCTCCCATCATACTCATCTCATATTTGTTTCTCATGAGAGTTGAAAACTTTTCACACAGCTTTTCATTTGTAGAACCAAAGATTATGTCATCAACATATATCTGTACCAAAATGATGTCCTTGCCATGATGCTTGTAGAATAATGTCTTATCTATTACACCTCTTGTAAATTGATTCTCTATTAGAAAGGTAGAGAGAGTTTCATACCAAGCTCTGGGGGCTTGCTTCAATCCATAGAGTACCTTGAACAGTTTGTAGACAAAGTCATACAACTCAGCATCCTCAAATCCATGTGGCTGTTCAACATACACTTCTTCCTCTAGATCTCCATTGAGAAAGGCACTTTTGACATCCATTTGGAACACCTTGAAGTTACAGTGTGCAGCATGGGCTAGAAATATTCTAATGGCTTCAAGTCTGGCAACAGGTGCAAAAGTTTCATCATAATCTATCCCTTCCTGTTGACAATAACCTTTAGCTACTAGCCTTGCCTTATTTTTTGTCACATTTCCACTTTCATCCAATTTGATTCTTAAAACCCACTTTGTGTCAACAACTGACTTCCCTTTTGGTCTAGGGACTAGCTTCCATACATTGTTTCTCTCAAATTCGTTAAGCTCTTCTTGCATAGCTATCACCCAATCAGAATCCAACAATGCTTCATCAATTGTCTTTGGCTCAGTTTGAGATAGGAAACAGGAAAACATGTTGTCCGTACATACATTTCTCTTTGTCCTTACACCAGTAGTGGGATCACCAATAATTAAATTATTGGTATGATCTTTGTTCCACTTGGTGGTTCTTGGCAAGCTTCTATCTTGATATGCTCGATTAGTTCCTCCTTGAGAGGTTGACTCTCCACCAGTGATATTTTCTCCTTCATGCTCTTCATTATCTCCAGAATCATTTTCATTCTGATGATTAGATGTTACTGTCTAAGATTGAGCTGGAGCTTGGTTAGTATCATTGGTGTTGACAGCATCTCTTTCAAATTCAATAGTCTGAGTACAAGTAGGTTCTTCAGCAACAATTTCTTCTTCTTCCAAGTAACCTTGATTTTCAAATCTAAGAGGCTGCATTTGACCATCTTGTTGCAGTCCTGGAAACTTGATTTCATCAAATGTGACATTTACACTTTTTTCAATGACTGTGATCTATGACATAGACTCTATAGGCAGTTCTTTCTAATCCATAACCCATGAAAATGCCTTCATAAGCTTTAGCATCAAACTTTCCTTTCCTTTCATGGTTGTCTATCATCATGAAACACTTACTCCCAAATACATGAAAATATTTGACAATAGGTTTCTTTCCTGTCAAAAGATAGTAAGGAGTGTTCCCATGAGTCTTGTTGATTAAGGTTCTGTTCTGTGAGTAACAAGCTGTGTTGATTGCTTCTGTCCAGAAGTATGTTGGTAGTTTTGCATCATTCAACATAGTTCTAGCAGCTTCAATGAGAGTCCTGTTCTTTCTTTCTACAACACCATTTTGCTGTGGTGTTCTAGCAGTAGAGAATTATTGCACAATGCATTCATCTTTGCAGAAATTCCCAAGAGTTGCATTTCTGAACTCAGTACCATTGTCACTTCTTAGAATTTGAACTTTTGCATTTGGAGTTCTGTCAAGAACCCTTATATGATCAATGATTTCTTTAGCTGCTTCATCCTTAGTTTCCAAGAATTTTACCCAAGTGTATCTTGAGTAGTCATCCACCATTACCAGTGCATATCTCCTTTTGGCTAGAGATTGAACATTTACTGGACCAAAAAGATCCATGTGAATTAACTTGAGTGGCTTAATTTTGACTTGTGCACAGATCTTTTCAATTTTCCCATTTTACAGTCCTCACACAGTCCTTCTTAACAGGATTCCTGTTGAGGTAGTCCTCTCACCAATTCCTTCTTCATCAATATATTCATGGTCTTTAAATTGAGATGAGAGAGTTTCTTGTGTCACCAACTGTTGCGTTACTGTGGAAACAGTAAACCTTGTCTTTCTTACCAGAGTTTAGGTCTGCAACAAACAAGCTTCCTTTTCTGACTCCTTTCAAAGAAAGGCTTCCATTCTTCTTGTGATAGATGTTGCAAACCATCATATCAAAATCAACCTTAAATCCTCTGTCACTGAATTGGGTGACACTGAGTAGGTTGTGCTTCAATCCATCTACAAGAGCAATATCTTCAATGACAACATTTCCAATTTCCAGACAGCCATATCCCATAGTGTAACCTTTGTTGTTGTCTCCAAAAATTATGATTGGGCCAGCTTTCTCAACATAATGTGATAGCAGGGCCTTATCACCTGTCATGTGTCTGGAACATCCACTATCGATGATCCATATGACATGTTTCTTTTTCTTGCTATACAAAACAGATGATATTTAATTTGCATCTGGTACCCAATCCTTGTTGGGTCATGCAGTTACATTATCAATTTTTATATCATCGTTAATCACATTTGAATCAACACTTGAATCATCCAATTTGACTCCTTTTGCTAACCACTTAGTTATAGAATAAGACTTGGCCTTTTTCTTAGTGGACACTGCCTTTTTACCAACATTGGCAGGCTTAAAAGTCTCAACAGTTTGCATATAAGAACATTTTTCAGTAGACATAATGGGCAGATTAAAACATGTACTCATGGCAGTGATTTTGCATGGCATGCAGTCAACGTTACTACAAACATTCATTGTTCTTTGCATAATGGGAGTTCTATGTAAGTTACCATTAACCTTGGTCACATTAACCTTGTTCTCAATAGGTTTCTTACAAACATGTGTTAAGTGTTGGGAGAAGCCACAATTATTGCAAAGTTTCCTAGGAGCATTTTTTACATAAGCATAACCATTTTTCTTATCAATTCCTAACTTGTCATTCCTATTCTTAGACTTGTAAGCATCTGTGTTGGCAGTATATCCTGAAGTTGCTGTCGAGTTACCCTTGACAGTACCTTTCATACCTGCTGTCTTGACAGTAGATTTTGAAGTTACTGTCTTAGGTACTCTCTTGACAGTATCATTGAAAGTTTTTGTCTTATCTTTGTTGACAGCTTCTTTAGAACATTCTGTCTGATTGCTTGGTAAAGTTTCTGTCATGGGAATTTTGACAGTATCTTTCCCTTCAATAGATGTGTTATTAGTATACTCATCTTCATCAAGAAGTCCTTGTTTGATGAGCAAGGAATTCTCATCAAAATCAGCTTGAACAGTTTTGAAAATAGGTTTACAAACTCTTTTGAGAATATGAGGTTTGACAGCATCTCCATCTGAACAATCATCAATCACAGCTGCCTTTCCAAGCCTCCTACCATAGTCAAAACCTATTCCAACCTTTTGGTTCTCAGTGTGATTCTCATGATATTTATGAACTAATTTAGAAGAATTTCTAAAGGCCTTAAACTTAAATTCATTTTCAGCAATTTTATTTATTAAGAATTCTTCTATCTCGTTAGCACAGACAACATCATTTTTCAGTCTTTCATTTTCTTGAGCTAGTGAATCTAATGGACTGGTTTTAAGCAAAAGCATTTCATTATCAGATCTGAGTGTTTCATTCTGTTTAGTTAACTTAACAATTTCTTCATTAGCAGTAGATAAACTAACATGAATGTTAAACATCTCAACACTTAGTTCTTCAATAATTTGCTTATACTCAGTTTTAGACAATCAAGTAAAATGAGAGATGGTACCTGATTTGAGGAACTTGGTGCTTCATCATCAGATCTAGCCATGAGAGCTAGATTCACAAACTCTTCCTCATCATCAGAATCATCCCAGCATTTTCCTTCAGCCATATAGGCTCTTCCTTGATTTCTTTTAAACTGACTTCCAGGACCTTTCTCCATTCTTTAATTCTGTTTTGGCCTTCTGCACTCTGTAGCAAAATGACCTAGCTCATTGCAGTTGTAACATCTAAACTTTGACCTATCCACCATCCCTGTCTTGTATTCTCCTCTTGTGACACCACCACCAGCCTTTGAAGAGTTTCCCTTGTTGAACTTAAATGTCTGACCCTGTGGCTTATATGGCTTATCTCTTTTGAACTTTATATTCTTGAATCTTTTAGCAATATATGCCATGGTTGGATTATCCATGATTTCAATCTCTTCTAATGAGTAGAAGTCTTCATCTTCAACATCTTTGAGCTGTAGAACCACTTTCTCCTCATCATCCAACACCTACTCAATCTTTAGAGATGGCACTTGTGTTGGTTGTGAACTTTGTAAAGATTCACTTGGAAGAGAGACATGTGGCTCATGAGCTACAAGGGCACCAGACATGTTTGTCATCTTTCCATTGGCTCCAGTTTGAATAGCTCTCTTTTGAAAGAGTTCAAGTTTATATGACTTAAGTACATCATAAAGAGTCTCAAGAGAAACATCATTCAAGTTTCTCCCTTCTCTTATGGCAGTGATTTTGTGCTCAAGGTGCTCAGGAAGGGTAAGCAAAAACTTGACATTAATCTCCTTTTTGTCATAGAACTTTCCATGAATTTGTAACTCAGCTATTAGCTTACTAAATCTTTCAAACATGTGAGTGAGCTCTTCACCAGGCTTAGCCATAAAGGCTTCATATTGTGACACAAGAATTTGTCTTTGATTTTCTCTGACCTCTTCACTTCCTTCACACAGCAACTCTATCTTGTTCCACATCTCTTTAGCACATGAGCATCCCATAACATTTCCACACATGGCTTTGTCCAAGGTGAGAGAGTCGAGCAAGATGAGTAGTAAGTAGTCATCCAAGGCAACCTTTTCTTTCGCAGACTCTGTGTATTCTGAGGGTCTCTTAGCAACCTAGTGAGCTGGAATTACTTCACCATCGACAGTGGCAGCAACTACTTCTTTCTTAGGAATGAAGGGGCCATTTTCAAGGATTCCCAAGTACAGTGGATGTGCAGCTTTGATAAATAACAAGATCTTTCTTTTCCAAAAGTTGTAGTTCTCTTTATCAAATACTGGAATCTTGATACCACTTGATTTCTGTATACTCGTCATGATCTCAGATTAATATATCAACCTGTTTGCTCTGATACCAATTGTTGGTCCCGGAGTATTGCAGAAGGTGGGGTTGAATGCAATAATGATAAATTCAAATCTTTACTTCAACAACAGTAATAAAGATTCTAATCTATCAGTATACGAAATGCAAACACAAGTGATAGCTCAAGATATTCTCACAACATAAATGTTTTATTTATTTTACAAAGTGTTGCTACAACCTTGAGAAAGTATTTTCTCAAGCTTCGGTTTCTTGAGTTACTACAATGAATTGAATTCACGAACTACTTAGAAAGAATGAGAGATGATTCTCTATGTAGACTAATTTGCTCTAACATCTCTATCACATGGGTTGTGGAGCTGCTGTCATTTTCAAGTGGCAGCTCTTTACAATTTGCACACCCATGTGACTTTCCTAAATTGCTATACAAACAGAGTTATCATAATATGTAAAGCAACCTAGATTCTTTCTAATTCAATCTAATACAATTCTAGTAGATGTAGATTTGTCATACTCTTGAATTGACGAGTTTTGTCTTGTGATTTCTCAAGCTTCTGTCGTAGTCTTGCAGGTCTGCTACAATCTTTGATAAGTTGCAGCAAATCTGTTTCTAGAACATCTAAACTGTCACGGGTTTGACTGAGATAAATCCCCAATTCAAATAATTCAGTGAGACAATAACTTTAACCGCCAAGTCTGCTGTCAAGAGAGTGTTCCTTGGTTGACAGTATGAATCCCCGCCAATGTTACTGTCAGGAATCCCAGACTTGCTGTCAAATTGTGAGAATGTTGCTGTCTCATGCTTCCGCCATGTTGCTGTCAGACGGAGTCTGTTGTCATGACTTGCAACAGGCTATCTTCTTGTAACTTTACTGTCAATGTTGTGACAGTAACATTTATTCTTGCTGTCGAACTGATGTAATCTTGAGGCTTGAACAATTGAATGAACTTCTTCCAAGATACATACTTATTAAATTACAACAATTATTTTGGTCACAAAAACATACTCTGGCTGTGACAGTATGTTCTACTTAGCAAAAACCAAGTATGATAAAATCTAGTTAAGTTGTCTCTAAGCTATCACCCATAAACCCCAACACTAACTAAGAATAAAAGGAAACATTTTACTTAAATAAAGCTACCCGAATAGGTTTTACTGGGAAAAATAAAAAAAATAGAAAACGTAACATATTTTTACTAAAAAAGGTAATTGGTTAATTATTAGTAATTATAATTATAATATTTTATTTTATTTAGTAGAATTGCTTATAGTGTTTTTAGAAAAGGAAAAATTTTAGCTTGTCAAAATATAAAGGTAATATATTTTACGAGAAAACAAAATTGATTAGTTATTGAAAAATAGAAAAGGTAACAGATTTCATTTTAATTAGATAAAATATAAAAGATACTGCATTTTACGTGAAAAGGAAATTGATTAGTTATTGAAAAATAGAAAAGGTAACGTGTTTTACCCAAAAAGGGAACATTTTACTTAAGTAAAGCTACCAAAATACATTTCATTGGAAAAAATTAAAATATAGAAAAGGTAACATATTTTAGCTACTAGAGTTAATTGGTTAAATATTAGTAATTTTAATTATAATATTTTATTTTATTAAATAGAATTGCTCCTTGTGTTTTTAGAAATGGAAAATTTTTAGTTAGTTAAAATATAAAAGATAATGTATTTTACGTGTAAAGGAAATTGATATGTTATTGAAAAATAGAAAAGGTAACATATTTTACCTTATTAGTTATTAGTAACTATAAATAATTAAGTAAGGATAATTAAGTAAAATAACATGTACCATTAAGTAAGGGTAAATAAGTAAAATCAACAGGTACCGTATCGACCGACCAATCGACCAAACTTTCAATGTTTCGGCTTTTATATAATAGTATAGATAGTATAGATATAGATAATATAATATTATAATATAATATTTATTTTAATATTTTGTTAAAAATATTATAATTTTTACAACCAGTGCGATGCACGCTTTTTTTAATATAATATAATTTTATTTAATTTTTCGTTAAAAATTTTAAGAAATGAATTTTGTAGGTTAATATAATTTTTATTTAATTAATGTTATAAAATTGTAAGATATGAATTTTGTAGATTAAAATTTTTAGCTGATATGATTTCATTAAAATATTGATATATATGTTACACATGACATCTTTAGAAAATAAGATATTTTAGTTAGAAAATATAGAAAAGATATTATGTTAAAGTTGAAAAAAGTAAATAAGAATTATATAATATTATTAGTTTATTTTATAAAATAGAATAACCCGTGATATTTTTGGAAAATGAGGGATATTAGTTAGAAAAGTTAGAAAAAGTAACGTGTTGTAGCTGAAAAAAATTAGTTAGAAAAGGTAATGTGTTGTATCTGAAAAAATTAATTAGTTAGTTATTAAAAATTATAACTAACTAATTAGTTAGTTAGTTATTTTTGTAATGTGTTATTATTTTGTTTATAAAATAGAATTGCCCGTAATTATAAAATAAATATATTTCAAATAAAAGAAATTAAGTCAAGAATAATTAAGTTAAAACACAAAGTACCGTACCGACCAACCGATCAAATTTTCAATGTTTCAGCTATTATAATATAGTATAAATTTTAATATAATTTAATATACTCATGTTTATGGATTATAGTAATGTTTTCTTATTATAACAACGTATATGGATTTTTAATATATTTTATTAATAATTGAAAAAAATGTGGTGTTATATATTAATGATTATAAAATTAGTTTTAAGCAAAAAAGGTAATGTGTTTTAATTTGAAAGAAAATATTAATGATTGGAGGATATGATACACTTTATGTTTTTAGGTATTTATAAAAGGTAATATCTTCAAATAAAGGTAAATGTGAAAAATGCAATCGACTAATTACCATTAATTATATAATGTTATTATTTATTTTAGGTGTTTTAATAGTATACATATCGTATGTATTTTTTTTATAATGAAGGGTAAATAAGAAAATTCACAAAGTATAAAAAAACAAGTAGCAAAACTTTTAATGTTTCGGTTATTTTATACTCCCTCCGTCCCTCTCATTTCTTTACATGTTTTCAGCATTGTTTGACACGCATTTTAAGGTGTATATAAAATATAGTTCCATAACTTATTTTTAAAATTTTATTTTTTTGAATAAAAATTTAAACATTAAATTTTTATTCAGAAGAAAAAAATTAAAAATAAATTATGAAACTATATTTTTTAGAAATCTTAAAATGGGTGCCACGTTCCCGTCCCCAATGTAAATAATTGAGGGGACGAAGAGAGTAATAGTATAGATAGATTAGATTTTGTTATTATTGATTAAGAATTGTCTATATAAACAATTGGAATACGAGTAATTAAATTGAGGTGTATGTCTACACATGTGAATATGAAAATAGTTTTGTGACTATTTTATCAATGTGCTTGTTTCTGGTATTATGGTCGGGGCAAAGAATTACTGTCATTATTCAATTATTTATTTTTGATTAATTTGATGATATTTTTATAGAGAGTAAATTATAAAGTGATAATTATATTTTATACCGTATTTTAAAAATTTAATCAAAATTTTAAATTCGTAAATTATTGATCAATTTTAGTTTCACTTAGATTGGGATTTGTTTTGAGAAGTTCCGAGTTTGCAAAAACTACGATATCGACGAGTGGAATTGGTATCATAAGAAAATCAGTTTGTTGTTGTAAAATGTTAAATATGGATTACTATAAAGGAAGAAAATCACAAGATCCATCCATCATTCCATCCATCTGCTTGAAAATGCGAGCTAGACAACTGTAAAAGGATGCGGATCCCAATTAAAGTTTTGGCGCGCATCTCAGGCTCCCGCTACATCCCTTTTTTCTCATGTGCTTGGTCAAAAGTTGTTTTTTAATTTTCTCATAAAGCGTCTAATATTACTCCTGAAATTAATTAAAATATAGTTAATAATTAAATTGGATAACCAAGGTCACCCCACCACACCACTAAAGAGACAAAAGTAACACCAAAAAAAAAATATCATCTTTATTCTGGAAAAATTGTTAATCATACTGAACTAGTAATGACATCTCAATTAACAACTGATAATCATGTTCATGTTTTGATGATAAGCCCCGTATTATAGTTTTTACTTGATTTTCTTTCTATTTAATAAATTTATTTTCTAGTTGAGTATTTTCAATCTTGTAATTGGGTTTTCTCTACCCATTTTTTGTGTTGTTTGCCTCTTCTTGTAAGAGTTTTTCTTGTTTTGCGTTCTTTGTCTCTCCTTGTGAGAGTTTGGTTGTGCTTTTATGTCCAAGTTGTTTTTGCTTGATTTTCTTTCTGTTTAATAAATTTATCTCCTAGTTGAGAGTATTTTCAACCTTGTAATTGGGTTTTCTCTACCCATTTTTTGTGTTGTTTGTCTCTCCTTGTAAGAGCATCTCCAATAGGGGTTGCCAAGAGGTTGCCAAGTCCTATGTGGCAAGGCATCCTTGGCTGCCCAACTATTGGAGTATCAATGTTGCCAACAAGTTGCCAACCTAAATTGCCAAAAGTTGGCAACTTTCCCATTTAGTTAAAACATATACAACTCCCTAAAAATGTATTAACTTTATCATTTTTTTATATCTCTCATATTTTAAATGTATTTATAAAATAATATAAAATTTATGTATGGGACCACATTGGCAACTTTTAAAATTGCCAACTATTGGAGTAGATTTGTAACAAAAGTTGCCAACAATGAGATGGAGGAAAGAACAAATAAAAAATTAATATATATGATGATGTGGTAGAAGTTGACAACTATTATGGCAACCTATATTGGAGATGCTCTAAGAATTTTTCTTGTTTTGTGTTCTTTGTCTCTCCTTGTGAGAGTTTGGTTGTGCTTTCATGTCTGAGATAGCAGATCCTCGGGATATTCATATTAATGATTCATTAATAAAGGTTTGTATGGTATCGCAATTTTGGTCGATTTTTCGGATATGTTCTAACAAATCATGTATGTATAATCCTCACGGTTACACAAATTCGTTATATTGCATCTTCAAAAAAGCTGTATATCTCAGCAATACGAACGAGAGATGCGCCATAATGGAAGATCTACTAGACGATGATAGTTTTAGTGAAGGACTTCTTAATTTGATCTTTGTAATGTATTAGTTGAATTTTAATTATTATTGTAAATATCGTATAATTTATGATTAATGAATCGTTTAACCTTCGAAAAAAAGTGTGATTTCAACCTAATTGCATTTCATAGGTTGTCGCTATTGTATTTTGAAGGGAATGATTAGTTATTGTTTGTTTGTGCATTTCGAGAAATATATGTAGATGGACCACGCTTTCTCCTCTTTTTCCAGTTTCAGGAAAGCAAAGCTTTCAGATTTTGACCGTTCCTTCAAAATCTTTCAATGACTAACATCAATTATTTTCGAGGAAATAATATTTTTGCAGTAATAACAAAAAAAATTTGAGTACAAAACTCGGTCAACGTTGAATAATTTTACTTGAATATTAGATTAATGTTGAAAATTTCAATTTAAATATTTTTTTAGGGATAAAAGGACATTTTCACCACTGTACTATTTCCGGAATTGCAATTACACTACTGTACTACAAAAGGATTACTGTAATTTAGCGTTTTTAACAAATTCACCATCCTCGTCAGTCAAATTATAACAAATTCACCACTACTGTTTTACAATTTGACTAACGAGAGTTGTGAATTTGTTAAAAACGCTAAAGTACAGTAGTACGTTTGTAGTACAGTAGTGCAATTGCAATTCCGAAAACAGTATAATAATGAAAATGTCCCTTTTCCCATTTTTTTAGTGTGCGCACATGAATACATTCTAACAATTACCTTTTTAGGAATTGGTTAATTTTAATTGAATGAGATTTTTTGCATACTGAACAATCCATCATTGTTGACAAAATTAAAATCAATAAAAATATCTATTATATGATCACGAGCACATATTAAAAATTCCCTTAAATAAATGAAGAAAACAAAATGTATTAATTGCAAACACGAGCCTATGTCGAACAGGCTCCGAGGCGCCATGGTTATACTTTCTCACTCCTTTTGAGCAATTTTGATGATTGCCTTGTGTGTGCAAAAAATATACGTTACTACTCAAACGGTCATCACATACAAACATAAATGATAGGAGTACTACTACTACTCTACTACAATGGGGTTAACCCTAACGTTTTTTTGTAAAGAATATTGAGCGGTTGACTCGTACTGTAGTATTTTACCAGCCCCGAGAATGAATTAATTGCTGCACAGTTGCAATGAATACGAATTAGCAATGGAGTATTATTAAATCAATTATCAGATTCAATTGGTCAATTGGTCATTTCAATACAATTAAAATTAATTTGGGGATTTAACATATCATTCATAAAATTACAATTAAGTTCCTTTAATTAATTTAACCAAAAACATTCACAATTCCTTTTTTACATGTCCCATAAATATTGGTTACATTTTCTTATTAAAGTAAAATAAATGTTAAATATGTTATTTTTTCTATATATGTAACAAATGAAATTTATTTTGGCATTGTTCACTTGATTAGTAAATATATATTCTTTGATTGATGATCAATATAAATGAGTAGGTCTTATTTTAGTTTTTTTTACAAAGACTATTGTGAATTGTTTGATTTATAAAATAATATGTAAATTTGAGGTTAATAATCACCTTTAATTGTGCAATTTATATTTTCACAATTCACAATCCGTTGCATTACGATCATCAACCATATTATGCCCAATTATAAAATGAATCTCATCAAAAATCGAATCTAAATAAAATTATAAAACCGAAAACAAGACAAAATCTCGATTTTTTAAGCAAGGTCATAAAATTTACACATAAACCACAACAAAGGCATTTATGATTTTGCTACTTGCTACACACAAACAGTAAATCATTTTGACAAAAAAAAAAACAGTAAATCATAATCACACAATTACCCCCTTCCCTTCCCTTCCATTTCATCTCCCTCAAAACCTCACTCTCACTCTCACTCAACTCTCTCCACCTCACTCTCACTCTCACTCAACTCTCTCCCTCCCTCCCTCCCTCTCTCTCTCTCTCTCTCTCTCTCAACAATGCCAAACGCAAAACCCCAATTCACACTCCTCCTCACTCTCACACTCACTCTCCTCCACTTCACACCTCTCCACTCTCTCTTAAACCCACAAGAAACACACTCTCTCCTCTCATTCAAATCATCAGCTGATACTTACAACACCAAACTCACTTCATGGACTAACCAAACTGACCCTTGTGCCAAATGGATCGGCATTTCTTGCCTCGATAACCGTGTTTCTCGACTCGTTCTCGAAGACTTACAACTCACCGGAAATTTTGAGAAACTCACTTCACTGAGTCATCTCCGAGTTATGAGTCTTAAAGGGAATAAATTTTCAGGACCCATTCCTGATCTTTCTAATCTTACTGCTTTGAAGCTCTTGTTTTTGTCGAATAATCAGTTTTCCGGTGCGTTTCCGGTGGGTTTGGGGAGGCTTTTCCGGCTTGATTTGGCATTTAATAATCTCTCCGGGGAGATTCCCGTGAGTGTTAATGGGCTTACTCATCTTCTTACTCTCAGGTTAGAAGGGAACAGCTTTTCCGGCGACATTTCTGGTATTAAACTGCCGAGTCTTCAAGAATTTAACGTTTCCGGCAACAAACTTGCCGGAGAAATTCCGGGTTTTTTGTCGGGCTTTCCGGCGACGGCGTTTGCCGGGAATTTGGGTTTATGTGGGCCCCCTCTGAAAAACTGTTCCAATGATCCGACCCGACCCGGTGTCATACCCGGAACCCGACCCGGAATGTCTGGTTCGGGTTCTGCACCGCCGGTGATTGTGTCTTCTTCTCCGACGTCATTACCGAAAACGGAAGTTGCCCCGATAAAATCGGGGGGTGATGGGCATGGTGGGGGTAGTAAAATTAGCCCTTTTGCTATAGTGGCTATTATAATAGCTGATGTGATTGTTTTAGCTGTAGTGTCATTGCTTTTGTACTGTTATTTTTGGACCCGGAAGAGTGGGAACGGTGTTGGGTCGGCGCAGATTGTGGAAGGGGAGAAAATTCTGTATTCAACGAGTCCATATCCTACGGGTCAGCCCGGTTTTGAGAGAGGTAAAATGGTGTTTTTTGAGGGGGTTAATAGGTTTGAGCTTGAGGATTTGTTGAGAGCTTCTGCTGAAATGTTGGGGAAAGGAGGGTTTGGGACGGCGTATAAAGCTGTGCTTGATGATGGGAATGTGGTTGCGGTGAAGAGGTTGAAGGAGGCGGGTGGAGGTAGTGGTGGGAAGAGGGAGTTTGAGCAACATATGGAAGTGTTGGGAAGGTTGAGACATGAGAATTTGGTGAGTCTGAAGGCTTATTATTTTGCAAGGGATGAGAAGTTGTTGGTTTATGATTACATGCCTAATGGGAACTTGTTTTGGCTTTTACATGGTATGTTTTTTTTGTTCATCCTTGTTTACATTGCCTTGATATCTCTTCGATTTTATTGTTAGCTTGTAATTGTAGTACATGCGTTTTTGATTTATTGATTTAACGAGTTAGTTTGTAGGCTTAACCATTTGTGACTTGTGATCATTGCTGTAATCCTCGTATTGTTTATTACTGTGATTTGTTTCTACTTTTTTTTTTTTTTTTTGCTAAGCTTGATTTGTTTCTACTTAAAACTCACAACTAGAAATACCAAGTATAATCCATTTGGAATAGCGTAAGCAAGGCTCAGGGAGGGTGTGAGTAAGTTTTGGGGAGGGTAGGTCCATAAGAAATTCCCCTTTTCTAGCAAGAGGTAGTAAGGGTCTTACTAGTGGATAAGTTTGAGGAAAAATTTTGGAAGACTAATTGAAATTATGGATTCTTTTAAAAGTTCTTTGATTATCGATGAAGCTGAACAAAGTTATCATTTTGCCAATAGAATGTATCTCATTTTACTGAGATGATATATTATGCTTCATCTTGACTTGTCTGATCCCTATACTTCACTTGTATGATTGATTTACGGACTTGTATGATTTATTTACGGATTGCATTCTTAAAAGAATAAAATGGTATATGTTGTGGGTGGAGTATTAGAAAAATATATCTTTTCTTGTGATTATTTTTTCTTAAGATCCACTGGTATTAGTTAGTACTTAATCAAGGTATTTAGTGTTAGGTACTCACATTAACACTACTCGCACACGACAAAAGTGATTCACTAGTAGTCTAGTACACAAGAATTATGGGCAAGAAGATTGTATGTGTTTGGATCAGAAAAGTAACATGATTCTAATAATTATTCATATGCATCAATGTTCTTCACTATTATCTTTTCTCTACTTTTTGATCCCATGTTACCTAATCTAAGCATGCCCTGCTGTTAATTTTTTTATATTGTGGCATGATCCCTTATTATCATTACTATCATCTGCACCAATCTTTGTTATTTTTATCAATCTATGTTGTCATCATCCTGTTTTTTTTTACGACATTCCATATTATTTTTGTGCTTCAGTCTGCACTGCCACACAATGCAATGATGTGCTTCAGTCTGCACTGCCACGCAATGCAATGTTTACTCCTTGCTACTTCCAACTGATAATATGCCGAGTACTTAGAACAGCTCTTACTTGCAATATTCTAGTCTAAAGTTCCTTTCAAGATTTACTTGATACTGTTTAACTGTAAATCTTCATTTTACTACTATTCAGCTTTGGCAAATCTTTCACTAGCTATCGTATCTATCATAAATATATGTGTTTAATTGCTTCTGAAACCTAGCTCCGTTATTCATCTGACAGGTAACAGAGGACCAGGGCGAGCGCCAGTAGATTGGGTAACAAGACTAAAAATCGCAGCCGGGTCAGCTCGTGGTATACTTTTTATACACAACTCTTGCAGGTCCCTCAGACTCACCCACGGCAACATAAAATCCACCAACATTCTCTTTGACGGCTCTGGCAATCCTCGCGTTTCTGATTTTGGTCTATCTCTTTTTGCAACTTCCGTTGCCCCACGATCAAATGGCTACCGTGCACCAGAATCACCAACTGACAGTGGCCGAAAATTTACCCAGAAATCTGACGTTTACTCTTTCGGGGTACTGTTGCTAGAATTGCTCACAGGAAAGTGCCCGTCCACGGTGGTAGATGGCGGAGGGATAGACTTGCCACGATGGGTGCAATCAGTGGTAAGGGAAGAGTGGACTGCAGAAGTGTTCGATTTGGAGTTGATGAGATATAAGAACATAGAGGAAGAGATGGTGGGATTGTTGCAGATTGCAATGGCATGTACAGCGGCCTCTCCAGATCAACGCCCAACGATGAGCCAGGTGGTGAAAATGATAGAGGAAATTCGAGGGGTTGAGGTGTCTCCATCTCACGATTCTGCTTCTGAGGACTCGCCAGTTGTATCCGCCTCGGATGATAATTGCGGAGGAGCTAGTCAATGAGAATATAGACAGAAACAGTATTTTTTTAGTTAGTTTATCTAATTAGCATTATTTCAATGGTGCTGTAATTTTTTTTTCCTTCTTGCAATTAAATTACCACGTCGTTAGTATCATCTGTAACGGCAAGCAAACTCTTTTACTCCTAATCTTTATTTAAGATATTGTTAATGTGCTCAAGTCTTGCTTAGCTTATGTCCCTTTTTTAACATTTGAGAACCTACAACTTAGCAGTGGTTTTTTTTAAGTTGAATGCAGTAAGCCAGCAACACACAGAAAGTGGATTTCAAGTGTAACTTGTAATAAATCCTTCAACTATCTAAGCATGTGTGCAAGTGGCAAACCTAGGCCAGTATCACTTGTAGATACGTTGCAAAGTTTGTCCATTTCTGTTTGTCTTATGGAATGTAAGGTTTGTCCATTTATATACATTATCTATACATGTTACATTTTGTGCGACAGATCTTACCAATAGTAGCTGTATTGTGTAATTTTTCTTATAATTGATGCAAACCAACTGAACTTACGGTTGTCGATGGTTGTGTGCTAGTTATCGATCTAAAACTGTAAAACTTCTTAGAATTTGATAAGAAAGATTATTATATTAATGCCGAAGGATTAAATTTTGAATAAACGAGTTGTTTGGAGCCATATTCAAATTAACTAGACACTCTCTCTGAGATGCTAACTTCAAATGCTCAAATCTCATTTTACCAGGTGGACTCTGTAAGTTAAAGATATCTTATTTATTATCAGAAAATAAAAAAAATTATGAAGAGACAAATTTCTTTGTTTCAATAAGTATTCAAAAAGTCCAAGAAATTAAAAAAAAATTGATCCCGACAAAATTTTGCATAAAACCTGTCATTACCAAGAGAGTTTAGGGAAGTTATTGAAAACACTCAGCCCAGACCTAGGTCCGCCCCTCGCCCCTCATTAAAAATGAGACCATTTTGTGGCTTCATCAAGTTTTAATGTTGAGGACATTTACAGCCACCACATCGAACCCGGTTATGTAGATCATATGTAGGCATCAACATGTTTTCAAGAAAAATCATATGCCTCAACAAAGTTCTCAGAGGAGTTCAGGTACAAGAACAAAAGGTCCGAGAAATTGTATGCAGGAATGCCTGCTTCATAGAGCAAAACAAAGCGTTGGGTCGTTGAAATCAAAAGGCTCATTTGCTAGCAAATGCATCTAGCCTCAATCATGTCATCGTTACCGCATTCTACTTGGCTGCGAGTTGAGAAAGGATGAATTAACTACCATGATCTGCTGAAATATTTATGACACTTAACATCTATTTATTTATTACTATATACTAGCTCATAGCCCGTGCAAAGCACGGGTTA
Organism: Saposhnikovia divaricata; assembly: GCA_036435485.1. Lineage (NCBI taxonomy): Eukaryota > Viridiplantae > Streptophyta > Magnoliopsida > Apiales > Apiaceae > Saposhnikovia > Saposhnikovia divaricata. Next base: position 64,918,154 of record CM071594.1, read on the forward strand.
TTTTTATTTTTTTAAAATTTGTTTATAGTTTAGTATATATAATATTTTAAACATTAATTTTAGTTTAGTATTAAATCTAAATTAATATGCTGTTGGTGGGAATCGAACCTTCAACCTTTCTATATAACATAATCTAGTATTAATTTTATATTAAAATGTTGTTGGCGGGATTCGAACCTTAGACCTTCAACTTTTATTATTGTTGTATCTAACGGTCATGATCTATTTGAATTGAAGATCTAACGGCTGTGAATGAGGATAACCAAAAATAAGGGGATAACCAAAAATAAGGGGGTAACCAACTACAAATTATACCCCCTTTCGCTTATTATAATATAGTATAGATTAAAGCACAACATAAGGGTAAAAAGTACTCCCTCTGTCCCATAAATATTGTCTTAAGTTGAATTTTCAAAGTCAAATTTATCAATTTTGACCAACAAATTAAACATATTATATAATAATATCTATTTTTATAAAAAATATAATAATAAAGTTTGAGCACTCTATTTTATGAAGCAATTTAAAATTTTGTAAAATCACAAACGAATATTTTTAAATTGTTGGTCAAAGTTAGAAAATTTTGACTTTGAAAAATCAACTTAAGACAATATTTATGGGACGGAGGGAGTACCATTTTAATGGCTGTGAAATTACAATTTTACCCCTATATATTGGAAAATTACAAGTGCACTACCCCTTACATATTTATGCAAAAATTATGTGAAATTTTGTTTATACTAGGAATCGAACCCCTGACCTTTTCCTATCAAATTCACACCATAACCACTGTGCTACACTTAGTTTTGAATTTATTTTAAAAATCATATTAGATAAACCACATATTCTTCTCTTATTCCATTATTTTTATTTTTATTTTTGAGTAAATAAAATGTTAGTTTACATTATTTCTAGAATGTTGCATAGTATATAATTGCAAAAAATATTTTCAATCGATTGAGTATACTCTACAATTCTAATTTATCATTTTACATGATTGATATAAAAATTAATATTTTAAGATAAAATTTTATATTATACATAGATGTTACCGAATCCAGAAAAAAATTATGGATTAATTTACATTCGTCTCCATGCGGATATTATATTATTAAAATAAAAAATAAGATTTGGTTTTAAAAAATATGTAAATTTTATTTATCAAATTCTACATAATTAATAATTGCATCACATAACTTGAGATATAATTTTTTTTAAATATATGAGTCATATCAGAGATTTTTGATCGACCAATTATTTAAAATTTCAGCGATTTAAATGTATGATTAAAAATATACGAAAAAATTGGATTTATGTTAAAAGGATATAACTCTAAAAATATGGCCTATGTTACATATAAAAAGTAACGTAATTAGTAATCAATTTTAAAGAAAAAAAATATGATTATTCGAATCATAAATATTACAAAATTGTAATAATTATTAACAATGACCAGTTTGACTATAACTCGACTATAAAATATGGTAATATGAATTTTTATATAATATAATAAATTGAACAATATAATATATAATGGTTGGTTGAATTATAACATATGCTTATTTGAATATACGATGAAATCAAAAAAAAATTGATCTTAGATATCATACAGATGCATAAGTCATTAAGATCGTCTAATCGTATTTAACTCTATTGAAATATTTGGAAAATTTTAAAGCTGTGTTAACAATTATTTCAAAATTATAATATAAAAAATGTTTCAATTTACCTAATTTTTAAAACAGAACTTCGATATTGTGTAATAAATATTAGACTAAAACTAAATATTTGAGTTTAAAAGTGTATAAATATGTGTATGTATAGATCAAAAAAATTTGATCTTAGATATCATACAGATGTACAAGTCATTAAGGTCGTCTAATCGTATTTTACATTTATTGAAATATTTGGAAAAATTTAAAGTTGAGTTAAAAAACATTTCAAAACTATAATATAAAGAATGTTTCAATTTACCTAATTTTTAAAATAGAACTTCGATATTGTTTAATAAACATTAGACTAAAATTAAAAAATTGAGTTCAAAAGTATATAAATATGTGTATGTATATATGAAAAAAAATGAGTGGCAATCAAGATGACTTTTGCACAATATTAATATATTTTGTAATATGTTTTTAACTACGTTAAAATAACATGAGTTTACCTACACCTATGCTATACACAAACAATTTTACTAAAATAATTATTTATATTATACTCAAACATTGATAAAGTTTGTTTTACGTTATTGAAAGCTAAATTAATATATTACCAATTAAAAGTAATCATGTGATTATTATCATATAAATATTTATCCAAATTTTATGAAATCTAATCAAATTATAAAATTTTTGGTTCATGAAATTGATGTACAATATTACAAAATTACTATAAAAATATAACATTAAATCAAAATTTTATATTTTATCATATTTCTAATTACAAAATTATCCCGAAATATATACAATTTGGGGGGAAAATTATTTAAGTGCCCGTGCCTCGCACGGGCTTTTACGCTAGTTATTTTTTATTACAGACATAACAATCAGAAACTCATGTAACATAGGCAGGATGCTTTTTTCTTTTTCCCTAGATATTAGAAAAGTTAGATAATATGCAGGAAATTAATTTTAAATTAATTTTTAACGTATTACACAAATATGCATTTTCTATTTTAAAACTTAAAATAAAATTTTAAATAATGCAAAGAGCTAATCCCATTTGACTTAACAAATTTATTAGAATAAGGGCAATACATGCATGCCATGTTAGAAAAACAAACTTGACTACAAATGCTAAGAAAACAAAACAAATTTGGAGAAGTAACTAGAATTGTAGGCTAAGAAAACAAGTCAAATAAAAACACACATGTTCATACATGTATGAGGTAAGTGAATATGTCATCCTTGAATTTATGTAAGCAATGATGTAATCAATTAGAGCCTATAAAAGGCTGCCCATATGCATTGTAAAACAACACATCAAAAGAGATAGAAAGAAAGAGCTGAAACTCTTGTGTGAGAAAGAAAAGAAATTGTAATTTCTTCTTATATATACATACACGTTTCCAACAAGTGGTATCAGAGCTTGGTTGTTAAATTCTGAAAATTCTTCAAATTTTTCGGCAAGTTACTATTCTGGTGACACTGTTCACTCTGTAGAAGACGAAATAATGTTCACGCTGGAGAAGACGAAGTACTGTTCATTGATAAGTGGATTTTATATCCACTTGGATCGCTTAATTTCGGCTTAAATTGATTGTCTTGGGCTCAAGTTGTTGTAGTTTTGATGTGTTTTGCTTAGTTGTGCAGAATTACGAGAATGTTGACTAAGGTGGATGCTTCTATAATTTTTTGGGAATTAATTGATTAAAATTCGGATTTTCGAGAAGGGTTGCGCAGTTTACACTGTTTTGGCCATATCTTGAGTTCTAGAAGTCCGTTTTAGGCCCGTAAGCAGTCCACGCGAAGATAACGAGATTATCTATCATTCTAAGGTGGTCCAGAGGTCCAATTACGTTTGGAACGTTCCAGAAAATCTGAAGAAAAGTCAGCCACGAATTTTCCTTACAAAACAGAATCAATTTAGGAAACGTATCTTGCAGAAATTCTATTATAATTCTGTTTTTGTATTTTCTTGCTGGGCAAGACTTGGAGTGCCTATATAAACACATCATACCTTGTAATTTGTATCGGATTTTTATTATTGTAACGTAGAACTGCAATAGAGAAGAGTGGAGAAGGATTCAAGCTCGGTGACAAGCAAAGATCTAGATCTACTTCATCTTTTGTATACTTTGGATAATAGATTTGTTTTCTCAACTCTTGTTTTTATTAATATTATTGATTCTTTCTTTTATATCTTGTTTAATATCATGTTTTCATCTAATCCCATGGTGACGAACGGTTCAATTATGAACTAATCGTTGTCATGGGATCCTAATGGATTTTTCTATGTAGCTTAGTAGTTTATATGCTTTAAAGATTTACGTGTGGTGAATTCTTGATATCCTCGTATGGTTGTGTTTCATGTATTTGGATGCGTCGCGAACATCTAATTTGTTAATCTCTTGCTAAACGAGAGTGGATCTTGAGATTTAGAACTTGCCATGTTAGCATAGGATAGGTTGATGTTTTAACATCATGATTTGTGGCGTAAATAGAGATATTATGCTACCCTATGTGATCTAAGTGGATAACTTGTGCTTAAACCTTTATGTTTTCAAATTCTATAGAGATATAGGGTCTACCCATCTTCTATCTCTTTTGTGGATGCATGCGTAGTTTGGTATTAGTATATCGAGAGATAGCTTTTACTTGTTTCGTGTTATCCGATCAGATATCAAAACCATCACATGTACTGATTAAAGGCTGCGACTCTAAGTGAAGTAGATAATGAAATTAGGATTCCATGTTTTATCTCATATAAGTAATTCATATTAAATTCTCATTAGTTAATTATTCTTAAGTTAATAATTTGCATCCCAGTTAATTTAGATAATTAAAACCTCAATCTTTTTATTTGTCTTAGCAGTGGATTAAAACCAAACATTGTTGCATAGGCATATTTACTGATTTAAACTTAACCAGATCTCTGCGGAACGAACTTTAATTATATTACTTGTGACTACGTGCGCTTGCGTAATTTTGTGCTAACAAGTTTTTGGCGCCGCTGCCGGGGATCATCGGTGTTTTGTTTAGTTTATGTGCTTGTCATCAGTGGTCGTTAGCATTCACTGACTCGGATTTCTTACTTAGTTGTTTGTTTCGTGGTGTTTTCAGGTACTTGAACGTGTATGCGAACACGTTTGCAGGCTCGTAAGGAAAAACTGGCAGAAGACGGTCTTGTAGTAGATAATCAGAAAGAGGAACTTGAAACTACTGTAGAGATGGCAGATTTACCAGCAGCAGTTAAGGCTTTGAAGGACTATTCGCAGCCGAAGATTACTGACATACAATCTAGTATTGTCAGGCCAGCTATTGCAACGAATAACTTTGAGATCAAGCCGAGCACAATTCAGATGGTTTAGAATTCGGTTCAGTTTGGGGGTGCTTCGACAGAGGATCCTAATATGCACATCCGGGACTTTATCGAGATCTGCGACACTTTCAAATTTAATGGTGTGTCGGATGATGCTATCAAGTTGAGGCTTTTCTCATTCTCCTTAAGGGATAAGGCTAAGGGCTGGTTACATTCTCTACCAGCTGGTTCCATTACTACATGGGATGATCTTGCTAAGAAGTTTCTTACTAAATTCTTCCCTATGGCGAAAACTGCAGCAATAAGGAACCAGTTAACTCAATTTCAACAGCAATCTGGAGAATCTTTATGTGAGGCTTGGGAACGTTATAAGGAGATGCTACGAAGGTGCCCTCATCATGGCATGCCTGATTGGATGGTTATTAATGGTTTCTACAATGGGTTGGGAGCACAGTCTAGGCCTTTGCTAGATGCAGCATCAGGTGGAGCTCTGTGGGCGAAGAGCTATGAGGAAGCTTATGATCTTATTGAGATGATGGCTGCTAACGAATATCAGAATCCAACACAGAGGCTTTCTCAAGATAAGGTAGTAGGTGTTCTTGAAGTTGACACAGCTTCAGCTATTGCAGCTCAGTTGAAGGCTCTTTCGATGAAGGTGGATTCTCTTGCTAATTATGGAGTTCAGCAGGTTGCTAGTGTTTGTGAGCTATGTGCGGGCGCACATGAAACGAATCAGTGTGCTATCTCTTCTGAATCAGCACAGTTCGTAAGTAATTTTTAGAGACCTGCTGCACCAGTACCAGCCACCTATCATCCAAACAACAGGAATCATCCTAACTTCAGCTGGAGCAACAACCAAGGTGCTCAACAACCTCAGCCCTATCAGCAGTTTCAGGGTCAGCAAGCAAGGCCATTCAATCAAGGTTACCAGCAGCAGTATGCTCCAAAGCAATCATATCAGCCTCCTGGATTTCAGCAGCAACAACCCCAGGCTCATGCGGGGCAATCTTCTAGTGAAAAATCAGATGATGTGTGGATAGCATTAAAGAACCTACAAGCTGGTCAGAAACTCTTGGAAACTCAGATAGGACAGATTGCAAGTGCCTTACTTAGTAGGCCTCAAGGAACTCTTCCTAGTGATACGGAAGCAAATCCAGGTAGGAGGGATAGCAAAGAACAGGTGAAGGCTGTGACTTTGAGATTGGGAAAAGTTATAGCAGGCCCTAAATCAGCAGTCGAAGAAGATGAAGATGTTCAGAATCAGCAGGTTGAAAAATCTGCAGTGCCCGAAATTGCTCAATCTGATTTGGTGGCCGATCAGCAAGGTGGTGAAGTAGAGAAGAGCAAGGAACCTGTTAAAAATTCTGTGGAGCAGTCTACAAAGAACACTCAGATCTATCCTCCCCCTCCTTATCCTAGAAGACTCCAGAAGCAGCAGTTGGACAAGAAGTTTGCTAAGTTCTTAGAGGTGTTCAAGAAGTTGCAGATTAACATTCCCTTTGCCGAAGCTCTTGAACAGATGCCGAGCTATGCCAAGTTCATGAAGGGGATTCTTTCTCGTAAGTTGAAGCTCGAGGAATTAGAGACCGTTGCTCTAACGGAAGAATGCAGTGCTGTGCTGCAACAGAAATTGCCTCCAAAACTAAAGGATCCTGGTAGCTTTACTATTCCATGCACTATTGGTAATTTGTCTTTTGCGAAGTGCTTGTGTGACTTGGGAGATAGCATCAATCTCATGCCCTTGTCAGTCTATATGCAACTTGGTCTACCGGAACCAAAGCCTACCAACATCTCTTTGCAGTTGGCTGATCGTTCAGTTACTTATCCTAGAGGCATAGTGGAGGATGTGTTGGTGAAAGTTGACAAACTCATATTTCCTGCTGATTTTGTTATCTTGGATTTCGAGGAAGATAAGAAGATTCCCATAATCTTGGGAAGACCATTCTTGGCTACGGGAAAGACTTTGATTGATGTGCAGAAAGGGGAGCTCACCATGAGGGTGCAAGACCAGAATGTCACTTTTAATGTCTTTAATGCAATGAAACTTCCCTCAGATGAAGAAGAATGTTTGAAGGTGGATTGGGTTGATTCTGCAGTTACTATGGAAATGGAGCAGTTACTTAAGTCAGATTCTTTGGAAAAAGTTTTAGTTGGTGACTCTGATTTTGAAGACGAGGAAATAGCCGAGCAATTGCAGTAGCTAAATTCAGCCCCTTGGAAAAGGAGATTTGATTTGCCTTTTGAATCTCTTGGGTTAGGAGAACTTAAAAATTCGGAGGGGCGCCTGAAACCATCTATTGAGGAAGCTCCCACACTTGAACTCAAACCACTTCCGGAACACTTGCGGTATGTTTTTCTTGGTGATGTATCTACATTACCTATTATTATTGCCTCTAACTTGTCAGCTAGTGCGGAAGAAAAGATTTTGCGAATTTTGAGGGAATTCAAGTCAGCAATTGGTTGGACTATAGCAGATATCAAGGGAATCAGCCCTTCTTATTGCATGCATAAAATTCTGATAGAGGAGGGAGCTAAGCCTACTGTTGAGCATCAGCGGAGACTTAATCCGATTATGAAAGAGGTGGTGAAGAAGGAAATTCTAAAGTGGCTTGATGCGGGTATTATCTATCCTATCTCAGACAGTTCTTGGGTGAGCCCGGTTCAATGTGTGCCAAAGAAAGGAGGCATGACAGTTGTTGCTAATGAAAAGAATGAGCTCATCCCTACTCGAACAGTCACGGGTGGAGAGTTTGCATGGACTATAGGAAGCTCAACAAAGCCACGAGAAAAGATCACTTTCCTCTGCCATTCATTGATCAGATGCTAGACAGGTTGGCGGGACATGAGTACTATTGCCTCCTTGATGGATATTCAGGCTACAATCAGATTTGCATTGCTCCGGAAGATCAAGAGAAGACCACATTCACATGTCCTTTTGGTACCTTTGCTTTCCGACGGGTTTCTTTCGGACTTTGTGGTGCTCCCGCCACTTTTCAAAGGTGCATGATGGCTATTTTCTCAGACATGATTGGATCGAATGTGGAGGTTTTTATGGATGACTTCTCAGTTTTTGGTACTTCATATGACGAGTGCCTGCATAATCTTGGCTTGGTTTTGAAACGTTGTGTGGAGACTAACTTGGTGCTTAATTGGGAGAAGTGTCACTTCATGGTGCGAGAGGGAATTATTCTTGGGCACAAGGTATCTGGTAGAGGACTTGAGGTGGATAGGGCTAAGGTGGAAACAATTGAAAATCTTCCTCCATCTAACTCTGTTAAAGGAATTCGCAGTTTTCTGGGTCATGCGGGTTTCTATCGGCGATTCATCAAAGACTTCTCAAAAATTTCTAAACCCTTGTGCAATCTCTTGGAGAAGGATGTCCCTTTCAAGTTTGATGATGAGTGCCTTGCAGCTTTTGATCTCTTGAAGAGGAAGTTGACTACTACACCAGTCATTAGCGCACCTAATTGGGAGGAACCGTTCGAACTTATGTGTGATGCTAGTGACTATGCTGTTGGAGCTGTGCTTGGTCAAAGGAAGGATAGAATTTTTCATGTGGTTTACTATGCTAGTAAAACCCTCAATGATGCACAGCTAAACTACACTACTACGGAGAAGGATTTGCTAGCAGTTGTCTATGGTTTCGAGAAATTCAGGTCTTATTTGCTTGGTACTAAGGTGATTGTGTATACGGATCATGCTGCTATTCGATATCTCATGTCGAAGAAGGATTCAAAGCCTAGATTGATTCGTTGGGTGCTTCTTTTGCAAGAATTTGATGTGGAAATCAAGGATAGGAAAGGCACGGAAAATCAAGTAGCGGATCATCTCTCACGCTTAGAGGACCACGGTAAGGATTCGCATAACAAATCTCTTATTAATGAATCTTTTCCAGATGAGCAGCTTTTTGGAGTGCAAAGTGAAGAGCCATGGTTTGCGGATTACGTGAACTATTTGGTTAGCAATGTTATTCCTCCGGAATTTTCTTATGCTCAAAAGAAGAAGTTTCTGCATGATGTGAAGTGGTACCGTTGGGACGAGCCATTCTTGTTCAAGCTTGGTGTGGATCAGATTTTGAGGAGGTGCATTCCGTATAGTGAAACGGAAGGTATTTTGCATGATTGTCATTCTACCACATATGGAGGCCATTACGGTGGTGATAAAACAGCTCAGAAAGTACTTCAAGCAGGATTCTATTGGCCAACTCTGTTTAAAGATTCTCATAGGTTCGTGATGAGTTGTGATCGATGTCAAAGGGTTGGTAATATTTCCAGGAGGAACGAGATGCCTCTTAGTACGATCCTTAAAGTTGAGATTTTTGATGTGTGGGGAATTGATTTCATGGGTCCGTTTGTTTCGTCTTGCAACAATCAGTACATTCTCTTAGCAGTGGATTACGTGTCTAAATGGGTCGAGGTGAATGCTTTACCGACCAATGATGCTAAGGTGGTGCTGAATTTTCTTCACAAGCAGATTTTCACATGTTTTGGAACTCCACGAGCGATAATCTGTGATGAGGGGACACACTTCTGTAATCGTCAATTTACTGCTATGATGGCAAGGTATAATGTGACTCATCGTGTTGCCACAGCTTATCATCCTCAAACTAATGGTCAAGCGGAGGTTTCGAATCGCGAGATTAAGAGAATTCTCGAGAAAGTGGTAAATCCATCAAGGAAGGATTGGTCCTTGAAGTTAGACGAAGCGGTTTGGGCGTATAGAACTGCTTACAAGACACCCCTAGGTATGTCTCCTTATCAGTTGGTATTTGGTAAGGCTTGTCATTTGCCGGCAGAGTTAGAGCACAAGGCCTATTGGGCGTTGAAGAAGTTAAACTTAGATATTTCAGCAGCGAGTGAGAAACATCTACTTCAGTTAAATGAGCTCGAGGAATTTCGTGAGCAGGCTTACGAGAATGCTAAGATGTACAAGGAGAAAGTGAAGAGGTGGCATGATAGGAAGTTGGTGCATAAATCGTTTGTGCCAGGCCAACAGGTTTTGCTTTATAATTCTCGCCTTAAACTTTTTCCGGGTAAGCTCAAATCAAAGTGGTCGGGTCCGTTTACAGTCAAAACCGTGTTTCCACATGGGGCAGTGGAGATATTTAGGGGATCTATTGATGATGCTTTCAAGGTAAATGGACAGAGACTTAAGCCGTATTATGGAGGAATGGTCAACCGCGAGAAGGTTGTCGCAGTTTTATCTTGTTCGTGATTTTTCGGAAGAATGTCAAGCTAATGACAGTAAACGAGCGCTTCTTGGGAGGCAACCCAAGTGAGGAAATATTTGTTGTATAAAAAAAAATAAAAAATAAAAAATAAAAAATAAAAAAAAATTGAGTGTTGTGAGTGTGTGAAAAAAAAAAAAGCTCAAAGTGCAGTTTGCTCCAGCGCATGAGGCGCCAGAATTGGCGCAGGAGCGCCACAAGACGCAGGAGAAGCCCGCGCATCATGCGCCAAAAACGGCGCAGGAGCGCCTTGTAATGCAGTAACGACCTGCGCATCAGGCGCCAAGGCCGCGCAGGAGCCAATGCGCGAGTCCAGACCGCGCAACAGCATCAAATTCCGCGCTTGATGCGCACAGCCCTACTGCCCTGCTCGTTTTTTGAGTGTAAAAACTCATAAATTCCATATTTATCTCAATTTCTTCATAACCCATTCCAATTCCACCTCAAATTAAGAACCCTAACCCCTAAATTCTATCCTACATCTAATTCAATCCCCAAAATCCTTTTCCATCTCTAAATTAAATTCACCAAAACCATTATATACACCCACCACACCTATATATACATAAACCCATCTCTATAAACCCCAAAATTCTTAACTTTCATCCATTCAAAGTACAAGGGGGAATTAAATTCGATTTTTTTGGGGATTCATCTAGCAAGTTCACCTCTTTGATTCAATTGGGTAATATTCTATCTCATATTTTATTTGAATTTGTGAATTTTGCAAGCTAGGGTTCTTGGTGTGTAATTTGGGGGTTGTTTATTTGGTGGATTGTTTGGAGATTGTTTTGCTTTGCTTGATATTAGTTGTCATGGCTCCTAAGAGACCACGATTAGTGGGTGGTGGTAGTAGTGCTCCTCCATCTTTGGATGAGAATGATGTTGTGGGCAATGGGGTGGAAAGATTTGTGAATGAGGATGCTAAGGCGGAGTATGGTAGGTTAGTTTCGAAGGGGGTTATTCAGGAACGGAGGCTTGTGCCAAGTACTTATATGGAGATGGTGGCTATGATTGGTGAGAGAGGTTGGACGTTATTTTGTGAGTTTGCTAATGATGCGGCGTCGGATGTGGTTAGAGAGTTCTATGCTAATGCGTCGATAGCTAGGAATAACTCCACGGTTGTGAGAGGTCGGAAGGTGGATTATTCGCCTCGTGCTATTCGTAATTTGATTAGGCAACCGCCTAAACCTAGAGAAGCTACGGATTGGGGACAAAAGACTAAGGATGATGTTGATCTTGATGCACTCATTGGTGAGTTATGTGTTCCGGGAACGAAGTGGAAATGTAAGTCAGGTACGGAGATTAAGCGTACTTTCCCGGCTTCATCATTGTCTGGTTTTGCAAAGGCATGGTTCTTTTTCATCAGTTCTAATATTATACCGTCAAACCATGTTTCCGATGTTACTGTTGATAGAGCTATCGATGTTACTGTTGATAGAGCTATCTTGCTATGGGGTATTCTCAAAGGTGAGTATGTTGACCTTGGGTACCTTATTAATCAAAATATTCTTCGGTTTTTGGGAAGCAATTTGTCATCTAGTATTCCTTATGCTTCTATCATCTCGTACTTGTGTGATGCATCGAAAGTCAAATGGTATAAAGGTGAGCCGGTGCATAAACCTATGACTTCTATTAAGGATGCTACTATTGATCGGTTGAGGTTGAAGGAGTGGCCGGGCGGCACTCCTCATCCTAGGGGATTAGGCCTTGTTGTTGAAAGTGCTAGTGGTCAGAGAGCAGGCGCTCCGCCACATGTTCAAAAGGCACCGGAAGTGGCTAGGGCAGGTTCTTCGCAGAGTACAGTGGATATGTCCGTTTTTGAATCTTATTTTCGTCGAATGACTAGGCGGTTGGATGCTATGCATACGAGCAGTCGCCAGTATTCTGAGGACATGGGCATAGCTTTGGAGGCAAAGTTTCAGTCACCTAGTACTCCTGTTCAGTGGCCTATATTTGGAGCTCGGACTCCGTACCCTCCACCGGATTCTTCTGATGAGGATGATGAGGATGACGAGGGTGACGACAGGGAGGACGAGTAGGTATGTTTTCTGCTAGCCCTCGTATTTACTTCCATTCAATGCGGACATTGAATATTTTAAGTTTGGGGGTGGTTTGAGGGATTAGTAGTTGTTGTATATATGTGTTCATGTAGGATTTCATGCTTTGCATATTAGTAGTAGTAATTCATGCATATATGTTCGTATTAATTATGTTTGTTTCATGTAGGGCATTCTGTTTTTTTTTTCGTATACCATGTGAGTTCATATTAGTTGCATTTGCATAGCATGCATATTTCATGATCCCTTAGAACGAGCTAATTCTGATTGGTGGGTAGGTGTCTAATTGAGTGTGGTAATGATGAATAGAGGGTTGACTTATAGTTTCTATGAAATTGACTTATGTATTTCGGAAACAAAACTTTTACACAGTCTCATTGGGTGCTTTTGGGCTAGGTTAGGGTCATGCTTGTTTGGATGTTTTGAGATTTAATCACTTGATTATATTTAGAATTTTCATTATTCCCTTGATGGCCTAGAACACTTAAGTCTAAGTTTGGGGGAAAACAGGGATTTCATGCTTAAATTGTAAATAATTGTCAATAATGGCTAGGCGTCAAATGGCTAGTAGCCGACTCATATTTATATGAGTAGTCTAGGGTTGGAATTGAGAATTCTCATTCCAGATTGCATAGAAAAAAAAAAGAAAAAAAAGCAGAAAAAAGAAAAAAAAGAAAAAAAAGAAAAGAAAAAAAAAGTGTCAATTGTTTATATGCAAAATTAACCAGGGTGAGCTCTTTAATAATCGAGCAATTAAGTTCGCGGGGACTTTGTACCTAGTGACCTAAGGCTTTTATAGTCTGGGATCCACTAACCCAACGCTCACTACATGGGTATTATTGTATAAGCCTTTCAGGGTCTCATCCATTGCACGGTTAAATAAGCATGCTTGTATATTATGTGTCGTAGTTGTTTAGTAATAAAAGCATGAATTTCTGTCTACCTTGGATAAGGATGGAGGTGTTCCTAGGTTATGAAGTGTCTACGGTCTATTCTATTTATAAACCTGTGATTGTCTTGACGAAGAGCATGTATGATTTTTGACCTAGTTTTGGGAGTATTTCTGATGAGCATTGCACACACGCACGTTTCTGTTCATGTATTGTTAGTATACGGGAACTTGGTCGAGCTCTATTTGGATTTAGTTGCATTCTCTAAGATATTTGCTTGCTAGTTGGTTTTGGTTAGTTTGAAGGGGATCCTTGCATTTGTATTCTAGTTGCATTCATGCATTGCATTGCATTAGGTTAAATGGATTTTGTGGGTACATTCGCTATAGGCCCTCACGAGACCTTACTCGTCCACTAGGGCTGCCTAGGGGTTTAAAGGACTTGTTGCATATGCCAAATGCAACCGTGATCACCTACGGAAGTGGTACTAGCTAGTTAGTTAGTTGTAATCGTTTATGCTTGAGGACAAGCGTCGGTTTAAGTTTGGGGGTGTGATAAGTGGATTTTATATCCACTTGGATCGCTTAATTTCGGCTTAAATTGATTGTCTTGGGCTCAAGTTGTTGTAGTTTTGATGTGTTTTGCTTAGTTGTGCAGAATTACGAGAATGTTGACTAAGGTGGATGCTTCTATAATTTTTTGGGAATTAATTGATTAATTCGGATTTTCGAGAAGGGTTGCGCAGTTTACACTGTTTTGGCCATATCTTGAGTTTTAGAAGTCCGTTTTAGGCCCGTAAGCAGTCCATGCGAAGATAACGAGATTCTCTATCATTCTAAGGTGGTCCAGAGGTCCAATTACGTTTGGAACGTTCCAGAAAATCTGAAGAAAAGTCAGCCACGAATTTTCCTTACAAAACAGAATCAATTTAGGAAACGTATCTTGCAGAAATTCTATTATAATTCTGTTTTTGTATTTTCTTGCTGGGCAAGACTTGGAGTTCCTATATAAACACATCATACCTTGTAATTTGTATCGAATTTTTATTATTGTAACGTAGAACTGCAAGAGAGAAGAGTGGAGAAGGATTCAAGCTCGGTGACAAGCTAAGATCTAGATCTACTTCATCTTTTGTATACTTTGGATAATAGATTTGTTTTCTCAACTCTTGTTTTTATTAATATTATTGATTCTTTCTTTTATATCTTGTTTAATATCATGTTTTCATCTAATCCCATGGTGACGAACGGTTCAATTATGAACTAATCGTTGTCATGGGATCCTAATGGATTTATCTATGTAGCTTAGTAGTTTATATGCTTTAAAGATTTACGTGTGGTGAATTCTTGATATTCTCGTATGGTTGTGTTTCATGTATTTGGATGCGTCGCGAACATCTAATTTGTTAATCTCTTGCTAAACGAGAGTGGATCTTGAGATTTAGAACTTGCCATGCTAGCATAGGATAGGTTGATGTTTTAACATCATGATTTGTGGCGTAAATAGAGATATTATGCTACCCTATGTGATCTAAGTGGATAACTTGTGCTTAAACCTTTATGTTTTCAAATTCTATAGAGATATAGGGTCTACCCATCTTCTATCTCTTTTGTGGATGCATGCGTAGTTTGGTATTAGTATATCGAGAGATAGCTTTTACTTGTTTCGTGTTATCCGATCAGATATCAAAACCATCACATGTACTGATTAAAGGCTGCGACTCTAAGTGAAGTAGATAATGAAATTAGGATTCCATGTTTTATCTCATATAAGTAATTCATATTAAATTCTCATTAGTTAATTATTCTTAAGTTAATAATTTGCATCCCAGTTAATTTAGATAATTAAAACCTCAATCTTTTTATTTGTCTTAGCAGTGGACTAAAACCAAACATTGTTGCATAGGCATATTTACTGATTTAAACTTAACCAGATCTCTGCGGAACGAACTTTAATTATATTACTTGTGACTACGTGCGCTTGCGTAATTTTGTGCTAACATTCATACACACAGTAATGTTCATACATACGGTACTGTTCATACGAAGCACTGTTCATACGGAACTGTTCATACATACGGCACTATTCATACGAAGTACTATTCATACGACAATGTTCATACATACGGTACTGTTCACTTATACTGTGAAAGGATATTTTTTTGAAAAAAAATGGCGAATATGGTGCAACAAAATATTCCAAAGTTGACGGCTACAAATTATGAAAACTGGAGTATCCAAATGAAGGTGTTACTCGGTTCGTACGATAATTAGGATATCATTGAAAGCGGCTACAGCGAGCCCGAAGATGCTACCGCTGAAGCAGAACTTTCTAATGCCGAGAAGATGGCGTTAAAGGAATTTCAACAAAACGACAACAAGGCGTTATACAAAATTTTTCAAGGTGTCGACGAATCCACTTTCGAAAAAATTTCAAATGCAAAGACAGCAAAAGAGGCGTAGGAGATTTTACAAAAATCCTTCCAAGGTGTCAAGAAAGTGAAAAAGGTACGGCTCCAAGTTCTTCGTAGCGAATTTGAAAATATCAAAATGAAGACTTCAGAGAATATCGGTGAATATGTTACGCGTTTGAAAAGGGTGTCAAACGAAATGAAAAGAAATGGCAAAAGTCTCGATGATGTTCGGGTCATGGAAAAGCTCCTCCGCTCGCTAACAAGAAAATTTGATTATGTTGTTACTGCTATCGAGGAGTCGAAAGATTTATCCACGATTTCTATTGATGAGCTAGTTGGTTCACTTCAAGTGCATGAGCAGCGGATGAACCAATATGATGATGCAAGCATTTGGAAAAGGCGTTGCAAAGTAAAGTATCCATCGGTGACAGTTCTGGCAGTAGCAGTTCTTCACATGGCAGGGGTGGCTATAGAGGTAGCTACCGAGGTGGACAAGGACGTGGAAGACAATCTTTCAACAGAGGCCAGAATTCTCAAGGTTATCAACCATCTAGTCGTGGTCAAAATTTTAGAGGTCGAGGTAGATGCGAATTTCAACAAAGAGGTGACAAATCTCAGTTTCAATGTTACAACTGTAATAAATATGGTCATTTCAGTTATGAGTGTAGATCTCCAAAAGTGGAAGAAAGAAGTCATTTTGCCGCAGCAAAAGAAGACAAAGATGTGGGTTCTGATATGTTTCTCACATACAAAGGAGATGAAGAAGGCAAGAAAAATATTTGGTATCTTGATTCAGGCGCTAGCAATCGCATGTGTGGCCATAAAGAATTATTTACGGAGATAAACGACACTATCAGCAGAGAAGTTACTTTTGGTGACTCGTCAAAAATTCCAGTCAAAGGGAAAGGTACTGTTACGATTGTGACAAAGAGAGGTGATAAAAAGTACATAAATGATGTTTATTATATACCTACTTTGAAAAGTAATATCATCAGTCTTGGCCAACTTGTGGAAAAGGGATATAATATTCAGATGCAGGATAATTCTCTGATCATCAGAAATCAGATTCGAGAATTAATTGCAAACATGGAGATGTCAAAGAATCGTCTCTTCACTCTTGATATGCAGATAAATGTGCAGAAGTGTTTGAAGTCGGTCATTAAAAATGACTCGTGGTTATGGCATTTAAGATTTGGCCATCTTGGATTTTCTGGTCTGAAGTTATTGTCAAAGACAAAGATGGTGGACGGTTTGCCAGCAATCAACGAACCAAATCAGTTGTGTAAAGCTTGTGTTAAAGGAAAGCAACATCGACAAAGCTTTCCAGTTGGAAAATCATGGCGAGCTAGAAGGCCACTGGAGATAGTTCACACAGATATTGCTGGTCCATTTGATGTTGCATCACTTGGAGGTAACATGTATTACCTAACTTTTATTGATGATTTTAGTAGAAAAAGTTGGGTGTATATCCTTAAAGAAAAGGCGCAGGCTCTTGATAAATTCAAGGAGTTCAAAGCTATGGCAGAAAAGCAAAGTGGCCATTATTTGAAGGTACTTCGATCAGACAGAGAAGGCGAGTACACTTCAAACTTGTTCAGAAGTTTTTGCAGAACACATGGAATAAATCATCAGTTGACAACGGCATATACTCCATAGCAAAATGGTGTAGTAGAGAGGAAGAATTGCACCATTCTAGATATGGCAAGGAGCATGGTGAAAGCAAAGCACAAGCCAAGAACTTTCTGGGCTGAAACCGTTCTATGTGCAGTTTATTTGTTGAATCGCTGTCCAACAAAAAGTGTCAGGAACAAAACTCCAAATGAAGCATGGAGTGGTAGCAAACCATCAGTTGGACATCTCAGAAATTTTTGGTGTATTGCATATGCACATGTTCCTAATCAGAAAAGAAAGAAGCTGGATGACAAAGGCGAAAAGTGCATCTTTACCGGATATGATAAAAGGAGCAAGACTTACAGACTCTATAATCCTCTCACGAAGAAATTAATCATTTCTCGAGATGTTGAGTTTGATGAATCTGATTATTGGAGATGGAGCGAGGAAGAAAGAAAAGTTTCAGGCTTGTTTTTTAATGATGATGATGGTGATGACTCCAACATTGAAGATGACGGAGATGATGATCCGACTCCTTCACAAAGTCCAAATCAACAAACTCCTGCATCGAGACCATCGAGTTCACGAAGCAGCAGTAGCAGCAGCTCAGGGGGAGCACCCAGAAAAATGCAGAGTCTAGATAGTATTTATGAGGCAACAAGTCCGGTACAAACAACTTTTGATTATTCATTATTCTGTTTAATGGCTGAATGCGATCCAGTGACATTTGAAGAAGCTTCTGAAGAAAGCAAATGGAATAAGGCCACGGATGAAGAAATTGGTGCAATCAAGAAGAATGATACTTGGGAGCTTAAAAGTCTTCCAGAAGGACACAAAGCAATTGGTGTCAAATGGGCCTACAAGACAAAGACAAATCAGGATGGTGAAGTGGAAAAATATAAGGCAAGGTTAGTGGCTAAAGGCTACAAGCAGAGACATGGCATTGACTATGATGAGGTATTCGCTCCAGTTGCAAGAGTTGATACCATCAGACTTCTTACAGCTATTGCAGCTCAGAACCAGTGGAAAATTTATCAGATGTATGTGAAGTCAACATTCCTGAATGGATATCTCGAAGAAGAGGTCTATATTGATCAGCCTCATGGATATGTTCAGAAAGGCAAGGAAGATAAAGTCTATCGGCTAAAGAAAGCACTGTACGGGTTGAAACAAGCCCCGAGAGCATGGAACACAAGGGTTGATGAATACTTTCAGAAAAATGGTTTTGTGAAGAGTCCGTATGAACATGCATTCTACACAAAAACAAATCAAGGGGGAGATATTATGATCGTGTGCTTATACGTGGACGACATGATCTTTACCGGAAATAACCCTGGTATGTTTGATGATTTTAAGAAAGTGATGACTAACGAATTTGAGATGACAGATATTGGTCATTTTGTCGTACTTTCTTGGAGTCGAAGTCAAGCAAATCAAAGATGGGATTTTTATGTCTCAGAAAAAATATGCCGAGCAGATTTTAAGCAAGTTCAGAATGGAAGATTGCAAGCCAGTAAGCACACCTGCAGAAGGAAGCATAAAGTTGAGAATTGATTCAACGAGAGAGTCGGTAAATCCGACATTGTTCAAAAGTTTGGTTGGAAGTCTGAGGTACCTAATTTTCACTCGTCCGGATATTATGTATGTAGTTGGACTGGTTAGCAGGTACATGGAGAAGCCGAAGCAAGATCACTTCATGGCAGCTAAAAGAATTTTGAGGTACATAAAAGGTACACTTAATCATGGTTTATTTTACACTCATTCTCAAGATTCGAAATTAGTTGGCTACTCAAACAGTGATTATAGTGGTGACTTGGATGACGGGAAAAGCACTTCAGGATATGTTTTTCATATCGGTTCAACGATATTTTCATGGTCATCAAAGAAGCAACCGACAGTTGCTCTCTCAACATGCGAGGCAGAATACATGGCAGCAGCAGCGTGCGCATGTCAAGCTATGTGGCTAGGCTACATATTGGGCGAGTTAAATCTCGCAAAGGAGGATCCGGTTACTATATATGTGGATAACAAATCTGCTATCTCACTTGCAAAGAATCCGGTGTCACATAGTCGAAGCAAGCACATCAACATCAAATATCATTTCATACGAGAGCAGGTGAATGACAAAATTGTGGAGTTGGTGCACTGCAGGACTGAAGAAAATTTAGCAGATATATTTACGAAGCCATTGAAGCCGGAAGTGTTTCATAAGATGAAAGAAAGGCTCGAAATGCAAAGTCAAGTTTGAGGGGAAGTGTTAGAAAAACAAACTTGACTACAAATGCTAAGAAAACAAAACAAACTTGGAGAAGTAACTAGAATTGTAGGCTAAGAAAACAAGTCAAATAAAAACACACATGTTCATACATGTATGAGGTAAGTGAATATGTCATCCTTGAATTTATGTAAGCAATGATGTAATCAATTAGAGCCTATAAAAGGCTGCCCATATGCATTGTAAAACAACACACCAAAAGAGATAGAAAGAAAGAGCTGAAGCTCTTGTTTGAGAAAGAAAAGAAATTGTAATTTCTTCTTATATATACATACACGTTTCCAACATGTCATGTGGTAGCGGCATTTCGCTACTTCAATCAAATGATTGCACTTTACAAATTAACGCAATAAATTTACGTTGCAAAGGTCTTCAGTTTTACATCTTCTCCATGTTGATTAAAATGACTTCTCTGAACACATAGCAAATCATGTTGTCATGCCAAGGAACCTTGCAATTGCCACAAAATAAACGATGACATTTCATGCATTTCCTCACTATAGAGTTGTGAACATCAGGGTATAGAGTTTTAGTATATTTCAAAATGCTAGTTCTTAATATTAATATTGCAGAACATCTATGATAATATATTTTCTCCATCACAAGAATTGCAACATCTGTCAGGTGTTTACTCATAATATCAATCAATTTTGGTGTAAATGAGGGCACTTAGGCAGCATCGAGGTAGGCACTTGGTGCATATATGATATGTACAACTATCTATCGATAAAATCTGACATACATCCAGATCTTCCAAAAGTATAAGACAGTGAATTTCTTACATAAAATTTATACTTTGTGAAGTAGCATTTTCAATTTATCTTGCTTCGATGACTATTGGCGAGTACAAAAATAGTTTTTAGCATCGATCAAAATAGACATTTATCGTCGATTTTGTGGCGTAAAAACATGTAGGCGACGCTATAGGTGTAGATTTTAAGCGTCGGTTGATTAGTCAACGCAAAATATTGGCTAAAGGCATCGGTTGATTTAATAATCGACGCATATTCTTTGACTATGACGCCAGTTATGTTAAAAGACCGACGCATAAAGTTAGTTAAAGACGTCGGTTGAGTTAAATGACCGACGCGTAAAGTAGGTTAAAGGTGTCGGTTGAGTTAAATGACCGACGCATAAAGGCATGCTTCAATCATCGGGTTTCTCCCGAATTGACGCATAAGTCCAAATGATTTAAAAAAAATTAAAATTAAAATTTCAAAAACAATTTAGCCCATGCCAGCAATCACCAAATTGTATATAAAATCACATTACATAATACAAGCTATCCTAAATATATACATGATACATAATCACGAATGAGATATGATTAATGAACAATAATTAAGACTATACTGAGCTAATCCTTGCACAAAAAACCACCAATTTCTTGCGGAGCCAGAAAAAAGGTCTGGACAAATTTCCTCTTAGTGCTCTCCTTGTCAGTCAAAGTTCCAGTCACTACAAGAAAACCCATTTCTGCCAACGAAATTTGCCAACGAAAATGTTTCCGTTGGAATTTGCCAACGGATTGGCAATGAATGAGCATGTCAGAAATTTGTTAGTAAATATAATTACTTTAAAATTAGTAACGGAATAACAACGGTTTATCAATGCCTTACTAACGGAATACTAACAAAATTATTTGTTAGTTCATTCCGTTGATAGTTTGTTGGCAATCCGTTACTATACATTCCGTTACTAATCCGTTAGGTTATTTTTTTCCTACCGTTACAAATCCATTGCAATTGTAGATCGGTTATATTTAATTGCTAACAGATCACCAACGGATTCCGTTGGCAATCCATTAGTAATAAGTTAAGTATTTAAAGAAATGATTAGATCTCCAATTAAATTAATTTTTTATTTTTTGAAATTTTGAGAATATCATTATATTATATATATATTGACATCCATACGGTTGGATTGTCAAGAAATATTTTAAAAAAAAATATAAACAATAATTCGTGACAAAGCACTAGTTACGAGTACTAGTCAATGTAGTAGTGTTGTATTAAGATCTCAACCAAATTATTTTTTTTTTAAAAATTTGGGAATATCATTAAATTAGATATATATTGACATCCGTACGGTCGGATCGTCAAGAAACATTTTTAAAAAAATATAAATAACAATGAGTGACAAAGCACTAGTTACGTACTAGTCAATGAAGTAGTGTTGTACTAAGATCTCCAACCAAAATAATTTTTTATTTTTTGAAAATTTTGGAATACATTATATTAGATTTATCTTGACATCCGTACAGTTGGATCTTCGAGAAATATTTTTAAAATAATATAAACAACAATCCGTGATAAAACATTAGTTACAGGTAATAGTCCAACGGATATTTAGTAATGGATTTCCTTAACATGCCAACGGATATTTTTATTAGCAAAATAGAATTTTCTTGTAGTGAGTTACTCCAACAATGACGACTGATCCCATTATAGTGTCTTGGGCATGCACAACATCCACCATAGGATCGCAGTATCGCACCCCTTGTAAGTGGAGGATATTACTACATTTATTCCCTGAAACAAAATAATAATTTGTAACTGTACAAACCTTAAATTAATAAGAATACAATTAAGTGTCAAACTATAACGACAAGTTTACAAAATTGAACTACCATGAAAGGTGCACCTAATAACTTTTTCATGTACTCCCTCCGTTTCAATATAAGTTTCCCATTCCAGATGTTGGGATTGTTCATGACACTAGACAAATTACTAATTTACGTCTAATCTATAAGACAAAATATAGTCATGAGTGATCTTGTTGGATTCGTATTTATGAGTACTTTAATACAGTGAAGTTTTTATATTTAATACTAATACGAAATTCAAGATATTAACGATTAAAAATGTGTGTTGGCAAACGTGTCAGAAGGAAATAGGAAACTTATTTTGAAACGGAGGGAGTATCTTTTATGTTAAAGATATTAAAGTATTACGTGCTTACAAATTACAATATCTATCATATAAAAATACAAATGACCTCTCTGAAAGCAATTACATGCTTACAAATTACAATTTCTATCATATAAATTTTGAACCAGAAGAGAATTTGGACCTGGATTATAGCTGATTGTACGCAAATGCTGAAACAAGTATTTCATTATTACTTTAAAAGAATTCTGATGAACACACCTGCATAGTCGTTGCTGACACCATCGTACCCTCGGATCCTGGATGAGCCATGATGCTATAATCTTTGTAGAACTTACGAAGATTCTCAGGTGATGCACGAAGAATGTGGTAGTACTGTAGCACGAAAGCATCAGCTACTTGTTGAGCAGACAATGCCGGACATTCCGGAGCATTAGCAACAATACTTTTTTGTGCCTGCTTAAATCCAAAAGATCACGTAAATTCCCAAAAGCTTTAACTACAGCTGAAGAGTTCACATACTGAAAGAACTCTTCTAAGAGGCTTATCTCCAATTTAAGAGTAACTTCTATTTACAATATTTCAAAAGTTTGCTTTATGCCTTTTATTTTCTATAATGAAGTTCATAATGTATGTAGCATTTCCACATGGATAGGCAAAACTACGCCTTTAAATCAGAACAATGTTAAAAGGGATTGTCGATTCTGTCATCAAGCCAAATGGAAAATATGGAGCTGAAGGAGTAGAAATCATTTAACAGATGTTAGCGATGACTGAGTTTAATGCGTGGTTATGAGCCATTGCGTGGTTATGTTTGCCAAACAAATTATTGAAATTACTTTCTGGTAGTAGTCTTTAAACTTTAAATCCAATTTTATTTACATTTATTCTTCAAACTTTAAACTTGAAATTGGATTTTATGCTTCAAACTTGGCATCTGTTAGTCGCATACAATACAGAAAACTTTGTGTGCCTACAGGAATTTACTAAACACAAGAGGATAATTCCTCCTACAATAGTTAGATAGCATAGACAATGAAGGGAAGAAATCTAAGTGACTAAGCCTTATCAACAATAATTGTTTAGATTACTAACACGAATAAACTTTGGTGGCCAGGAATATACTTTACCAAAATTTATTGAGGTACATTTTCAGTTTCACAAATGTGTATACATAGAACAAACAACACACATTTCTCAGATTTATTGCTTCCCCCATTCCCCGATCCCCTTCTCTCTCCTTCACTTCTTAGACCTCTCTCTCTGCACCACATTCTACACACAATGACACACATTTACACTCACAACCATCATCTAAACACCACGACTCGCTTTTAATTCAACCAACTTCAATTCAGCCCTTAACAACACCCACACATACATATCAGTTAGTAACACCCACAGTCCACAGAACCCCCCATAACTTAGACACACATGAACAACTCTGTAGAGGTCGCCGGACTTCATCAGCGACGACCGCCACAACCCACCGAAATTTAGCACATAAAAACTCACACAATAAGTTGTATTACACATAAAACGCACACAAAACACCTACACACATACATGATACACCCACAAAACGCGCGCAAACCTACACCTACGATGACCTCATCTAACCACCAATAAACTCACTCCTAAAAATAAATCAATCAATACAATACACAAAGAGAAATTTGGTACATAAATAGTTTATTTCTCCCACTTAAATACAAACATATATACATACCAGCAAAGACCCACATATCCGACTCTAAAAAGAAACAACATATATACATACCTAAAGACGCACATATTCGACTCGAAAAAGAAACAACACAAACAACTTCGAAAATACAACTACACAGACATATACATAGATACATACCTCACATTAGTCATCTCAAAGATTAAGAATCAAGAATATATTTATTTTGTAAAAAGATTAATATTTATTCATTAATTTTATATAGTATTTTAAAAAAAATGACTAAGATATATACAAGCGTGATTTTGTTATAATATAATGTAAATAATAAAGTATGTTTCGGATCGATATATTATAAATATTGGTTAAACATATGTTAATTAGGAATGAATAAATATTATTTATTTGGATAATAAATAATATTTATGCATATTTCGGTTAAGTTATCTCAGTTACCTCTTTTCCATATCTCTCAATTAAATCTCTGAATTATATTTATTTTGCATGTGAACCTGTTATGTTATTATAAAACTGAATTTAGATTATTGATGAAATATAAATATATATTAGACATTTAAGTAATTGGATGAAGGTGCACGTCTGTTTATATGGGTTATTTTTTATTTTTTGTAATTTGATATTGGATATATATTGGATATTTGTTTTAAGTACTCTTTGTGATTATATATATATATATATATATATATATATATATATATATATATATATATATATATAGGCCATTGTTCCATGAAAAACATTCTTATATAAAGAACAATAAAGAACACCATAAAATCTTACATAAAATTGTATTTAGATTCTAATTTTCACATTAAAAGTGATGTTTTATGAATAAATATTGATTCAAACAAAAAATTAAGATCAAATATAACATGATTACACATAATTTCATTATTACAAAAATATATAGAAGATTCTATACTGGATTCTATGTAACATTTGATTTTTAAATTTATATGAGATTGTACGTTAGATTCGATATGTTAAACTTAATTGTTGTTATAATTTGTAATTTTTATCATAACAAATCATTATTTATGAAAAATAAAGTATTATGATGGTGTTCTTTATTGTATTTTATATAAGTGTTCTTCATAGAGTGCAACTATATATATATATATATATATATATATATATATATATATATATATATATATATATATGCATATGCTCGCAAGATTGGTTAATGAAGTTGCATTTGATGATTTTTCGTGACTATTTGTGGTATTAAGTGCTCGATATCAAATAATTCATAATTATGTTTTTAGTTGTAAAGCTATTATTACGTACACGACCGAGATGCAACTTGAATCAATGATAAGATCAACTATTTAAAAAAATAAAATTAAAGTTACATTCTGAGTTGTAAAGTTGTGACAAATCGTATTTTTGAAAATGAAAAAAAAAGGCTTAATGACCTTTTAACCCTCAAAGTTTCCACCAAAATACCCATCAGCCCTTACTGTTTCAAAACGTTCCTTTTAACCCTCCAAGTATCCGTAAAGGTCCAATTAGCCCTTATACCGGATAGGAAATGGTGAGTTTGGGTGACTTTTGGTTCGTTTTAATCGGTTTCTAGCCGGAATTTTGCTGTATTGTTGTTGTGTCGATTAAAACGAACCAACAATCACCCAAACTCACCATTTCCTATACCGGTATAAGGGCTAATTGGACCTTTACGGATACTTGGAGGGTCAAAGGAACGTTTTGAAACAGTGAGGGCTGATGGGTATTTTGGTGGAAACTTTGAGGGCTAAAAGGCTATTAAGCCAAAAAAAAAACCAAAAACGTATTTTTAAAATATTTTGTCTTCTTGAAAAAAGCCCTAATATAATATAATATTATTTGTATATAATTTAGCTTTTTTAATTAGTATGTTTTGGTGTTGATTAACTATATGGACATATAAATTACACAGTACAGTATTTAGCAAAAAAAAGTTGTAATCTATAGCGTCGGTTCAATAGAGATCGACACTATAAATCATACTCTGTAGCATCGATTCAACAGAGACCGACACTATAAAGCATACTCTATAGCGTCGGTTCAATAGAGACCGACACTATTATTGCTTTTATGGGTTGTCGTCCAAAATTCGTCACTACAAATCATACTCTATATCGTTGGTTCAGAAGAGACCGACACTAGAAGTGACTTTAGGCATCGACTTTTACAAGCCAGATGCAAATAATAGTTTTCAGTGTCGGTTAAACAAGACAACCGACGCCAAGGGTGCATCTCAAATGACTTTAGGCATCGGTTAAGCTTGTAACCGACGCATATAACATATATAGGCGATGATTCCCTAAAAAACCGACGCCTAAAATGTGACATAGAAAAGCGTCCTCAAATAGCACCTACTGTAGCTTCAGAAGTTCAGAACCAGAAGGATAAACATATTAAGCAAAAATAATATCAAACAACCAATATTCACTTGCATTTGTCAACCATTTGTATAATCATCAGCTAATCAGAGTGATTTAAAATTAACAGTTGATAATATTCATTGGAGTGGGCGACTACCTAAAATTAATGAACTAAAGTTAGACTAAGCAACTCGTATAATTTTATTGTCAGAGTTTAGTATATGATGGTAATAAATTTTTATAAGGATAATGAAGTTTTGATTTAGGCATTGAGGTCTCCTTGCGTTCTTTATTTTATATTAACATTTGATTCCCAATTTCTCTATTTATCATACGATAGTGACAAACAAAACAATAAACATAACAATTCACAACACAAAAAACACAGTAGAGTTATCATTAATAACTTGAATGTCATCTATGTGGAAGATAAAAAAGATATGTTAGTGCAGGTATTCTTACAATTCATAATCTGCAAGATAGGCCAATTTTTTCTAGCACGTTTGGGCCTTGTTGTGTTATGTTTACGCCTATCTAGCCACAACTGGGACAGCAACCGATAAAGTGTCTAGGGATTCACGAGGAGCATAATTTGCCCGAGGATTCCAAATACTGTCCTAATCAATTACATTGATTTCCCTTTGATCTGTGAAATCATTCATTTGGTCGTTTACAAAAAGCATGAGCAACATTTTCAGTAGCTGAGCTTTCCTTTCTTACAGCCAAGGGATTCTGTTGTGATTCTTCTCTTGATCTTCTCCTGAGATCATCATCTTTTCTGGTAACTTTATTTGACAAGGTTATCCATGCTTTGTCCAGAAGTTTGTACGGTTTAGACGATCCAATTTGTATGATTTTTTTTAACCAATTGCAGATATTGTATCTTCATTGTATTTATATCAGTACAAGGATCGCACCAAGAACAGTGTACCAGTCTATTTTCTCTCCTCGCTGGAAAGATCAACATACACCTGAGATCAAAATTTATTCAAATTAAAATAATTTTAATTGTTATAATTTAAACGCATACCAGTTCTATTTATTTTAAAATTTTATTTTGGCTAGTCTTATTTTAAGGATTTTAATTATACTAGTTTATAACCGGTGGTTCTTTTTTAATATTTATAATTATATTGAGTTAAGTTCTATGGAGACCAACATTTGAGTGGAGATCGTGTAGACCATATACATTATGCACTCAAAATATTGCAAAACATATATATTTGCAAAGAATATTCAATGAACATTATTATTTCACTCAAAATCTTAAAAATCATATATGATTTGCAAACAGAACATATTTTGGAGAACAATACATTCTGCAATATTTTGTTTGCAGAACATACTTGATTTTCAAGTTTTTCAATGAAATTTGCATGTAAAACATATATGGTTTTCAAGATTTTCAATGAAATAAATGAAATAGTAATTTTCATAGAACATGATTTTCAATGAACAAGTTTTTGCAATGTTTTGATTGATATATGGTCTCCGGTCTCCACTAAAATTTTGGTCTCCATTGAACTTAACTCTAGTTATATAAATTATTTTATTGAACAAAATTTTCTTAATATTTAATTTACATTGAGAATTTTCTTAATATTTACATTGAGTTTATAATTAATTTGCTATACAAATTACATTGAGAATTCTATTTAATTTAGAAAGCCTACTTATATATGATTTAGATTATTAAAATTTACTTCTTCGTATTTGAATATAATCATATTATCAATCATATAAACTTGCTTTCAAACATTAGATCTAATCCTATTCAGTTTAAAAGACCTACTTATATTTTGTTTAGATTAAACTTTACTTTTTCGTATTTGAATATAATCATATTATCAATCAAATAAACTTGCTTACTAATATTAGATCTAATCCTATTCAATTTAGAAAATCTACTAATATTTGGTTTAGATTATTAAATATTTTTTTTTGGTATTTGAATATAAGCCTATTATCAACCACATAACTTTTTTAATATTTGATCAAACAGATCACAGTCTATCTATTTTAAGATCTAACGGTCCATATTCGTTTGGTCAACGACCGTACTCCGAAACATTAGATAAAATCCACTTACGCTTATAATGCAAAAAAAAAATCAAATATTTAAACATATTATACTTTGTTATTTACTTATTATCTAAACAATAATATATTTATATTTTTTTTGTTTTTAATATTGGCTCAGGCTTGGAATATCCCGATCATGGCCTTGCCAACTTAAACAATCAAGTGTTACTGGTTATAAATGGGAGTAGGGGTGGATTTAATCTTTCAATGAATTGAAATATTTACATGAACTGATATTAATAATTAAATTAATAAAATATTGTGTAAATATTCATGATGTAATGATCGAAGATGGGATTGAAGATGAGGATGAGTTTTATGATTTTTTTTCAAGAAGGCTTATGTGTTGCGGTTTATCTTGTAGTAGTTTGTTTAGAGGTGTCAAAGTCTGGTTCTAGTCTGTCTTTTCCTTCTATTACTTTGTACATGTTTGTATCGATCTTATTTCCTGTGGTTAGTGTTTGTGTAATGCCATGATGGTCTCTCTGTACTTCTTTCTTCAATGCAATTAGCTTTTCAGAATGAACTAAAATCGTTTTGAGATTGTACATAGTGTATATACGCTTCCTTAGCTGTATATATAAATGCCTAGAGGGGTTATATTTATATTTTATTTTATCAAGGAGGGGAATATATTATACATTGCAAATATTATAAGATTAAATTGTAATTGTAAAGAGTCAGTTCCGTGACCGATGGTAGTACTTACTTATTATCTCTCTTATTTATTTACCTTAAAAAGATTTTTTTAACGAATTTATCTATTCTAAAAACTTATTCTTATGAAGAAATACGAAAACTAGTTATACGAGATATAAATTAGTTATATATTTAGCTAGTGTAACACGATACTTTGGATGGCGAGGCTTTCCATCCCATTAAAAAATATTGGCAAATGTATTTTTTAGATATTTATCTTAGTAGCTTTTTTTAGATATTTATCTTACTGAGAGTAGCTCAAGAATTCGACTTATCATTGGTATAGCAAATAACAAAAATTTTATTTTTAGATAAAAGAGAATAAATTTAGATCTCTAAATTTAATGTTTTTAAAAAAAATAGATATGTAACAATTATTATAACATATAAAATAATATAATATTTAAAAAGTGTATGGTGAAAGTTATGGGATGAAGGTCCTTATTACCCTTTTTTGAAGTAAACAACTATTATAATTTTTACAAACCAAAAGTTGGCCTTAAGAGCAAGTCCAAAAGTTTCCCTACAAAGCTTCTTAAGTTAAAATTTAGGGAATTTAGTGCAAAATAGCACTCCAACTATGTGCTAGTAATTCCCTAAAACACTAGGAACCCTTAGCCATTCCCTATTGTTGGTAAACCACTAGCCAACCCTAACTTGTTTTTTATTACTAAAAAGATCATGTATTCCCTCCATTTATCCTTACTTGTCACTTCCCCATTTTTAGTTGGTTTCAAATTTGATATTATAATAATGACAAAGAATGAATATAGGGATTCTTGTTGGAGTTCATGTACAAAATAATATCTTTAAAATACTAAGAATCATTATTTTATAATATTTGTAGGGAACCAACTAAGAAATTACTGGATTTGCTCTAAATATTGTAGAAACACACATTGCTAGCTTGCGTGAAATTGGTACACGTATGAAAGTTTATACATTTGCGCATATTATGCTTTATATTCTTCAAACCTAAAGTTTTTTGTTTATTATTTATTAGTAGATAATGTACATCGTACTAATATATATAGAAAATTACGAATCACATATCCTCTGTGTATATTCTTCAAACCAAATTTCTTGTTTATTATCTATTAGTATGTGATGCATGGATCTTTTGTTAAGTTGATAAACGAACGAGGATTTTTTTAGGTAAATGACATATATATGCATCTTTAGTATGGTGTGGGTACTAAGGGAGGAGAATTCCGTTTTTTTTAATATTTTGGGCCATGCTTTTTCAAAATTGAGGTAGTTTAGTCAATTTTTTCGGGTTATACGAACGTAGTGGTTCAAATAATTCGGTTTAATATGTTGACCTAGTCATCACATTTATGAGCATATGAATAGCATAAATAAATATATACAAAAATATATTGCTGAAAAGTTTGGCATAAATTTAATATATATGAAAAGAAATTACCGATAAGTATGTCTACGGGGCATAGACATCAATCCTTTTAGGAGCACTTTCTTCATTGTTTACTGCAAGAAATTCAAAAAAATATAAGTAGATATAGGCGACTTGAGCATTAAAAAATTTCATATCAATAAAAAAGAATTGTTCAGATCGGATCGTGATTGATCCAAAATTTCAGTATATTAAATACTAAAAATGGAACTTACCAAACTCGAACAAAGTCATGATTCTAACCATTTTGCATGGGAAAATTGATATGGGGGAAATCATTGAAAATCGGTTAAAAATCGTAAATAGGAAGAAATTAATTAATCATGTAAAAATTATAGTGCTATTGAGGTTGTAATCAAACGGCGAAGGAGTGATGTTACCAGATAAATTTAATACTTCAAGAATATATCAATATTTGATTTTATTCAGAGAGATTGGGATATGAGCTTTAGAGATCTAGGAATAAGGAGATAGTTAGATGTATATGTAAGGGAGAAGTTAAGAATGGAAGATGAGAATTCTTCTACGAAGTGGAGTTGAGAGGATGTATAAAATATGAGGCGAAATATCAGTTTAAACAAATAGAATCTCTTTTGGCAATCATGATTTTTTAAATTGAAAGAAAAGATGATGATATATCTATATCGCAGTTCGACGAAGACATACAAAATCATCTACCAAACCATCATCTTAATCACATAAACTGATATTTCAAGAAAATTGTAGAGAATATCAAGAGATTTGGACTAAAAAAGAAGAAGATTTGAGAGAGCTAGAGAGAGATGTGAATGAGAGCGGCGGAATTGGGTGTAGAACCCTAAAGTGAAGATTGTATGCAATATATAAATAAGTATCATGTTATATGAACGGTTCAGATCAGCTCATCACATCTTATCTAACGATTGTTAATCAATCCAGGTAAAAAAATTTGGATCGGAGTCAGTATATGTGCGTTGTGCACGTGCGTTACTTCAAATTAACGTTTTAACTATTTTATGTTTCTTAAAATGTCCTGAATTAATCGACTAAAGTAATTTATATAGATTTTTCGGTCTTTTAAATTAAAAGCATATTTGTTAATTACATTTATTGTAATTACTTGCTTAAAAGAGACTAAAAAAAATTCAAAAGTCTAGAAAGATATTTTTAAGATAAAATTCCAGATATTTAAAGGAAATAGTATTTCAAATTTTTAGATAGATTAAATATTAATTTCAAAACATATCTAATAAATTCAATTAATCATATGAAATTAGTTTGATACATGATTTAATATATTTTAAATGAAATTTTAGCATTCCAACACGTCTACATTCATGTAAAATATGGGAAATTTACCATACAAAGCTTTCGAGCTTATTTTAATACATTTAGAATTTTGTATAAAGTACACCTATCCGGTGGTGGACCTAAATTGGGCTGAAAAAATGTTTCGATTCACCCTTAAATTTGCACTATCATATGGCATAAAATTTGTTCTAGTATGTGGTTTTGACGTTTTGTGATGGGCTTTTGACAAGCAGGGCCAGGTTTTAAATCAGGGAAACCTAAAACATAAAGGCCATGTTTGGAAGGATTAAAATTCCGGAATAATTATCTGGGTATAATAATTCAATTATTTATAATTTTTTTGGATCCTTTAAATTATCTTATTTCATATTTGTTTTGAAGTATTAACTTTAGGATACTATCCATTTTGTTTTGAGTGATAACCTATAGATTAAACTATTTTTCTATAAAATTTCTAATACTATGTTTGTTTTACAAGGAAATAGGAAAATGTTATTTACAGAATCATTTTTTAATTTTTAGAACTATTTGTAGCATATAATATCATAATATGCAACACTTTGTGAATGCAGGAAGCATATGCCACAAAATTGCATTGGAAATAAAAAAAACAGCTTTGTAAATAACATTTCCGAAGGAAATATAGTGAAGGGATTAAAAAAATGGCTTGGGGAAGAAGATTAAACAATACCTCCTTCAACCAAGTATTGGAAAGGATTATAATTATATCCTTAATCCCAACTAAACAAAGATGAGATTACTATTTTAAAGTACTTTAATCATTGATCTAATTACAAATAATTTTTTAAAAAATTATATAGGATTAAAAATTTTATTTCTTTCGTTGTATTGTTCCTCGAAGAACCCATATAAGCTTACCATTAATCTCCATATTATTATTTTTGCATAAAATCGTCATCTCCATCTCAGTTGCAATAACAATATTTTTGTGATAGTCGCTAAAAGGATTTTCACCTCTTATATATGGGAACTTGATCTTCCTATCGTGGAGCATGTCGCAAAGCATTTTTTTTCACTTTTATGTTTGCAAAGTTTATCATCCGGTTAAGAATTTCATTATTTTAATTGAACTAACAAATACTATGAACAAGTCTTGGATCATACACTCACCTTCATGTCTGCCACAAGTTAACATTTCAATAAGAATTTCGTTGCTTTTACCGAATTGATTAATAGTATCTAACAAGATTTTTTTTCTTTATCAAGATATATATATTTTTTTCGAACCCAGGACTTGGGACGATAAAATATAAGTTCTAATCATTTAAGTTTTCTCATTGTACTCATTTTCCTTTATCAAGATATATAATAATTGTTGGGTATATTTAACTAAACAACACAACAATGGGACAATTATATTACACTTAACAAGAACAGACAATTAACCAAATAACGAAACAAACACGATGGTAAAACAAAATATATAATTAAATACTGTAAAAAACAAAAGAAAGGAGAAAACACTCCATAGATGACGGTAAATCAAAAGGCTATGGTGCTGATCTACGGCTTTGAGACGTTAATGGTCATGTCTCGATCCTGTTCGTTGAATGTTTCGAGGAATAACCCTTTCCTCAAATTGCGACCACACAATTACATTCGCTTAGCTGGGCATCTCCAGAGATGTACTGCTAGCATCTCGTCATATGACTTGACCCCATTCAGAGTTCAAATAACTCTTGCTATTCTGGCAGTTATAGTACCTTTTAGGTTTATTGGGGATAGACTCAGATACAGGAGTATCTAAGTATATAGTAAAGGTACTACCGATTCACCCTTACAGCTTGTTATTACCACATTGAATACACTTTCGAGGGATCTCCTCTCATGTGTATTGGGTTCCCGTTGTAGATGAATCATGATGGCCAATCGGTCCCATCCCCAACCTCGACTTAAGGACAACAGCATGCTCAAGTCCCTTAGTCAAAGGATCAACTAGGTTATGTAGAGTTCTAATAAACTCAACAGCTATGATCCTTTCAGACATTAGACCCCCTTATAGACTTTAGTCTAACTTGGATATGTCTCTTTGTTTTCACATTATACTTCTTACTGTTAATCTTGTCGATAGTTGTACGGCTATCACAATGAATAGCAAAAGCAGGAAGTGGTCGGCTTACTACAGGTAACACTGACATAAGTCCATGTAACCATTCGACCTCAGTCCCTGTGGTATCTAATGCACACAACTCAGCCTTAAAAGTAGACCGAGTTATAACAGTCTGTCTAGAAGACTTCCATGATACTGCTCCACCCGCAAGGGTAAACAAGTATCCAGTCACTCCATTGGAACCAGACTTCTTAGCTATCCAACTTGCATCACTATATCCCTCTAGCACTCCTGGAAACATCCTGTAATGCAAACCAATATAGGTGGTGCCTTTCAGATATCTAAGTACTCTATCAATAGCATCCCAATGAGTATATCTTGCTAACTTAGACACTGAATATGAAATATCCGGCCTAGTACCAATTACAAGATACTGCAAACTCCCAATAATATGAGAATACCTTAACTGAGACACAGGAATTCCTGAACTACTCTTGACAAGCACAACTTTAGGATCATAGGGAGTACTCGCGATTCTAAAATTTGAATAACTATACTTCTCAAGTATAGATTTCTCTATATAATGAGATTGTGTCAGGGTTATTCCATCAGTTGATTGAGTCAACTTGATTCCAAGAATCACACTCCTCACCCATATCCTTCATTTCAAAGTACCTTTTTAAGAACCTTTTAGTCTCGATAATAATCTCAATATTGGTTCCAAACAATAAAATGTCATCCACATATAGGCACACAATAATACATTCATTTCCTTTAACCATGTAGTAGACACACTTGTCACTTTCATTAACTACAAACTCTGATTCTAAAACAGTTTCATCAAACTTTTTATTCCAGTCTCTTGGAGCTTGTTTTAAGCCATATATAGACTTGGTTAACTTACATACTTTCCTTTCATTACAAGATGCAACAAATCCCTCAGGCTGATCCATATAAATTTCTTCTTTAAGTTCACCATGAAGAAAAGCTGTCTTTACATCCATTTGATGGAGGATAAGACCATGTACAGAAGCCAATGCTACAAGCATTCAGATTGTTGTCATTCTAGCAACCGGAGAGTATGTATCAAAGTAATCAATGCCTTCCTTTTGCTTGAAATCCTTAGCTACTAGCCTAGATTTATACTTATGTATTGAGCCATCCGGGTTCATCTTCCTTTTGAAAACCCATTTACATCCAATAGTAGATAGCTAGGAGGTAGATCAACCAACTCCCATGTTCCATTAGAAACAATAGAGTCAATCTCACTTTTTACCGCACCTTTCCAGTACCTAGATTCTGAAGAATCCATGGCCTTCCGAAAAGTTAAAGGTTCATCCTCGACATTGTAAGTGATAAAATCACTTCGAAAGTCCTTGACTACCTTCGCACACTTACTCCTTCTAGGTTCCTCTACTTCATCAGGAGTAGAGCTACTACTAGAATCCGGCCCCACATTGGTCATCCTTTCTACATGATCAGGAATGGAACTCGATGTGCGAGTGGGATCATCATCAGAAATATCCCGAGGTATACCAGTCTTCATAGGAAACACATCCTCAAAGAATGTTGAATCATAAAATTCAACTATAGTGTTAGCCACTATTCCGTTTATGTCAGATTTTAAGACTAAAAATCTCATAGCCGTAGTGGTTTCAATATAGCCCAGAAAGATGCAATCAATAGTTTTCGGCCCTAGTTTCTTTCTCTTGTGTTCAGGGACAAGTACCTCTGCGAGGCACCCCCACACACGAAGATATTTTAAAATAGTCTTTTTCTTTGTCCATAATTCATAAGGTATCTTGTCCATATGTTTCAGAGGAACTCTATTCAGAATATGGCAAGCCGTATAGAGCCTCCCCCCATATGTACTTAGGCAAC
Organism: Saposhnikovia divaricata; assembly: GCA_036435485.1. Taxonomy (NCBI): domain Eukaryota; kingdom Viridiplantae; phylum Streptophyta; class Magnoliopsida; order Apiales; family Apiaceae; genus Saposhnikovia; species Saposhnikovia divaricata. The sequence goes on from CM071594.1 coordinate 64,954,009, forward strand.
CCCGAATTAATAAGCATACTATTGTTCATATCTTTAAAAGTTCTGTTCTTTCATTCTACCACCCCATTAGACTTAGGTGTGTATGGTAGAGCCACCTCGTGAACTATACCATTGCTCTTGCAAAATTTATTAAACGAGGTACTCGTATACTCACCACTTCTATCTGATCTCAAACGTTTAATTACTTTACCTGTTTGTGTTTCAGCTTCAGTTTTGAATATAATGAATTTTTCTAGTGCTTCATCTTTATGTTTAAGCAAATAAACATAGCAATATCTACTGTAGTCATCTATAAAGGTAATGAAATATCTTTTATTATCCTTAGTCACTATGCCACTAAATTCACATATGTCCGTGTGCACTAAATCTAGCACTCCTGAATCCCTTACTACATTATGAAAAAGTTTTCATGTTTGTTTAGCAGTCACGCATACTTGACATTTAGATTTCTTATCAATGGCATGTTTTGGAATCAACTCTAAATTCATCATGTTCTTTAGAGCACCAAAATTCAAGTGACCAAGACGTAAGTGCCATAAATAAGATGATTCAACACAATTAATAGAAGGAGCAACGTTATCATTAATAAAAATGCCCAAAACAGGCTCAACATTTATCAAAAACAATCCATTAAGTAACCTTTGCTAACAAAACACCAGTATGTGTAATAACTACTTTATTACACTTCAGAGAAAGTTCAAATCCATTATTAAATAAACAACTTCCACTTATTATATTTCTACAAATATCAGGAACATGATGCACTCTAGTGAGGGACATAACACGCCCAGAAGCAAACTTCAGGTCTACGTTTCCTATTTCGAGCACTTGTGCAGCACTAGCATTCTCCATCATCACTATCACTCCATGAGTCTGTTGATAAGATACAAACAAAGTTTTATCAGAACAAATGTGCACATTAGCTCCAGTATCAATCAACCATTCATGAGATAAATAAGTGGATAGTAAAACAGGCTTATAGGTAACATACCCGTCATTGGTTACAGAAACAAATGCCTCACCAATAACCATGTTAGCCATAGGCCCATCAATTGTTCCAGCTCCAAGCACAGTGTTTCCTTGAGCAACCACATCAGGTTTCTTCGCTTTCTTTATAGGACAGTCCTTGCTCCAATGACCAACCTGTCCACAAGACCAACATGGTTTGTTTGCCTTTGGTTTTTTAGCCTTGTTCTTATCTTTATTAGACTTATTGTTTTCCTTCTTAGTAAATTCTTTTCTTACCAACAGTCATTACATTCACCTTCGAACTACTATCATGTTCAGCAGGCATCACATGTCCCTGTTTGGACTTATGCTGCTCCTGCACTGAGGTGTCCAACATCAGATTAGTCCACGTGATCTCTCCTTTCTGTCTCTTCAGGGAGAGAGCAAACTCTTCCTAAGACTTCGAGAGCTTTTCAATCACTGCCATAACCTAAAACTTCTCAGGAAGGACCATACCGGACTCCTTCAAAGCATGCACCAACATCTCAAACTCGTGCACCTGCTCAGTCATGGATTTAGTATCCACCAGTTTAAAATCAAGGAACCGAGCCACAGAATACTTTTCCAACCCTTGCAAGTCAGTATTATGTGTCTGGTCCAGCTTCTCCCATAAGAGCTTAGTTGTGTAGGAATCCGATGAATAAACATCAAATAGAGTGTTCGCTAAAGCTGCCAGAATTCCAGCCCTAGCCACCCCACCTTTTCCTCCCACATAGCATAAGCCTTAACAGTTTCAGCCTTTTCCTTAACCACAACAGGTTTCTCATACTGCATCACCGGCCATAGACCCTTTACCGTAAGCCACAGTTTCATCTTTTTCTACCAACGAGAAAAACCAACACCCCCACCGAATTTATCGGGCATACCCGACAAATCGATAGGTTGTGGGAAACGGTACGTGGTCCAATCAATGGTGGGTGCAGTAACACCAGACCCAGAGCCAGTCTCAACAACAGGAGTTTCAGTTTCATTAACCATCTTGCTAATTAACAAATATAACAAATAATCTCTTCAAGATTTTTGGGTATATTTAACTAAACAACGCAACAATGGGACAGTTATATTACAATTAACAAGAACAGGCAATTAACCAAATAACGAAACAAAAATGATGGCAAAACAAAATATATAATTAAATACTTAAAAAACAAAAGAAAGGAGAAAACACTTAGCTCTAACAGAAGCTTTAAAACTCTGACAGAACAGAACAGCTGAGTCGCCAAGGCTTAAAGAAGTCTTGACTATTCTTAAAGAGATTATTGCCCCACTTACGTTATGATAGGTTGCAGCAATATCGCTTCCAGGATAAAACAGCTCAGATCCATCCGGTCACAGACATGGCAGAGATCAATAGCGACTAGCACCTCAGTTCGCCCAAAAAACCTTTGCAACTTATAAATGAATGCAAGGTAGGCACTTGAGATTACATACTAAAACTCAAGTAGACCCTTCTATATATAGGTAAATCACGTTGCTAAGTTCAAATTCTTCTCGATGTGGTATTTTAAGAAAAATCATATTTCAACTATCAACTTTGCCTACATATAATTATGGATTACACTAAGAAAATGTCTTAGATCCAAACATGAAAGTTTAAGTCCTCATATCAAGGAACAACTTCCATAAGTTAGTTTCTGGAAATTACATCAAGAGCACATTAAAAAATGCCTCAAACTTTTCATTTTCTAACAGTAATTGTGTTGCTTAAAAAAATTTGATCTTAATTATTTGGACTAAGTATTCTTTTATTCTCTTTCTAAAGCCTTTGAGTCTCTCTTTAAACCAATTTTAATTCGTAAGAAAGTTGATTATTACGCATAAGATCTCTCCCAAATAGATCATCGGAATAAAAAGTGTTATGTTTCATCTTTTTATTACTCTTCATAAAGTAACGATTTTTCTTTTATTTTCATGATATTTGATATCTCTTTCTCGATGCCACTCTTGAAGACACGGACCTCTATATAAATGTCTCTAATTTTGTTTTAAGAATGAAAGTAACGATTGGTTTATTTATGATTGTATTGTGAACTCGTAATTCGTAATTCTGAGATTGTAATATTAGTAACAATACATGTTGATATTAAGGAGTAATGAATCTCGCTGTCCAGTAATGCAAATAGTTAGAACCACGAATGCATCGGTGTCAGGTTTTGCTGATTGTTTACTATGATTAGAAATGAATAAAATAAACATAATTTTATTGGTTGTTCATAATGAGTGGTAAATAGTAACGATTAAGAATTCATTTATTCGGATTTTGGAATGAAATCCAAGGGTAGCTAAAAGAGTGTTTAGTATAGTTGTTGAGAATGTCACTTTTAATTCAAAGATCATGAGTTTAATTCTTAGCACCCACTTTTATTTTTCTTAAATAAATTTATAATGGCATTTTTGTAATTACATAATAAATATAGGTATATTAGTAATTTTACAAGTATTTTTGGATACTTTTTGCTCTTGTATTGCCATTTATTATATAGTAATAGATATATCTAAAAAATACAATTTTTCTTGACATTAAAAAAAAAAGAAAATTCAATTTTAACATTTCAGAAACTATTATATTATTTTCCAATAGTTATTTATCTAGAAATTTTATTTTTCTAAACAAAGAACTTTTTTTTAAACACACTCACTCTCTCTCTCTCTCTCTCTCTCTCTCTCTCTCTCTCTCTCTCTCTCTCTCTCTCTCTCTCTCTCTCTTTAGGCTTATAGTTAGGGGTGTACATGGGTTGTCGAAACCAACCAACCCGACCCAAACCGATCTATATATTCGGCCGACCCAAATCGATTAATTTCAAATCGAAATAAAGGTGGTTTAAAAATATTTCAACCCGATGTTAATGGGAGGCATGGCTTTCGATTTTTTTAACCAACCCAACCCGTTTAGAATTTAGGCAACTTAAACATGCAAATACTAGCAATCAGGTACCCTCATTTAGGCTTCAACTGAACCAATTTTCTTCCCGAATAAAATCACCTACAGCTTGTCATAACTTGCAACTTGAAAGCACTCCATCACCAACAATAGGAGGAAGAATATAGGTGAATACATCTAACGAACTCTTGTACTTCACAGCTTCACCAGATGCAAATGCTTGATTAATTTTGAAATGGACAACCCATTCAAACCAATCCAAACTAACCCAACCCGATCTTTTAATATATATGGTTGGGTTAAAATTTATTTTTAATAGGCTGGGTTAAAATTTTTCAAACCAATTAAAAGGGAATGGGTTGAAATTTTCTTCGAACTCGGCCAACCCTACCAGTGTACACCTACTTATAGTTATAGCTGTTGAATATATGATATGATCTTGGTAAGCCCGCTTCTCTAAAATCTTAAGGTATTAGATGGAGGCCTTATACGAATCTTATATTATATTTTAACATCCTCCCTCACTCGAAAGCCCATTTTTGGATCGAAGAGTGGATCACGGGCGCTCATCATAGGAGCATAACATATATTCAACATCCCCTCATTTGAAGGCCCATTATTTGGGTCAAAATCCCCACTCATTCGAAAGCCCATTGTTTGTATTATTAATCCAAACAATTATAATAATACATCAAAATAATAACACCTTAATAGTGTCCCAAACCTGATACTTGAGCCAACAATGCTCAAGCATCACCCAAAGAATATCTAAGACTACATCTCTTAAGTATTCACCTTATCAAACAAATACAATATGACTATGTATATATAGCCATCCAAAACTTAGCCACCAAGACTTACCATACTTGTTCTACAAGTCTTACCATACCTGCTATACAAGTCTTCTAATTCTTGGCACCTAATTACCCAGCTTAGTGATCAAGACATACCATATATAATAATTGTCTACACATACAATTATTATCTTACCAATATATATCTTAAACCACCCAAGCCCATAACATCATATTGGGTTGAAACCCAACAACCCTCCCCTTCAACCATTGGATTGAACGGTAACCATCAACGACATCGACGTCCATCCACTGTTAGGTCCGATAAGATTGTAGAAGGGGGGTTGAATACAATCTATATCATTTTCTCGAAATTTGTTCTTTAAATAAAATTTATCTTAAACAAATTTGTGCGGAATAATATAACATAGATTTCAAGTTGAATATAACAATATATTAACTTGATGGGTGTTACAAAATCAGTCCAAATGATTATCAAGTAATTAATAACTAATTAGAAAATTCAACATGAACTTTGCTAATTTAGTTAATAAAAATCAAGATATCAATTTGTGAACTAGGAAACTTAATTCGCTAGTAGTACAAGAATCACAAGTAAACAAGTTCCAATGGATAGAATATTACAATTGAGATGAACTTGAATTTAAAGAATTTAATTTGTAAGTGTTCTTGAGCTTGAGAGAGAGAGATATAGGCTGCTGTGTGTATTTTTGATGTTATGTTCGACTGACTCTTTTTCTTCTGCAATCTGCTGCCTTTTATAACACAGCCATAGTCATATTGCTCTGTTTCAACTGATATAATAATCAGTTAACAACAATATGACATTCGGCATGACTATCCAATGCAAGTAATATGACAGTCTCTTTAAATATAACTTTCGGTATGACTATCTCTTTGAATGAGATATGACTGTCCAATCCAATATAACATTCGGTATTACTATCTCCTTGAATGAGATATGACTGTCCAATCCAATATAACATTCGGTATTACTATCTCCTTGAATGAAATATGACTATCCAGTTTGAACTGAATATGACTGTCACACTTGAACTGAATATGACTGTCACACTTGAACTGTATATGACAATCGGTATAACTATCCTTTGATAGTTATATTATCATATTTTTCAGCTTATAATTAATCAAATGATTCATAAAAATCATTTAAATAATTATTTCTTTTTCATATTAATTCTGATTTAATTAATCTAATAATTACTTTAACAAATATATTAATTCTGATAGAATTAATTTATTTATTTAAGTTAATTATTTGATTTAACTAATTAAAGTAGAATTAATATAAATCTTTTAATAGTCAATACTTCACTGTGAACCACGTAATTATAATAAGGAACATACACTGGATCGATGTTGACGCTCGATGTACTGTCTGGTTCATGAACGACTAACTCCAATCTCTGTTCTTCATTTTGACTTTAAACTGTGGTCTTATTCTATTCTTCACTCTCTTCAATCATTCGGTACTGATATTGTTTCTTATCACTTATAGAAATCTCTATCCTTTAAATGAATCCATGTGTTTCAATGCTACCTTGAGGCTTGATCAGATAACTGAATCTTCTTCCAGTGTAAAACATCAAAACTATAGATTGACTTGTTGATTTTTCTTCTGACAACTATCATCTTTTGAGATTCCTGTGACAGTTGATATTATTTACTTATTACAATCTAGTTTAATTGGATTAGGATCCTCGAACTACAAATAGGCTGAGTCATATGCCTTTCAATCTCCCCCTATTTGTTTGTTAGACAATAACAAGCAAATACCTAGAGGATTCTTCAACTAATCCCAATTAAACAAGTAAAGGAAAAAACTTTAAATGCTATGTAAATAATGGAAAAGTTCTGGTTCATATATAACATTATCCAGATTCAAACAGAAAAGATAAATACAAGATAGATGATCCTCTAGACTGATCATATAAGACAATTATCCTATCTTGTTCTATCAAAGCTCTAATGATATAACTTGCAGAGCTATTCTTCATTTACCACCTTCTTCCTCGTTGATTTCTCCTTCTTCTTGTTCATCCATATCAGGTAGATTCTTGATCAATTCAGAGTCAACAAGTAACTCTCTTCTGGATGATACATCTATAGGATAAACTAGTGGTATTCCAAGTTTCTTTCTCAACTCACCTTGATACTGCTTATACTTCTTCATGTTGGTCTGAGCATAGGATCTTATATGATCCGCAGCTTCAATTTTTTCTTGAGATGCAAAACCATGATTTCGAAGAGCATATTCAACATACACCAAATGTCTGGCAAGATGTGTATATAATTCTTTTGTCTGAAGATTAACAGTGTGAATAACTTCTCCCTTAAGAATTTTAACTTTTGGAGGGTTATCTATTACTTCAGGACCAGCTCTTTCAGCAAATTCTTGAAATTTTTCATGAAGCAGTATACCTAGCTCAGAAGATGTTATGACTTTTGGTCTCAGCACCCAAAGCTCTGACAGAGATCTATCATAGAAGAACTGAAGAGATACTTTATGAGATCCAAGCTTATGACATTCAACAAAGATTAGTAGCTCACATTCTTCGGATCAGTTGCAGTAGTTATTCTCACAATTTCTGTCTTCAAAGCTTTTAGGTACATGTTATGTACAGGGTTCTTCTTTTTAAAGCTTTCAAAAATAGCAATCACCCGACGATCATCATAGTCAGAAGTTTGTGGTGAGTCTATTACATTTTGAGCACGTTCCCATTTATCACCACTTTTGTACTTGATGTACATCTTCCTTGCTTCCAGCTTTTGAGCATGTTACTTTTGAAGTGCTTCCTGTTCAGCCTTTTGAAGCCTTTCATTATGAGCTATATGTTCTAGTGTCTTCTTGAGTCTTTCTTCTCTCATAGACAGATTAGCATCATTTTGTTCAAGTTCTTGATTAGCTTCAAAATTCATTCTTTGTGTTTCAACAGAATCAGGAATTACTGGCTTTTCATCATCCCAAAACTGAGATCCGGTTCATCAAATTCTTCACCAACATCAGGAAACTGCAAGTCAGCAAAAAGATCAAGGTTATCAGGTTCACCTGTATAGTAATAACCTTCTACAGTGTCATCATCCTGTGCTGCTACTGCTTGAGTTATCTTCTTCTTCCCCTCACTCCTATCTTCAACTTTTTCTTTACTCACACTTCCTCCCCCTCTAGATTTCTCCCCCTTAGTTGAGGAATCCTCTATAGCTTTATGGCTTGTACCAGCTCCAGGGCCACCTTCATCACTACTTTCAAAGAATTTCTTCTCTTCTGCTGTAAGTGAGTGAGTTCTGCTAATAATATTATATAAGTGTCTCAACCCCTTTGCTTGATGATCATTTTGCCTTTCAATTTGACTGAGACGATGTTCAGTGGATAAGTGATTCTCATTTATGTTATTCTGAAGATCTTCAATATGATTCGACATAGAAGTTATAATGAGATCTTGAGCCACTGTGACATCTCCAGAGTCTACAATTGCTTGTTGTTGAGAGAGTTTGAGTGCATTGATCTTGTTGTTGAAGATAGTTCTCATGTTATCCATGTCAAACCTTAAGTTTTTATTATCCTCTTCAGCTTGAGCAAGACTTTCTTTCATTTGATCAAGTTGGGCCATGAGAGATAGAGTGTTTGTGTCATTGTGTGCGCTCACCTCAATAGCTCTATGAGTATCACTCACCTCACGTGCTATTGTTTCACTAAGATTTGAGGTAATCCTTACATCACTCCTCTCATATTCCTGAGCTGCATCCATTGTACCTGCATCAGAAATCACCCTAGCCTCCTCTTGGAAGGTCAGTGGTGGTGCAATGGGAGTTCGCAAATCCCTATCAACCTGTGAGGGTTCTTCTGCCGTAACAATGGCAGGCACTTTAACTTGCTCTCCTTGCATGACAATGTTTTCAGCTTCATTTAAGAAAATGTCTTCCCCTATTGTGAGTAACAGGGGTGTGCTTGAAGAAATGAAGGGATTTACAGTTGCCTCAAATATAGTTTTACTTCTCTTTTGTAAAGGCAAATCTATTGTTTCACTCAAGATATCACTACTAGGGTTAGATCTTTTGACTGACAATTTCTTTCTGTGATAGTGTTTGGAGAATTTAGGATTGGTGTTTGGTGCATTGACCTGGGTTGTGGGTTGTGGTTCTACAGCCCCTTGGTCACTTCTCACAATTAATTGACTATCAGAAAGATATTGAGATTGCGAAGAAGTTGAGTGAAGTACCTGATCATTGACATTTGCAGCATCTTCATTCTGAGTGGGTTGATCCACTGAAAGTTGATGTTCAAGAGCAATTAAGGGTTCAGGATCAGGTTGAGGTTCTGGTTCTGGTTGATGTTCAGGAGCTTGTTCTGCTTCATGTTCTGGAGCTTGTTCAAGTGCAAGTATCCCAGCAACTGGTTGAGGCATAACATTTGGCAAATTTATGAATGTAGACATATATGGTGTCATGACCACTGGAACATGCAACAGAGCCTTAGAAGTATCCAACCTAGTGTAGAACTTCTTGTTTGGTTTACCAGACCATTGAACTCGATCATTTGGAAAAGGAGCAGGTTGATCCTTAGGCATAAGATGATTAAAAATTAATGTCAAAAATCGAGGGTAATGACACTTAACCATTTTACCTTTCCCAAAGTTCTTTCTAGCCTTCTTCACACGATTTAACAATATAGGCCATATCAAGCTACCAAAGTTGATCCTTCTGTTATGAGCAATTGAGAAACCAATTGACTGTAACATACCTGTGATGACGGTATTGTTACTCTTGGTGGAATTGGCAAAAACCTTTGCTATGATCTCGAAGAAAATGTTCCATTCTTGAACAAGGTTGCTTTTGAGTGGACGTTTAAGATCCAGTTGACCTTGATAGTTCAGATGTGTAAAGAATTGAGTCAACTCATCAGTTGATGGCGCTTCAGCAAACTGTTTAGTAGGAAGTTTCAGAACAGCATTGAAGACAGATTCATCCACTGTATATGTCTTATCATTAAAGTTGAAAGAAAACGATCTTCCATCTGAGACAGCTGTAGTACACATTAGTTTAAGTGGACCAAATTTCATGGGAATATTTGCAGTTATAGCATGACTACAGATATTTTGTTCGTTCAGAAAAGTTATCCAAGGCTTGAACCGATCCACCGAGCAATCCTCGGGATTAAAATATCCAATAAAATTGTGATTAACAATCTCAAAATTATTATAAGCACCAGCCATTCCAAATCAGGTATTAAAATTAAGGAATCTGTAAAATTCAACAATTAACCCAATTAATTCACAAAATTCGAATTAATAATTAATTAAAAATTTGAAAAACTGAATTCTTCACCAAAAATTCTGAAAATTTGAGGCAATGATCTTGATACCAGTACAAACACACGTATATTTTTAGTTTTTGAAAAATCAAAACCAATCTTCTTGAATTTTAGATCAAAAATTCGAAATTTTCAAGCTCAAAATCACAAAAACTCAACCAAATCTTACATTTAAACCGTGATTTTGAAGATAATCGACTGGGTAATCGATTGTTATTCTTAGAATTGTGAATTGAGACAAAAAATGGGCAGCAATTCGACTCAATGGTGTGTGTATATGTATGTATCGACTATTGTTCTTGGTGACTTAACACGCGAGTTGGAGAGAAACAGAACTGATATGACTACGGGATATAACTATCGACTTATATACAAATCAGTTCTAATATGACTATCGGTTGATAGTCATACTGATAGTTATAATACGTGTAAACGCAATATATCTATTCTATATTAATAGTTATATAACAGTTAAATAACAATATTACTATCGAAAAAACAAAGAATATGACAATCAGTAGAATTGTTATATCGATAGTCATATTTCGAGAAATAACACTAATATAACTATACACTAATTAAAGTTATATATACAAAAGACAGTAATATGACTATCTAATTAATAAGTTATATCTAGAGTTATATCACAATAAACTTAATTAATATAACTATCAACAAACTCGAATATAACAATCAGATTGATTGTTATACCGATTGTAATATTAACAAAACAACTAATATAACTATCCTAAAATCCAAATATTTACAAGTAGCAAATTCTAACAATAAAGCAATTTAATTATTATTAAAAAACAAGCTAAAAAATAGCAAAATAATTTACACTAAAATTAGCAAACCTAATAAAAATTATACAAACGATCATAGGTAGTCCTTTTTACGAAATCAAACATTAATAACAAAAGGACAAACACTACAAATCAAAATAAAATAAAATACTAAATATTTACATAATTATTTCTGGTGAATTAATAAATCTATAAATTTTCTAATAAAATAATTTCCATATAGAAAATTATTCAAAAAGAAACTATAATTTATTAAACATCAAAAATAATTAAACTGATTTTAAAATAATAACATTTTCAAGAAAAATAGATTTCTCATAAATTATAGCTTGTAAAATTCGAGAAAAATATTTTTAAGGAAAATGAATTACTCTAAAATTACAAGAAGTAATTAGAAATATATAAAGAAGATAATGACAATGATTTAATAAGAAATAAGCAAAAGTATAAGTTGATAAAATAATTATACAAGTGATTTCAATAACAAATATTAACACATCAATCACTTGTAAATTATTAAAGATCAAATCTCAGATATTAACTAGTTTAATTACTAGGACTATTTAACATACCCAATTCACCAACAAGTCTGGTAAATGTGGATTCGTCAAGAGACTTAGTAAAAATATCTACTGTTTGTTCTTCCGTAGGTACAAAAAGTAACTCCACGGTACCATTCATGACATGCTCTCGAATAAAATGATACCTGATGTCAATGTGCTTTGTTCTTGTATGCTGCACGGGATTGTTGGAGATTGCTATGGCACTTGTATTATCACACAAAATAGGAATATTGTTTAATACAAATCCACAGTCACTAAGTTGATTCTTAATCCATAAGATCTGAGCACAGCAGCTTCCAGCAGCTATGTATTCAGCTTCGGCTGTTGAGTTGGAAACTGCTTGTTGTTTCTTACTGTACCAGGAAACAAGTCTTCCACCTAGGAATTGACAACTCCCAGATGTGCTTTTTCTGTCTACAACACTTCCTGCATAATCTGAATCTGTATATCCAACAAGGTTAAAACCAGAAACTTTAGGGTACCAGATGCCTAAGTTAGGCGTACCCTTAAGATATCTCAGGATTCGTTTAACAGAAATGAGATGAACATCTCTAGGATCCGATTGGAACCTTGCACACAAGCACGTAGCATGCATAATATCAGGTCTACTTGCAGTGAGGTAAAGTAATGAGCCTATCATACCTCTGTAGCTTGTGATATCTACCTTGGCAGAATTTTCACATGCTCCAAATTTGACCGCTGTGGATGATGGTGTTCTTGCTGAAGATGAGTCCTCCATTTGATATTTCTTGAGAAGCTCTTTGACATACTTGGATTGACAGATAAATATTCCATATGTCCTTTGACTTACTTGCAATCCAAGAAAGAACTTCAGCTCACCCATCATGCTTATTTCAAACTTACCCTGCATTAACTTAGCAAATTTCTTGCAAAGAAGATCATTAGTAGACCCGAATATTATATCGTCCACATAGATTTGGACTAATATTGTATCATTCTTATATTTCTTTGTGAAGAGAGTTTTGTCTATGACACCTCTTGTAAATTCATTTTCAAGTAAAAATTCAGAGAGAGTGTCATACCATTTCCTTGGTGCTTGCTTAAGACCATAAATAGCCTTGAAGAGAAAGTAGACATAACCCAATAGATTTGGATCTTTAAAACCAGGTGGTTGTTCTACATATACCTCTTCATCCAGCTTACCATTCAGAAAGGCACTCTTGACATCCATTTGATAAACATGAAAGTTAGAAAAGGCTGCGAATGCCAAGAATATCCTAATGGCCTCAAGTCTAGCCACTGGAGCATAGGTCTCATCATAGTCAATGCCTTCAGATTGTGAATAACCTTTTGCTACCAACCTTGCTTTATTTCTTGTTACTGTGCCATCTTCATCAAGTTTGTTTCTGAATACCCACCTAGTACTAACCACTGTTCTATTTGTAGGTCTGGGTACCAGCTTCCATACTTCTTGTTGTTTAAATTGATTGAGTTCATCTTGCATAGCAATGACCCAATCAGGATCTGAAAGAGCTTCTTCAGTTTTCTTAGGTTCCATTTCAGATAGAAACCCTGAATAATTACATTGATTTTGCAAAGCTCTTCTCGTCTTTACACCAACATCTGGATCACTAACGATTAGCTCAAAAGGATGAGCTCTATTCCAAACAGTCTGTCTGGGAAAATTTAGTCTTGATGATTCGCCTTATTCTTCATTGTGATGTTGAGTATGACTAGTAGATCCTTCATTAACTCCCCCTGAGTTGTTGCCAGGATGATTAGATGAGTGTTCAGAAGTATGAGTGGTGTTTTCAATATTATCATAATTTTCACCACCATTATTCTGATTAGACTCATCATTGTCATTGTTGTCATTAGCATCACCAAAAACATCAGGTGGACTATCACCATCTGAATCTAGATCTGTCATATCTTCAAAAGATAGCTTTTCAGATGAATCTTCAGTTTGGATACTAGGGAGTTTAGTGTCATCAAATGTTACATTGACACTTTCCATCATCTTCTGATGTTCAATCAAATACACCTTATAAGCTCTTCTTTCATAACCAACAAAAATTGCTTCATGTGCTTTGGCTTCAAATTTTCCACCTTGATCGTCTCCTTCTTTAAGTACAAAGCATTTTGCTCCAAATACATGAAAGTATTTGAGTGTTGGTTTCTTTTCATTTATGCCTTCATAGGGTGTTTTCATCAAATCTTTGTTGATAAGAGTTCGATTCTGAGTATAGCAAGCAGTGTTGACAGCTTCAGCCCAAAAGTACAATGGAAGCCTTGATTCACTTAACATAGTACGTGCAGCTTCAATCAAGGTTCTATTCTTTCTTTCAACTACCCCATTTTGCTGAGGAGTTCTTGGAGCTGAGTATTGTCTGGTTATACCCTTTTCAGTACAAAAGTCATTCAGAACTGCATTCTTGAATTCAGTTCCCTTGTCTGACCTTATAGCCCTCACTGGATACTTGGAATCCAGCTCAATTAACTTGATGTGATCAATCACCAGTTGTGGAGTCTTATCTTTAGAATTCAGGAACAAGACCCATGTGTACTTTGAAAAATCATCAACAATCACAAGAGCATATATTTTCTTTGACATAGACATCACATTCACTGGACCAAATAGATCCATGTGAAGTAACTGTAAAGGATCAGTTATTGAAGATATATCAGTGCTTCTGTGAGTTGTCCTTTTTAGTTTGCCTTTTTGACAGGCATCACATAGTCCTTCTTGTGTGAATTCCATAGGGGGTAAACCTCTCACCATTTCCCTCTTAACCAAATAATTCATTGTTTTGAAATTTAGATGAGAAAGTTTCTTGTGCCATAGCCAGCTTTCATCTGTGGATGCGTTAGAATAGAAGCAATTGATTTCTTCAGTGCTTCTAGTGTTCATGTTGGCTACATACAAGTTTCCTTTTCTGACTCCCGTTAGAGATGGTTGTTCACTTCTTTTGTGTGAAATCAGACAATTATTTTTGTTAAAGTAGACTTCAATCCCTTGTCACAGAATTGACTGATGCTGAGCAAATTATGCTCAAGTCCTTTTACAAATGACACTTCTTCAATGATAACATTTCCAGCTTCAAGTCTGCCATATCCATCAGTTCTACCTTTGCTGTTATCTCCAAAGGTAACTACTGGGCCGGCCTTCTCCACCACATTTGTCAGCAGGGTTCTGTCTCCAGTCATATGCCTTGAACATCCACTATCCAAGATCCAGGTTACTCGTTCAACCTGTTCAATACCCTGCAATGACAAATGGATTAAACCTTCTTCGGGACCCAAATTTGATTGGGTCCTGCGGATTTAAAGTATTGACCTTTATCAGGCAAAACAACATTTTTAATTTTAACATCTTTAATCAATAAACATTTAACCTTATAAACAGATTTGAAAATCTTTTGTTCTATCTTGGGTATCCATGTTTCTTTAGCAGCAATAACACTTGTGTCATTGACTGGACATTTGACCTTGTAAACATTCTTGGTAACCCTTTGTTTAGTCTTAGGTACAAATGTCTCTCTCCTAACTTGAGGAGGAAAAGCAGTCTTTGATCGAACATTATTGTTCCTGTTCATATGCTGTCGAGGAGCAGTCTGTTTATCACATGCATAACTACCATTAAAATAAGCATGCATACTGTTAAAAGCACAAGACATACAATTGATAACACCACATGCTTTATGATTAGAATCAATGATAGGCATGGTACTCATGTTAGACATGTTATTTTTCTGCTTCAAATTATTACCACCTAATCCAGTCTTAGAAGAACTAGTTGTTTCAACAACTTTGACTGACACTTAAGGTACATCTTTCTTGGATGAAACATTCTTTGGATTAGTGTCCTCAACAGATTTAGCCTTAACAAAGACTGTGACATCTTTCTTGGATGAAACATTCTTTGGATTAGCGTTCTTAACAGATTTATCCTTAACAAAGACTGTGCCATTTGCACTGTCCTCATTTCTCATTTCTTCCTGGATAACCATAGAAAGAATATCTGGTGGTCCAGCATCAGATTGTTTAAATAGAGGTTCTTTAACATTCTTGAGCACATGTGGTATTCCCCTTTCTTTATCACTAACAAGGTTAGGGGAATTTATGCCCAATGATCCAACAGCTTCATTGTAACCATACCCTATACCTGCTGTTCGTTCTACGGATTGTTTGTTAAAAAACTCTTTGGAAACTTTAACAGAATTATAACAAGCCCTGACCTGTGTTTCAAGTTTAGTAATTCTATCCATTTGTTTGCCTACAACTTCTAGAATGGATTTTTCCTTTTTATGAAGTGTTGTTATTTCATCTCTTTGTTGATCTTGATTAATATGCACCTTTTTCAATTCTGAAACTTCATTTCCAAGTTTAGTGCTTAGCAGATCTAGTCTATTATATCCAGTTTGTACGTTATCTAAGGAATTATATAGACTACGAATCAATTCAGTGTCAGTAACAATTACCGGTGTGTTATGATGATCAGATGCTTCATCATTTGCCACCAGCGCAAGATTTCCATATTCTTCATCTTCGCTGTCCATGTCATCCCAACTCTTACCAGCCGCAACATAGGCTTTTCCAGGTTTCTTCTTCTCAGCAGCAAAGTCTCTTCTTTGAGTTTGCTTGGGTTTCTGACATTCAGTGGCAAAGTGCCCCAATTCATTACAGTTGAAGCAACGAATCTTGCTTCTGTCAACAGATCCAGTTTTGTATCCTCCTCTGTTACTAGAGGAAGAAGAGCCTCCTCTCTGGAATCTGTTATTTGACTTGAATCTGTACTTTGGATTTCTTCTGAATCTAAAGTTGCCAAATTGCCTTACAATCAATGCCAGGGATTCATCTTCCAGTTGATCTAGCTCTTCCAATGAGTAAAAGTCTCCACCATCCTGAGTAGGTGGTGTCTGACCAAGTTCTACTTCAGTCTTTTCCTTGTCTGAGCTGTAAGGTAGAATAACCTTAGCTTCCACTTCCTTAGGTGCCTCAACTACAAGAGCTGTAGATGAACTTGGCACTCTTCCTTTACCAGAGACCTCCCTCTGCTGTACTTGTTCCAGTTCATAGGTTTTCAGAACACCGAACAACCTTTCAAGAGCAATCTTATTCAAATCTCTTGATTCTCTGATGGCCGTTATCCTATGTTCAAGATGAGTGGGCATTGTCAACAAAAACTTCATATTAATCTCCTTCTGTGTATATTGCTTGCCATGAACTTGCAAGTTGTTGATTATCTTGTTATACCTTTCAAACACTTCCTGAATGCCTTCATTTGGGCCAGCTCTAAAGTGTTCATACTCAGAGGTTAAAATCTGAAGTTTGTTTTCCCTGACTTCATCAGTTCCTTCATTAATAGTCTCAATAGTTTCCCACATGTGCTTTGAAGTTTTACAATTCATCACATGACTGTACATCACAGCATCCAGGGAATCTAGTAGAATAAGTCTCAAATTCTTATCTAGTCCTGCGTCCTCTTTTTCATCAGGAGTAAGAGAAGCAGCAGGCTTTGGAAAAGATGCTGCAGGTGTTAGTGTTACAACAATCCCTCCAACAATAAATTCAGTTACATATTCTTTTGGAATTATAGGTCCATTCTGTAGAACACCCAAATATTTAGAATTTGCGACATCAAGAAACAACTCCATTTTATTTTTCCACATTGCATAATTGTCCTTGTTAAACATGGGAATCTTAACAATGCTTTTTGATGACATGATGAATTTTTAAGTGAGTTAAAAATTCGAGATTGATTTTTGATGGAATAAAATTAGGATCTTGATTTGTGTATCAATCAATAGGCACTGATACCAATTGTTAGGTCCGATAAGATTGTAGAAGGGGGGGTTGAATACAATCTATATCATTTTCTCGAAATTTGTTCTTTAAATAAAATTTATCTTAAACAAATTTGTGCGGAATAATATAACACAGATTTCAAGTTGAATATAACAATATATTAACTTGATGGGTGTTACAAAATCAGTCCAAATGATTATCAAGTAATTAATAACTAATTAGAAAATTCAACATGAACTTTGCTAATTTAGTTAATAAAAATCAAGATATCAATTTATGAACTAGGAAACTTAATTCGCTAGTAGTACAAGAATCACAAGTAAACAAGTTCCAATGGATAGAATATTACAATTGAGATGAACTTGAATTTACAGAATTTAATTTGTAAGTGTTCTTGAGCTTGAGAGAGAGAGATATAGGCTACTGTGTGTATTTTTGATGTTATGTTCGACTAACTCTTTTTCTTCTGCAATCTGCTGCCTTTTATAACATAGCCATAGTCATATTGCTCTGTTTCAACTGATATAACAATCAGTTAACAATAATATGACATTCGGTATGACTATCCAATGCAAGTAATATGACAGTCTCTTTAAATATAACTTTCGGTATGACTATCTCCTTGAATGAGATATGACTGTCCAATCCAATATAACATTCGGTATTACTATCTCCTTGAATGAGATATGACTGTCCAATCCAATATAACATTCGGTATTACTATCTCCTTGAATGAAATATGACTATCCAGTTTGAACTGAATATGACTGTCACACTTGAACTGAATATGACTGTCACACTTGAACTGTATATGACAATCGGTATAACTATCCTTTGATAGTTATATTATCATATTTTTCAGCTTATAATTAATCAAATGATTCATAAAAATCATTTAAATAATTATTTCTTTTTCATATTAATTCTGATTTAATTAATCTAATAATTACTTTAACAAATATATTAATTCTGATAGAATTAATTTATTTATTTAAGTTAATTATTTGATTTAACTAATTAAAGTAGAATTAATACAAATCTTTTAATAGTCAATACTTCACTGTGAACCACGTAATTATAATAAGGAACATACACTGGATCGATGTTGACGCTCGATCTACATTGGTTCATGAACGACTAACTCCAATCTATGTTCTTCATTTTGACTTTAAACTGTGGTCTTATTCTATTCTTCACTCTCTTCAATCATTCGGTACTGATATTGTTTCTTATCACTTATAGAAATCTCTGTCCTTTAAATGAATCCATGTGTTTCAATGCTACCTTGAGGCTTGATCAGATAACTGAATCTTCTTCCAGTGTAAAACATCAAAACTATAGATTGACTTGTTGATTTTTCTTCTGACAGCTATCATCTTTTGAGATTCTTGTGACAGTTGATATTATTTACTTATTACAATCTAGTTTAATTGGATTAGGATCTTCGAACTACAAATAGGCTGAGTCATATGCCTTTCATCCACCAACGCCTCCCCTCAAACAAGAACCTCCTCTTGTTCTTCCAATCACTGAGTGTCGCTAAAACCTGTATAGTGACCCTCTAAACCACCGTTCTTCATCATAACGGTGTATACATCTACAAAATCACTTGCATCAACCACCACGAGTGCTCTTCCACATGTTGAGTCACCCGATCGTTGCTTTCACAATCCTTCGATCTCCTGAAGAAAATCACTAGTATCATCCAAATAGTTCACCTGTGTAATAACCCTAATTTTTGTACAATTGTAAAAGACTTGGATGAATAGTAATTTCGGTATTTAAGGAAAGCAATTCCCACCCACTTATGAGTAATGGAAAAATTGAGAATTTGAATTCGTATTGTGATTATATAAGTGAAATGAGTGTATGCAAAAACCGTTAGAATTCGAAAAATCCTACTTCGCTAATGATCCACATTTTACGAGAAATAAATAAACATGAAAAACGGTGACGAGGCCGAGAGAATTATAATTTGGAAACTCCATACAAACAACATATTAAGGTGGGAGAATTGGAATATTGGAAATAAATTGAGAATTTCTACCCAAGGAATATTTCAAGGATTAATAAAGAATTAGCATGGAAATTAGAAAAATAAGAAAGTTGGCAAACTCCCATGCAAAACCCATGCAAGATACATGCAAGTAGTGGTCAAAGCAAGTGGCAAGTCAAAAATGCAAGTAACTAAATGACTAACTAGCTAGTTACTAACTAACCAACTAGTTAGTGACATACTTGCATAAAACATGGATCACCAAGGAAAAAAAAGGCTACCTAGGCTTAGAAACTTTGACTACTATCTACTAGATTATATAAATATATGATACATATCACATAATTATACACAAACACAAAGCAAAACGCCAAGAAAACTCCTCCACTCTCCCACTTAGACCATTTGGCCGAACCAAGCAAGGAAGGAGAAGAAAAAAAAAAATCTTCAACTTCCACCAATTCTTAAATCACCAAATTTAATCCCTAGCTTCTACAAGGTATCCTTAAGTTATGTTCTAATTCCCATAATTTTATTTAGTGTTTAACCTAGTGAAAAATTTAATCAAATTTCAAGGTGAATATTAACTAACAAAATTTTCTTTTGTGTTCTCTTGAGAGATTAAAGCTTATAGACATAGAACAAGGTTCTTTGAAGCTCCCAAGCTCTAGTTAGTGTTAGTACCTCTTCAAGGAAGATATAATCTCTTTTCACTCTTAGTTATAGCAAAATTTGATGGTGGGTAATAGATGATGTTATTAACATGAGTTATGATATAGTAGTTGTGTTCTTGATGGATTCTTGGTTGATATATGCTAGTAAAAATCTTGTGGATGTTATGAACTTGAGTTTAATATGTCAAGATGAGTAGAACAAGTGTTCTTGATGGTTGTTAGAATTTATGTTAAAGATCTTGATGGTTAATGGAGAGTATGTTTGATGCAAGCATGTTAGTGACTTCTTGAACAAGGGGCTGCCTTGCTTCCAAATTTTGGACCAAAAAAATTTAATTATTAAAATATTACAGACCATGACAGTGTAGATCTGGTCTCACAGATTGTAACCATATAAAGAACACCTTGAGGAGATTTGTGGTTAGAGAGTTAGAGCCATTTTAGCCGAGCTAGTTCAAGTGGTGCAAACTGCTGCGGTTTGGTGATTTCGTCACTATGTTTGGAACCCTTACAGAACGAGTAAAATTATGAATTTTTTTGTGAAGCTAGTCCTTACAGTGTATAAGACAACCCAAAAAGAATCAAGTAAGGATATTGGTTTTTTGATTTTATGAAAATGTTTAAGTTGAAACTACGCATGAAATATCAGCTGCAGAATTAAACACCCTTGAAGACAACGAAAGAGGCACTTAGATAGTGTTAAGAATTCTGGAAAAATTGTGACAAGTAGCTTGGTCTATAAAGAAGGCAGAGGAAAAAGAATCACATTAAAATATGGATTTTTCGTTTTTTTAAGAAATGTTTAAGTACAAGTCATGCGAATGGAAAACAATTTTAGGGGACGAAAGTTAAGAAATTTAATACCGATTGAAAATCAACTAATCCTAAAACTCGATCCGAATAAATTTAGTAACCTTATACAACCAAGGAACGTCATCGAGATATAAAGGATCAACCCAAGACAATAAGATGTCCCTAAGAACTTGGAGATATAATATAAGTGTTGATTAATCAGATCATTTAAGGGGCTAACCTAGCATTTCTTTATTTATTATAGATCATCGTCCTAGAGCCCGAGATCCTACCCCACCAGCACTGTCAGGCAATTTTTCTAAAATCGAGCTTTAAGTATTTCAAATACTGTTGTTGTTGTGATATGAAACTTGAACTGTTTTAATTACTGCACGAGCAATGTTTGCAAATGTATGTATGATTTCCCTAAGTACTTGTTGAACAAAATTATGTTATATATATATATATATATATATATAGTAGAACCTCGATAAATGAATATTTGATAAACGAATAACCTCATTAAATGAATAATTTTTTCCGGTCCCGACATAATAGAGACTGTGTATTTTTGACCTCGATAAATGAATAATCTCGGTTAATGAATAAAATTTTCCGGTCCCGAGCGTATTCATTTATCGAGGTTTAACTATATATACGTGAGCATGTACATAACTATATATATGTGTATACTCAAGGCTCGGACGGAGCGTAAGTACTTTCGGATGAAAAATCGGGGGTCGGAGATATTTTGTGTAAAAACCCGATAACCGACGGAGACCGATATTTTCAATAAACGATAAGATTTCGATGAATAAAATTAAATATCGGAATTAAAATTCCTTGAGTTATTTATTAAATATTATTTAAATATGGGAAATGTTAACCATAGCCCTAAGGGCCATGGTTAAACATTAAATACTCTTATATTTTCAACATCTTTTGTAAGGTTTTTAGTTGTTTTTAGTTTCCCAATATCTCTTTGCAACACAAATTTAATTTTTCAAGTAATAATAATGAACCCCCCTGCATTCACATTAATTTCCAACGATAAAAACATCCCAAATTTTTTAATAATAATATTGAATTTCGTGCAAAATTGAAGTATTAAGTGCAAAACTGATGTATTAAATGCATTTATCCATCTACATTAATGCTTAACCATAGCCCTAAGGGCTATGTTTAGCATTACTCTTAAATATTTATTAATTAAATGAATATTAATTTCAATATTCATTTAAAGTTAATTTATTCAATTATTTGTTTAATGATTTAATTATTTATTAATTAGTATATATTATTTAAAAATGACTTAAATATTCCAAAAGTTATTTAAAAATTATTTAAAATTTATTAGGCCCTATTTAAAATTATTTATGGCCTTTAAAAATTATTTAAAATATTTTCTGACCTTCAGAAAAATATTTAAAAATAGCAGGGGTTCCCAAATATTATTTATGATTAAATATACATCATAATTAACATCCCAACTGCTAGCGAACTTATCAAAACTTGGGAACCCAAAGTTTTGGGAGCAATAAAAATGTTTTCTCCCTTCGCTACAAACTAAAGTGTATTCAGTGCAATAACAGAGCACACACATAACCAATTGATTAATTGATAAGATCCACCAAAGTGCGATCACACGTTATTCAAGTATTACTTCTACTTCTATCAACAATAAGTAAAAGCAAAAGAAGAACACACAATATTTGAAGTGGAAACACCCACGTCCCAACTCGTATTATTAATCCAAATAATTATAATAATACATCAAAACAATAACACCTTAATAGTGTCCCAAACCTGATACTTGAGCCAACAATGCTCAAGTATCACCCAAACAATACCTAAGACTACATCTCTTAAGTATTCACTTTATTAAACAAATACAATATGACTATGTATATATAGTCATCCAAAACTTAGCCACCAAGACTTACCATACTTGTTCTACAAGTCTTACCATACATGTTATACAAGTCTTCCAATTCTTGGCACCTAATTATCCAACTTAGTGATCAAGACATACCATATATAATAATTGTCTACACATACAATTATTATCTTACCAATATATATCTTAACCACCAAGCCCATAACATCATATTGGGTTGAAACCCAACACTAGGATATCTAAAACCTTATTACACAAGCGGGCTTACCATTATTATCATTATATCCTTATACATAATAAGCGTAAGAGGGATCTTATCCATAATTTTGGTTTGGTCATTGTACTACCAAAATAATCTTAACCGTCGAATCTAATATTTTTAAAAATAGACGATCAAGATTATATCATATTAAAAAGGAAATTATAATCTGCAAATGATATCACTGTACTATCAAAATAATCTCAACCGTCGAATCTATTATTTTTAAAAATAGACGATCAAGATTATAACATATTAAAAGGAAATTATAATGTAAAAAGGATATCATTAAAAAAGGTTGTATAAATTTATTTACTTCTTTTTTTATTTATTTACCTCTTTTTTATTTCTTTTAGGTGTTAATTTATTTGACTTATATCAGGGACCTTGTTGAGGCGGTGGCCCCCCAATCATGAACAAAGAATTTGAAGCTCGCAAAGCCACTATAAAGCATAAACGGGATCTTGAGAGAGGCGGAGGAAGGTATTAACTTCTTTTCTGAGAAATATTATATATCCTGTGCGAGTGATGAACCGATGACTGTATAAATTTATACTCCCTTGCATATTTTTTGGGTTGCTCACCGTGAAATATGTATAAAAAATTATAATCAATTACAAATAAACAAATTAAAAAGATCTCCACAATGAATTAGAAAAGAAATCCTAATACAATAATAGATAGAATTATAATTACATTATTCTATCAAGAAGAAATCTATAAATATAAGATCATTAGTTACTTCAAAATAATTCTTCTTCATTGCCTCTAACTTCATCCCATCTGTCAAAATATTGAAATATTAAAATATCATTAGACAAACTTCTTCAAGACAAAAAATAAACCTAAAAATTGAGTTATGGATTTGTCCACCAGATTAATATCTACAAATGAAAAACAAAAAATTGAGCGTGACAATAGACGTCGTGAACGATATGCAAAAGCTACAGAAGAAGAATGGAGCCAAAGGAGAAAAAAAATATGTGAAGAAAGGACAAGACAAAAACTTATATTGTTGGGTGTCAACAAGTAAACAATGGTCACATCTCAGCCTATGTCTTTTGTTAATACATTCTATATATGTTATGTTTCGTGTGTGTGTGCACAAATTTTATCAATGCCATCATATAATATTTACATTAATATATGTAGGACCTATAATTGGAAAACCACCTCAAAACACAGGTAATAAATATAAATCAATGTTAACTAACCTAATTTGGTCAAAGTTTGTTTGTGCTGAATCTAATCAAATTTTCAAATTTGTTTGAAGGCCATACCATTGATTTTCTATTAACTCAATAAATTTATTATAAATTTTTTATCCAAACAAATTCTATTAACTCAACTTAAACAAATTTCCAACAGACATAGTTTTAATTAGTTATATAAACCAACAAATAGCAACAACAAGATTCAAAACTCAATTAAAATGCCTTCATCTTGCTTTTCTTTTCCAAGAAATAACAGATTGATAAACCAAGAAAGAGAATAGGGAGGCGCCATTCATCATACACTGATTAGTTGAGGCATTCAATCTTCTACAAATGTGAAATTAAAAAAATCAATGGTTGTTTAATCCATAAAATTGGCAAGAAAAATCAGTAACAAAGTTAGATCTACCAGAATAAATCAAAATCACCGATGGCATGCAATCAAAATGGATTTGGACATCTGTACGTTTAGTGCGTGTCAGTTCGTTTAGGTGATTGACTGTCCGTGTTCGTATGCATGTTTTCGTGTCTGAATATTTCGAAAATAGACAAAAAAATAAAAATAAAAGTCCATTATTATAAAAACCCAACATCACATTATTTATATAAGAAATAAAATTATTACTTTCAAATAAAAAAGAAACAAAATTATTAAATTACATAGCTTATTCAAATTTTAAAAAAAAAATGAATTTTTTTAAAAAAAGTAGGAAACACAAATTTAAAAAAAAAAACTTTAACTAAAGAGGCAATTATTATAAAAACCAAACATTACATTATTTACACAAAAAAATACAACTATTAATTTTTTTATCTTATTCAAATTTAAAAAAAAAAGTTCCTTTAAAAAAAAGTGGAAAACTTAAAATTAAAATTTTCAAATAATATAAAACACAAATAATATTTTAAATTTAATACATAAATTTCAATATCAAGATACAAATAATTAAACACTGTTTTTAAGATAGAATATATTAATGTAAAATAATGAAAGATAATTATAAAGAAAATTGATTATTATATTGGTTTAACATTGCAATGTTTTTTATAATATTTTAAATCCTTAACTTAACATTGATAAAAAGATATAATTATTTAAAGATTTAACTTTGTAAAATATTATTAATAAAATTTAAAATCGTGTTGTAAGCTATTTCAAAAATTACATTCAAATGTTTTGAAATAATTTCGATGACGCCATATATAAAAATAACAATTTTCAAATTAAAATACACAAAAATTAATTTATTAAATAAATAAAATTAAAAAAATCGTGCATCGCACGGATTATAAGCTAGTATATTCTAACAATAGCTGACTCTCATTTTTTCTCAATTTTGATCATCAACTTCCTTATACATACCTACATGCAGTGTTCTAAAAGTCCCGATTAATCGCTAGACGGTGACTAACCGACTCAATTAATCGAAAATCGGGTCAAAAATCGTTTTTACAAAAATCGGTCAAAATTTGATAAAAATTGATAAAATCGATAAAAAAATCGGGATAATCAATCAAAAATCGGAATAATAGGTCAAAATTAGTAAATCCAAGAAAAATTAATTAAAAACTAAAAAAAGAAAGAAACTTGAATAAAAAATAAAAAACATAATTTTTGTATGCATAGTTTCTATTTAGACAATTAAATCATGATTTTTCTCAATTGTTCTTCTCAAATTCACTCAAAATTGCAGCTATTTCAAATATTATTTATTTGAATCATACTAAATTTAAAATATATTTAATATAAACAAATAATGATTTCATATGTATAATTAAAATAATAAAATAATAATATATAAGAATATTAAATAATATAAAAAATAATATTACAGTAAAACCTCTATAAATTAATATTGTTGGGACCGGAGAATTCTTATAATTTAGAGAGGTATTAATTAATCGGTAAATTAATAATTATTAATTTATAGAGAATTTTTGACATCAAAGAAAATTAATTTCCAATTATATACATTTAAATAGAATGAATTGTACAATTAATGTTTTATACTTAATTCTATTAATTCAATGTATATTATTTTACAAATTTAATGAGTATTTGCGAGATTCAAAGTAAAGATTCATGTACATTTAAATGATATTAAAGATAAAACAACATTTTTTGAAGAAGCACCCAAGACATCAAAAACATTAATTAATAACTTTTTAATGCTTTACGAAATTAACACATTCAAACTTTTGGATGCAATAAAGAGGATTAAGGATGAGTTTCATATAGATTCAAATTTTAAAAACCCTACAATTATATTTTACAAAAGGGTAATATATATTTTTATGATTATAAGGACTTATTAATTTATAATATTATAGGGACCATATATTTATATAGGGTTTTTCAAAAAAATTAATTTTATTATCTTATCGAAATTTATCATTTTTTGAATTGGCCCAAGTTGGGACGGAAATTGATCATTTTTTGAATTGGTCCAAGATGAGACCGGAAGAAATTATTAATTTATCGAATATTAATTTAACAGATTTTAGTGTAAATCATTTCCGATTAGTGGTGGTTGGGACCGAAAGAAATTATTAACTTATCGAATATTAATTTAACAGATTTTAGTGTAAATCATTTCCGATTAGTGGTGCTATTAATCATCCCAATAAATTGGCTTAAGTCCGGTTGTCCCTTTTTACTGCTTACATGTTTATATATTCAAGAAGGATTGCCATCATCAAGCAAATCACAACTGTAAACCCATCGTTTTCTACTGCTTCAACTCTCTAGGTAATTAATTGTTCGCTACTTTAATCCTTTTATTATTGATTTTTTTTTCTTTAAATTGTGTAGCTTTTTAGCTGTAATAAAATATACATGTGTTGATTTGTTGCTGATAGTTTCGTTATCAGCAACAGTGGGTAATTAGGCATTGAATTCTTTATTTATATTGGGTAATTAGGCATTGAATTGTGATTAATGCCTGCCAAGTGTTTGATGAAATTTCCCTCAGAAATATATAGTCTTGACTCTTAACAAGTGCTTGAATGTGTTTAAAAAACATTATGTTTTTTACTTCATATCAGTCTGTATGGTAGTAGAAGTTCAATTGAAGTGTTTACTAGTGATCAAAGTCGTAAATTTTCATCCTGAAAACAATAATAATGGTTTTTTAAAACTGTTCTATTTTGCAAAGATGATATTTGTGAGAGATTTAGGACATGTTTTGCACTGAATTATATAATTCTTTATCTAGTTGTAGGTCGCTGCTGATCCAGGGAAGGAGGTGATGGAGAAAAAGGGTGGATCGAAGTTAAACATTGGCATCTTACATCCCGATCTTGGAATTGGTAATTCTCGGTTGTGTGTGTATGCGTGCTTGTGTGTATACATAATTTCTGTATATATGAGAAGATATGTCACATTATTATATTTGATTGTTGTGTAGTTTGAACTGACAATCTGATTGTTTGGTCTTTCAAAAGGCAGATTTGGTATAGCTTCTGCACTTTCACCTTTATTAATGTCTTGTTCAATTTCATTTTGATAAAAACTTGTGTGTATATGTGACCAAAGTTGCAAAATTGTACAAGAATATATAAATTAATGGAATTCCACTTAAAAACTTGCAATTCGTACTACTGGTTAGAGATGTGTGTTAATTGTCGTTTTATACAAGCAAAACACTTGAAGAGGAAAAAATGTTTCTCGTCCTTTTATACATTAAATACACTTTAAGAGGATAAGACCTTGCTTCTCATTGGTTATACACACACTGAAATAAAACCTAGATGATATCTTGCTTTATTCGTTTTTGTGTGTATGAAGTTAATTGCTGCTTATCCGGTTTTCCTGTTACTGTTTATGTTTGATCGTTTATCTCGTGCTATAATTACTTTAACAGAAGGTCTGTTGCTAACTTTGACATGATGAGTAGGTGGAGCTGAAAGGTTAATTGTTGACGCTGCTGTAGAACTTGCATCACATGGCCATAATGTTCATATTTTTACAGCGCACCATGATAAAAATCGATGTTTTGAGGAGACTCTTTCAGGTGAGAATTGCAAGTAATTTTAACTTCACATGGTGAAATAATTGACTATTCATCTTTTTTGCATATATTTATCAAGTTTTGATCTACCTGTTTATGAAAATATGTCCAGGTACTTTTCCTGTTACAGTATATGGTTCTTTCCTGCCTCGACATATCTTCCAGCATTTTCATGCATTGTGCGCATATCTTCGCTGCATGTTCGTTGCCCTCTGCATGTTGTTTATGTGGAAATCCTTTGACGTAGTACTCGTCGATCAGGTCTCTGTAGTCATTCCACTGATGAAGTTGAAAAGGTCTTCAGAGGTAATTTTCATTTTTCAAGATAAGTTATTTGTGAAACATTTAATTTTATAGCATATTTTTCACTCCATTAATTTGTATCAAGTGGATATTTCCGAGTTTTGTTTAGAGCATAAGATTATAGTTGCATGTGCAACTGGTAATTAAATGTCAAAAAAATGAAAATAAAAAGACTACGTCAATTGCGAATCATGTAGTTGATGGTAAGTTGCTTGATTTCTAGGCTTTCAATATCTTGTTTGATTTCATTTTCAGTGGTGGCTTTTTATATTTGTTTTGGTGGCACAACAGTTTTGAACCTTTGACCCGTTGTTACCATGAGATGAGAGAAGAAGAGAGAGGGGGGGGGGGGGGTCTCCTAGGCTACAGTGCTGGGGATGGTTCAACAATTTACCACTTCACAAGCGTAAATGTGACGATTTGACTTTATAGTTTTATAATTGAAATCTATCTGTAACTTTGGAACTAAAAGACTGGATTTATGTATATCTGCTTTTATAACGGATGTTGTGAAGGGATTAGCAGATATGGCTAGGCTATAAGGATAATTTTTTTAAGCCTAAGATGTTGAATTTAATGTAGTTGAAGCAGAATCAAGATAACTTTGTTTTCAGATTTTGGTACCTTGCTGTCAATATATCTGATTATAAGTGTTGCTCTTTGTGCTTATGTACATTATTAAATCTTTTCCCTTCCCATTCCTGAAGCCTCCTCGTTTTCCAGTTGTCCATGACTGTAAACTCATGCATGTTCATTTTACCCATTACTTATACAGGTTGTATTTTATTGCCATTTTCCCGATTTGTTGTTAGCTCAACATACAACTTCTCTGAGGAGGGTATATCGAAAGCCTATAGACTTTGTAGAGGAAGTAACAACAGGTCTTGTAAACTTTGTAACTTCTATGGAATTATATGCCATTTAAGTGCTATTCATAAATGTATAATTTCTTATTTAATTGCTTCGTAAAAGTACAGGAATGGCAGATTTAATTCTGGTTAACAGCAAGTTTACTGCAACAACTTTTGCGAAGACATTCAAGAATCTTGATTCACAAGCAGTTAGACCAGCTGTGCTTTATCCAGCAGTAAATGTGGAACAGTTTGATAAACCCAATGCTTTCAAGTAAAACATTTTTTTCGTCTCTTGTTTGAGCAACCATCCTTTTCATTATACCGCTAAACATACTTGCGTCATGCTAAACTTTTTCAGGTTGAATTTTCTTTCCATCAATCGATTTGAAAGGAAAAAGAACATAGCCTTGGCTATTTCTGCGTTTTCAATTCTTTGTAAAGATGAAGAAAATGTTCTCCAAGGACATAATTTGGATGATGCTACATTAACCATTGCAGGCAAGTCTGTGACACATTACAGCTTGAGATCAGACATCATTACCTATTTATCTTTCTATGATCTGTTCTATTTATTTATCTGTCCAGGTTACCCTTGCACCATATTTGGGTGTCGCCACATACAAAATTTATACATGCTCTATCATTAGGGGTGAATGGGTGATAAGGGATTGGGTTGAGTTGATCAACCTGGCCAGACTAAACCAGTTTTTAACCGAATTGCAGTTTAGGTTGAGTTGTTTTAAAACCGCCCGGTTTAATTTGGTCACAGTTTCAGTCTAAACCAAACTGATCTGCACGCGTGCGCGCACACACACACACACACATTACAGAACATCATGTATTTAATATATACTATAAATATGATGCTGGTCTGTTATTTCACTTAAAACATCCTCTCTTGCTCTAAAATTTGGAAATTAACACTTTTTAACTTTGATCAGTATCTAAGATGGCCAATACTCTTTGGCTTTTGTTAAACTTACTATCTGAGTTTCTCCTAAATAGTTAATTTTGATATCAAAGATGAATCGATATAATCTGAAATTGTTTTCTCAAGTATAAATTTTAATTTAAAGTTAAATTTTTGTAAATATAATAATGACAAAAAAATTGTCAGATTAATTGGTCTCAAACAGATCAACCTGTTGATCCAGATCAGGACCACGTGATTCGGTTTGATCGGGTTGTGGCTGGGTTAAAAATTTAAAATTCTTACTAACTGACGTCTCACGGATTAATTTTGATTTGACCTTTAATCCAGACCAAATGAAACCATAACACTCTTATCCTACATTGTTTTTTTTTTAATTTAATTTTGGACATTGAAGATATTTTGTTGGCTGGGAGAAGTTGGTACGTTTTTGTCTTCTCGATTTTAGCATGTGTCCTGTGTGGGTTGTTAGAATGACTAAATGAAGTCATGACTCAAGCTTATGCCTTGTTATACATTATCATACTGCAGTCCTCCCAATTCAGCTTGTTTGCGTAGATTGTTTATGTTCAAGCTAATTAAAACAAATTTATATTTTTCTCGGTTTCGTCTTATTCAAAACCCCAATTATGACAGGGCACTTAGTACATGTGGCTATTCCTGCATAACTCCTAATGTGGTTACCTTGTAGTTGTCTCGCATATGCGTAATTTTTATTCAGCAAACTTCTTCCTGATATACATTCCATGTGACAGCCTGACCAGAACATGTTTCTTTGAGTTACCATCTTTGCAAAGTTGCATACCTTGATGTTAACTATCTAGCTTCCTCGCAATCGCTTTAAGTATCTGAATAACTGAATTAGACACCATAGTGCTTCTGTTTAGGGATGCGCATGCAATGTAACTGAATTTTATTTATGCCTTTTTTTTCAGGTGGCTTTGACAGACGCCTGAAAGAGAATGTTGAATACCTGGAGGAACTAAAAGTATTAGCGGATAGAGAGGGTGTGTCTGGTCGTGTTAAATTCATCACATCTTGTTCTACATCGGAAAGGAACACATTTCTCTCCGAATGTCTGTGTGTTCTTTATACACCAAAGGTATTGTAGATTTCTATAATTATTTATATTCGCATCAACTAGAGTAGGTTTTATATGTTAAAGAATCTGAGGAACTTTACTTTGGGTGTAGGATGAACACTTCGGCATTGTTCCTCTCGAGGCAATGGCAGCACAAAAGCCAGTCATTGCTTGTAACAGTGGGGGCCCTGTTGAGACAATAAAGGATGGTATTACTGGGTTCCTCTGTGACCCTAATCCTGAAGCTTTCTCTTTGTCTATGAGTAAATTTATACGGGAGCCACAGCTGGCAGAGAATATGGGTAAAGATGCCCGACGACATGTTGAAGAGTCATTTTCTACCAAAATATTTGGCCAGAATTTGAATCGGTATCTTGTTGATACAGTCAGAGAAAAGACTGATTAAAAATGTCTATTATACAGCATGAACACAGATGCTAAACTCAATCACCTTCTTGGGTTACGGAGAAAAGATAGTCCAGAGCATATTATCCAAAGCAGAATAGCTTTATACCTTTTTAGTAGTAAAGCTTCCATTTAAGACATTAGAAAGTTGACATCTTGATGACTTGATTATAAGCAATGTATGCCTACTGATGTACTAATAGATATATTGAATTTTTTTTTGGAGTACCTGGGCAAATTAATCATATAATTAATCTTTTTGCCAAAATAAAGTATCTCATGGTAATAGTTTCAAAAACAAAAAGAATATGAAATGCTTTTTGTGTTTAATTTCCAGCAACTTGTATATTATCCTTGGATTTGATTGTCTGATTTCTTTGAACTTATAAAATGGGATGTGTTGTGGGTGCAGTATTAAAAATATAAATTTATATCCATGAGGGTTTCACCAACGCTAAGTATCCAGCAGCAGTGGATAAAGCTTAAGCAAGGTAATTTTTATTTTTATTTTTGTCAGAATTTAAGCAAGGTAATTTAGTGGTACATACTTGCATTGATATACATCCGTCAAAAGTTATTTACTAACTAGCATTTTGCCCGTACTTCGTACACGGCATCTTATTTAATTTAAAATGAAAATACCAAAAATTTAACAAATTTGATTAATTTCTTAAAAAGATATTATATGCAATTATATAAATAATCAATTATTAGAAAGATATTCTATATAGTTATATAAGTATTTAATAAAATAATGATATGCTAAAATTTATATAAAAAAGTAGCATACAATTTTATTTTAACAACGTTGAAAATTTATTTAATCCATCAAAATCTGCAATAAAAGTAATAAATATTTTTTAAAATATTGTTCTCTAATGGAAAATAATAATAAATTTTCTTCATTATTCAAATACGAAAATGATAATCCCTTCACCCCCAATGACTCCAAAACATTAAACCTCATATAATATCAAGAACATATTATATTAATTATGAGACCTCGTAGTTAATATAATATGTAAATGTTGGAGAATAATGAGACCACATTTCAAGCAATTTTTTAATTTTTTTTGTTAATTTTTTTTATGAATGGATATAGGGTAGAATTATAAGACTTTTTTGTGAAGATGCCCCTAGCGGGGCCCTTTAAAATAGCTTGAAATGTAGTGAATATGTGTGTTCTCACTGTTCTCATTTTAATTTTTTTTTGTTAATTTTTTTTATGAATGGATAAAGGGTAGAATTATAAGACTTTTTTCTGAAGATATCCCTAGCGGGGCCCTTTAAAATAGCTTGAAATGTAGTGAATATGTGTGTTCTCACTATTCTCATTCTCACCAGAGCGTGACCATTAAACTGTATTAATAAATTCATGTATGAAAATACAGTGTATATATATTATTAATATAGATTCTTTTATTAAAAATAAGTAAATTATACAATTAAATAAGCAAGTCAAAATATCAGATAAATATTCTAGTAGATTTATAGTTTATATTCAAATTAAGGTCTTTCACCATGGCTCTCGCTTTCTGAAATTGTTGAATTTTTATTTTATTGACTTTATTATATTAAAAGTATGTTCTTATTGAAACGAATATAATAATTTGAATTTGAATATATTTTTAAACTACTTATTTTGATGGGTTGTTAATTTTTTTGTGATCAACTTAGAGGGGTGACCAAAAATAAAATTAATGGGAATACATAAACCCATTACCCACGTTATGATAAACAGTACCTATAAAATGGAAGTTGCTTCTGTGGTTCAGGCTTGTTAATTACTTCAATACTTTATTAGCTTGATCATCATGTAGACCATCTTTCTTTTTATCACTTATGTTGCTGCTATGTAGTCTATCTGTAACTAACATCTTTCTTTTTATCACTTATGTTGTGGCTATGTAGTCTATCTGTAACTAAACATCTCTCTCTACTTGTAATCTATATTTATAAATGCAAACTTCTTCTTCTTCTTGTATTGTATTTTGTTTTAAATATTTAAAATTATGTAGCTGGAGGATAAGAGAAAGGCTGGAGGTGCAATCGTAATACTACAGCATTACTGAAAATAAGTACAATATCATAATAGAATTTTTTGTTTCAATCTAAATTGGGTCGCTCCAAATGCCGTGTAATGATAAAAAGGGGCATTAAAGAAATAAAGAAGATTAAAAAAATGAAGGATAATACTGTTTACCAAAAACACAGGTCTCCGCAAGAAGCTCACTTATTCACTTTTATCTTCAAATAATGTATGATTACAAATTATAATAATCACATTTTCCACTACCTATTATCTCTCAAAAGCCAACTAAACTGAAAAAGAAAAAAGTTAGTGCTTTTATATTTTAATGTGGAGCTCAAGTGAAAGTGCTAAATATGAGATCATATATGAAGTGAAATTGAACGCGAGTAAAGAAGATATTTAGAGCATAAATAAGAGCAATGTTGCCTGACCCAGAGGGCGAGGCTTGTGCCGTGGGTTTGAGCTTTTAAGTATGCTATTCCATAGTCCCTTCGGAGACATCCGATAAAAAGTATGCTATTCCATAAGACCTTCTGGTACGTAGCATGTCTACCCCATGAACCTTAAGTTGAACAAATCCATAAAGAACATAAACTTGCTTGAAAACAAAATAATGTCTATAATGCTAGAGTATCAAATTGAGTCCCAAGATTATTTACAAATAACATGGTGCAAGTAACGTGACATCATGATTGGTTGTAACTGATTGTCTACATATTTTTATTTAAATTTAAATATAAAGTGGTTCATTACATTTAATTAAAATACATAACCAATTAAAATGTCACATGACATGTGGGATTCCGCCATTTAAATAAATTATTTGATCAATTTCTAGTATGCCCTTCATCCTTGCTACCTCTTGTATCGGTACTGGGCCAATGTTATTAACTGGTAATCTTTCCAACTACCTTTGTTATTATGACATGTAAATTCGAAAATTGAAAGGCCAAGCAAATATTTTAAAGGTACCTTTCTGGTGTCCTGTATTATTATAACATCGGGTAATTCATTAAAACTTTAATTCTTAAATGCCAAATCAAAATCAAAACCAAACAAATATTATCCTGTCTAATTTTTAATATTGTGAAATCAATAAAAACTTAACTTTTAAGGCCAAATTAAAAACCGGAACCAAACATATATGACCCGTCCCTACTTCAGGGGGTTGAGATGTTAATTTGGTGAAAAACCTAGCTTTCAAATCTGAAAAGTGCAAACATGCGTCAAAATCCAGTTGTGTGAACATTTGAGCGGCTTGGACTTGAAGGTGAAAAATGACAGAGATAGATTTGGGTAATGACAAAAAGGAGCATCAAAAAAATAAAGAAAGATAAAAAAAATAAAGGATAATAGTAGAGATTTAGATTTGGGTCGATCCAATTGGGTTACTCCAAATGTTGTGTAATGACAAAAAATAGTATATGTTTAGATTTGGGTCAATCCAATCTAAATTGGGTCGCTCCAAATGCTGTGTAATGGTAAAAAGGGGCATCAAAGAAATAAAGAATATTAAGAAAATGAAGGATAATAGTATCGCTGACGGAATTCGAACCTTAAAATTTTAGTAAATAAATTTAATCATGTAATATATTTAATCATTAGATCTAACAGTTCTAATTTTTAACTAAAAATCTAACGGATATTATTCGTTGTATACGAATTTTATTATATTTTGTTAGTGGTTAGAAGATATGATGTCATATTTTTTGGTATGTATTTAGTAAATAAATTTAATCATGTAATATATTTAATCATTAGATCTAACGGTTCTAATTTTTAACTAAAAATTTAACGGATATTATTCGTTGTATACAAATTTTTATTATATTTTTTTAGTGGTTAGAAGATATGATGTCATAGTTTTGGGTATGTATTAATTATTGCAATATTATGTTTTAAATTAAAAGTCAAAGTGTTTTAATTAGAGAAAAAAAAAATTACTGATTGAAATATATGATATTTTAGGTATTTATAAAAATTCGAACCTTGAAATTTTAGTAAATAAATTTAATCATGTAATATATTAATCATTAGATCTAACAGTTCTAATTTTTAACTAAAAATCTAACGAATATTATTTGTTGTATACAAATTTTTATTATATTTTGTTAGTGGTTAGAATATATGATGTCATATTTTTGGATATGTATTTTGTAAATAAATTTAATCATGTAATATATTTAATAATTAGATATAACAGTTCTAATTTTTAACTAAAAATCTAACGGATATTATTAGTTGTATACGAATTTTTATTATATTTTGTTAGTGGTTAGAAGATATAATGTCATATTTTTGTGTACGTATTAATTATTGCAATATTATGTTTTAAATTAAAAGTCAACGTGTTTTAATTAGAGAGAAAAAAAATTATTGATTGGAAGATATGATATTTTAGGTATTTATAAAAATTCGAACCTTGAAATTTTAGTAAATAAATTTAATCATATAATATATTTAATCATTAGATCTAACAGTTCTAATTTTTAACTAAAAATCTAACGGATATTATTCGTTGTATACGAATTTTTATTATATTTTGTTAGTGATTAGAAGATATGAAGTCATATTTTTGGGTACGTATTTAGTAAATAAATTTAATCATGTAATATATTTAATCATTAGATCTAACAGTTCTAATTTTTAACTTAAAATCTAACGGATATTATTCGTTGCATACGAATTTTTATTATATTTTGTTAGTGGTTGGAAGATATGATGTCATATTTTTGGGTATGTATTAATTATTGCAATATTATGTTTTAAATTAAAAGTCAACATGTTTAAATTAGAGAGAAAAAAAATTATTGATTGGAAGATATGATATTTTATGTATTTATAAAAGGTAATATCAACAATTATAACTAAACATCTTTTAATTGAAAAAGGCAAATGACTAATTATCATTAATTATATTATTAATAGAAAAATGAAGGATAATAGTAGAGGTTTAGATTTGGGTTGCTCCAAATGCTGTTTAGAGAGAAAAAAATTATTGATTGGAAGATATGATATTTTAAGTATTTATAATAGGTAATATCATATCATTTATAAGTAAACATCTTTTAATTGAAAAAGGCACTCGACTGATTATCATTAATTATATTATTAATAAAAAAATGAAGGATAATAGTAGAGTTTTAGATTTGGGTCGATCCAATTGGGTCGCTCCAAATGTTGTGTAATGATAAAAAAATAGTATAGATTTAGATTTGGGTCGATCCAATCTAAATTGGGTCGCTCCAAATGCTGTGTAATGACAAAAAGGGACATTAAAGAAATAAAGAAGATTAAAAAAATGAAGGATAAAAGTTGTAATTTTCCCGTGTAATGACAAAAAAGGGTATCAAAGAAATAAAGAAGATTAAAAAAATGAAGGATAAAAGCAGTAATTTTCGAAATGCAATACTAGCAGACATTAGGAATATATTGATATTGATATTGATACACAGGAAATCAAAAATCATTGGTGCTGCTAATAAGATATAAGAGCAACTCCAAGAGATCCCTTATATGACCTCCTAACTCAAATTATAAGGGATTATGTTTAAAATTGTGCTCCAACAGGCTCTTAACTTTTCCTTAAAAAGTTAAGAGATCCCTTATCTTTAAGGGTTCCCTTATTTCACTTTTATCAATAAAATATTATTTTCTCTCCTCTTTCCAATTGTTTCCCTCTTTTTTTGTTCTTGCTTCCTTCCTTTTATTTATTATTTAATAATATAAGGATCAATTATAAGTAAGCTTGTTGGAATTATCATACCTTATAATATTTTAAATCACCAAGAACCTAATATTTTATAATATTTATAAGGAAAATACAAGGAGGCTGTTGGAGTTGCTCTAACTCAAACAAAGCACACAGAGCGTTTGCTGCAAATGCTTCACTAGATTATATATAAAGTAACCCCGAGATCCAAATTTGGTGTTAACTCTTGGTGTTATCTCATGGTAGTAGTAGACTAGTAGATAATAGGAGTTTTAATAAAAGGATTTGTTTGTTTTTATCTTTGTCTCTTTGATATTATTTAGTCTCCAAGTTACTTGTTCACCAAATCTTAGGAGATCTATTTAAACAGTTATAATCTTCATTATTCAATAGCGATGAATATGAATTGATTTTATTAAATAAATTTGAGGATTTATTTGTGACCCCACCAATTCTGTGCGGAGATAGGTACTTATCCCCCGTTTTTAACCCTTTTATCCACCTTATCCTACATCAAGATTTCAATGGCGTGTATAAGGGTCGATGAGATATTGATTATTAATTTTCTTTTCTTTTCAAATTCATTTTACATTTTGTATACCAATTGCTTCCACAAATGGTTGCCTTGCTTAGTTAAGTACTCTTGCTTAGTTTAGTACCTTTGATCTACTTGCGAATGTATATAGGATTAGGAATTCGATAAATAGAAGTACAATTATGGAATCACAGTGCCCTAATCATGTAAATATAAATTTCAAAGTTATGGTCATGTCTTTATATGCATAACCGTAGGTGCAAGTGTCAACAACCTATCCAATGCACTTGGCAAAAACTTCCTTGCAAACATGTAACAAACGTTGGTAATATTACCATTGTACTTGCATTGCTTCTCAGTCCTCATCTTCTGCAGAAACTCTTCGGTTGTTTCTGTGTCCGAGTACCTTGACGGATGAGGCCCGCCCCTCGACCAGTCGACCCAAGTAAGTGTCCTGTTCGAATTCCTCCTCCAGTATTTAGTGCTAACTAATGTAGGCAAGTAATGTTCATCAGAATAACACAAGCCCTTGCAATATTTTTGGAACATAGTAATATATGTAGTATCGGAGATCACTTGAATGGCTAATTGACGGTCAATTTGAAACCACTGAGACCCTTTTCTCCAGTCTTCAAGTTTAATAATTGGGTACATTTCTTGGCTATAGCGACCACGTCCAACAGGGTGGTTTAAATCATAGGCCTCCACAAAGTTCTGGGAGGAGTTCATGAGATATGAATATAGGGTGGAGAAATTGTATAGAGGAATGCATGATTCAGAGAGCAGAACAAAACGCTGATTTGAAAAATCAAGAAGTGCATTGGCTAGCAAACGCCGCTCTGCTTCAATCATGTTAGCGTTTCCCCATTCTACTACCTGCACTTGAGAATGAACGAATGAACTACCACGATATACTGAATTATATTGAATAACAAAATAATTTATATGACAGTACATAACAATTCGTATAACATGGACACATGTGTCAGGGTAATTATACCTTCTTAGGGGTTAAACAACTTTAAGGCAATTGGTTTTCGATGGACTAATTACAATATAAAGTGGTTAATGAAAATGAAATGTTTTGTACATGTTAGATTCCATGTACACCACTGAATGTCTATGTCAGATTTTCTGGTAAAGAAATAAATGAGTAATAAAAGCCCACACAATATGTAATAATTTCTAAAAAGAGGTACTAATGAGTAAGATTTTTCTGAAGTAGGTTGGGGAAGATGCAGGTAGTTGCCAACCACTGGCTAGCTTAGCAACCAAGCTTACCATGTGTGACTTTTCCCCTCGAAACATATATCATGACTTGTTTGTTAATTTTGAGTTCACCGAACTACACCAAGGATTCTTATTATGGCCTACTTAGCTTAGATATGTAAATTTTAAAGTGAAATTATTTATGCAGTTATAATCGCCCTACTAAAGTGTTGTTATTAATTTATCTAAGATTACATAACATGTTAAATGTTATGATGCCTCTATCCCACGAGGTAAAATGCCAATAAAGATTCTGTACTCGTATTAGTTATATTATATTCTTGTTAAGAGTGCAGATTATGTGATTAGCAGAACTTCTGCCCATGCTGATGCAGTAGACTTGTGTACTAGGTACGAATCTTTTGATATTATGTCGTATTTGACCATTTTTTTATCCTTGTAATGAAATACGTAAAATCACAAGATATAGGTAGGTGGCCTAATGCTCTGCCTAGACTTCATCCTTCGATAATTCAATTTCGGTTGTTATGACGTACACAAATGGTTATATGACTAACAGATTAAGTCAAGAAGATTGTGCTGAAACAATGATTAACACAAAGATACAACGGATGTTTGAAGAATGATCCATAAAGTTACATGTTCTAGAATATGCAATGCAGCAACATCATTATAATTAGTCATAATTTACCTTGCTAGGAATTCTCCGATCGCGGAATATTGAACTTTCAGTTTCGGACTGATTGTAAGATGGATCAAAGTGCACATATATTGAGTAAAGTCCTTCATTGCCTTTGAAGAACTTCTCCCACAAAGGTGCAAACGAAACATTATTTTTAATCAAGAACATAAAAGCAATCTTCGGTGTTGGTTTAGCACCCGGAAACTCCTTCCTATGTGGAGCCATTGAAGCCCTCCATAACAATTCCTCATCATTCATGTCATGCATAAGTTTCGGTGGCTTCAAATACTCTCGTAAACCAATACGACTCTTCAAAGTTTCGTTGCCACTAGAATGACTAGATAACCATAATGATGACAATGACGATGATGGTGGTGATGGTGAAAATGATGAAGTGGAGAGGGAGAATTGTGTTAATTGTAGATTAAATGAGAAGTTTTTGGAGTGGAAGGTTATAATGATTCCGAAAGTTAAACCTATAGCAAAGAAAAGTATATAATACAGGATAGTTACAAGTCCTTGTATTGAAGGACCAAATACCTTGGGTGTGAAAACATGATTTTGATTCTTCATGGATCTTGATTGTGTGCTTATATGAACTCAAGCTTTCTTCTCGTAAATGTATTGAAGAGAGCTTATTTGTGAAAGTGCACAAGAGTTTTCAAATGTAAAACTTCATAATGCAACCTTTGGTCTATGTAGATAACACAGACAAAGCTAGTTGAACAATATAAGAAAACTAGCTATCTGCTGCATAAGAAAAATCAAAATATCTACTATTCTTAAAATGTATACTCATATGCAAAGGTATATATACAAGAGAAGGTAGTTAGGAAGAGGCTAGGAGGAGAAATTTCTAAAACTTACAAATTTAAGGAGTAGTAGTCGAATGTTGAGATAGGCAGGTCAAATGATTTATGGTGTCAAATACAAGTACTGTTGTGTGTAATTACATACTGTAGTTTGAATGGTGAAATGTAAGCTCATAAAATATGACTTCTTAGGTTCTCGAATTTTCCTGGCCAGTAATACAATTTTGGCTCAATTATTGGAGGGAAATTTTCCACAAGACATGTAGAAATGCAATATAAGCATTATTAAACCAAAGGGTTGGTTGACTGAATATGGGAGTTTAGGTTTTCGACACTTGAAAAGGAAAAAAAAAAGGAAACTGCATTTTTTTTTCAATTTTTGAGAAGAAAAAGAAAATGGATAGTATTACCATAATCAAAGTAGAGAAAACTGGGCAACATGAGGTTAAAAAATTTTGTTCCTATAAAACAAGTGGTCCCGTAGGAGCAATTTTGTAAATATAAATTTTTTTATAATAATTTACATATATATCCTTAAATTTATACCGAAAATATTTTAACCTGTCAACCTCAGGCACATCAAGTCCATCAAAGTAATGCA
This sequence comes from Saposhnikovia divaricata, assembly GCA_036435485.1. Taxonomy (NCBI): domain Eukaryota; kingdom Viridiplantae; phylum Streptophyta; class Magnoliopsida; order Apiales; family Apiaceae; genus Saposhnikovia; species Saposhnikovia divaricata. The sequence goes on from CM071594.1 coordinate 64,995,203, forward strand.
TGCAAATATTTACTAATATTATTTTTGAATTTCCATTTATTGTGGTGTGAAGAGTTTCTTTCAAGTCATACAAATTTATTGTGGGATGAGAATAAACGCTAATATAGTTATGATCGTTAATTTCATAACTTAGAGGGTGTTTGGCAAACACTACTTAAAGCTAAAAATGGCTTTAAGTAGTTTTTGACATGTTTGTTAATCACGGTTTTAAGCCGGCTTTAAGTTAAAAAACTGCTTTAAGTTGTAAGTTCCATTTAGGTACTTTTAACTTATGACTTATGACTTATCGATTTTTTTTTTTTAAAACTTCCAGAACTCTTATAAAGTTTAAATAACATGAATTTAATTTTTTTTAAGTCAAATTTTACTTTAAGTCAAAATTATTAAACTCCCATTTAACTTTAAGTAAACTTACCCAAACACATTCATTCAACTTAAAGTAAACAACATTACTTTCTCCTTTAAGTTAAAAACACCTCCATTAAGTCATAAATAACTTATATTAAGCAATCCCAAACGGCCTCTTAACCACCATTAATTGGATCACAAATAAAATTGTCAAACTGTAACTTAATTCTAATATTTCCTCCGTCCCATAATACTATCTTTTTCAAGATTTTTTTTTTCTTATAATGCATATCCATTTTTAATTTTCAATATAAATTTGTGATCATATTTTTTTTAAGAGTATCCTGGGCCAGAGGTCATCCTCAGGTAACAATGTTACACTAATACACGCAAGCGTACGTGGTCACAAGTAATATGGAATAAAGTTGAGTTCGTTCCCACAGAGATCTGGTTATGGTTTTAATTCAGTTTTGTACCTATGCAACAATGTATGATTATTATGCACTGCTAAGACAATTAACAATATTGGGGTTTGATTATCTAAATTAAACTAAGATGCAAACTATTAAACTAAGAATTACTTAACTAATGAGAATAGGAATCGAATTACTTCTACAAGAGTAACATGGGATCCTAACTTCATTAAATACTTTGCTTAGATCTGACGCCTTTAATCACTATATGCAATGGTTATGATATCTGATCGGATAACACGAAACAAGTATAAGCTACCTCTCAGTATACTAACACCAAACTACTCATACATCCACAAAAGAGATAGAAGATGAATAGACACCAGTTATGTTTAGACCCTATATCTCTATAAGATTTGGAAACATAACGGTTTAAGCACAAGTTATCCATATTGATCACATAGGGTAGCATAATATCTCTATTTACGCTACAAATCATGATGTTAAAATATCAACCTATCCTATGCTAGCATGGCAAGTTCTAAATCTCAAGATCCACTCTCGTTTCGCAAGAGATTAACAATTCAATTTAGATGTTAGCTACGCATCTAAAAGCATTAAGAATAACCATACAAGGATATCAAATATACATCACACACAGATCTTTAAAGCATCAAAATACTAAAGCTCCGTGAATAAATCCATTAGAATCCCATGACAACGATTAGTTCATAATCGAACCTCTCGTCATCATGGGATCTGATGCAACCATGATAAAAACAAAGTATGAAAAGATACAAATAAAACTAAGTAATTGATATGTAATGGTGTTACAAATTACAATGGTAGGATGTGTTTAAATAGGCTCTAGAAGTCTTGCCCAGCAAGGAAACTACCAAATCAGAATTAAAATAGAATACGTTTCCTAAACTGATTCTGTTTTTAAGGAAAATTCGTAGCTGACTATTCTTCAATATTTCTGGGCCGTTCCAGTCGTAATTGGACCTCTGAACCATTTTAGAATGAAAGAGAATTCTGTTATCTTCGCGTGGACAGTAAGATCGTCCAAAACGGACTTGTAGAACTCAAGATATGGCCAAAACAGTGAATAAGGGCAAAAATGTAATTTTTCAGTAACGCGTGCGCGCAACTTGCTCCTCAGGCGCGCAACCTGCCCCGATCCAACTGCATTACGCGCAGCTTGCGCCTGGTTTGGGGCAACTTGCGCCTGGCTCTCCGTCGCGTCGTTTTTCAGCTCTAATTCCTTCGTTCTTGCTCCGTTTTCGCCCGTTCTTTTTGCGTTAGATCACATTTTTTATTTCCCTCGACTTAGGAACCTTCATAAGAGTTTAATGACAACTCCATTCTTCATTCCATTGCACAAATTTAACTCCAAAAATGACGGAAGCATCAATCATAATCGACATTCTTACAAACCTGCAAAACTACACAAAACACATCAAAATTACAACAAACTTCAGTCCAAGACAATCAATTTAAGCCGAATTGAAGCGATCCAAGTGGATATAAAATCCACTTATCACACCCCCAAACTTAAACCGATGCTTGTCCTCAAGCATAAACAAATATATTATATACAACTAACTAGTACAACTTCCGTAGGTGATCACGGTTGTATTTGGCATATGCAACAAGCCCTTTAAACTCCTAGGTAGCCCTAGTGGACGAGTAAGGTCTCGTTAGGGCCTATAGCGAATGTACCCACAAAATCCAATGCAATGCAATGCATGAATGCAACTAATATGAAAATTCAAAGATCCCCTTCAAACTAACCAAAACCAACTAGCAAGCACATATCTCAAGGACTGCAAATAACTCCAAGTAGAGCTCGACTAAGTCCCCGTATACTAACAATACATGAACAGAACGTGCGTGTGTGCGATGCTCATCAGAAATACTTCCAAAACTAGATCAAAATCATACATGTTCTTTGCCAAGACAATCACAAGTTTATAACTAGAATAGACGGTAAACATTCCATAACCTAGAAACACCTCCGTCCTTATCCAAGGTAGACAGAAATTCATGCTTTATTACTAACTACTACGACACATATTATACAAGCATGCTTATTTAACCGTGCAATTGATGAGACCTCAAAAGGTTTATACAATAATACCCATGTAGCGAGCGTTGGATTAGTGGATCCCAGACTATAAAAGCCTTAGGTCACTAGGCACAAAGTCCCCGCGAACTTAATTGCTCGAGTATTAAATAGCTCACCCTGGTTAATTTTGCATTTAACAATTTAACTATTGACTCTTTTTTTTTCTTTTTCATTTTCATTTTTTTTTCTTTTTTTCTTTTTTTTTTTGCGATCTGGAATGAGGCTTTCTCATTTCCAACCCTAGACTACTCATATAAATATGAGCCGGCTACTAGCCATTTGACGCCTAGCCATATTGCCAATTATTTACAATTAAACATGAAATCCTTGTTTTCCCCAAACTTAGACTTTAGTGATCCTACGCCATCAAGGGAATAACGCAAATTCTAACTATAATCAAGTGATTAAATCTCAAATCATCCAAACAAGCATGACCCTAACCTAGCCCAAAAGCACCCAATGAGACTGTGTAAAAGTTTTGTTCCCGTAACATACAAGTCAATTTCATAGGAACTTAAATCAACCCTCTATTCATCATTACCACACTCAATTAGACACCTACCTACCAATCAGAATTAGCTCATTCTAAGGGATCATGAAAAATGCATGCCATGAAATGCAACTAACATGAACTCACATGGTATACGAAACAAAAATAGAATGCCCTACATGAAACAAACATAATTAATACGAACATATATGCATGAATTACTACTATTATGCAAACATGATATCTATATGAACACAATGACTCACAATCACAAATAACTACATATACACTACTTATCCCCCAACCACCCCCAAACTTAAAAGATTCAATTTCCGCATTAAATGGAAGTAAATACAAGGGATAGCAGGAAACATTCCTAAAAATACCGAAACACGTGGGTTGCCTCCCACGAAGCGCCTTTGTTTAAAGTCTTCAGCTAGACCTGGCAATGGTTTTTTCTCTTGAAAATTTCTACACCGTATCTCTATATGGCCATTTAATTATCTTTTCCAGGGCTACATCCTCGATGATAAGTTTCCACCTTCTTTGCTCTTCAAAGGTGTCAGCAACAATGTTCTCTTCACTACCTGACAAGTTAGCAACAATAACAATAGGCAAAGTAGATGATTGACCCAAATATACATACCTCAGCTGATCTGGTGGTTTAAACTCGAGTTTGGAAACTTCTTCAACATGATGAGTTTCATTATTAACTACCAAAGACTGATCAAGAGTGGTAATGGACGGATTAGGAATGGAAGTGGGTGGTTCACCAACAGAAGTCTTCACAACAGACTTAGGATCAAAAGAATTCTCCTCAAGTTGAATTTCATGCTTAGAACAAATAGCATTCAATTCCTCTAACATCTCATCAGAAGTAAAATTCTTGTACAACTCTTGAAGTTCTTTATTGCTCTCATACTCTAACAAAACATCTTCCTCAAGAAAAGACTCAATTGCACTTTCCTCAAGATTTGACCATGAAACAACCTCATCAATCAGCACCTTAGAATCCCAGAGATTAGCCAAGCCTAGTTTCTCATCTTTCGTATTGGACTTTCCTTGTAAAGCAACGTCTACTGGATTTGACTTGCCAAAACACTCTTCCTTCTCTGCCGGAAATTCCAAGAATTTCTTTGGATATGGAGGAGGCGGGTAGATCTGATTGCTGCTTGTAGAATGCTCCGGAGAAACTTTTTCAACAGGATTCGTACTCTTTTCCACTTCACCGTCCAACTGCTCAGCTACCAAATCAGATTTCTCAATTTCTGGTTCTGTAGATTTCTCAACCTGCTGAATATTAACTTCTTCGTTTTCTGTAGCTGCTGATTTCTGATTGTTTGTAGCCTTTCCAGATCTCAAGGTAACTGCTTTCACCTGCTCTTCGACTTCCCTCTTGCCTAGATTAGCCTCCGTGTCGCTAGGAAGAGTCCCTTGTGGCCTACTCAACAAGGCATTAGTAATCTGCCTAATCTGATTTTCCAAGGTCTTAAACGATACAACGTTGCTTTTAAACATCAACCTCAATTCCTCTAATTCAGATTTGTCATAAGTGGAATGCCCAGAACCAGCATATGACTGTTGTTGCTGAAAACCCGAAGGTTGAAATTGCCACGGGGCATACTGTTGCTGAAAATTCTGCCCTTGCTGCTGCTGAAAATTCTGGTGATTGTAAGGTTATGCTCCATATTGCTGACCTTGAAACTGCTGATAAGGCTGTTGTGGTTGCAACATGCCACCTTGATTGTTGCTCCAGCTCACTGATGCACTATAGATGGCACACTGATTCGTCTCATGTGCGCCCGCACATAGCTCACAAACACTAGCCACCTGCTGAACTCCATAGTAAGTTAGAAAATCCATCTTCAAATTCAATGCCTTCAATTGAGCTGCTATAGCTATAGTTGCACACGTACCTGAAACACCAACGAACTACACAAGATAGGTTAGAAAAACAATCTGAGTCAGTGAACTCTAACGATCACTGATGACAAGCACATAAACTAAAAATAAAACACCGATTATCCCCGGCAGCGGCGCCAAAAACTTGTTACACTAATACACGCAAGCGTACATGGTCACAAGTAATATAGAATAAATTTGAGTTCGTTCCCACAGAGATCTGGTTATGGTTTTAATTCAGTTTTGTACCTATGCAACAATGTATGATTATTATGCACTGCTAAGACAATTAACAATATTGGGGTTTGATTATCTAAATTAAACTAAGATGCAAACTATTAAACTGAGAATTACTTAACTAATGAGAATAGGAATCGAATTACTTCCTCAAGAGTAACATGGGATCCTAACTTCATTAAATACTTTGCTTAGATCTGACGCCTTTAATCACTATATGCAATGGTTATGATATATGATCGGACAACATGAAATAAGTATAAGCTACCTCTCAGTATACTAACACCAAACTACTCATACATCCACAAAAGAGATAGAAGATGAATAGACACCAATTATATTTAGACCCTATATCTCTATAAGATTTGAAAACATAATGGTTTAAGCACAAGTTATCCATATTGATCACATAGGGCAGCATAATATCTCTATTTACGCTACAAATCATGATGTTAAAACATCAACCTATCATATACTAGCATGGCAAGTTCTAAATCTCAAGATCCACTCTCGTTTCGCAAGAGATTAACAATTCAATTTAGATGTTAGCTACGCATCTAAAATCATTAAGAATAATCATACAAGGATATCAAATATACATCACACACATATCTTTAAAGCATCAAAATACTAAAGCTCCATAAATTAATCCGTTAGAATCCCATGACAACGATTAGTTCATAATCGAACCTCTCGTCATCATGGGATCTGATGCAACCGTGATAAAAACAAAGTATGAAAAGATACAAATAAAACTAAGTAATTGATATGTAATGGTGTTACAAATTACAATGGTAGGATGTGTTTAAATAGGCTCTAGAAGTCTTGCCCAGCAAGGAAACTACCAAATCAGAATTAAAATAGAATACATTTCCTAAACTGATTCTGTTTTTAAGGAAAATTCGTAGCTGACTATTCTTCAATATTTCTGGGCCGTTCCAGTCGTAATTGGACCTCTGAACCATTTTAGAATGAAAGAGAATTCTGTTATCTTCTCGTGGACAGTAAGATCGTCCAAAACGGACTTGTAGAACTCAAGATATGACCAAAACAGTGAATAAGGGCAAAACTGTAATTTTTCAGTAATGTGTGCGCGCAACTTGCCCCTCAGGCGCGCAACCTGCCCCGATCCAACTGCATTACGCACAGCTTGCGCCTGGTTTGGGGCAACTTGCGCCTGGCTCTCCGTCGCGTCGTTTTTCAGCTCTAATTCCTTCGTTCTTGCTCCATTTTCGCCCGTTCTTTTTGCGTTAGATCACATTTTTTATTTCCCTCGACTTAGAAACCTTCATGAGAGTTTAATGACAACTCCATTCTTCATTCCATTGCACAAATTTAACTCCAAAAATGACGGAAGCATCAACCATAATCGACATTCTTACAAACCTGCACAACTACAAAAAACACATCAAAACTACAACAAACTTGAGTCCAAGACAATCAATTTAAGTCGAATTGAAGCGATCCAAGTGGATACTTATCAAACAATCCTGAGGTGACATAATACACTACAAGTCAGGGATATTATTGTAAATACATAAGGGTAACTACTATTATTACAAAAATGCCACTCACCATTTATATTAGAAATCAATATAACCTCAGGTAAGTGCCCTGAGGTCAACCTCAAGATCATTTTTCTCTTTTTTAAATTATTCTTTTTGAAATTTGTATAGTAATTAATGAGAAATGAGCAAAAATTTAAAATAGCTCATGTTTTTAAAAAGTCATACATTTATAATGGTTATTAGAGGAAATGTATTATCTAGTTACTAGTATTTTCTTAAGATGCGTAATTTTTTCAAAATAGACATGTATTGTGGGACCGAAGAAGTAGTTATGAGTACCATATTTTTAATTTTAAAAGATTTTGTAAATATATTGAAAGATAAACGTAAGAAACACAATGATCAACTAATAAATATAGTTAGCAATTATTATTAAATATGTTCAATTAGAATGCAAAATTTAATTTTTCGATTTCATTTGATTGATTACTGTATGTTTAGATAAAAAAAAAAAAACCACATTTGACGTGATCGAAATCGATCTATATATACTATAGACTAAATTCACATTTATTTATTATGTTATTTGACTATAATTATTCCCAAAATAAAAATTTTATACATATATCAATAAATTAAAATATTTCACCTATACATATCGACACCAACTCAATAATATCATGCGTTCTCTCTCCTATAAATACCTAGCTCAATTAACAAAAAAAAGATTTGCAAATTTTCTATCACATACTAAGCTCTACTTTCTTTCTAATTTTCTCTTTTTAGATTTTGATAGGAATATTTACTCTAATGTGGGAGGTGTTCCCGAGATCCGATCTTCACTGGACATTTCCTTTCAGGTACCTTTAAGCCCGAATCCAATCCAACCCAAGTATCCTAAACCCACGTCTGACTTAACATAAAAAGTGACAAAGGTTCTGGGATCTCTACAAACTTATATGTACTCTAAATAGTGCCCGAAGTCTATGATAGTTTGTTTAATCCCAAACTAATTAGTCGTAGCACAGCTGGTTTTTAAAGGAGCTGATCACTAATCTTCGACCATTAAATTTTGGTAAATATGGATTACATGTCATATAAAAAAAATTTAGCGGGACATTATTATTATCTAAAATTATAACCAACTCCTTCGTATTAGTTATATTTGTTGAAACTACTAATTACTAAATCGAAATAATTTATTCTATTTTCAACAAATTAAAATAACAATAATATACCATTTTTTTAAATATAATCGATCATATGATCAACTCCTTGGAATACGCAAATTTTGCATAATAACCATTTTATATATTTTAAACAATCATTATAGCAAATATCACTGAAAATGCTTTTATTAAAAAAAAAGATATACACTTAATAAAAGATCTTAGTCAACAGACCTTTAAGTATGAACACCCAACAGAGGAATAGGACGGAATTATCAATCGTGAAGCAGTGAAGCCAAAATGATTTAAACCAATCATAACTTTATTGTGGCTATATATAAATTTATTTATATTAATATTAACATGTTTTTCATGGCACCAAAAATGAAAGAAAGAGGAACCATGCGTAGGAACATTATTGATTGAAGTGAAATCCACACCCGAACTTAGTTAAACTATTTTCATGTGTTTCCTTTATCGATCGAATATTGCAATTTGCAACATGATTGTTAATTTGGATAAGGATGAGTAATATAGATGAAAGCTCCAAAAAATAAATGAGCAATTTTTTTCTAAATAAGTAAAGCTTATATGCCTCCTATGAAGACGTGTTCTAACAAATGAGTTACTTAATAAAACACTATATTATTTGTTCAATAAAACAATAAGATTACTAAAAATTAATATTTTTTATAAAATTGATCATGTCTGGAATATGAATTATTTGGGATAAACAAAATAAAAAATATGGTTATTATAAACGAAACGACGCAAGCAACATGACAACAAAACTTAAACCAATTAAGTAGTAAACATTTTGGTCAAAAAAAACCAAAATGTTTAAGTAGTAAACATTTTTAATATGCCCCAAAATTAAAGTATATATATAATATATAGAAAAAACCTAATTAAATGATATATACCTAGGTATCAAACTAAATAAAGCGAATTCAGTAATTTTAGCCAATTATCTTGTAACCTTATTCTATACTGCTATATATACAAGCACTTCTAATAAATGAAATTTTGGTAAAGTGTACTCCCTCCGTCCCCGATTCTTATTTCTTAACATTGTATTTGGGCATCTAGATCAAAAATAGTGGGTATGTATTGTTAAAATAAATGAAGTAACAAATATAATAGTAATTTTATTGTTAAAATAAGTGAAGTAATGGGTGTAATAGTGTAAAGTGTTAAAAAAGTGGAGTAAAATAGTGGATGTAATAATGTATTTTATTGTTAAAAATTACTTTTTTAGTAATGTAAAGAATTGGTGGAACGTTTCGAAAAGGAAAGGGTAAAGAAATTAGAGGAACAGAGGGAGTATATAACATTATGGTGCTGTTTTGCATAACTTAAAATAAATCTTTATAGACTTGTTTTCGGGTAAAAATTTCATATTTTGATAATTTTTTTATAAATGTATTTAGGATATATTTGAGATTCCATAAGCTATAAAAAAAGTGTTTTTTTTCAGAAAAAAGCTAAAAATCTTAGCTTTTTTTGTGAAATAAGTCAATTTTTATGGAAATTAAACTCCCCAAACACACTCTATTTATAATGTATATACTCCCTCCATCCCTTTGAATTCTTAACGTTTGCGGACACTTCGACACGGAATTTAAGGTGCATTTTAGGGATAATTTTTTAATTTATTTTTAAAATTTTCCTTTTTTTATATAAAAATAGGATTGTTCTATTTTTATACAAAAAAAAAAATATCAAAATAATTTATAGAACTATCCTTAAAATACATCTTAAAATACGTGCTACGTTAAGAAATGAGAGGCACAAAGAAAGTATAATACATTATACAATATAATGTTGTCAAGCATCAGATAGTCAAATAACTGAAACTAGTGTTAGTTTTTTCCAGCTTGTCCTCGCTCAGATTCTATTTGACTTTGTAGCAGGATCCTTTTTACTCAATTATATTGATCAACAAAGATCCTACTTGTCAAAACTCAAAAGGCTGCAAGTTCTAGGCTTCTGTAGCCCAGGGCCTCACTACCCTGATATAGACTTTCAACTTACCGATTAATCAAGTAGTTAGTTGTTCATAAGATATCAAATATTTCTCATAGAATAATTTATTTTGAAACCATAATAAAAAGTAGTACATGAAAATTGTGTAAAAAGAATAACAGTCAAAAATATAGATATGAATGCAAATTATTTATGCTTCAATCAAGAAAATGGATGTAAATAAAAAGGAATTTGATGTCCCTGAGAATGATCACAATTATTATTATTATTTTTTATATAATACTGTTATAGCCAAAATTCGGCTTGGATTTTTTCAAAATGAATTCGGGTCAATAACGGGTTCAATTTGGGGAATCTTAGGTTGAATTAGGGTTTTGGCTAAATTTGCAGGAGTCAGGACGCGCCCTCTCTTTCTTTACAATGAGGGCGCGCCCTCAATAAGGAAATTATGATTAAGGGTTACTACTGAGGCTGGTTTTCCAAAAGCTATTGAAGAATTCCCCTCATGGTGAATGTTTGCAGAAGGAGGACGCGCCCTCACTTCCCGTATGTGGAGGGCGCGTTCTAGATATTGGGAAGGCCATTAAATAAGTGTTGTTTGCTGATTTCACGAAAACTGTTGAAGAATTCCCTCTTATCGTATCTCAGGAGGGGGATGTCCGTCGTAGAAGGCCTCCAGGAGTTTGCCTGGATTTAAGGACCCTTCTTAGACACATAGGGCGCGCCGTAAGGTGGAAAGATGGGGACTTCTGGTGTGTGCTTTGGAGCTCTATTCCTGTATCCAATGGGCGCGCTCTCATTGGGGAACTTCGGGGTAATCCTGCACTTTGCACCCAAAAGCTCTGGATCACTTGTCCTGCTATCTGGTGGGTGCTTCTCATTCGAGGGACAAGGATGCGTTCTGCATTTGGGGTAAACCATGGCTATACATGCATCCTTGAAATCAAGAAATAGCTGTAGCGGGAAGGATTAGTCTTCGACGGGGGAAGTTTCCTTATCCGTGAAGTCTTGAGATCTTGGATGAGCCTTGGGCCTTTGTGGTTAGGCCTCATAGTAAAATATTCCGGAAGCTAGTTCGTCAATCCAAGCCCATTTGGGTTTCTTGCTCTCCAAGAACTACGTGGGCTTGATCCTCTAAATATAGAGGTACGTAGGCAAATTGAGGGGGATGGAAGCGAAGAGCTACGAGCCACTACCAAGAACCCTCTCAATCTCAGCCCCCAATTCATCACAACCACCACACTCCGGCGACTTATCCGACGAAGAACCACCGTCATAGATCTTGATTCCGACGACATACCTCAAACTTTATTGTTACCAAATTCCTCCGTCAACAAATTGGCGCTAGAAGGAGGGCTGCTGATCAAGATCATAATCCAAGGAGGATGGATTTCTCACCACGATGAAGGTTCTTATGAAGCGACAAGCAAGATCTAAGGAATAGCCCTCGATAGGGTTGCATATCTGCAGCAACGGAGAAGATCCAAGAATGGCGATTTCTGGCAGGGGGGTCGAACAAGATCCGATGGCGATTGTGATGTCAAAGATGGTTCTAGAACTGATTTTTAGGCTGTTGCTGCAAAAAGATGGTTCCGGTTATGCTCGAAAGCGGTGATTTCTGATCAGCAACTTTGAACTAGGTTTTTTAAGGGGAGATTGTTAAGTGGATTTTATATCCACTTTTAAGGCTTCTAATTGGCTAGAATCGTTGTTCGTTCTCAAGTTTACAAGCATCATTTGATGTGTTTTGGTTTAGTTTTGTAGGTTGCATGGAATAACACAAAAGGTCGAGAGTCGGTGGATTTGGTGCAAAGATCGTGCTATGTTGGTGATCTTGGAATTGCTTGTTTGCATCGTCTCGGAAGAGTTGTGGTGTTGTTGCACCATCTTGGAAGGCTAGAGAATGCAAGGGATGAAATGCTATTAAAGTGCAAGAAGGTGCAAAGGAAAGAGCAAGCCAAAAATCAGAAAATAAGCCAAGGCAGAAAATTTCCAGCAATTTTGAGCTCCGGGCGGCCGCTCGGGATTCCAGGCTGCAGCCTGGAAGCCAAAAATTCTGCTCAACGAATTGTTTTGCTGTTGGGCCATTTTCAGCATATGGGCTTTTTCTAGGGTTGTATAAAAACGAACTTACATCACTTGTAAACCTAACTAGCAGCTGGGAACATTGGAGAAGAGGCAAGAACAAGAGAATCATCAATCCTAGGTGATAGCAAGGAAGAATCACTCAAGTTCAAACCCATTTCCAGGATTTCTCTACTTCAATTTTCAGTTTTTCTCAACTCTTAACTTGTTTATTAGTGATTTCTTTTCTAGTACTTTTGTCTAATTCAATTTTAATTATTAATCTTAATTTTCATTTTGTTTAATTATGTTATCCATAGAACCCATGAAGGTGTTAAGTTTAATTATGAACTAAACACTTTCATGGGGTTCTAATGTAGTGAATTGTGGATTTTTATGGTTGGCTTGATAGATTATTTGAGTTTGTGATTTTCTTATAAGAATGCCTAATGTGGTTGTGTTAATTGCATATAGATGAGTAGCTAACATCTATTTTGTCAAATCTCTAATGAATGCGAAAGTGGATTTAGAGATTAGGACTCACCATGCTAGCATAGGTTTCGTCGGCTTCTCCGCGTGTTGGAATATAGTTTCGATAGAACATTATTCCCCTATGTAGTTAATTGCGGAACTTGTTTTGTAAATCGATTGTATCACCCATTCACATAGACATATAGTGTTTGGATATAATTGATGCCCTTATAACTTCTATCTCTTTTGTGGATGTTTATTTGGATTGGTATGAGTTAATTGAAAGATGGCTCATATTAGCTAAGTGTTCCCGCTAGCTTCTTTAACAATTGCAACTTATTGAATCTTGATAGTAAACCAAGATGAAGCATTCATGAACTTAGAACCCCATGCCCTTATCATATTATTTTAAAAACACGTTAGTTGATATTTCATTAGTTAATTGTTAATTCAAACAAACCGAACTTTATCACTCGTTCAAGCTTCTATAATTAGCCGAACATTGTTGAATAGACACTTATACTTAAATCACCGAGTCTTCGTGGGAACGATCCTTATTTCCCTTTATTGCTTTTGGACTGCGTATACTTGCGTAGTGATTTTAGCGAACAAGTTTTTGGCGCCGCTGCCGGGGACTACGGTGTTAATTTTTGTTTATGTGTTTTACTACAATAGAAGTTAATTTTGTTTGACTTGAACATTCTATCTTACAATTTTTTTGTGTGGTGACTACTTGTCTTTCAGGAACTTGAACCTTTTATGCTAACACGTTCTAAAGCATTTAAAGCTAAACAAGCTCTTGAACTAACAAATTCTGAAAAGATGAACGGAGAAGGAGAAGTAGTTGCTCCTGCAGCAGCAAGGGCTCTCATGGATTACTCTCAACCAAAAATTGATGACATCCAGTCAAGTATCATTCGGCCAGCAATTGCTGCTCCTACTTTCGAAATTAAACCTAGCACTATTCAGATGGTGCAGAATCAGGTACAATATGGGGGAACTGCTACTGAAGATCCTAACTTGCACATTCGGAATTTTATCGAGATATGCGACACATTCAGATTCAATAATGTGTCAGAGGATGCTGTCAAGTTGAGGCTCTTTCCATTTTCTCTACGAGACAAAGCCAAGGGTTGGCTACATTCACTTCCATCAGGCTCCATCACAACTTGGGCAGATTTGGCGCAGAAATTTCTCACCAAATTCTTTCCTATGGCTAAAACCGCTGCATTTCGGAATGCTCTCACTCAGTTTTCGCAGCAATCAGGTGAAACCTTATGCGAAGCTTGGGAAAGATATAAAGAAATGTTGAGAAAATGCCCTCATCATGGCATGCCTGATTGGATGATGATCAACTGTTTCTATAATGGGCTTGGAGGTCAATCTAGGCAAATGGTTGATGCTGCTTCAGGTGGAGCCTTATGGGCTAAAAGTTATGAAGAAGCATATGATTTAATTGAGATGATGGCGGCGAACGAATATCAGAATCCGACTCATAGAATGTCACAGCAAAAGGTGGCGGGAATTCTAGATGTCGACAAAGCTACATCTTTGGCAGCTCAATTAGAAGCACTAAGCTTGAAGGTGGATTCTATGGCATCACAAGGTTTTCAGCAAGTGGCTAGCATATGTGAGTTATGTGCGGGTGCACATGAAACCAACCAATGTGCCATTTCTAGTGAATCGGTGCAATTTGTAAGCAACTTTCAGAGGCAACAACAACCAGCGCCTAACAATTATCATCCAAGCAATCGAAATCACCCAAATTTCAGTTGGAGCAACAACCAAGGAGGTTCTCAGCAAAATAATCAGCCCTTTCATAATTCTCAGAATCAGCAATTTGGAAACAAGCAATCTAATCCATCTGGATTTCACCAACAGCAGGGGCATCAATTTCAACAACCATATGCCCCTAGACAATTTCAGCCCCCGGGATTTCATCAACCACAACAATCTTATGGACATTCCGGGCAATCATCTTCGAGTGAAAAGACAGAGTTAGATGAGCTCAGATTAGCCTGGAAAAGCCAAGCAGCTTCAATTAAAAATCTGGAAACTCAAATGGGAAAACTTGCTAGTTTCATGATGAGCCGACCACAAGGAACACTTCCCAGTGATACCGAAGCTAATCCAGGGAGAAAGGACAACCAAGAGCACATCAAGGCCATCACTCTAAGGTCCGGGAAAGTCACAGAAGGTGCTGAAATGACAAGAGCAGAAAGAATTCTGCCCATTGAGGAAACAGAAAAAGTGGACTTGGGAGACACCGAAGACAAGGGTAAAGCTTCAATTTCAACCCAGGAGGAAGAAAAAAATACATCACCTCCTAAACAATCAGTCCTTAAAGAAGTAGGAGAGCATGTCTATCCACCTCCACCATTTCCTCGACGACTGCAGAAACAGAAACTGGACAAGCAATTTGGAAAATTTCTTGAAGTCTTTAAGAAATTACACATCAACATTCCCTTTGCCGAAGCTCTAGAACAAATGCCAAGCTATGCAAAGTTCATGAAAGGCATTCTTTCGAGAAAAGTGAAACTGGAGGAGTTAGTGACCGTTGCTTTGACGGAAGAGTGTAGTGCGGTATTGCAACAAAAGTTACCGCCTAAACTAAAGGACCCTGGTAGTTTCACCATTCCATGCACCATTGGAAAATTGTCTTTTGACAAATGTTTATGTGATTTGGGAGCAAGTATCAATCTCATGCCATACTCGGTTTTCTTGCAACTTGGCCTTCCCGAGCCAAAACCGACGAGCATGTCACTTCAGTTAGCGGATCGCTCAATC
The DNA here is from genome assembly GCA_036435485.1 of Saposhnikovia divaricata. Taxonomy (NCBI): domain Eukaryota; kingdom Viridiplantae; phylum Streptophyta; class Magnoliopsida; order Apiales; family Apiaceae; genus Saposhnikovia; species Saposhnikovia divaricata. The sequence goes on from CM071594.1 coordinate 65,010,706, forward strand.
ACATATCCCCGAGGAGTTGTTGAAGATGTCCTAGTAAAAGTGGACAAACTAATTTTTCCAGCTGATTTTGTCATACTGGATTTTGAAGAAGATAAGAAGATTCCTATCATACTTGGTCGACCATTCTTGGCGACAGGGCAAACATTGATTGATGTCCAAAAGGGAGAACTTACGATGAGGGTGCACGATCAAAATGTCACTTTCAATGTTTTCACAGCTATGAAATTTCCTACAGAAGAAGAACAGTGTCTAAAGATAGACTTGATTGAGTCTACGGTACAAGAAAAGTTGGATCACATGTTCATGAATGACACTTTGGAAAAGGCACTCAGTGGAGAGTATTCATTAGATGAAGATGATATAGATGAACAACTGCAATATCTGGATGCTATGCCTTGGCAAAGAAAATTGGAGAGACCGGTAGAATCGTTGGGTCTACCAGAATTAAAGGGATCGCATCAGCAATTGAAACCATCTATCGAGGAAGCTCCAACTCTAGAGCTCAAACCACTACCAGAGCATTTACGGTATGCCTCTCTTGGAGAATCATCTACTTTGCCAGTGATTATTGCCGCTAACCTTTCAGATGCTGAGGAGGACAAACTCTTGAGGGTTCTTCGAGAATTCAAATCAGCCATAGGTTGGTCTGTGGCGGATCTAAAAGGAATCAGTCCCTCGTATTGCCAACATAAAATTCTATTGGAAGAAGGGAGTAAGCCAACAGTAGAGCACCAAAGGCGGCTAAATCCTATCATGAAAGAGGTGGTAAAGAAAGAAATCCTCAAGTGGCTAGATGCAGGGATAATCTATCCCATTTCAGACAGTTCATGGGTCAGTCCAGTGCAGTGTGTGCCTAAGAAAGGAGGCATGACCGTGGTGGCAAACGAAAAAAATGAACTCATTCCTACTCGAACGGTCACAGGATGGCGAGTGTGCATGGACTATCGGAAGCTCAATAAGGCCACCAGGAAAGATCATTTCCCACTTCCCTTCATTGATCAGATGTTGGATAGATTGGCCGGTCATGAATATTATTGTCTTCTTGATGGATATTCGGGGTATAATCAGATTTGCATTGCTCCTGAAGATCAGGAAAAGACCACATTTACTTGCCCGTTTGGCACTTTTGCCTTTCGTCGGGTTTCCTTTGGTCTTTGTGGTGCCCCAGCAACTTTTCAGAGATGCATGATGGCCATATTCTCGGACATGATTGGTATTAATGTAGAGGTTTTTATGGATGATTTTTCAGTATTTGGTACCTCTTATGATGAGACTCTTGCGAATTTGACCTTAGTGCTTAAAAGGTGCGTTGAAACCAATTTGGTTCTCAATTGGGAAAAGTGCCATTTCATGGTACAAGAAGGAATAATTCTCGGGCACAAGGTTTCTAATCAAGGTCTTGAGGTAGATAAAGCTAAATTGGAAACAATCTCAAATCTTCCTCCTCCAATTTCAGTCAAGGGGATTCGTAGCTTTCTTGGGCACGCGGGTTTTTATCGGCGTTTCATAAAGGATTTCTCGAAAATTTCTAAACCGTTGTGTAATCTACTTGAGAAGGACATTCCCTTCAAATTTGACGAAGCTTGTCTTGTTGCCTTCGAGCTCTTGAAGAAGAAGTTAACTACTGCACCTGTTATTACTGCACCTAATTGGAGTGAGCCTTTTGAGCTAATGTGTGATGCTAGTGACTATGCAGTTGGTGCTGTTCTTGGTCAACGGAAAGAGAGAATTTTTCATGTGGTTTACTATGCTAGTAAAACCCTTAATGATGCACAGTTGAACTACACCACCACGGAAAAGGAGCTCTTGGCTGTTGTCTATGCTTTTGAGAAATTTCGAGCCTACTTGCTTGGCACGAAGGTTATTGTTTACACAGATCATGCGGCTATAAAATATTTGATGACAAAGAAGGACTCCAAACCTCGTTTGATTCGTTGGGTAATTCTATTGCAAGAATTCGATTTGGAAATAAAGGACAGAAAAGGAATAGAAAACCAAGTAGCCGATCACCTTTCTCGTTTGGAAGATCTTGGGAAGTCATCCCAAGACAGCACGGTCATTAATGAATTCTTCCCTGATGAACAACTGTTTGGAATACAAGAAGAAGAACCTTGGTTCGCAGACATTGTGAACTTTCTTGTTAGTAGAGTGATTCCTCCCGAACTCTCATATGCACAAAAGAAGAAGTTCATGCATGAAGTTAAATGGTATTGTTGGGATGAACCATACTTGTTCAGACAAGGAGCGGATCAGGTTATCAGGAGGTGTGTACCTCACAGTGAGACAGAGGCTATTCTGAAGGACTATCATGCCACAACATATGGAGGCCACTATGGAGGTGAAAAGACCGCGACTCGTATTCTTCAAGCAGGATTCTATTGGCCTTCCCTTTTTAAGGATGCTCATCAATTTGTATTGAGGTGTGATCGTTGCCAACGAGTTGGAAACATCTCAAGGAGAAATGAAATGCCCCTTAATGTGATGCTGGAAGTGGAAATCTTCGACGTTTGGGGGATCGACTTCATGGGACCATTCATTTCTTCATGCAACAACCAATACATCTTGTTAGCCGTGGACTATGTTTCCAAATGGGTTGAGGTCAAGGCACTTCCAACCAATGATGCAAATGTAGTGATAAATTTCCTTCACAAGAACATCTTTACAAGATTCGGCACTCCTCGAGTTATCATTAGTGATGAAGGTACTCACTTTTGCAATCGCAAGTTTACTAACCTCATGGCTAAGTACAACATCAACCATCGTGTAGCTACAGCATACCACCCTCAAACCAATGGCCAAGCCGAGGTGTCTAACCGTGAAATCAAGCGCATTCTAGAAAAAGTAGTGAGTCCTTCAAGGAAAGATTGGTCAATGAAACTTGATGAAGCGGCATGGGCTTATCGAACAGCCTATAAAACACCGTTGGGGATGTCCCCATATCAACTTGTGTATGGAAAGGCTTGTCATTTGCCAGCCGAATTGGAGCACAAGGCGTACTGGGCTTTGAAAAAGCTAAATTTTGATCTTAAGGCTGCGGGTGAGAAGCGAATGGTGCAACTCAACGAGATAGACGAGTTTCGCTTGCAAGCATACGAGAATAACAAGCTTTATAAGGAGAAAGTGAAGCGATGGCATGATCGTCGTCTGGTAAACAAGGTATTTGTTCCTGGTCAATCCGTTTTATTATTTAACTCTCGTCTTCGATTGTTTCCAGGAAAGCTTAAGTCGAGATGGTCAGGGCCATTTTATGTTAAAACGGTGTTTCCACATGGAGCAGTGGAAATTTTTGATAAATCACCTGATGAGTCGTTCAAAGTAAATGGACAGAGGTTGAAACCATACTTTGGTGAATGTGTGAATCGCGAAGCGGAATCCGCGGTTCTTGGTACTACCGATTGAAATTCGAAGAAAATGTCAAGCTAGTGACATTTAAAACAAGCGCTTCGTGGGAGGCAACCCATGCATTTTGGAGTATTATTTGTTTTGAAAAAGCATTATAAAAAAAAAAAGTGAGAAAGAAAAGGAAAGGAGATGGAAAATATGTGTGTTTGAAAATGGGTGTCTGGCACAAAATAAGGACTCAGGGCGACCGCGCCATGCCAGGCGGGCACCCCATACAGAAATCTCCTGTCAAGCCACAAGAAAACAGAGCAAACAGAGGAATAAAATTTTGCTGAGCAGAAAAATCGAACCCCGGGCGGCCGCGCCAAGCCCAGGGCGGGCGCCCCGCACCGAATATTTCTGCCGAGCACATCGCAGCATCACAGAGCAGGAGATTCGAACCCGGGCGGCCGCGCCATTGCACCCGGGCGGGCGCCCCACGCTCTAAAACTCTGCCGAACAAACTTAAAAACAAGGCATGCAGTGGTTGAATATTTAGGCAGTTCATATAGGTTTATAAAACCTCCGAATCCACTTACTTCTCCCTACTCAACCCCATAAATCTCATCCCATTTTCAACCCCAAATTCATATATACTAATCCCACATCCATATCCCTATATCAAACCATAACCCACTATCCCCACAATTACACACCCAATTATACATACATCCACATATATCCAATTTACTCATTCTCTAGCATCTCATAATACCTAAAAAATTGAAAAACAAGGATTGGATAAGGATTTCAAGGGTTTATCTTGTTGTGGGTTGTAAGCAATTGCTTGGTTTAATTTCGTTGGATATTGTGTGATTGGTTAATAAGGAGACTTACACATAAGGTGTTTGTTAATTTGTCTGTGAGAATTATGGCTCCAAAAAGAACAAGAATTGTGGGTAGTAGTAGTGCTCAACCGAATATTGATGAGGCACTTGATGAATCGCGATTTGTTTCATTAATTGCTCACAATGAGTATAATCGATTGCGGACTAGGGCGGTGGCTAAAGAACGAGGATTCAAGCCTTCCGCCACCGATGGCGAATTGCTTGGCATGATTAATGTTAGGGGATGGAGTGTGTTGTGTGACACTCCTTTGGAAGTTCCCCTAGGTGTTGTCCGAGAATTCTATGCAAATGCCAAGGAATCGGCTAATGGTTATTCATGGGTACGTGGTGTAACGGTAGATTACCGGCGTGCAACCATTTCGAACGTGTTAAGGCTTCCACCTCAACCTCGGGGGGCCGAGGATTGGACGATCAAGTCACGCGCAGAAGTGGATTTAGATAGACTTGTGGTTGATTTGTGTGCGCCAGGCACTGAGTGGAGGTATAAGCCGGGATCTAATGAGCATTTAAACTTCCCTGCTTCTGCCCTGAATAGGTATGCTCGCGCATGGAACATGTTCATATGTGCACGATTGATGCCTTCTTCGCACGCTCATGACGTTACAGTGGAGAGAGCCATTTTGTTATATGGAATTTTGGGAGGCCATTACATTGATCCAGCATATCTGATTTATCAGGGTATGTGCCGTTTTATGACTAGCCGCACTACAGGAGCTATTCCCCATGCTTATCTTATCACCCGGTTGTGTATGAATGCCGGTGTTAATTGGGGTGCCGAGGAACAGCTTCAGCAGCAGAGTGCCGACATTGATAGTGCTATAATTGCTCGTTTGGAGGATTGGCCGGGCGGCGTCCCTCACCCACGAGGTCATGGGTTCATTGTAGGTGGGGTGGAGAGAATTGTGCCACCTCCGCAGAGAGTTAGAGCAGATCGGGCTGAGAGAGGCGCAGGTCGCCAGGGTCCACAGGCAGGATTCAGTGATACCTAGTATAGGCGGTTGCTTCGGCGTATGGACGCCATGCATGATATAAATCGCCGTTTTGCACAGGATATGACAGTGTCACTTGATAGAGTTTTTGAGCGAGATGGCATTCAGGTGGAATGGCCGGTTTATGGCACTCATCAGCCCTATCCTCCTCCAGATACTCCACCAGATTCACAGCCCGAAGAGGGTGACGACTCAGACGATTAGGGGCGTTTTCTTCCCTTTTCCCTTTACTTTCAATGAGGACATTGAATTGTTCAAGTTTGGGGGTGTGGGGTTAAGGTCATATTTGCATCTAGCTAGTACATTCATGTCATGTAGTTTTAAGTCGCACGACATGTAGATTAATTTAATTGTTATGTTCATATAATTGCATATCATAACATTCCATGATCCCTTAGCAATAACAAGTTCGAATTAGTAGTCTTTGAAGAGAGTGTGATAATGAAAACAGGAATTCAATTTCATGCTCAGTTGAAATAGGCTATACTAGTGCAGTAGCTAAAATATTTTTACACCATTCATAGTTACTCAATGCTTTTGGATTTTGTTCAAGGATTACATGCTTATGGGGGAATAGTCGCTTGTTTAACGATAGAATTTTACCTATTCTCTTTATGACTCTAGGGCAGTAAAGTATAAGTTTGGGGGAAGCATTGGGTATGCGTGCTAAAAAAAAAAAAAAAAAAAAAAAGAAGAAATATAATAATGATAAGTAATGGCTAGGTGTCAATTGGCTAGTAGCCAGCTCATATTTATATGAGTAGTCTAGGGGTGGAATGAGATGGAGCGAAACGCACTCATTCCCATTCTCAAAAGAAAAGAAAAAAAAAAGTTGAATGTGTATAAGGCATAATTGACCACGGTTGGGCTCATTGGTACTCGAGCAAGTAAGTTCTAGGGGACTTTGTGCCTAGTGACCTAAGGCTTTTATAGTCTGGGATCCGCTAACCTAAAGCTCGTTACAAGGGTGCTAGTGTATAAGTCTTTAGGGACCTCAACCATTGCACGGTCAAATAAGCGTATTTAGAGGTTTAGAACATAATAAATTCATTGTGACCTTGATCGAATATGGAGCTGTTCTAGGTTGTCGAGAGTATAGACTCTATTCTGTTTTTAAACTCGTAAATTTCCCTTAAAAGCATGTTTTGTCTTGTTCGGATCCATTAGTGAGTATTCTTTTGAAGCTAGCACACAATCACGCTTTGCACTTGTTTATACCTATGTATATATTGGAATGTAATCGGTTCTTGTCATTAGTTGTTGCATTCTTGGAGGGGATTGTTGAAACGAATGTTGTGTTGCGAGGGGATATTGCATTTCATGCATCATGCATTTAGTAGTTAGGTTATTGAGTTCATATCATTCATGCATTTCCCATGTGTTAAGTGGTTGCATTTTTCTTTGCTTGAGGACAAGCAATGATTCAAGTTTGGGGGTTTGTTAAGTGGATTTTATATCCACTTTTAAGGCTTCTAATTGGCTAGAATCGTTGTTCGTTCTCAAGTTTACAAGCATCATTTGATGTGTTTTGGTTTAGTTTTGTAGGTTGCATGGAATAACACAAAAGGTCGAGAGTCGGTGGATTTGGTGCAAAGATCGTGTTATGTTGGTGATCTTGGAATTGCTTGTTTGCATCGTCTCGGAAGAGTTGTGGTGTTGTTGCACCATCTTGGAAGGCTAGAGAATGCAAGGGATGAAATGCTATTAAAGTGCAAGAAGGTGCAAAGGAAAGAGCAAGCCAAAAATCAGAAAATAAGCCAAGGCAGAAAATTTCCAGCAATTTTGAGCTCCGGGCGGCCGCTCGGGATTCCAGGCTGCAGCCTGGAAGCCAAAAATTCTGCTCAACGAATTGTTTTGCTGTTAGGCCATTTTCAGCATATGGGCTTTTTCTAGGGTTGTATAAAAACGAACTTACATCACTTGTAAACCTAACTAGCAGCTGGGAACATTGGAGAAGAGGCAAGAACAAGAGAATCATCAATCCTAGGTGATAGCAAGGAAGAATCACTCAAGTTCAAACCCATTTCCAGGATTTCTCTACTTCAATTTTCAGTTTTTCTCAACTCTTAACTTGTTTATTAGTGATTTCTTTTCTAGTACTTTTGTCTAATTCAATTTTAATTATTAATCTTAATTTTCATTTTGTTTAATTATGTTATCCATAGAACCCATGAAGGTGTTAAGTTTAATTATGAACTAAACACTTTCATGGGGTTCTAATGTAGTGAATTGTGGATTTTTATGGTTGGCTTGATAGATTATTTGAGTTTGTGATTTTCTTATAAGAATGCCTAATGTGGTTGTGTTAATTGCATATAGATGAGTAGCTAACATCTATTTTGTCAAATCTCTAATGAATGCGAAAGTGGATTTAGAGATTAGGACTCACCATGCTAGCATAGGTTTCGTCGGCTTCTCCGCGTGTTGGAATATAGTTTCGATAGAACATTATTCCCCTATGTAGTTAATTGCGGAACTTGTTTTGTAAATCGATTGTATCACCCATTCACATAGACATATAGTGTTTGGATATAATTGATGCCCTTATAACTTCTATCTCTTTTGTGGATGTTTATTTGGATTGGTATGAGTTAATTGAAAGATGGCTCATATTAGCTAAGTGTTCCCGCTAGCTTCTTTAACAATTGCAACTTATTGAATCTTGATAGTAAACCAAGATGAAGCATTCATGAACTTAGAACCCCATGCCCTTATCATATTATTTTAAAAACACGTTAGTTGATATTTCATTAGTTAATTGTTAATTCAAACAAACCGAACTTTATCACTCGTTCAAGCTTCTATAATTAGCCGAACATTGTTGAATAGACACTTATACTTAAATCACCGAGTCTTCGTGGGAACGATCCTTATTTCCCTTTATTGCTTTTGGACTGCGTATACTTGCGTAGTGATTTTAGCGAACAGAGATTCCGAATATGATTCAAAGAAGGATGTTCCAAGAAAGAGGCACAATTATCAAGATCTCGTTCTCATCATTAGGATGACCCTCACTATCAGGATGCATCCTCAAGAAATCTCAGGGCGCGCCCTAAGGGTGGTATCCAAGGTTCAGATGATTTCCAACAAGTTCTGGGAGAATTCAATGACTAAACAAGCCCTCATCTCCAGGATGCCTCCTCCAAGTTACGATTCTCATCATGGTTTGAAAGATATGGTCTCAAGTATGGCTTAATTGATGATGGGTCATCGATCTTGGAGTTAAAATATATGAAAATTTGTATGTATTGTGCTGCACGCGGTACCTACACTGTTTGAGTCATATCTTAAGTTCTAGAAGTCTGATTTGGACGATTTTACAGCCCACGCGAAACTTATTAAATTCTCGTTAACCCAAAGGTGTTACAATCTGAAGAATTTGGCTGGAATCAGTCCGAAACTGAAGAGAAAAGACAACTACAAATTTTTATTGAAGAATTATACTTGGTTTAGGAAACCTATTTGTAATTGGTTTAGGATGAAATCTATATCCTATTCTGAGAAGGAGGTTATGGTGAAAGTTAGCACATGAGAAAGTTGGGATGCAAACACATGAAGATGGAGTCTTACGTATATGAGACACAATTATCAGGAGTTGCATCTTTACCTCAAGGGGTGCCTACCAGTATTCTACTTTCATCTTAATGATAATCATGATGAATACTTCAATTTAGAATGTCATTCTTGTGTAGAGGGGCTCACTCATGACCTTGGGGCCTCAACATGCCTATCAGGTGGCGCACTTTAAGGTTCATGGGGCTGCATATCAACACAATTTTCTTCAAGAGAAAGATAATCTGTGGATCGTTACAATCATATTTGCTAGACGAAACCATAACATAAGCCTGATAAGTTCACGGTGCGCCCTGAGGCCTGTCATTTAGATCATCGAAGATGTGAGGGCGCGTCCTCTACAACAAAGTTTTGTTTCTTCATGGAGGGGCTCACTCACGACCTTGGGGCCTCAACCTGATGATCAGGGGCACACTCTATGGTTCGTGGGGCTGCAACTCAATAGATTCTTTCCTTCTGGAGTTCGAGAAGTAAATTATCCTCGTAATCATTGGAGACCACTTGAGCATTTGCATTTTTACTTGAGGGCGCGCCCTAACCGAAAAGGTCCTCTGAGGGAGAGTTCCTTGAGGGCGCGTCCTATGTTGAAGGATTTTCCTGAGTTGTGCATTTCCTTGAAACTGAGTCCTGATGTAGAGCATCGCCCTGGGGTTGAGAATTCTCACCCTATCTTCCACTAGTTGCACTATGAGAAATCAAGGGAACAATTGTAGGGTCTCTCTTTCTAAAGGTCGCGTCCTTAGCAATATGTCAAGGATTATTCCTCACTTGGTGATTAGGCCAAACAATGTCATTCCTACATCCTTAGCTTCATTATCTTCCAACGAAATCTCAAGGAAGGGTTCACTTATGTCCAAGGGGCCTCGACCTGTAATCAGGGGGCACGCGCTGTGGATCATCATCCCGAGGAACTCGCTCATGTCCAAGGGGCCTCGACCTGTAATCAGGGGGGCACGCGCTGTGGATCACGGGGCCTCGATTCCAAGTGTTCCCCTTTCTTCTGGCAAGGCAAATCCATGTAGGCCTTCTCACCAAGCAAACCCTTGTAGGCCTTCTCACCAGGCAAACCCCTGGAGGCCTTCTCATCAGGTAAACCCCTGTAACTTTATACATGCAATAAATATATAGAGCAAAGTAATATAGAGGTTGGATATTACCTGGAGGCGCGCCCAGTCAAGGGAAGGCGCGCTTCTTTATAATCTTCTAAGGCATGCTCTGCTTGAATTAGCAAAACTCACCATTTGCAGCTTTCTCTTCTATATCATCTTCCATGGGTGCACCCTGTGGCGCGTCCTGGTAGTGCGCCCTTGATAAGAGATGCTACACCTTTTTAGAAAATCTTTGAGGCTTCTATTGACGTGACCTCCTTCCTGTGAGCATGCCCTATCAGAGGGAGGCGCGCCTCCCAAACATATTTGAAACTTTTCTCTTATATGGTAGCCCTCATTTAAAGACCTGGGGGCGCGCCCTGAGAGATGATGAGAGATGAATATGCAGCTTCATGTGTTTCTCCACTTGAACATCCGGACTAGAAGAGACTTTGCCATTGCCCTCGGCAACTCCAACAGCTCTCTCTTAAAATTCCCCTCTTGGGATGCCTCTTTAAGAAATGCTCCTTTAAGGAATGATATTCTGATGCTGGGGGGTAGTACTGATGCACCTCCCTAGCCTTACATATACATGTATTTCAGGACAATTTCTATGAACAACGGAATACCCCTACGGGGATGCCTCTTCGTGAGATGATGTTTGAAGCTACTATTGATGTATGTTGATCGAAGTAGGGCGATGTCAGAATAGTATACTACAAGGTAAATTAATTACCTCATAGTCTAGGGGGGTAGTCCATGTACACTTTCTCTTGTCTTAGTTGAGTGAAATTTTTAACTTTTTCGAGAATGCAAGATTACGCCTGTAGGGAGCGCCATGAAGGGTGAGTTTGCATAGTCCCCGTACAATGGAGGACGTGCCCTCGGGTAGAAGATGCGATGCGGAACTTTTTCTTGTAAGCATGCAAGCCGTCCCTCTTTTGAGGATGCGCCCTCCATCTCCACAGCCTTTTGAAGCCCTAATGCAGTCCTCTTAGATTTGATGGTTGCAGCTTCCCGAACTATGAAGTCATCAATCCACTTCTTAGAGGCCGCCCCCTCGGCTTGGGGGGTAACCAAGCCCACCATGAAGCTTATGTTCAACGAGAGAAGGTAGGAGAAAATCTTGGAGTATTTCACGGAATCACCATTGAATAGGGAAAGCTCTTCAAGTTGAGGAAAGCCCTCAAAGAGGTGAGGAAGTGCAGGAAAGGAGGTTTCAACTGGTGACTCCTTGAAGGTTAGATTATTCTGATCCCATGATTGAACATCCAAGTGAAGATAATTGTGATCGTAGGATGCTTGCTATTCAGGAAAGGGTGCCCCCTCACCCACATCGCTCAGGGCGCGCCCCCAATGAGACTCAATGTGATGAAGAGAGGCTTGCTAAGGGGAAGAAAGACTTTGCAAGCTTGAATGAACGCTTAGTGATGATAGTCTAAGGATGGTACTCCTAGAGCATCAGAAGAAAGAGAAATACTTGGAATTAAGGCCCCGTGATCCATAGCGCACGCCCCCTGATTACAGGTCGAGGCCCCTTGGACATGCATGAGCCCTTCCTCGAGATAGTGATCCACATGCGCGTCCCCTGATCACAGGCCGAGGCCCCTTGGATATGAGCAAGCCCCTCCTCAAGGTGATGGTGGAAGAAGAAGTAGCCGAGACCAAGAATATTGGAGGATAGAGAAGTATCAAGGAGAGAGGCGACTTCACAATTAAGAGGGCGTGATAGATCTCCTCGTATCACTTAAATTCCTTCAAGTACTTGTAGTGAAGTGAGGTCGAGGGCGCGCCCTCCCTCTAAACAAAAGCATCAAGGAGGTTCTCAGGGGAATCCACAAATTGAAGGAAATCTACAAGCTCAAGGTCAAAAGGAACAAACTCAGACTCAAGAGGTAATTCTCACATAACTTCATGCCGGAGTTCCAGGAAATGCTCAGAAGACAGCTCAACCTCCACCCTTGGGGGGTACTCAAACAACTTTGCCACCAAATGTTCAAAATATTCCAGGTGTGGGCATTTTTAATGTCGTCGACTTGAAGAGGCTTCTTTCTCACTTGGATGGAGGAAGGATATCTGCTATGGCGCAAACTCCTTCTCCATTTTCAATAGAGGTTAGAGAGGCACAGCTCCCTACAGGATATATATCTATGACCAATGATCTACGTTTTCATAAAAATGCAGACCCTGTGGAATTCTTAGGATGTTTTGACATTGAGATGGATGTTTACCAAGTAACTGACTTGGCTAGATGTCGTCTGCTGGCAACAACTTTCAGTGAGAATGCTTAGCAATGGTTTCAAAAGCTTGGATCTGGAGTGATTACCTATTGGGAGACGATGAGGACTTTGTTCTTAGTCAAATTCCAAGCAACTGTGAAGTATGCTCCTCCCGTTACAACTCTGGCCAACATCAAACTAGAAGAATGAGAAAGTCTTCAATTTTACTTCAAAAGATTCAATGCAGAATCCACTTTGGTTAGAGGAACAACCGATGAGACACTTAAGAGAGGAACAACAGATGAGACACTTAAGAGTTTCTTGATAGCTGGTTTGCAAGAAGCATCTTCGAGAAAGGGATCCAGCTATTTTTGCTGATGTTTTTGAACAGGTTGAATCTTTTTAGGATAGTGGAGCAATCCTTGGCAGAAAAACAGAAGACAGAAGCTTAGGGAACGCCAAGGGAAAGATTACAAGTCCTGTATATCGTACCAGAATCGGCGCTAACAGAGTAAATGCAATTGGTGTTGGAAGAAAATGGGGAAATCCAAATACGTATTCCTATGATCGAAGGACAAATAATTACGCTCCATTGGCGGCTTCGATTGAACACATCTTTGAGGTGGACAAGAATAAAGGGCTTTTTAAAAAGCCGGCTCCTCTGTCTGCCTGGAAAAGCAAGGATAAGAAAAAGCACTGTGAGTACTATGAGTCGACAGGTCACAACACTCATGAATGTCGTCAACTGAAGGATGAAATTGAGGATCTGATCAAGGAAATACACTTAACCGATTGGATTGTCAGGGAAGTCAAGAAGCATAAAGAGAATTCTGAGAAGAAGGGTGGAGGGCGCGCCTTCCGTGATGAGGACAAAATTGAGGAGGAGAAATTTGTTAAGAAAGGGAGTATACACACTATGTTTGGAGGACATCACTTGGGGGGTGATAACAACAATGCTTTGGCGAGATATGCTAGAGAGGCAAGATATAGACCTCTCACCAATGAGAATAGCCTAATGCTAAGGCGACTTAAGTTATTCAAGGGCGAGTGCGCAGACATCACTTTCATATCCACATAACGATGCTCTGCTGGTGGCAATCCACATAATGGAAGTTCGGTGAATATTCTATACTATAGCACTTACAAGAAGCTGGGACTTTTAGATAGGGATATGATTCCGGATAATGGATGGGTCTATGGCTTTTCGGGCGAATCTGTGAAAGTCATGGGAGCTATCAAGCTACCAGTACCTCTTGGGGAAGGAGCTCTTTCTGTGACTCAAATAATGAATTTTATGATTTTGGATGTGGAATCATCACAATGCTTTGGTAAGGCGCCCCTTGTTGAAGGAAATGAAGGTTGTGACCTCCATCTACCATCTTGCAATGAAATTCCCAACACCCAATGGAGTGGGAACTGTGCGAGGATCCCAGCATGATTCAAGGGATTGTTATCACAAAATAATCAAAGGGTTTCGAATGCAGCAAGGTGGAGGGCGTGCCCTCGGAAAAAGTAGCTCAGAGGGAGTCATGAGTATTGTCCCGGGTGAAGTTAAAGTTCACTATCTTATCCAAGAACCAGAAGAAGAAGCGCCTCCTTACAGGGCGCGCCCTGAGGAGTTGCAAATTGAAAATACTCCAGTATTTGGTGATTTACATGAGGGAATTCTGGAAGAAATTGAGGAAGATTCAGAAGATGTCATTTCTATTAATCTTAGAAGTGAGCAGGTTGAGGGTAGACGAATGTTGCTTGAAGGCTTGGTGCATACCCTTGTTGAAGAAGACTTCCCTCTAAAAGAGGACGTGCCCTCCAAGAATGAAGCACCGATTGAAGATCCTCGAAGCTTTGATTTTGATCTTGATTCGAGAACACCGCAGCCGGTTGAGAAGACTGGTTCTGCAGAGGACACAATTTCAATTATGGTGGATGAAAAGGATGAAAGTGTTTGTCCTAAATCCAATCATGTATGATGAGTTAGGAAGAACTTTCATGTATTCTTGTTTGATTTCATTAATAATAATAAAAGACTTGTTTTGATTTTATTACGGGCATTATCTGTTTAAAGTGTTTTAAATAAGATGTTCCATAGTTTAGAGTAAAGCTTCTATAATTATAATGAGATTATAATAGTGAGATCTAGAAGATGATAACTCTAGACTTAAACAGTTCCTGATCATAGGATAACTAATCGGAAGTTAGTGAATCCGCAAAGATCGGTACATATTATGCTTGCTCCCTTCAGGAGGATGTCTGTTCTCATAGGCATTTGTGTGGTGACACTATAGCTAGTATGTAGGTGCTTATTATGGAATAAGTTCACTGAACATGACTCGATAAGTTGGACAACTAATGGAGTTTACTCACGTGTCAATAGTTATTCACTGAGTGATAGTTGTACAAGTGTCCTTAGACTTGAGATCGTTAGAGTAATCTTGTATATAATGAACTGTGTTTTGGTTTAGTCCTTAGTCTCAAGGACATCCATTAGGTCTATTCTGGGTACAGGGATTTATGTATGGAGATAGTTAACGATCAATAAAGAATCTACCCCTTCCAGTAAGGAAGTGAATATCCTATGTTATTCTTAGTATGCGAGTTCTGGAATCTCTGGCCAGAGTGTATGAAATTAGAAAGGAGTTTCTAATTTGCATTAATATGAACTTTGCATTATAAATAAGAAATCATATGATTAAATTTGATAGGCCTGACACGAGATCCATGCCTTGTATTTAATCAGGATATTGTAGGGTAGAAGGAATTTATTGTACGGTAACTAGTCACTGACAGGTTCTTGGTATTCTAAGCAGTGAATTCATATTATCCGGATAGTCGCGATATGTTGAGAAGCATCACTCACGATGTAGAATAAATATAATTAATCAGTTAATTATATTTAATGAATTTTAGAATTCATATAAATAATAAATAAAAGGTTTATTATTATTTATTTCTACTACCGGCTTAATATTGAACCTACAGGGTCACACCATAAAAAGATTAATTTATTGATGAAGGTATTTTGAGAGAGCAAGTTGTTTTAATAATGATTAAAATTGTTTTAATTATTATTTAACATTTTATAAGGTAAAGTGTAGGATTTATATATTAATATATAATGATATATTAATTATGTTAAAAAACCTACTTGTGCCCTATAAATAGAATGAGATGAGAAGAGTATGACACACTTTTGGTTTTTGTGAAAAACCTAGTAGCCTTCATCTTCTTCCTTTCTCTCTCTCTCTCTCTCTCTCAAAAGAAGAAGTTCCATTTTTATAAAAGCTCGGTTTTATAAAAGCTTCGTCGAAGAATTAATCTTGGTGGATACCGGTAGAGTGCTTCACACTCTGAGGAGCAACTGCTAAAACACCATTTTTGTAAAGCTTCGATTTCAAGGTATGGTTACGAATCCCTCGTATTTCATTTTTACATGATTTTCTATATGTGCGATATATGGTTTTTACGAAAATAATTGTTATTTGCGCTTCCGCTCATCCGAAAATTCCTTCAAAGGATACGAGTAAGGTATTGAAAATCGGTTCTCAGTTGAATTCCAAGTTGAGAGGAATGCTCACCAACTTTCTTTTGAATAACCTGGATGTTTTTGCTTGGAGTCATGCTACCATAGTGGGAATTGATCCAAAAGTTATGTGCCATCATCTGAATATAGATCCCACCAAGAAAGGTATTCGCCAAAAACGTCGACCAGTAAGTGGAGAGAGAGCTATAGCGTTGAAGGAAGATGTGGACAGAGTATTAAACGTTGGCTTGATTAAAGAGTCTTACTACCAAAGTGGTTAGCTAACTCGGTTTTTGTTAAATGGGAAATGGAGGACTTGTGTATATTTCACGGATTTGAACAAGGCTTGCCCTAAGGATAGTTTTCCTCTTCCTCAGATTGATCAGTTGGTAGATATAACAGCAGGGCATGTTCTCTTGAGTTTCATGAACGCTTATTCGGGTTATAATCAGATTTCCATGTACGCGGGCACACTTCTTTCATCACAGATAGAGGATTATACAGCTACATTGGAATGCCCTTTGGCTTGATTAGTGCAGAAAGAACTTGAAAATACTATGGAAGTGTATGTGGATGATAGCTGAAAGGGTTCGTACGGCGTACGCCTTAATATCATAAGGCGCACCCTCTGAATATATATATATAGGCCTTTGCTCCATACAGAACACTCTTATATAACAAACAACAAAGAACACCTTAGATCTATTAGATCTTTTGGCCCCGCCAGGGGCACCCAATACAAAAAGTTGTTATTTTTTTTACCCTCTATCAAGTCTGCAAAAAAAATTGAAAATTACTGTTCACTGATGACGTCACTGATGACGTCATCAATGAACAGTAAATTTTCAATTTTTTTTGCTGGTTTGCTAGAGGGTAAAAAAATAACAACTTTTTGTATTGGGTGCTATGACGAAACTCTTAAATTATATTAGATATGAGGTGTTCTTTATTGTTTGTTATGTAAGGTGTTTGCTATGGAGTGCAACTATATATATATATATATATATATATATTAGTGTGAGCCCTGTGAGAGGTTTACACTTGTGCATAATATCTCTTGTTTCTTACGCCGAGTTAGCTCATGTAAGCTTAGAGATGTTGTACATTTGTGTTATTCCTCTACGAAGAAGCCAAAACTAGAGATGGATGCAAAAGCTTAGAGATGTGGATTGAAGAATTTAAGGACGCACCCTCCGCATAGAATCTTGAAGATTATAAGAAAAAGGGCGTGCCCTGGAGAAGAAAAGCTACAAAAATTTTGGTGTTGTTTAAGATTGAAATTCCATGCTTCATCTTTGATTTTACATGGAATTAGGGGGTAGTTGTTATAGCCAAAATTCGGCTTGGGTATTTTCAAGATGGATTCGGGTCAATAAAGGGTTCAATTTGGGGAATCTAAGGTTGAATTAGGGTCTTGGCTAGATTTGCAGGAGTCAGGACACGCACTCTCTTTCTTTACAATGAGGGCGCACCCTCAATAAGGGAATTATGATTAAGGGTTACTACTGAGGCTGGTTTTCCAAAAGCTATTGAAAAATTCCCCTCATGGTAAATGTTTGCAGAAGGAGGACGCGCCCTCACCTCCCGTATGTGGAGGGCGCGCCTTAGATATTGGGAAGGCCATTAAATAAGTGTTGTTTGCTGATTTCACGAAGACTATTGAAGAATTTCTTCCTATCGTATCTCATGAGGGGGATGTCCGTCGTACTTCAGGGGTTTGCCTGGATTTAAGGACCCTTCTTAGACACATAGGGCATGCCCTAAGGTGGAAAGATGGGGACTTCTGGTGTGTGCTTTGGAGCTATGTTCCTGTATCCAATGGGCGCGCTCTCATTGGGGAACTTTGGGGTAATCCTGCACTTTGCACTCAAAAGCTCTGGATCACTTGTCATGCTATCTGGTGGGTGCTTCTCATTCGGGGGACATGGATGCGTTCTGCACTTGGGGTAAACCATGGCTATACCTGCATCCTTGAAATCAAGAAATAGCTGGTAACGGGAAGGACTAGTCCTCGACGGGGGAAGTTTCCTTATCCGTGAAGTCTTGAGATCTTGTATGAGCCTTAGGCCCTTTGTGGTTAGGCCTCATAGTAGAACATTCCGGAAGCTAGTTCGTCAATCCAAGCCCATTTGGGTTTCTTGCTCTCCAAGAACTACGTGGGCTTGATCCTCTATAAATATATAGGTACGTAGGCAAATTGAGGGGGATGGAAGCGAAGAGCTAAGAGCCAGCACCAAGAACCTTCTCAATCTCAGCCCCCAATTCATCACAGCCACCACACTTCGACGACTTATTTGGCGAAGAACCACCGTCATAGATCTTGATTCCGACGACAGACCTCAAATTTTGTTATTACCAAATTCCTCCGTCAACAAATACAATTGTATAATTGTCAAATGCAGGAATGACTTAAAATTGTTGCTCCACTTTTACACCAAAAACTATTTAATCCTTGGATAAATTCATGAGAATAATCTCTTTCTCATTATCTAATATTAAATAATATTACTTTCCTACTCAACAAATCTATATAATATAATACAAGGAAAATGCTAGGTTCCCCGAATTAGATCCCAAAAATTTTCCCAAATTACAAGTGTTATTCCTTGATTGGCTATAACTTTAATGGACCCGCCGTTACATCAGTCTCACCAATTAAAATCATTCATAATGCCAACTCATTCATGCCATATCATTCGGGAATTTTTTGGGTCCCGATTCGGGATACCTAGCACTACTCATAGTACAATTACCCTTATTGTACTTGAAGTTATTAGAGATAATATATTGGCTGGGAAAGGCTTCTGCATGTGGCACAGATATATCACATGCCTGTTTTGTGGTTGTCCATCCCATTTCATTATTTTGATGTGCTTTTTATATTAAAATTATGTAAAAATTATATTATTTTTAAACTATCTCCAATTTATTTTTGCTAAATTTTGCATTATTCATGTATTATATTGTTTATTTTATACTAAAGTATAAGAATGCACTAATGCGGAATAAAAGTAATAAAATTGGTGGAGACAAATGGAATAAATTTATTTTTGGCGTGGAGTACAAATACAATATTGAAATATATAAAAATTCTAAAAATTGCGTCACACCAAAATTGGTGTAATTTTTAGTATGATACCAAAATGATGTAAGTTTTGAAGTTGGGTTGAAAAAAATTTTTGCACCAAAATAATGTGGAAGTGCATTTTTGAAATTGGGTTGGAGTGCAGCCTGCAGGCACGCCCCGTGCACATTTTTCTTAATTTGTATTGCTGCATGCCCTCTTATCTTATTATTCGATGCAAAGCTCCAAATTTCTCTTTTAACACCATTTCTCATGCACGCAGTTCGGCGTACAAACATAGAATATTTTTCGAATTAACAGGGGCGGAGGAGGTGTTGCAGTAATGGCGGGCGCAGGGAGCCTAGTGGATTTATCTAGATTGTCGAACAATTGGAGTTTAAAGAACATGTTTTCGCCAATTTGATTTTTTTCTTATTTCAATAATGCCATTAGGTGTGAGCTACACGAGGTTCGTCGAGCTGCCATAGCCTACGCTGCTGATCCTCATGCTGATCACTACAAGATATTGGGGTCTTTTTCGACTAAATAAATTCGACTACGGCTAATTTCAATCATATTTGATCGAATTTAGTAGCGGTCGAAAATAATCGGTCGAATTTAGCTACTTTTCGACCAAATATTGTCGAATTTAGGAGCAGTCGAAAATAATCGGTCGAATTTAGCAATTTAGTTCCCGGCAAAAGTAGGGGGGAAAGTTCCCGCCAATTGAAAAACAAAATTCGACCATATTTGGTTGAATTTAGTAATTGGGGTGAGCGGGAAAATTTAATTCAAACTTATTAAAAAGCGGGAAACTTGCCGCCCAAAAAATTTCAAACCGATCAAAATTATTTTCGACAATATTTGGTCGAATTTAGCTAATTTCGACCAAATTCAGTTGAATTTATTATTTTCAGAAATTGAAAAAATGTTATTAAAATTTAAATATTTGTACACATCATGAAAAAAAATTTATAAATGGAGTATGTTCCGCCATATTTTATGTTCAAAATTTGGCATTTTTTCTATTTTTATTTAATTTTTTAATTTAACAGCCAAACTAGTTGACCGTTAAATTACCAACCCAAATTAAATTATTTTTTTCTGAAATTTTGGCAATAACATTAAAAAGGATGGATCTTGACCACCGTATGGTTAGGTCATCGAGAAATATTTTGAAAAAAATCGAAACACTAAACCCTGACGAAACCCTGTTTAGGGGTTATAGTCAAAATACTAGTTGACCGTTAAATTACCAAACCAAATTAATTAATTTTTTTCTGAAATTTTGGCAATAACATTAAAAAGGATGGATCTTGACCGTCGTAGGATTGGGTCATCGAGAAATATTTTTATAAAAATCAAAACACTAAACCCTAACGAAACCCTATTGAGGGGTTATAGTCAAAGTACTAGTTGACCGTTAAATTACCAAACCAAATTAATTTATTTTTTTCTGAAATTTGGAAATAACATTAAAAAGGATGGATCTTGACAACCATATGATTGGGTCATCAAGAAATATTTTTAAAAAGATCGAAACACTAAATCCTGACGAAACTCTGTTTAGGGGTTATAGTCAAAGTACTAGTTGACCGTTAAATTACCAAGCCAAATTAATTTATTTTTTTCTGAAATTTTGGCAA
Organism: Saposhnikovia divaricata; assembly: GCA_036435485.1. Taxonomy (NCBI): domain Eukaryota; kingdom Viridiplantae; phylum Streptophyta; class Magnoliopsida; order Apiales; family Apiaceae; genus Saposhnikovia; species Saposhnikovia divaricata. Next base: position 65,031,034 of record CM071594.1, read on the forward strand.
TAACATTAGATAGGATGGATCTTGACCACAATATGATTGGGTCATCGAGAAATATTTTTTTTTTAAAATCGAAACACTAAACCTTGACGAAACCCTATTTAGGGGTTATAGTCAATGTACTAGTTGACCGTTAAATTACCAAACCAAATTAATTGATTTTTTTTTCTGAAATTTTGGCAATAAAATTAAAAAGGATGGATCTTGACCACCGTATGATTGGGTCGTCGAGAAATATTTTTAAAAAATCGAAACACTAAATCTTGAGGAAACCCTGTTTAGGGGTTATAGTCAAAATACTAGTTGACCGTTAAATTATCAAACCAAATTAATTTATTTTTTTCTGAAATTTTGGCAATAACACTAAAACAGATGGATCTTAACAACCGGAGGGTTGGGTCGTCAAGAAATATTTTTAAAAAATTCGAAACACTAAACCCTAACGAAACCCTGTTTAGGGGTTTCTTGATCTTCTCTTGCCCAAATCAATTTTTCCATTGTTGCTACTACTATTTTTAATTGTTTTGTAGTATTCATAGTGAGTATGACTACTTGGGTGTGTATAATATTTATCCAAATTTGGTTATTTTTTTTCCTATTTTTATTTATTTATTTTTAATTTATTTTATAAACTACTTAAAAATGGACGGAAAATCAAATTATTAGCCAAATTAGTGGAAGTAAGGTAAAATTCATCACAAAATTAGTTAGTATGACTACTTGGTTATGTATGAATTTTAAATCAAATTTTGACCTTTTTTCCTAATTTTATTAAATGTATTAAGTAATTCTACAAACTAATTAAAAATGAGTGGAAAATCAAATTGTAAAAATTAGGTAATATTCATCACAAAAATAATTAGCATGAATACTTGGATGTGTATAAATTTTAAATTCAATTTAGGATTTTTTTTCCCTATTTTATTTAATTTTTGACTTCTTTTTCTTATTTGGTGGAATTTAGCCAAGCTCTTAATTTCGACCAAATATGGTCGAATTTAGTCGAGCTCCCAAGTTCGATCAAATTCGGTCGAAATTACACGTGCTTTTATTTTCGACCAAATCTGGTTGAAAATAGTAAATTTCAGATGAAAAGAATTATTTGTTGCCACGTGTCACGTTTCTATTGGCTAAGGAGGAAGCACATGGATTGCCACATGGATTGCTCTATAAAATGAATCTAGACCATCCATTTCTTTTTTAAATATTTCATCCTAACCATTAATTCAATTACATTTATTTCTTTCTCTTTTATATTCTTCATCCATTCATATTCTCTCATAAACATTATTTTATACTTCTACTCCATTCTTCTTCTCTAACAAACATACACATCAATTTCTTTTTATTTTTCTTTCTTTCTATGTTCTTGAGTTTTCAAGAATCAAACCAACATTTGAAGGCGCTATCGGTGTTCGATTTTAACGCTCTTATAGTCGAATCGAAGCCCTCATCATCCTCTATCCAAAAACATCATCAGATTTTGTGGGGGTATAATTTATGAATTTCTCCTATTTTTTTATTAAATTCGAATTTACTTATTAAAATTATGATTTTTTGTAAACGTAATTGGTTGCTGATTTTGATGTTTCCATCATGTAAAGTATGTTTTCTAGTCAATTTCATATATTATATGTTGAATTTTGAGTTCAATAACATATAGAAATCGAAGTTTAATTGTCGTGTTCTTCGTGTTCTTGAGGATCGAAGTTGTTTTGGAGATGTTATTGACCTCCAAATCATGAGTTTGAGTAACCAAACTGAATACTACATGCTATGCTACACAAAATCAACGTTAGATTCAAAGAGCAGCAGATTCTGCTACCATTTTTTTTAGAATTGTTGTTCCTTAAATTCGACCATATTTGGTTGAAATTAATACACTTCAGGCACCAAAATTTGAAATTTTCAAAATTCAAAATTTTCAACATGTTTTACGAAATTTATAATTTCGATCAAATTCAGTCTAATTTAGTTGGTCGAATTTAGATGGTCGAATTTAATTGACCAAATTTAACTATTTTCGACTCCACTAAATTTGACCATCTATTTTTGGTCAAAAATAGCTATTTTCGATTATATACGTTCGAAAATAGCTAAATTCAACCGTTTCATGTTGGTCGAATTTAGCCGCGTTGTGTTGTAGTGGATATTAATCCTTTGTTGGAGCATTTTCACTTCATTCTATTTACAAGTACCACTGCGTTGCTGAAGACGAGGTTTGTGTGAATTGTTGAGATACACGGGATTTGTTTTTCCACATGGCGGAAATGTCATTTATTTTGTCGTGTTATTTAGTTTTGTGTTTTATGGGGTTTTATATTAAAGTGGTCACCCATTACATTCGAATGTATCAAGTAGATCATCCATTCAAAAACGATATTATTTGAATCATTAAAGTCATAATAAATATCAAAGTGGCCACTCATTATACTACTCGAGAAGTAAAAGTAATTTTATATCAAGTTGTACATATTTTTCTTTAATACTACGATAATCAAATGAAATGTTATGAATTCTAGTATTTTTGATAATATATTTAGAATTTTAAAAGTTTATTTACTATTTATTTTTAATTAAAACAAGGAAAATGACAATAAAATAAAAAATAAATGGTAAATGAATTTTTAAAAATCTAAATATATTATCAGAAATACTAGAATTATTAACCTTTCGTTTGGTTATGGAAGCATTCAAGAAAAAATGTGTAGAACTAGATGAAAAATTACTTTTACTTCCCGATTACTATAATGGGTGGCCACTTTGATATTTTTTATAACTTTAATGATTCAAATGATATCGTTTTTGAATGGAAGGTCTACTTGATACATTCGAGTACAAATGGGTGGCTACTTTGTTATAAAACCCGTATTTTATGTCAGGATGGTTTTCCTTTCGGAACTTGAAAATCAAATCTATACTATATTATAATAAGCGAAATGGGGTATAATTTGTAGTTTGGTTAACCCATTTTTTGGTTATCCCTCATTTACAACCGTTAGATGAATAACTCAAATAGTTCATGACCGTTACATATAACAATACTAAAAGTTGTTATAAACAGAGGTCCAAGGTTCGATTCCCCCCAACAACATATTAATTTATATTTAATACTAAAAGTGTTAATATACAAAGATGTAAGATTCGAATTATTCTAATAATATATTAAAATTAATATTTATAATATAATATTACATTGGGCTTAATGATCCTATAGTTAACTATAGGAGAATTTTCTACAGTTAACCACTGTAATAATGACACATCATATAGTTTCCTAAATAAAAATACACACCTTTAATGCCCCTGCGGGACCCATATAAATAAAAGGTAACACTCAAATGTTTTTAAAAGTTAACTTTAGGAAATTCTCCTGCACCTAAAGTTAACTGTAGAAACATTTTTCTCTATTACATTATAAACAAATGATAACAAATTAAAAGTAACACGTGCAAAGCTAGTTTGTATAATAGTTAACAGATTATAGCAAAACAGAGCAACATTCATGCGTACAAGTTATGAAATGGCAGGTTCCAGCTCTTGATAATTATGTGAAGAATGTTGCTCAAACTTACTCCCTCGAGCATGAAGGAGAAAGCATTCTTTTCGATCACCTCTTTAATATGCTCAATTCAGATGTGCAAAATGAAGAAAGATTTAGAAGGGAACTAGCCTCCTGTACAAGAGCTTTGGAAACATCAATTTGCCAGCACATGTCCAAGGAAGAAGAGCAGGTATATGCATACTCTTTTTTTATCTGTAATTTCAAACTTCGTGTATAATTAAGCAAGATGCCTAAAAATGTTACAAAGATCTTAAATAATTGGAAATGGAAATTTGGATGTCACTGTCATGTACAAGTCTCTGTAGACTGTTAGACGATCTGAAATTTTATCTAGAATACTAACTGATGTTTAGGTACCATATCTATGAAATCTGTCAAGAGGTTTTTGTATGTCAAGTTAGCTTTAGGCTCCTTTTAACTTTAATGCCATGTTTATACGTGAAATGTCCAGCCTTCTCCAGCTTTAGCACATTTGAGACAAGAATTTAGAATTGATGTGTTTTAGTTTGTTTCTTGATAATTTTAAGTGTTAGCACATCTACTATACAAGTATGGAAAACTCCCAATTCTTTGTTTGAGTTTTTTTCACTTGGCTATAATTTTGGTTACAAATTGTTGTTAGAGGAATTTCGTAACACGAAATCGGAGAGATGCTGGAATAATAAAGCGAATTGTATGAATGTGACTGTTTTAGGGGATTAGGGTTTATGAAAAAAGAGGGGGCTGGACTTGCCAGGTGTCTCGATTTGTCTAGTGTATCGGATTCCATAATGCCAAGATGCCTGCGTACCTATATGTTTATATAGGATCAAGCCTACGCAGTTCTGTGAAATTGATTTGTGTCTATCCCTTAGAGACTTTAGGGGATAAACTTCGTTAATCTTGGTGATTACTGATTTTATCTAATTTAATCTTATCGTTGTGATATTTTCCTGATGTGAAGAATATCGTTTGGAGATATTTTTCGTTATTGATTTATTGAGATTGATTCTTTCCTCATTTCAGGGAGAGGATAAAACTTAGCGGTTAAGTAATAATTATTAATCTGAATTAATAATTAATAATATTAGAAATTTGGGAGATTATTAGACATGCCAAAATTGTGGCATAACAACTAGCCCCCAGTTCCTCAGTGTAGCTTGCTGCAGTGGAGAACTAAAATTCTTCAAGCTTCCAAATTTCTTGAGTCGCTGAAAAAACTGAAAATAGATGATTAGAAAAACACTTAGAACACCACTGTGCTCATTAGGCGTATGCGGATGCAAGTGTGATAGCATGCGATAACCACTATAAGATATATATTTGCTAAGGTTTTCAAATGTGTGAGCATAAATAATTCGTTTGAAATCCGTTGCGATCCTCATTGTCAAGTTAGGACCTTGGCATTTGTATATATCCCGAGCTGGCATACACGCTTTTCAAGTGTCTGATGCAACCACATAAGGATGTGTTTGATGCAATCACATAATGATGTGTCTTGCGGAGTCTTCGATGTAGATAAGATGTAGATGTAGATGTACATGTACATGTAGTTGTGCATAGGGATGCCTCCACCCATGCGATCTTGAGAGATCTGGCCATGGGCCTTCAATGTAATTGTGCATAGGGATGCCTCCACCCATGCGATCTTGAGAGATCTGGCCATGGGCCTTCAATGATCTAGAGGGTGCTGAACTTTACTAAGCATGTAGCCTTGCGAGATTTATAGCTTATCCAGGCTACCGTACTTGACAATTTAGTTCGCAAGTTTGAAAATATTTTTGACATATATGTACTATCGCGACGATATATGAAAAATATTTTACAAATCCATACGCAATAATAAATATGATCTTTTAAGAGTGTCGCGATATTTATTTTGTTCGAAAATAATGCTTCCTTTTTTTGTAAAAAATCTTTTACAAAATTATGTGTTGCGCATCTATAATTTTTTCTTGAGAATAATGCAGCTCGTACGGGATTTTAAAATATCCACAATCAATCATCATAAATATCCGCAATTCATCAGCATAAATATCTCGTACGATATTTTCTAAATCACAATAATTTTACAAGCATAAAAATATAGCTCGCACGAATTTTAAATAATAAATATTTTTCTGGAAAAATATTAAAAACATAATCTTGTATGCATGCATGGCATATTAATTAATTGTAGAAAATTAAAAAGAGAAGAAAAATAAAAACTTATCTCGATTTTTTGTATCCTGCTGGCTCGGAGTCGGAGTATTCACGTGTTACCAATTTTTTGGTGCTGCCTGCGCTTTGTTCCCGGTGTGTTCTTGTATTTCTTCCATTCTTTTTGAGTTGTTTATTCCTGCTGCTGCGAGTTCTACTAGGTTTTTCCTCTTTGTTGAAACTCTTGCGGGTCCCATCTTTCATATGTCATATTGACTTCTTCTTGCTGGTTGTAAACCGTCTTTTGCCTTTTATTTTGTAACCACGGGTCCCGGTGGAATCAAAGTAACCCATCATCTTGTATTGTAATTCAATTTTTTCCTTGTGGATTGTGCGTTCTTCTTTCCTTCGTTAATAATTTTTTTTAACTACTCCCGCGTGCCATTTTGCTATCTTCTTTTTATTTCTTTACTGTTGAAGCCCCCCGATTATAATAAAACCCAAAAATCCCTATGAAAACGATATTCGTTTGTCCTCCTCAAACGAAAATTCCCCTCCTTCTACCGCCAAATGTTGTTAGAGGAATTTCGTAACACGAAATCGGAGAGATACTGGAATAATAAAGCGAATTGTATGAATGTGACTGTTTTAGGGGATTAGGGTTTATGAAAAAAGAGGGGGCTGGACTTGCCAGGTGTCTCGATTTGTCTAGTGTATCGGATTCCATAATGCCAAGATGCCTGCGTACCTATATGTTTATATAGGATCAAGCCTACGCAGTTCTGTGAAATTGATTTGTGTCTATCCCTTAGAGACTTTAGGGGATAAACTTCGTTAATCTTGGTGATTACTGATTTTATCTAATTTAATCTTATCGTTGTGATATTTTCCTGATGTGAAGAATATCGTTTGGAGATATTTTTCGTTATTGATTGATTGAGATTGATTCTTTCCTCATTTCAGGGAGAGGATAAAACTTAACGATTAAGTAATAATTATTAATCTGAATTAATAATTAATAATATTAGAAATTTGGGAGATTATTAGACATGCCAAAATTGTGGCATAACACAAATTGTTTGTCCTTGTGAGTTGTGACCTCAAATTTGTACTTCATCTGCGTTTTGAGAGTAGTGTTGATCAATTGTGAAACTCCACATGATATGCAAAGACCGTTTTTGAGTAGGATGTTCTTCCAGCTAGATCAAGATATTCCATTCATCTATTATCAAAACTTCTTTAGTGATAGGCCTAAGTGGTCAGCCGACGTTTTTCACTTCTTCAATCCATGAATACTATGTTGTTCACAGCCTTCTTTTTGTTGTGTTTGAAAATCTTAGGCAAGTGGGTTCATTCTGATTATGCAGGTTTTCCCGCTGCTTACCGTTAAATTATCGTTTGAGGAGCAGGCTTCATTAGTATGGCGATTTTTGTGCAATATTCCTGTGAACATGATGGCAAAGTTTCTTCCTTGGCTTGCTGCCTCTGTATCCTCTGATGAATGCCAGGATATGCGAAAGTGTTTTTGCAGCGTAATCCCAAAAGAAGAGCTTCTTCAACAGATGATGTCACTAGACTACAAACCATGGACATAATATATTTGGCACACTATTGAAATCAAGATTATTCTTGCTTGGATGGATGGAGAAAGGATTGATAAGAAGTGTACAAGTTGTACAGATCAATCTGCGCTCAAAATTCCTTCAGAATCTGAGGTTAGCACATCCATATGTTTAACAGAATCTACAAGGATCCTGTTGTCAGACTGCTGGCCCAGGATAAGGTCATATTCCCAGCGGTAGATGCAGAATTTTCTTTTGCCCAGGAGCATGCAGAAGAAGAAAGTGATTTCGAGAAGTTTAAATGCTTGATTAAAAGTATAGAAAGTGCTGGAACAAACTCGTCTTCTGCAAAACTTTATTCAAAGTTGTATTCCCATGCTGATGATATAATGGGCGCTATAGAGAAGCATTTTCATTTTGAAGAAGTTCAGGTGAACATTTTAGTATCTCAATATTACTTTCACATTATTTTAAACTCTTCATTCTTTTCCCGAGAAGGCATGAAACTTCTGCACTCTCAAAAATCTGAATCCATTCAAGATATACTTGCTGAAACTGTGTCTGCGTGTGACACAAGGAGGATGTGCGTGAATGTGTGTAATATTGTTTATGTTTCTTGACTAGTGCTTCTGTTTTATTTGTACATTGTAGGTTTTTCCACTTGCACGCCAGCATTTTAGTTTTAAAAAACAGAGAGAACTTACATATCAGAGCTTGTGTGTGATGCCTCTGAGACTAATTGAGTGTGTCCAACCCTGGTTGGTAGGTTCACTAAGTGAAGAGGAAGCGAGGTCATTCCTGTATAATATGCATATGGCAGGTTTGACATCAGTTAACTTTTTTTGCTACCTTTCATAACTTGTGTGTAGTCGATAGTTTTGTGTGGGGATTTATCTGATGGCTTATACAAATATAACTTGTGCATGGTTACCGATGCAGCACCAGCATCAGACAGAGCGCTGGTTACACTTTTTTCTGGTTGGGCTTGTAAAGTTCGTCCCAGTAATGGATGTTTGTTTTCCACTGCAACTGGCTACCGTCCTGCCAAATTGCTGACTGGAAGCAAAGAAGGGTCTGCTAAACCTTGTGTTTGTACCTCATTCTTGCCTGTCCAAACAGTTTCTTCGGGCCAAGGAGATGATCAAGAAAAGCAAGTCAAGCATGGAAGCTCATTGCAAAGGGATGGAAGCAATGGTAGGACCATTCAGGCTCCTTAAACATATTTTGAAAGCATCTTTCACTTTCAGTATTCACTAACAGTGTGTGCCTGGATTAGGAGTCTATACCAATAACCTACACATTAGAACTACATCCCTACATTCAATATCATTCACTCCCAGTGTTCCTTTTATAAGTTCCGCTCTCTTTAATTGGATCACAGACATGACTTTGACAATTACTGGGCATACGACGAACAAATTATATAGGATGCCACCATAATTGCCATGGACTTCTGGCCTTAGGAGCAAGGTTAAAAATAATGTCAAAGCAAAGCTACTAAGAATACTATGTTTAGTGACAGGCTTGATGAATGATGGAAAGAAAATACTACTGCAACTTCACAGACATCAACATGACTTCTACATCAATACAAAATGATGTTATCTCAGAATTTTCCTTTGCACCACTTTTTATTCAATTGCATATTTATCTTTCCACTGTATACTCCTTTATTTCTTTCTATTATAACTTGCACGGTCTTCCCCCTTGATGGAGAACTACTCATAAAAGGAGCTCCATATCTAATTATTTCTTAGTTTTAGGTCCAGTAAGTTTTTCATTCTAGTTATAATTGTTCTTGTTTGGTGTACTTATTAAATTTGACAGAGAAGAGAAGGGTAAAGTTGACCAAGGCATTTTGACATTTTACCAAGAAGTGAGCAACAAACATAGCCAAGAAATGCAGTCAGTAAATTCTCTTCCAAAGCCCTTGTAGCTGATGTTAAGCTGAAATAGCTCCAAGTGAAACATCAAGTAATTAAATGACCAAGAGTTTTTCTTTACAACCTAAAAAAAGAAATTAATTAGCGTGCAACACAAGAGTATCCTAAGAAAAGATTGAAGTTTTTTTTTTTGTCAAGTTCTTAACTTAAATCGAAAAAATTGGAGTTTTTTTTTGTCAAGTTCTTAGCTAAATCGAAAAAGCAGATGTCCGGAGATTAATGTGCTTGCATTACATGTTCTGTAGTGTTTTTAAGCCGTTCAAGGCCATACTTCCAGTTTTTTTGTAAACCACCTCGCCGGCTCGCCAAAAGGCTAAAAAAATTATTCGTTTTAAAAAAAAAAAAAAAGATGCACATTAGATTTGTGCTATTGATTAAACAGGTCGCCGCCACTATCACCAATAATAAATCTCAAATCACGGGATTACTGCGATTTTAATCTACAATATTTCCATAGTTTGAGTTGATCAACACAGGGACGGAACCAGAAGTCGATTAACACCTGGACTGCTCAAACTCAAAGAAACAGCTTTCCATGTGTAAAACATTTATACATAACATAATCCAAAATAATAGATACAAAAACATGTATAATCAATCAGCTAAAAAAGAGTCTAAACTGATTTGATTTATACAAGACATATTATCACTAATGCAATTTTACACGCCGATCACTCATACTATCAAATTCATCGATCATCGAATCTATATTCATTTTCTTAGCATATTGTCTCTCTATATAAATGACCATAACATCCCCCAGAAATTCATCCTCCATCTTGTTACGGAGATCGGTCTTCAAAATTTTCATTGAAGAAAATGCTCTTTCAGTAGATGCAGTGGAAACGGGAAGAGTCAAGATAAGACGAATCAATCTATCAATCATTACGAAAGATTTTGATTTTCTTGTCTTGACCAATATGTGACATAACTCTGATATACTAGCGATGTTCTGAAATTGAGTAGCACCAACAACATCAAGCTTATAATGTTCTAATTCACTTCTCAAGGCATCATCACCTTGTTTTTCACAGTCATAGTCACACATATTACATATATATTCTAAAAAGGTTTAATAATTAATAAATTATCATCACACGTATATAATTTATAAACCAACAATCAAGAATCAAAAAGTACCTTCAAGATCCTAGTAGATAAATAAATCAACAATCAAGAATCTACACCCACAAGCTTAGCCTCCACCTTGTTTTTCAAACCTTCAAAAATCAATAATCAAGCTTAGCCTCCACCTTGTTTTTCAAACCAACAATCAAGAATTCCAAAAAAAATTAGGAATTAGGGTAAGAGCTTAATTACCTTTAAATTAGGAATCAAGATATTCTACTTGAGTCAGTATCTCTCACTCTCCTTTAGTCAGTAGCAACAATCTTAATCTCCTTCAATTAGCAGCAAGCCCATCGCCATTTTCTTGTTTGATGAATATCTTTTGCTGATTACTGAATAAGTCGACGAATTACAATTTACAAAGATTTTTATTGATGTTTAGACATTTGGGCTGGGCTACAAAATATTAATATATATATGAAATGGGCTGGGAATATATAGTAGCAGTTTTTTTTTAAAAAATGTACTGGGCTTGAGCCCAGTATAGCCCAAGTGTAGTTCCGTCCCTGGATCAACATGTTTTCTTTTTGCAACTAAAAGAGCATGCATATATGACTGCACTAGACACTACAATACTAGATTATATATTTGAAAAACATGATATAAAAACTCAAGTTGGTGGACCTAAATTAGATGGGATTTGGGGATCTTACTACATTAGACAAATGAACCGAGTTGATTTGATATTATGTAGGATAATGCATGGTGGAAACCATTACTAACACTCATCTCGGTTGTTTATAGACACTTGTTAATAAATGAACATGTTTGAAAAAGTTGGATTAGGACACTGCTAAATGTTAATTAATCACCATCTCAGCTAGCTGGCTAGCTTTTGCTACTTATAATTAACTCTCTTAGCCAAATCACATGTTTCCCTTCGTCAGTGGGGGATCATGTGCTTAGAACTGTGTTTAATCACCATCGTCAGTGGGGGATAAGAACTGTGTTTAGCGTAGAGATCTTTCTGTCAAAAAAAAAAAGGTGTATAGATTTGAATAGCATATAGTAGCACGTTTCATTATATAATGCCCAGGAGTTTTCAGTCTGGTTGTTTCATGTTTCCCAAGGGGAGAGAGCATATAATATATTAGTACAAAATATAGGCTAGCTCGAATTTTTACTTGCAGTACCGACTGTAGGTATCATGCAGAGCCGCAGATAGGCCATTGTAAAATGTAAATAGATTCCCTAAATCAAGTTGTTGTAAAGTCACATAGTGTAATATAAATTTCTCTTATACTATTCATTCCATAAATGTAATCTCAATTTAATTTAGTAAAATATTTTTATTTTTATTTAATTAATAATTTAAAAATATTCATTTGTAATTTTATAAATTTAAAATTGATTCATAAAATAGAGTACTCAAATTTTACTATGATATTTTTTAGAAAAATAAATATTATTATATTATATATTTAATTTATTGGCCAAACTGTTAAATTTGATTTTAAAAATTCAAGTTAAGACAAATAAGGAGTATAATATTGATATTACTAAAATATTATAATTAAATGAATAATTAACAGTTCTCCATGTACTTCTAAACTTCAATTCCTTCAAAATAAACATACCTACTTAAAATGTGGAAAGGGATATCCGTAATCGAGATTAATTGATGATTAATTATTGTTTGATGGTTAATTAAATTGATTTTCCTATAATTGGGTTAAAAATAATTTTTTGTAAAAATCGATCAATAGTTGATTAAATTGGTCAAAAATCGATTAATTCGGCCAATAATCGGAATTTATCGATCAACTTTTTTTTAAGAAAAAAAATAATGTAAAAGTTCAAAAAATTATAAAAAAATTGGAAACCATGAATATCTTATAAATTGTAAAGTAAAGTTCTATGGAGTAATCATTTAATTGGTTTACTTGGAGTACATATACGTTCTGCATTCAAAATATTTTTAAAAAATTTATTTTGCAAACCTTGTTATAAGAATATCAAAAAATCATGTATGTTTTGCAGTAGGTTCATCTTGAAAATCCTTTATGTTTTGCAATCCAAATGTGTTTCGCAGAACAATTCGTTTTGCAATATTTTGTTAGCAAAACATACAAAATTTTCTAAATTTTGGATGAAATAGTGATATTCATGTAATAAACTTTGCAAAATAATAAAATTTGCAAAATTTTGAATGGAAAATGTATATGTACTACAAGTACTCCAATTAAATGAGTACTCCATAGAATTTTACTCATAAATTGTAATGTAGAAATAACCCTTTTTTTTTGTTAATTCTCGAAACTGAAATATTGGTATAAATTTTCAGCGTCTACTATTAAATATTTTGTACTATTTTAAACATGTTAATATATAATTTTATTAAACATGTTTATATATATATATATATATATATATATATATATATATATATATACATATGAGATTTGCACTCTAGAAAAAATACATTATATAAAGAACAATAAAGAACACCATCATAATACCTTATTTTTCATAAAAAAATGATTTGTTATGATAAGAATCACAAATTATAACAACTATTAAGCTTAACATATCGAATCTAACGTAGAATCTCATATAAATTTAAAAATCTAACTATTAAGCTTAACATATTCAGTATAGAATCTTATATATATATTTGTAACAATGAAATTATGTGTAATCATGTTATATTTGATCCTAATTTTTTGTTAGAATCTATATTTATACATAAAACATCATTTTTATGTGAAAATTAAAATCTAAATGCAATTTTATGTAAGATTCTACGGTGTTCTTTATTGTTCTTATATAATGGTGTTCTTCATGGAGCAATGACTTATATATATATATATATATATATATATATATATATATATATATAATCGTATTGGTTGCCCCTGGCGGGGCCCTTTAGAATAGCTTGAAATGTGTTGTTCTCCAACATATACATGTTCTCACCTGAATCAGTTCCTATATAATATTTAATTAATTTTGATTAGTAGTCCGATTAATCATTTCAATTTATTCTCAAATATTCAATTAATCGTTGTTCCATGACTTTATCAAACAACTCCATTCTGGCTTTGCATACCATTATTGGTCATGAAATATTCACTAGACTAACTCGATTTTTTTTGAAATAACTTGTATAATTGTCTTGAATTAGAACCAAAATGTATAGGTCGAGGGCTCCGTTGCTTTTCTGGTATAGTAACATTCGTTTGTTTCATAAATGGTACAGCTGGGTTCAAGTATGCAAAAATGGTATAGGGCGTCAGTTCAAGTGGCGAACCAGGAGACAGACGCCACTTCAAGTGGCGACTATGTCTCGGGCGCCACTTGAAGTGGCGACCCTGGCCCATTTTTTTTTAATTATTCTTTCTTCGTTGATGTACTTAGGCAGCAAATAAGCAAATAAACCGAAATAGATATGTGAGGGGGCAAGTTTGCACCAAATATAAGATAATTTTAACATGATATTTTTTTTAATTTTATAGGTTTGAATTTAAGTATAAAAGACCTACTTCTTTATAAGCTAAAATCTTTCAAAAAAAAAAGAATAAGTGTAATTATGGTATTATTTTGTCCGAATATGACAACTACAAATAAGATTCTTAACAATTAGTTTGGGGAGGCATGTTGAGGGACCTAAAAAACTGAATTTTATAAGTTTTTTTGTCGTTATTTTTGTTTCACATTATAGTATTAACGTCCTACTTTGGTGTAAGCCCAAAAAGATGAACAAATATAATGCGTAATTATGTTTTGTTAAGGCCCGAAAATGATAAAAATTTCCAAATTTGGACATAAAAATTTTATTGAAACGAAGCAAACAAATTACATGAAATGAAGCACACAGACGATTAATTCATTACATAGTGAAAAGAAGATTCTAGAATACAGCTAATATATTTGAATAGCCCCCATGAAAAGTGAAATTTTCGTAGTCTATAATGTCGGCGGCAAAAGTGATCTCAAATTGACAGCATATCTTGTAGAGGACAATAACACGTTCGACTTCAACCGGTTTACGGATAAGTGGGTACCTATCCCTATCCAATCGGAGATAACAATCAACTTGTCGTGTCCCATCATCTATTACGATGATTCTTTTACCAAATAGGTCCTAGTCATGGATGCTTACGATCCATCCCTTTGCATAATCGATTGGTATGGTGTCGATTCCCACAAAGTCATCGTATTCTTCAAATGTATATTTTTATATTCCTTTAAGAGTCCTGCAAGTGACGGAATAAGGGATTTTGCATTATATCTTCATTGGATTCGGGTACATGTTAGCGTAATATTCCGCATCTGCAAAATTGCATATTTTTAACAATTTAAATAAATGAATAATAAATCATTACAAGAAACATGAAATTTGTAGAAATGATCTTACCACCACTTTGGATGAACATTTTACAATCCTTCCCCTGCTTACTTTTGTAATCAATTCGGGGGGCTTGCGGAATTGGAGTGATTGATTGAGGAGGCTCTAGAGTGATTGGTTGAGGATTGGAAGTGGTTCCTCTTTCTCTTTGAGAGGACTGTTGGGGAAGGTTTACAGAACTATCCGGGTGTGGTTGATATAAAGCATCGGCAGCTCTATACATTTCATCAATTGCTTCTTGTTGAGAAAATGTAAGGTTATTCCAATCCCAATTGTAACTATGATCGGAAGTTGGACCGAGTGGTTCTAGAGGGTTTGGATCGATTGTTTGTGGAATTTCTGGAGTGATTGGCCGAGGATTGGAAGTGGTTCCGACTTTTGTTTGAGGGGGATTGGGAGAAGTTTAGGGGACTATCCGGGTGTGCTGCATAATAATCATCACCAGCTTGATATATTTCATCAATTGCTTGTTGCTGAGAGAATGTAAGGTTATTCCAATCCCAATTGCAACTACAACGGGAGTTAAAACTATGATCGGAAATGTTATCAGCATCATCTTCACTACCCATTTCATGCAAGTGACTTTGGGAAAAATATGTCAGCTATATTATTGCTGATGAGACTATAGAACTTTATACACACACAAAGTAGGACGTGAATTATTGATCTTTACAATAACATGCATTCATAAATAATTGAGCTTTACACACATGTGAACTATGACTGTGACCACAGTTATATGAAGATGTGACTACTCAATTTCAATAACTGTAAGTAAATTTCTGCCACTGTTAACTGCATACTGTTGTAGATGAGACCACACATTACTGAGATGCACAGCTGCAACAGGTTGAAGAGACTACACAACCTTGTGATCCCATATCTAAAGTTGATGTTTTCAATGAAATTTAAATTTCAACTGACCACTCTACTTTACAGGAATGTGATTTATTACCCCCCCTGAGCACACAGTTATGATGATGTGACCAATAAAACTGAATAACTTGCATGAATACAGAAAGCCACAGGTTTAAACATTTGGAGCTTTATTTTACTGTTGACTATACTATACACAGTCAGAAGGTGAAATAATGAATACTAACACAGCATGTATTATGGAGGAATCCCAATGTTTTTGTTCTATGCATTCTTGTGATTTATTTATTTGTTATGTGCTTTCACTCAAGATGCTATAAAAAACGAGTATGTGTTGAGCTTTGTTCACCCAATCACTACAAAATATTTTAGAACTTCTCTCATATAATTGAATATGAGTTATACTCCTAGTGATATTTTCGAAGCAATGGGTAGGCACTGGTGGTGTGATAATGATTTCGACTACCCGCTCGATCTAAATTTACGTTACTCAACTATGTCAATAAGGACAATGCGTCGGGAGTGAGAGTGGCGAAAACATGGCCTCCCTTGTTGTGTAGAACAATGTCGGTTGAATGGATTAAGAATACCAAAACAGCGTGCCATACTCATGCCGCGTGACACTCTTCAACAACTGGAATTAGCATTATTTCATGCACGAGAGGAAGAAAATCGGATGAGATTACGGTTACACCGAAAGAGTCTACGTGATAACCGTGATGCATATTTTAAAGAAGGCGACTTAAGAGAAGCAAGGATATATCAGCTCTACAGTATAAGTCCTGATCTTAACTCTGATTGCTATATGTTCGATAATGAATAAAGTCTATGCCAATGTAATACTTCTATGCCAATGAATTAGTTTTCAATTTGTTTGCTTTAAATATTTATGTAATCTCATTCAAATTTCAAACATCAAACAAATTACGAAGTGCAAACAAATATATTGAAAAACCATCATGCTCGTGCTCCCCCAGGTTCATAAAGCTCATTGGGTTCTTTTCCGATATTAAAGATGTTAAGGTTAATTGTCATATTACCAAAAGTGAGTTTCATCGAACCATCCCTACAATTAATCAAGGCATTGGATGTAGCAAGAAAAAGTTGTCCTAGAATGATCGGGATTTGGTTCTTAGGATTCGTGACGGGTTGAGTCTCGAGGACAACAAAATCAACCGAAAAAATGAAATCACCAACCTTAATTATGACATCTTCAATTATTCCATTAGGCATTTTGACAGAACGATCAGCTAGTTGAAGTGTCATGTTCGACTTTTTAAGTTCCCCTAATCCTAGGGCTTGATAGACCGAAAATGGAAGAAGATTCATACTCGCTCCTAAGTCAAGTAACGCCTTGTCCACAAAAGTATTGCCTATGACACATGAAATTGTAGGACAACCGGGGTCCTTATATTTCACGGGAATTTGATTCGAAAGAATTGAACTAACATGAGAGGTCAAAAAAGCTTTCTTAGGGACATGGGTGGAGCGCTTGTGAGAACACAAATCTTTTAGACACATGGCGTAATAAGTTATTTGTTGAATGACATCTAAAAGAGGAATGTTGATCTCGACTAGCTTAAAGACTTCTAAAATCTTATCCATTTGAGTCGATTGTTTGTTGGAAATGAGTCTTTGAGGATAAAGAGCTTTAGGCTTAAATACACGTTCACTAGGTTCTTCGGGAATGGATTTTAAAGGCAATTTGCTAAAAGACGAAGGTTTACGAGAAGATTCTGATGACTCGGGAGTGGATTTTGAAGATGAAGGTTCAAGTGGTGAAGGTGTGGGACTAGATGACTCGAGAGGCTCGGTATTTGGAAGATGGTTTGAATGATCAAGTTTAGGGGTTGGTTCAATATTTGTCTCGTCTTCTTCGTCGGGGGACTCGACTCCTACTTGATTATCAACTTTGTTTCCCGACCTTAAAGAAATGATGGCGTTAACATTTTCATGAGGTCTTTGGTTGAGAGTAAATTTAGGGTTGACCTCGGGTTGACTCGGGAACTTGTTCTTCTCTCGCTCACACATGGTGTTGGCTAATTGACTCACTTGAACCTCTAACTTAGATATGGCTTGAATACTAGCATTTAAAATTTGCCTATCTTGAGTCATGGTTTGCATGAAGGTTTGTTGATATTGAGCCAAATTAGTTGTTGATTTCAAAAGCGAATCAAGAGTCTTTTCTAAAGAATTAAGTCTCTTATCCGACACATGAAAGCCGGGAGGGTGGGCGGGTGCTTGATTTGGATAAGGACCGTGATTGTGAGTCGGGTTTGGAAAAGCACCTTGGTTTAGAGTTGGGTAAGAGTTTTGATTGGGCTTTTGAAAAGAAGGAGGTTGAAATGAGGGTGGCGGAGATTGATAGTTTTGGCCTTAGTTCCACGAGAAATTCGGGTGGTTCTTCCACCCAGGATTGTAGGTCGGTGCAAAAGGATCATTCCTTTGTTTTGGTTGAAACACCGCATTCACTTGATCACAACCAGGAAAGTCCGGAAAACCTTGATTATAATTATAGCACATAGATACTTGTGAGGGGGCCTTACTAGTTTTTAGGGCTTCAAGTCTTCTAGTTAGAGTAGCTAATTTGGCATCGGTTGCAATCGAATTTCCAATCGAATTCAAACCCCTAGATGAGCTAGACGACTCGTTTAACTTATTCGGTTCCCTAGTGGACTCCCACAACATAGTCTTCTCGGCTAACTCTTCGAAAAATACCCACATTTCGTCCTCATCTTTCTCCATGAATTTGCCTTGGCACATAGACTCTAACAAAGCGGTTGTTGGACTATCTAAGGCCTCGTAGACAATCTTACAAAGTCTCCATTTTTATATTACGTGGTGGGGACATTGGGATAAAAGATTTTTAAAACGGTCAAAATATTTCCAAAAAGACTCGTTTTCCTTTTGATGAAATTAGTTTATCTCATTTGTGATTCTCGTAGTCTTTTGGTTTGGAAAATATTTTTTAAGAAAAATGACCACGAATCCCTCCCAAGTTGAAATAGTATTAACCGGTAGGTTATACAACCATTTTTAGCATTTTCTTTAAGAGCAAAATTAATGAGCCTAATCCTAATTGAGTCCTTGATTAATTGTTGGAGTTTTTGTAAGGCACAAACCTCCTCGAATTCATGAAGAAAAAGATACAGATCCTCACCATCGCTCCCGGTAAACTTAGGTAACATACTAATGTGGTGAGCTTCAATCTCGAAATTATTACCATTAACGGGAGGAAGAGTGATACACGATGGTTGAGCAGAACGGCTGGGATAGCAACGCTCCTTAAGAGACATGGGCATGGTTACTACTGGTTCGGGAATTACTAAAGATTCAGATTTAGAAGAGGAAGAAATCTCAAATGATCTCACTAGCCTAGCAGAATTATCCCTAATCCAAGTAGTTCGCATAAACCACGGAAAGAAACATGTAGCAAATAAGTGCGAAAAATTTAAACAAACAAAAGAAAGGATGAAATATCAAAAGAACAATTCTAAACCTAGGATTCCTTAATAAAATAAACTAGACCTTGCTCCTAACTTTAAGGACCACCAAAAATTCGGTAAATCAAGAATTATTCGAACCGATTTGGCCAGGTAGGTGCAAGCATTGCCAAGAGGCTAGACACCAAATCTTAATTGGCCAGGTAAGTTTCGCTTGCCTAGACACCAAAAAATCGGAATAATTCAAGATTACGTCATTATTTAGGTACCTTCCTAATTGAGTGCGAAAATCTTAGGGCCATGTCTAATTTCATTTTATTAAGGCTTGGGGCATGCAAAATGAAGGATTAATTGTTGTGGACCAAGGAAAGAGTGATGAAATCCCTTCCCTTATCTTGTGAGTGGTTTTGCCCTTAAGATTTATTTACAAATGAATGCAACAAACAACGAGATATTAAAAACTATAAAAAATTATGGATGCTTTAAACTACGTGCTCTAATCTAAAGAAAAGAAAGAATTTAACGCACCTTTGGGTCCTCCAACGATCACCACAATTTATAAGGTACGAAAAATTAAAAATAAGAAAATAAAAATCTAGATGTTGTGTCCTAAGTGATTAAATGCATAATCCAACAATTATGTAATTTCTAACTAATTTTTTTTGTATTTTAAATTTTCAATTTTTTTGTGATTTTTTTAATTTTTTTATGATTTTCTAAAATAATAAAAAGGTGAAAAAAGAGAAATACGGGTTATCGAAGTACGCTTCCAAAAATTCCTATTTTTTCCAAGCTTCGAGAGGATATTCCCGAAATTTCCAACTTTCCTAAAAAAAACGAGACAAAAATAAGACAAGTAAAACTAATAGGAAAAATTAAAAATCAAGGTGCGAAAAATAATTAGTCCCCGGCAGTGGCGCCAAAAACTTGATGTACTAGAAATAAACATTTAAATTGCAAGTGCACAATTTCATCGTTTTAGTATTTATGATTCGTTCCAAAGAGACTAAATTTATTTCGCGATTCTTAATTTTTAACTTAGGCAGACTAGAACTAGTTTTTGGATTTTTGAAAATTTTGATTTTACTAATTAATTCCTAAAAGAAAATTTCAACTATGTTAAAAGAAAATTAAAAACGAAATTAAAATAAACTAATTTTAACAATTAATTAAAACAAACAAAAAAATTAACTAATTTTATTTACATAAAAATCTAACTAAATTTCAGCATGTAGTATTCGCTTAAGGGGCTAGCCAAAAATCAAACCAAATAAACACGAGGGCCAGTAATCGCACATAAACTATTTCAACCCAAGTCAACTCGCAAAACTCGGCAACAAAATAACAGTGTTTCAACTCACAACTCAGTCGTCAATCGGAAAAAACGAACAAAACCAGCACATAAAAAACAGCAACTTAGCAAAGCAATAGCAAAACATGATTCGTCATAAACCAAGGAATTCAGAAAACCTAAATTAAACCAGCGAACTCAGAAAATGTAGTAAACGAACAAACCGAGTTAAAATCAGCAAAACAATTTGTACTCAGCCTACAAGTCAAACTCAAACAAAATAAACAGAAAAACAAAACTCAACGAGACTCGTACTCGCAAACAGGAACAGCGAACTCGCGACTTAGACGAAACAAGACATCAACTCGCAAAACTCTACAATCAAAATTCAATGCAAAAACAGAACTACAACGAAACGATTCCATAATCTCAAAAAAACTCGACGCAAACCTACGAACGCAGCAGTGACTCAGAACAAATCAACAATGTAATCAACAAGAAATAGAACTCAGCAATCAAAACAGCACATTAAACAAAATCGAGACAACCAACAACTATCAACACCGAATTCACACTCAGCAACTCAGCACTAATCGAAAATAAAAACTCAAAAATCGCCAATACTGCCATTCAATAAAACTCATGATCAGAACTCAGCAGGAAAAAGAACAAAACACAGAACTCAACTCCACATACAACTCGGAAAATAAACAAGCAAAAACAGAAAACGGAACTGCAAGAAAACGAAAAAGAAAACAAGAAAAGAAAAACGGAGAGATGAAATTGAAATAACTAGATTTAAAGGGGCTCACTACGAATTAAAATAACTAAAATTAAAACTACGAACAAGAAATTAAAATTTTGTTACTTTCAACCTGTAGTGGTTAGTGTTTCGCTACTTTGTGCACTAATTGGATTTACGAAAATAACGAAAGCAAGCAACATAAATGAAAGAGCAAGACGAGAAAATAAAGGAAAATTGTAATCGCATTAAACTTAAAAAGAGTGTTTACAAAATTTAGAACTACAAAACAAGAAAACAAGAAAAGAAAGAAATTTATGCTACCCTAAAACTACACTAAAATCTATGATGTTAAATACAAGGGGGGTAAGAGGGAATTTATAGGATAAGAATTAGGGTTTAGTGGTGTGTTGGGTGAATCTCCACCATACACCTTCTAATATGGTGGAGAATCCTAGCCATCCAATTGTTTCCTTCCTCTTTAAGCTTTGTTGAGTGGATCTTGGCCATACACTTATTTAGTGTGTTGGGATGATCTCCACCTTCCATGTGTCTTGAAAGATTCCTTTTCTTCCAAGCTCCTAATTCTTTTTCCTTTTTTCATTTAAGTCCTTTTTCTTCCTCTTTTTCCCATTCCTTGGTCTTTATTTCTTTATTTTGTCATTTCTTTATTTATTCACGAATTTCCTGAAATGCAACAAAATAAATTATTAAAATATGAGTTCAAGCAATAAATAGGTAATAAAAATATGCAAAAATATGCACTTATCAAGCGGGAAATTCAACTTTTTCACGAAATTTTTGACAGAAATCTACTGATCAATTCCGACCAATATTGGTAGGTTTTGATGTGCGGGGGAAATTCAATTTTTTGACCAAATTTTTGGCGGAAATCGATGTGGATGGTGGGGCCAATTTACAGTCAAAACCGACCAACAGTTGATCAAAACCGACCAATAGTGGTACGTTTTGATTTCCGACCAAGAGTTGGTAGGAATTGATGCTTACGTGTACATATCTTAACCCCACACACACCATTTCCGATCAAATTCGTTCATGGTCGGAAATGCTCACTCATTTCCAACCAAATTTTTTTGGTAAGATTTGCTTGATCGGTTTTGACCTTTTTTCTTGTAGTGCTAGATTTGAGAAAACTGGGCATGAGATTGTCCTCAAGGATCTCCCTTAAGATTATAACAAATATGTACTTATAAAGTAAAGGGCCCGGCAAGGGCATTTTTGTAAATATTAAATTTTTATCAGTGATTTACGTAAATATCCTTAAATTTGTATGAAAATTGTATGGAAATTGTTTTAACCTCAGGTAGAGAACCCTAAATCATCGTTAGACATATGAAATCCTATAGATTTTTATATAAATTCCAATAATTTTTTTTATCTTAGGTTCCTAATTTATATTTTATTAATCAACTAAAAATCCTTTATACACTATTGTTACTTACAAGTACACTGCAATTCAGACACTTGGATTTCATACGTAAGAGGAGACATTGGGATGAACTTAGGGGGTGCTTGGGAGAATTTTTTTCGGAATAAGTCAATTTATTTTAAGATAAAGTTAGAGATTCCTAATTTTTTTCTGAAAAAAATTAACTTTTTTTGCAACTTATAGAATCTCAAACATACATTAAATACTTGTATAAATTTTTTTATCAAAATATGAAATTTTTACCCGAAAATAAGTTCATAAGAAATTATTTTAAGTCTCCCCAAACAGGCCCTTAATTGAATAGGAGAGCTTCTAATTTGGATAGATTAATGACGTAATCGATCTCATACTAATAAACTTGAATGGCCTCATGTAGTGAGTAATTATGCATACAAATTTTTGAACTTGCATGATAATAAACTTTGATCAGCGTCAATCACGCAAACATCCGAGAGACATTTTGATTCGTCACCGGTACGTACTGCATGCCGGGGTATTTTTCTGACGTGTAACACCTGAACATTCTTTTTTTTTTATTTGCTAAATAAACATTCTTTCTAATTTCACCCTGAAAAAAAAAACCTGCTTTAATTAGCTTATTTATCTTAATTAATTGCACATCTACTGTACTTCAATATACACTTACAGATAAATGTATTGTGATATATAATCAGATAATCAAGTTGTACTTCGTGCGTCATAATAATGAAATTAAAAGTGCAAGATTATTACTAGTTTTATTACTAGTGACAGTTAGGCTCGCTCGTCTATGAAATAGCATAGGTCAATATCTCAAAATGGGAGTACAAATTATTGATTTTGAAAATTAATTATTATTTCTGCTTAATTTACAAAATGCAAAAAGAAATTATTGTATTTTAGGTGATTAGATTTAATTATACAATAGATAATGATAAACGTTTGTTGTAACAAATTTACTGCATGTACTGAAAATGATAAAACCAAATAGGTGTTTTTTATAAAAATTTAAATTTTTCGTGCCAGGTTTATTAAAAGAAAATAGAACATAATCGATCATAAAAAATGATCGATTTTAAGGCAAAACAATTAATTTAAGCCTTAAACCCGACCATCAAGCATGGTCAATTATAATTTTAAATATATTTTGATTTATTTGCGATAAATTAATTGTAACAAATGGTAGTTTTGGACATCTCTCTGGTATAGTTAATGGAGCAAAAACCTCATATATATATATATATATATAGGCTAGCGTTCAAATAGAAACAACCTTAGAATAAAAACTAGAAACCTACACTAAATAAATTATATTTCATTTATTTTAATGGCCCCGCTAGGGGCACCTTCACAAAAAACGTTTAAAATTCTTGGCTCTATTCAACAAAAATATAAAAAAAAATTTAAAAAAATTATTGTTCACGTGCCACGTCATCACGTGAACAGTAACTTTTTATTTTATTTTTTTAAATTTTCTTATATTTTTGTTGAATAGAGACAATAATTTTAAACATTTTTTGTATTGGAGTACCCCTAATTTGGTCATTAGATTAGCTTGAAAATTTAATTTAGGTTTAGTTTCTAGTTTCTATTCTAAGTTAGTTTCTATTAGAACAAGACCCTATTGTTGAATAGAGACAATAATTTTAAATATTTTTTGTATTGGAGTACCCCTAATTTGGTCATTAGATTAGCTTGAAAATTTAATTTAGGTTTAGTTTCTAGTTTCTATTCTAAGTTAGTTTCTATTAGAACAAGACCCTATATATATATATAGAGTCCCCTTCTAGAGAGAATTTGTTATATAGAGAATTGGAGAGAAACAATCTTAGCCATCCAATTATTTAATGGCAAAACTGTAATTAATAGTAAAACTGTAAAATACAGACAGAATTAAACACACGCGGCTTAACCGTTGTACGGGACAAAACAGCTATACACACACAAGCTGCTCACCGAGAGAGAGAGAGAGAGAGAGAGAGAAATCAGACAAAAAACGCCATTAAAGCTTCAGATTCGAGCTATTCAGGTTCTTATTTTTCTTATAATCTTCGTTATTCTTTCAATTATAATCTTATTTTTCTTCAATTCGTTAATTTAGGGTTTTGAATTGTAATTTTCAGGTTAATCTCCATCTGATATAGAGATTAAAATGTTTCCGAGGAGAATAGGTATTATGAGCTGTTTTTGCTTTAAAAAATGCATATGCATGCTTAACTAAATCTGATTCTACAGTGATTCTATAGTTTTTTGTTGATTTGAGTCAGTTTTTGTTGATTATCTACATCTGTATGTACATGTGGTTCTGTAATAGAACCAGTTTTGTGTATAAATCGTAAGGTATCAATAGATCTGATTCTATTAGTGATTCTATAGTTTTTTGTTGATGTCAGTCAGTTTTTGTTGATTATCTACATCTGTTGTAATGTTGTGGTTCTGTAATAGAACCAGTTTTGTGTATAAATAATAAGGAATAAATTGTGTTTCTATGATAGTATCAACATTTCTGTTGTATTACCAGTTTTGTGTATAAATCGTAAGGAGTAAATTAATAGGTAATTGCTAATAATTTGATTCTACAGTAGATTAGAACCAGATATGATGTTTTTTTTTATTTGTGTATTTTGATTCTACTATAGAATCATGTTTATGTTGATATTATTTAGTTTCATTTTTGTTTTGTGTAAAATTTTGGTTCTACTACAGAAGGTTATTTGTCTACTTGTAGTTTTTGATTCTACCATACAAGCAGTTTTGTATTTGTAGCTGCATATAACTTGTATAGTAGAATCCCATGAGTATAAGGCTTTTAATCATGTGTATGTGTTGTGCCTAGATTTAGATTCTACTATTGAAGCATATTTATGTGGGTTATCAGTTTAAAGTGATTTTTTATTGCATAAGTTTTGATTCTGTAGCTAATTTAGTTTCTATTATGTGTACTTTTGTATATTTGGTTCTATCTAATGTGTTCTAATATGATTGCATTGTAGAACCAAAAAAATAGAATACAAATTGATTCTACATTGACTTCTATATGATCCTATCGTAGATTCAGAATGTTTGATTTAAAAATTTTCCAGGTACGCGTTCCGGGAATAGATTAAAACTTGGAAAAAAAATTTCTTCATCCAGGAGAACGCGAAAGCAAAGAAAATCTGTACACCAACACAATCTTAATCTTCTGAATAGTAATATAGAGGAAGAGCTGAACACCGACACATTTGATGTTCATCAAAGGTAAAGAAAACATTTATATGATTCTTCTTTTGCTTAAGTAATGTTCTTGTAGAATAATATAATGATGCTTATATATTTGTTCTTTTTTGAAGTACTGCCTGGAAAATGATACCAACCAAGAAAAGAGAAGGATGCATATGTTTTGACTCTCTATGGTACAATTCGTATGTTACAAATAATAAAGAATCTATAAGAAATGTAATGTACTGGATCTCAATCGAAAGCGTTTTTGAGAAACGATATGTGTTCGTTCCATTGTGTCAAGCGTAAGTAAATATTTAAGAATCAAGTTGTTTTTCTTTATATTACTCCATCTATCTATTGCATAATTCTGAATATTTACAAATTTGTTTAATGACAGGAACCACTGGAATCTGGTGATTCTATGTAACATGGGTCATAATCTGGATAGCACAAGAAGTCCATGTATTTTGCTACTGGATTCGCTTCATGAAGCAGAACCCCAACGGCTGGAAAAAGAAATTAGACAGTAAGTACATTTCTTGTTATAATTATTACTTTATGTAATTACTTTCTAATAAGTAGAAATTGTATAACTATAAATCTGACTTGTAGTTTCTAATGATTGCATATTTGACAGGTTTGTCATGGACATTTACAAAAATAAGGACAGAGAAGGATATGATGACATCTCATTCAAGGTTCCAAAAGTCCCACAGCAAAAGGATGGTACAAAATGTGGGCACTATGTTTTGTACTACATGTACAAGTTCTTGATGTCCTGTCCAGAGCATTTCAATATTGAAGAAGACTATCCAGGATTTGTAAGGATGCTTTTCTGCTTTAAGACTTTTATAACTTAGATAGTCTTTTTAATTCTACTATAGAACAGATGACAAATTAGATGATTTTAATGGCAGCACTTTTGATTTCACTATAGAGTTTTTAGCTATAACCTTTGATTCTATTATGGAATAAAAAATAGAAGTGTAAATTGTAGATTTAAGTTATGTGATTTTTTTTGTTTAAAGAATATAATCAAAATTTAATTTATTTATATTCTATAGTAGAATCAGAGTTTATATTCTTCATTTGTATTTATGATTTCTGCTATAGTATATGTAATTTTTTGCATTACGTTGTAATGTACTGATTCTTTTATTTTTTGTTATTCCTAACAGATGGATGAAAGCTGGTTCACCGACAGTGACGTTAAAGAATTTTTTGAAACCATAGCATCTGTTTCAAAGAAAGATGCTACTGAACCAGTGTTTGAAAAAGGTATGAAAAATGTAACTAACAAAGTTTATGAGGCAAGTCAGATAATGTATACTTGGTATGCTATATATTCTTTTAAGTAGGCTGGAAGCGAAATAAGTTTTAGTGTTGCTATTGTATATATGGGCATTCTTTTCCTAGAATCTTTAGCTAATTATTTTTTTTATTCCAACTAATGAAGATATAGGTGCAAGTACTCCAGAAGCAAATGATTTGTTTAAAGAAAGTGATGCTCTGCGTGCATTGGTGATATACACTCCAGAGAGCTCACAGCCAGACAGCTCACAGGATATGTTTAAAACGGTGCCACCAGCAACAGAAGTCATGAACCAGGATAAAAATAACAAGGACGAATCTCTGACTTTTATTAATGAGTCAGCTTTCAAAGCGCCAAGGAAGTTGAAATTCAAATTAAAGCCAACTAGAATGTCACATAGGCTTAGTGATGCAAAAGCAAGTAAAAATTATCCAGCACCAAATTCTTCAGTGGATAATCAGTTCAATGAGCCTGAGATAATTGGAGTTTATGATGAGCAAGCTGAACTTGATGAGCCGGAGAAGATTGAAGTTTCTAAAGTGGAGAAAAGGAAAAAACATGATCAGGTATAATAAATATGCAGTTAATATGACAATATATTTTTTGTGCATATGGTTCTGCAGTAGAATCAAGAAAAAACAAACTTGAATCTATAATAAAATAAAGTATAACTAATACCAGGCTGAATGACATTTTTCTTTGTAATCATTTCTAGGCTATTTTCCCTTTGTGATAATGTTTATAATATGTTGACTTTCTTAATTGGTACGTATTTCACTTTTTTTTTCTTTCTTTGCATCCCATCAGGGTAAAACAACTGCAGCAAAAAGGAATAAAGATTTGCCTACTATCATGAATGATGATGATAGTGATTTTGAAATGATTCCACCTAAGAAAGCAAGAGCGACAACCAAGGCGGAAAAAAGAAAAGCTAAAGTCCAGGTATTTGATACGATTTGTGTTTGCAATCTGTTTGTGATTTTGGCTTTTACTATCAGATCATGCTTGTTTATGTTAGTGTACATTTAGATCTATTTGACTTAGTTTTAACTATGAATGAAAACAAACTTTTTGTAGTTTGAATGCTATTGACAGATCATGCTAGTTTATATTGTTCTAGTACTGGTCATATTTAAAACTGTTTTTAAATTTTTTATCAGGTAGAAAAGAACAAATTGAAGAAAGTGAAGACAAGTACCGAAGAAGAAACCGAAGAGGAGGAAGCAGAAAAAGTAGACGAGGCAGAAGAGAAGGAAGAAGAGTTGGAAGAAGAGGAGGAAGAGGATGTAGAGATGTCACCTAGAAGGGAAAAGCCAAACAAAATCCTTACTCGAGCTTACCCATCAACTTTCTCAAAGGCTGTGGAAAGAATGTCAGATGCTCAAAAACAATGGGTAAATGAAGCAGGATTTGGTCCTTTGTTGTCATTCTCGCTTATGGAAACGTTGCCACACTCTACTATTGTCAACTGTTTGTGGTGGTTTGACCAAGAAAAAAGCGAGATGGTTTTGTCTAATAACAGAAGTATTAAGATCACAGAGAATGACGTGCACGGTACCCTTGGGATTCCAAAAGGTGATTTAGAGGTTACTTTCGGAAATTCCAAAGAAAAAATAAAGCACTGGGTATCACAGTTTGGTGGCAAGCAAGCTAGTAGGATAACAGAGAAGAACGTGCGTGTGAAGATGGCAGAATCTAGAGAAGCTGATGATCACTTCAAAGAAAATTTTATGGTTCTAATGTCAAACATGTTTATAAGAACAAGCAAAGGATCGTTTGTGTACAAAGATTCTGAAATTTTCTGAAAATTTCGATAATGCGAAAAACTACAATTGGTGCAACCTTGTTTTAAATGAATTGAAGGAAGCGCACGAGAATTGGTGGATTAATCCCCAAACATAATACTATACTGGTTCATATGTGTTCCTACTTGTAAGTTTTTTTTTAAAAAATTCTTCTGTTTGTATAGCAGTACATTCTTCACTTTTAATACACACTAATACTTGTCATTTTTTATTCTACTTTAGTACTTTTACCTTGCTCGAACCAGTCATCCTGATGTTAAGGTAAAAACGACATGCCCGGCTTTCCTTGGCTGGAAAAACTCATTCATTGATGATAGAAACAAAAGAGAACTTCTTGACAACAGTTTTGGGCAAGGGGATATTGTAAGTATCTTTATATGATTTAGGAGTTTAATTAATTATTTTTTGAAAACCTTAGTTTATGTCATAATCAAAAATAATCATGCAGGTTGAGGACTTTGAGGTGGAAAAGCCAACAGAAGAAGGTGATTTGCATGATCAACAAGACATTGAGGTATAAAAATTGAATCCCAATAAGTTAGTAGTCTTTTGGATAAGTATCAAAAATTACTTATATCGTAAATTCAAAAATTTCCAACTGAAAATTAACTTGGTTCCATAGTAGTGATTGGATGGATGGTATTTAGGATTAACATGGTGAATGACTAATCATAAAACTTATCATGTTAAAAATAGGTATTCCGAAATATTGATGGTAGCTGGGATTCTGCTGCGAAAGAAAATGTGCATGGAGGAGTATATGCTGAAAATGTAAGTTGTCACATAAAATTTATAAAAATATATTTACATATTTGTCCCACACGTACATAGTATTTGTTTTTGATTAAATTTGTTCTGTAGATACATCAAAACCCTGAATATTGAATACATTGGTTCTATATACTTGTTTTTTTATAATGCTTTTGCAGAATCAGATATTTAACATATTTAAATATGGTTCTGTTGTAGAATGATGAGGTGTATCTAGGTTAATATAAATAGCATCACAATATTTTATCTGGTATTGTCTAAGGAGAATATTTAATTACAGAATAATCCACTATGGTTCAATAGTAGAAATAAAAATCATCCCACTATTCCTTAGCTGTTTAAATATATATGTTAAAGTGCCTTAGCTGTTACATTTTAAAGTCGATAAATTATTTATTTGTTTGTATTATGTTAGGAATTTGGAGGCAATGACAATTTTAACACCCCAGAAGAGACAATTGAAGGAGTACCCTGCAGTCTAGTGGTCTCTCTAGAGGACCCAGTCAATAATTCTATATTGTCCATTGCTAGAGATGTTCAAAATACACACAGTACAAGTGATACGATTACAGAAAAGGTAAAATTTAGTTTATAAATAGTGACTGAAAATTATCACATTGTCATATCATTGTGCAATAATTCAAATATTTATGTGAAACTAGGGTATCCTGTCAAAATTGAAACAAGAATTTGTTGAACTAGAAAGGATGAAGAAAGTATTTGCTGAAAGTTTGGGAATGGCAAAGAAACTTTTTCCAAACAATGAAAAGGTGAAAGAATATGAACAAAGAATGGGATCAAGCACAGAACAAAGGTATAAAAATTTTACTTGGGTTAATTTAGTTGTGTAATATGTTACAAAGTTGTACTTGCATCAAATGTAGCTATAACTTCTTAGCAAGATATTTGTTTGTTCGAAACAGCATTGAAAAGGAATGGCCTTATTTCACAATCAATGACTGGAAAACGTTCGACATATTATTGCTTCCTGAACATGATAGGGCTTATAATAAGTTGGTCGACATAGATGATTTTTTAGATGAATTAAAAATAGGTGGTGAAGTTGTTGATGGTGATATTTTTAACAAATTAATTCCTAGGAAATCTGGAATGGAAGAAGAGTTTGGTTATAACAGAATAAGAAGAATGCAGAAGGTGGGGGAATTACATAAATCTCCATTCCGAAATCGAACGATTGATTTGAACAGAGCGAAACTTACAAAAGAGGAAGATGAAGTTTGGAATTGGATTTATGCAGATCGACAAGGAGGAATGTAAGTTTATATAGTGCATAATTTTAATCTCCTATTCCATCAAGTACATCCTATAGAAAATGTTGGAAATTGATTGATTTTGTTGTACAAATGCAGGGATGAAATTTTCTGCTGGAACAATACTGTATGCTATAGGCACCATATTCAGAGTTTAAGATTTGGAAATGAAATATTTTTTAATGTGGTGGATGTGTATACCAGTATTCTGAATGAGGATGAAAAGTACAGAGCAGCTGAGTCTCCTTTTAGATTCTTTTGCAACACATTGGTAACGGTAAAATTTATGAAACATCCCTGCTTTTATCATCAGTAGAAATTACAATTTATGAAGTGTTAGTTTTTTTCGATTATCAGTTTACTAGATAAGTTAATATTAACTATATACATTTAATGTGGTAGTTGGGAAACGTGGTTAAAGCAAATCAGGTTGGGGACGAG
The DNA here is from genome assembly GCA_036435485.1 of Saposhnikovia divaricata. Lineage (NCBI taxonomy): Eukaryota > Viridiplantae > Streptophyta > Magnoliopsida > Apiales > Apiaceae > Saposhnikovia > Saposhnikovia divaricata. Next base: position 65,062,280 of record CM071594.1, read on the forward strand.
AGTAGAGAGAGTCACGTGGTATTTATGAAGTTCCGTTCTCAGTTGGATGCAATACTTTTCAAACATAAAGTTGACATTAAAAATGTTGATCTGGTAATTCATGTCTACATATTCATCACTAGTCATTTTGGAATGTTTTGCGATAGTCATACATGAAGTTGACATTTATGTTTTTTATGTAGATCTTCTTCCCCATCTATAACGCAAACCATCACTACGTTATATGCTTCAATTTGAAGAAATTTGCAGTGGAGATAATTGACAACAGGGTTGGGGGAGATATGTTTTCATTATATGATGCAATACCCGAAACTTTGGTAATTTTCCGACCTTAAAAAGTACCTTAAACCTAATTTATTTCATCCTGTTAACTAATACCATTTCTATAAAATTTTAGCGGGAGAATCTTTCCAAGTATATGGAAGAGCATAGCCTATGGAAGACACAGCAAATAAGGAATGCTCCAATTACACTCTTAGAAATGAAATGGCAAACAAAGAACAAGAATGTCGATTCTGGAGTGTTTGCGATGAATCACATGGAAACTTACATGGGAAATGGAGTAAGAAAATGGGAATGCAAATTTGCATCTGAAAATGTAAGTAATTATTATTTCATTGATATAAAAATGTAACAATGTCTAATTGTGTGTGTTTGGTCAGTAATATTTGAAAAAATAATTGGAGATTTCGTTTAGTGTGGTTAGAGTTAAGTTTATTGTTGTTTTGTTGTTTTTATGTTGTTATGTTTACGAGTATAGATAATGTGGATGTTAGTGATGGGAGTGTTTTAATATTATACTTGCAATTTGCATATCTGGGTAATAATAGTTAGTATCAGCTGAATACAAACACCTGTTAATTTGTAGCACAACTCTTGGAAAGCAAAATAAGGAAGCATAGTAAAATCACTGATGGGCTTTACTAACCTGGTTGAACATACATACTTGTATGTAGATGTATTATATGAAATGTGTGTGCTTAACTGTAGAATATACTTCAGAGTTGCAACTAATTATTTAACTAAAATACTATTTTGATTGTACTACAGATTCGAAACATCTACTTAGGTACACTGTTTCGATATGAGTAATGAAAAAATATGGTGTGTTTGAATCTTTGATTGAATTGTAGGATGTTTTATCTCAAACTTAAGTCAAATCCTAGCTTTACTAATCCTAAATATACCCTTGAATTACCTATGATTTATTTGTTATGAAATTTTGAAATAATTTTTAATATTGGTGAAGGAATATATGCAAAGAAAGCAGCTGCAGAGAGCACGCCAGATATATGCTGCAAAGATCGTATACTCCCCCATCAATTATATCAAGGACAAGATGTTCAATGAGATCAAGGCAATGAATGAACACTGATAGTTGGATGAAATGACAGGGAATTATAGATGTAGTTTTTGATTTTCCTCTTCAGAATTATCTTCAGAATTATCTTAGATACTTTGATTACGTATTCTAGATGCTTTTAACAGTAAATGCGAAGTTAACTTTGTCTGTTGAGAATGAATTTTAATCTTAGTTGTACTTTGTCTTTTGAATTTTAAGAAATCTGGATTGGTTATTGTGATTATTGTGGGAAACCAAGTTCGGTGGTGAACCATCGTTCCAAGGCAACCTATATATGCTTGTACTTTTAGCAGAATGTGCATTCTACAAATGCAATTTCACGAGGCCATTACAAGACAATTGTATGGGAAAGTTGCGACTTATAGCATGCAAAAGATTATATAATGGAATCAAGAATAATTTAGTTTGGATTCCATTTAAAACCAAAAAAAATTTCTTGCAAAACAAGCAAGGGAAATGACCAAATATCCACCTGATTCTACAATGGAATCAAAGATACTTAAGTTTGGATTCCATTGTGGAACCAAAAATTGAAGATCTTAATTGCTAAAAATTATCAAAAATTATAGATCTTTAAACAAAAAATTATCTTTATTGCTGTATTCACTCTCACTCTTCTCACTTGGGCATTCTCTTTAATGTGGTTCTAGAATAGAACAATTATTTAAAAAATAAGCCCATGTTACTTTTAAGAGTACGATTGTAGAAACAACCCTAAACTCTAAACTTTAAACCCTAAGTCCGTATACGCTTATTTGTCATTCTGAATATTCTAAACCCAAAATGTAAATGTTGAACCCAAAAAGTTAACTTTTTTTAACCCCTAGGGAAGGTACAGTTAAAATTTTAAAATTCATTTTACTTTCTAAATCCGGCGGCCTGGTTTTTAAAAAATCGGGGACCAGCCCCGATTTTTTAAAAACCAGGAAAAGTTAGGGTTTAAAGTCTACAGTTTAGGGTTGTAAACAACCCTAAACTCTAAACTTTAAACCCTAAGTCCGTATACGTTTATTTGTCATTCTGAATATTCAAAAACCCAAAATGTAAATGTTGAACCCAAAATGTAAATGTTGAACCCAAAAAGTAAACTGTAACAGGAAAAAAAAATTATCTTGCAAAACAAGCAAGGGAAATGACCAAATATCCACCTGGTTCTACAATGGAATCAAAGATACTTAAGTTTGGATTCCATTGTGGAACCAAAAAATTGAAGATCTTAATTGCTAAGAATTATCAAAAATTATAGATCTTTAAACAAAAAATTATCTTTATTGCTGTATTCACTCTCACTCTTCTCACTTGGGCATTCTCTTTAATGTGGTTCTAGAATAGAACAATTATTTAAAAAATAAGCCCATGTTACTTTTAAGAGTACGATTCATTTTATTTTACAGTATTACTATTAGATTATTAATAATAAATTAAATATCATATTAATGATTTTTTTTATAATTTTGTTATAAAATAGAAGCAATAATTAGAAAATTATATGTTTCAAAATTATAATATAGAATCAAAATTTATATAATAATTTTTTTAATTGAGTTTGTTTACTAAGTCCGTATACGCTTATTTTACTTTCTAAATCCGGCGGCAAAAAGTAAACTTTTACTTTTTCTAATTTTACTTTCAAAAAGTAAACTTTTGAACCTGAGGGGAGGTACAAAAAAAATTGACAAATTTAAATTTAAAAATTTAATAGTTAGAAAACCCAAATTAAACTCGTTGAACCCCAACATAAAATTATTTAATGGCAAACAAAATACCAATAAAAATTTAAATATTAATTCAACAAAAATATATATAAATATTTGATATTTTTATTCTACATTGGAATCAAGAATACTTGAGTGTGGATTCCATTGTAGAACCAAGAATTAGGATGGAAAAAGAATAAGGGAAATGACCAAAATTTGACACTGATTCTGCAATAGAATCAAAATGCTCAATATGAATCAATTAGAAAAAACCGTACTAATGAGTCACGACTCACATTTTGAATTGAACAGCTATTTAAGTAGAGTGTCGATTTCAGTTACAACAACAAACCGCCACATCTTTTATTTCTCATAAAAAACAAAAGAAACTACCCCAAATTTATACCCTGTATAATATGGCTTCATCATCCAAATCATTGGGAAAATATGGCAGTTCATCATCAACAAGTAAGGAAATATGGTTTCTTGAAGGTCGTAGGATTGAGGCCCACCCTGTGGCTAATTTTGGAGTCCAAAATCCCATTCAACCAGTTCCAATTGAACAACTTCAATCATGGATAACACCAACATCTGCCGAAAGGGTTATGCATGCAAAATCTCGCTATTCTGCAAGGGATAAATTTTTTTCTGATTTGGAATCAAAAGGTATAACTCCAATAGACTACTATAAATGTTCGCTTTATGATGCTATTTCGAATGAATCAGGCAATGATATTCACAACACTTATCACTGCTCTTCCTATAATTGTTCCACAATCGTCCATCCTCCATTACAATTCTTTGTAAATGCTGAAAAGGCTTGGAAACTTAGTTGCTTAGGGTATTTTGTTGATCATGCTTTAAACAAGAAGTCTAACCTTCAAAGGGTACAACAGTTCATGTCATCAAGGTTTGGATCTTGGGGTTTTAAATTTATAAATTTTGATGAATCAGGCTTCTTTTACTTTAAATTTGACAATGAAGAAATAAGGGACAAAGTCATCTCTTTAGGGCCTGTAAATGTAGAAGGGATGATTTTTGTTTTTGGTCCTATAATTCACAAATATCCTTCCATCAAATACACACTTGATACTTGTGCCCAGTGGGTGAACATTAAAAATATTCCAAGGCCATATTGGTCCGTGGAAGGGCTTACATATATTGCTGAGGCATTAGGTACAGTCATACACAATGATGGCTTTAGTACATGGTCTACCGCTACCAGAAATGAGACAGGATATTCTGCCAAGATATGTCTTGAAATGAGTCATATGCACTCTAGGCCAAAACACATTCTTGTTGTAGTTCCTGGTATTGATGAAACCTTCACACATGCAAGAATTACCATAGAATACCTGCAAAATGGATCATGTTCACTATGTTGCAGCCCTGATCACAAACTTGAAAATAAATGTCCTCATAAACCAGGATTTGAGAGAGATTATAATCTCATGGACTGCTCTGCTGATCCTCTTGTTAATCTTTCTGAGGAAAGCTCTAGTACTGCCGCTAGCCATGCAGGTGATCCTAATTATGCAGGTGTGCCTCGTCCAACAACTAGATCGGTTCGTTCACCAGATAGGACAAATGATATAGATGAAGGGCATGACAGCAACATGGAGGTTGACTAGTGTTGAACAGGATCATGAACGTTGGATCGCTTACTATGGTTTATATAATCTAGACTTGTTGGTTAAAATGCAACTTTTACTTTGTGTTTGCTTGTAAATAACTTTGTTGGACAAATTATGGTACTTGGTTGTAAATAACTTTAACTACTGTACAAAGTACTCTTGTATATAAGTGGTTTGGATTTGTGTAATGTTTTCATGGTGAATATCCACATGATTCTGCAACAGAATCAAAAATATTTTTCTTTTGGTTCTACTATGGAATCAAGAGAAAGGAAAGAACTACAAATCGAAAGATTTCATAATCAATTAGTGACAGACTAAGTAATTTCATAGAGCACCAGAATAAAAAAAAATACAAAACAAAGAACATCAAGTAATACGGATGCTTAAAACCATTCAAGCAAAATGGTGTCTTTTTACAATGTAGGCACAAAAAAGTTCATACAAAACAAAGAAAATTGACATGATTCAGATATTCAATAAGCCAATGAAACTTTAATACAGAGAATTAGTCACAAATGAACATTTTCAATCTTTTATAAATGTTTCAACAGAACAGAGTTTCAATGTTTATCTCCATCAGCTCCCTCAATGCAAGTGTTTGATTCAATCCCCTCTTTTCCTGCACACTCTGCATGAAAACAATACAAACTTTAATTTTTTCTTTCAACTGAAATTAAAAGCTCTATCCACAAACAATTACATAGTTAACTTAAAAAATCATTTTGATACAGGTAGTATGGAAATAAAACAATGACCAAGACATACCTGTTTGTTGTACTTCAATAGTATAATTGGGGATTCCATTTGTATGAACGTTCTGACTGTTGGAAGGTTGAGGTTGCATGGACTGATTTAATGAAGGATTTTGTTGAAGCTGTTGACCCTTTTTCGGACATTTACGTGAATCATGATAACCTAATGTATTACAAGATTTGCACATCTTTAATTTCCTCTTTTTACCATCGCGACTTATCTCTCCTGGACGGATGATCCGTTTTCTGCTTCCTTTGTTATTGCTTTCGAGGGGTGGAAGTACAGTGCTTGAGCCAGAAGGTCTAACACCAAAAGTTTCTTCCAGAATGTCATCTTTTGTTGTAGCAGAATTTTTGAATTTACCTTCAACCCTGGTTTTCAAACTTTTCATCTCGTCCAACATGAATTTCAATCCCTCAATATCATTAGAAACTTTGCCAAAACAGCCTTGGAACTCAGACAATATTTGCTTCGATGTATCCCTAATAATATGACTACTGCTGCTTTCAAATTCATTAGAAAACTTTAATGTGCAAAATTTTTCCAAGGCATTTTTCATCCAACGACAAGACAAGAATTGTTGTGGAATTCTTTCCACACCCCAAAGGCCTAAAATATAAAAGCAATGTCTACAAAGATAACCTACTCTCGTGAAAAGCTTACAAGAACATGCAACATCATTGTTGGAGAAAGAAAATTCAACCTCAAATAGTCTATCATCGAAACTTTTATCTCGAACAACATATCTGTTTACCCCATCAACCACAGTTGGTTGGCTTGCCAAACTAATATGGAAACAACTCGCCTTTATTTGTTTTTGAACCTTATAGAACATATTACGAGTGTAAAGATAAGAAGCATGTTTTTCAATTTGCTTCTCGGTTATGAGCTGTGGAAGACATGAATCTCCATTATCAAGTTTTTTGGTTTCATGTAGTTGCTTGTCAATTGCACACTCATAACACATGTAGAATTCTGAAAGTGTGTCTCCTTTCTGGACAAAATGATTAAAGTAGAAATTACTGCTTTCTGACCTTGATGTAGTTCTAAGTAAGGCTCCCATTTGCTTGTCCCTGAAGAAAGCAGGAATCCATGATTCCCTTATAGCATAGATCTCATTCAACCATACATGCTCGCTCAAGCCAAACTCCTTCAACACCGCATCCCATCCTTCCTCAAATTCAGTTACCGTCAAATGTGATGACCATACGAATTTGTTTAGCTTTTCCATGAAACCAGATTCAGCACAAAAAACAGGGCCAATCTATAGAAAATGTAAACAAGTAGAATTTAAAATCGAAAGGTCTTAAATACTAAGCATAACAACAAGGTGATTATTTTATGCAGTTTAGTAAATTTTACCAACGAGTAATAAAATTTGGCCTGTGCCAGAAAGAATCATGAATGTAGCTCCAAAAAAAAATTGAACAAAATATTAAGATTCTATAGTAGAATCCCTCAAGGATATAATTTAACAAAGAAATGAACACTTGTCAAATTTTTAAATTTGCTTAACTATCCATTAAAAATTTTGATTCTATAGCAGAACTAAAAAATATGTTTTGAAAGGAGGCTGATGCTACAGTAGAAGCAATTATTAGATGTGTTTTGTAATATGTGTGAACCAAAAATTCAATTGACATAAGTAATTTATGGACAGGGAAAAATAATTTACAAAATAAATTTTATTTACCTTTGCCGGGAACTTCTGCATCACATGCCACATACAATATCGATGCATAGAATGTGGGAAAGTTGCAGCAATAGATACTTTCATTGCAGGGCACTGGTCAGTGATTATACATTTCGGAGGGCGTTGAAAAATTTGCAGGAACATTTGACATGCCCATGTAAAATTGGTTTCGTTTTCATGGTCAAGCAGAGCAGAAGCAAAAGTGATGCTCTTCCAATGGTTGTCAACACCAATAAATGGGACAAAAACCATGCCATACCTGTAAAAAAATCAAATAAAACTCAACATAATTAGAAACTGACCAGTTTGTTTGCCTTGGTAACAATTCGAAAGGAGCTAACACCCTGTTATAAATATAACTCTGGTAGATTGTTGTAACACAGCCATGTATAATCATCCGTTGCACTAGATTATCAGACTTAACAACTTTTTTTGCAAACTTACTTGTTGGTACGGTAAGTTGCATCAAACGAAACGACATCCCCAAAAACTTCATAATATTTGCGACCTCGAACATCAGTCCAAAACAGGCGAGTAAGATGACCATTTGAATCCGTCTGGTACTCGTAAAAAAAGCCTCCATCTGATGTCTCATGTTTCGTTTTGAATTTTGCAAGTAACATATCTACATCATGTTTGCCTATATACAGCTTGATATCTCTCATCCAATTTTGAAAATCAACAGCAGTTGGGCCAATATCAGAGTACAAACCAAAACAATTTTTATAAAGACCATGAGCTCTAAAAGCACCAATGTTTGTTCTTGCAGCATCCAGAAGGAAATGGCGCTGAAGTGCAGTCATAGATCGATTTGCACGGAGGAATTCCTTTCCTGATTCAGTTGCTAATGGATGGTTATGACCCTCGATGAAACAACTGATTATATAGCCGCCATCTGAACCCAAGTATTTTAGAATAACTTTTGCATCACATTCAGTTTTTTTTGTCACAGTCCTTCTCCTTCTAACTTGCACACCAGAAGCACTAGATGTATGCGATGAGTCTGATTTAGAATCACAAAATTTTGACATTGAAGTCTCATGATGCCCGGCCTTCGAACAAACAATATACTTTAGCACAATTTTATCGTTCTTGGTATGTTGGGTTGATTTTCGAACATTAAAGCCACCTTGCCTTCCGTATTCAGTATAGAAATCAAAGCAAGCTTCAATGTCATCAAAACGCTGACCAGAATATGGTTTGAATTTGTTGTCTGTGACTTTAGGATTCCACAGCTTAGTCGTCCTGCTGAATGATTCATCAAAGCCTTCTACAAACTCCTCAATTAGACTAGTATCAGCTGATTCACAAACACCTTCAACAAGAGTACTGTTTTCTGAATTGAAAATGTTCACTGAGCAACACAAGGAATGAGAAAAATAATGAACATCAGAATACATTAAGTTTACATATAAAATAACAAAACTTAAGACAAATACAAAGTTACACTTTCTTAAAGGTATAACATACAAAATTAATTTTTTTCCCTGTGCAAAAACAAATAAAAACACATTGCTAAGAATTATTCATCCAGAATGATATACAAAACTTATAATTGTGATCCTACTATAGAAACTCTAAAAACGGCACAATATATACAAAACAGTTACAAAACTAGACATTAAAATGCTAAAATAATACACAGGAAAATGTACCCCTAACAAAAAAATTGGATGCTTGTATTTGCTACGGTTAATATGGAATGTAAAGGCATCTCAAGGAATTAGCATCCTTATACAAACTACTATGACTACTCAAATTTGGTCAACTGTATGTGGTTCAATAACAGAACCAAATATAATTTTAAAACTACATAGTTTGAAATCACAAAAACTGACTATGCAACTATTTTGATGCTACTGTAGAACCAATACAAATAATAACATAATAAAGTAATTGTTGGATGTAGAATCAAATTAATTGTTGTTTGTAGAATCAAAGTGTTAATCAGAAGCAATTAAAATCGTAAAGCTTACAGAATACAATGGAATACTTGTGATTCTACTACAGAATCAAAACATAAACTAGCAATTTTTTTGTACAAAACTGAAGGATGAAGGTTCAATCATGATAAGCAGTCAATATACAGTAGAAGCATAGTTTTGAGATTGTGATTTGATGCTACTACAGAATCGAAGCATATATTAACAAATTATATATTCAAAACTGAAAATTAAAGAGTGAAACCTGATGAAGAGTCAATATCAACAGTAGAATCAAAATTTCGAGCTTGATTTGATGAAGAAGCCATACTTTCCGTCAGAAATCAAATAAAGCAAGAGAAGGAAATCGTACGAAGAGAGAATTCATCGAAATCGACATCGATCAAAGAGTGCGAGAGAGATGGAGTACGCAGAGATATTATCGAAGAAATTACCGGCGAAATTTTATCGGAGAGATGCTCGGAGAGATTGTAGGAGAGGAGAGAATCTATAGATACAACGGCTACAGATACAACGGCTACTGTGTATTATTTTTTATTTTAATAATTTATTCTTGAAATGATCTGAGCCGTTGAATTAAAGTTTAGATCAAAGGCTGATATTAAAATAGGAAATTCTCCCATATTCTCCATATAAGGAGGTCCTCTCTAGAATAATGGCCTATATATATATATATATATGCAAGTGCTCAAATACAAACCACTATTAAAATACAAACATACAAACCAACACTAAATTAATTATATTTCATTTATTCGAAGGTTCCCGCCAAGGGTACCTTCACAAAAAATGCTTAAAATAATTGGCTCTGTCCATAAAAAAAAAAAAAAAAAAAAAAACTTGCCGTTGAAATGCGAAGCATTTAAGACAGTAAACGGATGAGTTAGGTAGTCATGAGGGCCGAAGTCTCTCGACACACCCGTCAATCGTCTATTGCCTTTAACATTGATTGCCGTTCCTTACAACTTTAGAATGATAAAGGCGCGAAGCGCCGTACAAGAAGGTGCGAAGCACCGTTAACCAGTGAAATCCACTGCCGCGTCATCACGTGAACAGTGAATTTTATTTTATTTTTTATTTTTTTTTTGTTGGATAGAGCCAATTATTTTAAGCATTTTTTGTATTGGGGTACCCCTAGTTTGGTCATTAGATTAGCTTGAAATATTAGATTATGCTTGGTTTGTATTTTAAGGAGGTTTGTATTGGAGTAGCCCATATATATATATATATATATATATATATATATATCAACTCTCGTTTGAGCCTACTTCCATGATTCCATCAAAGTAGAGAGAGATAATATATATGCTATAAAGTACGTAGCAGTACTATATATAATAGCTCTTGTCGACTTTCATTTGGACAATATAAGCATCAATTTGAATTTTCAACAGCTCGTGAACGTGATGAAACCTTTGGCATATGTAATTTCTAAGCTCGTGAAACTGAATTAACTAGACACCACACTGCGTATTCCAATGGAATATTGTACTGAAGCTATGGTGCCACATTAATCATTTATATGGTCAGTTTCTAATTTTCCTTCATCTCAATCATGTTAATCATTTTTGTTTCGAGCTAACAGTACATTACTAGTTGATATAAAAATATATACTGGTACTAAAAATAATGTCGAACAAGCTCGAAATTTCAAAGATAATCAATATGAAAGTAAGGTAGAAAATGCACAGGAAAATTGGTTGTTGGGGACAAAATTAGGTAGTAAAAAAAAAACACAATCATGCAAAACCGGGTACAACTCTACATGCGACATTCACATGCATCCCACTCGTTTTATCTATACTTCGAACAAAGTGATTGGTACCAGTAAAGTGAGTACATTGCATAAAACAAATATCAAGCAAATGAGATGACACTTCCTTAGATTCAACTATTCGAGTACTCTAAAAGCCTTTCTCTTTTACAGTTCTATTAATTATTGTCCCATCCTTACTATAGTTTAAGGAAGGCCATATTAAAATATCAAATTGATTATTTAATTAAAATTCAAATATTATTTTATTATTAATTTTAATGGGATATTATTTAAATCATTAACTTTATATTTAATATCAATAGATACCTATAAATATGTGTTCGGGAAAAAAAAATCATTTATTGAATTTTACACATTTTTCTTTAATGTTTTCACATTTCAATCAAAAATTGTGAAACTAGTAAATAATTTTTTTTTTAAAATCTGAATGTACGATCTGAAATACTAGATCAATGATTTTTAATTGGTTGCGATAGTATTCAAAAAAAAATGTAGAATTCAACAAATAATTACTTTTATTTTTCGAAAGTATTATAGATATTTATATAATATTTGTTATAATTTTAATTATTCAAATGATAATCTGTTGAAATTGATGAGTAAAGTGATATATTGTCTTCACGTTTGATATTTAACCCTATAGAAATTTACTAACTTCTTTAAATAGTAGCAGATCTAGAAAGCTTCAAGTTTTTTTGTAAAAAATGTTGAATAACGTAAGATCATATTTGGGTCTTTTTCTGATATCTTAAAATTTTAAATGAATTAATTATTTAAATAATAATTTCAGATTCGAATCTTTCATTTCCTATTTGTTTAATTTCAAATATTTGTAGGTATTAATAATTGTAAATTGATATATATATATATATATATATATATATATATATATATATATATATATATGTGTGTGTATGTGTGTGTATTTGATTATGTAAGTTATTTGTTCAATCGATATGAAATGTATCGTAAAGAGGAAGTGTTGAATAGCATAATATCATCTTCGGGGCATCTTAAGATTTTAGATGCACTAATTATATTAAAAGATATCCACAACTTTTTTTTAATAAAGTTTTTTAAGAAAAAACATTCAATTACTCGGTGTTTAGAGAAGGAAAAAAAAAAAAACCTTTGATCGATCGATCCCATCTTCGGCAGATCAGCATATGTACTCGCGCAGATAGATCGATGCCTAAGAATTTATAGGAGAAAGTGCGTGCAATCCATTAGAGGGACTCTACATGTGTTCTTGGGTCATGTTCCCCTTCTCATTGGAAATTTGGATTGTCCAAAACCACATCTCCCTTTACATACACACAAAGATCTATACTCCTAAATAATCTAAACTAACATTTGTTTAAATTAACAATAGTTCCCACAAACGCAAAATCCTTTTCCTAGCTACTTGTATAAATACACCATTATTCAACAACTCTTTTCATGTCGGAATTCATTCTCTAGCTCCCTTCATATACATTTATATATATATATATATATATATATCTTTCACTCATAATAAATTTATCTACTTTCTCACACACATTATGGAGGAACCACAATTTCAAACACAATTAAACAACAACAAAACTAGTGCTCCCACTAATGGAGGCTTAAAACTCTTTGGCTTTAACGTCATAAAAGATCATGAAGAACAAAACTCCACCAAAACACAATCCGCCTCATCGTACTCCAGCAACTTTCCGACCACCGACGGCCATAAGTACGAGTGTCAATATTGTTGTCGTGAATTTGCCAACTCACAAGCATTAGGTGGTCACCAAAACGCTCACAAAAAAGAGAGACAACAACTAAAACGAGCTCAAATGCAAGCTACACGTAACGCCGCCGTTACGTACATGCGAAACCCTATCATCTCCGCTTTCACGCCTCCTCCTCACTTACTAGCACCTCCTACGGAATCTCCTTCGTGGACGTACAAACCACGCGCCGTCCCTCCTTTTCATGTTTCGCATGGTGGTGTTTTTTCTTCAACGTCCACGTCAGCATTTGGTGGGAGAGGTGCAGGGAGCTTACCGTATGGTGGCAATATAATGGAATCAACATTAGTGAGTGTTGTGCCTCAGCTTGGACGAGCCCAGAACAATGGGCCTTCATTGAGTAGGTTTTCTAGAGTAGAAGGTGGGCCAAGCTTTGATGATGCTTTGGGCTTGGATTTGCAGCTCAGCTTGGCGCCAGCCGCGCCTTAAATAAGGACTAGGTTTAGTTTAAAAAATATGAAAGTTGTAGTAGTCGGCTTTGTGGCTCTGTTAGTATCAGCTGGTGTGAAGCTGATGATGTACATTATTAAGATTTTATTAAATTTAAATTTAAATTAAATGTAACCATAACGAATTTACTAATGCTTTATGAAATTTCAGCTTTTACATAAAATTCGGAGTTTGAGTTAAAAGCCTAGCTAATACCAAGTTCATAAGTGGTAAAAGAATAGGGCAAGCAATTTTGGACCCCAGACACGAATTCGACACGAACCCAACTCGCATGTGCCAGTTTCGAGTTTATATTTTTCGGGTTCGGGTCAGTTTCGGATTGATCCTAACTTAATCCAAAAAATCGGGTTGGATTCGGGTAAACCCTAAACTGACCCGAATATATATATATATATATATATATATATATATATATATATATATATATATATATATATATATATATATATATATATATATATATATATATATATATACATCAATACTTCATAAGAAATGACCCCTTGGGTTCTCCGCCATACTGAATATTACCCATATACATTGGGCGATTATATACTTCCATTAGTACTAATGGACCTTATTCAGGAGATTTCCCTCGTCATCTATCCGTAAAGGATGATGTGATGCCCCCAGATCCGGGGTCGGAGATCTAGGCGCTCACGGTCCATTTTCCATTAATAACATATCTGTTCTTGCACATAATATATAAAACAACCATCGACCCCACAATAAACTCACACCGCACACACACACACACAGGTTAGAGCCTCAGAAACGTCACCACATTGATTAAGCAGAAATAAAAGTATCAGAGTTATTATAGACCGAATTAAATAGTATTTATGCTACCAGCAACACTTCGATATGAAGCGAAGTTGGTGGCTTGAAAGTTTGTTACGGTACACTGCCTTGCACAGGTCATACTGATAAATAAAACGAACTAACAAAAGCTGCCAACCAATCCGGCTAATGGGGCCTACCGGTGGAATCTCAACTGCTGGCTCGGGTCTAGTCACCTGCTTTCGAGCAGTCTGTCTGGGTCTTGCCATTTCGATTAGCTGTTGTGTTTGTAAAATTTGAAAACAAGCAAGAATGAGCAACTATAGCTCAGCAAGAAATATACGTATAAGGTAAGCAATATAACATTTCATATGATTAGCAGTTATTAAACTTGTTTGTATCAATCAGATATAAAATCACTTGTCATTGTTGATAAATCTCGAAGGTGCACCAATACGTGCCCTCGTTTTCAAAATAAACTTGCAGTTCTAGATACTGCATAGAGTCAACATCTTTCTCATCAAAATAGAACACTATCAGCAACTTGGCACAAAAGCCTAAGAAGCAGTGTCAAAGCATTTTTCCAAAATAGAGGAATGGGACTTAAAGAAAACACAAAACCTGACAAGGATTGACGATGATCAGTCGCCACATCCAAGTCCAATAATCCGCGGGTCTTCTCTACCGGTAGAAGGATAGAAACTACATCCGTAACTATCCCCGGGTGAAAACTACATCCGTAATCACCCTCGATGAAAACTACATCCGTAATCATCCTTCGGCAACACCTGGGCCAGAATAATAATTGATGGACCGCCTAGCTCACGGCCGCTTACACATCCCGGGAATCGTTCGTCAACGGTTCCCACACCTGCCAGAGTCCCTTTTTCTTTTTCTTTTGAAAACTTGATTTTGAGTGAAAACAGAGTAATTGAGGTCCGACATCAGTCGACCGATGATTCTTGAAATCATACAAGAAGCAGAACCTGACCGGGGGTTTTCGAAAATGTTTTGAGTTCGAAAGAGTTCGAGTTTGAAAGTATTAAATGTATCTTGGATTGACTTCGTCTTTAAAATAATGAACAATAATTAATAAATAATATTTTAAGATTTAATATTAATAATTAATAAAATAATTATTCGATAAAATAAACTTTTAATCCAAGACAGGGTTTCGAGTATTTACGAAGATATGAAAATAATTACTTGAGTATACGATACTCCCCGAATGACCCTTCGGGTTTTCGCAATCTAGTTACGATATAATAATATACCGCTCCCCGGTCAATAGTATATACGGACCGCTACGACCTCTATTGCTAGAGTCGTTGTCCGAAGAAAATATTTCAATCTAAGTTCAAGGGGTACAAACATATATGTACTTATACAATCTCAATTGCATCAATACTTTGATAAACATAACATTTGATATAATTGAAAACTACAAACACAACAGTGAAAGTCCTTGTATATGTATAAGTTTTGAAAAGTAAACTTGCCTTGGTTTGGTTGGGGTGGTCGAGCGTGCGGAGTGGAACGATCTATACATAAGCAATAACCGCACGTTAGTACCTTAACAATATCTCTTTAATTACGGGGTTTTAGGGGGTACGAAATTAACTTAGTGACTTCGGCTTATGACACTCTAGCCCTGCTATAGGTTCATGTCATCACTCAATTACGCTCATCACTTATTCGACTTAATTTAGTTACCATATCCGAGTCATAATCATTACCCCTAGAATTATACTCCACTTAACGACTTTTTCCCTTACGCGAATTTTACTCTAGCATTTTTATAAAATTCAAAAATTCATATTTTAATCCAATTCTTTTTGGGTAGCCTTCACCACTGCATTTCCTAGTTTCTCAAATTTTTCCATGATCCCACATATATTTTTAGGGGTTTAAACAAGGCCCACAAGGGGGTCACTTAGTGCAGTCCGGAATCCAGAAACACAAGTTACTTCTCCGGCCATAACTTAAAATCTATACATCACCTAGTCATGAACCTTACATTTCCAGAAACTACATTCAAATACCTTTCCAAAAATATATGGTAGGACCTCAGGGGACAATATTTGGGGGTTCAAAACCATGTTACAAGACAGGTCAAGTTTCTGGGAAAATTCAGCAAGCATGTTTCACTTAGATCAACCAATATTCTTAATTCCACAACACAACCAACACCTAATTCACTTAGTTCATGCTTTATAACATTCATGGAGATACATATACTATCCATAATCATAAAAATCACAATCACAACATCAAAACTCAAGATCCATGTCATCCATTACTTATACAACCAAGATTAACACCATAACACATGGATCTATCACCAAACATCATAAACACTACATGGCCAAAAGAGTTTATGATTTTTATACCTTCTTGAGCACCTAGGAGCCTTGGGTAAGCCTTACAAAACTCAAGAACACCTTGAATGATCTCCTACAACCCTTATAATTCAAGATCTAAAAGAAAAACTAAACATGGTTACTATTCACAATATCTATAACAATTAATATCTTGAAATATAATGGATGAAAGGGCTTGAAACTCTTAGTATACCTTGCTTAGATGATGGAGAGAGCCTAGGAATTATGCCTTGATTTATGAGTGAGGAGAAATGGAGGAAGAAGAAATTTTTCTTCTCCTTTTTAAGCTTGCCCGAGAGCACTCTTCCAAGGGGGGGGTTTGTTTTTGTGTTTTTGATTTTTGTGTTTTGGTTGAATAATTGTAGTTGGGTGATACATAGTGGTGTATGTATAAGTATGGTACAACCTAGGTATGGCCTCATGTACTTCTTGTCTCCTCCTTGGAAAAAGCAATGTAACTAGTTACTATTCCTCTTCCATTTGGTTTAACTAGTTTGCTTCCTCCTAACTACTTGGTTGCATGGGACTTGCATGCAATACTACTCCTTGTATCATTATTCTTCCACAAATGCTTGTCACTTAAACTTTAATTCGTATCGTATCTTAATTAATCTCTCGTAATAATATTTTGTCGCGTAGAGATTTCCCTTATAATTTCTTAAGTACGTAATTGTGTAAATTCCTCGAATATCCATAATTCCTCGTCATAATCCTTAATAAATCTTTTAATATTCTAATCATTCTCAAATCCGAAGTTTTATAAATCTTACTAACGATAAGACTCTCGCCCTCAACAATCTTCTCTTTTATCTTACATAGTGAATGCAACAACATAGTTTCTCAGACAATCGATTCCATTAATCAACAGGGATGACTAGAAAGGTTCCAAATTGACAATGTCACATGTTATTAAATAAAAGAAAATATTACCAAAAATTAGGGTTCTTACAGATGCTAAGTCCTATTAAAGCTGTTGTTTGCTACCGGTAGAGGATGAGTACGCCTCCACACCCTAAGTGCTACTGATAGAGGATGAGTACGCCTCCTCACCCTAAAGTATATTGGTAGAGGATGAGTACGCTTTCTCACCCTAAGATATACTGATAGAGGATGAGTACGCCTCCTCACCCTAAGATATACTGATAGAGAATGAGTACGCCTCCTCACCCTAAGATATACTGATAGAGGATGAGCAAGCCTCCTCACCCTAAGATATACTACTATCATCTATATTAACCGGAAGACAACAATCAACATCAAGGTAAATGCATTAAATTGCAAGAAGAAAACATCTCCGATAAGTAATCAACTAGATAGAATAATTTCATTAAATCATCTTTGTTATTTCTCAGAAACAAAGCGGTTTTAAGAAAACGTTTTGAAAATGATATTCTTCTAATTAAATAAATTTAATTAGAAAAACAATGTTTATTTGCGATGTTGCCTTTAGGTTAATTATTGCGAAATTC